>OX381580.1:21606871-24106871 GCA_947458855.1 Monopis laevigella | reverse complement strand
GAATGAATGACTGAGGAAAATACAAGATTGTTGTAATGTTGAACGTTCGTTGTACAGCTTGTCATGAGGCCCTATAGTTAATAGACACGTAACCATCTTGTATTTTCCTCAGTCATTCATTCTTTAGCTTGGACACCTACGGTACCTAAATCAACAAAAAAAAATTTGGGCAATACATACATATCATCACGGGTGCCTTACGGCGCCCGAGACCGCCTAGACGGTTTTAATCCCACCTCGTCATAGCCGATGGTACGAGTCATGATTGTTTCTGGTACACATAGTACAAGCCTAGAGCTTAGTTTGTGATCAGAGCAATATGAGTAAATTGTCCTACTACATATTATATTACACCGAACAAGTGGCTAGCTCCTCGCGATGTTTTGAATAGACTCAATAACCCATCTATAAACAGTTTTACATGTTGGTATAGTGAAACCGGGACCGACAGCTTCACGTGCTCTCCGATATTATAGTGGTGTTGTCAATCAAATGTACATATTTGTTTTTAGTTAAAAACTCATTAGTACACACCGGGATTCGAAACAGGGACCTAACATTTTTTTTTTAACTAATTCAAACAGTCTATCCATCTCGGTCACCACGTATATATTGGGCAATAAGGACAATGAAATTGACTTACCTTTAGCTTTCCATCCTTTTTTGTAGAGGATATACTCGGAAAAGCCTCCTGGCCCGGCACACACGTCTGCAAAGTATAACACTTCCTCCTTTATCCTTTTACGTTCTTCGTCCTTCATGGTGTCATATCCCAAACAGTTGGTAAACATAAAACCGAACACCGCATCTAGGTTGGCCATCTTCACGGCGGCTCTGTTTAAGAACATTACTGAACCTATTGTTTCATATGGATTACATCTAAATCGAGCATCCCTCAGCTGTTCATCTGCCAGTTGATCGAAAATTATCTGCAAATATACGAAACTGTGAGAAATTCAAAAAATATATAATATAAAGAGCCTAAAAAGCTAATTAAGACTGCGTTTTTTTTATTTTAATAATCATGAAGGTAAAAACCGTGTCCGTCCGCGTTTTTTAGCTTCACGGTAATAATGCTCCAATTAAACAGTAATTATATACGTGGCGACTGAGTTGGTTAGACCTTAGACTTAAAAAAACACTTAGGTCCTTAGTTCGAACCACGGTATGTAGGTACCAATAAGATTTTAATCATAAAATTATGTACATTTGTTTAACAACACCACTATAGTGCCTCGGAGAGTACGTTAAGCTGTCGGTCGCAGTTTCACTATATCAACTTGTGAAACTGTTTATAGATGGGTCATTGAGGGACCCGTGATAATATATACATGGTGAATTTGAATGGGTGTACTTTGGGCTAATATGATGTTCTATTGATCAATACAAACAACTTTTCCCATGGAACCATGTGTCGCAAATGAAAAAAAAATTGCCTTCTCCATACAAACCAGTAAAGTTAAAATGACCAATTTGTATGGGGAAGCCATTTTTTTTTTCATTTGCGACACATGGTTCCATGGGAAAAGTTGTTCGTATTGGCCAGTAGAACATCATATTAGCCCAAAGTACACCCATTCAAATTCACCCTGTATATATATATAAACAGTAATTACTATTTTGACAACTGTTGATTTAATAGTCTCCTGAATATCGTTACACCCATCCCTGGACTGTACTCGACTAGGTCACTCAAAGGTTTTTACATTTGTAGTGATCGTTTTTTACTTACTTTAGAGTTCAAAACACCATGTAATATTGGTGGATCAACAAAAGTAGTTTCATCTTCAATAGTTTTCTTTTTTAAATCAACTTTTTGCAGCCATTCTTCTAATTGATCTCTCGTCAAGGGGTCATCTGGAGCTGGATTCATCCATGTCTATAAAATAAAACGAACAAAAAAGAAGTGAAACACTTTTCAACCGTATAAATTAAGCAAGTAATAATATAATAATATCAAGGACAACAAAAACAAATATTAGCCTGGGGTGCGATTTTTGAATGTCAGCGATGACTTTGATGTCATCAGCGAGAAAAATGTCACCGATATGACGCCCTAGTCACAATTTATAAAAAGTTATTTTTTAAAAGTCATATGGTATCAAATTACACATTATTTGTCATAGGAAAGAGCTACTTGTGTTTTCGTTAAACAAAGAAAATGTTATTTGCCGTTCTTGTTGTGATCGGCTGTCAAACAGCTGTCATCAGTGACTTTAGTTACGAGTAGTAGAGGGCACTCTTATTAATACCATTACATAGGTATGATATTTTAATCATGATGAAATTCAAAAATAGGATCTTTAAAAATCGACGACAATTTTGACATTTCAGTAATATTTAGTAAGGAAATTTCATACACAGTGGCATATTTAGTATGGAAAAATTGGGTCATAGTCCTGGGCGGCCAAATTATTAACGCGCCGCGTCCACGTATAAAATATATACACATAGTACAAGTCTAGGCTTGTACTATATGTACAGAGCTTAGTTTGTGACTAGGGCAATATGTGTAATTGTCCTACATATTATTATTATAGTCTAATATTTTTTAAATAATATTGCAGCATGGTAATAAGAAAAGAGTATTATTTTAAAACTTTATTACTATTCTTATATGTAACTATGTCAGTCAGTCACCTTTGAGTTATATATATTTAGATTATTCTTTAATACATATTTTTTGTGTATCTTGAACCGTTTTCACGGCGCACGCAACGGAAGGCTTCAAAGATGAAATAATTTCTCCCGTTTTTTACACATTTACCACTATATCTTTGCTCCTATTGGTCGTAGCGTGATGTTATATAGCCTATAGCCTTCCTAGATAACTGGACTATCCAACACAAAAAGAATTATTCAATTCGAACCAGTAGTTTCGGAGATTAGCGCGTTCAAACAAACAAACAAACAAACAAACAAACAAACTCTTCAGCTTTATAATATTAAGTATAGATAATAAAAATAAAGCATTATAAGATTTCTTGTAGAGAAGATTAATTTCAAGAAACACTCATACCATTCATAAACTTTAGAGTATTATCGGAACCAAATTTTACTTCGTTTCGCGGTAACCTGCCTTAACCAATAGAAACCCTTGCTTATGACATTGACATGTCAACTTCGCATTATATATTTATTTTAAAAGCAGCTGTTTTCTTTGCTACACTGATGACGTATCACAAAAATTTTCATATATATTATTAATTTCCAAATATGATTATCTTAAAAACACATTTTATTTAAATGATAAAAACGAAAATAATTTCTTATTTTATTATATTTTCGAAATTAATTTTAATTTACTATTTTTATTTTTTTATCGGAAGCCCATTATATTATAGTATGAAAGCATGGAAGGAAGAATTAACTACCTACGGTGTTAAGCAAATTGGACAGTATTTACAATATTTATTGTGACAAATATAAATAGAGTAGCAAATTTATTTTTTGCCTTTTTCTTCCGTGACTTTAGATTGTATTTAGTACTTACTACCACTTCCTTGGCTTCAGGTACTTTATCATCTGGTACCCATTTAAAATCCTTTGGCACATCCCCAACTTTGGATGGCTGCAATCCCAAGCCTCTCCGACCCTTTTGTGTGGATGCCTCAACTGGTTCTTTTATACCGTCTCCAGTTTTACCGAGACCCTTTCCAGATTTATATCCCATTTTCCCCATCAATCGCCATCCTATATCTTTAGCATTTCCTTCATCGGACGCTTTGTCACTAAGTTCATTAGAGTCACTAGGTTCCGAACTTGCATAACTAGTTCGTTGGCTCAAATCATATTCTTGCCAGGTTTTATCTGAATTGACACTAAGCTCATTGTTCTCCCTTGCACTAGGTTCAGAAAATTCAAAACTCGATTGTGGTGTAAAGCCATATTTTTTTTTATCAGTTGTTTGGTCGTAATATCCGTCAGGTGAGTCTTGATCCGGTAAACTATCGTCATTGGTATCAGAAGAATCTTCAGAAAGTTCATCTTGCTCAGCAGCAGACGAACCATTGGCACTACTTCTACTTAACCTTATATTGTCATGGGAACTAGTTTCGTTATAATTTGAGTCATTGTAATCAAAACGAGCTTTCTTTGATTGATTTGCATTATTATAATAAGGGATGCCATTTGATGTTTCCCCCGCTGCATCGACTTCATCTGTAATAATTAATGTAACAGTTATAAGTAGTTTGGAGTCAATGTACTTTACTTTTACATTGTTACGAAGAATACAATTTAAACACTTTTTCAAGTTAATTTATGTTAGATGATGCTATTAATATGAAAATATCACCGACAATTACGAGTATGTATAGCTAGCAGAAGAGTGTCCATAACGGGCTTTTACAGCATTCTTTTTCTTTCTTTTTTTATATTTACTGGAAACTACGTTGATTTTAGTCGAAACTTTTATTAGGGAGCTAATATTTATAAAGTTTTATTTTTATTTCATTATTTTGGGATCCGGGAAATAAGGACCAGGATCGAATACTCTAACAATGACCGACAAAGAATAGTCGAGTAATACTGGAAGTGCGAAAGTTTATTTTGTATTAAGAACACAGATTTCACAATTGCGAGTGCAGTGTCCTTAAGACTTTTAAACATAGCTCCGAAATAGATTAAAAATAACTAAATATTGACACATCAAAGCAATGACTATTAATCTTGCCAACACAGTGAGGGCAACTGTGTACACTTTACCTTTGCATCCACTGCCCCCTTAGCCAAAAACACAAGGACAACGCTATTAATCAAATATCTTGATACCTAATGTATGGAGATGACATTTCGATTCCATGGTGACGTCATTCCAAAACGTCAAATTCAGACGTTTTGTTAGCAACATTTTGGATTGATAGCTATCCATATGTTCTTGGCCCCAGTAGGGACATCTATAACTGGGCGTCTGGATAGTAATAGGTACAATAAAACAAAAAAAAATACAAAATATACCTGGATATATCTTTCGTTTTCGTTTCTTTTCAGTATTCATATAATACGACATCCCATTTGAAGTCTCTCCTGCTGCATCTTGTTCATCTGCTATAATTATTAGGTATACATTGAGTAAAATAATAACAAAGGTAAAGTACGATAATTTACATGGTGGCAGATAGTAGACTTTAAAAATACTTCAGTCAGCTTTTAGGTCAAGAGTTTAAACCTCAGTTCAACACGGGCCGGGAAAGGGGGGAGTGGATTGCCCCTCCCAAATTGTATGAAATGAGATAAAATTTGCCACGGAAGTAGGCAAGTTACCACCCGTATTGGAGTTTGAATCCTGGCCCGTGGACTGACCGCCAAGAGTTTTCAATTGGTACCTAGGTACCTTTGTTTGACAACACTACTTAAAAGCCTTGAAGGACATGTCATCCAGTTTCACTGTACCTACCAACTTGTAAATCTGTTTTAAGTCTATGGAATCACAGCGTCGTGCAGGGCATTAATCTACTTAAAAGCTAAAACTGGCTTCATAGTATCGTTTTTTGACAGTTTTCTATGGGCGATTGGTTAGCAGAATATGAAATATGACAATTTAAGCTGTTCTGATTTTATTACGTCGCGATTATGATATGATTGAACTAAAGTTCATTTAAGAGAATCGAGGTCCAGCCCCTTTGTTCGGTGTATACGTAAAATACCATTGACTCACACACATGATGGGAATAAAACCCCTCCGCTTGATACCATGAGGCAGTCTAGCTATCCATGGATTCTCCGTGCGCGGTTAGCGGGTGCATTGCGTAGTTGGGAGGCAGGGGAATGAACAGCATTGTCCTCAGACTTGAGACTGCGAAGCATGGTTTTCTTTCGAAATTCAACTCTCCACTTCACTATGTTCTCTACCCAACCAAATACTATCTTTTAGCGCCATCTTGGAACTAGTTCCATAAAAGCTCCGGCGGCCGATCTTAAAAGGTCAAGATCCTTCAATAGACAATCCTGCAAAGATTTACTGGAATTCCTCTTGCACAAACTTCCACTGCATAAAGTTGAATTTTAATACCAAACTAACCGCCTAGACGGCCTCAGGGTACATAGTAGAGAGGTTGAAATCCCACCTCGTTATAGACAATAATATGGGTCTATACCGAACAAGTGGCTAGCTCGTCGCGATGTTTGGATACACTAAATAACCCCTCTAAAACAATTTCACAAGATATAGTGAAACTGGGACCGACGGCTTAAGATGCACTCTGAGACCCTATAGTAATGTTGCCAAACAAATAAACATAAATTTAAATTTTATTGGTCCACACTGGGGTTTTAAAGGGCCTGGAGTCGACTTGACGCCCATACAAACGTATTTCCAATATTACAACTTGGCTGTTAGTCAAAGTTCAATTATTTTTATCATGTTCGTAATTGTAATGCTGGGGCTACATTAGCGGGCGAAGATACGTGTCGCGTTGTCGCGCCAGAAACATCGTGTTCTGTGTCTACAACATCGCGCCTACATACATCACAGCGCCCCGATAATACATCATCTTCGTCCGAATACTGCGCATTGTAACGATCTACCCGGCCACACTCATCGCGCTATCACGAATATTCGCCGTAGCCCGCTAATGCAGCACCAGCATTAGGAAAAATCTTTCTGTTGTGTTGTGGGTAATAAATATTTTTGTTACTAATTAAAAAATTAAAATAATAACAGAATGACGGACTAAAATATTATTTAAATTCTGTGACAAACAGTAATTGAGTCTGGAAGTGCGAAAGCTTATTTTGTATGGAGAATGCGGAGTTTATGGTTACAAATGCAGCATCCTTAAGTGGGCAGGAAAAGGATTCGCGAACTCGAGCGTCAAAAAACATCTAAATGTTGTTTTTAGTTATAAAATAGTTTTTTTTTGGAAAAAAAGAACATGGAGGTGTAGATTTTATTTACTCGATCCTAATTACATAATTTCTTTATAAAAAATATGTTAAGTTTTGAAATGATAACAAAAGTAATATTTTTAGAATCATAAATCAAACTTTGGGTGTCTTTTCAAAAGTTAATATATTTTTTATAAAAATACTATCTAATTAGGATCGAGTAAGTAATATTTACACCCCTACGTTCTTTTTCTGTAGAAATAAACTTTGATATCACTGAAAACAACATTTACAAGTTTTTAGACGCTCGAGATAACCTAACCTAACCCAAACAGCGAAACCTTTTACTGGTTTCTTAAGTCTGAGGTCTAACCGACTCGGCCACCACTTACATATTTCAATGTACAATTTTCCCAGCATAAAAATGTTTTCAGGAAGAGGTACAAATGCCTTCATAGATGACAAAAGTAATTAGTAATAAATATGTACTGCAATTTTATACATTAACCCCTAATTTTATATTATTCTTTTTTAATTTGTTTTATATTTGACAAAAAAAATTCTCTCAGTTTTTCATGATTAAAAAGTGCCTACCATCAATGTAAGGTGAGTATTCCAGTATGTAGGTTGAAGTGAATTTTATAATATATTACATTCCACACGCAACTACACTGCATTCAGTGCCCTCTCTACCTTACCAAATACTATAAAACTTGTGATGCTTGCTTTCCATAAAAGTACAAGGCTGGCAATCTTGAAAGAACACTTCTTCTAACATCTTACTAAACTGGAATTTCTCTTCCACTTACAAATACTATATGTTTGCATGTTTAATAAAGTAGAATTACGACTAGGTGGGCGATTCTCGCGCTTTCGAGATTCATCTCGATTCGAGATTTTTAAACGAAAAATGACTAAATATGCCATTTTTCGTTCAAAAATATCGAACATTAAACGAAATAAATAATAAATATTAATTAATAAATAATAATATTGAACGAAAAATGACATATTTAGTCATTTTTCGTTTAAAAATCTCGAAAGCGCGAGAATCGCCCACCCAGTTGCAACACTAGTAAAAAATATTACCCGACTCCTTAGTGTAGCTGTCACTCTCGCTGCTGGATTTTGATTCTGATCGTTCTGTAATAAAGATGTTTATGGGTCAAAATAGTGTAAGAAAATAAGCTGTGAAATAGCTTATTAGTATTAGCATTTTGATAAATATAAAAATTATGGGTGTATCATAGCAGATAGTGGTACAATAGTTTTATTGCAGTTTATATCTCGCCTCCACTGCGAACAGTGTGCAGATGTTCATTTTAGGTACATATAAT
This sequence comes from Monopis laevigella, assembly GCA_947458855.1. Classification (NCBI taxonomy): domain Eukaryota; kingdom Metazoa; phylum Arthropoda; class Insecta; order Lepidoptera; family Tineidae; genus Monopis; species Monopis laevigella. Next base: position 24,098,706 of record OX381580.1, on the reverse strand, counting down.
TTTGCAGCTGTATTGAGCCCTGGGATTCAATTTACCCCACTACTTCAAAAATTTAATTTTTTTTTTTACTAGATCTCCCATTCAAAGTTTCTTATACTTAAATTTATTTTATTTTTCTGGGAAAACTATGCATATCACAATCTTATAAAGGTTAGCTGGTAGATAATAAAGCATTAAGTTTGCCATTGTACATTAATTTTGTTTACTGCTTTACTTTAGAGACCGCTGATTTGGGGGTACTAGGGGCTACCACTTGGTGTCCTTATCATCACAATCAGCCATAGGACGTCCACTGCTGGACATAAGCCTCTCCTATAGATTTCCAAATAGAGTGGTTGGAAGCGGTTTGCATCAATCTAGTTTCTGTGGTCTTAATAAGGTCGTCGGTCCACCTAGTGGATGGACGTCCGACGCTGCGCATGCCGGTGGGTGGTCTCCATTCGAGAACTTTACGGCCCCATCGGCCATCAGTTCTGCGTGCTATGTGCCCAGCCCACTGCCATTTCAACTTGCTGATTCGCTGGGCTTTGTCGGTAACTTTGGTTCGTCTACGGATCTCCTCATTTTTAGTCGTTGATGAGGCCCATAGTAAGAGACCACGTTTCAGTGCCATAAGTCATCACTGGTAACAAACATTGGTCAAATACTTTCGTCTTGAGGCACTGAGGTATTTTGGACGAAAAGACGTGACGTATTAGTTTTCCGAATGCTGAGCTCTTTTTTGAAGTTGGACCTACCTATTGCGACTGTTTGTCCTAGGTAGACATACGAGTCAACAACTTCTAGAACCGTATTCCCAACTTATACTGGGGTGGGTACAACATGGACATTGCACATTACCTTTTACTTATCCATGTTCATCCTAAGATCCACCTGTTGGGAGGCCTTCAAGCATTGTGTTGAGATGTATGAATGTAATCGCCATTAATATTGATGCCGAATCCTTGCCATTGCAAAAGCTTGAAGGCGTTTTCCAATGAGGCAGTAAACAGTTTTAGAGATATGCATATATCGGACAGACATTGTGGCATTATTGTACAGGCACTTCAATATACCGATAGTCAATGCGGCATCGTTGGAGAGATTCAAGCACTGCCCATGTCTCCACCGAATCGAAAGCTTTCTCATACTCCACAAACGCTAAACATAGGGGCAAGTTATACTCTTCGGTCTTCTGTATCACTTGCCGCAGTGTGTAGATATGGTCTATAATACTGTAGCCTTTACGGAAACTGGCTTGTTCGGAAGGCTGGAAGTCGTCGAACTTGCGGTCAAGACGATTCTTGATGACCTTTGAAAACAACTTGTACACATGGCTCAGAAGTGTTATCACCTTTCTTAAAGAACAGCACCACCACGCCTCTGTTCCATGCTTGTGGCGTGGCGTTATGCCTTTGAGCAAGACGGAGTTGAAGAGCTTCTGAAGGAATTTAAGTATCCACTGGCTTTCAGTAGCTATGAAGTGATTCCGTCTTCACCTGGCGCCTTGTTGTTTTTAAGCTAATTCAGGGCCATCCTAATCTCGTACAGGCTGATGTCCGGGATATCTTCGGAATAGTGTCGGGTCAGCTTGGCTCTTGGGTCTTTGGCCACGCTGCTAACAGGTTTGGCAACCGAAGCGTATAGCTGTCCATAAAACCTTCTCAATCGTCTCCCTAGCTTGGTTAGTATTAAAGAGTCGTATGTCGTGCCGCAAGGATCCAGAGATCTCCCTATTGAGTCGCCTATATGTCTCAGCGTCAGTTCAGCCATGATGTTATTAGTGTGGTCGAAGAGTTTTCTAAATCTTTCTCATACTCCACTAAATAACTTAGAACCCAGCTTTTCAACAGTTTCTACAAGCCTGTTCTCCAGACATTTAAAACGATTAGAGATCTCGAGTTAAAAGCTCTTGGGGTTTTGTATATGGGCACGAGTTGGTCGGAGGGTGGACTTCATCAAATTTGACCTTTTAAGTCACTTAATGTAAGTAATGTGAAACAAACAACAATATGGAACGGACCGTTTAGGACTTGAAAGTACCCTTTTCAAAAGAGCAAAATGAAAAGTGGCAGGTAGTTTAAAGTTCGATTTCCAACATAGGTTTCACTAGAATTTATATAAATATTAGTATTTGTGTCCATGTTTGTTTAGCCCTTCCATCCGATCTTCCGTCCTACGTTTTACGCAACGCACATTTATTGTTGCAGTCGAAGATTTCAGGAATTGCGCTAAAGGTAAAAAAAAAACTATGCTAAAGGTGAAGAAATTACGTTAAGAGATGGAGAAACTACGTTAAAAGTGGAGAAACCACCGTTGAAGTCACGCCATGGGTAGAACCAGGTCTGGACCCTTTTTCGGATCCTGGTCTACTAGAGTCCGCTCAAGACAAAGCAGTCGACTCAGCATTGCATAGCTGAGCCCCAGCCTGTAACCTTTCTCCGGAGTCTGGTCCTCCACCGTCTGCTCGCCTTGACATGGGCATCACAGCTGGACATAGCTGACCATAACTGCACTCTGCCTGGTCCCCATCTGCGGAGCCTGGTCTGCCACAGGCTGATACCTGGAATACACTGCATGCTACGCCCGATTGTCGTATAATATTTGTTTCTTGTTGGTCATTATGAAGTCTATCTCATTTTTCGTGGTACCATCAAGACCATCCAGGTCCACTTCCTATGAGGTGGTTTCAGAAAGAAAGAGTTAATTCTGAAGATCCCTCTTTCTCCAGCAAGTTATCCAGCCTCTGTCCTCTGGGGATACGTTGTCCATATTCAAATTGTCCCACACTCAATTCGTCGTCGCCACTCTTGCCTAACCTTGCGTTGAAGTCCCATAACCACAGTATAGTGGGTCTCAGACATATGTATGGCTCTACTTAGGTCCTCATAGATAGTCTCCACTTTATCATCTGGATTTGACAAGGTTGGTGCGTATACCTGAATAACCTTCAGCGAATATCTTTTGGATAATCTGAGGACCAGGTATAAGACCCAGCTCGAAACACTTTTGACGGTAATTATGTTGTTAGTGAGGGACGCTGCTGCACACTGGGCAGGTGTGGTGGCAATCGCAGTGCATAGCCTTTGCAACGGGGATTCTGCTGGCCCTCCCCATCCTGTGTTATTTTTTAGCGCTGCTGGTTAGGATGGGTATAGCTCCATCTGTTGGTTTTTGGGTACCTTAGTCAGCTTTTACGACACCTGGTACGAAGGGAGGAACTTTTCTACTTGTTGATACCCCACAGGGTTAATAGTGTATACATATTATTTAATACAGTACATCGGCCACAGAAAACTTCATCTCTGTGAAGCTGCAGTGGTTCTAGGGTGTTAGTAAGCTCTTTGTCATCAAAAATATGAGATGCACACTACTGCAGTCCATCGAGGGCATGCAGCAAGTATTTGACCAATCCACCCGAAAGATGCGAAATTTTTTTCACACTATGCTGGATCTGGGCTTTATAGATTAGATACCTGGTACATGGAGTGAAATGGGGTTGCACCTTGTTAAGGACGCCAAGCTTTTTACTTGCGGTCCTGGCAATGTTCTAGATGTAACAAATTATAATTGAAACTTAGCAAAACCACTTTTACATTTGTGTATCTATAAAAAAAATCAGCATCACTGAAATCAACAGGCTAAGGGTGCTAAATACCTATAAGTTCACTCCTTGCCTGTGGAAGGAGCTGGGCCAGCTAGACAGCTGACACACGTAAAATGTCCTAATTGGCGTAAAAAATTGCACTTTATCTTACTGGGAATGTCCTAAAGCCAATACCTTTGTAGGAGCAATGACTCCCACATTAAATCCCACCTATTTTAAGTGTCAGTGTTTTAAATAATAATCAAATATAGGTAAGTATAATGTAATTTAAAAGTATTGAAAATAAAATTCTTTAAGCTACATACCTTTGGATCCTGATAAGTTCATCTTAGATATTTTTTTATTATTAAATATTTAATTTTATTACAATTCCTTTTTCTTTTTTAGCATAATAAGATGTCATTAACGATCGATAAACAAACAATATACTGTAGGAATGTGAAATTAAGGATAGTAAAATTGATAATAAAAAATAATAACCTAAATCGCAAACTAACAACAAAATAATCACCACAGACTAAATACAAAGAGAAGTTCAGAAGAGCTCACAAATGATATAGTTCACGTTCGTTTTGGGACAGAAACATGTTCACAACGATCACGAATATCGTGATACGTATATTCATGCGTTTTTTTTTGAGATTTCGGCGGCAAAAGTGGCAATGTGATCTGCTACATTGGCCGTTTTTTTTTGCCCAGAATGCTACCGTGAACTGGGGCCTGACCAAAGAACACGATCGCCAATCGAATCGCCTCATCGATCGATAAAAATGTATAGGAATTTTACTCTATGGGTAGAGTCCGATCGCTGAGAAACGTCAAATCCCATACATTTGGCTTTCGATGGGTATTTCGATTCGATTATCGATCGGCTCTTTGGTAAGGCCCCTGATCACAATGACCCAAGTCGATAGGTGAGGCGTTGTGAATATATTTTGACATTTGTGGTTATGACAGTGTTGTTGTTTTAAACATCGCAGCCGTCTTATATTTTTAGGATCAAATTTATTGTATTTTAAATCGAAATGATTTTAGAAAGATTTCGCAAATAAAATTAGTGGATTGTACGATTTAACCTATATTTTACTTGACAAGTGACAGTTGACAGATTCGTGTAATTGTGGCATTGTGAGTGAAACTAACCAAAAAAAAACGCAAGTTCGTATATGTCATCATGATCATTGTGATCATGTTTCATTCCCAAAACCATAATAAAAGGACTAGAATCCAGTGCCATTAAAATAATTAACGTGATGGCACCGGTAATGGACAAGGTACCGGTCTTGGACAATTAATAATTTGAATGCAGAAATAAGACTTAGAATTTTTTTTTTACAATTGGTAACACTATAGGTGGAAAGAACCGACTCCTAACTGTCATGTTGACAACTCACGTGCCTTTCGGCCATTTTGTATGATAATGGCTAAGTAATGAAAAAAACTTGTAAGTGCTCCTAAAAATAAATCGAGTTTTATTAAGAAAATCGTTAACAAGGTAAGTAGTTAATTTTTATAATTTGTTTCAGATTGTTTTAGTTATATTATTTTGATATGATTTTGTCGATAAGTTATAAAATGGATCTAATATTAGTAATAAATTTTATGCGTTCAGAATCATTTTTAACCGTTTTAGAGGGGGTGTCCATTATTGGTTCACCGTATTTATATAATTCCAGTTATGTACACTTGTCCATAAATGGGTGTCCATAATTGGATTCCTTGTTTGTTTAGATGGCGCCAAGAAGAAATTATACTCGTCAGCAAATGGATGATGCCATTGCGGCAACACAAAAAGGAGGTGAATCGCTATCTTCTGTTGCTAAGCGTTTTGGAGTGCCAAGAGTCACGCTTTATAATAAAATATCGGGAAAAAGCCCTTTGCAATGTAGCATGGGTCCTAGTACCATATTAACAAAAGCAGAAGAGGATTTGCTGGTGAAATGGGTCATTGCTTCTGGCGAAAGAAGATTTCCCATTTCCAGACACCAACTCTTGGATAGCGTCCAACAAATTATTACCTATCAAAATAAAGTCACACCATTCACAAGAAATAGGCCTGGTAAAAAATGGTTCGGGTCTTTTTTAAAAAGACATGAAATAATGTCGCAGCGAACTGCAGAAAATCTCAGTTCAGCTCGTGACAATGTCACCGAAGACCAAATAACTAACTGGTTTGGTGAAATACAGCAGTATTTAACTGAGATGGGTTTGCTTGACGTCCTCAGTGAACCAGATCGAATTTTTAATGCTGATGAAAGCGCAGTTTTTCTTTCTCCGAAACCTGGCCGTGTGGTCGTTAAACGAGGAGAAAAACACGTGTACGCTGCCAGTGGCGACGAAAAAGAAAATCTAACGGTATTAGTGACTGCGAATGCTGCTGGAAAACTAGCACCGCCGATGATCGTATTCCCATATGAGCGTATCCCCGCAAACATTGCCCACTCTGTGCCAGAAGACTGGGGTATAGGAAAATCAGAGAGTGGATGGATGTGCAGTCAGACATTTTACGAATTTATCACCACAGTGTTTAACCCTTGGTTGATCCAGGAAAATATAAAGAAACCGGTTTTGCTTTTTTTAGATGGACATAGGTCACACCTCACCCTACATTTGTCTAAATTTTGCACTGAAAATAAAATAGAAATTATTGCATTATACCCTAATTCTACTCATATTCTTCAACCCATGGACATTGCCCTTTTCAGACCGCTTAAAGTCTATTTCCGCAAACAAGTTGTGCAGTGGAAGATGGATAATCAGGGAAATAAATTAAAAAAGGAAAACTTTGCACCAGTTTTTAAAAAAGCTTTAGATAATATAACAGAAGATTGTATTAAGAATGGTTTTCGTGGTGGAGGATTATATCCTTTCGGTCCAGAATATATAGATGTGTCAAAAATTAGAAACCGCAATCCCGTTTCTGCAGCACTAAATGAAACAGAAGACCAGGAACAAAAGCAATTTTTGAGTGTATTGGAACGACAAATCGTCACAACTTTTGGTGAAAACAAATTACCCAAGTAACACAGGCTTGGAGGTTTAAAACAAATATGTCTATTGACAGTCTATTCATGGTTAATCTATAGATAGAGGCTTTCTAAAGATGGGTTCAATAAAGAAAATGTATTCTCATAGAGTCCTTTTGCTCAAGCTGGATTATTTTTAGAGCATTTGTTCTACAGCACACTTATTTAAAGTACGTTTATAGATATATTGAATGTTTTAAGATAAAATGCTCTACAAATAGTTAATAAAGCCTAAAGGTACCTAACTTGAAGTTATTTTATAGGTAAGATGATATATTTTAAGATATAATTTTGTACAAACATTAAATTTTAGCTATTGGTACTCTAATCTTTGTTTATAAAGAAACTTAAGTCTAGATAAAATACTTTAATAGATATTTTTCAGTTTGTCTAAAAAAATGATAGTGAAAACGTTTTTTTAGTATTTTTTTTCTTAAAAATGGATTAATTAAGTGTAATTGTATTAAATATTTGAATTGGATGATTTTATGCAACGGAAACAGTGAAAAAAACCTTTCCGCGATGTACCATAAATAAAAATTATAGCAGATACTCTTGCCGAAAATCGAACAATTCAAAACATGCGTTACTCGTCTATTACTTGGTCAAATTATGGGCTATACACAAATATGTGAATATGCACTTTACAAATTTAATACGAATACGCAGCAACGGAGGGGTCCGTCCACTTTTGTATATCAGACAGTTGTCCCAACGCCGGCGAGGAAACGACCAACTATCAGCTATTTTCTCGCTCAAAAAACGTAAAATAGATATACATTTATATTATTTTAAACAAAAGGGATGTATATATTAACTAGCTGTGCTCGCGACTTTGTCCGCGTGGAATAGTTATTTTTTTATCATACAAATTTTCATCCCTTATTTTTATAAATACTCGCTCAGCTATGCTCGCTTGGCGGTCAGCAGAGACAAGAGACTATTTCTCTACAGAGTAATCACCTGTCGCACTCGCACACTCTTATAGCTCAGCGACAAAACTATTGGAACTATACACACACTCGCTTCTCGCTGCTCGCCAACTCCTTTCTAGTTGCTAGCTCTACTCGCTTCTAGTTCATCGTCGGCGGAGAGACAAGTTGCCACTTTAGCACCGCCGCCGACGTATATAACTACTATTTTTCACATTGTCTATAAATAAAACAGAAATATATTTTGCTTACCCTCATGAATTGATTAATTAAATTGCTTCTTACTGCATAAAAGTATTCCGTTCACAAAACATCAAATTACCTGATGAACGTCTAGAAATACTGTGAGAAGATAAAAAGGAATACAGAGATGACAGTTATTAGGTAATATTAAACCAGTCATAAATCTGTTTATTCTTTCACTAGATAGTTTAGTATGTAGCAAGTGAAATTATTCTTGTCATTGTCTAGAGCCATACTGCAGAAAAGAGTCTAGAGTGTTAGTTCTATAGAAATCGTTTTTATAGTAAATTTTATCTTGTCGCCATTTTTATTGCCTATTTTTGCTTCGAATAATTTTCGTTTAATATTTTAATACTTATTTTTATGTTTTTATCATTAAATTATGTCTAACTAAACATTTAATATGTTTTAAATTAATATATTTTAAATAAAATGAGTATTATAAACATTACAATACAAGTTCAAAAATTTGCTTATACAAAATAATATTCATATTCGGTAAAAAAAATATTAAATCTTACATTTACAGCGGGCGCTCTTATTATAGAGGAGTTTTACATAATATTCGGCGATAGAATTTTATTCGCACATAGATTTGCTTGTTCACCCATTATTAACTAGCTAAAACAAAAGTAATATAAAAAATAATAAGTTACGCCATGATGCAATAATAAGTTTAAATCACTCTTGTAAGTTCTGCGCCATTACGTTTCGTTGTCTATTACAAATCAAATGTAACTTAATGTTGTTAGTCTTGAGTTAATTTGGTTTTAAAACTTGACGAGTAAAGACTTCTCTAAAGGTCTCAACTTTATCTATAAACTATCTACTAGTATAACTTGTGGTCTATAAACAGTTTAGTGAGACACTAGAAATATCTCTACAGGCGATTTGAAAATTTACAACTCTAAACTCTATCTATTCATGTTTTCTTAACTCATTCTTATGAGAAGGGATAAGGTTGTGCCCACTTTTACTAAACTGTGTCTATAAGCGTTCTTGAACATTACTTAGGAGATATTTTACTCTTAAGGTAGACAATAAAATTAAATTCTATTAGATATCTAATAGTCCGTTTTTAGACGCGATTGTGTTACTTGGGTAACCTTTTATAACAAGTTATATTATGAGAGCAGAAATATACTCGAAAACACAAGAAGTTTGGAAGAAGATTTAAATCTGTATATTATATGGGCAAGTACGAAACAAATGATAATAACACCTACCGCAGACATGCCGTCTTGTTCTGCGGCACATAACATATACCAAGAACAAGAAACTTCTCAGAATATTGAGATAATTGATTATGACATCCAAAATATACAATTACAACAGCATAACACATCTAATGACACCGTAAATATAGTAGAGCAGATTAATACAAATACTAATGACAACGTAAATATAGTACAGCAGGTTAACACAAATATTAATGATGCCGTAAGTACAGTAGAGAAGAATAATACCAATACTAATGAACCCGTTAATATACTAGAGCAGAGCAACACAAATGAAGATAAAATAATTAATAATAAAATTTGCACACCCCATAAGAATACTTTAAGTGATGCGCTAGGAGTCCATGTGCCTTCACCGTTCAAGAAATGTCTCTTCTGGCCGGATAGTATCAAAACGACAAATATCAGAAAAAGAGAAAAAATTCCATCCGCAGTGACAAGTAGAGCTTGGCAAGAGTATCATGAAAAAAAAGAAGCAAAAAAAATAAAAAAATCAGAAGAAAAAGAATTAAAAGCAAAGCAGAGACTAGAGAAAAGAAACAATAAACAAAAATAGCTTAAAGACAAAATAAATAAAATAACAGCTAAAAAGAAAATAGTACGTGCAATCTCATCTTCCGAAGATACAGATATGGAAATTACATATAATGAAAGCGATGAAAGTGAATGGAATGAACAGAGTAATTCAATTATTAATTATGAAGAAGAAACGCAAGATCAAGACATGAAATCCGAGTCTGAGTTACCTTTAACTCAAGTCGCGAATTTGCTAAATAAAAATAAGGACTTAATAAAAGGATGTTTTGTTATAATTAACTACGAAGGGGAATATTTCCCTGGTAAAGTTGAAAATAAAGAAGGCGAAAATTACGAAATTAGTACGATGATATTATCAACCGGAAACACATTTAGATGGCCAAACAGACTTGATAAAATATGGTATAAAATTAACGATATTATTTAAATTATAAACCCTCCAGTTAAATTGAATAATAGAGGTTTTTTTAAAGTTCCAGAGATGGAGAAATGTTTGCCTGACATATGGGTATGATCCTAACCAAATATGTTATTGTAATTTTAATATTTTGATTTTCTATTATTAGTTGTTTATATGTTTTAGATTCTAAGGCTTATTTTTAGTTCACTACTATTTTTATGGGTAATTTAACAATAATACATAGGGTGCCTTTATATTTTTGACCCCTTTTTATTATTTTTATTAAGGAGATTTTATTATTTTAAGATAATATATAAGTTATGTTATTATATATAATTTTTAACGCACACTTGACGGGTTTTCCGCCTTTATTATAACCTCTATCTTAACCTCATAACATAGGGGCTTAGCATAACCACATCGATATAGTTTGACAGTCGATAAAATGAAGTTTATGAATGAATCGATATGTATCGATTTATTGAGCCTATCGATGCTATTGTGCTAAGGCCCATAGTCCATTATTGGGTGTCCATTATTGGCCCCTGTCCAACACTGGTGGTTCATTACTGGATATCAACTGTCCAAAACAGGAGTTTTAGTGTGTATTTTATATTTTGGCATTTTTTTTTTAACTAATAGATTAATTAATGCTTTTAGATATTAGTAATATTTCTACATAGTCCAACTTCATATTGCATAATATTACAAGCTTTCAAATTGATAAGCGGATCAGCAGTAGCCAAAACTAGACAAGAAAAACCTTAAACTGTCCATAATAGGTGCCACCACGTTATATAAAAAAATATAAAAAAAGGACAGAGTACTTTATTATTTTTATTTATTATGGCTTGGAAACAAGTCCTTCAGCTTCAACTCAAGTGTTCAATCAGTGTTGCCAAAATTATCAAGTAATCAAAATTACCGTACAAATATTACATACAGGTACGCACAGACCAACGCGATCAATCTGCGGCCGCGGTGGCGGTGGCGGTGGCGGCCGCGGTGGCGATCTCAGCCGTTCACACCAACGCATTCAGGATATCTGCGTTCGGGCGGAGTGAACCAGTGTTGCCAACAACATTATTTTTTAAGGAATCGTACCAAACACTAGAAAAAGTCGTATTTTGGGTATAAATCTACAAAAAAAAATTGTTCGCATTGAAATTTCAATAAAACAATTTTAATCTCACTTTTTAATATATTAATTTTTTAAAAATATTAAAACATAGAAAAAAATCCTGGTGGGTGGGACTCGAACCCACGAACTACACACTCTATGCGAGTGAAGTTAGAAGTCCTAGTTTCTAATACTAAATGGGAGTGTTTTTATTTTTACTTTTTTCAGTATTTTATATTTATGCATTTTTATAAATTCCTTATTAGGATACATAACCACTAAGAAAAACCACCAGCCACTAAAACAAAATTTCCCCGCTGAAAGACTGGTCTGAACAACCAATTTTAGTGGAAAATCCACTAAGTTGGCAACACTGGCGGCCGTCCGTGATCGCGCGTGCAGACTCTGCACGGATCGCGCGGGCGGCCGCAGAACGCGTTTGGTTAGAACCTGTTGATACAAGTACTACTGCAGTAACTGATCGCCACCGCGGCCGCCACCGCCACCGCCACCGCGTTGGTTTGGCCGTACCTTTACTTAAATTTTTCGTAGTTAAAAATCATAAAAATAATCGATAAATCTTAAATAAAAAAAACGTAATCAACCTTTAATCAGTTGTGTATTCTGTCCAACTTCGGTAAATTACCGTACGAAGCGTGAAATCACCGTACATTTTGTCGATTTTTTATTAATTTCTTTAAATTATCGTTAGTGCCTCGGAGAGCACGTTAAGCTGTCGGTCCCGGGGCCTTACCGGGAAGCCACATCGAAAAACCGATCGACTCGTCGATGGATAAAATTGTATAGGAAATATTGTCTATGGATAGAACTCGATCGCCGAGAAACGTCAAATCACATACATTTTATTTTCGCTTTCGATCGATCGACGTGGCGATCGGTATTTTATGTGGCTTCCCGGTAGGGCCCCAGGTATCACTGTAACAACTTTCAAACTGTTTATGATATTTATATGGTTTATTGAGTCTATTCAAAACATGGCGATAAGCTAGCCCCTTGTTCGGTGTAGACTCATACGATCGGCTACTACGAGGTAGGATTAAAAACCCCTCCGCTGGGTACCCTAAGGCCGTCTAGGGCGCCGTAAGGCACCTGTGATATATATATATATATATATAATTACCGTAAATTGGCTCACAAAATCAAAAACTAATTTCTGCGAAAGAACCTCGTAAGTGCATTATTTCTATCGTGGTCCTGCCGATGTCAGCAGTTACAGTGGTGGTCCTGCTGAATTTAAAATTGGCTCACAAAATCAAAAACTAATTTCTGCTTAAGAACTAACCTCGTAAGTGCATTATTTATATCGTGGTCCTGCCGATGTCACGTTTTATCAGCAAGACCACCACTATAACATTTGAAACAAGCTGTCTAGCGAAATGAAAATAGGCTAACAAAATCGCACAAATTCAAAAACTTATTTCTGCGAAAGAACTAACCTAGTAAGTGCATTATTTCTATGGTGGTGGATGTATTTGTGGTCCTGCCGATGTAACATTACTTCGGCAGGACCACAAATACATCCCTATAACTTTTTAACGAGATGATAACAAAATCGCACAAATTACGTACTAAAACCTGCCCCCCTAGCCAAGAGCATCGGCGCTTTTTGCGCCCAAGCGTCGCAGAACGAACAGTGATCGACAGAAATCGGTAGCCATGAACAATTTTTGACGCTAACTTTTATTCTGTTGAACGCGAGAGGGCGACCGCTCGGCCCGATTATGGACGTTCCGATATTATATTCAAAACCCGCGAGTAATTTTGAGAATGATGTTTTATAACATATAATAATTATATTACGAATGAATTGAGAGTATAAATTATAAGCAATATATTTTTTTTATCATATTAATGGTGTTAAATTTATTGTACAGTTTTTACACCTTTGTATATTAATGCTTATTTTAACTTACATGCCTAATCGGAACGATATTCGTTATTTTAGTGTTAAAGAGAGAGAGATAATAAAAAATAAATCCTATTGGTGTAACTATGTGATATCTCGTTTTATTTTACTCTTTACATTTGATTACAAACAAACCTAATAGAAAATAGAAACATTGCAGACAAACTCTTCGGCATTATTAATATGGCACTTTTAAGTTGTATATATAAACTGAAGAATTCTAAATATAAATAAATTCGAGGCATCCGGGGCGGCCACGACCAATTTATTTTTTAAAACTCTGTGATCAAGGAAAAAATGTTGCAGTTATATCGTTCTCGGATTGGAAATTACTTTTTGAATAGGTAAGGTAAGAATCAAAATAAATAAGTGCTTCTAAGGTTATATATTTAATAATTGATTAGACACGTTGTTAAAACATTTCTATGCCGAATAGGCGAAACAAAACGGACCTTTGTGTTTACAACACCCATCTTTTTACCTTTGTTTTGTCATACAAATAAATGTTATTTCAGGTGAATTCTGATATGCCTTGGAACCATGAATGATTACCCCTGTCATGGATGCCGTACCTAATTAAATTCATTAAAATACCTTAGTATAGACAGGAGTTCTGCACTATGATTCTGAAGAGTCTTCCCAAATTGTAATGCCTTGTGCAGCATAATAACCATATCTGATGATATTACACTATAGGTGAGTTAAGAAAAATAAATTACAAATAGTCCGCTTACTTTTTTTAAATTAAAGTTTTTTTCACTCTCCTACTATATTTGTAAGCGCGGAGTCAACTGACACAGATGGTAAAACCTGACTCCAACCCAGTTATGTTGCAATTGTGATTTTTGTTATTTAAAAAAATAGGGTCTTTTTATTTTTTTATTAAACTAATTACAATTAAGTTTTTTTTTTTATTTCAGGTATTTATACTTTGCAGAGTTTCAAGGACAGCTACCCCCTTCCCCATCAAGAGAGGTTACAAACTATGGTGCTCAAAGTTTTAGAGTGGCCCAAGCCAAACAAAATTATTAAATAAATATTTACTTTTAAGTTGTTTATGTTTTATTGTGAATATTATCCAATTTTAAGAAATCAATATTCTGGGAAATATTTAATTAAATATACATTAACAGAATCAAGAGACATATAGGTGGATAAGTTTAAAGGTGTCTAGGTCTGTCGGATGGATCCATTTAAACATACAGTATTGAATAAGAAATGCTAGTATCATTATTAACATTTCTTATTGATACTTGTATCATTTAAATGGATCAGGTTAATAAATTTTATTATGAATTATAATTAATAATGGTCTTAATAGTAAAAACTTAATAATGTCCTTGAAGAACACTTCAGTTAAAATAAGTTTTGTTTATTTTTTACTTATTGATTTTTGTGGTAAAAAAAGAGACATAACCTACTATATGCAAGTGTTCTTCAAGGACTTAAAAAGTTTTTTTTTATAAATACCAGTGTGTTTAAAATTAGGCTTTGTAGATATGCTTACCATTATGGTAAGTATATCTACAAATACCCACATTAGATACATGTAATTCCCTAATAGTATTCATAAAAAATAATGAAATGTTACTCTTGGTACCATCCTAACTATTTATAGTGCTTGCATGGGAATTAAAATTCCTATAAATAAAAGAGCTTGTATAAACAATATAGGTATAATAGTACATACTACAAATCCCTTCTTAGTACCATTTATATAATAGTACTAAGTAGTTTTTACTTAACAATATTATACATATATATTACAGCGTTAAGTGAATATTTGTGTGGATGTGTGTGCATGTATGGGTCATATAGTGTATATAATTAAATACCTAATATTGTAAATATCTATTGTGGCTGAGTATAAATTGTATTATTATTACTAAGGCTAGGATTTTTTTTTTAAATATTAATAGATAAAAGGATTCTTTTAAATTTAAAACTCAAGGTGAAAAGTCTTTCTGTACAACCACAAAGACCACCATCAGTCCCTAAAATACCAAAATGTGTAACAAATTTTATTAGTAATGGTCAAGGAAAATCATATTCTTTTAGGGCACTATATACAATTATATGATTAAAGAAGAATATAGCAATACTAATATATTAAACCAAAAGTTTGTGCTACTTGTGAAACATTCTAGGTCTTCACAAAGGCTCTGAAAAATCCTTTGTTAAAAAAATGTTACCTAAACTCTCCCCGGTATCCCCTATTTCTTTGAAAATGTAAATTTTTCATTAAAAATAAAGAAATAAATAAAAATAAACTTTATTTGTTGATATTTTACAAGAATTTATACATTTTTTCTTATTTTTTGCCTAATATTGTTTTGTTTGATTTAATGTTGTAACACTTCTATCCACTATTATCAATCAAGATCAGATATTTGTTCAGGTTGTCCTCCTCCAGCAAATACCATTGGCAGCAGTCTCCAACTACTCGGCATTGGGATGTCTTGATTTTATTATACTTCTTTCAGAGACCTGAGAACATACATACTATTCTATGTATTTCTTTCTCCATATAAAGTTTTGGAGCAATTGTTTGACCTAAATAAAAGTACCAATTCAATTTCTTGATAATTTACTTTCAGGGTTTTTTTATGTCTGTTTGTCATAGCTTTGGTTTTCACACATGGTTCTTATAAGCCCCGCTTTTTCACTTTTCTTGCTAGCTGTTTGCATAATAACTGGAACTAGGTCATCCTCAAATCTCTGGTGAGATAATTTACTTCTATTTATGTTAAGCTCATAGTTATTCCAAATTATTCCATCCATGTAATTAAATGACGGAAAATTTCCTCCAATATATTTTTATTAGTAATTCTTCTCCAATTTTTCCTAGTCATACTTTTGCTGTAGTTTTAAAATTGTTATATGAACTCCTTAGTCCTTAGGATTCTTAAATATTTAGTTTGATCACGTTGGTTTTAAGCAAATTTCTGTATTTTGAGATGCTTGTAAGTATGAAATAGAGAGAACTTTTCCTGGCTCTAATCTATATTTGGCGTCGATGAAGACGCCACTCGTTATTTGCACTTACTAATAAATTTTATTTATTCAATTTAATTTACACAACATAATAAAAAACTTCTAAAACAAAAAAAAAGAATACTTTGAGTTAATTTAAATCAAAACAATGGCGTCGTTTTGATAGAATATAGCTCGAAAGGGAGACCCCGACCACCCGCCTGTATACAGTCGAATTTAGCGTCTAGCATTCGCAAAATACGAACAAAAATGTGTTCTTGGCTGGCAATTCCCTCCGAGTATGTAGCGGTTTCTGTCAAAATATATGGGGAAATTGGCCTCTCGCGAGCGCTTTAACGAAAACGAATGCCCAACGCTCACCGTCCGTGTTCTTGGCTGGAAATTTGTTCTGTCAACGCATTTAACGAACGTGACGTCATCACCAAATGTCATCTTCATACAAAACTTTCGTGCGCGCTTTTAGCGCTCATGCTCTTGGCTAGGGGGGCTGGCATAATCAAAAACGATATCACACGTGGTGGACCAGGGGCCTGGTGGGCAATTCTCGCGCTTTCGACATTCATCTCGATTCGAGATTTTTAAACGAAAAATGACTAAATATGTTATTTTTCGTTCAATATTTGTACATTTATTATTTATTAATTAATATATATTATTTATTTCGTTTAATGTTCGATATTTTTGAACAAAAGTATAGGAATTTTACTCTATGGGTAGAGCCTGATCGATTGGAAACGTCAAATGCCATACATTTGGCTTTCGATCGGTGTTTCGATTCGATTATCGATTGGCTCTTTGGTAAGGCCCCTGCAGCCCCCCTAGCCAAGAGCATGAGCGCTAAAAGCGCGCACGAAAGTTTTGTATGAAGATGACATTTGGTGATGACGTCACGTTCGTTAAATGCGTTGACAGAACAAATTGCCAGCCAAGAACACGGACGGTGAGCGTTGAGCAGTTGTTTTCGTTAAAGCGCTCGCGAGAGGCCAATTTCCCCATACATTTTGACAGAAACCGCTACATACTCGGAGGGAATTGCCAGCCAAGAACACATTTTTGTTCGTTTTTTGCGAATGCTAGACGCTAAATTCGACTGTATACGGGCGGGTGGTCGGGGTCTCCCTTTCGAGCTATATTCTATCAAAACGACGCCATTGTTTTGATTTAAATTAACTTAAAGTATTGTTTTTTTTTGTTTTAGAAGTTTTTTATTGCGTTGTGTAAATTAAAATGCATAAATAAAATTTATTAGTAAGTGCAAATAACGAGTGGCGTCTTCATCGACGCCAAATATAGATTAGAGCAACAAAAAGTTCTCTCTATTTCATACTTACAAAGCATCTCAAAACACAGATCAAAATAAATATTCAAGAATCATAAGGAGTAATATAACAATTTTACAGCAAAAGTACGACTAGGAAAAATTGGAGAAGAATTACGAATAAAAGGAGTCCGACAAGGAAACCTATTATCCCTCAAACTCTGCTCGGCTGTATTGGAGGAAATTTTTCGTCAATTACATTGAATGGAATTATTTGGAATAGCTATGAGCTTAACATAAATGGAAGTAAAATATCTCAACTGAGATTGGCTGATGACCTAGTTCCAGTTATTATGCAAACAACTAGCAAGAGAAGTGGAAAAGCGGGGCTTAAAAGAACCATGTGTGAAAACCAAAGCTATGACAAACAGACATAAACAAACCCTGAAAGTAAATTATCAAGAAATTGAATAGGTACTTTTATTTAGGTCAAACAATTGCTCCAAAACTTTAAATGGAGAAAGAAATACATAGAATAGTATGTATGTTCTCAGGTCTCTGAAAGAAGTATAAAAAAATCAAGACATCTCAATGCCGAGTAGTTGGAGACCGCTGCCAATGGTATTTGCTGAAGGCCTATGTCCGAGGATAACCTGAACAAATATCTGATCTTGATTGATAATTTTGGATAGAAGTGTTACAACATTAAATCAAACAAACCAATATTAGGCAAAAAGTTAAGAAAACATGTATAAATTCTTGTAAAATATCAACAAATAAAGTTTATTTTTATTTATTTCTTTATTTTTAATGAAAAGTTCACATTTTCAAAGAAATAGGGGATACCAAAGGCTTAACAAAGGATTTTTCAGAGCCTTTGTGAAGACCTAGAATGTTTCACAAGCCGCAAAAACTTATGGTTTAATATATATTGTTATATTCTTCTTTAATAATATAATTGTATATAAGAATATGATTTTCCTTGACCATTACTAATAAAGTTACAACTTTTGGTATTTCAGGGACTGATGATGGTCTTTGTGGTTGTACAGAGTGACTTTTCACCTTGAGTTTTAAATTTAAAAGAATCCTTTTATACTGGTATATTATTATTTAAAAAAAAAAATCCTAGCCTTAGTAATAATAATACAATTTATACTCAGCCACATTAGATATTTACAATATTAGGTATTTTATTATATACACTATATGACCCATACATGCACACACATCCACACAAATATTCACTTAACGCTGTAATATATATGTATAATATTGTTTAAGTAAAAACTACTTAGTACTATTATATAAAGTAGGGTATGTGTAGTATGTACTATTAGACCTATATTGTTTATACAAGCTCTTTTATTTATAGGAATTTTAATTCCCATGCAAGCACTATAAATAGTTAGGATAGTACCTAGAGTAACGTTTCATTATTTTATATGAATTCTATTAGGGAATTACATGTATCTAATGTGGGCATTTGTAGATATACTTACCATAATGATAAGCTTATCATTTGTAGATATACTTACCATAATGGTAAGCATATCTTAATATTAAACACACTGGTATTCATAAAAAAACTTTTTGAGTCCTTGAAGAACACACTTGTATATAGTAGGTTATGTCTCTTTTTTTACCAAACAAAAATAAATAAGTAAAAAAGAAACAAAACTTATTTTAACTAAAGTGTTCTTCAAGGACTTTATTATATTTTTATCATTAAGACTGTTATTAATTAAAATTCATAATAAAAATATTAATCTTCATTAATCTGACCCATTTAAATGATACAAGTAATAAGAAATGTTAATAATGATACCAGCATTTCTTATTCAATACTCTATGTTTAAATGGGTCCATCCGACAGACCTAGACACCTATATGACTGTGCCACCTATATTGATTCTGTTAATGTATATTTAATTAAATATTTCCCAGAATATTGATTTCTTAAAATTGGATAATATTCACAATAAAACATAAACAAATTAGAAGTAAATATTTATTTAATAATTTTGTTTGGCTTGGGCCACTTTAAAACTTTGAGCACCATAGTTTGTGACCTCTCTTGATGGGGAAGGGGGTAGCTGTCCTTGAAACTCTGCAAAGTATAAATACCTGAAATAAAAAAAATACAAAATTGTACTTAGTTTAATAAAAAAATAAATAGACCAATTTTTTTTAAATAACAAAAATCACAATTGCAACATAACTGGGTTGGAGTCAGGTTTTACTATCTGTGTCAGTTGACTCCACGCTTCTAAATATAGTAGGAGAGTGAATTTGAGACAATGTTCTTAGCAAACCATGGATTCACCGTGCGGGTGCCGGGTCCATGTCGTGGTTGAAAGGCAGGGGAATGAACTGCAGCGTTCCCGGACTTGAGACCGTGAGGTAGGTTTAAAGGCCTTTTAAACTCTCACCTGCACTGTGTTCACTACCCTCTCTACTCAACCAAATACTATTAATTTAATTTTTTAAAAAGTAAGTGGACAATTTGTAATTTATTTTTCTTAACTCACCTATAGTGTAACATCATATTGGTTATTACGCTGCACAAGCCATTACAATTTGGGAAGACTCTTCAGATTCATAGTGCAGAACTCTGTCTATTCCAAGGCATTTTAATGACCCCCTGAGATAACCATTTGCCTGCTTCACACTTATCCTGACTTGGCAGTGTATTGGTCCACTGAGGTATTAATATATACGTACGGAATCCATGACAGGGGTAATCAATCATGGTTCCAAGGCATATCCGAAATCACCTGAAATAACATTTATTTGTATGAGAAACAAAGGTAAATAGATGGGTGTTGTAAACACAAAGGTACGTTTTGTTTCGCCTATTCGGCATACAAATGTTTTAACAACGTGTCTAATCAATTATTAAATATATAACCTTAGAAGCACTTATTTATTTTGATTCTTACCTATTCAAAAAGTAAGTTTCCAATCCGAGAACGATATAACTGCAATATTTCTTCCTTGATCAGAGAATTGTTAAAAATAAATTGGTCGTGGGCCGCCCCGGATGCCTCGAATTTATATTTAGAATTCTTCAGTTTATATTTACAACTTAAAAGTGCCATATTAATAATGCCGAAGAGTTTTTCTGCAATGTTTCTATTTTCTATTAGGTTTGTTCGTAGAGAGTATTAAGTTCCTTGGTTTGTTTGTAATCAAATGTAAAGAGCATTGGCCCGTAAAATAAAACGAGATATCACATAGTTACACCAATAGGATTTATTTATTATTATCTCTCTCTCTTTGTCACTAAAATAACGAATATCGTTCCGATTAGGCATGTAAGTTAATTATAACATTAATATACAAATCTGTAAAAACTGTACAATAATTTTTACACCATTAATATGATAAAAAATGTATATTGCTTTTAATTTATATTCTCAATTCATTCGTAATATAATTATTATATGTTATAAAACATCATACTCAAGATTACTCGCGGATTTTGAATATAATATCGGAACGTAAATAATCGAGCCGAGCGGTCGCCCTCCCTCGTTCGACAGAATGAAAGTTAACGTCAAAAATTGTTCATGGCTACCGATTTATTTCGATCACTGTCCGTTCTGCGACGCTTGGGCGCATAAAGCGCCGATGCTCTTGGCTAGGGGGGCTGGTGTCACGTTTACGTACTTTTGACGTACGGTGACAGGTAATGAACCTTACCGTACCGGCCAAGAAATTACGGTAATTATCGTACGTCTGGCAAAGCTGAGAGTAGACCTACTCTAGTACTTACTAAAATAATCTGTGATTAATATCACAATAGGATTCTTTGAGGGTAGCCCGAACACGGTAGACGCGTGTTTATATATTTTTCAAATTTAATTTTATTGAATATTATTGTGCAAAAGTGTACTAATTTTGTAGAATAAGCATTCGTATAGTAATATTAAGTGTGAGAAGTGTAGCATTTACGCAGTGATATCGGTGTTTGTGCTATCTCAAATAATCCCACAATCTTCAGTAAAGTGGCGGTACCCATTTTACTGTCGATTTATTTTTCCTCCTTCACTTGATAATGGCAAGACTATACTGTATGCTTTCATACGGTCATGTCGCCATTCCCATTTCTACCCTAGTCCCATCCCGACTCCTTTCTATCCTATTATCCCACTTTTACTTTATACCCGCTTTATAAATCTACCCGCAAACACCCCACTTGATAATGGCAAAAAAAAAGGCCTATATGGCGTAGAGGCCACAAATAAAAGAAGAAGAAGAATATCACAATATTTCAAATATATAGACATAGTGCTGAAATAAATGAAAAATGTTACATTGGATAAATTGTATCCGTTGTCTTCTATGTCCTTCCAGCGGCCACATTCTGTTCCTTATAACGTGAGCCTTTAAATTATAACGTGAGCGTTAGATTGTCAAAATAACGAATTCCGTTATTGGCGCTCTCTCCTCCAATCAGCGAATGTTAAAAAACTGCATTTTTTGCTATTGCTTGTAGTTTAGGATTTGGCCTTGAAGGTATTCAAACCACTTGAAAAATTCACCTGTAGGTATAGTATATTATCCAGGGACCGGACCTATATCGCTTTCAGGGGTTTTTGAATGTGTTGGCTTACCAAACCCATTGCACCTCAAAAGTCAATTATAAAGCGCTAACCTATTGAAATCAAAATAAGCATTACCCCTATCAAACTTTACCAAATGAGGTAATCAAATGCCGTTCAAAGTGTAACCCAATGAAATTCCTTCATATTTTTAACGATTTTGATATTACTGTATTTTTTGTCAGCAGAAGGTTCAATGTTAATCAACTGCAATAACCATCAACTTATATTTTTTCTCTTTCCCTCTTCCAAAGTTCAAAAAGAATTGCACAATTGAATTGGTATTATCTATGGTTTTTAGCCGCGTAATTAACGGATTTCGCTATTTTCACAATCTTACGTAACCAATAATAGATTACAGTTGTAAATTAATAACAATAAAAAAAGATAAACCTCCATTTCTCTCAATATTTCCTATTATATTTAGGTACTTCATAATGGGCAAAATTTTTGGAGTAAATAAATATCTGTCTATTTGTGATTCTTTGCACTATAAGAAAGGCAGCGCACTGTTCATGTACTAAGAACTAAAGTTTTTGTTAATCTTGCATTTGCAGAACAGCTTGCATTAAATGCTACAAATATGACCTTCCTACAGTTTAAACTGTACAGTAAGATTATACTGTAAGTTTATAAAAAACAAATAGTACAGCAGGGGCTTTATTGTTTTGACACGTTCACCGTCGCGCATTTTGCGTAAAGTACGGGTATTGAAATGTGAGTTCTATCCTGTTAATTATAAAGTTATAATTCCAATGCTCAATACATGTTCAAACTTGCGAATTAGTGTATTTCAAGATGACTGCATTATAATAGCCAACCTAATACATACTATATAACCATTGGAATAGAGCTTATATTTCCATATTTCTTGTCGTGATTAGCGGTTGCAAACTCGGAATAAGGCCCCAGCAGGGTTATTACGCGTCTTAAGTTCGCTCGCACGCCAATCGTTATGACGTCATTCTGACGTAGATCAAGCTTGCTTGGCTTCTTAACAATGACTCCAAAAAATCTTGGAAAATTACGTCATAACGATTGGCGTGCGAGCGAACTTAAGACGCGTAATCACCCTGCAGGGCCGTGTTCGGAAACGTAACACTTTAACACTGGGTAGTGTAACAGAGTGCGACAAAAATATTGAAAAATGCTTAGAGAAGAAGAGATGCATATAGTGTAGTTACATTACCCAGTGTTAAAGTGTTAGTTTCCGAACACGGCCCAGTATGAACATGATAACGGCCGATGGACTTGTATCCAGTGCTATGTTAAAATAAAATTAATTAACATGATAAATATCAAAAAATAAAATCACAAAAGATCAATTTATGTTTTATTCATAATGTCATTAAAAACTTATCATTACCAAAAATAAGATCATACTAATCTTACATTGATCGAGCATTCCACCTGCGGGGAAGTCCTATTTTAAATTCAGACTGTACACAGATAGTGTAAAACTTAGTCCATACTTTATATATAGTCTTTCACTTAGTTCACTAGCGGGAGCACACATATGCGTCGAGTTCTGCGTCCAGCTCCTCCACGGTGGGCACGGGCCGCTTGCCGCGAGCGCCCCCGCGACCGCCGCGCCGCGCCCCGCGACCTCCTGCTCCACCGCCAGCTCTATCCCCGCCACCTTGCCTGCGTATGGGTGGTGCACCACCTGCTACAAAAATAATGTAATTTATTTTATAATCAAGAGTTTGTTTTCAGAGTTTGACATCATTCTTAGCTCACAACTTTTATAGTCTTCCATAAAAGTTGCGACAGCTGATCTTGGAAGGCTAAGATCTTTCAGTAGATGATACAGACTGCTAGAATTTCTCTTGTACCAACTTCCATTACATAAAGTTGAGTTTCAAGTTCACAGGAAAAGGATTCGCAAACTCGAGTGTCAAAAACCATCTAAATGTTGTTTTCAGTTATATAGTTTTTTTTGGAAAAAAAAGAACATTAAGTTGTAGATTTTATTTACTCAATCTTAATTACATTTTTTTTTAAATAAGAAATCTGTTAAGTTCACTTAAAACAATATTTACACGTTTTTGAACGTTCGAAATCGCGAATCCTATTCCTGGCCTATTTAGAGCATTTCTACTTAAAATATCTTAACATAATTCATGAGATCAAAGTATTTGTTTGACTTGATGTGTCTTTTCGAATGTTTGTTTCCCATGAAACAGTTCTAAAAGTATCATTTTCTTAAAGCAGAAAGAAAAATAATGTTTGAAGACACCCTAACCTTGAAGTACAGTACCCTGGGGCCTTACCAAAGAGCCAATCGATAATCGAATCGAAACACCCATCGAAAGCCAAATGTATGGGATTTGACGTTTCTCATCGATCAGCCTCTACCCATAGAGTAAAATTCCTATACATTTTTATCGATCGATGCGGCGATTCGATTGGCGATCGTGTTCTTTGGTTAGGCCCCGGTTCATCAAAACTTACAAGCCTTGCATTACAAGCAAAAAATTATCAAAACTACATGTGTAAAATACGGATTACAAGTGTCATTATTTATTAAGTATATTTTTACACATGTAATTGTAATTTTGTTCAACAAAAAATTTTTTGAGTTACAATTGTAGGAAATCATTACAAATCCTGAGTGTCCAGCGACTCCATTCTGCCTTACAAGTATTGTGCTTAGTACCACATTTTTTAATATATTTTTAAATGTGGTCAAGCGATCCAAGAGTTAAAGAAAATATTAGAATAACGGATCTGAGAACATCACAGAAACATATAGAACAAGAATTGACTGCGGTTATTTGGAGATGACCTATCAATTTAAAGAAAGGTTTCGTCTTCAAGATGAAAAATTGGAATGTTTAATTAATATTTTGGGTAGCCATTTATAAATAAATACAAATAGAAACAATGCCCTGTCAACCAAATTAATATTACAAATTACTTTAGAGAACCAACTGTAATTGGCTGGAAACCGAAATTCAATAACATGTCGTTTCTGACATGCATCACCATGCATGTCAGAAACGACATGTTATACCTAACAAAAGGTATTTGTATGCAATGCAGCCATAGTTTTGTAGCAGCCATCAATACCAATGTTTGAATGAAAATCTACATTAAATGGCCAAATAATATGCAGGAGGTAGTACAGAAGTTTCATTATAATATGTTAAAAGGAATACCATTCATTTGTGGCTGTCTAGATGGTACCTTGATAAAAATTAATGCCCCACACCTTCATGAAGAAGTATTCGTAGATCAACACGGAAATCATTCCATAAACTGTTTGGTTGTGTCTAAAGGAATTTGTTTGCAATGTTTTTAGTTGCGCGTGACCTTGTGTAATTTTATTAGGGAAAACGACGATGACAATGTCTCAAATTATTTATTATGGCTTGGAAACAAGTCCTTCCACCAAAGCGCGGGAATACTTTGTTGCTACCTACCATTTGATTTTTAGGCAATATATTCAGCCAAGGGTTTAGAACAAGTAGAACATATTAAATTAAAAAACTTACAAAAACATGGCAGGTATACCTTTTTAATTTTAGAACTTACTAAGTAGAATCTACAAGCATAAAATTTTACATACCTTGTAAATGTTTTTTGATAAACGGGCTGCTCCTAATAAAGGTTATAATAACTTACAAGGAGCAGCCCAGCTGTACAGTAAATTTGAGTAAATTTGGCAATTGAATAAAAACATTATTAAACATAATTACAAACTTGTAAAAACTTCCTTGTAAAGTGTAACTTATGAATGTGTAGACTTTTAAGTTTTGATAAACAGTCTGATTTTAAATATGTGTAAAATAAGCCATTTAATTTAATTAGGGGTAATTTAACTGGTGGTGGCTTTGAGTATGTCCATCAATGGGATTCCGAGAAAAATAAAAAAAAGTATTTTTTATTATGAAAATATAGGCTAAAATAAGAAACTAATTTCGTTTTTAAGATATTGATGTTTGAACATTTTAATCTATTATTTTTGTGATACGTCATTATCATTCTATCAAAGAAAACAGGCTGCCCATTATTCAATAAAATATAACACAATATGGCTGGGTCTCTTGTGTGACCTGTTACTACTTCATTATGTTTATCCTATTAACTGTCATGTACATAATTTATGCAATATTACATATTGCATAATTTATGCAATATTACATATTGCAATAATAGATTTAAATGTTCAAACATCAATATCTTAATGAATCCAATGATATCAACATGATTTAACTAAAATATTAAGTGATGTACATACCCCTATTAATATTCTTTCTTGGGGGACCACTACCAAGTTGCCTGCCTTCCCTCATTGGAGCAATTTCTGATGTTGCAAGCTGAATGTTCATAGCTCGTCCATCAAGAGGTACTCCATTGTATTGTTTCATTGCCTTTAATGCATCTGCTTTTCTTTCAAATAACACATCTGCTGTTCCTACATATAAAAATAAAATACTATTAAGACTATTTTTAATTGCTTTCCCACAGCATCTCGGTATAAAATATTTAGTATTCATAAAAACTTATTTACGTGCTTGAAGGACAGTAGTTATAGTATGTTTTGTCTTTTAGCAACAAAAATGAAAATGCATAGAATAAATAAATTCCGATTTTAACTAAAGTAGGTACTCAAGAAGTTTTTATGAATAAGGTCATAAGATTTTATAACAATTGGTTCAGTAGTTTCACAGCACTCAACTTTTACATTTTAAATATTAATAGTATGGATTATAAAAAGTTTGTTAACTTACCTAAAGATCTTCCTGATCTATCATAATGTACTGCTGCACTTTTTAATGTGCCGAAGTCGGAGAATAATTCTTGAATGTCTAAATCAGATACCCCAAAATCTAAATTTGAGACAAGCAGTTTTGCAGGTCCTCCTGTGACAAAGCCTCCAGTTTTCTGGAGCTTTCTCTCACCAAATTCAGTGTACATATCATGCTTCCATGTGCCGTTTACATCACCCTGAAATTGTTTGTTCTTCATAGAAGTATGTTGACCGAGCATCTGCCAGCCAAGAGCCCGCTAGGACTGCCGGCACACACTCGGCAATTGATGCTGTCACATAGAGCTATGGAGACTTAATTAATAAACAACCAATAAATACATCATACAAAACATTTTAAAACAAAAGACATTCCAACATAAATGCAGAGGTTTTGGGTGACAACGCAAATAACACTGATAATCACATCACTTTTCTTCATTCTGTTTTTAGCTTTTTCACGCTTTGTGTAACTGCACTGACATTCCTTGCATATCTTTAATTGTTGATATTTTATTTCTGTATCTTCAACTTCCAATATATCAGTCCTTGTTGCTTTATATATCCGGTAGCCATGCCGAACACACCAGTGTCAAAGGTGGTACATTTTTTACCATTTAAAATCAAAGAACATTGGCTTGTTAAATAATGGACTTTGACCAATTGTAACTGCCATGCACCCGAGGCTACAGTGTTTTGAGTAACTTTGATGTTGGGATACATTTTATACCACATTGAAGCTAAACATATGGCTGTAATTATTTACTGCGAGTCCCAGAACCTTTAATGGGGTACATATAGCAGCTTTAACTTACTATACTCGTGATGGACGTGACAAACAATGTCCTTATACAATAGAAGTAGCTCGAAATTTAATAAATTCACACAACAAACAGCGTCATTGTGATAAAAGTGTGTAATTAGATGCGTCATCATGTGCCGCCGCCATTATTTTATAATCAAAACAATCATCTAATTATTATTAGATTGGTTACCCTTGAGTAATTTGTTGCTTTTGAGACTCCGCCTCGATTTCTTCCTTTTAGAACTGCTCCGCTTGTACGGCCATTGGTGAAACTTCTTCCTCTTCCCCCGGGTCTTCTATTATTGTCAAATTTTCGTCCAGCACCACCACCTTGACCACCTTTTCTAGTTGATTTAATTATATCTTCCAATGACATTTCAATTTTATCAACCATGATGACGGAAAAAGTAATTAAAATGTATACAAAATGAAACACGCTCCAACAAAAATCGATGATGAAAGAAATGAAAATAAAATGGCGACACGGGCACGGGCAGCGTGGTTTTTTGGTGGTTCACGCTACGCTATGGAGGACAAAAGCGAAATATACCATAAAGCCTAGACTATGGTAATATTTTCCTAATGCTTGGTCTGCATTAGCGGGCGAAGTTTCGTGTCGCGTTGTCGCGCCAAAAACATCGTGTTCGGGCTCACACGATTTGTTCTTGCCTACATCATCGCGTATGGCCGATACGATGTTTTTACGCGTCAACGAGACTTTTCATCGTGATGGGGTATGTTGTTCTCTGTTGGGCGGCATGCCGTAGGCTGTGATTGTAGGCTTCAACACGGACGAAGTAGTAGCGTTGCATTATATGTCGATAAATTATTATTTATTACAATTGTACAAGTACAGTTACAAAATAATATAAAAAAAGGAGAAAGAGGAAAAACCGAACGATGTAAGCATACTGCACAATTACTTTTTATGCATGTAGAGTTTAATGATGTTGAAGCGGGTAATTTTTAATGACCTGTGGAGACCGCGAAAATTCCTTTTGATGCGCGCCAGTTTACCGACAGCGCCCCGATAATACATCGTCTTCGTCCGAATACTGCGCCTTGCAACGATCTACCCGGCCACACTCATCGCGCTATCACGAATATTCGCCGTAGCCCTCTAATGTAGCCCCAGTATTAGAGCAACACGGCCACAGGGGGAGACGCCATAGAGCTCAAAAAAGTCTGTAAATTTGGGTACAACGCACTCATCAATATGTCTGCCAAAGGCGATAAGAACAACACTAATTACGCACACATCAACATTAATTCTTATTCAAATAGTGTAAAACGTACAAATAGAAGGAAAGTGTAAAAACTTACATTTACATGTAGTAGTGGATGTCAACGGCTAGGGCTACCCAAATGTCGATATATCACATTGCTATATATCGATAAAATGGAATTCACAATAGAACAAAAATAAACGTAAGTAATATTTATTTAAAAATATTTTTTATTTAAGTAGGTATTATTAATTTATTTATAAAGGTAGAAATTTGTATTACCTTCAAAATTCGTAACAAATATAATAAAAATATAATATAATTATATTTTTATTATATTTGTTACGTAATATTATAATAGCGATAAATTATAATATTTTTAGGTTTTCGTGTTTTTAGATAACTATTATATTATATCATTCCAGATCTCAAACAATTACAAGATTAATAAATGATACCTACATATTTGGTATATGTATGAATTATAATGGTTTATGAGCACTTTTAAAATAAATTCCATCAACTGTCGAATTAGTCATTAGTTTATGATATGTTGTATGTAGTATATTATATATGTATACCTATGTGTATAATATATGTATTTGTATAGCATATAACTAGGTATATAGGTAATATAATTATATTTTTATTATATTTGTTACGTAATATTATAATAGCGATAAATTATAATATTTTTAGGTTTTCGTGTTTTTAGATAACTATTATATTATATCATTCCAGATCTCAAATAATTACAAGATTAATAAATGATACCTATATATTTGGTATATGTATGAATTATAATGGTTTATGTATGAGCACTTTTAAAATAAATTCCATCAACTGTCGAATTAGTCATTAGTTTTTGATATGTTGTATGTAGTATATTATATATGTATACCTATGTGTATAATATATGTATTTGTATAGCATATAACTAGGTATATAGGTATGTATTTATTTATTTATACATAACTATAAATATATTAACTAATACTTATTATTATTATTATTTTCATTAATGGCGTCTTCACATTACGCGAAATTTTGCCAATGTCTAGTGGGTAGATTTATAAAACTTTTTTATCTATAGTAAAAGAGGGATAATAGGATGGAAAGGAATTGGGAAAGGACTAGGGTAGAGAAAGGAATGGCGACATGACCGTATGCAAACATACGGTATAGTCCTGCCAATGTCTAGTGAAGAAGGAAAAATCTACAAAGAAGATTGTGGGATTATTTGAGATAACACAAACACCGAGATCACTGCGTAAATGCTACACTTCTCACACTTAATATTACTATACGAATGCTTATTCTACAAAATTAGTACACTTTTGCACAATAATATTCAATAAAATTAAATTTGAAAAATATAATATAAACACGCGTCTACAGTGTTCGGGCTACCCTCAAAGAATCTTTAACTAATATTTAAAACTAGGTAATTCTATCTTTTTATTGCCCACCTACCTAAACTTAATGATCTAATGTTTCGAATATTTGACTGTCAGATAATGCCCAACGGCATTTAGTCCGCCTTTGTATTATGCAATAAAGTTTCATAAATAAAAAATAATGTAATAATAATAACAATAATTATGTCGCGAGACTAATATTATTATAATTTTATTTATTTACTAGATTATTAATTATTCATACCATTTAAACTTCAATAAATAGCAAACAAAACCTACAATATAATTAAATATTAGCTTCTAAGTATGTGGTATTTTTTTTATACAGTTTTTTAAATATATTTTAGCCGGAATTATGAAGCGATCAATATTGTTTAGCAACAAATTATTGATTTACTCATTCATAGACATTGTAGGGCCGCTTCCTATCAAATAGATTCAAATTCACATTCCGTGCTCCAAAATTATATTTTTTAATTACATACATGTAAAATGTAACATCCAACACATTATTTTAATATACTTAAATAATAAAATTCTAATAAAGTTACAGTAACAAACAGCCTTACGGAAAAAACACATCGTGGATTAGCCTAAGGAAGTCGGAAGTGTTAAAGTGGTCTGAACGAATGTCACTGTTTTTTGACTGGACCGCAATCGACGCTTTTTTACAATCCGCCTCCAGATTTCTTTTAAATTTGAATCCTTAGGAAAATAGCTAACTAAAATAAAGTAGGTAATTCGAGTTAATCACCGTACATACAGTTATCTGTCGTATATATTTTTTTTCGGTATCATAATAATATATTATTATAATCGTATAGCTAATTTAACATAAAAGAAAAATAAAACTTATAATGTTATGCAATGTTACCTAATTAATTTATCTGTATTTATGACATATTCCATATTCTAATGCGATAGATATAGAATCGAAACGTCACTTCGCGGCGAAAACTTTGTTGAAAATGCCACTTTGCTTGACAAACAGTGTTTGTACGTGTACACCCGTGTTTGATGAAAACGTACAAGTAAAACATAATATTTGACAAACATGTTTGTACATTTACAGGGCGCTTTACGCACATGCGTATGGCTACTCCCCTCTTTGCTGGGGCTCTAGAGAAAAAGCAGGCGAGGCGACATGTCGCGTCGCCGCAGTCAAAAACGTATGTATTTTGACAGTGACAGTAGGCGTGAGGTGCGCTGTCACCTGCCAAAGTCTATACAATTTTGATTGAAAGCGACACGATACGTCGCCTCGCCTGATTTTTCTCTAGAGCCCCTGTACGGTAGCCGCTTTGCTCTATGTAACAACGCGGCCACGGGGAGAGCGCTCTTATACAAAAATGTTTGCCATATTTTGGGGGAGGGGCACAACGCATTCATCACAAATCTGTCAATGAAGAAAAACACTAATTACGCAAACATCCACACTAATTGACTAATTCGTATACAAATATTTAAAAACTTACATTTACATGTAGTACATACATACATATCATCACGGGTGCCTTACGGCTCCCGAGACCGCCTAGACGGCCCCAGGATACCCAGCGGAGGGGTTTTAATCCCACCTCGTCGTAGCCGATGGTATGAGTCTACACCGAACAAGTGACTAGCTCGTCGCGATGTTTTTAATAGAATGAATAACCCATCTATAAACAGTTTCACAAGTTACTCTGAGTCTGTCTATACTATTTGGCTTACTTACCTAATGACTAACGTGTCTTAGTAAAATTTAAATCAGTCTACTAAAGTTAGTCAAAAACAAGAATATCATATTTTTTGCCGAACAAGCGAAGCGGTTTCAAATTAAATCTTTACTTCTATACTAACTACAAAGAATAGAAAAAAATGCTCAAAGAAGTCTCTGGTACTTGTACTATTATTTCTTCTGTGTCTCTGGGCCGATTTTAATAAAAACTTAAACTACATCATATATTTTTTTTAAATAAACATCTCCCAGCCGGGAATCGAACCGGTTGATTTTGAAAAAAAAAAACTACCTGTATTATACACCAGCTTATAGTGTCACTGATAAGGATCAAATTTAGCTAAGAAAGTGCTCATTTTTAATAAAAACATTTAAAATACACCGTCATCTTTACCAACTAATCAAATTGTTTGAAATAATACTCTTCAAAACCCAACCTCATTGAAAACAACATAATTAAAAAATAAAGTAAGAAAAAACGAATTGAAAATTAAATTATTTCAAACAATTGATTGACAACAAATAATGAAGGAATTTTTCCCGACCTTATGAAGAATAGTAAAATAGTTCCCATATTCAAGTCCGGCTGTAAGACAGATCCAAATAATTATCGTCCTGTTTCTGTCCTGCCAGCCTTAAGTAAAATATTCGAAAAAATAATTCTAGGTCAGCTGTTAAGTCATTTTAATACTCATAAATTGTTACATGATCAACAATACGGGTTCACAAAAGGTAGAAACACAACAAATGCCGGCACAAGACTGATTACTGAAATAATTGACGCCTGGGAAAACTGCCAGGATCTCGTTGGCGTTTTCTGTGATCTGTCTAAAGCGTTTGATTGTGTTGACCATCAAACTTTGTTAAACAAGCTGGAATTTTATGGCATTCGCGATTTAGCTTTAAATCTAATAAAGTCCTACCTTTCTAATAGAACTCAAGGTGTTAATATTGATGGTTGTGTATCCGACGGAACCATTGTAAAGATGGGTGTCCCCTAGGGCTCAATTTTAGGCCCGTTCCTGTTCCTAGTATACATCAATGATCTTCCACATATGGTACAGGAGACGGCGCAGATAGTGCTATTTGCTGATCATACATCCCTACTGTTTAAAGTTAGTAGGAAAGATAATATATTATCGGCAGCAAATGACACTCTGGAAATGGTTTCAAAATGGTTCACGGCAAATAATTTAGTTTTAAATGCAAAGAAGACTAAGTGCCTGAAATTTACGTTGCCTAATGTATCAAATATCAATGCCACAGTGAAGATAGGTGGCACTGATCTGGAATTTGTCGACTCCACTGTGTTTTTAGGGATCACAGTTGATTCCAAACTACAGTGGAAAGCTCACATCAATACTTTATCCAACAGATTGAGCTCTGCTGCATATGCAGTCAGAAAAATTAGACAATTAACTGATGTTGCAACAGCCAGACTAGTGTACTTCGCCTATTTTCACAGTATAATGACATATGGTCTTATAATGTGGGGATCTGCGGCAGATATTGACATAATATTTATTCTACAGAAGAGGGCCATTCGGGCAATATATAACATAAAAGCTCGTGACTCTCTTCGAGAAATCTTTCCTATGATTGATGTATTGACACTACCATCTCAATATATTTATGAGAATTTATTGTACGTAAGGAAAAACTTAAATATGTTTAGTAAAAATAGCGATAGACATAATTTAAACTTAAGAAACATAGATAAAATCGATATACCAAAGTTTAGACTGCAAAAAACGAATAAATGTTTCGTCATTAACAGTATAAGGTTATTTAATAAATTACCTAAAAGCATTATAGAACTGAGTGAAATAAAGTTTAAGAATTGTATAAAACACATTTTAATCAATAAGGCTTACTATAGCGTAAAAGACTATTTTAACGATAAAGACGTCTGGAACCGTCCTGATATGCAATTGAGGTCTCGCAACTAGTGAACAAATTACTTATTTATTAGAATTATATTTGTAGAATAAACATTAGCTTAGTAGTGTCCGATATTGTAATAATTTAATATTACATAATTTATTTTTATTACATTATGTAAATTTTGTCTTTGGATAAGGTAATCACTGATGATTACCTGCTTATTTATACTTAATTTATACTACAGTACTGTGTAGTTCTGTACATTGGTACAGTAACAAATAATCTGCCATAGGGTGTTTTGCGCATGCTGATCGGTGGGGTGCATTTTGAGTATGCTACTATATATATATATGCTATATATATAGCATAAGCAAATCAATGGCTGTACTCCTCTTTTAGTTTGTGTGAAGCACTAGAGTTTTTTACTTGCTGGTTTCTTTTTCTCCGGGGTGTCACTGAGGGGATCGACTTTACAGTTAGTATACCCGCCCTTAAAAATACCGATCCTTATACGTTTACTTATATGTGATTGGTTACTAACCTTTTATTTAGAATAAATATTTAAGGCGTGGATATGGTCGGTGAAGTTGGTCGCCTTGGTGGCTCCCTTGTATGGCAGATAATGATTGACAGGTCAATGGAATCAGCTAACCACCTAGTCTTACACTAGTTGGTTATGTAGTGAACACACACTACATAATTAGGTTTGGTAGTAATTTTCATATTAAGATTTCTAAATTTAAGTTCTAAATCTGATATCAAGGTATAATAAATATTTGTCATTCTTTTAATAATGAATAGCTGCCTAACCAAACGCACTCTAAGACCTCATTGTTAAATTTTTTTTTTTTTTTGACTATTCATAAATATCTGTAAAGATTTACATGAAATAAATGATTTGATTTGAATTTATTAGTTAGGGGTTGGCTTTAAAATTTTAAACATTATTATTATTATCTTTAAAATTTAACTTTCCTTTAGTTTGCCGTTTGAAGTTACTTTCCACCATTTATTCATTGTAAACGACACTATCGGTTCGATTCCCGGCAAGGATAATAAATAAAAAAAAAACCTAATGACGCAGTTTTCATTTTTATCAAAATCGGTCCCGCAACTACTTTGAGCATTTTTCGCATGAAGGTAAAAACCGTGCCCGTCCGCGCGCCCCTACTGGAGTAAGCATCATTCAATTTGCAGGGTGCCGCGCGAGTGACAAATTTGTCACTCACACACACCTTTACATTTTTTACATCCTCAGTCTGATTTGTGCGTTCGGCGGAGAAAGTCGAAAAGAGCTCCGCTTTTATTGTCGGAAAAATGGTTAATTGTGAATTAAAGCTGTGTAGAAACTACTATTAAAAAAAGTACCTAGTGTCACGTTTTTCAAGTATGTATTTAACATGTTTTTCTTATATTAAACCTTAATAAAAGATAATAATAAATCCCATAATTAAAATATCAAAATCTAACGTCGTAACTATGGTAACTGTCAAACTATGTGCATCAGTTAGAAGTTGAAGAACTAGTGATGTGTTTTTATTTTTAATGAGATTTTCGATACTTTAAAATAATTTATAATATTTTCAATTTAATTTAATCAAAAGATCATGGCGACAACAGAAGCGTCCAACGAGGTTTGTCAGTTACTATTTAGTGATGTGATTTTATAGTTGATATACTCGATTTTTGTAAATACTTTCATGGTTATGAGATATTATACAATAATTGTTTTTTTTATATAATACTAATTATATTTTCTATACATGATACAGTTTCCCGAAAAATCCGGCATTAAAACGTAAATGGGGAGGCAATTAAAAGAAAAGAAAATTGATAACCAACAAGAATACCCGTATGTTCAGTACATTTTGACGAATCAAGCTACGATTTAATTGTTTTTCGCCTTTTGTAGTTTGAGTATAACTTCCTCTTGGAGGTCGGTCAAAAATGTTGAGATTGCGTTTAGTAGGTACATGTAGTTAGTTGTGCATGTGTTTTAATTTAATAAATAATTTAATTTAATAAAGTATTTTAACTTATTGTTATATACCTACATTTTTTAAATCCACTAGTATTATAAATGCGAAAGTGTCTATCAGGGTGAATTTGAAAGGATATACTTTGGGCTAATATGAGGTTCTGCTGATAAAATCTAACATTTTTTTCTATGGAACCATATTTCGCAAATGAATAAAAAAATGTACTTCCCCATACAAATTGGTCATTTTAACGTTACTAGTTTGTATGGAGAAGGCCTTTTTTTTTCTTTTGCGATACATGGTTTCATGAGAAAGTTGTTTGATTTGATCATATTAGCCCAAAGTATATTTTTCAAAGTTATTGAGTCTATTCAAAACATCGCAACGAGCTAGCCACTTGTTCGGTGTAGACTCATACCATCGGCTACGACGAGGTGGGATTAAAACCCCTCCGCTGGTTACCTTGATGATATGTGTGTGTATTACAATTGTATATCGATAAATAATTATTAATCTTTGATGATTTCTATAAATCCCAAAATATTTGGTTTATATCGATAAGTAATAATATTTGTTGTCAGTGGCAACACTATCAAAACTATTAAGTATGCAATTAAATATTTAGCTTTTTATAATAAAAAAACAATACACTTCATAGACACGCGCACACATTCGTGTTTGCTTGTATCTCTTTTTTTCTCAAGCAGTTTTTTAAGTGTCAGAAACGTTGAGCTGCCATTTGAAGCCACACCTTTTTCCCCGTTCTTCATTTGTTCGACTCAGAAATTGGCGACACCGGTATCGTACTATTATGAAACAATTTATGTATCATGCTTACTCCATTGGCGCGGGGCGCGTTTTTTTAGCTTCATGATTTTTCGCTATTCCTTGTAGTTTAGGAATTGTCCTTGAAGGTACCTTCGAAAAATTCACTCTGTATATTAGGGGCAAAAGAGGGGGGCGCCATAATTGGATCTCGCTCCATCCTAAAACATGCTTTGCCATCCCCCCCCCCCTCTCCCCCTCCCTTCCCCAAATCCTGGGTTCGTGCTTGATATAAGTCGGTACTGTAATACATGAAGTTATGTGCAACAGCTAGTGCCTTATATATTGGGTGTTTTTTTAAACGTACCAAAATATTTTGTAGGCCCGGTATTGAATATACACAAAATAACTGACTAATAATATTTATTTAACAGATTTAGCTAATTCTTGTGATTTTGCAACTACGTCCTCTATTGTGCCCACCATATAAAAAGCAGCTTCCGGAATATGATCCAATTCACCACGCAGGATCTATAAAATATAATAGGCACTTACATATTTTAATAATACCTAGGGTGCGTTCTAGTTGTCTATTATTTTCGCCCAAAATGCCACCAAACGTAATACATTGCTTGTTTTATTACAATACCAAGATAATGAAAAAAATGGAAAACATTCAATGTACGACATTTAGTGGCATGGGCGTAGCCAGGATTTGATATCGGGCGGGTTTGAGGCTCGTAATTTTCTCTTATTGTTTTTCC
Organism: Monopis laevigella; assembly: GCA_947458855.1. Lineage (NCBI taxonomy): Eukaryota > Metazoa > Arthropoda > Insecta > Lepidoptera > Tineidae > Monopis > Monopis laevigella. The sequence goes on along the minus strand of OX381580.1, from coordinate 24,061,527 downwards.
TAATTTGTTAATGAGCAAAAAATAAAAAAAACGCCATCGTCAAATGTTGACGTATTCACAATCGTTTTATCACTTCATCTGGGGGGGTTTCAACCTAAATACACACTCCTGCGCCGACCCCTAGTTGCTACCCGATACAAATTTTTCTATTCCCAAACATTTCGGGGAGGGTTTAAACCCCCAAACCACCCCCCTGGCTAGTGGCGTTTTGTGCCCAAAACTATCAACCAACTCGAACGCCGACCTAGTGGCTTATATTATTATTATAACATAAAGTTTTTTTAATGTTATAATATAACGATGAGGTAAAAAACGAAGCTTAGGTATAATGCACCCGAATTTCCGTTCACTATACAGGGTAGCTTCTATTGTAAAATCGAACAACTTTACCCATGGAACCATGTGTCGCAAATAAAAAAAAGCCTCCTCTTTACAAACTAGTAATGTTAAAACGACCAATTTGTATGGGGAAGACAATTTTAAATAATATATAAAATGTGACATCATATTAGTCCAAAGTAAATTCACACAGGTTAATATAGATATCAACCTGAGAATGCATAAAATAAAATTGCCTTCCCAAGCGTGAGAACAGTAGCAGTACAGTAACCACAAGTTTTTGCAAACAATTTTTACTACTTACAGAAGATGGCCGCCCGCCACACAAACAAAAAGTCAGAATAAAAATAATATACCTACCTATATTATAAGTACTTACTCGTATTTTTTTTATTATTTAAAACATTTTTACAGTACCTAAAGAAAATCTGAAGAAACCATGGCCCGCACGCTAGGATTCTCTGTTTTGATATTTTTTTTATAATCGATCCACCTCTGTAGACTAGTGGTTGCGCCTTTGGCGTTGTATCCAGAGATCTGGGTTCGATTCCCAACCCATGGCAAAAAAATATTAGTACGTTTTTCTGTACAGTTTGTCATGGTTTGGGTGTTTATAAAATGTATTATATCGTTATTCTGGTACACATAATACAAGCATAAATCTTAGTTTGTGACCAGAGCAATATGTGTAAATTGTCTTACATATTATTATTATTAAACAAGGAAAGGTGGAAAGTTAATATAGTCTACCTTTATTTTAACTTTTTTTATTTAATTTTTACCATGGGTGGGAATCGAACCCACGACCTCTGGATACAACGCCAAAGGCGCAACCACTAGTCTACGGAGGGTACCATTCATTTTAGACACTTGAATTCACTTTTTAAAAATTCATTCGGGAACTTTGCAGAAAATTTTAGATCACCATTTGGAATGATTATTTAGATATACTAAAATGACACCATCATGGGAACCAAACTGATATTTTCTTTCCATACCTACCTTTTGAAAACCCTTGATCGTGTCTTCTAATTTCACCAGCTTTCCCACGTGGCCAGTAAAAACCTCTGCAACCTGTAATATACGGATACCTGATCCTCAATTTCCTAAACATGGAAAATTATTTAACAAGGCACATGAAAATCAGTGAAAAAATTTATTGACGTGATAATTAACTTATCATGTGCCCATGTTAACAAATTTTATCAACATTAAAACGTTTAGAAAGTTTCTAGAGAAACTGGGGTCTCTACGATCTTATCACATGGACAGAGGGGCAGCTTCTAAAGGGCTAGGCGGTGCCGTGCACCAGGCCCTCAAGCTTAGGTTGGACCCTAACCACCAAGCAAGCCGATAATCTATCCCACCTTTAGGGTATACATTTAACAGGGGCCCTACCGGGAATCCACATCGACAAACCGATTGACGCGTTGATAGAGTTTGTCTAGCATATCTTGTCACTAGCTATTTATCAATTTCTTTTCCCGGCAAGTTTATTATCTGACACAGATGTTGTCCAAATTGTTTGTTTCTTTGAAATAATATCTAAAACCATCAAAATCAGTGCTCGTAAATTGTTATATACAAGGTAAATAAGTAGCACAGAGTTATAGGAAGAGGCACAGAGTTATAGGAAGAGGAACAGCATAAAAGAGATCTTTATAAAAAGTTGATTGAGAAAATTTAAATTTAACCGTCAACACAGGTAACTCAACCGTTGTGTTTTGATGCTTTTCTTTTATATTTTTTTCTTATTAAACGTAACACTATATCTTTTAGAAAACTTAGAGGATAATAGCAGAAGTCTAATGGTCGCATTAATAGTCGTAGCCTGAGCCATTGCTTGTCTGCTGCACTGTTAAAATTTAGTTTTTTCATATGCAGTTTGACAGTCCGAAGCATCCAATCCAACGTGAAAAAATATTCTTGATGGACCCCCCAGCGCCGGTTCGATGCAGGGGGTTCAGGTGGAACCTTCCGAACTAACGCAGCAGAAATTGTTCGTAAGTTTTTGGAGAAGACACGATTATCGAACCTACTGTGCGTTTTATGGTGGAAAGTTCGAAAGAAACGAGAAAAAAATAAACTATGAGTATGTCCCTGGGCACTACGGTATCTAGATATATTATTAATCTATGACTAAGGTGAATAACGGATGAATGTAAAGTGACATTTTATTTTCCATTACCGATTAATATCTCAGTATCAAATAACGTCTGCAGCGGGCACGAGCTTTCGCACTTCTTTTTCACGTTAGCACAACATTCTAATAAAAACATTATTGTTTCTTTATTAAGGATCTATAGTTTAATTACCTGGAAAGGCTGGGAAAGAAATCGTTGTATCTTTCGCGCTCTTGAAACCGTTAATTTGTCATCTTCAGACAGTTCATCCATTCCTAAGATTGCAATTATATCTTGGAGAGATTTGTAGTCCTATATGAGTAGCAAGAAGATTAATACATTAAAAGTAATAAAAAAAATATATAGACATAAGCTTGGGCATTATCTACCATTTAACTTTTAGGGGAGTGAAAAATGTATTCAAGGGTGCAGAATAATGTTAAATAAACAATGTTTTATTAATGTAAAAGTAGGTAGCAATAAGTTAAATAGAATGGGAATTATGGCATTTGTGTCGAAATACATTAAATACCCATGGAAGACAAATAGGTATATGGAATTTTGATTTTTCATGTCAATCGGGCTCCACTCATAAAAATCCTATACCATATTTAATTAACGACACGACACTTTCGATCGGGCTTTTTTGTTGGACCCGAGAATTAGACCATGTTTTTTTTTGTCTGTGAGGAATAAATGTAGTGTTTTTAACTGTATATAACCCTATATATTATAGTGGCCCATTAAAACCGTTTTTTTTTTCAAAATACGAATCCCAAGGGGATTCATTAAAAGTGAAGATAAATATTTTTATAAGTAGGAAAGTTAATATCTCGGTAATGAATGGATACAGACGTGAAATTAAATTCGGTATAATTATATTTTAGTGGATCACGGCTTGTGACTCTTTATAACTCTTTGTAAGCCGACGATACAAACGAATTTGCATTACGGGTCACTAGCCTCGCACTGCTTTATCGTCAATCGTGACCCATTTCGTAACCGCACCCTGAAAAGACACTACCACTTCAAAAAGAAATAGATGCAATAGTCTCTTGAAAATCGTGAAAACCACAGACTAAAACCAAAACATGACTAAGTCACTTGACGGTTTATGCATTTGTATTGGCGGTTGTAGCGAAACCGATCGGTCGGTAGGTCCTAACGAAGTATAGGACCTTTCTTCCTAAAACCTGAAAATGTAGACACTATTACTTGAAAATAAATTGATAGGTTTTTGGTAAGTAATAGATAATGTTTTTAATACCTAATCAAAATGGGGGAGGGCAAAATTGGCGTATTACTACTTGTACTATTATTTCTTCTGTGGTATTACGAGAACAATCAAACTTTGATATCGCCCCTGCCTATAAACAGAGGCATGTTTTACTATTTTTGACTATCGAATCACGCCACCGTAGGAATCAGGAAATGTTTCTCCAGGGCAAAAGATTACAATAGGGGAAGGGTGGGGGAGGGCAAATAATTTTACCGGGAACTGTTTTGTGTATAAATAATATGACAGGCGAATCCGGGTCAACAAAGCTAGTCTATACATATACGATAGGAACACAAAAATTATGACACCCAATAAACCTGCAATATTTTTTGTACTCCACGCGCTACTCCATAATGTTCAGCGCCAATGATGTTAGGGTCCATGACACGTGAGGTGGAATCCAGCGGGTCTACGGCAGGGTACACGCCTAGCTCAGCAATGGCCCGAGATAATACAGTAGTGGCGTCCAAATGAGCAAAAGTGGTCGCAGGCGCTGGATCCGTCAGGTCATCAGCTGGCACATACACAGCCTGTTAAACAATGTTAAAATTAATTTACGTCTAATTGAACTCTTAAACAAAATATATTTGGATGATCAGTATCAAAAAAATATATTTTATGTACTTCGTCGCTGATCTAATTTGTATGAAAATGACATTTGATGATTATGACGTCACTTTAATTTTTATCGTTGCCGAAATAACCAAAACGAGACAACAATATAGATACACCAATAGGATATTAGCTTTGATATCGCTCTCTTTAACGCTTCTGCGACGTTCGAGCGTAAAAAACGACCATACTCTTGGCTAGGGGGGGCTGTTGTCTCCACAATCCACATTGTTGGCGATCATTAAACAAGGGAAAAATTAATAACATTCCTCCAATTTCGACGTTATAATAATAACAAATAGCTTTTATTAATCTGAAAAAATTAAACAATAGATAATATTTTATTTTACATAAAATTAACTTTTTATACACATAGCATTGATTTTATTCTTCTGGCAAAGGCCCCTTAGAACTTAGCGATTCTTCTGTTCTTAGTGTTTAGTATGTTACATCTTTATGTTTTTCTTCGCACTATAAATGATACCAGGGGCTTTATTCCGAGTTTGCAACCGCTAAAGACGACAAGACGTTGCGTAAACTATAAATATTGAAATATAAGTTCAATCCTATTAAATATAGAGTTGAAATTCCAATGCCCATAAGATGTACAAACTTGCGAAGAATTCGTGTATTTCAAGATGGCGGCATTATTATAGCCAACCTAATACAGACTATATATCCATTGAAATAGAACTTATATTTCAATATTTATAGTTTGCGCAATGTCTTGTCGTGTTTAACGTTTAAAAACTCGGAATAATGCCCCAGCGGGCACATTCTGTTTCTTTTAACGTGACCGTAAGATTGTCAAAATAACGAATTCCGTTATTAGCGCGCTCTCCTCCAATCAGCGAAGGTTAGAAAACTACTCTGATTGGAGGAGAGCGCGCTAATAGCGGAAATCGTTATTTTGACATTCTAACGATCACGTTATAAGAAACAGAATGTGGCCGCTGGTAACATAATATAATAAACCATAAACTAATTTCTAGCCTTTTTTGACAGACCGTAGCTTCTTGAAAAAAATGTCGCCTGAGGACGAATAATAATAAACTTAATGTTCTCATGTCCCGAAGGTTTGACTGTCAGATAATGCCCAACGGCATTAAGTCGTCTTTGTATTATGCAATAAAGTTTGTTAAATAAATAAATAATATAAAGGACATATAAGTAATAATAATATTAATAATAGACACATAAGAATTGGAAAGAACCCCTTTTCAGGGGTCCGAAATAAAAACACCCTTATGATAAGGCTCCGTTCTTTTGTCTTTTGTCAATTTATATTATTAAAAACCTCTATCGAAGGTACAAAGAAAATTTATATGTGCCTGAATAAAATCGCATGAGTAACGGTACCTGTACACTAGTAATGGAGCCCGTTTTTGTAGTTGTAATTCTCTCTTGCATTGTTCCCATGTCTGTGGCTAACGTGGGCTGATACCCGACAGCAGAGGGAATACGACCTAATAACGCAGATACCTGAAAATAAAATCATTTGTTGTTGATAAATATTGTCCGATCCGCCATGATTAGTACTAATATTATAAACAGAAAGCATTTGGTTGTTTGTTCCGGATAAACTTAAAACCGACTGAAACGAAAAATATATATTATATTGAATAAAGATCTATTATCAGCGAGTAACATGGAATAAGATATATTTAACGGCGGTTAAAACAGCGGGGCAGATATTAAAATTCATTTTCAGCTCGAACTCAGGTTCATTTTGACATAGATACAAACTATATCAAAATAAACTTTCGCAAATAAGGTTCTCAACAAGCATAGCGATGCCTGTTTATATCTAGCTCATGTGTAGAATATTACAAATAAACTAATTTTGAAAACCAACTGAAATAAAACTGTACCTTTTGATGATAAAAAAAAGACTCTAAATACATAGTATTAAATATCAATTTTGGAACTCTTGACTGTCTTTCCGTTTGTTTGTAGATACATCCAACACACTGGACCGATTTTTAAGCGGTTTTCTTTGAATAGCTAGCTCGGGGGTTGAGATAATATTTCGATATATGTCCTACTGGGAGTTAAGTATACAGGATGTTTGTGTTTTATGAGGTTATGAGTCTATTAGTAAGTATGTAAGTATAGATAAGTAAAGTTTGAATACCTATGTAAATATCAAATAAACTTAGTAGATACCTGGTACCTATCTAAGAGTATATATTGTTTTGGATTTACCTCTGACCCAGCTTGCGTGAATCTAAAAATGTTATCCACAAAAAGCAAGACGTCTTGACCTTGTTTGTCCCTAAAATGTTCAGCTAAGGTCAGCCCAGTGAGCGCTACCCGAGCCCTTGCTCCAGGGGGTTCATTCATCTGACCATACACCAAAGCTACCTTAAAAAAATAACAATATTATAATACAGTAAGTAATAGGCTAGACCAGGTTTTCCCGTAGTTTTCCTGCTCCTGTTCACCATTTCCCGAAAACTAGGTATTTGCAAAAATGTGCATTAAATAAAAATAATAAATAATATAAAGTTTATTTGAGTCACACAAATAATAATATGAAAGACATTATACACATATTGCTCTAGTCACAAACTGAGCTCTAAGCTTGTACTATGTTTACCAGAAATAAATGTTTAATAAACACCCAGACCATGACATGACAGCGTCCGTAGACTAGTGGTTGTGCCTTTGGCGTTGTATCCGGAAGGCGTGGGTTCCCACCTAAGGTAAAAGAATATTAGTACGATTTTTCTGTTCAGTTTGTCATGGTCTGGGTGTTTATAAAATATAATGTGTATTATATCGTTGCTTTTGGTACGAGCCTAAAGCTTTAATTTGTGACCAGAGCAATATTATCTTGCAGTGCGCTTTCTGAGTTTGCTATAAGAGCAGCATCGTCAGCGTATAATGAACGAGTGTGTTGTCCAATTTTATGCTTATATCTTTCATTCTCAATTCTCTCAAACAAATAAATATAAGTTAAACAGCAAATGAGACATAACACATCACTGTTTAACCTGGACTCCTGTTAAACCAGGATGTGTTATCTCCGTTAAACCTCACACAAGCTGTTAGTACTACGTACCATTATATAATTATTGCACAGCTTGTAAGAGTTTTAAGATTGCAGCAGAACCTTCCATAATTCTTCTCTTATGCACTCTCATCTGATAGTGCATAAGAGAAGCCTTTTTCCAGATCTACGAAAGCACAGTACTCTTTATTGTGCGTTGCGAGGACCTTCTTGGTTAATCTGATCAATATATCCCCTTTCATTTAAATCACGCTGCATATCTAAATTCGTTCACGCTGCATATAAAATAGCTCTATCAAAATTCTACCATATATTTCCAACAGAACTGATTAAACATATGGCGCGATCCATTACCTTTATAGAGTGGTACTATGAACTTCCTCCTTCCGGTTAAAACTTTAAATTAAAAACAAGTATTTTTGGATTTAGATATACCTACTTAGTTGAAAAACATTTGTTTCCAAGAAGTAATATAATTTGATACGAGGTAGCAAACGTTTTAATATACTATAACGAAATTAATCTAACTGAAAAAGTTTGGGAGGCAAAAGGTTAGTCAAAAAATGTCCCTATTTTTTTTATTACTTGTCTTACTTTTGATGTTTTGTAATCATCTGTAATAACGCCTCCAACTCTCATTTCATGATACAAGTCGTTGCCTTCTCGCGTTCTCTCTCCCACACCGGCAAAAACCTAGATAAAAACTAAAGTTGATATTTGCCACTTTATTTATTCAAATAATTTTCCTTTACCCGCATTAACAAGGCCCAATAATTTCCAAGCAATATGTGTAGATCTACGTTTAACAATCTATATGCATATTATTATATGCATTTTATAATTATAATATTTATATATAATGTATATATATAATATATATATATATATTATATTAGATAATAATATAATAATAATAATCATTTATTTTCTCATAAAAAATATAACTAAACAAAGAAAAATATTACAAAATTTCGTATGAGACTGGGGCCCGAACTAGGAAAAAATAGCCTGTAACTCGGGTCCCCAAAATAATAATATGTAGGACAATTTACACATATGTATTGCTCTGGTCACAAACTAAGCTCTAGGCTTGTACTATGTGTACCAGAAACAACGATATAATACCTACATAAAAAGTAGGTATTATGATTCTTAATATGCAGAACTATCTAGGAATTAATATCAATACATGTAACGTTCAGTACCTACGCATATAATTTTAGATAGGTATGACTCATACCTATCTAAAACCGTATGAGTGATGATCTGTCCTCGTACCAGTCGTATCTAATAGGTTTTATCATCTTTTTTTTTGTTGCACTTGGAAAATAGGTAGGTATTTCAGTTTATTACTTTAGATCTTATGAAAATACATCATGAAAAACAAGAAATTTAAAATACCTATATAGTAAGGTACTTATCCAAAAGCATGCAATGATTTGAATAGGTATAGGTAATACAATTTTATTGGCCTTTATGCGAGTAAACGAAAGGTAATTTAGTTTCTAAAACCTAACCGAAAATCCTCCATGTGCTTTGGCCACATTGTTGATCAGCTCCATGATCAATACGGTTTTTCCTACGCCAGCTCCGCCAAACAAACCAATTTTTCCACCTTTGACATAAGGAGCCAATAGATCAACCACCTTGATGCCTGTTACAAGGATTTCTTGGTCGACGGACATTTCCACAAAAGGAGGCGCGTCCGCATGGATCGGTGCAAACTCGCTGGTCTCTATAGGTCCACGTTCATCTAAATAAATAAATAATTTATTGTTGTAGTAGTGAGTAGGCAAAAATCGTCTTTGTCGCCGCCCATTTTTCGTAACCGCACCATTTATATTACTTACTGGGTGCTTTTTTGTTAAAATGGTAAACAAAAAGTGTTCTGATGAAAATAATATTTTTACATTTTTATGAATTCCTTATCAGGCAGGATGCTCTTATACTTATTGATATTTTTTTTAAAGAAAAAATGCAATAAAAAAATCATGGTGGGCGGGACTGGAAAGCACGATATTCGCTAGGTACTCAATCACTGAGTCAATAAGGTTCCAGCCAACCCACTAATTTTGTCATTTCTTGTTTCTTTTTTTTTCTAGATTATTTTATTGGTCAAATTTGATGATAATGACTGATGATTTAGTTACGATTAATTTTCGTAAAATTGTTTTCATTACTAACCTTTTTGATGTTTAAATCTGAATAACCGTGACTTTTAACCGTTACTAGAAGAACACTATAGAGGGGTCATTATTACTTAAGAAACGGACAACGTTCATTGTTTCACATTTTTTCCCTTATAGTTATTACAAGTATGGTCAGTCATCTTATCCCATATAAACTAAAACGCCGAAAGCGTAAATAATGCACCCAAATTAAGCAACAGTGAACGTATGCATCTCCTGATGAATCCCAAATGCTCATGTTTGTTGATGTATTCTTCTTCTACTTACCTATCGGTTCACCAATAACATTAATGATTCGTCCTAAAGTAGTCTCGCCTACTGGAATCGTAATCGGAGCTCCCGTGTCTACAATTTTCTGGCCACGAACTAAACCCTCAGTTCCATCCATTGCAATCGTCCTACAAGTATTCTCTCCAAGATGCTGAGCCACTTCCAGGATTAATCTTGGCTCTAAAATATAAATAATTAAGGATATTCCAATAATTAGAAAATATAGAAGAAAGATTTATATTTGAAAGCCAATTTGGAGAAAAATAATCAAGGGATTTGTATTAAAAACTTTTATACTTATAGAAAGTAGATACTTACTGCGACCAGGAACTTCTAGAGCATTCAGGATAGGAGGTAGATGAACATCAAACTCAACATCAACCACTGCTCCGATAACTACAATATTAATAAATCATCTTTAAGAAATAAAGTTTTTAAATGCTTTATTTTTATGTTTTCGTCCTTAGTGAAGCACCAATCGAGTGAGCGAAAAGTGAATAGATGTATCGGCCTTACATACTCCAATAGTCTTCTGGAAGACATCTCCCCCCCCAAAAATGGTGGAAATCCCGTGCTCTCCCCATTACCTCCTCGGTGTTCAGGGAAAGTTCCGATAAACAGAATAACATTTTTTGGCTAAATTAAAAAAAAAAAAGGATTTTCACAGTAGTTCCATTGCGGTGTTGCATGATGGAACTTGTATGATTTTTTTTCGCATTAGTTCCTCGGGGCTTTTGATAAGTTTTTAATAAATTAGTTCCATTTATTAAAAACTTGCCAACAATCCAAATATATAGAAGGTATTGTTATAATTTAAGTTAGTAGGCCTGGAAAGAGATACAGAACATCTGGAAATAGAATATAATAACCAGCAATTAATTTTCCCTCTGCACCACCACTTGCTTGAGTTGGAGTGTTAGTATTTTTTGGAGCTTTAGGATTAGAGTCGCAGGTTGTCTTCTTATCTTGAGGCAATACTGCAGTTGTCGATATATTATTCTGCGTGATAATTGCATTTTTTTTATATTTTAAACGAAATATGTTCTTACTGGGAGATACGATTCGTTCCAATATCGTGCGAAACATTTTTTTACTGAAAATAAATAAAAACATTGTCAGTTTAAAAAGAATAAAATATATTTTGTAATTTTAATATACTTTGTATCACAGTAAAATTTAACGATGGCAATTTTTTTACTGGAGCAACTTTGAATCTACCTCATTCAGATGGTAAGCAGGCCTACAAAATCCATGAATGGATCGATCAATACATTGTTGTTTAACAGCATTGATTGCTCCCACTATGCCGGCCTAGGCATAGGCTAGGAAGGTCTCTATCCTTTGTTAAGCCAATCGACCGGTTTTGATTACCACCATACAGATGTAAAAACCGTCAAGTGTCCTAGTCATGTTTTGGTTACTAAAACCGGGTTCACCGGTTTTCAAAAGACTACTGCATCGTTTTCTTGTCGTAGTTTCCTTTCAGGGTGCGGTTACGACACAAACGGTTGATTTGACGCAAGAAGCAAGGATATTATTAAAATAGACTCGTAAGGCAAATTCGTCCTTAATGCCGCTCATTTCGTAACCGCATCGTATAGCTAGCATAGTGGGAGCGATCAATATTGTTAAACAACAATTTATTGATCCACCCCATTTATGGACTTTGTAGTTCTGCTTAACATCAAAGGTCACATGCTAATACAATACAATATGGTGGCAACCATGAAGGTAAAAACCGTGCCCGTCCGCGCGCGGCGCGGGGCGCTTTTTTTAGCTTCATGGTGGCAACGAACACGTTTGACATTACGATATACAGTGGCCTTACCGGGAAGCCACATCGATAAACCGATCGACGCGTCGATGGATAAAATTGTATAATTAAAATAATTGAAGAAATATTGTCTATGGGTAGAACTCCATCGCTGAGAAACGTAAAATCACATACATTTTATTTTCGCTTTCGATCGATCGACGTGGCGATCGGTATTTCATGTGGCTTCCCGGTAGGGCCCTAGGCCATTTTAAGCATTAGGGCGATGCCATAACATATTATTCTTAATTTCAAGGTTTTAGTAAACAACACCTTATTTAAGGGATCAATTCATATGCCATCATTTTACCTTCTTGTTTATATGGATATAATCTTTGTGTGTCACGAGTGCTTTTAGGTAAATAATATTGGGCCAATACCTGGGGCCTGACCAAAGAACACGATCGCCAATCGAATCGCCGCATCGATCGGTAAAAATGTATAGGAATTTTACTCTATGGGTAGAGCTTGATCGCCGAGAAACGTCAAATCCCATACATTTGGCTTTCGATGGGTATTTCGATTCGATTATCGATTGGCTCTTTGGTAAGGCCCCTGCACAATATTTAGCTATACCTAACTTTTTTATAACTTTGATGAAGACAGAGCCGTTTGTGTAATATACTGGCTATTTTAACCCGGATTCGCCCGTCATATTATTTATACAAAAAACAGTAGTACCTACCTATAAATTATTTGCCCTCGCGCTATTGAAATTTTATAGGAAATGGATATCAGTGATAATTAGACTATAAGGTACTGCCAGGCCACATCGGCTTCTTAAATTTATCTGTATATTGGTATTGGCTTACCTTTAAGTGTGTTTATATCTTGGTTTACCTATATATTATAATATAAAAAAATGTGTAAATTATTATGATTCATTTACAACAAACGACCACTTTGTTTGAAATAAAAATATTGACAGGTTGATAGCAAGCAGTTGACACACCGAAAAAATACAGGCGAGGTGATTATAGACTAAGAGCCATGCTATTTCTTTCACAATAACTATCACCGGCCGCAAATAGAACACCACCTTTTCAAAAGATATAAACGGCTGACGCTACAAAATGACGCCACGCCCCAAGGTGGTTTCTGCTGGGTGACATTGAAGTACCGGGCGCAAATGAAAGAAAATTCCCACTTTATGAAAAAGTGCACTTTGTGGGAAAAATAATCCTACTGGGGTGGCGGCCATTATTGCAACATAAGGCGGAGTTTGGAGACAGCACGTCAATGATCACAATCATGAACACACAGAGTGTGTATGAACATGAGGCGCTATCTCAGACTCTCAGACGAAATATGATCGAAGGGCGTTATGGATGATAGATCTATGCTTACCATAATTCGGAAAAAAAACATAACCTGTGGCAGCGGTTTTCTGTGGCGCGATTTCGAAAAAAATATCTGCGAAACAAACAAAACAAATCGTGTTTTTTGTATGTGATAGGTTAGGGAGATTTTTTAAATAATATAAATTAAATAACATATATAACCAATGGCAAAGATATCTTATCATTAAATATAGTAGATCCCGTATCTACCATTTGTTTAGTGTATAGAAGTGTTTAGTTGCGGACCTAGATGAGTAATAATAACCCTGTATCATCTGTGGTAATAATATAAGTGTTTGACTGCGTCCTGCCTTCATTTAGTGTAAAATAATAATAATGGCTATGAATAAATATATGCATCCTAGAAATAAATACCGCACGCCTCCAGATTTTTCACAATTAGCCAAATCTTATCCAGATTTTGCAAATATCTCGAAAGTGGTAAGGTTTTATTTGATTCTAATATATGTATTCAATATTAAGAGCTCATTCAATAAAAGTGGTAATTGCTGTTTTTACTCGGGAAAAAGACTAAATACATTACAAAATTACAGACGAACTAGCAGTTTCAGCCCATAGACCAGACATATTGGTATACTCTTGGTGCTTAAAGCAAGTAATTCTAATAGAACTCATGTTTCTGTGTGAAACAAACATTCCTAAGGACCACCATCAAGTCTAAACAAATACTTTGATCTCACAAATGAAATTTTAAAACTCAACTTTATGCAGACTTCTCTTGAATTCCTCAAGCACCAAAGTCTAAGAAGAATTTAAGAATTTAGTCTTCGCACTGTCTATTGAAGGATCTTGGTCTGTCAGAACTTTTATGGAAAGTGTTTTCAAGATGGCACTAACAGGATCATATAGTATTTGGTTAAGTAGAGAGGGTAGTGAACTCAGTGCAGGGTAGAGTTAAAAGTCCTTTAACCCTTCTTTGCAGTTTCAAGTCCGGCAATGCTGTAGTTCATTCCCTTACCTTCCAACCATGCAATAGATATGGAGAATCCATGGATAGCTAAGAACATTGTCTCTTGTCTTAAATTCACCCCTGACTTGTAATAACAATAATTGTTCTGTAGAATGCACTCCATATAGATATCTGAGACTAAATCCATATAGAATGTGTTTTAAAACAGTATAATAATTAACCTATGTGATCTTTCGGGAAAGGGAAAGACAGGTAGGAAAGAGATAGAGGTGTGTTTTGGAATGGCAATTTTTTTTGTTTATAACATATAAATAAACAAAATAATTTCATAAAAACTTAATTTCATAAAACAACATCAGTATTATGTGGAGCAAAATAACTTACATTTTATATTTTAAAAATTACTCACTCAACTGTCAGTCTAATCTTTATTCATTTGAAATCACTGTTAATTATTACACCTGTAAAAGTAATCTTTTTGTTAATGGTTGCACTCAGATAATTTTGGAACACATTCAAGTGATGTGATGATCACCCAGGTAATAATTAACTGTTTCATAATGCAGTCTAAGTATGTTAAAAATATCAAAATTTTACTTTGATATCCATTTAAAGTGTATTCTAAAGTCCAATGATTAATACTAATATGGTCTCAGTGAAAATAAATTGATGGAACAAACCCAAACTACAGAGAGACAATATTCTAAGCTATCCATGGATTATTGGTGTGGGTGCTGGGTCCACTGTGTAGTTGGGAGACATAGAAGTGAATTGCAGTGTTGTGGATTTGAGACCTTAAACATGGGTTGAAGATCTTTCTCAATACCAAATCTTGCTGTGTTCTTGTACTCTCTCTATCCAACTAATCTCTCCCATCCCTTTTTTGGGTCACACCCTTAATATCCAATTCATTTAGTAGAAAGTAAAACCAAGACGCTTTAATCTGCCAACAGCTCTGTATATCGTCAGATAGCATTGACTCAATCTTCATTTTGGTTTAGTCAAAATTTTTATAAATTACACAATTTCTGACCAATGTTTACCAATTATTCTAATTAATATTTATTTAACTCTTTTCTATTTTTTTTGAATATTTTTTACCTTGTTACAGGAAGTTAATGGAAAGGTTAATATTGATTTCAAAAATCCAAAAGCACTAAGGGTGTTGACAAAATGTCTCTTACAAGCCGATTTTGATTTACAAGTGGAAATCCCAGAAGATCGGCTGGTTCCAACACTCCCTCTCCGTCTGAATTATATTCTCTGGTTAGAAGATCTTATGACTGCTATTGAAGTAAAAACAGTTACTGGTATTGATATTGGTATGAAAATTTTTAATTACTAATAAAACAACTTCACCTGAGTTGTTGAGAAAAATATTTAGTACCTGAAGAACTATAAATCAAAACAAAAATAAGTCAATAATATTACTTACTATCACTAGCATGTTGGTAATTGATGGAAAATGTATCTACCATATGAATCACAGTCACATTTAGTGATTTATTTATTCTATTGTACATATATTGTTTCTATTTTATAGGAACAGGAGCTTGTGCTGTTTACCCTCTACTTGCTGCAAAGAAAAACAAATGGAATATGATAGGGACTGAAACAGATGAGTTTAGTGCAGAAACAGCCCAAAAAAATATTCTAGTCAACAATTTAGATGGATTAATTAAAAGTATGTTTTATTTTTTATTTAGATTTATATATTTGGTGGTTGAATGGGCAGACTTAAATTTTCTTGGATTTTTTAATGAAAAAACCATGCACATGTTTCAACACCACTATAATAATAGTGCCTTGGAGAGCATGTTTTTTTTATTTGATTACATAACAGAGTCTGCGTTTTAACCTCAATCTTGTCTGATGGAAAGCAGTGATGTGGTCGAAAAGATAGCATTCACTCTTGCCTTAAAGACATCGAGATTGTAGGTGTCAGTAAACACAAAAGCAGGGAGAGAATTCCACTAATTAATGGTGAAGAAAAATTTTGTGCAAGCTAGGGGGATATCAATAACAAAGGGATGAAACCCCTTTCTGAGTCTTGATGTTTGATATTGATATGTATGGTCAGTCCCAATTTCACTATACTAACTTTAACTACTTATAAAAATACTGAAACTATTTATAAAAAATACTGCACAAGCTTGCTACTTGTTCAGTGTTGACTCAGAATACTATAGGCTATAACAGGGTGAGTGTAATATACATAGATTTATTTTGGTGTAAATTTAAAATATGTAAACAAATAAATTGTAATTAATATAATTTTTAATTTCAGTTTCAAAAACATCATCTCAAACATTGCTGCAGCATTTATTTGTAGATAATGATAACTTGAGTTTTGATTTTTGTATGTGCAACCCTCCATTTTATAGTAATGTACAGGAACTACTGGAATCTAGGAGTCCAGCTAGGTAAATATTGTATCTAACTTAAAATAAACTTCTTAAAAGAAATGGAAAAAAAATGTTAACAAAAAAATTCTGGTAATTCTTTAATTTCATTATAACAATTGTATGTATGTAACATACATACTACTTAATTTGAAGTCTATATGAGGGTCAAACTGAAAGTTCTTAGAAAATCAAAAACTGAACAAACTAGTAAGTTATTAGTTTATTATATCTTTTCAAAATAGAGTCCATTCACATTATGAAGCTAAAAAAACGCGCGCGGACGGGCACGGTTTTTACCTTCATAATTCACATCAATACATTGCTGCATCCGATGGAATCACTAAGGAAAGCACTTTACCCACTTGTCCTTAGGGGTCTGTTCGACGGCCTTTTGAAACGCAGCCACTGCTTCCTCTGCGTCCATGAAACGTTTTCCTCGAAGTGTTTATTTTGCGAGGTCGGGGCTATACGGCAGGTGACCCAATAATTTCACGTCTGACGTCGCCAAATGGATTATCGTTCTCCCGGAGGTGTGCGACGAGGCGTTGTAGTGGTAAAGGAGGATCCTACTGCGAGGTCATTTCTCCCTAACTTTTTCAAAGACAAGTGGCAAACAATCGTTACCACTCGGCAGTAACTGTTTTTTGATCCTCTAAAACAATTGTCACGTAATGACCCTCGTAGTTTCCAATAGGTATATGATATAATTTAGTAGTGATTCCAAAAGCTTAGAAATATATTTAACAATGGTTACCAGATATCCACCACATCAACAAAATCTAGAATTAATATAACACTCTAAAATTCTGCTCAATCAATCTCTAGTAACTTCGGCCCCCAATATGCTAGCTTTTGATAAAAATTTAGTATTATGAATGACTCACAAAGATTTAACAACGATTTTTTCCAGAGAAAGTAATCGATAACAATAATTTATTTTTGCAGGCCTCCACCAAAGAATGGTTTTACTGGTTCACCTCAAGAATTAATTACTGAAGGTGGTGAATTAGAATTTATTAGAAAACTCATTGCTGAAAGTAAATTTATTAAAGAAAATATTCAGTAAGTATGTTTTGATTTTTATATATCCACTATGTAATAAATGCTTTTGATATATATATACTTTTGATATATAACTAGTAGGGGAGGCCTAATTTTTGTTTAAGAAACTAATCCACTATACTATAGCCTTTCTTTGGGAATATATTACATAAAAGAAATGTTTTTTTTCTTCTCTTTAATGACAATTTTGAATAAGTGTAGAGTAGCATAAATCCGTTTTTTTTTTCAATTCCCCACACAATTTATTTTGAATAACTTTTATTATTATTTTTGACTTATACTCTACTAGCTTTTTCTTGCGACTTCGCGCGCGAAATATATACTAATAAGTTAAAAAAAAATATTGCTTTAATATTCCAAAATTCTAGCTTCTATCTAATAAGTAATTAAATTTTTAGTAAGTTTCTTACCTAACAAATTATTTAAGTAGTCTTAAAAAGTTTCCATAAATTAAAAAATAAAACAGTTTTATGATATTTTAATATACCCAACTTATTTTTCATAGAATTCCATTTTCTAAACTAATTTTCAAATAAATGTTTAAAGATATGAAGATAAGAAGCTGCTTAGAATTAAATATTTGCGATTCCTCGCAAGATTGGCGTTGGTAATCTTGAGAGATCTCGGCTTAGAAAAGAAGATTTTTTATTGAAGTACGGCATTTGATGGTACCTACCCGTATGTTTGAATTTTTTTTTTCAGGATTTACACTACTATGGTTGGACATAAGTTTAATCTGAACATTTTATTAGAAGATTTTAAATGTGACAATATTGTCCACACATACACTGAATTCTGTCAAGGAAGAATAACAAGATGGGGCTTAGCATGGACATTCAAACAATACAATATTCATGATTTAGGTAGGTATGAGTAAGTTGTTTTGTATGAGAAAACGCAAGCTGCAAGTTATTTGAGATAAAATAAATGAGATTTAGTAATATTTTTTATAGTAAATAATAATAATATGTAGGACAATTTGCACATATTGCTCTGGTCGCAAAACAAGCTCCAGGCTTGTACTATGTGCACCAGAAACAATGATATAATACACATTATATTTTATAAACACCCAGACCATGACAAACTACAGAAAAACGTACTAATATTTTTTTGCAATGGGTGGGAATTAAACCCACTACGGAGGTAAACTAAGTAGTTTTTTGCACAGTGACAATTTTTTAAATTGAAAGTTATATCCAATATATCCAATAAATGAAATTTATTATCACAACATGCGTAATAATATGAAACGTAAGTTTGTTATATACGCAAGTTATTTGAAGAACTTTTTTGTACTTTAAAAGACATTATCTTTAAATTTTAAAATGGGCGACACTAAGGAAATAATACGCTTTTCTTTATTTTTAACATACAACGCAATATAAGTAGGTATATTTTTTGCCAATGAAAAGAAACAAGTATAATATGCAATTAATATATAATTATAATTTCAGTCCCAGCTAAAGGAAAACCAAAGAAGCCTTCTGTACCTTTAACATGCCCACTTCCATCATTACCAAATGTACCCTATGATTTAGAAAATGTTAATGAGAAGCTGTATAGCATACTGAATGACCTTAGCATTAATTATAAAGTAGTTCATAAAAGAAGCTTCGGTATTACTCTAGATATCTTAGCTGTAACAAACACATGGTCTAATCAGAGGAAAAGAAAGAGATTGTTGAAGAGGTTAGAGGATGATGCAAAGAAAATAAAAGTCACAGACAATAAACTAATAAATGTATCAGAAGATAACTGTGATAACGTAGACTGTGATACAAGTACATACATTGGTACTACAATAGAAAATAAATTGAATAAAGAGCAACTAGAAAGCGGAAATACACATAAAATTAGCAAAAAAATAGAACCTATTGTACATGCTATAACAAAAATTGTGAAAAGAGGAGAGAAATTTATGTTAGAAACTGATTTTCTTAATGGCACTGGTGGCAAAGAAGGTGTTCATCAAATAATTCAATATATTAAAAATAACTGGAAATAAATTATTGTTTTATTTTTCAATCATGACATGCACTTTTCAATTAAATTTCTTGTTAAGTCCCCTTGGGGGGAGTGGGGATAACCTCAGACCTTTTGTCAAAAGTTTTAAGTTTTGTCAGAAATATAACTACCTCATAGAGATAAAATAGGGAGGTGCCGATGGGCCTTAAATCGCCTTTTCAGTTTTGAGAACAAAAGATGGCTGACTTTTGTATTTATCTACTTTATATTCTTGCTCTCTTTAATCTTTAGTAGTTACCCTGTCAAGACAAACTTGTTAAAGAGAACAAGATATTTAAAAGTAAAAATATAACTTAAGTTGGTGCTGTAAGGCAAAGTACTCAGTATATTAATGTATACATTAAACAAAGTTAAGTAAATTTTATAAATTATTTGTATAAAGGTATTGTTTTCCAATTAACTCTCAATTTGGGAGTATTTTATATTAGATATGACACAGTTTAGCCGGATACAGGTTATTCTACAAATTACGAGGCCGGAAAACCGGATATCTGGCTGCCGAATATTCGGCCCTTTAGATGACGATCAGTTGATTTGAATATAGGTGTTGTCGGGACGACTCAGGGGCCTTAGAGAAAAATCAGGCGAGGCGACATGTCGTGATACCTCAGTCAAAAACGTATGGGTTTCGACAGTAGGCGTGAGGTACGCTGTCACCTGTCAAAGTCTATACATTTTGATTAAAGGCGACGCGACACGGGGCTCTAGAGAAAAAGCAGGCGAGGCGACATGTCGCGTCGCCTGATTTTTCTCTAAGGCCCACGTCGCCTCGCCTGAATTTTCTCTAAAAAAAAAAAATGGCTTATTCATTCAAGTACAATTTTAAATTTACAATTATCTTTGAGCTTCTCCTTTTAAGTTTTAGAAAAACCTGTCTAAGGAGAAAGCCAGTATGATCCAGGCTTATACACTTTTCTGTTCCATTGATTAGTAATTATTAGTTTTTTATTTAAATTAATATCACCACGGGTGCTTATGGGCGCCCGAAACTACCTAAACGGCCTCAGGATACCCAGCGGATGGGTTTTTAATTCTACTTCGCCGTAGACAATGGTATGAGTCTACACCGAACAACGACTTGGATAGACTCAATAACCCATCTATAAACAGTTTTACAAGCTGGTATAGGGAAAATTGGACCGACAGCTTAACGTAAAAAGGCACTTAGTAGTGTTGTTAAAAAATGTACATAATTTTTTAGATAAAACCTCATTGGTACACACTGGGGTTTGAACCTAAGTGTTTTTGAGTCTAAGATCTAATCAACTCGGCCACCACGTATGTGTTGATGACGGTGGTACTGCTATTGAATTCAAATAAATTGCGCTATCAAACTAAATTACCCTTTAAAGATGGGTGGATCATACGAGTACCAACCAATACATCGTCGGGTTCCATATTTTTTCCAATTTACAATCCATCATGTTTCGCGTTTGCCTATAAATAAATGGGTATTGCATTTTTTCATTAAATTATATGGACGTAATAATAATAAATAAAACAATATAGGTAATAACAAAATAATAAGTATTTTATTTTGGTATTTAGCACGGCATCCTACGAGTAACTATCTCTTATAAGCATATTATACGAATCCAATACGGTCAGTGGTGTTGGTAGTAACGTCTTAATAAGGCATGGTACTAGGTAAATGTATATTAACGGTCTTATTCATAAAAAAACGTTAAAACACTCTTTAAGAGCTCAATAGTTAAAACGTTCAATAAGGCTATTGGCTCGATAACTTTTTTGTTATTCATAAACCTCCAATAAAGCTCCTATAACTATTTGACGTTTATTAGCTGAATTAGTGATGTGTTGATAGAAAAAAATAATTGATTGTCAAGAAAGTTGGCAGAATCGCGGAAAACCAAGACCATAAAAGTAAAAAAAAAAACGTTTTTGACACCTCTAATGAAATAATTATAATAAGGTTGGGCGCACACTGATAGAAAATTCAGTCACACTAGCTATGCCCCACGGTTTCGTCCGTCATTTAAATTAAAATAATTTATATCAAAAATACAGCTGTTTATCGCGTATGTTGCATCTCTCTATATCTGTACCTATGTGATTTTTTATGATTGCATCTCTGCATGATAATATGCAACTTGCAAGTCGCAATACTTGTTTCACACACAACAACAAAAACTGTCAAGTGACCTAGTCATGTTTTCGTTTTAGTCTGTGGGTTCACCGGTTGGTTGGTACCGATGACCAATGCATAGATTTATTGTTGAGGTGGTAGTATCCTTTCATGGCGGTTACGAAATAAGCGACTGAATTTACGATAAAACAGCGAGGATATTTAAATAGACTCGTAATGTAAGTTTTTTTTTCTTTCTTTTTGATTCTTTGACATTTTGTAACCGCATCATTTAGCCGGCATAGTGGGACCGATCAATATTGTAAAACGACAATGTATTTATCGATCCATTTATGGATTTTGTAGGTCTGCTTACCATCCGGTAGATACAAAATCACATGTCGTGTAATAAATAAATAAAAAACAGATGTGGCGGCACCGCCATTAATTTTTTGTAGTTTGAAGCGGCACAACTTTGTCTTTTTGACAAATTACCGCGGTGAAACAAGATTAAATGTTTTTTTTTTTTTTGTTACAAATTTATGTCAGTGTGCGCCCAACCTAATTTGGTTCAAGTCCATTGGAGTTGTAAAATTTTGAGAATTTGTTGATCGGAAGCCGACTGGGCATTATTATTTTTATTTGTAATATAATTTTATGAAGTAATAGAAGTCATTTAATAAAATTTTAAACCAAAAAATAAAATATGTATAAAAAGTGAGGTTAAAATAGGTTTATAGTGGGCTCCTGCCTTCAATAAAGTTATGGAGCTGTTATTTGACGTTTATCACTATTAGAGGTTTATTGAGCGTTTATGAATAACATTTTGAGGTGTTTTGCTATTGAGCTGTTATAAAGCATCAATAAAGCCTTAGTAAGTTTTTATGAATAAGACCGTAAGTATTCTATTTATTCTGTTGTATAACAATACAGACTGTCTTATTCATAAAAAAACCTTAAGGCTGTATTCTGAAAATGTAGAACTACAAAATTAAAAATGTTTGTTAAAGAAATTTACTCGATACTCACAGACAACTATTATTATGCAAATAGTAACTCTTTAACTTGAAATGTATGAAGAGATTAATATAGTCTCCCATATATTAAATTTCAATAAAAAATGTATTTATATTTACCAAAACATGAAAATTTTGTACTTTTTAACATCTCTGCAAGCGACATAACTACAACAATTTATAGTAGTAAAAAAATAGATATCAATAGTTTATTATGTATTCTAAAAATGTATGGAGAGATTTTTGCAAGTTTAATAGAAAATTATTAATTAAATAATTACAAAAACTTGCCAGACAGAAATCTTCATACGAAATCCATGACAGGCCGTCACAGTTCACAGTGTCCAACAGTGTCTCCAACTGTTTCTGTCAAAATTACGGTGTTCTTAGTTTAAAAATACGGTAAATGCAATTATATTACGGCAGAAAAAAAAAAAAAAATTACGGTAAAAATACGGTAACACAATTTTATGACAATGTCAGTATTGCCATAGTAGTTTGCCATAATTACCCTTCAAAATGTTAATGTAAGCAAAAAAAAAAACAATATTAAGCGTCGATTATACCCCTCAAAATATTAATGAGCAAAAAAAAAAAGAAACTCTCATTGTAAAGAATTCGCGGAAAAAAATTTGAACTAATGAACTTGATAGTAAAAATGTAAAAAAAAAATTAAATACCTACCTATAGTACCTTCGATTTAACATGTTTGTTTTTTAATTATCTAAATTTTATTTACTAAAATCTATGGAATTGACTCTCAAAATTATTTAATAATGATTCTAATAAGGCCCAATTCATACATATGAAATTACGGTAGAATGTGGTACCGTAATAATACCTCTACGGTAGGTGGTAGATCTACAAAAATTACAGTAGATTAACCGTAATAACGGCGTGGTTGGAGACACTGGGCCGTCATTGTGCGGGCGATTAGTATATATATTATTAATCTATGGGGCGATCCCGCCTGTAAAAGGTGGTTCCGCGTCGCTTTTTTCTATTTCACTACCGGAACACTAAATATTCACTGTTGGGAATTTTATAAGACAAGTACATATTTATTTTGATTATATTCTATGTGTTTACACCTTTTAAAACCCATGGAGGTATATAATATAATAGGGAGGCGCCCTTTGGCCTTAAATCGCCTCTCCAGTGAGAACACAAGATGGCGGCCACACAACTGGAGGTGGGACACTTGTTGATAATAATTTTACCTAATTGAAATTTCAATAATCGATTATTTTTTGGATTTTTTTTGCTAATATTAATATGAAATTATATTTTAGATGCATTACTTACAGAAAGTTTTAAACTTTTTAATTGAAATTCTCATACTATAAAAATGTCGTCAACTTGAAAACACGAATTCTTCATCTTTGTGTGAACTTGTCCAATGTATGAAAATTACAACTTTAAAATAATATTATATTATCAGTTGTTTTTTTTATAGGATCTTTGTTATATTGGGTATATTTTTTAAATTATTATTTTTAAATCAGGTATACTTTTAATTTTATTAGTATTACTTATTATGTTTTGTAAGTTTCTTTAATTAATTTTGTACTATTATGTTAAAATAAAAAACTTGTTTTTTCTATTCCGTGGCGTCAACGGTCTTAAGCTCATAATAGGAACCGCTTATCAACCGCCGTGGATGGACGTAAGTGTATTTTTTGATGCGATTTCGGAGTCTGTCGGTGTGTTCTCTCAGTATGACCATTTGATACTGATGGGGGACTTTAACATTAATTTATTAAATCAACAGGATAATAAAACTCATGAGTTGAACACGTTTCTTAGACATAGCGACCTTGTTCAATGTGTAACTCTCCCAACACATTTTACCAGCACGAGCGAGACTCTAATAGATGTTGTTAGTATCGATGCCGAAGCTAGGGTTCGAAATATAACCGTTGATCATATACCCACTCTGGGGAATCACGCATATATAACTGTCGAATTCAATATTAAAAAATTAAAACCCAACCCAATGATGATCACGTACAGACCATTGCAGGATATGCTCCACTACAACTTCCAAAATGATTTACAGTATGTGAATTGGGAGTATATTAAATCGCTTGACAGTGTTAATGAAATGGTCTTAACTTTTAATAATTACGTCACATCCACATGCCTTTTCGATCTACATGCGCCTCATAGGACAGTCTGTATAAGAGACCGCCCGACACCGTGGATAACGGACAATGTGAGACTAATGATGAAATTGCGTGATAAAGCATATAAAAAATATCGATGCTCGCAATCGGACTCAAATAAACAACTTGTTTTTTCTATTCCGTGGTTGACGCTCATACTGATCCACATCTGCTCCACAGAATTGACGCTCAGACTGATCCACATCTGCTCCACAGAATTAGTGATTCAAATGAATTCGAAAAGACCGGTAGAGACGAGTTTGTAACTATTGGAGAATATTTTTAAATTTGGAAAAAGAATAAACTAATCTTGGAAGAACTTTCTCATTCATCCAATTTTTTTTAGTAGCTTTATTTTTAAAAATATATTCAGATAATAATTTAACTTTCGGAATTAAGGGATTATTATAAAATTGTAAAGATTTAAAAAATAATTTATCACACAAATATTGAAGACGCTTCTTTAAAGAGGAATCTGCACATTCAACCTGCAAGGCATTTATTGGAGACGACTTCATCGCCCCAACAATTATGCGCAAAGCTTTAGATTGGATATTATCAAATTTTCTAAAAGCTAATTTACTACATGGTACCAAAATAAAAGAGTATGGGTATCTAAATGGCTCCTAAACTCCTAACTATTGCGTTATATAAAATATAATATGTATTATATCGTTGCTTCTGGTACATATAGTACAAGCCTAGAGCTTAGTTTGTGACCAGAGCAATATGTGTAATTTGTCCTACATATTATTATTATTATATAAAAGGCGTTGACTAAATGGATGCGAACCCCACCAAGTTTCGGATAAAACACGCATATAATTAAATTTCTTTCACATTTTAAAACAATGTATTCAATATGCTTATAGCCATTTAATTTAGAATCAAAATATACACCAAGAAATTTTACATGGTTTAGTTACTATTGTAGAATTGTAAATTTTTATGTCAATTAATGGAATTATTCTCTTTCTACTAAATACAACGACATTTGATTTAGCTGAAGATAATTAAAGACCATGATTGATTAACCATTAATTTAATCGGAACAAAGATTCGTTTAAATTATTTTCACATTCTTTTAAAATTTTAGAATTAATATATAAAATAACATCATCGACGTATTGTAAAGAGCGGCACATAGAATTTACCTGAGAATCTAAATCAAAAGTATATATATTAAACAAAATAGGACTCAAAACCGAACCTTGTGGCAAAACTTTCTAGATAGTTCTAGGCAAATTACCATCTGGTTGATTAAGTAACCGTAATTTTACTTGTCTCTGACAAAATAGACATCTAATAATTTCTAATTTAGAAGAAATACGAATATCTAAAAGAATCTTATTTAAAATGTGAATTAAAATGATGAAATATAGGGGAAATTTAAAGATGTGATACTTTCTTCAAGACTTTGAACATAAGAAGGAACAAGTTTATTATAAAAAGATTCTGTCCAAGAAGAATAAACTGTTGAATTACTAAGTTTATAATTCTGGGAAGAACTAAATATTTTTATATTTTGCCACACCAGAGATGAAGGAGTATCAGGAGATAGTGAAGAAAAAAATTTACGCCAACTATCATTTTTTTTCTTTTTCAAAAAACGCCTAGATTTAGCTAATATATGTTTATATTCCATGTAATTTTCTCTGGTCATAATTTGACTATATTTATTTTAAGCATTTTTTCTTTGGCTTATGCTCAAGTATGACTTGAGCTAAATAAAGAGCTAGCTATATCATTGGAACATAATGATATATCAACAGCACTAACATTTTGAAGTGGAGAGGTCCGACGCGACGTGTAGTACTTCTGTCGTTTAAAATACATAAATTAAAATCGTTTAAAAACTTATCCCCATAACGTGTGGTGATAATTAAAATTTCCTAGTTAAAAAAGGCGGTTTTAAAAATTCAAAAAGGCTTTTTAAAAACAACAATGATTGTGAGTCAGGCGATGATATATACAAAGAGATAATACTAATGTTATTAACGATACATCCAACTACATTACTATTATCAGAATGACGAGGAAGAGAGAGCAATGTAAAAGGGAGAAAGTTTGATATAAAAAGAGCTGAGCCGGCCCTACCATCTTGTCTGTCAATGGACACAGTTAAAACCACTTAAGCCAAAAGGAGAAAAAGGCTTTAACCACGTCTCCGAGACAGTTTAAATAGAAAGGCAATATTTATTGCACAAATATAATAAATCGGTCTTCTTATTCTTCAAAATAAGGCAATTCCATTGTAATATTTGTGTTTGGGCTTGAGCCATGAATAAAAGAAGAAAGTAAATTATTTAAAATAAATTCAACGCAGTAAACTATTATTTTTAATTAATTCTATAAGTAAAAGGAGAAGAGATTCAATTGTAGATTCCGAAGATTTTTTTCCAGTTTCATTTTCGACGTTTTTAGACAAGGCACATCCGTTTGTAGAGTTTGGAACATAACAATCTTTTAATATTTGTTTATAAAATTCTCTTGTTTATAAAGTCATAACCCTTATTTAAATTGGGTTTAACAGGTTTAGGTTTAGAAAATATTGTTTTTTCATATGATGTGCTCTTTAGAGTTTCGGCGAAAGATTTATTTAAACGAGGTTCTAATTTGTTAGCTTCCATGTAAGAAATGGAGTTTAGTGACATACGAGATTTTATATTTTGCTGCCTACTATACTCTGGACACTTTCTATTGATAGCAGGTTATTTTCAGAACACACCACATAACAGAGGCCTTAGAGAAAAATCAGGCGAGGCGACGTGTCGTGTCGCCTTCAATCAAAATTGTATAGACTTTGGCAGGTGACAGCGTACCTCGCGCCTACTATCACTGTCAAAATACATACGTTTTTGACTGAGGCGGCGCGACATGTCGCCTCGCCTGTTTTTTCTCTAGAGCCCCAGATCCTGGCCTCATCAAGGATTCATCAAGTCCACAAGAATCACCATTGTGGTCTTGACCACATTTATAACAACGGGGCTTTGATCTGCAATTATTTTTTGTATGTCCGAATCTACAACATGAGTAGCATTGAATTGTTGGATATCGATACAATTGAACGTTAATTTTATTAAAATATAAATATATAAACTCAGGCAAAATTTGACCTTCAAAAGTTATCTATCACCACCACGGAATAAATAAAACAAGTGGAAGTGTGATGTGGGCGTGGCTCCTGTTCCAGCCGTTGGCGCTGATCCGCAAATACCATTTTTTTTGCGGTTAGTTGTGTCCTCTACGCCACACTGATGTTATCCATTTTCTGGATAATAAAATTGCATAAAACTTCGTAAATATGCCTTATTATGCTGTATTGCAGTGTAAAAACGATAGTCGATATAACAATGTTTGAAATGGTGGTGTATCTTATCATCGGTAAGTTCATTTACTAATTAATTTAATATAAATTAGATTTTATATTTCTATTTGAGAGCAATACATATTATAATGGACTTTATTTCATTGCTACTAAGGTCGAGTTTGTTTCTATTAATGTAAATAATGACACATTCATTCTTATACAAATACTCGCTACTAAATTAGAGCTGGGAAAAGTATATTTATTTAAAAAATCGATATTTTTCTTTATCATTATATTATTTTGTATTTGAGATTATTTTCTAGTTTCATCGCAATAATTAAGGTATTGCGATAATCATCTCAATTTAAAACAAAAATGTCGTATACATAAATGAGGAAATCAACTTTTTATTTAATTTTTTTTTTTTTTTCAGCGACATTTTTTTTAAAGATTTCATATTGATCCTATCATTAAAGAAAAGTGGATTGACGCAGCGGGAAAAAATAATTGAAACGTGAAAAATATTTAATATAATGTTATGACAACTTTACTTTCATTTTTTCTTTTTTAAATACCTACTTTTTTATTGTAAGTAATACAATTTAAATGCCTAAAAATATTATTAAAATTGGTAAAAATATCACCCAGTATAATTTAATCTTATATCTAATGAACAATAAACGGTAATTCAAAATAACGTCTATTCGTTTTATTTTTCAATATTTCCGAAGAGAATAAAAAAAAATGTCACATAATATGAAATATAATTGTGCATTTTCAGTTTTATTTAAATAGTAATTGTAAATTTATTTGTTTTGTAACCGCATCAATTAGCCGGCATAATGGGAGCGATTAATGTTATAAAACAACAATGTATTGATCCACCTATTCATGGACTTTGTAGGTCTGCTTACCACCAGACGCAGAGTCCATAATCTGCTCTCATAATATCAGTCGTCTCCATTCATGGACTCAGTTGACCTGCTTACCAACAAGTAGGCACAGAGTCACATGACCTGCTCTTATAATATCAATCGTCCCCATTTATGGAACCTGTTCACCTGCTTACGAACAGGTGGGTAGCGTGTCATGTGACTCTACCTACCATTTATTAAGCAGGTCTACAGACTCCATGAATGAGGACGACTAAGTAATAGATTATAAGACGTCAAGTGACTGCATCTACCTGGCGGTAAGCATACCTCCATAGTCCATGAATGGGCTTCCACTATGCCGGCTAAATGATGCGGTTACGAAATAAGCGACGACGCCCACAGACTAAAATCGAATCATGACTAGTCCCTTGACAGTTTTTGCATCATACAGATGCAAAATTTGTCAAGGGATTAGTCATGATTTTGGGTTTGGGCGGTGGAAACGAGACCGATCCGACTTATCGGTCTCGTTTCCACCGCCCAGGCCTTACTCCCACCTAAAATATTTTTTACTAACATTTAAAAAATATAATTTACTACACACATTAAATTAAAAAAAAACATCGATATCAATACTTTCAATATTTTATTATGTCCCGCCCTTAAATTATTATATTTTGTGCATAGAAAGTTCTAGAATAGTCAAACAGACTTTGGCCTTATAAACTATATTAGGCCTTATGCCGACTGCATAAAACAATTAATCGGATATTGATTAAATCACGCCACCTGTGTTCTAATAGCAGAACCTTTTTAGCAGAGTGTTAAGACAGTTTATATCTACTAGAAACTAGATGTCATGATTTTTTGATATATTAATTTAAATCTTATTTCATAGTGAATAGTGTTTAAAATTACTGTGTATTTTTGTAACCAATCAGGACGATACAGTTATAGATTCAACACTTATTGATATATGATTTTGGCGACATCGGTTCTGATACATTTGGTGTTGTATACCATTTCCACTTGTATTATTTATTCCGTGATCACCACAGATTTTCAATCGTCTGATAAGTCGCTAGTTAGTTATCAGCCTGTTTAATTTATTTGATTGTTTAACAGTGGAATAAAGGTTTTGATTGCTATAATGCACATTCTCTCTTTGACAAACCCTCATTCTAAATAAGCGACACCTATTCTGCCATGCTTCTTTGCCATACTACCTTAAAAAACCGTTTTTATAGGTTCTTAACATAATAAAACTTTTTATTTTCATATTTTTTGTTTACTCAAAGTCTTGTCGTCGAAGACGATCGCAGCTCGTGATCAGCCCCCCTAGCCAAGAGCATCGGCGCTTTTTGCGACCAAGCGTCGCAGAACGGTCAGTGATCGACAGAAATCGGTAGCCATGAACAATTTTTGACGTTAACTTTCATTCTGTCGAACGAGGGAGGGCGACCGCTCGGCTCGATTATTGACGTTCCGATAAAATATTCAAAACCCGCGAGTGATTTTGAGTATGATGTTTTATAACACATAATAATTATATTACGAATGAATTGAGAATATAAATTAAAGCAATATACATTTTTGATCATATTAATGGTGTAAAAATTATTGTACAGTTTTTACAGATTTGTATATTAATGTTATAATTAACTTACATGCCAAATCGGAACGACATTCGTTATTTTAGTGATAAATAGAGAGAGATAATAATAAATAAATCCTATTGGTGTAACTATGTGATATCTCGTTTTATTTTACGGGCCAATGCTTTTTACATTTGATTACAAACAAAACCAAGGAACTTAATACTCTCTACGAACAAACCTAATAGAAAATAGAAACATTGCAGAAAAACTCTTCGGCATTATTAATATGGCACTTTTAAGTTGTAAATATAAACTGAAGAATTCTAAATATAAATTCGAGGCATCCGGGGCGGCCCACGACCAATTTATTTTTAACAATTCTCTGATCAAGGAAGAAATATTGCAGTTATATCGTTCTCGGATTGGAAACTCACTTTTTGAATAGGTAAGAATCAAAATAAATAAGTGCTTCTAAGGTTATATATTTAATAATTGATTAGACACATTGTTAAAACATTTGTATGCCGAATAGGCGAAACAAAACGGACCTATGTGTTTACAACACCCATTTATTTACCTTTGTTTCTCATACAAATAAATGTTATTTCAGGTGATTTCGGATATGCCTTGGAACCATGATTGGTTACCCCTGCCGTACCTAATTTATAGCTCAGCGGACCAATACACTGCCAAGTCAGGATATGTGTGAAGCAGGCAAATGGTTATCTCAGGGGGTCATTAAAATACCTTGGAATAGACAGAGTTCTGCACTATGAATCTGAAGAGTCTTCCCAAATTGTAATGGCTTGTGCAGCGTAATAACCAATATGATGTTACACTATAGGTGAGTTAAGAAAAATAAATTACAATTGTCCGCTTACTTTTTTTTAAATTAAATTAATAGTATTTGGTTGAGTAGAGAGGGTAGTGAACACAGTGCAGGTGAGAGTTTAAAAGGCCTTTAAACCTACTTCGCGGTCTTAAGTCCGGGAATGCTGCAGTTCATTCCCCTGCCTTTCAACCACGCGATGGACCTGGCACCCGCACGGTGAATCCATGGTTTGCTAAGAACATTGTCTCAAATTCACTCTCCTACTATATTTAGAAGCGTGGAGTCAACTGACACAGATAGTAAAACCTGACTCCAACCCAGTTATGTTGCAATTGTGATTTTTGTTATTAAAAAAAAATTGGTCTTTTTATTTTTGTATTTTTTTTATTTCAGGTATTTATACTTTGCAGAGTTTCAAGGACCCCCTTCCCCATCAAGAGAGGTCACAAACTATGGTGCTCAAAGTTTTAGAGTGGCCCAAGCCAAACAAAATTATTAAATAAATATTTACTTTTAATTTGTTTATGTTTTATTGTGAATATTATCCAATTTTAAGAAATCAATATTCTGGGAAATATTTAATTAAATATACATTAACAGAATCAATATAGGTGGCACAGACATATAGGTGGACAAGTTTAAAGGTGTCTAGGTCTGTCGGATGGACCCATTTAAATATAGCGTATTGAATAAGAAATGCCGGTATCATTATTAACATTTCTTATTGATACTTGTATCATTTAAATGGGTCAGATTTATGAAGATTAATATTTTTTATTATGAATTTTAATTAATACCAGTCTTAATGATAAAAATATAATAAAGTCCTTGAAGAACACTTTAGTTAAAATAAGTTTTGTTTCTTTTTTACTTATTTTTTTTTGTTTGGTAAAAAAAGAGACATAACCTACTATATATAAGTGTTCTTCAAGGACTCAAAAAGTTTTTTTTATGAATACCAGTGTGTTTAATATTAAGATTTGTAGATATGCTTACCATTATGATAAGTATATCTACAAATGCCTACATTAGATACATGTAATTCCCTAATAGTATTCATATAAAATAATGAAACGTTACTCTAAGTACCATCCTAACTATAGTGCTTGCATGGATGGTTGGAATTTAAATTTCTCTAATTAAAAGAGCTTGTATAAACAATATAGGTCTAATAGTACATACTACATATACCCTACTTAGTACCATTTATATAATAATACTAAGTAGTTTTTACTTAACAATATTATACATATATTACAGCGTTAAGTGAATATTTTTATGTGTGTGCATGTATGGGTCATATAGTGTATATAATAAAATACCTAATATTGTAAATATCTAATGTGGCTGAGTAATGAGTATAAATTGTATATATTATTATTACTAAGGCTAGGATTTTTTTTTTTTATAATAATATACCAGTATAAAAGGATTCTTTTAAATTTGAAACTCAAGGTGAAAAGTCATTCTGTACAACTACAAAGACCATCATCAGTCCCTGAAATACTAAAAGTTGTAACTTTATTAGTAATGGTAAAGGAAAATCATATTCTTTTAGGGCACTATATACAATTATATTATTAAAGAAGAATATAGCAATATATATTGAACCATAAGTTTGTGCGGCTTGTGAAACATTCTAGGTCTTCACAAAGGCTCTGAAAAATCCTTTGTTAAGCCTAAAATGTTACCTAAACTCTCCCTGGTATCCCCAATTTCTTTGAAAATGTGAACTTTTCATTAAAAATAAAGAAATAAATAAAAATAAACTTTATTTGTTGATATATTACAAGAATTTATACATGTTTTCTTAACTTATTGCCTAATATTGGTTTGTTTGATTTAATGTTGTAACACTTCTATCCAATATTATCAATCAAGATCAGATATTTGTTCAGGTTGTCCTCGGACATAGGCCTCCTCCAGCAAATACCATTGGCAGCGGTCTCCAACTACTCGTCATTGGGATGTCTTGATTTTTTTATACTTCTTTCAGAGACCTGAGAACATACATACTATTCTATGTATTTCTTTCTCCATTTAAAGTTTTGGAGCAATTGTTTGACCTAAATAAAAGTACCTATTCAATTTCTTGATAATTTACTTTCAGGGTTTGTTTATGTCTGTTTGTCATAGCTTTGGTTTTCACACATGGTTCTTTTAAGCCCCGCTTTTCCACTTCTCTTGTTAGTTGTTTGCATAATAACTGGAACTAGGTCATCAGCAAATCTCAGTTGAGATATTTTACTTCCATTTATGTTAAGCTCATAGCTATTCCAAATAATTCCAATTAATGTAATTGACGAAAAATTTCCTCCAATACAGCCGAGCAGAGTTTGAGGGATAATAGGTTTCCTTGTCGGACTCCTTTTATTCGTAATTCTTCTCCAATTTTTCCTAGTCGTACTTTTGCTGTAGGTATAGTTTTAAAATTGTTATATTACTCCTTCCTTAGTCCTTATGATTCTTGAATATTTAGTTCCTTGATTTAGTTTGATCACACTCTGTGTTTTGAGATGTTTTGTAAGTATGAAATAGAGAGAACTTTTCGTTGCTCTAATTTATATTTGGCGTCGATGAAGACGCCACTCGTTATTTGCAGTTACTAATAAATTTTATTTATGCATTTTAATTTACACAACGCAATAAAAAACTTCTAAAACAACAAAAAACAATACTTTAAGTTAATTTAAATCAAAACAATGGCGTCGTTTTGATAGAATATAGCTCGAAAGGGAGACCCCGACCACCCGCCCGTATACAGTCGAATTTAGCGTCTAGCATTCGCAAAAAACGAACAAAAATGTGTTCTTGGCTGGCAATTCCCTCCGAGTATGTAGCGGTTTCTGTCAAAATGTATGGGGAAATTGGCCTCTCGCGAGCGCTTTAACGAAAACGAATGCTCAACGCTCACCGTCCGTGTGCTTGGCTGGCAATTTGTTCTGTCAACGCATTTAACGAACTGACGTCATCACCAAATGTCATCTTCATACAAAACTTTCGTGCGCGCTTTTAGCGCTCATGCTCTTGGCTAGGGGGGCAGGGGCTCTAGAGAAAAATCAGGCGAGGCGACGTGTCGTGTCGCCTTCAATCAAAACTGTATAGACTTTGGCAGGTGACAGCGTACCTCACGCCTACTGTCACTGTCAAAATACATACGTTTTTGACTGAAGCGACGCGACATGTCGCCTCGCCTGCTTTTTCTCTAGAGCCCTAGGTCTCTTCAGATAAGCTGTTTGTCAACCGTGTGGCACGCGCTTAAATAATTAATATTATATATATTATTGCGCGTAATTTGTTTGTCGATGTAAAAAAAACACAATTTTTATACCTTTTCCTATAGTTGTAATTATATATCGATATATTGAAAAATTAAATATCGTTTTCGTCTGAGTTCAAAAGTATCGAAATTCATCGAATAAATAATATCGATGTATCGATATTTGTTCGACAAATTCGATTCGACGTTATTTTTATTTGATCTATATTATTAATCTATGGATTTGTGTTGTTTAAATAAAAACAAAATAATAATTTTATATTATAAATAAAGGCATTACCTTTTTTCACATAACAAATTGTTAATTGACTTTGAGTTTTTCTTGCCGAGCTGTGGTTGGGTATAATAATGGAAAACGATCCACCTAAGTCAACAAGTCCTCAAAACACTGTGCAATCTACTCAAGGCAAAGATATAGCACCACCTCAATCTGTTGCCGGTACCGAAAAGACCTCGCAAAAGGAATCAGAAGTCGTTCAGCAGGACATGACTAATGTTACTAATAACGCTGACGAACCTGATAAAACTGTTCCCAAACAAACTATTAAAAAAACTAAAAAAAGAAAATCTAAAACTCTCCGCGATGTTACCGCTCCTCGACAGCCACTTACAGGTACTCCATTTTATATATATATATATATATATTTGAATATTGGTAAATTAAAAACAACCTCAGGTTAAGGTTAAATTTTGCTTGACGGTGAGGAGAAAATTAAGTCAGACTTCTTATAGTAATTGTTTTTATAGGATATATTCGGTATTTAAATGAGCGCAGAGATCAATTAAGATCTAATCATCCAGAGATGAATTTTGCTGAAATAACCCGGCAATTAGCAAGTGAGTGGACCAATTTGCCCCATGATGAAAAAAAGCAATATTTGCAAGCTGCTGATCAAGATAAAGAGAGGTAAAATTATACTTATAAATATTTTTTTTATGGGAAAATTGTAATACCAAAATTAAATCATTTTATGAAACAACGTTTTTTATAAACCATCCATGGATTGTCCATTTAGGTACTATGTGCATGGTGAGGGAACTGCAGTGTTCCCAGATTCATTCCAAATTCAACTCTCCCCTTCAGCTGCCGTATGCACACACAATGTATGAATGTGTAAGTGCATACTGCTTGGTCCATTAGTAGTATTTAGCATTCAAAAGTAAACTATTATGGACCTGTCTTGTGCATTACACAGTTTTTGACAGTTAACCACCACATTTTTAATGTTATTTTGCGGAAATATGAATTATAAATATGGTCACCTGAAATGTTTAGATAACTTTTCATCTGTATTCAAATGCAGCCCTACCTCAAAATTTGTGTGCATTGTGTAGACTGAAGTTAGCGTAAATAGACTGCATGCAGATCATACAAGTATTTGGTCCGATTGTGTGGATGCACCCACCACTTGTGTCCATTTGTAGACAGTGATGTATGTTCTCTACCCAAACAAATACTATACAACCCTGTCTGATGATCCAATGGCCGATTTTGGAAGCCTAAGATCCTTAAAAAAATTAAGATTTAAATAAACACCACATAAACTGTAAACTTAAATTAACTGTTATCACCATTTCAATTTAGCCCGTTTGTTTTAGGAATGAATGAAATATGTTCATAATGATCATAATGACATAATGCGAACTTACATTTTTTTTGGTTAGTTTGAATCACAATTACCACTATCCATATTGAACGCAATTGTTATCACGAATCTGTCAACTGTCGTTTGTCAACTAAAATATAGGTTTAATCGTACAATCCACCAATTTTATTTGCGAAATCTTTCTAAAATCATTTCGATTTAAAATACAATAAATTTGATCCTAAAAATATAAGGCGGCTACGATGTTTAAAACAACAACAACTGTTACAACCACAAATGTCAAAATATGTTCCTAACGCCTCATCGACTGGGGCCATTGTGATCAGTTATCACCATAATGGTTTCTTTTCAGCAAAGTTTGATAAATAAATAAGTAAACTTTATTAGTCATCCACAACTAAGCAAGCATCACCCAATAATCTTGATCCTGTCATTCACATTCAATTATTTTTGTTAGTTGAGAGAAGGCTTGAGGGTACCCAGTGGAGAAGTTTTATTACAACCTTGTTAAATTGCCACTGCTTATTTGTTTAATTGTATTTATAAATTTACTTTGGGCTTGCTGGGCCCTTCAAGAGGTAGGGAGGCAGGGGAGTGAACTGCAGTGTTCCCAGAGAGTGTATAGGTAAATTGTTTTACGTTTGAACTATATTTTAAGTGCTTATTTATTTAATGATTGTTCTTTATAATTTTAGATATTTAATAGAATGGGAAGAATATAAAAAGACAGATGCTTACAAAGATTTTAAACGTCAGCAGCAACAGCAAAAAAATTTGTCTGTGAGTGCTCCCAAGAAAATGAAACTAACAGATGAAGCTAAACCAATTAAAGAAACAACTTCAGGTAAAATAATAAATATAATATAAAAATTAAAGTTGTATGTTCAACTTCTATAATTTCAGTATTAAAATAAATAGAGCAAAACCTTACAAATAGAGAAAAATATTTATGTCTAATTTAAAGTTCTAATAACAGATGTTAATAAGGTACCATTAATTTGTTTGTTACCACTTATTACAGGTGCAGATAACCAGCGAGTTAATGGGGAAACCAAGAGCTCCTCAAATTCAGGGACTGACGCCCATCCCCCTACACCACCATTACCTAAACCCTCCTTCCAGGCTACATTGGTAAAATATCTTGTAAATTAATATTTTAAACTACCACATCTTCAGACATTGATAGTCTTACTGCATTTGTAATCGCGAAATCTGCATTCTCCGTACAAAATGAGCTTTTGCACTTCCAGTAATACTCAATAACTGTTTGTAGCAGTATTAAAATAACATTTTTGTAGGTCATCATATTAATCTTTCTGTGTTGGGTTTGTTTTTTCGAAATCACAAAAAAAACTTTAATATTTATAATACAAAAACATTTATTATACAAATTTATTTCTAAATTCAATTTGAACTCACTGACAGCCGAATATAGTGCTCTACCCGTTTTCCGTGTGCAGTCATATTCGACCCAAAGACAATAATATACGGGACGTGGGTGCTGTCACTTGAAACATTTAAATATAAGATCTTGAACTTGTAATTATTATATAATTGCAATCTTGAATAGACATTCAAGATTGCAAATCCTTTTCCTGGCTTCTTAATATGTTGGAACTCAAACCCACAATACGAAAATAGTTCAGCGATTGGCTAGAAGCTCAATTGCTGAACTATTTCATGTTGATTAAGTTGATCAATGTTCCAGAAACATAAATGATAAAGACAAAGAATATATATCAGATCCATACAGACAATCCAATCTCCAATTACGTTACGTTAAATACATATTCTGTAAACACAAGTTCAAGATCTTATATTCAAATGTTTCAAGTGACAGCACTCACGTCCCATATATTATTGTCTTTGGGTCGAATATGACTGCACACGGAAAACGGGTAAATGCTGTTTTCAGTGATATGAAAGTTTTTTTTATTAAAGAATGTAGAGGTGGTAATATTACTTACTTGATCCTAATTAGATAGTCTTCTTATAAAAAATCTATTAACTTTTAAAAAGACTTTTACTTTGTCATTACAAAACTTAACGAGATTTTTTATAAAGAAATTATGTAATTAGGAACGAAAACTTTTGTTTCCAAAAAAAAAAAACATTATTAACACATTTAGATGTTTTTGACGCTCTAGTTCCCTTTCCTGTGCACTTAAGACACTTTTCATTGCAATTTTGTCTTAATAATTTAAGTATAAAACACCCTAAAATAAGAAATTAATAAAAAACTAATCCTAGGCATTTCTTAAAAGATGTATACAGACGGTACGTTTGAGTACTGCCTAAAAGGCTTACAAAGCTAGCTTATTTTACTTGACAGGTGTTTTTTTAGTACTTCGCTTTGATTTGGATTTTTGATGACGTCATAGAAAAAAAGCAAATTACGTCATCGAATTCGCTGCGAACGCTTTGAAAATACGAGTTGTGCAATCAAAGTAAATTGTCTGTGGTCACAATTATGTATCAAATACTTTTTTTTGTTTATTTTTATTGTTCCCTCCCTTTCACTTAATCGTTTTTGAACTCTATTTTGAATTCTCTTATGAATTTTATATGTATTTTAATTATGCACATAAAACTGTTCGAGTACTCCTGCAAACGCTGCGATTGCTTTGCTTCGCTTTGTGTACTTTGACGGCTGTTTAGATTGGCATAAAGCCTAAGCGCTTTAAGTGAAAAACAGTAGTAATCGAACACACTGCAAGTAGTAGAGTACCAAGAACAATATTACATAACACCCAGACCATAGCTAGCTGTACAGAAAAACATTATTTATTTAAAAACAAGTACAGAGGCAGCCTAAATTCTTACGTAACCAGCACCCGTAGCACGGCCAAGCCAAGAGATAAAGTCGCGAACGGATGTCAAACAAAACATTTTTTTTATATCAGCCAATCAGGTGCAACTATGCAGCGCTCTGATTGGTTGATATTAAAAAATAGTTACTTTTGATATTGGTTCACAACCCCATTACTTGTCTTAGCTTGCCCGTGCTACGGGTACAGAATGTAATACATGACTATCCATCCCATGATAGCCATGATATAGAATTTAAAATGTGTTATTGTTTAACAGGGAGAAGAAAAGTATTGCAAGAACGAGACAGAAATACCAATCTTCACAGAGCACTTTCTGCAACACAACAAGCTGCGAGAAGCCGAGCTCCGGCAGCTCCGCAAAGCCAACTCTGATTATGAACAACAGGTTAGTACTATAACCACTTAAGCTTATGCAGCAGTTTATTGTCCTGCCTCGTAACCACGCGATGGACCCGGCACATCCTATAGATTTCGTCAAGAATGATCTATGTGGCTTCTGCAAAGCAAAAAAAAAATGTGGCATCTCAAGACAAAGAAATTATAAATGAGTATGTGGCATCTGCGAGGCAAAGAAATGAAATATGTGGCATTTGAAAGGCAAAGATTGAACAAATAATCGCTTACATAGAATTTTTGCCCAGCACCTTTATGGACCGATATGTCTTGTAGTTATTTTTTTACAAAGCAAACAGTGCTTATTACTATATCAGCATAGGTGTATAGTTCATAATATTATTATATTTTTTTATTTTACATGTCCAGTTTATTTGTCAATAGTAAAAGAGTCAACTTTGATGTAATCATGAAACTAATAACAATATATGGAACCGACATTTAAGGCACAATGGCTTATAAAACGAAATATAAACGAGTTGTTGCCGCTATATTCTGTTCTCATTTTAACCAATCAACACTCAGTGATTGCTTTTGTTCTCACTTTATTTTTTATTTGTATCGGCGGCCATATTCTGTTCTCAAAACTGGAAAGGCGATTTAAGGGCACCTCCTTATTTTGTCTCCATGAATGTAATAGATCTTCGGTATTGTTTAGAATGCAATTCTCCAGCGACATGCTGAGGAAGTGAGCGCCACCAATGAGCGGTTGCGGGCGGAAACCGCTGCCGCGTCCGAGAGAGTAGCGCTCCTCCTCGCGCACCGAGAGGGACTCGTGGCCGCCTTGGTCAGCGCACTTAAGACTCTGGCCATACCAGGTAATTACAGACAAAGTCCAGGATATTTGTTATGTATCCCGAGTTTTTTATATATTATTATATTATGTAGGATAATTGCTCTGGTCACAAACTAAGCTCTAGGCTTGTACTGTACAACTCTATACTTAATATTATAAAGAGATTAAGTGTTAGTTTGTTATGTTGAAGTAGGGTTTGAAAATTATTTTAGTGTTGGATAGCCCATTTATCAAGAAGGCTATATAACATCACGCTATAACCAATAGGAGCGGAGCATCAATGAAAAATGTTGGTTGGAAGCTTCCGTTGTGTGCTCTGCGTAAACGGTTTAAGTTACGCAGACAAAGTTGCGCGAGTTAGCTAGTATTTTATAAACACCCAGGCAGTACAAACTGTATAGAAAAACGTACTAATGTTTCTGGTACACATAGTGCAAAAATAGTTTTTTTTATTACATACACTTGATTGCAGGTGGACCTACAGGAGCTACAGAGGAAAACATTGAGCTGTACCTGGAGAAACTCTTAGCGCTAGCCACTGATGAGAACACCAAGGCCAGCCCCGTTCTCACAATGGCCAAAGACATTCTCAACAAAACGGAACTACCCCTTAATTAAGTTACAGTCAAAATCCCTGCATAATCTCAGGTTTCTATTGAGACAGTTACTGGCATAAAATGAAAAGACAACAAAGATTAAATTGATCTGGCCACAGATCAATTTAAATATAAATTATTGAAAATGTTGCTTTGGAAATCTTTTTGGAAATTTTCAATTAATATGGGTTTTATTAACACAGCACGAGTCGCACCATTATTTGAAAGCTAGTAGTGCTACTAGGTAAAAATTACCACAAAATAAAAGTATACAAAACAAGGGTTTTAAATTAATAGTATTTTTTTTTTTTTTTTTTTCAGGATGAAGCTTCTTATTTCTACCAAATTAAATTAAAATATTTTTGTAAGCATATCTCTATTTGTTTTAAAAACAGAATTAAGAATAAAAAGACAAAAACATGTCTGGATGAAATATATTCATCCAGTTATACTTTAGATGGCTCTAGTGGCCAAGATTGTGGTGCAAGTGCCTAAGTAATATGTTTGTACAACAATAAAAAAATAATGACAAAATTGTAGTTGCCATTAGTAGTTGTAAGTAATGTAGTTGTAGTTATATTATGTTTAACTCAAAATTTCCAAAGAAAAATCCACTTGAACAACAATTAACAGGGCACCAATTCTTTTAAATTATTTCAATCATAAAACATCACACACGCTATTTTCGGCAGTATCCTACGGATGATACGTTAGCAGAATACGAAATATGACATATTAAGCGATTATGATTCTATTAAGATGCATTTAAACCAAAGTTAATTTAAGAGAATTGGGGCCCAGATTACATGTACCGTATGTTGTTGGCGCCAGTAACCAATTTGAATGTAAATCTGCCATGAGGGTTTGTATTTGTATACCTACACAATAAGAATACTTATCCATACACTGTGTACATTCAGCAATAAATAAGCTACATTTAGTAGAGTTTAAAGGGAAAATAGCAATCTAAGCTAAAATATAAACGCCATCATTATTTTCTATAGTAAACACAATCCCTTATTTTAACACCAGTGAATACACATAGTAGTGTAAATGAAAATAAAATAAGTGATTTGTTAACATGTTTGTCTGTCTCTTATGCTACTTATTGCAGGAAATCATCACTACCTGCGTTTTTTTATTGGTTTCTTCAACAAGTTTTTCTTGATTCACTTTTGACAGGATTAACGGATACTTTGGTGCAACTCAGCACCAAAATAATAGTAGTTTGCTTCAAAGTTAAATTTCGGAACCAAAAACTCCTTACTTTAACAATGTGCTCTTATGTGATACTCATAACTATTAACTCTGCAAATCTTCTCGGATTTTCTGGCGTTCTCGTCGTAATTTACTTTTGAAGAATCCCGCTAAGAAATCAAGCCAACGCTTTGAAGTACTGCACTGGCAATGATTGGTGCTGATCTGTCAGGGACACCAGTCCTGTCACAAGCAGTGGGAACATTTTCTAGTCAATGCCTCATCTGCTTTGCTTGTATTTTTGAAGTGAAGGGCGAGGGAGGGAGCTTCCAATGAAAGTGTTGTATGTCAATCTGGATTGCTGCCTGACAAGCTATGAGGGTCCCTGGTGAGGGTCTAAACATTTTCTCAACAGATTGCTTTTGAATAAATTTATTTTTCTTTTACAGTCTAAATTGTCTGCGCTCTAAAACTTTGCTTCTTTTTATATCTATAGTACCAATATAAATTTTGCTTCCTCTTTTATCTTGCAAGAATTCCAGTTTTTTTAATATTTTTATTAAACATTTACAGAAATCGGTACATTTGCACCTAGCAATGTCAAAGAGAGCGTTCAAGTATTACGTATTACTTTTTTCTAGCTACGCGACATTTCTTCATTTTTTTGTATTTCTGATAGTAACTGGTAAGTCTGCTTAAAATTGGAGGATCTTTTCCATTAGATAGCCCCAGCAAGTCATTTCTTACCCACAAATAAGATTTTATTACATCTTTATATGTAGTAGGTAACACATTGCCTTTAAACTTTTCTGGGCCACCAAACACGGGACACGACGAATCTTTTTCTTGTTTTAGGCTTTTCACTGAGTGATCAAAACAAAGTTCGCGCAAAAATTTCAACAAATGGCGTGTGCTCCGTTCTAATGTGACTGATAGCAGTGAGGTGGAGGCCAACAAGTTGGCATGTATTCTCGACTTATAATGTTCGCTAACCCTACTACGCGGTCTTCAAGTCCGGGAACGCTGCAGTTCATTCCCCTCCCTACCAACCACGCGATGAACCAATTGTGAAGAATCCATGGATTCAGAACATTTGTCTCTCTTCCTCACATCATAGGCCAGTATGTAAAAAGGTTTATTTTTATTAAGCTTGTGCGAAGCTAGAATGTGGTTTAGGATATATTTTAGTTTTTTCCCCATAGTTTGCCCTTTATTTTAGACATAACTGTTATAAATATAACAAATGTGTCAATATTTATAGGTACAAAAAATAATAATTTTAGCAGTAACTAATGTACGAAGCTACATTGAATACATGTGTATTAATAGGTTTAAAAGGCAAGTTTTTTTTTGTGATTTAAGTCTTAATGTATAAAGTTGACTGTCCTACAGCTCTACTGTATTATATTTATGTACATAAACATTTACAATATGAAATAAGTTTGAAATATAATAATAAAACCATAAATACAATAACTTGTTTTATTTTGTAGTTTATAAGTACATTTTCTTATTTTATATATTCTTTTCTATTTAATAACTTTTAATCATTAAAAATTCCTTCATGCCTTTATAACTAGACATTGGCAGAATTTCGCTTAAAACAAAAAGCCATTTATCAAGTAAAAGATAGTACAAAATGTACAAATAAAATTCTAAAAAATTAAACAAAATAAGTGGTGGTACTAGTTTCATATAGATGTAAAAAAATATTTAAAGATATTTAATGTTTTGGAGCTGACATCAGTCAATAAAGCAGACCTTAGTTCCCTATTGGGGCAAACTATTACAAAGGTGTTTAACAACAACTTAATTAAATTAAAAGTAGCTCTTGGCTTTTTTATGTGTATCAGAAACAATGATTTCAATACATATTATATTTTATAAACATCCAGACCATGACAAACTACAGAATACCGAACATACTAACTTTTATTTGCCATTTTAATAATATTTATTTTGAACTATTAATTCAATTATAATTTTATTGTTAACAAATTATAATTTTGAGGCTTAATTTAAACTTTATAACAACTTTTTATTGATAGAATCTATTGCATTGAAGTTTGAGATGACCTTGTGCCTGA
Source organism: Monopis laevigella (assembly GCA_947458855.1). Lineage (NCBI taxonomy): Eukaryota > Metazoa > Arthropoda > Insecta > Lepidoptera > Tineidae > Monopis > Monopis laevigella. The sequence continues at coordinate 24,017,454 of OX381580.1, read as the reverse complement.
TTTTACTAAATTATATTGATATTAACTGCATTAAGCTAATGCTATGAATGTCCCCTCAGACAAACCTGCCCACTTAATACAAATTGAAAGATTTTTTAAAGATAAGTTTGTAAACTCTATCCCTACATACAACTTATTATACAAGTAAATTTGCAACTGAAAAATCAAATATATAATTATTATAATAGTTAGGTACATTTATTTTATTGCAAAATCTTCTGCTCTTTATAGCCTAATAATATCAATAGTCAAGACTACACAGTACAGAATTTATTGCAATAAAATATTAACAATGATGGCTATATTCTGCAAGTAAAGTCAGATTCAAGTTACTATTTATAATTGTGTATAATATTAACAGTTGTTAAGTAGATATACTGAAACTACTACAACATGTAACACAAGTATTGATTCCATTTTAATAAAGTCCAATAGCCTAATTATTGCTAGAATTATCAGAGTTTTCATCATTGTCATTTTTACAATTGGGGTCATAGTTATGTAACTGCTTTCTCCATATTTTGATCAATGCATCCCAAGATCTTCTGCTGTATTTGTAAAACTTATCAGGAGTTTTTGGGTGCTCTTTAGTTCTTTCGGCACTGTGAAATAAATAACAGGTCAATATGGTGAGACTATAAAGTTTGTCAGGTCATAAATTTATAAATATTGGATATCCAATGGAATGTTATAAGAAACTTATTATCTCAGTACCCATTTGTTATAGAAACTTTAAAAAACAGGCAGTAGGATAGCTTGCCATGGTTTATCAAAACATTTTGGAATAGAGAAGTCCTTGTTATTATATTTAAAGAAAACATTTTAAACTATGACAAAAATAAAATATCTACAAGAAAAAATAAATTAACATAATATATTTAAATATATAAAAAATATACACTTACACAGGTACTTGGTTAGTATAATTATGGTAACCGTTTGTATTTTTGCCATAATCTATTTGTTTTTGCCTCCTATCTAAAACAGCTGGGTCAGTCTCTATATTGTTTCGTTTTTCTTTATTTGGCCTGAAAATATTTGACAAATAGGTATTCAAAGGTGTTCACAAAAGACAGCAACCAGCAGGTGCACTGGGATGCAATCGTTGGTCTCAAGAGATAATGGCTCTAATATGACTCTGTATCCATCTGTTGGTACTTAGAATTACAAAATCATGAATGGATATATTAACATAATAAACTGTCTGATCAAACAGATGTAAATAGGCTATTTGACTACATTAAAAATATACTATAAATTGTGGTCATCCTATCAGACAATGGAGTAAAAAAGGAAATTTCACTTTATTTTGAACCAAATTATTATCTTTTGTAGATTACATGAAATAAAATTGAATACTTTTTACAATTTTATTTATAACAAAAACATCTTTGATTGGTTTATGACTGGTGATGTCACATGAAAGTAAACAAAATAATACAGATTATAAATCGTGTGGATGAAATAGAATAGAGTATATCCCTGCGTTCCGAGCTAGAGCGGCCAGTTTTTCGTGGTGACATCAAAAACCAGCGCGACCGCCCGTTTCAACACAGCCATGTATTTTTTTTTAGCGATGCTAAAATGCAGCTCGGAAACGATCGGTGTTGATTTTTGATGCCACTTTTTGACAAGAAGCACTATTTTGAATTAAATAATTGAAATTAAAAATATTACTACCTTATCATTATATAATAAATCAATATTTTTTAATCAACTATTATTTAAATACAATAATTTTATAATCACAATATTAATTTAATTAACAACCTCAAACTAAACATATCAAAGTTGAATTTAGTTACATGATATTTATTTTTTAGGTTTAATCAAATTTTTAAAACTAAAACAGTATATGAATATATAAAATAATTAATTAAATTCCAATTTGTAGATAGATATTCACATGTAAACTGTCAAAAAGTAGCCCGGCTAACTTTTCATGTTAAAATTTCTGGTAGCGGAACGATTGATGGTAACTTGAATTGCTAACATTTCTGCGCGGTGAAACGACATTGGCTAAAAAAACCAGCAATCCGTGGCAGCGATGCTGTGGTCGGAACGCCATGTATATATAGGAGATTATTTAATCTGTGCTTGTTTGTTTACTCAAGTATGACGTCACACTTGACATAGACTGCAAAACAGCGTTTTTAGCGCCATTGTGGAAATGCCAACTTTAACTTTGATTTTTATTAATAATAGAGTAGACATCCCAGAAATATCAATGTAATGTGATTATTGTGTAATGAAGAATCATATAAAACGGGTTTCAAAAAGGAGTCAAATACCTTATTACCAGAGGAAGGAAACAAGCAAGCTAGTAAAATTTCCTGTTAAAGTGTTATTGCAGTAAAGTAGAATTAAGTTCATTGACCCAACTCTACCTATTCAATTACGAAGGTCATTGGGCGCCATAGTATGAAATCCATACCCACATGTACCGAAATAAAATAAGGTTGATAGATAAATGTCCATAGTTTACAATAGTAAAGGTCGTATTATTGTGGGTATTATCAAAAAATATATAATTTATTTATTTATATATTTTTTAGCTTCATTCATATATAATCTATTAATTATTTTTGTTATCCATTTTACATCATACTGAAGTGCCATTTTAACGAAATCCAATCCAAAAACAAACAATAAAACCAGTAGACACTCCTAAAGTAATTGATAAGAAAGAACAATAAACTCAAAGAACGCACAGATCTCAACAACAAGTGACGAAGGAAGGACTGGGTTTGCAGTAAGTATATGATGTTGCCCGAATTTTCTCTAAGCAGATAAAATTCACGTGAAAATCGGAGCGCGAGCACGACAACGTTCAAAAAACCTGTTTTTACCTGCCTAATGTGCGAGAGAGACAACATTGTATACTTACTTAAAACCCTGTAGTAGGTATTAACAGAATGCCGTAATAATAATAATTACTTAACAAATAATGGGTATTGTGTAAGCATATCTTGAACAAAAATATAGTTGTTTCATTATTGCTTATATTTAACACCCACAGTTTCTTCCCCATAGCAGACTACCTATTACTTGGGCACAAATAACAGAGATAAAAAGTTACTGTCATCATCTAAAATTCGTCCTATACTACTTCTTAAATATAGTCTAAATTGTAATTTTGATACACTTCTCAATGAAAAAAAAAATGCATCAGCAGTTTTCCATAATTACTTACCTAATTTTTTCATCTTTATCAGATGACTTACTGCCCTGTCTTTGCCTTTTCCTTGTGACCATTCTAGTTCCCTTTTCTTCTTCTATTGGCTCTTCATTCTCAACTATAATATTTTTGGCCCATTCCATTTTATCCAATAATATAGTTAAATACAATCGAATGCCACTTTAGTTAATTGAGACCACGTAGCTTGTACCTTAAAAATTTAATTAAATATAATAGCAATAATAAGATTTACAAAATTGATCTTAATATAACTCGTAAACCATGTGGGAAAATAAGTTTATGGGACTATTCCAAAATTCAAATAGTATTTATCTCCAGTGCAATTTCTCAGGGAAAAGAAAGAGATGGAATATAAAAAACAACGATATAATATATATATTATATTTTATAAACACCCAGACTATGACAAACTGTACAGAAAAACATACTAGTATTATGTACTAGCATACTAGTGCATACTTACTGCATAGCAGGTAAATGTAATGTACATTGAATACCTACATATGATTTTTAAACTTACTACCGATTATATATTTTTTATTAATACATATAATCTACACACATTAAAATTATGCTATCAAAAACTGTTAGATTAAGCTGAGCGTAGGTACATTTTTATAAACTTTAGTACATATTTATATTACTTACCTTTATATAATTATACACTGAAGTGCTTCATAACTTAAGTGTAACTTAGTTATATTATAACAATATTATGATTAATCTACATTAATACAAATAAATAAAATAACAAATTAAAAAACAATTCTCTGACTTCACTAACACAAATGAAAAAAAGGCGCGAGTTAGGGATGGGATAGCGAAAACATATAATATCGATGTATCGATATTTTTAAACGATTATTTTTCATCAATTTTAATATAGCATTGGATGTAGGTTCTAAAGCCTCTAGAATTTTCTTGTGAAATTTTAGACGACAGCGAAATAACAAAAAGTTCTATGGCAGTGTTATGCTATGTCTCATCTCATTCTATTATATAGCGAGATTAATTAGTTATATATTAAAATATTGTTGAATTTAATTTATCAAGAATTATATGCAGTTGGACACGTAGATTACAAATAGATCATAAAAAAGAAGTGGCACTTTTACAGCACAAAGTTTTAAAACAATTTTACAGTGTAGATAAAAGTACTTACTATGGGCGCATTCGTTTTGGGAAAGAAACATGTTCACAACGATCACACACGACCGCGCGGTGTATATTTATGAGTTTTTTTTGAGATGTCGGCGCCAAAGTGGCATTGCGATTAGCCACAATAGCCGTTTTTTTTTGCCCAGAATACTACCGTGAACTTGCTTTATTCCGAGTTTTGACACGTTCACCGTCACGCATTTTGCGTAAAGTACAGGGGCCTTATTTCGAGTTTGCAACCGCTAATCACAAGACGTTGCGCAAACTATAAATATGGAAATATAAGCTCTATTCCAATGGTTATATAGTATGTATTAGGTTGGCTATTATAATGCAGCCATCTTGAAATACACGAATTCTTCGCAAGTTTGAACATGTATGGAGCATTGGAATTTCAACTTTATAATTAACAGGATAGAACTCAATACCCGTACTTTACGCAAAATGCGCGACGGTGAACGTGTCAAAACTCGGAATAAAGCCCCAGGTATTAAAGTATAAGTTCTATTCTGTTAATTATAAAGTTAAAATTTCAATGCAAGAATTCGTGTATTTCTAGATGGCGGTATTATTATAGCCAACCCAATGCATACTATGGAATAGAACTTATATTTCCATATTTGTAGTTTAGGCAACGTCTTCTCGTGATTAGCGGCATAAGGCCGAGCAAGCTCGGAATAAGGCCACTGATCACAATGACCCCAGTCGATAGGTGAGGCGTTGTGAACATATTTTGACATTTGTGGTTTTGACCGTTGTTGTTGTTTTAAACGTCGCAGCCGTCTTATATTTTCATCAAATTTATTGTATTTTAAATCGAAATGATTTTAGAAAGATTTCGCAAATAAAATTAGTGGATTGTACGATTTAACCTATATTTTACTTGACAAGTGACAGTTGACAGAATCGTGATAAAAATTCGTTCAATTTGGATAGTGGTAAATGTGGCATTGTGATTGAAACTAACCAAAAAAAACGCAAGTTTGCATAATGTCATTATGATCATTGTGAACATATTTCATTCCCAAAACGGGCCTTATGCCGTAAATAACACATCATCTTATATAATATAAACTACCTATTATAATAAAATAACATCATACCCACAGAGTTATAGGAAGATCATACCAATAAAAAGTATAGGAAAATATGTGTCAACTCCGTGAAAAATATTAATCCCTGCGTTCCGTGAGCTAACGCGGGCAGTTTCTCGTGCTGTCTTTAAAAACCAGCGCGACCGCCTGTTTCAACACAGCCATGTCATTTTTTCTAGCGATGCTAAAATGCAGCTCGGAAACGATCGATGTTGATTTTTGATGCCACTTTTTGACAAGAAGCACTATTTTGAATTAAATAATTGAAATTAAAAATATTACTACCTTATCATTATATAATAAATCAATATTTTTTAATTAACTATTATTTAAATACAATAATTTTATAATATCACTATTAATTTAATTAACAACCTCAAACTAAACATACCAAAGCTGAATTTAGTTACACAATATTTATTTTTAGGTTTAATCGAACTTTTAAAACTAAAACAGATATGAATATATAAAATAATTAATTAAATTCCAATTTGTAGCATCACGTTCCGTGCTTAGCATCGCTGCCACGGATCGCTGGTTTTTTTAGCCAAGGTCGTTTCACCGCGCGGAAATGTTAGCAATTCAAGTTACCATTAATCGTTCCGCGACAAGAAATTTTAACACGAAAAGTTAGCATGGCTACTTTTTGACAGATGTTTGTTTACATGTGAATATCTATCTACTTATATAAGTACCATTTATATAATTGTACTAAGTAGTTTTTACTTAACAATATACATAATATATAGCATTAAGTGAATTTTTGGGTGAATGTGTGTGCATGTATGGGTCATATAGTGTATATAATAAAATACCTAATATTGTAAATATCTATAGTGGCTGAATAAAAATTCTATTATTATTACTAAGGCTAGGAATATATTTTTTTAATAATAATATACGTCTATAAAAGGATTCTTTTAAATTTGAAAGTCAAGGGGGTGAAAAGTCATTCTGTACAACCACAAAGACCATCATCAGTCCCTGGAATACCAAAAGGTGTAACAAATTTTATTAGAAATGGTCAAGGAAAATCATATTCTTTTAGGACACTATACAATTATATGATTAAAGAAGAATATAGCAATACTAATATATTAAACCATAAGTGTGTGCGGCTTGTGAAACATTCTAGGTCTTCACAAAGGCTCTGAAAAGTCCATTGTTAAGCCAAAAATGTTACCTAAACTCTCCCCGGTATCTCCTATTTCTTTGAAAATGTGAACTTTTCATTAAAAATAAAGAAATAAATAAAAATAAACTTTATTTGTTGATATTTTACAAGAATTTATAATTTTTTTCTTAACCTTTTGCCTAATATTGTTCTGTTTAATTTAATGATGTAACACTTCTATCCACTATTATCAATCAAGATCTGGTTGTCCTCGTACATAGGCCTTCTCCAGCAAATACCATTGGCAGCGGTCTCCATCTACTCGGCATTGGAATATCTTGATTTTTTATACTTCTTTCTTCAGAGACCTGAGAACATACATACTATTCTATGTATTTCTTTCTACATTTAAAGGTTTGGAGCAATTGTTTGACCTAAATAAAAGTATTCAATTTCTTGATAATTTACTTTCAGGGTTTGTTTATGTCTGTTTGTCATAGCTTTGGTTTTCACACCTGGTTTGTTATAAGCCCCACTTTTTCACTTCTCTGTTGCTAGTTGTTTGCATAATAACTGGAACTAGGTCATCTGCAAATCTCAGATGAGATATTTTACTTCCATTTATGTTAAGCTCATAGCTATTCCAAATAATTCCAATCAATGTAATTGACGAAAAATTTCCTCCAATACAACCGAGAAGTGTTTGAGGGATAATAGGTTTCCTTGTCGGACTTCTTTTATTGTAATTCTTCTCCAATTTTTCCTAGTCGTACTTTTGCTGTAGGTATAGTTTTAAAATTGTTATATTACTCCTTAGTCCTTATGATTCTTGAATATTTAGTTTGATCACACTCTGTGTTTTGAGATGCTTGTAAGTATGAAATAGAGAGAAGTTCTCTCAGAGAACTTTTCGTTGCTCTAATTTATATTTGACGTCGATGAAGACGCCACTCGTTATTTGCACTTACTAATAAATTTTATTTATGCATTTTAATTTACACAACGCAATAAAAAACTTCTAAAACAAAAAAAAACAACACTTTAAGTTAATTTAAATCAAAACAATGGCGTCGTTTTGATAGAATATAGCTCGAAAGGGAGACCCCGACCACCCGCCCGTATACAGTCGAATTTAGCGTCTAGCATTCGCAAAAAACGAACAAAATTGTGTTCTTGGCTGACAATTCCCTCCGAGTATGTAGCGGTTTCTGTCAAAATGTATGGGGAAATTGACCTCTCGCGAGCGCTTTAACGAAAACGAAAGCCCAACGCTCACCGTGCGTTTTCCTGGCTGGCAATTTGTTCTGTCAACGCATTTAACGAACGTGACGTCATCACCAAATGTCATCTTCATACAAAACTTTCGTGCGCGCTTTTAGCGCTCATGCTCTTGGCTAGGGGGGCTGGTTGCGGAACGATTGATGGTTACTTGAATGCTAACATTTCCGCGCGGTGAAACGACCTTGGCTAAAAAAACCAGCGATCCGTGGCAGCGATGCTAAGCACGGAACGCGGTTAATAAAGTCTAGGTTGGATGGTTTATATTACCTTAGCTTTACTCTCGCTATTAGAAAAAAAACAAAGTCAAAAGTCGAAAATCTGAAAATATTTTACATACCTATTTCATGCATTTATTTATTTTATCTTATATCTGCATTCTAATTTTCTTAATAGATAAGCTACATGAGTAAAACGAAAGTTTATAAATCGATAGGACCTTATTTCATTACCTATATAAAAATCCTTTAGTAGTGAGTAAGAACACAAGAGTCAAGAGCATTTGTAAATAAAAATCTGTTTATACATAAAAACACAAAAAATATAATTATAGTACATATAATAATATAGTACCTACGTAATAAAAATCAAGATCATTGAAATTGTTGAAGAATCAGCAAATTACACTAAAAATAAGCTGGTATTCTATTAAAAATGGTAAGTTAACTGGGCTCATTTGTAGATTTTTTTTTTCTTGTCAAGATGAATTCCCTTTTCATAATGTGACATCTAGTTTTTTGTCTACAATGTTTCAGCACTCATAATCTAATGAGATAGGTATTTTTTTTATAACTATATATCCAGAAACTAATACTAAATATAAATACCATTCTCCTCCTTAAATTCCAATTCATTAATTTATAAAATCAATGTATAATATTTTGTTGATTTATTGAGGCTGTTGTGCTGAGATACTTGCTAAAAGTCAATTTTAAGACACTGCTCGATAAAATGTATATAGGTACCTAATTTAAGAAAAATAATACTAAATATCTTGGTCACAAACATGAGTCTAACTAAGCTTGCATGACAAGTAATGATATGTTTATTTATCCAGACTAAAGGGAAGTGTACAGAAATATAAATTAATAATTTACTAATATTGTTTCCCTAGAGAGGAATCAAAATTCTAAATATGAACCGGTTTTCAGGAGATTACTGCATCAATTTCTTGTTGGGGTGGTAGTCTCCTTTCAGGGTGCGGTTACGAAGTGGGATATGGATTGTCAATAAGGCATTGAGTATATCAAAATAGACTCGTAATGCAATTTGTCACCACCCATTTCATAATCGCATCATTTAGCTGGCATAGTGGGATCAATCAATTTTGTTTAAGAACAATTATTAATTGACCTTATACATGGACTTTGTAGGTCTGCTCACCACCAGGTTGATACAAAGTCACATGCCATGCTCCAATAAAAAAAAAAATTTGCATAACCAAGTAGACCTTGGAGCATAAAGCAATGAAATCCTCAATGATTAATAACATTGGATTCAATGATATATTTTAGTGTATCTTGTGATACATAGACTACCTCCAGCTCCTTGCATTAGTCTATATCAGGCTTCAAAGTGGAGCCATAATTGTTTTAATTGCTGGACCATCTTGTGTGTGTGTATCTCTCTTTTACTTTTGGTACTATACCCTAGGTTTGTACATATTATATCACCTTTTGACACATAAAGTAACTATACTTTACAAATATTTTATTATTTTTTAAATAAAAAATAACAATTATTTTTATTTTTCATATTTCAGGAAGAACAAATAAATAAAGACTTAGTGTTCTTAGAGTCGTTGATGTCAGAATTTTTTGCACCCGCTACCAATAACTTGAGAAAAAGAGAAATAGAGTCAGTGTTGGATAATTTTTCAAATAGATCTGACTCTTGGAAACATTGTTTAATATTCTTACAAAAATCTCAGAACCAATATGTAATAATGTACACCTTAACCACAATAGAGGTATTTTTTTAATACATTGATCATTTTGCTCAGCATGGCTGATATGTTATACTGCACACTATCACTGCATGAAAACTTCACACATGCAGTGATCTTTTATATATATAAGTGTTTATGCATCCTTTTAAAAAATCTATAGCCAAATTATACCTTTTAATATCTATATCTCAGCCTTCTGATGTCTTTAGAATTAGGTGGGAGGAAGGTTTCAATACTTTGATTGGCTGACCAACTTGTTTTATTACCACCGCCGATACAAATGCAAAAACCGTCAAGTGACCTAGTCATGTTTCGGTTTTAGCCTGTGGGTTCACCAATTTTCAGGAGCCTACTGAATTGATTTATTGTTGAGGTAGTAGTCTCCTTTCCAGGTAAGGATACAAAAAGGGCAGTTAATTTGATAATAAAGCAGCATGAGGCTCTTAAAGCAGATTTAATTGTGTCACTGCTGGCATAGTGGGAGCTATCAATGCTTTAAAATAACAATGTATTGATTAACCTCATTTGTAGATCTGCTTACCATTAGGTGATTTGACTTTTGACTATTTGCTTCTGTTGTCTTGTTGGTAAATGCAGCAAAGGTGAGGTTTATTAATAAGTAGCTGACCAAATCCATTGAATATATATTTTAAATTATTTATTTTGTGTAAATCAAATAACTAATTATCTAAATATAATATACTAATCTTATCAAATTGTTTTAAATATATAGGAATAAATTATAAATACCTCTTGGGTTATTTCTTATGAGCCTTAAACATTATTTATTTTATGTTTTTGGGTATTAACTATAAAATATAGTATAGTAGATTTTGTAGACAAACTTAAGCCCTATAATTTTGTTTGGCTCCGGTCACAAGTTCAGATCACAGTATACACCTCCCTGCCTGCATAGTGATGGATTAATTAATTTTCATTGTTTTAGTAAACATTTAAATATACCTATTTTTTACAGCTAAAAATAATATAAATATTTATTTTCTTTTGTATTTCAGAAAATAATAAACAAAAAATGGATTATACTAAATGACCAAGAGAGAACTGAAATGAGGCAGACATTGTGGAACCAGTTACTTGCACAGCATGAAAGCATGCCATATTTTGTCAGAAATAAATTGGCTGCCCTAATTGTTTTCATTGCAAGATATGATTGGCCACATCTCTATCCTGATTTTTTTGGAAATATTATTGAGGTAATGCATTGTTATAATTATTTTGATAGTTCACAACATGATCAAAAATCGTTAAAACATAAGATAAACCATAAACATAAATAGTTAATAGCTAGTAAAGTAAATGTTTTTACAGTGAATTGACACCAATACCAGGGCTTAGATTATATAGCAATTCACTTTACCTTGTCATTATCAGTACAAATATAAATAACTAACTGTTTAGTTAAGTCAATGAATAGCCCAAAAGGGTGATCCCTGATCACCTGCTACATGTGTGAGCAGGGATCTAAACAATTTCTTCAGAAAATTGTTCAGGGTGCTAAGGTTGTGAACATACTAAAAGTCCTGGGGCTTTATTCCGTATTTGCAACCGCTAAATACGACAAGACGTTGCGTAAACTATAAATATTGAAATATAAGTTCTATCCTATTAAATATAGAGTTGAAATTCCAATGCTCATAAGATGTTCAAACTTGCGAAGAATTCGTGCATTTCAAGGTGGCGGCATTATTATAGCCAACCTAATACAGACTATATATCCATTGAAATAGAACTTATATTTCAATATTTATAGTTTACGCAACGTCTTGTCGTGATTAGCGGTTGCAAACTCGGAATAAGGCCCCAAATTGCCAGCCAAAAACACGGACGGTGAGCGTTGGGCTTTAAATACTCGGAATAGGGCCCCTAATGTCTAGAAGGTGAGCCGTAGGAAGCCTAAAGCAAAGATTATCATGCTTTTATGTTTTTCGCAAGATTTCAAAAACTGCGATGAGATTTCAAAAGGCGCAGCAGAGATTATTTTTTAAATACCAAGTAAAGGTTATAAAATTCTATAAATATAAGTTTCTTTCATATTGTCTTTAATATTCTGTATATTGTGTATAGATCTAGATTTGTTACTTTTACAAATTTTAAAATAGGGTCCCATATTTTATATTGTCAATCTACTCAATAGTTAAAACTGATTATTTATGCAGTTAATAGAAAGTGAAGGTCGGCGAGCTCATCTGGGTTTAATTCTGGCTCAAGCAGCAAGTGAAGAGCTCGGCGGTGTAAATGCGTCTTCTGGAACGGCCGTGCTGCTGCCGAGTGCCCGCCGAATAGAATTGGAAAGACTTATGCTGAGAGGCACCCCAAGACTGTTGCAGGCACTTACTGGTATTTACTTCTTGATTGGTATACCTACTAGCTTATTGTGACTTAAGGTTTTTCCAGTTGACAGTGCTGCCATACAATCATACTCTTCATATTATTAATTCAATTATTGCAAAATAATATATAAAAATTACTTTATCAATTATATCATCGATTTATTCTAAAAGTTATACCTAATTAAATTGTAACAAAACTAGTCAGTCCGCCTAGCGAAGGTATAATTACAACTTATATAACATAATACTTTAAGCTCGGACACCTCATAAACCAGGGATTCACACAATTCAACTTTTCCATTCGCGGCGCATATAGTAATTTAGTAGGTATTTCATTTCGTCGCCTTAGCTAGTCAAAATAGGATACAATGATATCATGTGCCTATTCGACTATATTAGTTGTTTAAGAAGAATAGGAAAAAAAAGCAATGGCGACCAGGGCGCCCGCGGCGAATTTTTTAGGAAACCGTGTGATAAACAATAAATATGGTCTTGATTCGATCTCACGCAGGACCTAAATTATTTTTTAATTAATTGAATCTATTAAGTATTGCATTTCTTGTGATGTTGGCTCTAGACCCGTGGTCGTAAAACTGCGGCCCGCTGTCGATATTTGTGCGGCCCGCGACAAATCAAATAATTTCAATAGTCAACCATTTACTAAAACAGATTTTGCGTACAAAGTTAACTAAATAGGCACCGATGCGAGATTTAATAATGGAATAAACAGAGACCGCTGGCGTCGGTATGGCTAATATTTTTGATACATTTGCCACTAAACATTGATGGTTTTACTACTAATATAAAGTTATTTATATTGAAAAACGTGCAATAGAAATAGGTACCTATACATACTGTGAAGAAGGTACTGAAATTGTATAATTTAAAAAGCTTTCATGTCGAAATTATTTTTGTCCGCACGACAAATACTTTTTGTAGGCACATTGCGATTTTTACAATGGATAAAAATTTTAAACAATTTGTACAAATAGAATTTCTTGTGCTGAAGCGCTGAAATTGTTACATACTCGTAAGTCTTATAGTCAATCGAATTTATTGAAAAACGGTCGAGATGTGGTGGAAGGTATGCTTCAATATTGAAGCAAGCCTTATTAATCTGAACTTAACATCGGTAAAATAAAAGAAATTGTGAAACTGAAGTAAAAGAAATGGTGACTGAAAATGGTTGTTTAAGTCTGAAAGAGATAGCCTTTAAAATTTCTGAGTCTCACAAATCAATTTGTCCCATTTTAAACAATTTTAGGCATGAAACGAGTACCGAAATACCTGATTTTCTGCAAAAAAATAATCGCGAAAGGGCTATAAAGATTTGATGGGATAAATTAATTCCAAGCTCACATTCATCTATACTAATATTATAAAGAGGAAAGATTTGTATTTTTGTATGTTTGTAATGAATAAACTCAAAAACTACTGGACCGATTGCAATAATTTTTTCACCATTAGAAAGCTGCATTATTCAGAAGTAACATAGGCTATATAATATCACGCTAGGTCCTATAGTTGCGGAGCAGTAACCAAAAATGTTTTCAAAACGGGGGAAAAGTATCGTTTCTGAGGCCTTCCGTGGCGTGCGCTGAGCATATAGTTAAAGTTATACAAAAATGCTCTATGGATGAATTGTTCATCTTTAAATATAAATAAAACGTAAAACTACGTAAAAAATCTTAAGTCCCCCCGTGCGAAGCCGGGACGGGCCGCTAGTAGTTAATTAAAAGCTGTGAACATGTCTTCAACATGTTCACAGCGTAGCACAAACGTCACGTGCGTTTGAAAATTTGTCGAAAAGGCCGATTTGTAGAAAGAAAAGTCGTGGATTTTCCACCACGATAACGCGCCATCTCACAAGGCTATCGTTGTGAACGAATTTCTGGCCAAACCTCAACAAATCTTAACGAACAGCCACCGTATTCACCTGATATGGCTCCAGCCGACTACTTATTTTCTTAGGTGGGAGGAAAGTCTCTATTACTTTGTTAGACCGACCGACTGATTTCATTCCTACAAACCGACAAGTGATCTAGTCATATATTTCGGTTTTAGTCTGTGGGTTAATAGGTTTTTTGGAGGCTACTGCATCGATTTTAGGATGCGGTTACGTAGCGGGCAGTTAGTTTAGTTTTTACGAAAAAGCAGCGAGGCTATTAAATAGACTCGTAATGCAAATTTGTCTATCATTGCCTGTTTCGTAACCGCATCATTAACCGGCAAATATATTAATCATAGTGGGAGCGATCAATGCTGTTAAACAACCATGTTTTGATTGACCCCATTCATAGATTTTGTAGATCAGCGGGGTGAGAAGGAACTTTATTTAACACTTCAAGACGAAAACGATTTCCACTGACGAAAGCGAAAGTGTTAAATAAAGTTCCTTCTCACCCCGCTGCTTACCATCGGGTGGATACAAAGTAGTATGCTGTGCTACAAAAAAAAACGAACATAATGTGGTATATAAGTGGACAACACCCTTAGTGTGCGGCCCGACAGTGTTACCCACATTGTCCTATTTGGCCCTTGGCCGGAAAAGTGTGACGACCGCTGCTCTAGACCCTTCATTAGAATTCTATGTATCTATTGTTTGTACATCCCTCTGTTTTGGTTAAATGAGCCTTACTCTTAATGACTAAAATAAACTATTTCCAGGCATATTGGATAGGAATGCTCAAAAGGAGTCTAACCCGCCGCCGTCTCCTACTGGTATAGTCCCGGACATGTTAGCATTGCCAGACTTGTTGGCGAACACCGAGGATGTGGTGACTCCTGAAAAGTTAGTTGAAATTTCAATGTCTTTGATTAAAAATATTTTATAGGGCAATTTATAGTGCCTCGGAGAGCACGTTAAACTGTCGGTCCCGGCTTCACTATACCAACTTGTGAAACTGTTTATAGATGGGTTATTGAGTCTATCCAAAACATCGCGACGAGCTAGCCACTTGTTCGGTGTAGACTCATACCATCGGCTACAACGAGGTGGGATTAAACCCCCCCCGCTGGGTACCCTGGGGCCGTCTAGGCGGTCTCGGGCGCCGTAAGGCACCCGTGATGATATATATATATTATACTATAATATAAATATTATAAAGTGGTAAAGTTTAGTGTCGGATAGCCCATTTATCGAGAAGGGATATGGGCTATATAACATCACGCTACCACCAATATGTTCGGAGCATCAATAACGTTTGTTGAAAAACGGGGAAAATTTATTCCTGTTGCGTGCGCTGCGTAAAAGGTTAGTTACGCAGACGAATTTGCGCTGGTTAGCTTGTCATGAATAAATTCAAACAGAAAGTTGTATGGAAGTATGACTAATAACTCTTACTTTTTACTACTTGTCAGATTATAAAAGAATTAATAATGTCCCATTGTAAATTATAATTTTAACCTTTTGTTATAAAAATAATAAATTTGCAGAACGTTAGAGATGGAGTTGGTTGTGAAATGCCTGACCACGCTCCAGCATTTGTTTTCGTGGCTGCCCCTGTCGTCGCACGTGCCGCCGTCACTCGTCACCACAGTGTTCTACTGGGGGAGCTTGGCGTCACAATCACAGGTAACATTTATGATATTTTGTAAAGCTATTGCCCAGCTTGGCGCGTATTAATAAGTGTTTGTTTTAATAACAATAGAGCCGTAATAAATAATGTCGCGATTATAAGATATTAATTCTGTAAAGGGCAACTTTGAACTACATTTAATGCACAACGTACCAGTGGCGGATCCAGGGGGGGCAGTGACCATGCCCAACCCCCAACATCCCCCCCAAGGTAAATGTATAGAAATTTACGAAAAGTGAAGAAGGATCGGTTTCGGTCATGTAATGGGTGAAGGCAAAAATATGGTCAGTGGGTCCTTAAGGCCTATGGCACCTCCCTATCTTTATCTCATGTAAAGTACAACAAGTACGTGTCCAAGTTAAAAAAAAACAATGTTCAGAGTGTAGCAGCAGCGGAGCACGGTCTGGGCGGCGTGTGCGAGCTGCTGTACCGCCGCTACGCCCCGCCCAGCGCCGCCGCCACCGCGCTGCGGCTACAGCACTGCGCGCTGCGGCTGGCCGGCCACCTCACGCGACACGCGCAACACATGCAAGCCGCACCCGCACCGTCAGTATCATTTTATTTTTTAGTTTGTAAAACAATAGCTATATAGATGTGGTGGCCGAGTTGGTTTAGACTTTAGTTAGACTTAAAAACACTTACGTCCCTGGTTCAAATCCCGGTGTGTACCAATGAGTTTTAATCTAAAAAAATAAATACATTTGTTTAAAAACACTATAGTATCTCGGAGAGCACAATAAGCTGTCGGTCCCAGTTTCACTATACCAACTTGTGAAACTGTTTATAGATGGATTATTGAGTCTATTCAAACATCGCGACGAGCTAACCACTTATACGGTGTAGATTCATACCATCGGCTACGACGAGGTGGGATTAAAAACCCCTCCGCGGGGTACCTGAGGCCGTATACGGCCCTAAACGGCCTCTTTCTTTATGTTTATTTTTAATTAAAATCAATTAAACTTCTGTATTAAAAATAAAAGCTATCATTTCGAACAATTTATTAGTTGGCTTAAAAACATTAAACATATTATCTTAAAAATTAGCACTTTCCTTTAGTTTGCCGTTTCAAGTCACTTTCCACCATTTGCATAAGCGACATTACCAGATGGTGCAATAATACAGGCTGAGTTTCTTTTTTTAAAACTAACCTTTTCGATTTCCGCGGCTAGGAAAATATTTTTTTCAAAAGTCTTCTATGTTGCAGTTTTAGTTTTTATCAAAATCGGCCCCGAGACTTCTTTGAGCATTTTTCGCTATTCCTTGTAGTTTCGGATTTGGCCCACTTGAAAAATTCACCCTGTATATATCTATATATATATTTTTTTTAATGATTAAATGAAATGAAAAAAATCCTAATGGGCGGGACTTTAACTCACGATCCTTGTTTTCGCGGCAAGGTTTCAGTCACCAATCATGAAATTTTTCATTGATTGTTATCTACTTATACACAGACCCCTTCTATGTGCTTTGCTTCTAGAACTCATTAGAAGCATAGTGAAGTTAGAAGTCCTAGTTTCTAGTACGAGGCAGAGAATTCTTTTTTTTTTGTTTTTACTTTTTTCAGCATTTTATATTCTTACATTTTTATAAATTCTTATTCAGGCGGGTCTGAATATCGTGATAAGGAATTTATAAAAATATAAAATACTGATAAAAGAAAAAGAAAGTATATTTTTTTTTTGATAATAAAAATAATAGTGTCTGTCTCTTTTTCACGATTTTGCTTACAAGGTGCTGCATGTGTGGTTTTAGTATTATAAAATGGTTTGTGATTTTGTATGACTAATCCTTCCCATGTATGCAATTTTGATTAAATAAATATATACACATGTAATAAGGACTACTGTGTAATATTTCAGATATCTGAACAAGTTCGCGGAGTTTCTGAAGTTGTTCGTGTCGCTCCACTTCAAGAGACTAGAGACTGAGCCGGAGTTCGACGCCATCGAATTCCTTTCCTATCTATTCCAATTTACATTCCAGGTAACATTTTAATATATTTTCATTATATGTATTTTTTCTCTTATGAAACACAAGTCCAGAAATAATGGAGATATGAATTTTAAAGTTCACATAATGCAAGGAGAAAGAGTCGCATTGCGTTATATACCACTCGGATATGCGATGTCACTAGGAGATATCGGCAAAATCAAATTATTTATTCGGATCGCAACTTTATTATTATTATTATTATTTCACACTTATTTAATTGTGTTTAAATTTTTATTATAATTAATGGAATAGAAATCTTTATTTGTAATAATAATATTTAACATTATCCAAATTGGTTTCAGGTACCGACGTGCACTACATTTTTAAACTGTTTAGAAATATGGATACAATTCATGGACGTGTTGAAGCCAGAAGACACTGTCAAGTAAGTATGCTGTATGTATGCAATTATGTACCATACTGTTGGCATCTGTTATGGTATTTGATGAGGCATATATTATTATCACTATTTATATGCACAATATTAATTACTTATACTAACATTATTTAGGACAATTATTTAGGTACACTAGTATAAGAGCTAGCGCGCCCTAGATTTTTATGGTCATTTTCAATGATTTATCTATACTATATTTGACTGACAATAACAATGGTAACTACTGTTCACTTCAGTACTCATTTCTGTAGTTGAAATAGTTACAATCCATCAAAAACAGATATATTGATTATTTAAAACGGTAGTAAGTTGGTTTGATCGTCCAGGCAAATTTTTACTATTAAAAATGTAGAATTTGATTGGATGTTTGTTACTATAATCCACTCTAGGTATAGACGGTGTTAGTACTAATAGTTCGCACGAATTGGTAATATTATAAGTTTACTAATAGTATCTAAGGCTCCTAGCTCTCAATAGAGTGTTGGTAATCCGCTTTTGCACTCACATTTATTAAGGGTAAAAAACTGTTTAACTCGGTTTCCGACAAAACTACTAACCGTTGGAACTACAAGTCCTTTGGATAAAGTCAAATGGCAAAGTTGTAGGTAATAAAAAGATCTACAACTTTTGTATTTACACTTTTTTAAATTTACGTGAAAATTTCAAATATTATTTAATTTTTCTTATATTCTCTTCTTTTTCCAGTGGGTTTTATCCTACTATAATCTTTTTCTGTTTCAAAAATTAACGACCCAGCGGCCATGTTCTGTTTCTTATACCGTGAGCGTTAGGTTGTCAAAATAACGAATTTCGCTTTTGGCGCTCTCCTCTAATCAGAGTAGATGTTTACCTTCTCTGATTGGAGGAGAGCGCGCTAACAGGGGAAATCGTTATTTTGACAATCTAACGCTCACGTTATAAGAAACAGAATGTGGCCGCTTGTCCATTACCATAATATGTGTAAAAACATATCAACTGGCATTTATACTTATGAAATCACTGATAATTATTATACTCGCTTGTCAAGGTAATATCTCGGGTACATTGGGGTACTAATTTCTAAACGCATCCGAGTGATGCGATTATGTCTAACTCAGCCTTATGATGTTATATACATTGTCAGGTACTGGGAGCCGTTGCAGGCGCTCGTGAATGGTCTGCTGAATAAGATGATGTTCCAGCACAACAAGGCGCAACTACAGCATCTCGACGACGAAACCAGGGACGATGACGTGAGTACTAATATGGTATACTTTTTTTATTTTATTAATGGCAAACATCATTATTAAACATTATTTCTGCTAGTGTCAAGTAGTATTAAATATTTTACGGTGAGAGTTTATAAGTAAATGGTAACACCATCATATAAAAGTATACGATTCTTCTGCCAGTGTCAAGTGAGGACGAACACAAACACGTGCTACAATAATGCGATGGCGGCCATTATTGCAACATAAAGCGGAGATTAGCGATAATACAAAAAGTCTGGTTTTATATTAAGTTTTTTACACTCTTGTTTCTCTAAAGATAAAATTCCACGAATTCACCAACACTTTCGAACAACAAACTTTCACGGATACAAAAATACAAAAAAAAAATCATAAACACGACCTTACCCTACGGGCTCTCGCCAAAGACCCCATTGTACACTGTACTTATTTATATTCCTATGCACTAAAATTATTGTTTAAACTTCATCTCAAACGAGATATCGAATATAAAATATAAAATGCTAATTAATATTAATTTAATTAACTTAGCGAAGTAATAAAGTATAAATAATTTGCGAGGGACCTAAGGCTTAAAATCGCTTGTCTTTGATGCATGCTTGACATGAGAACTGAGAAGCCCGATCCAAATACCACGCGACGCATCAATCGTTATTATTATTTATTTAAGTAATGTAAAAGGGTGCAAAGCATTGTGCGCAATGTCAAACCAAATATTAAAATAGGGATAATAGGATGGAAAAGAACTATAATAGGTGGAAATAAGGCTTGGCAACATGACCGTATTCAAACATACTAATTTCTGACAGTGTCAAGTTAAAAAAAAGGATAAACCGATTATTTGAGATAACACAAATCGAAAAATAAAAAATAAAAATATTCAATTTTATAGTATATTATTGTGAAAAATGTATTAATTTTGTAGATTAGATCTGCTTTATTAGTATGTTAAACGTGCCTATAAAAATATAATGTGCCTATAAGAATATAACACAATCATGCACCTTGAGTGAAAATCCGTGTCGATCGGTAAAATGTAAATTTTAGTCTATGGGTAGAGTCCGATCGACGAGATTAATTAGCCTTTTTTTTTTTTGATAACTTTGATTATATTGGTATTTTAATTGGCTTCTAGGGCCTCGAGAAGGATTGCACGTTTAGGCCCACCTATATAGGTTTTAAAATCTATTCGGTCATTGAGAGGTTGATGATGATTAATCTTGACGGACGAATTCGTCTAAATTACTTTCCTTATCCTTATTACCGCAGGGTGAAACTGAATGGCAATCATTTCTAAAAAACTGCATCGAGTGCATCGCCAGGGTTGCAGATCTCGCTCCTTTAAATGTCTTCACTTTGGTGGTAAGTCATTTCTTGTTCTTATGATAGTTTTGATTTTTTTAATGACAAATATTGTTTTAATATTTAATTTAAAGATTAAGATTAAGCTTTTATCTTATAGGATATTTTAGTTTTATTGTCCTGATCACAAACTAAGCTCTAGGCTTTTACTATGTTTGTGTGAAACAATGATATTAATATATTTTATACATATCCATATGACAAATTATACAGAACCGTCCCACCAATGTGGACCAGACGTTTTTTAGCGATAGTTGCTCCCTAATGAGGAAAGTGGCAGAACAGAGAATGTGGTGTATAATCCCCACATATATTACTATTGTGCTGGCTGTGTCTCTCATGAACATCCTCGTTACGCCAGCAAAAATAAAATTTACACTAAAAAAATATCAACTTTACCCTGACCACCATGCTAATAGTAATGTATATAGTAATAGATACCCTGTGTTACTTCGGTCAGTTTTTACCATTAATTTAATATGTATGTAACAAAATATGTATTATGTGTTGTGTCTATTTTTGTAAGCAAATTTTTATTATTTCATTTACTAGCTTCTTTGCCTATACATATAATAACAACACAAAAAAAAAAAACTAAAAATAAAAATGAATCCTATTTATGTTTGCATTTTTATGTAGGTATAGTAGGTGCTTGTTAAGTATATTTAGTAAGTAATTAACAGGTGTAATATTGCAGCTTTTCCTTGCTTTCATAATCCAAATCATATATCCACTGAACCCGATACGCTTAAATATTCAATCATTTTCGAGGCCTTTGTCCGCAGTGACGTCATTAAAATGGCGGCCGCGCCATTATTAATTTTCGGGGCCATATAGTAGTATTGGCGTGTGTTTGACAGTGTGACCGCTGGCAAGGTCTGGCTGGAGTGTACGCGCGGGCGGCTGGACGGGGGGCCCCGCCCGGCGACGCGGACAGGCTGCTGGCGGCGCTGCTGGACCTGGCCACGCTCACCCGGGCGCTGGGGCGGCTGGCGCCCGCAGTGCTCTCAGGTAATACCACAGTATAGATAAGATACATATTGTCTCGGCAGTGTCCTTGAAATAATAACCTATAACCCAGCGGACTTTGACGTGACATATTTTTGTGACCCATGTTTTACAGTATGCAACTCAGAGGAAATGTCACCGACGTGACGACCAAGTTAGTGACAAAACATAAAAAAAAAATCAAACGTAACAAATAAATAATTATGCCCAATTTTACAGTATTCAAAAAATGGAAATAGAAAGAAATATCATCCGATTCGTCCATGTTCGTAAAAAAAATCTGCTTAAAATGTGCAAATTAAAAATTTTGCACATTTTTAGTTTCAAAAGTAGTGAGTCACTATGAAGTGACTTTAATTTTTTTATTTTATTTATATTTTTGATCTAACTGGTTAAATGTTTCTCCTGGTAATGCTTATGTTATCTTTATCTTCCAGTAATCGATTTTGAATCCAATAAGTTTTTTACGTGAAGCAAAAAACATTTTTTTGTCGATTTGTCGGACAAAATAGTTTTTTTCACATTTTATTTAAGTAATATTTCTCGCGTCTTACAGTATTTTCTTTGTTTGCAAAATAATTATTGTACTGAGACGGAAAATCTACGATTTTTTTTTAAGAACAATTATCTTGACTGTGACCTTGTTTGTATCTGCCTGGGCTGCCTAACCAAACGCACTCTAAGACCTCATTGTTAATTTTTTTTTTTTTTTTGACTATTCATAAATATCTGTAAAGATTTACATGAAATAAATGATTTGATTGATTTGATTTGATTTGGTGAGCAGACCTACAAAGTCCATGACTGGGGTAAATCAATAGTTGTTCTTACACATCATTAATCGCTCTCACTATGCCGGTTAAATGATGCGATTACGAAATGGGCAGCGACAAAGACGAATTGAACTACGAGTAGATATTTTTCATATACTCGCTGCCTTATCGTCATTTCAAATAGCTATTTCGTAACCGCACCCTGAAAGGAGATTACAACCTCGACAAAAAATCGTTGCAGTAATCTCTTGTAAAACCGAGGAACCAACAGACTAAAACTGAAACTAGGTTACTTGACAGTTTTGGTTTTAGGTATTTAATATTATAGGTGTACATTTATGTTAAATGTTTTTATTAATGTGATTCTGTATAACTGTTAAAGAGGAAGGTCCCCGTCGTAACGCGGCGTGTGCGGCGGGCGCGGCGCTGGTGGAGCGCGTGGCGGGTGCGCTCACCGCCGCTGCCAGCACCGCGGCGCATGCGCGGACCCGACCCGAGGACAACGTGTTAGTGTATATATATGTTTTTATTAGAGCACGACACGGTATCGGAGTTCGTGGTTAACCCCCAGGGGTGTAACCACCGTGAGAACTCGTTCGAGTTAAGATCAAAATTGAAGTCATTTCATACAAATGATATTTCCAAAATTCATAATATTTTTTTGTAATTAATTGGGTACTGGAACTAGTTATGTAGTTGTCAATTAAAAAAACGATTTTTGTAGTACCAAAACATCGTACTCTATTTCTACTCGAACAAATGAGATCTCATGGTATTGGAGTCGGTGGTAACCCTGCTGATGATAAGCACTACTACAAAGACCAAGAATGGAGACCATTATTACATTGTTGTTTAACAACGTTGTTCGCTTCCACTGTGCCGGCCAAATAATGCAGTTACTGTTAAAAGCTAGGTAGGCACTGTTTTCGACGATCGTCAGTCGATCATCATTTAGTCGAAACGATCAGTCGTTTCTAGACACTCGAATTAATTCGGTGTTTTCTCTGACGATTGTAAAGTGAATTTTAAACAATTTCATAAACAACTTCTTTGTAACTAGTAATAGTTACAAAGAAGTTGTAAGTAGTTTTGTTTGTTATTAATTATTAAATACGTTTCGTTTATTTATTAATTATTCTCTATAAATTCATAAATTTATTTTTTGTTTTCATAAAAAATGAATCG
The DNA here is from genome assembly GCA_947458855.1 of Monopis laevigella. Lineage (NCBI taxonomy): Eukaryota > Metazoa > Arthropoda > Insecta > Lepidoptera > Tineidae > Monopis > Monopis laevigella. The sequence continues at coordinate 23,993,785 of OX381580.1, read as the reverse complement.
ATTTTTTTTATTAACAATGTATGAATAAATATGGAAGTGCTCTAAGGCTTAAAATCCCATTTCTTAACATGAGAATAAAAGGTCGCCTTCTCCCATACAAAACAAAGACTATTATAACAATTAAACTCAAGGATCAAGGTAAAACCGAAAAGTGACCAATTCCTGTTTCGGTTTTAATCTGTGGGTTTACCATTTTTTAGGACACTATTGTATCAATTTCTTGTCGAGGTGGTAGCCTCATTTTAGGGTGAGTCGCCGCCCATTTTGTAACCGCATCATTAGCGGCTTAGTAGGCGCGATCAATGCTATTAAATAACTATGTACTAATCGACCCATGGACTTTGTAGGTCTGCCTACCATTAGGTTGATACATAGTATCATGCTGTTTTCGTAGTAGTGAGAACACAATATGGCGGCAACAAACATGTTTGATATTTCGTTTGACAGCTTCGAAGAAACGTAAAATTGTTATTTATCTCTTTTCTATATTTGATTCGAATGAATATGAACAAGACAGACTAATGTTTTAATTCTAGTTTACAAGATATGTTACATCACTTTCGTATGTTATTCATGTAGAGCACTTACTGATTGATCGATGTTTAACAGGATTTTTTTGTGTATTTTATAAGTATTTCCAGCATACGGACGATAAGACGGATAATCGTGGAAAGAAAAACGTTTCTGTTTCCTCCTAGGATTTGGGCGTAACGATCGCGTGCATTCGTCAAGGCAAAACCGATAACACCGGCGAAAGCGACAGTGTTAAATAGAGTTCCACCTCACCCCGCTGGCCACTTGTAAACAATATATTGAAAAAAATAGTTAAAATTTTGAAAATGGAACTCTTTGCCAATATTATAACTATTATATGTACATACTATTTCATTCGTTTGTCATTTGTTTTACTATTATCTGTGTCACGTCAGCATGAATTTAACGCGACAAAATTTTCGTGCAATGATTTTTTATGACATTTAGGGTTATGAAAGACTTCAATTGGCCTTTCACGATGAAGCCCCATCTCGTGCCAATGTTTACAACTGGTTTAATGAGTTTAAACGTGATCGCACTAATCTGGTGAGATTAGTGCGAACACGTTAATCTGTGTGAGGGACGACCTTCTACGGCGACGACTGAAGATAACATCAGTGTTGTGCGGCGTATGACAGAAACTGACAAAATTGTGACCTATCAGCAGATTCTGACAAGCTTAGGCATTGGTATGAGCCAAGTGCACAACACACAACACTCTCCATAAACATTTAGCGGTCAGGAAGCTTTGTGCCTGGTAGATACCTCATCATTTGACCGAGGCCTAAAAACTACGTCGTGTTGATTTGTGCCTGAAGCATTTCAGCTTCAAAGATTTAACGGAGATGACCCAAATGCTGTGTTTGACATACTTACGGGCGATGAAAGCTGGATTTACTGTTATGATCCGGAAACTAAAACTTTTCACTGGGTGTTTCCTTCCGAAGAGTGGCCAACTAAGGTGTCAGTGTGGGAAAAAGATGGTGGCCTTATTCTTCGGAAGGACTGGTCAATACGCGACAATTATTTCAGAGGATCAACAGTTACTGCAGAGTGGTACACTAACAATTGTTTGCCACTTGTCTTTGAAAAAGTCCGGGAGAAAAGAGCTCGCAGTAGGATCCTTAACGCCGAGTAATTCTACGTCTGGCGACGTCAGACGTAGAATTACTCGGACACCCGCCGTATAGCCCCGACCTCGCACCTCGCGATTTTTATTTATTCTCGAAAATAAAATAAAAACTTTGAGGAAAAGGTTTTATGGACGCAGAGGAAGCAATGGCGTTTCAAAAAGCCGTCGAAGAGACCCTTAAGGACGCGTGAGCAAAGTAATTTTCTCAATGGTTCCATCGGATCAGCGATGTATTGATGTGAATGGACTATATTTTGAAAACATATAATAAAAATAATAACTTACTAGTTTGCTCAGTTTTTGATTTTCTAAGAATTTTCAGTTTGATCCTCGTATATATTCAATAGAAGTATTTTATAATTGAAGTATTATATATTAAAAACAATGTATAATAATATATGTTATATGTATGGCAGGCTAGCAGAGATGTTCGCGTGCATGTCGGCGTGGGCATGCTATACCACGGCATGCTCGGTGCCGCCCAACACCACGGACATGCTGCTGTCCGCCACGCTGCCGTTCCTCATGCCGCACCAGGTAAATATAAAGGACATTACACACATATTGCCCTGGTCACAAACTAAGCTCAAGCCTTGTACTATGTGTACCAGGAAAAACGATATATAACATACAACATTTTATAAACTCCTAGACCATGACATACTGTACACAAAAACGTACTAATAAATAGTAATATCTTAGTTCAAGACCAGGGCAATATGTGTAAATTGTTCTACATTAATTATTATTATTATAAAATATATATTTTTCCCATGGGTGAGAATCTAACCCAAGTCTTCCAACACCAAAAGCGCAACCACTAGTATACGAAGGCGGGCTAAGAAATGTCGAACATGACCGTTGCCGCCATATTCTGTTCTCACTTTAATTAACCAATGCCCAAAGGCTATCAAAATGTCTATCTTCTGTTCTCAGGTTAGAAAGGCATTTAGATCTTTGGACGCCTTCCTAGTTCTCAAATCTGTTACCAATGTAGAACGCAAAGCTAATTGTAGGTGGCGCGCCAATCGCTTGGTCTCGTATTTTGTTCGTATCCCATTCATTGATTTTTTTGGTCTACTTTTATAGCGATTAAAACGTTTATAAAAGACTTTCTTCTGTTGTTGTATTTTTTATTATTATTTTATGTTATTTAATTAGTATTTTTGGTCTTTCTTGCAAAATTACTAACAAAAATAGAATTTAAAAAAAACTTGGGTAAAGTGACAAAACGCCATCAGTGGCAGATTTTTTAAGTTTTTTCCCTTTTGAAAACTCCGGTCACTTTTATCTATATATTCTTGACAGATTTGGACGCGAGAAAGGTGCAACAATTTAAAAAAAACATATTTTTTTTGCGTTCATTTGACAACAATATATTTGTCATTAGATATTTAAGTAACATGTTTAAGTAAATTGTGTGTTATGTTTGATTGTACATAGGTGTCCCCGATACTAAGTCACGCCTCAGCGCGTATGTTAAATAGCTTGGCCACCAACGGGAAGTTCTCGTCGGACCCCTTACAGCTGGTCACAGAGCTACACACCCAGGCGCTACGCTCGCTGCAACACTTGGAGCCCAAGGTACGTGAACAACTGCTCGGTCATTAACGGGAAGTTCTCGTCGACCCCTTACAGTTACTGTTAACGTAAGTGGTAAGGACTTGCCAACGGAGAAGGTCAAATATTTGGTTTTATTCGTGTTAAGAGTCAGCATATTTTCTCTCAACCATATTCATACCACTTTCGGCAGCATGATAGGCATCTTCCCAGGTATCACCAGCCAAAAGCAAAGCCGTGTCATCGGCATATGATATAATTTTTCCATTGGGAGTTACGAGTAGAGAGATCATAAAATGATCAAAAATAACATGGGACCTAAAATAAATGAAAAATAACATGGGACCTAAAATGTTGCCCTGAGGGACCCCATAAGTGACAGATCGGGGTCACTAATGGAACCACCTACCGTGCAACATTGGTATCTTTTTGTTTCCATACAAATCACACTTTAGTTTCCACTGTAAAAGTTTATAGATTAAAAAAATATGCACTTTTTTTAACGTATTTAATTGAATCAGGCGTTATTAGCGGGATGTAAATACTCCATGCCTTTTTATGTAGTTATTAGTATAATTAATTTACATAATTCCTTAGACTGCAGAGATAGTGCGCGTAGGATTGTTTACGATCGGCGCACGGGGTCCCGGAACTGCAGCGCGAGCGTTGCTGGCTGCCTGGGGTGCCAGTTTCAGCACTGCACCCGCCACCACGCTGCCACCGCTCACTGCGCTCGTACACCACGCAGCTACTGCCGGAACCGCAACCAAAAGGGTAAGTAAATAAATTTAGGTAGTTATTACTTTATAATCGAGGCATTACTAGTATCGCGTAACCTACTAAACAATAGTTTTTTCAATGTTCATGATAATTATCTGTGGCAAACTACCGAGTGAGTCAATAGGCTATGTATTTATAAGTGAAAATGTTAAGTTTCACGAATATATCTCGTGTTTTGTACCTTTTAAGAAAATTGTGCGAGCGTCTTGTCATAAGTGATTGAGATAGATAGTGCGATTAATGTTATTTTTAACGTTTTGTTAAAATTCTTAATGAACGCAGAAGAGCATTTACAAGAAGATTGACTGTCTGGGAACCCGGGGCATTTTGTCGTGGAGCAGGAAACCACTGACCACAGTAGTTATAAGCCATAATAATAAATATCAGTTCATAAGTTTTTTATTAAAAAAATATATGTAATCTATGTATATATATAAGAATCCCTATTTCCCTTGGTCACGGCATCACGCATGAATGGCTGGACCGATTTCGCAATTTTTTATTTATTGTGTTTGTTATTGTCTGGAGAAGGTTCTTATGAAAGAAAAATTGCGAGAAAAATTAAGAATACTTAACTATCTATCATATTAAATTATTAACCTAATCGCTTTTGACAATTTAAACTTTTTTAAAGTAACCTTATGGGAGTAACAAGCGGCCCCAGCCTAGTGGTCAAATCACTGCGCAATTGATAACAATGTTGCAGATGACAACGAGGCCGGCCTGGGATGGGTGACCGCTTTATACAACGAGGCTATTTCATCATAAACACCGCAACAAGCTCGCCACTTGTTAGGTGTTGCCTCCGAACACCATCGGCGAAATGAGGACGATTCATCCCTCCGCTGGGTACTCTGAGGCCGGTTAAACGGTTCTCGGAAACCAAATAGGCACCCATGATGGTATTTATTTATTCTTATGGGAGTTTGACATAACATTAACATAATGCGTCAAAGTGAATATCGTTTAAAACAGATATATTTCTTGCACAGAGAATGTAAAAAAAAAAATCTTAGTGCACATCGCGGTTAGTTTAGAGCTATCACGCCTAATCTTAAAAGTTTAACTTAATATGGTGTTTTGGTAAGTCTGAATAGACCAACAGACACGTTACTAACATAACACGTGGTATAGAGAGCTTCCGTTGTTTGCGCTTCGCAAATAGTTAAAGTTACGCAGACGAAGTTGCGCGGGTCAGCTTGTAGGAAATATAATATGTTTGATTATGGTGACAGATCCTAGCAGAAGGTCTGATGGACATCGCGGTGTTGTCGCTGGAGCTGCTCCGGCTGGGCGCGGGGCGCGGCGCCGACGCCGAGCTGTCGGACTTCTGTCTGGCGCTGTTCTCCCATCTCCTGCACCAGCTGGGCGCGCTCCCCGACGCCGCCATCGACGTGTTCGTGCGGGTGGCCGAGAGGTACTCACTATTGTAAACTAGCTCACAACTGTATTCGCGTGTTATTTATCATATAAAAAAATATGCGCCACAATCGTCATCGGGCACGCGTGATTCGACGCGGCACGTAGCGCTATGGAGCTCTAACAAAATTTTAAATATTTTTTATATAATAATAATACTTTATTTGCTAAAAATATGGTACAGCGATGTTACACCAATAGAATTGTTTTAGTGATTCTTTATGTTTTAATGTAGCGTGAATACGAAGCAAAAGCTCATGGTAGAGACTCTGTTCTCACTTTAACACTTTTCTTCTTTAATGCTCAATATTGGTTATAATAAAATTATAAAATTTGTACTCACTTTTTGTTTTGAGTTTGTATGACCGCGAGTATATTTTATTCTCACGTTTAGAAAGGCGATTTTAGGCCTTAAGTGAACAGTAAATGTCACTCGAACGTCAAATAACATCTAAACACAATTTTCATTTATATTAAAGTTATGTGGCAAAAAAAATATAATATGGAGGTCTAAATATTACTTACTTAATCCTAATTACATTGTCTATTTATAAAAAAACTATTAACTTTTGAAAATAAAACTAAAGTATGATATTTTATTTAAAAAATCCTTTCCTTAGTTGTCATTTATTTGTACCTCCACGTTTTTTTTTTCTTTCAAAAAAATCTTTAATAACACAGAAAACATCTCTTAAACGTTTTTAGAAGTTGGTGTTCGCAAATCTATTTCCTGGCTCCTTAGGCGGCTCTCTATATATCCTGATGTGTGTTCGTGATGTTGTGCCGGCAGAGGGGGCAGTGACTCGGGCATGGAGCGCGTGGTGGAGTGCATGCGGCTGGCGGTGGAGGCGGGCGACGGCGGCGCGCACGTCACGCCCGTCATGCGCCTCGTCACGTCGCACGCGCTGCCCTTCGCGCACCACACCGATGTGTCGCGCGCACTACATCGCCTGCTCGACAGGTACACTTAGCTACAGTTGCACCAAAGTCTCCGATAAAGTATTTGTAATGATTAATGTTAAAAAAAAACGCCGAATGTACCAATTTTATTTTTGGAAGTCAGCTGGTACATTGACGACGTTTTTAAATTATACGTTACAATTACTTTAATGAACATTTTGGTGCAACTCAGCCTTCCACTCACGGCTGATCGGAATAAGTACAAAACATGTCGCAAATACCAAAGATTTTTGGTACTTGCGACATGTTTTGTGATAGGATAGTATCTATCTTATGTTAAGCAGACCTGCAAAGTCCATGAATGGGGTCGATTAATAAATTGTTGTTTAACAATTTTGTTCATCCCCACTATGCTGGAATTTACATTCCAAGACTTATTTTAATAATATTCTCGCTGCTTTATCGTCAAATTAACTACCCATTTCGTAACCGCATGCTGAAAGGAGATAACCATAAGAATCGTTTTCTTATGGTTATCACCTAAAACCGGTGAACCCAAAGAATAAAACCGTAACATGAGTATTCTGGGTAAATACTTGACGGTTTTTGCATCAATTTCATTTGCACGAGACTGGTCGGTCGGCTTAATAGTAAGTTGTAGAAAGCTTCCTCCCATCTAAATAATATGCCTAACGCATTTTTTAACATACCCATTTACCCATATTACCCATTTGCTTTTATCAATAAAATGATTTTAGCCTTTTACTGCATCGGTTTCGATACTTCTTTCCCCAAAACGTGTCACCTGCGGAGGAAAAGCGTCGCCTGCAACAACTGAGCGTCATCCTGTACGAGATGCTTCAAGCCATCAACTACGGAGAAGTGGAGGTGCTCAGACCGCACCTCGCCACCTTGGATACGCTTAACACCAGGTGGAGACTATATCATAAGGTATGACTATGTTTTAATCATAGCATTTTCTTCTTACTTCATTGGCTAGATTTTCGGATACACTTAAAAAATAATTATTTTCACAAAAATAAGAAGGTACAGATAGTTCAACTCAGTTGTGCGCGCGGCCCTATGTGTGGGTAAACCTTGTACATATACAGTGACTTTGTGTGCGTGACAAGAGGTACAGTCGGGTACAAATACAGTTATTTACGGGTTTTAAAAAAAAACAGTTATTTGGTAATTTAATGTTTATTTATTGACATTATTCTGAATCGCTATTTGAAAAATCAAATGATGAATTTTCGGATTCGCTGCTCTCACCAAGGTTAATTATGAATTCTGACTCCATGTCAAAATATCTATAGTATTCTTCTTCTTTCTTTTGTGCATGTCGACAAGTATTACCCCACATCCCTTCATCAATTTGACTTAAACGTTCATTTATGAGTTTCATTATTTCCGCCACATTTTGGTCGATATTATGTGAAGCAATATAATTTTTTTAAATTCCCCACACTTTTTCTATGGGGTTTAGTTCAGGATGATATGGTGGCAGTCGAAGAATTTTTATGCCATATGGCTGAAGTATGTCGTCAATCTTGTAACAGATATAGTTTTCTTTATTTTTTTTAATCAAATCATACAGTTCAATTTTTTTCATATCTTGATTAAAAGCTATATTTTTTTCTGTCAGCCATCTCAGACATTTTTGTAAACGACTGTACCCGTAAGAAAAATCGATAAGAACACGTCTTGCTCGGACGACGGCTGCCGCGTCACTGCCACACGAATGAAAGTTGTATATTTACAAGCGCATGCACACATAGGGCCGCGCGCACAACTGAGTTGAACTATCTGTAAAAACTGTTACCACAATATGGCTAATAAATCTTAAGTTTGCAATTTGACAAGAAAATTAATTATATGTTCTTTTCTGTAGATGCATTCCTTTATAAGTTATTTGTATCTCACTATTTTATATTACTCAACCTCTCTAGATCGACGCTGTGATAAACACTTTTTGACAACGTAAATTCAATTGATTTCAATTTTATTTTTTTAATTTGTACCGATCCATCTTATCTTGGGCACCGTGCTAAGGTGCTAGTATCATGGCAGAAGGGACATCGGCTCCCCGTAAGGACGTGTTACTCGAACTGCATCGAATGTCAAAAAGTAACACGCCAGTAGAATATGGAATATGTATTCGTAATATGACGGTTTATACCTACAAACACTCAGCACACGCCGCCCCGTGTCTACCACCCCATACAAATTTATCTTTTTCCAAATATTTCGTGGGGGCTACGCCCATGTATTAATTTATTTACTAAAACTTTTATTTTTTTCTCTTTTTTTATGTTGTAAAAAGTATTTACTCTTGGTCGCGTTTTTAAGCATACTTTTCCTATGAATAATAATCGTACTATTCGTATATGCAGGAGGTATTCCGCACAGAGTTCCTGTGGAAGTTCCTAGCGTCACTGATGTGTGGGGCTCTGGAACGCTCCGGTGCGCGCGCTCTGCTGAGGGACGAGATCGTGGTGACCATCCACGCGCTCGCCAACGTGGACTTCCAGGGGTTCCGCGACCACTTCCTGCGGGACTACCTGCGCGCGCTGCCCGGGCTCCCGGCAGACGCGCCCACAGACTTCCCGCCGGACACAGTTAGTATTGTGCGCCACTATATAATTCCACTGTTTTAAATGGACTTTTCAAGACACGTCTAGTTCCTTTACTACTTTTCTCTTATTTATACACAGACTACTACATTAGTAATCAAATAAAATACACATTGATAATAGGGAGTATGCATGTTTTTTTTTATTTCATTAATTGATAGAGTAACTACATTAGACCCTAAAAACATAATATTAAACATTTTGTTTAAAACACATTGTGTTTTACCCTTTAAGGTAAAACACAAAAATAAAAGGTGTTTAAACTTTATCTGGCACTACCGCAGTAAAAAACAGTACATCACTAGCCGCCATTTTGTGACATCATTCGTGCTTAAAAAGCATATTAGTTTAATGTTATTGCACCTTAAAAGTTAGTCAAAAGGTTTGCTTATCACAAATTATCGTAATAAAGGACAATAAATACCAGAGAAAACAAGAAACTGTAGACTACAGAACACACGTTGGCATTTGTTTTTGCACGAATGACGTCACATGCAGTGTTTGCTAATGTCGGAGCGTTTAGAAAAGCGTTCCGTTTCTACAAAAAATGGATTTTTAAAATCGTATTTATAAAAAAAATAGCTCATTAAAATAAAATAGATTACTGTAAATATGTTCAAAGACATAAAAGGAACATTATATATTAAAATAATATTAATTGGCGTTACATGCATATTCCCTATTTAAGATTAGTTCTTCCTATTCTTTTATATAATGTCCTCCACGCCTTACTAGGCGTAGTTTAACACCGATATAACTGCGTAAATGCTACACTTCTTTACACAATCTATCAATTTAAACTATAACCTTAACCATGAAAAATATAACACTAACACACGTCTACAGTCTTCGGGCTACCCTCAAAGAATTATTATTAGATTAGATTACTGTTAACAAAGGATACTTTTCTAGGACTTGCCGACGTTCACCCAAAACATCGACCGTTTGCTGAACGACGTGTACTGTTACCGCGCGTACCACGACGTCAAGCAGTACTACCAACCCAACGGACAAGTAGACTGCTAGCAGCGCCCACAGGACCCAAATAACTTAATACACCTGTTCGATAAACTGAATATGACTATATAGGTACGAAATATTGCCATCCAAAAAACTAAAAGTTTAATTAATTTCAATAAAAGTGGGGTAAATGCATGGAGATAAAATAGGGAAGTGACCATGGCCCTTAAATCGCCTTTCCAGTTTTGAGAACAGAAGATGGCCGCCGTCATACAAATAAAAAAAAAGTGAGAACAATAGCAATCCCTGAACGTTGATTGGTTGAAGTGAGACATTTCGTTTTATAGGCCATATATTATTATTAGTAATATAAAATTATAAATGAGACATTGAAGGACAGGATAATTAAGATATTTCACGTGCGAAAGTTATATGATAATTTTTATTGCGCGACGAAATCGTATCGTTTGCTCGTGCACATGGTGGCTAATAAGTACGCCGCCAAAGAGTATAATTAACGTTTATTATTTGATAATAGTGTATATTATATATATCAGTGACAGAAAAATTAAGTTTTGGAACTGCTACTAAATTGAAGCTAAAATAAAAGTGGTATAAAATTATGAAAAGTGAGTATACGAAATTGGAATACCTTTTTGGTATTTGAGTAAACTTGAGTAAAATTCATTTCTAATTATCACACGTTGTGGCAACTTTGTGATACTAATCCCAAATTTGTTACAGAAACGAAAGTTACAGTAAAAATGGATTTTTTAGTAATGAAATAGTTTATAAGTGTTATTTGTTTCTGGTACACATAGTACAAGCCTTAAGCTTAGTTTGTGACCAAAGCAATATGTCAATTGTCCTACATATAAAAAAAAACTATTGTGACCACACAAAAATAAGTATAATACCTATGGGTCATAAATTAAAACTAAACATCACAATTTAAAAATTTTACATTTTACAAATATACTGCCACCATTAATATATGCATTTAGATAATTATAGTTTTAATATTAGTATAATTATATATATAAATAGGGGCTTAATACACTATTAATAAGATTATTAGGGTAATTAATTTTAATGCCATTAAGTTTTATAAATATTAATTGTACATTTCATATTTTATTGTAACAATATTATATTATTAAAGGGTTTTATATATTTGTATAAGTAAATATAATTTTTATTGTTTATTCAAATTCAACACCACTGTCAAACTCTTTTTTTTAAATAAAATGTCTGTTTATTTTGCGCGTTATTCTGCCAATGTGTGTTATAGAGAAGTCATACTACCTAATTCATAAAATTTCAATTATGATTAATAACCAATATTTGACAACCGCTTATTTGTTTTATAGCGTTTTTTGTTATATCTTGACCAATTTAATCTTATGCACACTATCGATACCTGGATTTATTGATATGTTATGTACTGTTTGTTAAAGGGAACTGAATCTTACTAGTGTAAATTATATTTTATATATCCCTTATCTGGATATTATTATATTAAAATTATAATGGTAAAATTGCAATGAAAATTTTCCTTGTATCAGGGACTTACCCCTTACAAAATTTGTGACTTACCCCTTACAAAATTTGTCATTGCTTTTTATACACACACGCCCTCTATGTGCATTCTTTTAATTGCTACGTATTAGGGTGAAGTTAAAAGTATAAAGTTGTTTTGAACACTAGAGAAGTATGTTGTTAGTACTTTTTTTAACAATGTAAGAACTATGATTCTGGGGCTATAACAATGTCTAATGGCCTTATTCATAAAAACTTATTGAAGCCTTATGGAACGTTTTGGAATGTTTTGTCTCTTTTACACATATTAATTTTTGTTGCTAAATAAAAGAGACTAATGCCCGATTTCACCAACTCTTAGGGAGCCCCTAAGTTAAGGGACAGTTAATATCAGTTGTTTCATAGCAAATATGTCAAAATTCTAATTTAGGGGCTCCTTTAGAGTTTGGGATTGTTAGTGAAATCGGGCATAAACCTTCTATAACTAAAGTGTTCTTAAAGGACTCAATAAGTTTTTATGAATAAGGCCTACTTTACGTTCAATACATATAAAATTAAACATATTTTCTTTATCTTATATAGTTTTGAGTTTTTGACCCAATCCTGTGTATTTTTTTTTTAAGTGCACAGGAAAAGGATTCGCTAACTCGAACGTCAAAAAACTTCTAAATGTTGTTTTCAGTGATAATAAAGTTTTTTTTTGGAAAAATAAGAACATGAAGGTGTAGATTTTATTTGCACGGCCCTAATCACATGATTTCTTTATAAAAAAACTGTTCAGTTTTAAAATAATTACTAAAGTAATATTTTTAGAATCATAAATCAAACTTTGGGTGTCTTTTCAAAAGCTAATAGACTTTTTATAAAAAGATTATCAAATTAGGACCGAGTAAGTAATATTTACACCTCTATGTTCTTTTTTATTAAAAAAAAACTTTGATATCCTTTTCCTGTCTTCTTAATAATAACATATTTTGTAGCCTTTTTGCTTATAAGAATTGACCAATTAAGCACTAAATTATGTATCCTATCCATGCCAGTTACTTTTTTTTTATGTTTACAATTTTGCACGAATTTTATGCAATAAATAACAAAATCACACTGTATTTGACTTTGGATGGACCTGATTTAAGCAATGTAAAAAAACAAAAATGTTAGTGCCTAAGACGTCACAGGACTTAATCAAAAAAAAAACTCAAGTACCAGTTTTCTATTAGTTCCTTATTATAATTAACTATATTTTCGAAAAAAAAAACACTTTTTGTCAGAAAGTTGAGTTATATTATTTAATAGGTAGGCAATTACATTTTATTTTTAGTATTATTAGTTACACAGTATTTACACACACAGTACACATTTATATTCACGCAGTGGCTGTTCTGGTGAGTCTCTACATATAATTTTCTGGTAACGTTGGTCGTTGTCGTTTATTAAAATTTGTCTAAACATTTTTTCTATGTCAGCAGTAAATGCTATTCGATATTGTCTCCATTTTATTATAAGGGAAACCAAATCTTGTTGTAGGTTGGGCCCGCTGTACATAAGGTCATTGACACTGTAGCCCATAGATGTTTTCGCTGACGCGTTACACGTCACGAGTAGCTGTTGTCGTAGAATCCGCGCGCATAACACAATGGTGTGGTAAATACGGTTCAGGTATTTGATTATTCCGAGTACTTAATTGCATGCGACCTAAATTAATATATTCTTTTATAAAGGCGATGTAATCTTGCGCAATATGTTTTTTATTACTAAATTTGTTTTCAAGGTGAAATTGTGCGATTGCCTTTTTTCTTGAATCGCCCAATTTTTGGTAAATTTCTGGTTTTAATGGTAGCCTAACAACATAACGTCCATCGGGTTGACGTTTTGTTTCAGATTGGTATCGCAGGATGCAAAGGTTATCTTCCAGGGATAAATCATCTGACCCATCAATAGGTTCCTCAATGTCCCAAAATTGTTTAATCTCCTCGTTGTTGTTGATAACAACGTTACAATGGTATAAAGATGTCACATTACCACATAGTATCCAACCGAAGTGTGTATGTTGTGCTATGGGCTGGAAAATGTCTTCTTTTCTTATGCCATGTAACATAATTGAAGCCTAAACCTCAGCGCCAAGCAATAAGTCTACCTGACGACTTTTGTAAAATTGGGGATCTGCTAATTCAATCTAGTCTAAGTATGTCCAAGAGGGTTTTATAAATGATTGGTTTGGTAGCTTGTTAATATATTTTTTTTTTTTAAATAATCATTTGGATTTGTTCACGTGATTTGTTGTGGTGGGATTCAGGGGATGCGGGTGCTGGTTATTTTTATTATAACAGTGACATCCCCTTTCTCAAGCTCTTGGTTAGGGGCTCTATAGCAGAGCTGGCCCTCTGGTGACTTGGTACAAAGACCGGCCTCTCGGCTGTGATGAGAGAGGGCATTGTCGGGTTATTCCCAGTTGTCACTACCGGCTCCGTTCCTACTAACGGCTACTATTAGGCTCCTCCTTTTATTTCACTTCACTCCATTATATTTTATTTTCTTATTTCACTTCACTTTACTCCATTTTAAAACACATTCATTTATTCTAATCCACTACACTTTACACAACCTAATAATAATACACTCTAATTTACACAATTTGATGGTAAGCTGATAAAATATGTTTATATTAATTTATCAGTTTTCTTGAAAATGTTTTTTTTTTTTCATTTCATTTCAATTCATTACATTTTTTTATTCTATTTAGGGCCGATTCGACCAAAAGAGGGCATAACTTATACTGGGGATAGTAATGTCAAATTCCATACAAATATTTATTCTTAGATTAAATTATTAATACTCAGAATAATTATTTGTATGTGATTTGACATTACTAATCTCGGTATAAGTTATACCCACTTTTTAACGAATCGGCCCTTAGTCCGATTAGTTTAACTTAAAAAAAAAACAACACATTAAACTAGGCTTTATTATAATACATTTTAGTGGTGACGAAAACTGGGAACGTTTTAGTGCCACCCGTAACTACTAGCAACAACTAGGAATTTTTTTCCCAGTTGTCATTAGTAGGAACGGAGCCGGTAGTGACAACTGGGAATAACCCGCATTGTCCCTTCGGATACTTTTGACATTTCTAATCTCTTGACAATATTTAAGATGTCTTGCAAGATCTCTGTGGTGTTGGACTAACCGCTGGGCTTGGGTATTGCAGATATTGTTTCCTTTACTGTTAAATTATTCCTTGAAGAGGTGTGGGGGAGCCGGGAGGATTTTGATGGGTACTATTAAGTATTTCTAAAATGTGGGGGCGAACGTAGTGTGTGTCAATGTATCTCCACGCCTCTTCAGGTTCCATATCAATTAAGAGCTTGTGACGCTCACCAAGACAATACTTGGTCAGCCAACAAGAGATCATCTCTGTTTTGAGGATACTACTAATTAGGTCAGGAGGAGAAGGGGTGGGTATCTAAGAACTTGTAAGGTGAGGAATCCACTCGTTTCCTTTTCTTGGGTGCCGGTTTATCTTCTGATAAAATCAACATGAATGGTGTTTCTGGTTCAACCTCTATATCGGTTGGGGTTGCGGAGTATTCTTGACCCTCTGACGACAATCGTTTTGGGTGAGTGCTGATATCAAAAGGATCGATAAACTTGTAACATGTTCATCTTCCCATTTTTTTAGTAGAAATTTAAAAGCCTCAATTCTGGTGTTATAGGTTTTTCCAGAATTCATGATAGTAAATACTGATTTTTCAGCATCACCAATTGAAGTGGGATTTTTAAGAATCCCTCCCAAGACTTCTTCAATAAATGTTCAGATGTAAAGAATTCATTTACCTTATTAATGTGATAAAATTTCGAAACTATTGTTGAAGATTAGTAACTTTAACCCTACTAAGTTGAGCTGATTCTGTGATATATGCTCTTTCTTATGTTCTTTGATTATGCCCTCCCAAATTGCCTCAATTTGCTCAATTGTGGAATCGTATCTGTTGCGGTAAACTTGGCGATAAATTTTCTTGAGTTCTGAGTTAAATAACAGTGTGGTCCCTGTTTTAATCAGGTGAGATATCATGTCTTGTATTATAGAGGAGGGGTGTTTTGTTGACGTTGCCATCGATTTCTCTAAAAGGATAAGTAGGGGAGTGGTTGATTTTAGTTTAAAAAAGGAGGGGGGGATGTGGGAAGGTGATTGATGGTACTATAGTCAGTTATAGGTTTAAAATGAGATATATAGAGTAGAATAAAAAATATTTAACTTGTCTGATTTTTCCTTATTATTAAATTGTCGGAATTTTTTACACAAAAACAAGGCATGGACTTCACTGCATAATGGATTTTTTATTATTATTTATAGATTAGGTACTTGAATAATTGCCACTATTTTTGGGTTCTGATTTGTACCGATTAAGATAGTGTGGTTTTTGCTGGTTGTTTTGGTACTGTTTGGGTGGTTTAGTAAAATCTTGTTTGCGTCTAGCGCTATGAATTTACCCTCTAAGTAGGAGAGAAAATCCTCTAGGGTTGGTAATTCTCGCGGCTATACCAATGACTCAATATAGTCGCCGTGAGATTATGGATCTAATTTTTGAGAGACCAGATATACTATAAGAGGGTCCCAAGACTTGATATCGATGCCCATGTTTTTTATTGCGTTCAGACATTCATTGGTAGTGTCGTGAATTCGTATTATTTGAGCTAACGACTGTTGCTTCATTTCCGGCATCGACATAAGTACGTTCATATGATGATTAAAAATTTTTTTGGTTATTGTACGATGGTTTCCCAACTAATTTGATAATTTTCGGAGCTAATACGGAGATGCTGGATTAATTTCTCGGCTTCGCCCCTGAGTTTACTTTTTTAAAACTGCATTTTTTGAGCATTGGATATGGACCTATTGATGTGTATAGTCTCATTGAATAGGTCTTTAAAGGAAATCCATTCTTGGTAGTTTCCACAGAAAGTTGGTAAGTCTATCTGTGGTGTTGCTTTCTCCCGATGCGAAGCGTCCCACATTTGACTATTAATATCTTTTTTGATATATATTGCCGTTCGTATTTGGTAAATAATTCGTCGTACTCCTGGTCTTCTAAGTCTAGCTGACTGTCGATCTCCCAGTGTAATACATCAATAGCAGACCACCTGTTTTCTACTATTCTCAAAACATCCTGAAATTCCCATTTTTATGACAGAGTCTTGAGAGATATTTGCAATTGCAATTGTTCGAGTAAATGCTTTAAAATTACTATTTTGTTTTCTCATAAATTCTTTTATTGTTTGGTTTTGAGTTGTAATAACTTCTTCCATTTTGTTGGTTATGGTAGACAAATAAATGGAATGGTTTTATGAAGAACGTGTCTCCACAGCACTGGTTTATAAAAAGCCGAAATACGTCACTAGGCTACACTATGTCCCGCCTACCGATGGCTCGGTGGACAAAAACTCCGTGCACGTTGCGCGAGACTTTTTCAAAGCTCGAAGGACCAATTGTTTGGGGTGAACTTATGTTGGTTAGGTGGTTAAATGATACGAGGAAGCTTGGTTTAGTATAAAAGGATTTAATATTAGAAATGGTAATAAATGGTTTGGTGTGAAGAACACGCGGAATGGTTCGATCGTGTACTGTCGTAATACAATTAATTAAGTATTTGCGTCATATTAAATAAACGTTGACCGCGTGCATTCCTCGCTATTGTACTTTGTACACCCTGCATTATTCGGGTTGACGCCCATAGAGACGTGCTTCCAATATTACAACTAGGCTGTTAGTCGTCGTTCAATTATTATTTTTAAGTTGGTAATTGTTCGTAAAAATCTTCTGTTGTAAAAAATACTTTTGTATTATTAAAGTTTTTTTTCTGATTAAAAAAGCCAGAGAACCAAGAAAATTTAATAAGTACAATGACCGTCAAAAAAAATTTCTACGAAAAAAACTGGAAATGCAGATAGCTAATATTGTATAGAGAACGCGGACTTCGTGATTGCGAATGCAGTGTCCTTAATGTAGGAAAACACAGGGTTGCACATACATATGTGCACTTTATCACAAAGTTATCTGGTAGAGGCTTAATTGGGAAGTACCAAATTCTAAACCTATATAAACGGTTTAGACATGAAAATGACTTTTCCATTATATTTATTTTATTACAATCTGTTGCTTAAAACTTTGTGTGTTTAATAGTTTTAATTAAAATAAAACACATTTGTAATTGATTTTTACCTACTGATTAGTAGGTACATATTAGGTACTAAAGTAACCATGTTTTACATGATTATGTACTTGTACAGTTCTACGATTGGTACAACTTGTACTGCTTTTCTGTCCAATCGTAAAACTGACAGTTTAGTTAAGAAAAAAAATCACAATTTTTATTTTATATTATTAATATAGTCTATATATTTTTTCACTGACTTTAAAATCAAGTTATAAAAAAATATACATCCTCCATATAATTCTTCTATTCTTTGATTATGCCCTCCCAAATTGCCTCAATTTGCTCAATTGTGGAATCTGTTGCGTAAACTTGGCGATAAATTTTCTTGAGTTCTGAGTTAAAAAACAGTTTTGTCCCAGGTGAGATATCATGTCTTGTATTATAGAGGAGGGGTGTTTTGTTGACTTTGCCATTTTGTGTTCTACGATTGGTACAACTTGTACTGCTTTTCTGTCCAATCGTAGAACTGACAGTTTAGTTAAGAAAAAAAATCACAATTTTTATTTTATATTATTAATATAGTCTCTATATTTTTTCACTGACTTTAAAACCAAGTTATAAAAAAATATACATCCTCCATATAATTCGACCCGTTTACTTGTTGTTTATATGTCTTTGCTTCATCAAAACCTTCCTTCTAATCTCGTGAATTTTAAAACTTTCTAAAACACTCTTAAAACACATTTTTGTATGTTTATCTAAACCTACTTGTAGACAACAAAAAAAATAACTATGCTGACGTGCCACGAGGCATCCAAATAAATATTATTTTTGTAGTACTAAGATCGCGAAGCCCTAAATTATCTATTGAATGAAACGTAATGTTTTAGTTAATAAGGCTGGGACAGTAGTATCATGCGACAGAGACATCAAATGTATCTCTAAGGCTAAGCTCTCACGGGCTACTATCGCTCAAATTTGTTACTGCTGTTTGACTATTTCGCCGCATATGCATTAGCATTACTCAAGAGGCCTATTTCATAAACCTGACAATTGTAATTTACCATGACAATTCATAATACATTGCTTAGTTTAGTTGGGATTATTTATTTACAACTAACTAAACCAAACAATGTATTATAAATTGTCATAGTAAATTACAATTGTCACGTTTATGAAATAGGCCCCTGTTGTTTGAGCGACTAATGCCGAGTTGCTAAAAGCTTGGTAGCGGTTAAATCGTTTGTTAAAGTCGACATATTACCTAATCAATATTTGAATTTTATCTTGTATTAGTTTTGCAATGTTATATTGTAAGTTTATATTGTTACAATGCTCTAAACTTCGATTATTCAAGGAAAACATTTAACCGCTTCGTTAATTTAACGCCGGTTAGGTTAAGGTACCAGCAACCGGTCAAAGCCGAGCCGTGGTATCTCGTCAAAGAGAAATAAGGGGTCTCGTCTAAAAAGTCGCTAGTACTGTCCGCTCAGTCTTTATTAGTGTGATATCAAAATAAGCATTTTTAATGCCATTTTATAAAATGTAGCTTTTTAGGAACTAAAATATATAAAAAAATACTTCTGTAAGCATTTTAGTTTTATTTATATTTAAAAGTTTATTATTATTAATTTAATTTTCGCAATAAAGATTTATATGTATATTTATAAATTAAAAAATCATGTCACAGTAGTAGTCAATTTTGAAAGGGAAAGCGAGTTGACTGATTTTATTGTAAATATGGTATTATAAACTACATTCCTGTATTTAAAAAAATATAATAAAGGAATTAATCTTTTATCTAGTTTTATTTATTTTCAAATTAAAATCCAAATTCTTGTATTATTTAATATAAGGTACAGACTACAGAGGTTGTTTTGCACCTGACGTTATTATATCCAAGTTTTGAAAAATATATGTGCCAAATCCTTTATCTTACATACATAAGTGTGGATAATGAAGCTGTTTACACAATTACTAACTTAAATACCTATATTTAAATTGTAATAAATATTGTGTAATTGTTTGTTTTCCTGAATAAAGTAAAATAAATTCGGTCTGTACCAAATACTTTATTATTAAAACATGTATTATTCACAGGGCTTCCCAAGTCCTGTGAGTAAAACTGGAACAAAAAAAAATAGTCTTGTAGTTTGACAGAAGTGTGGTTCCGACTCTATTCCACAAGAACTGACAGTGACGTCAGACACTGATACTAACTCTGTAGGTACTACCCATGGTTGAACGCCGACCTGTGGTACCACGAAATGTCGCTTTGTTCATTTAAATTAAACTTTTACATTATTTACTATAGATAATTAGTGACATCAAAACGATATTTACATTATTGTGTATAGCAGAGTAGGTGTGTAGACGCGATGATGTCGCTATCAGTTCTCGTGAAATAGACTACATTTGTATAAACAGCTGTCATACGAGAGTACGATCCCTGGAGGACATTAGGCGCACCAAAGCTCGCCGATATCTATGACGAAGCCAGGACTGAATTACGTCACAATGAGGTCAAAACGTTTCGTGTACGAGAGAACTTATTGCGCGTAATCATTGTTGGAGCTCATTTCTCTTAAATTAACTTCAGTTCAATCTTATAATCGTAAGCTCTAAGTTTATACTATGTTAGCAAAAACAACATTAGAAATACTTATTATATTTTATAAACATATTGTAACCTTCCATAAACATATTATAAGAACATTTTAGTTAAAGTAGGTTCTGTCTCTTTTTTTTAGCAATATAAATATGTGTAAAAGGGTCAAATTCTATTTTAACTTAAGTATTCTTCAAGGACTCAAAGTTTTTATGAATAAGGTTATTGAGTAATTGGAAATGGTGCTATAAATAAAATATATTAAAAAAAAATTAGGAATCACCAATGAGCATTTAATTTCTTAACAATAGCTTGTACAATATCTTTATGGCTGGCATATAACTGTAGACCTCCATCAGCATCCACCCATCTCACACCCACTGCATCATCTCCTGCATGTAGCTCTAGAGATCCCACTGTCTCACCCAACTCATCGTGGAAGCTGTATGCCGCTGTCTCCATCCATGCATTGTCAGTGTTGCGAGGGTCATCCACATAGCCTTTGTAAATTTCATCCCCCTTTTGGAAGAAATGATCAAATTTCACTTTCCAATTTGATTTCTCTCCTGAAAATATGATATATTTTTTTATATATAAATAAATAATATACTCATTTAAAGATAAAAATTTAACTAATAAAGTTGTTAAAATACAATTGCTAATAGAATTAAGTAAGATAGAAATGAAGACATACTTAGGTGTCTGACATAATTATTTACCGAGCTTCTTTAAAAAAAATGTCAGACCTTAAAAAAACAATAGCTTCTGATGATTATACCTTCAGACATAAGTAAGGAGTTGGTAGCCTCTTCCTGAAATTCCCTGATGGCTGTAGAGGTGACTTTCTCGCCAGGGTCCACCATCCCTCCAGGAAGAGCCCATTCTCCTGTGTCTCGTCTCTTGATTGCTATAAACTGTAGAATCGGTCTGAAATAAATAAATGACATTGTACAAGTTAAAAAAAAACTTCATGCAATGAAAGTTAAGGTTAATAAATAAACTGTTACTAAATTTAGTTATTAATACTATGTTTCTACTATTTTAAAAACTGTATGTTTTAGCATTAATAATTGTTGCAGAGTACCATGTCTGTGATTAGTTAACCTTATTAAATTACTACATATTAATCTCTTTTATAAGAAAACATAATAATAACAGAGCTTTTAGTAAAATATATGTCATACTTACTTTTGTGAGTTACTATTTAGTGCTTTAGATTTGGTATCAGATACCTTCCATCTTGATACTACAGGATCTGCAGCATGGTTGGGGCCCCATCTGCCCAAAATCCCTCGGCCACGCATCCCTGTACGGCCCATGGGATTCAATGGATATCCTTTGTGGATGGTATAGTTACCCATGTAGCTTACTCTATTTACATTGTTATCGAGGCTATTCCATTTTGGTTTAAATGTTGGATCACCTGATTAAATAAATAAATAAACTTTAGATTCCATTCTCAAATCAAACACTTTCACATCATTTTAAAAATTTAACCCACTGACTAAGGATAATTAAATCATTTACTTTTTTGTTAATATAGAATAACATCAACTACAGTCAAGCATTACATACTTTAATAACTATACAGAAACATTTCAGTAAAAAACAAGATATATGAGTTAGAAATTTAAGCAAAAAATTACCCAAAATCTAATTGGATTGGTTAGAGTTAGTGTAGTATATTATTTTGTAAAGTGGTTAAGGAATCTAAATTTTCTTTTTATAATGGATAAAAAGAGTAAAAGTTACAATACCAATGTCCATGTCGGCCCAAGGTTTTCCTTGTAAAGTAGCAGCATTGTAGGTTATAGGGCTGTAGTCTTCAAATATTGTTGACCAATTTACTTTTTCATCAGGGACTTCAAATTTTTGAACACTGGAACGTGGATATAATCCACCACGACATTTAACGTGAATAAATGTAGCCAGACATGGTCTCATAGCAAAACTATGCATTAAAAGATACAAAATTACAGAAATAGTGCTCATGAATTATTTTTATTGAAATTCTATAACTAAAAAACTTATACTTATTTTTTGTGTAATGTAATGGAAACGTAAGAAAGAAGCGCTTCTTAAATATTTGCGTAATAAAGATTTAATTTCGGAAGCAATTTGAGTACCTAAATAAAAACAATGAAAACTTAAAAATACGGATTACGACGAACGAAAACAAATCAACGTCAAAGTGACTGACTTTTTTTTTTTTAAAGGCATGAAGGTGATGATGTTTTATTGTGGGAAAGGCAAGGGCATGGCCCATGCAGCCAAGTCTATTATATTTCCTTCATTACAAACACGTGCTATAATAATGGGTTGGCGGCCATTATTGCAACATACAGCGGAGTTTGGCGACAACACGAGAAGTCTGGTTTTAATGTTTATATTAAGTTTTTCACACTTATGTTTCTTTCTCTAAAGATATACTGTATAGAAAAACGTAAGGCGCAACCACAAGATTACGAAGGATTCAGGCAGTTTTAAATTTATCGAATGGTTATTTATTTTCGGCTGCGAGACAGTTTAAGAACTTTTTATTGGAGACGGCATGAGACTTTGGAACTACCTGATGGTAAGCAGACCTACAAAATCCATGAATGGGGTCGATCTATTATCGAATAGATTCCTGTTTTAAAACATTCATCGCTCCCATCATGCCTGCTAAACGATGCGGTTACGAAATTCCGACGACAAAGACGAATTTACTCGCCTTGTAAACTCATACTTCCACTTCAATAAGAAATCAACCAGTAGTCTCCTGAAAACCGGCGACCACAGAGACTAAAACCGAAACATGACTGGTTCACTTCATGGTTTTTTTTGCATTTGGATGAGCGTTGGTAACGAGATTGGTCGGCCCAGCGAAGATCCCCCACCACCTAGCTCGATTGTTAGTTTGTAGATTTTATTTAATTGCTTAAAAAGCCAGGATTCGGTAACTCGAACGTCTAAAAAAAAGAATGTAGAGATGTAAACATTACTTAATCAATTCTATAAAACCTCTATAAAAACATATATTAGATTTTAAAAAGAAAGAACAAAAGTACGATTTTAGTTAAAATTTCCAAAGTTTATATGTATTATAGTTTTTTTATTATAAAGAGACTATGAAGTGAGTAAATTCAACACCTCCATGTTCCTTTAAAAAAAAAAAAGATTATTATTACTGAAAACCACGTTAAGACCTTCGATTTTTCGAATAAATTTTCTGGGTTATTTGGTTCATCTTAAATATTTAAGATCAGTGGATATCTTATGGATGCGATAATATAAAAAAAAAACAACAAATAAAATGACATATTTATAAAACTTATATTACCTATATACATACAGATGTATTTCTATTTACTTATTACATTAAAAATAGTCTAACGAACGTAGGGTTTTTAAAATGTCTTCACATACAATATTCGGTAAGATTTTGTACACTTGCTTTGGGTTAATATAAAATATTAAGAATATTTATCTTTTTTTAATATTACATTGGTATCTATAAAAATATAAAACTGGAATGAATAAGTCCTGTCAACTAGACACGAATCGAATCGGGCAGAACCGAACATAATTTGTCCGTCTACTGCCGTTTATATGAGTGTGTCCATATGCGAAGAATCGAAATGATTAATACTTATTTCCAAAATCTATAATAGTACTATTGAGTGGCTTAAGGAAGCTTTCTACATTATTACTTCAATCTTCTGCTGATTGTTAACGAATTTTTGATCCAATATATGTTTTGTCTATCTTCGTTTTCTCGTGGCGGGTTTCTTAAATACTACCTCATCTTCTTTTTTTTGGAAATCTTCATCATCTAAAATTTATAGGCATTGTTAATATATAATTTCAATAAAAAAAATGTAAAACCAATTAAAAATATAATAGATGTCGTGCGACGTTGTGCCTAAAACACTGGCGGCGTTTCCCCTCTGAATAGTTAAACATTCTGAGAGAAAAACGTCGCTGTTCTAAGGTCACTTGAGACGTGAACAATTTTGCACCAAATTCCCTAACATTTTTACTACCGCAAACGCTATAAATATGTAATCCACTGTTAAGGTAGAATATTTGCGACATTTGAAGGTTTGAGCTGTAGAAAATTAAACTATTATTTTCTTCAACTATAACCAAACTATTGGCTTAGTTTATTTTTGGAGTTGGCAATTATAGAAGGCGTGGGTTTTTTATATACTGTAAATATACTCTTAAGAAGAGCCAGGCCTGTTTTACTCCCAATAATAGTAGCAATGTAATATAGCAATATAATAGTAGTTGTCGTTATTCCCGAGTCTGTTAACGAAACCTTTATTTAGTTAAGAACACTGCATTCGTAATCGCGAACTCCGCGTTTCTTCATACAAAATGAGCTTTCGAACTTCCAGTAATACTTAATTACTGTTTGTCGCAGAATTAAAATAATACTTTTATCGGTCATTACCCATAACAGATTTTTTTTACGTTGTTTTGGTAATTATATACAAATAATAATTGAACTTCGACTAACAATTAAGTTGTATATGATGATGTTACAGAATCCTAAGTGTGTTTGAAGAGTGTATATTGTGTACATAGTAGTATTATATATTGTGTGGTGGAGGCTGCATTGCACATACCCGAGTCGTCGGAGTCGTGCGCGCGTCGGTTGGCGCGGGTGGCGGCGCGGCGGTTGGACTTCCGCACGGACTGCGGGGTGCCTTCCACATTCGCAGGCGGTTCGTTCTATAATAGATACAAAAAAAAAATAAGAAAAAAAAACAAAATTCACTTAAAATTGATAGGTTCAGTGGTCCGAATAAGGTTAATCTACAAACTATTTCATAACAAAAGACTAACAGCAGACTGTCTGCCTACTAATAAAATATTATTTTTATTAGGCACCAAGTTGAATAATCGAAAATTGTTTATGTAAATCAAGTGGGTAAATAAATAAGTAAAAGAAAATAATAATATGTAGGACATAGTTTGTTAGCAAGGCAAAATCAATGTCACAAACAAGCGGTTCTATTAGTTACCGCTAAGGAAAGTGAAAAAAATGGATCCGATAATACTCTACAGTTTAAATTTAATAAAATTGATTATTTTTATTTTTTCTCGGAAGCCCATTCTAAAACTGTTAGATTCTTGTATAGAGTCCATCTCCCCTAATTACAAATAAAAAAATACTATATTAATATGATAAAAGAAAATTCTTTGTTAATTCTGGATTAACACAAAAACAACTAAACCAATTTTAAAAACTTAGAAAGCTGAATTATCAACAAGTAACATGGGCTGTATTTTATTTTTGATCACAGTGAAACCGTAGGCACAGTTACCCCCTTAAAAGTTAACATGTTCTCCTTCTTATATTAAATCCCGCTTTCAATTTCTATGTGACATTCATGATCGCGACCTCCGTTCTACTGATAATAAACCTATTAAAAATTCCGTTACTCTACCAAATATTGTGACTCATTTACGTTGTCAGCTGCTCGCCAGTGCAACTTGCTCCCCCTGAACATCAGACAGTCTCCGTCTCTCGCCATTTTCAAGAAATTACTCATTTCTCATTATCATAATTTAGGTTAGGTTTACACATATATTTAAGTATTTATTTTATGTAATTGTATATTTGAGTATATAGGTATCTATTACTGTATGTATGGTTTATGTATTTTGATTTCTCTTTACACTAATCTGTGCACCCTATATTACAATTTTAACTCTCTTAAAGGTTAGCTGGTAGATAATGCCTAAGGCCTAAGCGCATTTGTACAAACCTTTTAGTGCAATAAAGATTTTTTTTAAATAAATAGTTAACAGAATAGAACTTATATTTCAATATTTATAGCCTTGTCGTGTTTAACGGTTGCAATCTTGGAATGAGGCCCCTGGCCGCGCGGTAGTCGTCGTAAGGCATCCAGAGGTGCCAGGTTCCGTATGTGTGGTTGGTTTAATGCGTCTGCATGTGAGTACATCCGGGTAGCGAAACTGACAAGAAAGTCGTCCAGTGTTACCATCCGGAGGTCTCGGAAAAATAAGGCTGACCTCGTCAGGGCTGGGCGGCGAGCGCGGCTTGTTGCGGCGCGGCTTGCGGCGGGGTGTGGCGCGCGGCGTGGCGGGCTTGGGCGAGCGCTCGGCGTCCTCCCCGTCGCCGTTGTCGTCCTTCACGGCAAAACATTCTTCTATTTTATCCCCGAGCTCCGTTACTAGAGCCTGTTGAATATAGTATTTATTTATTTGAAAGAATAACTTACAAAAACATTGCTTCAGTATATTTGCATAGTCTATGTTATTTATTATTAAGCAACCTACGTAGGTACCTAATTGGGCAAATAAATAAGTATGTACGAGCAAGTATGTATGTTGTCTACTTATTAAAACTGCATAATATTTGTAGTAATAGTTAGTTCATGGTAGTGCACTAACTATTACTACCTATACTTATCAAACAAAACTATATACTATAGTAATTAAATATCTAACAAAGTACGTAAATACGAGAGACTTAGATAACTATAACAAAGGACAACATTTGGTACATAGGAAAGGTGACGAGTAATGAAAATTCGCATTCTTATAAACAGACTACTAGACACACGTTTTGATTTTTTTTTTAGTGTACCTGCCTAATAATAACCTATAGGTAGGCGTGGATTTATTTACCTTTTGAGGTCCTTTGGAAGTATGAAAAACGTAAAGTCCGGATCCTTGTTACTATTATTTAAGCAACCGAATATGGCACAATAAGCTTTAGACCTCATTTTAGTTAATATTAAATATCGCGACGAGGCGCGTGAGTATCATACAAACGTACGACTCGGCCGGTGCGCGGCAGCCCTCAAAAATAAAACCCATCCGTGGGTACGGCCGGGTACTTGTAGCTTCATACCTAAAGCGCGGAGTGAAACACCCCTGACAGTACTGAGGTTTGTAGTCAATAGGAAAAGGGAATACACAAAAGATCCCATAGGGTCGACATGTTTTTGACTGATGTCAACCCCAAAACCAATAAGATAAGGACCATTGAAGGTACTTCACCACAAATATGAAATTGACAGAGAATTAAGACAGTTACAAGTAGAAGTATATAAAATATTTATATAAATTGAAAAAATAGTAATAGATTAATGCTAGATTATTGGTTAGGATCTAGATAAAAAAATGTATAATAGTAAAAAAAAACTCCTGATAAAAACAGCCCCCAGAAACGGAAAATAATGCTCGAACCACACCTGATGTAGGAATGACAATAGTTACTAGAAAATAACTATACTCTTTCCAAAGGTATATTATAATTCCACAGTCAATATTTTCAAGTTTATGAATTGAACATTATTATTTTAGCTCCTGCAATTCTCTTGCAAAGTATTACATTTGTTTTGTGTAAATTTACTAAAAAAAACTATATAGAAATGCAAATTTTTAGATTTATTAAATACCATTTGGATAGGTTATTTTTTTCTTGAAACATACATAATAAAAGAGAAAATAATTATTACTCATAATACTGTAATTGAGTTTTTTTTTTGTAAAAATAAATTGGAGTATATAATAAATATGTAGGTAAGCTAAGGTGTGAAATGGCATTATTGCCCTAGATTGTAGGCCTGTACTATATGTACCAGAAACAGAAACAATAATACCAATATATTAATGTTGTATGCGTAAGTGAAGTTATCCCTCTATCCAGTGCAGCTTTTTCCTAAAGCAGTCAATGTTCTATTATCTCCCATTATAGGAGAAAAAAAATATGGCGGTAAAAAGTCAAAATGGCGTCTAACTTACTTTTAGATTTGGCCAACTTCATGGATTTTTCATGTCCTCCTCAACAGTGCAGCTTATCCAACAAATACATATTTTTAATAAGTATGCATTGTAAGAGAAGAATGGCGATATAAACAAAACCAAAATAAGGCCTACCTTAATTTCAGCCCTGGCCATCTTGGCCGTATTGTTCATGAGTGTATTGAGGTTGTCCATGACCCCCTGACAGTGCAGCTTTTCCCGGAAGCAGTCTATATTCTCTATAAGCTTGCGCAACGACCGCTCGTTGTATGTGAACAAACTGAGGCAGTACGATAGGTCGCACCACTGTCGTTCCTCGGTCGATAGCTTGAAACGCTGACACAACTTCTCTACTAGCGCTTCCATTTGGCGATCTTTTTGTATTAGGGAAATTATGTAACTGAAAATAAATTAGATTCATACTTTAGGTGGGAGGAAGATCTCTACACTTCAATAGGTCGACCAACCTGTTTTGTTACCATTGCCCATACAGATACAAAAACCGTTAAGTTATCTTTACTATTTATGTTTTAGTTTTAGCCTGTGGTTCCACCGGCTTTTAGGTAGTCTCCTTTATGGGTGCGATTAAGAAACGGGCAGTCGATTTGATGATAAAGCAGCGAGGATATTAAAAGTCACCGCCAATTTCGTAATCGCATCATTTAGCCAACATAGTGGTGGTAGCGATCAATGTTGTTTAATACGACAATGAATTGATCTACCCCATTCATGAAGCTTGTAGGTCAGCTTACAATCAGGTACATACAATGTCATATGCCGTGTTGCAATAAAAAATAAAAAAAGATGAAATTAATAGTGAAATGTTAGGGTTGTTTAATTTATTTTAACTTTCAATAATTTGGTAAGGGTGATTATTATTCGTTTTTCTTTTTATCATGACCATTAAATAAGATAGGTATAATGATGTAGGTAGCAAATATTCACAATGGATTTAAAAAAAAAGTATATAAGGCTTTTAATTATCACCCCATGTCCACATCTAAAAAAAAAATAGTAAAAAACTCACCGCATAACAACCCGATAAGTCTTTTCATCTAACTGCAAAACTGGATCACTTAACCTGGACGTGATATCTGGCATCACATTGTACAAGGCGTTTCCTTTGTGAGCCAAGGTCCGGAAGAAGGCGCGCGTCATTGTGGCAACCCTGGGGTCTTTGTCCGCGCAACAGAGCGCCATGTCGGCGATCTGTCCCTTTACCCGAACCATTTCGTGTAGAACCAAAAACGATAGCATTTTTACTGCGCATTGACGTACTTCCACCTCTTCGTCGCTGAGGCTGCGAAATAATGGAATAATATAAATAATAACTAACTTTTGCCCGCTGCTTCGTACGCATTAATAAGTTAAGAATCAAATTGTTGCTTTATTAGGGGAGCACGTTAAGCTGTCGGTCCAGGTTTCACTATACCAACTTGTCAAACTGTTTATAGATGAGTCTATTCAAAACATCGCGACGAGCTAGCCACTTGTTCGGTGTAGGCTCATACCATCGGCAACGACGAGGTAGGATTAAAAACCCCTCGGCTGGGTACCCTAGGGCCGTCTAGGCGGGCGCCGTAAGGCACCCATGAAGATATTTATTTATTTTAATTTTAAAGTGAAATCAAAGCATTTGAGCTTAGACCAATCTCACACTTAATATTCCTCAAGTATTATTTGATCTCTTTTCACCAAATGTCACCAAATCAAGAAAGAGTCAGACATTACTTGAGTGAATGTTGTATGTGAGTTTGAACCATAAATACTAACTTACATATGATAAATATGATGCGTCCATGGTTGCGTGAGGTTAGGAAACCGTAGAGTGAGATCCGCGAACGCTATGGTGAGGTTAGTTCGGAGCGAGACATGCTTGGATCGCTTGAGTACTGTCACCATCAGCTGCAGACCATCCTCACACACCGCGTTAGAGATCAACATATACCTGTAAACAATACGTTTAGTAAAATAAACTAATAGACATTTCTTATTAGATTCAAAGATGGCGGACGCCTAATAGACTTCAGGTTTCTCCCGGCGAGAGAGTCGGTCAGTCGGCCATGCGAAGTTACAATTTAATTATAGCTTTTAGAATATAATAACCACATAACCAACTAGTTTAAGACTATCGCTTGGCGAAAATAGGGGACAGACTGGGTCACTCAGTCTGTCCCCTATTTTCCAAGGTTTTTATTTAAACAAGTATGGAACACTCAAAATGGTGGATGTTACTAACATTACCAACTAGTTTAAGACTATCGCTCAGCGAAAATAGGGGACGGACTGAGTGACCTCCAAGGTTTTAATTTAAACAAGTATGGAACGCTCAAAATGGTGGATGTTAATAACATCCACCATTTTGGGCGTTTACCAACCACCAGTTTAAAATGGTGTATGCTTGCTAGACTATAAAATGACAGATGCATGGCAAAAAAATCTTATAAAACATAATAAAGAAAGAAATTTATTTAAACAATAATTAGGTTACATACTTATAGAATACAATTGCATTACAAGGAAGTGTGTAGGCTGAATAAGGGTAGACGTTCCGGCCGCAACGTATATTGAATAATAGTATTAGTTAAAGAAAATTATGTATTTATCAATAAATGTTGTGTTTGTGTGTGCGTGTGAGTCAGTCAATGATTTAGAAGTAAGGTTTCGCAGTTATCAAATGAAAGGTCAAGAAGCCATTTTTTTTATGTTAATTTAAGTTTGTATTATTTATGGGACATTGCACACATATCGCCCTGGTCACAAACTAATCTCTAAATTTGTACTATATGTACCAGAATTACAAAACTTGGGTGTGTATATTTTATACACACCCAGATCATGGATCAACTGCACAGGAAAATATGAGTGGAAATCGAACCCACGGCCTCCAGGTATAACACCAACGGCGCAACTACTAGACTACAGAGGCGGAGTAATATAAGTTGTTTAATAATAAATTTGGGGAACCCTTTAGCTCGATGAAATTATACCTTGGGTCAACCCGGCCAAACTTCTTATTATATCCCCTTTGTGGTTAATTTTATTTGTTATAACCTTCATCTACTTGATAATAGACTGATATATTCCACCACATTATGTGTATTAATTATTGATTTTAGTACTGCAGGGTTATTACGCGTCTTTAGTTCGCTAGCACGCCAATCGTTGTGACGTCATTCTGACATAGATCAAGCTTGGCTTCTTAACAATGGCTCCAAAAAATCTTAGAAAATTACGTCATAACGATTGGCGTGCGAGCGAACTTAAGACGCGTAATCACCCTGCTGGTCTGATCTTACTTTGTCGCTTCCATAACGTAAAGTGAGGGCTCAGGATGGAACATAGGTCGAGTAGGGAAAAAATATGTTTACCTTCCAATAAAATAAGTTGACATTTCAAGAAACGTTCAAAAATACATTTTAAGCTTATAAACTTAACATAAGTAATACACCAAGACCTTACCTAGTATAAGCCAGAGCAGCGGAGGCATGTAAGGCGCGCGAGCATTTGGCGGGCGTGGCCAGTAGATGTCGCAGCAGCGGTATGTAGCGCGCGAGGGCGGTGTCAGGACCCACGATGTCTCGCTCGCACACGTTGCGGACATACTCGGCGTCCGCGTCGTTCGCCACCGCACCCTCCAAACCAGCCTCGTCTTCTGTCACTGTTGTGTTGGTCTAGATAATAATAATAATATGTTGGACATTAAAATTAATATCACATATTGCCCAGCAGCCAAATACTGTGTCTTTTAATGGAAAGGTTGCCAAAATAATCCTTTACGAATGACTTTGAACAATCAGCAACTAAAAAAGCATGTACGTTATTCTTCGTGTTACAGGTGATTTTGCTTCGACAATTTTAAGCATTTTGTGTGATAGCAAATGTACTTAAAGGATTTAGTTAATTTGAAAATCTAACATTACTTTAAAAAGAAACAGAATATTGCCGCTGAGTTTGTACTATAGGTATACCAGAAACAACTATATAATACATATATTTTATAAACACCCAGACCATGGCAAACTGTACAAAAAAACGTACTAATATTTTTTTCCATGGGTGGAAATCGAACCCACGACCTCCGGATACAACGCCAAAGGTGAAAACACTAGTTTAAGGGAGGCGGCCGATAATATACCATTACGGGTGCCTTTTTGACTCCCGAGAACCGTTAAAACGGACTCAGGGTAACCAGCGAAGGGATAAACCCGTCCTCATTTCGCCTATGGTATTCGGAGGCAACAAGATAATAAATATATTATAATAAAGATTATACAAATTATAAAAATAATTATTAAAAAACTAAACATTCATTTGTGATCACGAAGTCTGTGTTGCCAATACAAAATTACCTGTCTCCTACTGTCATGTGCATCTGGATTGAGAGATCTAATCAAAATCAAGCAAAATGGCTATGTTGGCATTTCGTAGCATAATGTAGAAACTTATATATGAAATATTTTAATTTGTAAAGGCGAGGAAAAAAAGTTAGCGTCAAAAAATAGGAGCTCTCAATTCTGACGTTTTTGAAAAAATATAAAAAAATATTTTTAGAAGTATTTACTCTATGTAATATTTTTTTGTACTAACATTCAGTACACACATCGTAAGAAATAATCAGAAGAATTCAAAATATTTGAAGGTAAAATGAAGAAGATATAAGGCAAAACATGGATCTCTCAATCCAGACGTTTTAGATTGAGTGATCCTTTGAAACACCATGTTAGGCTGAGTAGAAGCAAAAGTTGATTATCCCAGCATTTAATAGTACTTCTCGACATTATCGCAAAAAATAAATAAATATCCAAATGACAACCGTTAAAAAGTTATAGCAACTTCGTCATTTTTAAAACATCAGGACTGAGTTATCTATATTTTCACATATATCTACTTTTACTTTCATCGCACGGAAAATCTAAAATTCTACCAATTATTAAAAAAACATCTTCTAAATCCTGGCATTTAAACAATTTGTGTAAAGGTTGCACTTTATTAGATTTATAGATTCCAAACTTACCCATACAGCAGTCGTGTAGGGTGACCATGTTTTGTTTTTAATTTTTATGAAGCATGGCATATTATTCTGTAAATATGTATAGTTTAACTTTCATTTTAATGCAGTAAAATTACAAGTTGTGTGTAAATCAATGCTAAAAAAATACATAATAAACCATTTGATTTGCCTATTGATTTAAGTGTATGGTTTTCATCACTACAAATTACTGTCACTGATGACGCCGCTCCCCTGAGAGGCGAAGTAACTTAGATATTAATATATTTCGTTTTGACGTTTATTTAAGCACAGAATACTGGAATACTATATTGTGTGAAGGTACTATGGAAGTATAACTATCAAGGAAATGCTCTAATAATTTTCACAAAGTACAAATTACTTGTTAAACGTTTCTCTGTGTTCAGTAATCCATTTTGGATTATCACTTTTTGAGCATTGAATGGTTATAATCACTTGTGTTCTCATTAGGGTTCCGAATTTATTTATTTTTTTCAAAAAAAGAACTCTTATAGGTGTCTGTTTGTTTGTCGGCATGAATATCTCGAGAACCGTTGGTCGGATATACTTGAAATTTGTGGTACTTATATATATATATATTTAGTAAAATATCTCCTAATATGTGTTGGTGTAAAAGGGTCCAAGTCAAAGATAAGCGCACGTTAGGCTGTCGTTCCTAGTTTCACTATATAAACTTGTGAAACTGTTTACCGATGGGTGATTAAGTCTAAACAAATACCGCTATGAGTTTACACCACAAATACCACTTGTTCAGTGTAGTTTAGACTCACAATTTGCTACGAGGTGGAAATAAAACCAATCCGCTACCTTCGGAACACTCCGCGGGTGGAGTTTTCGCACTTGTCATTTTTTTGTATTGACTTTGTGTCGCGGGTGGCTATATTGTGTTCTCATTTTTAGACAGGCTATTTTGGGGCTTAGGGTACTTCCTGGTATTTATAATATCTTTTTTTTTTAAACATTACCGCTTTAAAGAAATTTAAAATGACTAGGTTTTAAATGTATGTGGTTTAAAAAAAGTTTTTTTTAAACACATTATTAGTGTTTACGGGTTTTTAGGAGATTCGACGGTTATGTTACGAGATTAGTCTGAGTTTAGGTACCGCTTTTCAGGTAGCTCGAAAATTTGAGATCAGTCGTAATTATAACGGTATCCAGATTTATTTTTAAGGCATCAATCTGTGGGTTTACCGTTTTTCAACATTAGTCTATGGATTTACTGTTATTAGTAAACACTAAAATTTGTTTCGGAATCAATCTGAATTTGTATGGTTTGGCATGTGTTCATACCGAGTGCCAACAAAAAAAAAACATGGTCACCCTACACGACTTGCCGTATGGGTAAAATTGAAATCTAAAAATATAATAAAGTGCAATCTTTACACAAATAGTTTAAATGCCAGGATTTAGAAGATGATTTTTTAATTATTCGTAGAATTTTAGATTTTCTGTGCGATGAAAGTAAAAGTAGATATATGTAAAAATATAGATCACTCAGTCCTGATGTTTTAAAAATGACGAAGTTGCTATAACTTTTTGACGGTTATCATTTGGATATTTATTTATTTTTTGCGAATATGTCGAGAAGTACTATTAAATGCTCGCATAGTCAACTTTTGCTTCTACTCAGCCTAACATGGTGTTTCAAAGGATCACTCAATCTAAAACGTCTGGATTGAGAGATCCATGTTTTGCCTTATATCTTCTTCATTTTACCTTCAAATATTTTGAATTCTTCTGATTATTTCTTACGATGTGTGTACTGAATGTTAGTACAAAAAAATATTACATAGAGCAAATACTTCTAAAATTATTTTTTTATATTTTTTCAAAAACGTCAGGATTGAGAGCTCCTATTTTTGGACGCTAACTTTTTTTCCTCGCCTTTACAAATTAAAATATTTCATATATAAGTTTCTACATTATGCTACGAAATGCCAACATAGTCATTTTGCTTGGTTTTGATAAGATCTCTCAATCCAGATGCACATCCTACTGTCGTAGATAATTCAAATCATATTTTTGTCTGTCATTGTATTTATTAATCTTTTGTTCAGGACACTTATTTTTGTTATAAAGACAAAAGTATTAAGTGCAATTGAAAGATTTTACGTCCAATTACCAACATAAAATAACATATTGCCAATTTATCTTTGGCGTCGCCCATTTCTGTCCATAAATCGACCCTCATGGACTTTGTAGGTCTGCTTATACCAGATACAAAGTCACATGATCCAATAAAATATATGTACAAACTTGTAAAACTTTTACTTTCTACCTCAAATGATTATTTATTTCTTAAATCAAAACTTGCTTATTTGCACACACCACCTAAATTATTTTAATAAAAATAAAAAAATAAGGCACCTAGAATAACATACTATCAACTTTCTACGTAAACCAAGTATATATATATCTTATAAGGCTAAAATTAGTTGTATAAAAACTAAGATTATCTGATAGTAGTACCACTTACCGAGCCCTGCACACTGGCGGTTCTATGTGAGCGTGATGATGCACTGGAACTGTTGAGGGTCTGTCTGCGAAGAGCCTCGACCCGGCCGCGAGCCTTGCCAGGAGTCGCAAACTGAGTGATTTTCTTTTTACGTTTCTCTTCCTCTTTCCTCTCTTCACGAACCTACAAACACAATCCATTACCTAAATACTTTATACAATTTATTAATTGTATAGTGAGGTCCTGGGATGGGACAAATGAAGAAAGTTGATAAAAGGGAAATTAAATCGTTTCTTGGTATTTAAGTAATAAAAAAATATAAGGATTTTGTATAAGAAACAAAAAAAAAATCAGTTAAGTTTTAAATCGGTTGTCTGTTAAAGGGACAGCACCCTATTACATAACAAACAATTAATCCCACAAACAGATATTATAAAAATTCAACCAACTTTATAGTTATATAGGAACGTTAAAATTTCATAGCACAACAGATGTAAGAATCGATATATTTATTAAAAGAAAAAAATACCTGAAAATAAATTAAATGTGAAATAATAAAAAAAAACTATTTTAACTATTATCATGATTAATCTATAATAGTGTAGTGATCTTTTAAAAATAAAATATAAATACAAACTAAGATGTAAAAAGCTATATATTTTTATTATAAAATAAGAATTTTCTAAAGAATAAAGTGCACAAAAAAACTAATGAGTTAAAATATATAAAGTGAAAAAAAAAAGCACTTTTGTTCTTACAGTCAGTGGTATCCTAAAATGTACTTTAGGTTTTATCACATAATTATGATTACGCCTTGACATGGAATTCCGAGTGCACCGCTCAGTTTTGCGATTCGTACATTTGTTGCACTGTAAGAATTTTTATCATTAATTTATATTTCTTTAAAAGGTACAATATGCTGCCATGTTGCGGACAAATAAAGAAACTATTTTTACAAACTGTTAAAATACTTATGCAATAGAAAAATCAAGAACATTGTATAATAATGAGTGTAAATAACTTTTTTAGTAATTAATTATTTTAAGTATACATTTACAGCCAGTGTTATTGTCACATTTATTTTAATGAACACTTTGATGCAACTCAATCTAAGGGAAGATATATCGATGTCAATAAAAGTTATTCAACTTGTATGAAAAACTTTTATTGATTCTTATACGGAATAATAACTTTATTTGACGATTGAAAAATAGACCCTCTAAAAAAAATCTAAATTATTCCATAAATAATATGATATTATGATTTTATTGTTTTTCAAATAAGCAATGAAATAATAAAAAAATTACTAACCTGATTTCGTCTCCTTAGTTCGCTGTACACACTAATATCCAAATATATAAGTTGTTGCAAAGCCACGTGTCCCAGCACAAATACAAATCTAGTCAACAGCTCGTCCGGCAAGCTTACTTCCTCTTCCATCTCTTCATTCTTCACCATCGACTCCTCCACCTTTTTATACAATTCCGCCAAAAGTTTTATTATCACTTTATCTGGCATATCACTTAAAGCATAAATCAAATCTATAGAGGTACCAGCGAAAGACACAAACTTATTCAGTTTGGTGAAGCTATGAAGTAAACTGTCATGAAGAGTTGTGAATATTAGATGGTCAGGAGGATATTTTTGTCCCAAAGTGGACAGGGTTTGTAATAACTGAGAGCTTAGGGTTCGAGACTGGTAGTTGGATTGGAGGCCGTGGTCGCATATGAGCTGCAGGTTGGCGAGCGTTACGGAAGGTTTGGCCGCAGATATCATCACCAGGAGAGTGAGAGCGGCTTTACTGTCCGCTTCGGTGGTTCCGTCTAACTTGTGTAGGCACATTTCCCATAGCACCTGTAACAATTTAAGTTTTTTTTTTAATGATTGTCGATTCTAGAACATTATATTTCGCAACAATTTTAGTGATGGGGCACAAATCAAGTAAATTATTTAATTGTACCCTTGCTGTAAATTTTTTGCACGTTTTTGTTTTACAAATGTGACACGATTATCTCGACATTTGTTACAAAATCCGAAAAAAAACACGTATAGGTGCTTAGTTCTAATTCGATTAGATAATTTTACAAGTTTTTTAAAGTTTTTTCTTGTCAAGTATATGAAATAATATTAATATTATTTTAAATAAAAGTTGCTGGCGACCACCTCTGAAACCTGTCTAATATATCGTTGAAGAGTCAAGAGTGTTTTTAAATTGGTATTGTTTTAGTTGAGTAATCAAAAAGTAGAATATACCTGTACGACGGAGGGGGTGAGGTCTCCCTTGCCCACCCACTTGCCCACCAGGTGGTGCAGAGCCAGCGCGCTGCCGCGATCCACACGGAGCACCAGGCTGGCCAGCTTCTTGGCCATGGCGAACGCGCGAGCTCTATCAGACTTGTTTTCGCATTCTAGGTACATTTCTCGGTAGGCACGTTCTACTGCTTCACGTTTGTCCTGGAATTTAAGTCGCGTAAAACTATAGTTTATTAATATTGGAGTAAGTGATTACACGGCTTTTTTGTTAATAGCTCTGACATCAAAAACCTTCTACACTAGTCATCTATATCAACCAATGTGTTTTTTTTTTGTTTTAATCGGTCAAATATTGGGGTGGTTTAGATAATAAAACTACATCTACATCAATAGTTATATATCTTACATCCATAGACTTATAAAAATATCATTAAATAAATTATATATAAATTTTTGTCTAAAAATATTATATTGTGTTAAGAGACACAGCCATACATAAAATACCTATATATATATATTTTTAATTATGTAGATTTTTTAATAAAAATGTTTCCTTACTTTGAATTTCCTTCACCTTGGAGATAAAACAATAAATACCTGATCGGGTGACCACACAAGCATTAACATATTAGCGACTCCAATTTTAGCCGACTCAATGTTGAAATGGTGTGCGATAGTGAAGAATTCTATTGCCTCGTTGACATCTCCCTGCTGCTTTGACATAAGCAGAGAGTTGACGACGGGAATGGCTTCAGAGATCATTTTACTGAAGTGAACTGACTCCTGGAGGAATGCCACAATGGCTTCTTTTTCTTCTACCCGTCTATGAAGAGCTAACTCGTTGTCAGTTGACATCACTCGGTCAGGTGTCACAAATACGTTGCGGAGAAGTGCCACAAAGTATTCTATCTGAAATGTTATTTTGTTTTAAAGTACGGTTGCGGTGAAGGATTTTATTTAACAATGAACTATAGTTATCGCTTTTGCATTATGACAGAGTTAGGAAGTATGGGGTCAATGTATTAAATTATTTTTGTTTTAGTAAGGAACATACATTCGACCCTACATCTAACTTGAAAAACATATTAATCAGAATATGACACTTGGATTGATAATAAAAAATAAAACATATTAAAGTAAACATATAAGAATTATGCCTATTCCACCATTTCAACTCAAAATTTGTGCAAAATAACTTACCTGATCACTCCGCTCCATGTCGCACCGCAACAGTTTAGCATTAGGATACTGTCTTTCTGCATGTTTTACTACCAAATATCCTCTGTAGTAATCCTTATTATTGATATGTTTCCTTATAGAATCATACACATTCAATATAGACGCCTGAGATAGTTCAGGCTCGTCTTGGGTCAATGTATCTAGTTTTTCATTTATGGTCGATATAACATCCTTCTCTATGCTATCCCACTGTTTCATTAGTTCAGGGTCTGGTCCAGGGTTGAGGTTTTGTTGTAATTCTTCCAATATTTTAAGTTCTGACTGTAGTTGTTCTTCTAATATATCTTGTTTTAGTTGAGCAGAGAACGGATTGCATTCTATGAAAACCTGTAGTAAAAATAATATCTTTTTATGAGTTAATACAAAATGTTGTATTGTTGTTTGTTGTACATATAGAGTGTTGTCTCAACACCGGAACACAGTTTTCCTTTTGTAGTTGATTCCCGTAAAGAAGAACAGTGCATTTTGAACTTTAGCATCATAGAGCTTAGGTTGCTTTACCTTAAGTAGTTGTACAGCTGCCTTCCTGACCAGAGCCGCCTTGTCCTTGAGTCGGCCGATGGTTCTCTCCAGCACAGAGCGTTGTCTCACAACCGGCACACAGTTCTCCTTTTGTAGCTGATTCCAGTATTGCAACACCTTTTGTAAAAGAATAAGATGTTATTTATTATCAAATTACATTAAAATAATTTTTCGGTAATTATTATGTATTTCGCGGTGGCAGAGATGTTTAGGTTACCAATGGGTTTAAATAAAAAATAAATTATGTTTGTATGGCAACACCAACATAGCGTCTCGAGAGCACGTTAAGTTGTCAGTCCCAGTATCACTATACTGTTTTTTTAATGATTGTTTATTAATGGGTTATCACCAAAAAAAGTATTAACTTAGGGTTATACCTTATGTCGTACATAGGCCGACATATCATGTATATGTTCGTAAAGGTCGTCAAGGAAGTCGTCCCGCAGTATTTTGGCAGCGTCGGCCAGTCCTTCCCCGCGAAGCTCTCCGCGCAAAGCGGCACACATCATACCGAGCACCGTGATGCGGAGAGTGTACGACTGGAACACGCAATAATAATAATAAATGAGTTATTAATCTAAAACTGTATGTAAATTTGTTTAACAATACTGTCTGTCAATAGTGCCTCTGACTATAGCCCGGGAGTTAACGACATTTTAAAGCTAGTCATTTCAGCATGGCTAGTTTTCTCTGAAATGATAGTTTATTATATGTATGTACACGAAACCGAGGTTAGCTGACGGGTCCGCGGGGGAGGCAAATGCTGGAAAGCCCACGCGTAAAAAAAATGCTGGTATTTTTTTTTTTTCATAAATTTATATTATGAAAATAAAATAATACCAGCAATTTTTTTACAGTATTTTATTAATTGTAACATGTTAAAAAAAAAAATTCAGCTGCTGAAATAGCGGTGGAAAGTACGTCCGCTGCTCGGGTCAACGTTCGGACGATACGTAAAAATTCAAGTCAATTCAGCAAGCTTGAAACTTCATTAAAAAATGATTTATTCTAAACAATTCACAAAAAATATAGTCAGCTGGTGGTATGTGGCACCTGTTCTCGGTTTTGTGTTTGTACACGTTAAGAGAAAACTAGACATTCTGAAATGAGTGACTAAAATATGTTGTTACCTCCCGGGCTATATATAAGCTGTCGGTCCCAGTTTCACATACCAACTTGTGAAACTGATTATTTTTATGATGGGTTAATGAGTCTATCGCGACGAGTTAGTCACT
Source organism: Monopis laevigella (assembly GCA_947458855.1). NCBI lineage: Eukaryota > Metazoa > Arthropoda > Insecta > Lepidoptera > Tineidae > Monopis > Monopis laevigella. The sequence continues at coordinate 23,953,062 of OX381580.1, read as the reverse complement.
TGTTAGGTGTAGACTCATACCATTGGCTACGACAAGGTGGGATTACAAACCCCTCCGCTGGGTACCCTGAGACGGTCTCGGGTAAGGTACCCATAATAATATATATAAAAATAAATAGAATAGAATATTAATTTATTCAATAAATAAACTTATGCTAACTTACAATAATATTTTAAAACAAATTTGATTACAATGCTAATAAAAACTACATTATATTGAAATGGTTTCACCCCATGTTTGAGCATCTTGACTCACATCTATTTCTGGGTGCACCATGATTACATACATATAAACCTAGATTTTATACATAATAAAATAGAATCTATACCAATATTATAAAGCTGAAGAGTTTGTTTGTTGGTTTGAATGCGCTAATCTCAGAAACTACTGGTTTTTGGTACTGGTTCAAATTGAAAAAATATTTTAGTGTTGGATAGCCTATTTATCAAGGAATGCTATAGGCCATCACGCTATGACCAATAGAATATTGCTTACTAACTAGTCCTTACCTCATCACTCTCCAAATAAGGTTGCAGCGTAGTGATAGCTGCGGTCATTTCCTTAGGTAACTCCTTGGTAAGTTCCAATAGGAATCCTCCACAGTTCTTGGCTGCCCCAACTTCTGTTCCCATACCTGCAGTATCCTCTTCTGATGATGCAAGAGCTTCAGCTATTTCCCGCACCTGAGAATAACGAGTAAGAGGTTTATTATCTGAATAATACATAATGACTTTTTATATAGCATGTTAACACGAAAAGCAATTGAATATTAAGTTCTTGATTTCAATTATTTAATTAAAAATAGTTGCTCCTTGTCAAAAAGTGGCAACAAAAACCAAAACCGATTGTTTGAGAGCTGCATTTTGGCATCACTAAAAAAATTCACATGGATGTGTTGAAAAGGCGGTCGCGATGGTTTTGGTACAGAGTAGTGAGTATCACATTTGCCAGATGATTATCATCATGTGCATTATTGTCAACGCTCTTGTTTTTTGATTCATGTGCACAATCACTATAATATAGGCACGTATTTTTCTCACCACAACACACACACTTGCTTGCTTATCACTTGCACACTCATTCATACACGCTCACACACATACAGAAACTGATTTTGTTTTTAAAATTATAATTTGGTGTAAATGTGTATAATTATATTAGGTAGGTCATGAAGCTAAAAAAAACGCGCCCCGGGCCAATGGAGTAAGCATGATACATGATTGCCACCCGTCGCACACAAAACGGTCTATACCACATTCACTTTCTATCCGCGGTAAAAGAATTTGTAATAATTTAACATCTTTGGCTAAATATCAAAGCAAAATCTTCAATGGGTTATGTAGGCGCGATTATCCCCCAAACTTTTTACACAAACACATGAACAGGCCTTCTAACACTCCAAACGCTATACACACACAACAACAAAATTCCCTTCGGCTTATAATACCATACTTCCACGGCGTACACAAAATTCAAAATGTATTAAAGGATAGCTTCTCTATTCTTAAAAATAATAATATTACACGAAATCTTTTGGAAATGTGCCCTAGTGTAACGTATAAACAAAATCAAAATTTAAAAGCTAATTTGGCAAAAAATAAAAATACACGGAGCAATAACACATTGTTAGGTACACACAAGTGCAACCAATCTCGTTGCAAAACATGTCCCATAATAAATTCCGATATCAATATACAAACTCATCATAACCCTGTTGTCATCAAAATTAAAAACTTCGCACAATGTACTACTTCTCATTGCGTATATATGCTGGAGTGCAGATTTTGTAACAGTTTTTATGTGGGAGAGACTACGACACCCCTTCGTAATCGCATGAATGGACACAGACATTCAGTAGATTCTGAAATTAATAATATTTTACCTGTGCCCGCCCATGCGCGTATACATAACACTTATTTACATTAACACACCTTTAACAATTATTATTGTTTCACAGTAAGAGTATTAAAGAGTTTTCCTAAAACTATTCGGTCTATTGATTTAAAAACATGGGAAAGCTCTTTTATATGGCAGCTTGGTGCATATTATAGCCCTGGTCTGAATGTAATGCATTAGGTTTTGTAAATTTATTAATATCGAACCAACAATGGACATAACATGCTGATGATGTTTTCCATGATGGGCTGGGTGATGATATTTTTCTAAAAAATAAATACAAAACTGTATAGTGCATTACCTTTACAATTGCTAAAAGAAATAAAATTACTTTTTCAAAATTTATGACAAAGACCTTCAGTCACTGTCACTGATGACGCCGCTCCAAAGAGAGGCGAAATATTTGGCAATAAAATTTTATAGCTTCAATTTATATATTTTACCAAGTAAGAAACACATCTAACACACTTTATTTGTTTCAGATAACGTTAATATGACCAATTTGTATGGGGAAGTCAATTTTTTTTTTCATTTGCGACATATGACTTTGAAAGGATGTACTTTGGGCTAATATGAGGTTCTGGTGGTCAAATCGAACAACTTTTCCCATGGAACCATGTCTCGCAAATGAAAAAAAAATGCCTTCTCCATATAAACTGGTATCGTTAAAACGATCAATTTGTATGGGGAAGCCAAATTTTATTTTGATTTGCGACATATGGTTCCATGGGAAAAGTTCGATTTCTTATCTCATATTAGCCCAAAGTACATCCTTTTAAATTCACCCTGTATAACAATAAATTAAAATACTTACTTTATTAAATTAAAACATGCACAACTAACTACATGTTACCTACTAAACGCAATCTCAACATTTTTGACCGACCTCCAAGAGGAAGTTACTCGTATAAACGTCGATGCAAACTACAAAAGGCGAAAAACAATTAAATCGTAGCTTGATTCCTTAAAATGTACTGAACATATACGGGTATGCCTGTTGGTAACCAATTTATATTATTTTTAACTGACTTGCAAACTTTCAATTTTAAACATTTATTTTATAAAATGTTATAATAAGCTTCAGGAAAACAATAGTGTGTGTGTATAAAAAGTGAAATAAAATATAAATGTCTTTATTTACCATTTGAGGACCAAAAGTCCCAAGACCAAAATCTTTAGTCAGTTGCACTACTCCTGCGCAAATAGGTGATACACTATGTTCAAACATTTGTAAGATCTGAAACAAAAACAAGTAGATTAAAATTGCAAGAGAAAAAGAAAACAAGTCACATCCAATTCTTTTCTATATAGATTTTGTTAAGTTATATATATGACCACCTCCATAGATAGTGGTTGCATCTTTGGCATTGTTGATCTGGGGGTTGTGGGTTCGATTTGTACCCATGGCAAAACAAAAAGTATGTTTTTCTGTAAAGTTTGTCATGGGTCTGGGTGTTTATTAAATATCTATTATTACATTTTTGGAAAAATCTTAAATGTACATCCCCTGAAAGTCCATAATTTTATTAAAAACTAGAGTCAATAGAAGATAAAGAAAAATCATACCTGAACCATTTTTATAATGCATGCAGTCCCATGGTTATATTTCTTAATCAATACACCAAGTATTTGAAATATAGTCTCTCGTACAGATTTTGTCTTTATGATTTGTTCTTCCAACCCTTTGTAACAGGGATCTGCTACCATCCTGGAAATAGAGTTATATATCTCACTTGAATAAAAACCTAAACAAAATATAAAATTTTTAAGTAAACACAACTTTTTTATTTTATTTATGTGCAGGGCGAGCTAGGGCCTTATACCGAGTTTGCAACCGCTAAACACGACAAGACGATGCGTAAAGTATTCATATGGAAATATAAGTTCTATTCCAAAGGTTATATAGTCTGTATTATGTTGGCTATAATAATGCCGCCATCTTGAAATACGCGAATTCTTTGCAAGTTTGAACATGTGTGGAGCATTGGAATTTCAACTCTATAATTAACAAGATAGAACTTATATTTCAATATTTATAGTTTACGCAACGTCTTGTCAGGTTTAGACAGGTAACACTACAGTTTTTAGGTCCTTGGTTCAAATACCGGTGTATACCAAAGAGTTTTTAATTAAAATAATATGTACATTAGTTTGAAAATTCTGTACATTGCAGTGACTCAGAAATTATGTTAAGCTGCCAGTCCTAGTTTCACTACCCAAGTAGCAAAATGTGGTCCTGTAAGTATCCTAGGACCAGCAGGGTGATTACGCGCACCAAATTTAGCTCGCACGCCGATCGCTATGACGCGTTTATTTATTTATTTAAAAACTTTATTGCACAAATTTAGTACAAAGGCGGACTTAATGCCGCTAGGCATTCTCTACCAGTCAAACCTTTGGGACAAATTAAGCAGTAAGTAGGTAAAATAGGTGCAGTAAAATACATTTAAGAAATAGAGTATACAAATATTATACATACACACTAATGCTGACTACATATACATACATATCATAAACTATATTAATAATATACATACATATTAATAAAATAGCAAATATTACAGCAACAGCACAATATAGCACTACCCACAGCACAATAATTATTTAAAGCAGAAACACAGGATGAGATGAGAGAGAGAGCGAGCCCAAACGAATAATAAAAAGGAGACACATTCATTTATTATGAGTTTTTAAAGCCGCTAGGCTTGAACTACGTCATTATGACGTCAAAACGATTCGCGTGCGAGCGAACTTAGTGCGCGTAATCACCCTGCTGATATATTTAAGTCCTATAGAAATCCTATTAACGTTTATAAGACCACATTTGGGCGCATTTTACAGGACTATTGCGTCCTATAGTAATTTTGTTACAGTCCGGTAAAGTGCAAATTGGATTTATTATTATTTTATTGGGTGCTTCTACAAGATCGTTGTATCCTATAAAGATTTGGTACACGCACTGAATCAGCGTGATTAGTCCTGTACCGGTGTTTTTAATCCAACAGTGGTAAATGTGATGCCAATACTAGAGCATTCATTTTTCATTTAATTTGTAATGGTGGTTCGATTGAATCTTTATATATATTGCAACTGCAAAGTAATCTTAATACTATTCATAATCATAAAATAGGTTGATAACTTGTTCTATTTTCACTGTTATATAAAGAAATTAACTTGCAAAATAAATTTTATTGATAAAGTATTCGATGATAATAAACATATTTTTATACACCTTCAAAAGAAACCATAATTATTATTTGTTTATTCATTAATTATTAGTAAATACACAGATTGGATCGCCGTCCATGTTGTAATGCCATTATCAGGAGCTTTACAATGCATTTTAGTCAAGTTAATGCTATTATAGGATCATAGTCATGGACACCATATTCTTTAAAACCGATGACTCTAGTAATAGCAAATGCAGGTCACGTATAAGTAGAATCTTACCTATAGTAGTAGCAGGACGTGCAAGTTTTGTGCTAGCAATCCAATAGAAGTCACAACAAAGACTAATCAATCATTTAATATCTTCGACGTATAGTAGCTTGACCCAAAACGTTTACAGGAGAACTTTTCTTATAGAAGATAAAACAAAACGTTAATAAGAATAAATAGTCTTATTAAATGCATTTATAGCTTTTATTTATTTTTATAATATGCATTTTAAGACTCCTATAAGTATCACATAATGTAATCCTGTAAACGTTTATAAGACTACGTAATACGATCAAGAGTGCTTGTAGCGTAAATAGTCTAATAAGATGTTTTTGTAAATGTTTATAAGACTACCTAATAGGATCGAAAGTGCTTGTAGTGCAAATAGTCCCATCAGCTGCTTATATAAGATCAGTGATTTTAATCAAAGCGTCTATTAGTGTGCTATGAGATGTTTGGTCTTAAAAGTCAACAATTATAAGATAATTTTGCTACTTGGGTACCTATTTGTGAAACTGTTCATAGATATTGTGTGTTATCCAAACATTGAGACAAGCTAGCCACTTTTTTTTCACCATTGGCTATGACAATGTAGGAATAATACCCCTATGATGGGAATCCATTAGGTAGGCACCCATGATGGTATGTATGTAAAATTTCATTTGCAAAGTCAATTAAAGTATGCATGCTAGTATCTTACTGCATGATAACTGAGTACATACTTATGGGTTTAGTCCCTTTGATTTTGTTTTGGATTGTCTGATTCCCAATACTCTAATATTGTTTCGAGAACCAATCCTCAATATCCCAACTACTAATGAACATTAAAAAAATATCTTGAAGTTTATATATTTATATGCCAATTAAAAATGTATCTCATACAATACAACTTACGAAACAAAATTATCATCAGCTAATGGTGGGTCCCATAGCCTAGACAGTGGTTGTTGCACTACCAGATGTAGGGTCACCAGGGCAGCTTGCTTCTCTGACTCTGTCCATCCACAGAACTCATCTTGGTCTACTGTCTTCTTTCCTTTTTTACCCAGAGTCAGTTTTGTGGAGTTCTAAAATTTATTTTACAATTTAAAAAAATAAACTACCTACATATTAAAGCCACCATGTCTTATGAAATCTTAGGTAAAGATTACTATTATCTTGTAAAGAAAACAGTGCCAGTAATATGAGACTTTAAACCATGAAGGTAAAAACAGTGCCCGTCCGCGCGCCGCTACTGGAGTAAGCATCATTCAATTTGCAGGATACCGCGCGAGGACAAATTTGTCACTCACACACACTTTCACATTTTTTACATCCTCAGTCTGATTTGAGGGTTAGGCGGAGAAAGTGGAAAAGAGCTCCACTTTTATTGTCGGAAAAATGGTTAATTGTGCATTAAAGCTGTGCTCTTAAAAAAAGTACCTAGTGTCACCTTTTTTCAAGTATGTATTTAACATGTTTTTCTTATATTAAACCTTAATAAAAGTAAAAATAAATACCCATAATAAAAATATTAAAATCTGACGGTAACTGTCAAAATATGTGCATCAGTTAGAAGTTGAAGAACTAGTGATGTGTTTTTATTTTTAATGAGAATTTTGATACTTTAAAATCATTTATAATCATTTAAATTTAATTTAATCAAAAGGTATGGCGACAACAGAACCGTCCAACGAGGTTTGTCAGTTACAATTTAGTGATGTGATTTTATAGTTGATAAACTCGATTTTTGTATCTTCTCGTCCCAAATACCGCAGTGTTTAAAAACCAAGGTGTTCGAGCAGTGTGTGTTGCCAGTGATGACTTACGGATCAGAGACGTGGTCGCTTACTATGGGTCTCATGAAAAAGCTCACAGTCACACAAAGGGCGATGGAGCGCGCTATGCTCGGCGTTTCCTTGCGGGATCGTATTCGAAACGATGAGATCCGCAAAAGGACCAAAGTAACCGACATAGCCTCCAGAATCGCCAAACTTAAGTGGCAGTGGGCAGGCCACATAGCTCGCAGAACGGACGGCCGTTGGGGCATTAAGGTTCTCGAGTGGCGACCGCGTGCCGGAGGACGCAGCAGAGGCAGGCCCCCCACAAGATGGACCGACGACCTGAAAAAGGTGGCGGGAAGCCGATGGATACAAGCAGCGCAGAACCGGTCATTGTGGCGATCCTTGGGGGAGGCCTATATCCAGCAGTGGACGCGCGAAAGGCTGGCATGATGATGATGATGAAACTCGATTTTTGTAAATACTTTCATGGTTATAAGATATTATAATTTTTTATTTTTTTTAATATAATACTAATTATATTTTCTATACATACAGTTTCCCGAAAGATCCGGCATTAAAACGTAAATGGGTAGAGGCAATTAAAAGAGAAGAAAATTGGTTACCAACAATCATACCACATACACGGTTCAGTACATTTTGAGGAATCAAGCTATGATTTAATTGTTTTTCGCCTTTTGTACTTTGCTTCGACTTTTGTAACTTCCTCTTGGAGGTCGGTCAAAAATGTAGAGATTGCGTTTAGTAGGTAACATGTAGTTGTGCATGTGTTTTAATTTAATAAATAATTTAATTTAATAAAGTAGGTATTTTAATTTATTGTTATATTTACACACATATTTTAAATCCACTAGTATTATAAATGCGAAAGTGTCTATCAGGGTGAATTTGAAAGGATGTACTTTGGGCTAATATGACGTTCTGCTGATAAAATCTAACAACTTTTTCTATGGAACCATATGTCGCAAATGAAAAAAAAAATTTACTTCCCCATACAAATTGGTCATTTTAACTTTACTAGTTTGTATGGAGAAGACAATTTTTTTTTCTTTTGCGATACATGGTTCCATGGGAAAGTTGTTTGATTTGATCATATTAGCCCAAAGTATATCCTTTCAAAGTTATTGAGTCTATTCAAAATACGACGAGTTAGCCACTTGTTCGGTGAACACTCATACCATTGGCTACAACGAGGTGGGATTAAAACCCCTTCAACGCTGGTTACCTTGGGGCCCGTGATGATATGTGTGTGTATTACAATTGTATATCAAAAATAATTATTAATCTTTGATGATCTCTATAAATCCCAAAATATTTGTTTTATATTGATAAGTTATAATATTTGTTGTCGGTGGCAACACTATCTAAACTATTAAGTATGCAATTTAATATTTAGCTTTTTACATGAAGGTAAAAACCGTGCCCGTCCGCGCGCCCCTACTGGAGTAAGCATCATTCAATTTGCAGGGTGCCGCGCGAGTGACAAATTTGTCACTCACACACACCTTTACTTTTTTACATCCTCAGTCTGATTTGTGCGTTCGGCGGAGAAAGTCGAAAAGAGCTCCGCTTTTATTGTCGGAAAAATGGTTAATTGTGCATTAAAGCTGTGTAGAAACTACTATTAAAAAAAAGTACCTAGTGTCACGTTTTTCAAGTATGTATTTAACATGTTTTTCTTATATTAAACCTTAATAAAATATTATAATAAAACCCATAATTAAAATATCAAAATCTAACGTCGTAACTATGGTAACTGTCAAACTATGTGCATCAGTTAGAAGTTGAAGAACTAGTGATGTGTTTTTATTTTTAATGAGAATTTCGATACTTTAAAATAATTTATAATATTTTCAATTTAATTTAATCAAAAGGTATGGCGACAACAGAAGCGTCCAACGAGGTTTGTCAGTTACTATTTAGTGATGTGATTTTATAGTTGATATACTCGATTTTTGTAAATACTTTCATGGTTATGAGATATTATACAATTATTGTTTTTTTTATATAATACTAATTATATTTTCTATACAGATACAGTTTCCCGAAAAATCCGGCATTAAAACGTAAATGGGGAGGCAATTAAAAGAGAAGAAAATTGATAACCAACAAGAATACTCGTATGTTCAGTACATTTTGACGAATCAAGCTACGATTTAATTGTTTTTCGCCTTTTGTAGTTTGAGTATAACTTCCTCTTGGAGGTCGGTCAAGAGTTGAGATTGCGTTTAGTAGGTACATGTAGTTAGTTGTGCATATGTTTTAATTTAATAAATAATTTAATTTAATTAAGTATTTTAACTTATTGTTATATTATTATATACCTACATTTTTTAAATCCACTAGTATTATAAATGCGAAAGTGTCTATCAGGGTGGATTTGAAAGGATATACTTTGGGCTAATATGAGGTTCTGCTGATAAAATCTAACAATTTTTTCTATGTAACCATATTTCCCAAATGAAAAAAAAAATGTACTTCCCCATACAAATTGGTCATTTTAACGTTACTAGTTTGTATGGAGAAGGCCATTTTTTTTTCTTTTGCGATACATGGTTCCATGAGAAAGTTGTTTGATTTGATCATATTAGCCCAAAGTATATTTTTCAAAGTTATTGAGTCTATTCAAAACATCGCGACGAGCTAGCCACTTGTTCGGTGTAGACTCATACCATCGGCTACGACGAGGTGGGATTAAAACCCCTCCGCTGGTTACCTTGATAATATGTGTGTGTATTACAATTGTATATCGATAAATAATTATTAATCTTTGATGATCTCTATAAATCCCAAAATATTTGGTTTATATCGATAAGTAATAATATTTGTTGTCAGTGGCAACACTATCGAAACTATTAAGTATGCAATTAAATATTTAGCTTTTTATAATAAAAAAACAATACACTTCATAGACACGCGCACACATTCGTGTTTGCTTGTATCTCTTTTTGTCTCAAGCAGTTTTTTAAGTGTCAGAAGCGTTGAGCTGCCATTTGAAGCCACACCTTTTTCCCCGTTCTTCATTTGTTCGACTCAGAAATTGGCGACACCGGTATCGTACTATTATGAAACAATTTATGTATCATGCTTACTCCATTGGCGCGGGGCGCGTTTTTTTAGCTTCATGGCTTTTTATAATAAAAAAACAATACACTTCATAGACAGGCTTTTTTTTTTTTTTCTTAAAGGTTTAGTGGAGGGTTAATGATTAATACAATATTAAACATTATAACACTCACACTACGTTTTATAATGCTACATATATTATGTATATATATGAATGTATGACATATATTATGTAGCATTATAAAACGTAGTGTGAGTGTTATAATGTTTAATATTGTATTAATCATTAACCCTCCACTAAACCTTTAAGAAAACAAAAAAAAAAGCCTTTTTAACCAATCCCATCTAACTAATTGTTGGTGTGTACAAGTTAGGAAAAAGATCTATACATAAAATTATTAAGTTTAAAATTGAATAGTTAAGCTATTCAATTTTTAACTGCCAGTCAAAACTTGTTTTAGAACTTACATCTGCTGCCAATTTTGTATCCTTAGTTTTCATAATACTAGTATATAAATACATAATCATTTTAAGCAAATTTAAGTTTTTTGTCCTGATATCTGGGTCTATTTCTTGTTCTTGAAATATAGGTTCCAAGTGATCACTAATACTTTTTGCAGCCCTCAAAATGTGGTCAAACCCTGAAATTTTATATATATATATATATACATTAATTGGGTGAAAATTACAATGCTGTACATTAGGGTGATAATTACTGACACCTACAAACAAATTTATTCTATTCATGGAAAAAGATAATCCTGTCAGAGTATGATGCAACCCTTCTTAATTATTTATGAATGCCAAATACATAATCAAGGAAATGTATGACATTTGGTACATTAGCATACCTTGATTTTTAAAGGGTATGGTGTAGGCTTTTGTTTTCTTGAACAATCTGTTATGTAAATAATAATATGTAGTAGAATTTACACATATTGCTTTGGTCACAAACTAAGCTCTAGGCTTGTACTATGTGTACCGAAACAACAATAAAATACAAATTATATATATATTTTTTTTATAATAACACAACATGTGACTGCATAACTCTGAGATAAGAAGATTATGCAGTCCATGAATAGGCGCCGCTAACACCAGAATCAAATGACGCGTCACTGGTGGAGTCTACTATGTTAGCTACTTATGTAAAAGGATACTTATATCCCCTTTTATCTGTGTTTTGAATCACTCTAAAATGACGTTTACCTTTATATATAACATTCATATTATATATATATATATATTTATAATAACACAACATGTGACTGCATAACTCTGAGATAAGAAGATTATGCAGTCCATGAATAGGCGCCGTCAACACCAGAATCGACTGATGCGTCACTGGTGGTCTACTATGTTAGCTACTTATGTAAAAGGATACTTATATCCCCTTTTATGTGTTTTGAATCACTCTAAAATGACGTTTACCTTTATTTATAACATTCCATTCTAATTTGTTGCCGTGAACTATAATTGAGAAATATGTATCAAAATGTTCAAGAATATATTCAACTCCTTCAGAGTTATATGCTCTAGCTGCATCTGAAATAATAACAATAATATGTAGGACAATTTACACATATTGCTCTGGTCACAGACTAAGCTCTAGGCTTGAACTATGTGTACCAGGAACAACACTAAACACCTAGACCACATGACAAACTGCACTATTTTTTCCATGTGGGTGGGAATCAAACCCAGACCACCCGATACAATACCAAACACGCAACCGCTACAGGGCAGAAATATAAAAAATATTAAAATAACACAATTACAATATTATAGCCTTATAAAAGGTCTTTGTTAACAGCACTATTACTAGTTAGCCCCGCCCCTAACGCTACCCACTGACCGGCTATTTATATTAATATAGTTTAGATATTTGTTCATATTAACTCCAAAACAGCTGAACCGATTTGTATGAAATTTTGTGGTGAGACGACATATAGCCTCCTTTATATCCCGGTAAATAAAAGTAAGGCTCAAATTTCCAGGCAAACTAAATAGCAGGCAGAAGCTATTTAAATTAAGTTTTTAATAGAATTCTAAATAGAAAACTTGTTCACAATATTATTAAGCTTCTTATACTTAATTTAAGTATTAATTAACTCTGCAAATTTGTAAGAAATTTTATTACCTTGTATTTTAGACAGTAAAAACCGTGGTTGGGTAACATCTTCAACATGATATTGTCCAGCATGAGCCTCAAGTAAATCATCCTTTTGTAAAGGAATAACAAATTCGAAATCACTCATTTTCCTGAAAGCGTCTTTTTATTGAAAACTTTTACCAATATATTAAATGAAACATTAACATTATTTTACCGCCAAAGCATAACAATTATTTCCCAAACAAATCAAACGAAAGAATGATTTTGAATGATCTTATCTACGGATTATTAAGGAATGAACTATTTCGAATTATTACGAATTTCGTTGAATGTGTTTGTTTGAATTTAATTTATTTTACAGAGTAGTTTAAATTTGATTGAATACACCACATGCACAGATGTTCAAATACCTATTTACTACTTCTATGGGCTCTTATTCAAATTACAACTAATTTTAAGTATAATATTGTAGAAGAATTGAACACTGTGATTAACATTTTTTTAAATAGGAAAACAGCAAAAATAAAATAAAGTAGGTAATTCAAGTTCTGCGAAAAACTAAGCAATAGGGCAACTTTGCTTAGTCGCGTTCTCTCGAGAGGTAAATTCGTTCTGGTAAAAGTATACAACTAAAAATCTATTTCATCATCATCATTATCATAATTTCTTTCGGAAATTAAAGTTTTTATAATTTGTATCTCCAAAAACATTTTGTTCATTATTCAGTAAAGTAAATAAAAAACTAAAATCTACAAAGTAATTAAACACATAAATTAAACAAAAGTATATAAGAAAACCAAATATTTATAGTTCGAAAGATAATAAAACCTAATACATAATAAAAAATTAACAATAAAAATTCACCTCCAACACGATGCTAAAAATGTTAACATTTATTGGTAACATTTTGGAAAAAAAACGAGTTAGTAACAACCACGGATTGGAAAAACAAGTGGAAGTGCAAAGTAGGCGTGTTTAGTGTGGCACAATTAAGCGTAGCTACGCTTATTTGATCCCAGTCGTTATCAGTCGTGTCTAACATCGCTTCGAGTTGGTAGTCTCGCGTCGTTCCTGATTTTTCCGCATAATTATTGTAAATATGCCGTATTGTTGCATTCTGGAGTGCAAAAACGATAGTAGGAGAAAAAATCTTCGTAATGGAGGTGTTTTGTATCATCGGTAAGTACGATTTTGTTAGTATTCTTTAAAAACCTTAACTTATTTTAGTTTACTAATAATTGTAGTTTAAATGAAGTTAAAATCAACCTTATGTAATTGTAATAAAGAATACTTTAGATTGAACTTTGGATTTCAAAAGTTCTTGCTACTCGGTTAGTGTTGTAGTGGGTGCTTATCGATATAACTTATTTATTTAAAGAAAAGAAGGAACAGTTTCGGCAGTTATACAAAATTATATACTTATTTTTAATTATATACTTATTTTTTTAAATATTTATTCATATTGTATCGCATACAATTTTTTAATAGTGTGGGCTTAGAATAATAAAATGTACGTGTAAACTCTTTATGACGATAAACTCCCTATACGTAGAAGTCAGCACAATTTGGTTGGTTTACCACATACATAAAAAAATATTTATAGCGCAGCAGCTATTCTCTATTATGAAGAATTGTGTTCATATTTAGACACAGTAACAGTTGTTTGTAAAAAGAAATTGAAATTAATAGTTTATAAAATTGAATAATCAAAATTTATTAGGCTACCATTGTTACAATTACTTACCATTACCATTACTTACTATTTACCATATTGTTATAATGAGCGGTTTATATATAATTTCATTAAAATCATTGAAAGGTCATCAATAAGAACTTAACCAACTTTCTAACCTTCGTCATATGCACAAACAAAATTGGGGTCTGTACCATTGCGACTAAAAACTCATTTTTTTTAAATAACGATAAAAAATATTTTTTTAAATAATGTAATATTCCAGGAAAAAATAATTTCTTTATTTTGCCTAATTTCTTTATTTTTATTACAAAAATACTAGTTATATTAAGATTGCGTCCCAAAGTTTTGTTTCGTGCTCACGTCACAACAACGTCACCCAACTCAACTTAAAAAAATATACTTGTCTCAAAAATCAGTGTTTAAGCCTTTATATTTTCTAAAAGTTTTATAGCTATGTTTTCTAAAAAGTTTTCCCTTCAATCTGCGTTTAAATATATAGAGCACAATTTATATTTAAAAAAAGCATCGATATCGATACTTTAAATATTTTATTATGTCGCCGCCTTTCAATTATTATATTTTTATGCAAGGAAAGTTCTAGAATAAACTAAAATACTTTTTTATATAAAAGATAATATGCCTTATGTCGACTGAACAAAACATTTATTCGAATGTTGTAGTAATCACGCCATCTGTGTTGGAATAGCAGAACAAATTTTATAGGAGGTTCTTACTACTTTATGATAGATGGCATGTTTATTTTTTTATATGAATTTAAATCTAATTATTTGGAGAATAGTGTTTAAAATTGCTGTGTATATTTGCAACCAATCAGGACGAAGTGGTTATAGATTCTATACTTATAGATATATGATTTTGGCGACACCGGTTCTAATACATTTGGTGCTTTATAGCATTTCCACTTGTTTTTTCTATTCCGTGGTAACAACTAACGGCAGATGTTGGCTTCGATCATATAACTAATGGATGGAGCATAAGCAAGCTTTCCCCTCTGCCAAAAAATCGAGTTAGTAACGACTAACGGCAGATGTTGGCTTCGATCATATAACCAATGGATCGAGCATAAGCAAGCTTTTCTCTCTGCCAAAATACATGGTCATATTGGCCATATACCATCAAATCCTCCAACATTGCCCGCTTTTTACACCTTTTTAGTCACTGACGAATAAGTATGTACAATAAACCGAACCAAGGCTAGTATTAGTTTAGCAAATTATATTTGGGATAAATTGTTTTGCTTAAAAATCTAATTTGCCTTTTAGTTTCAGTAAAAACTAAGAATAAATAAGTGGGCAAAATAAAGTGAAAAAGTGCCCAACTTTGCCATTCTTTAATTGCTAAGCCATTTTAAGACTAATTTGTGTGAATTTTGGAGCGAACATACAAAACTAAGCAAAGATACGAAAGTAATTCTATAAAATAACTAACTTACATTAATCTTTCTGCAAATTAGGTGGCCAAAGTTAGGTAGACATTTTTTACAATTTTCATACAAAACATTCTGTGGAACAGGGTTGTCGCAAATTATTTGCCAAGGAAAAAGTTTATTTTCATCACCTTTAATATTTATTCATTAAAAAAGTTATCAATGTTTTAATAAAAACTAAGATCTTATTTTGTAAGAAATACACCAATATTTAAAAAAAAAAAAACAACCATAGAAAAATCTTTTAAAACTTTTTTTTTTAATAGTTATAGATTGAAATTAACCCGAGCCTAATCACTATAAGAATATACTCTCAAATTAATGTTTTTAGGTGAAAATTTTATTTTATCAAGACCATGGTTGCTGCAACCCCGAAAAATCTATAATATAGATGACTTCAATCTGCTGCGCGTCGAAAAAAATCGTAACAATACTGAAAATGCCCTAAATGGTAACATTTAGGGCATTTTCAGTACAGCTTATGGCAAAAGATTCATTAAAAATCTTGCCTGGATTGGGAATATTAGTTTTAAAAGCATACCTAATCGTCATTACAAATGACGAACTTAATTTTATTATTCGCAGCAACATTATCGTAAGAAATAACTATAACATAAAACAACTAATGGAACTAGTTCAAATTATTTTATTATTCACAGTAGTACCATTATTACCTTTACTCTTAAGTAATGGAACTAGTGCGAAAAACGTTCGCAATAGTTCCATCATGGAACAACGCAGTGGAACTACTGCAAACAATCCGACTGAAAAGGAAAAACATTTTTTTTTTACTTGCTGTAACATTTCTGGCGTGTAGTTCTTATATGACCGGGCTCCTAATTTTCTATGACTATTCCTGTTTTTAAGGTTTGGGATTTGTTGACATTCTGAAAAAAAAAAGCGTGATAGGATTTGAAATAACTAATAAATAACGTAGGTAAATTCTAAATATGAATGAAGCATAAAATATAAATATATAAAATGCCTATAATACTATGCCTACTAACTATAAAACAAAATAAAGCAAAATCATATCAACGCTGGTTACATTTTTAGTTAAAATCTAAGTTTCTAATACTAGTAACCTATATAATAACAATAATACAAATGTGACGGCCCTAGAGCCTCAGAATAGGCGAGCAATGTTGGGATGGTTTACCCTGCGATTATCTGCATAACATTGCTCAGGGCCTAAACTTTTATAACGGATGACTTTTTTATTTGGAAATGACGAAATATCTTCTTATTTATAGCCTATTTTTATATAATATATGCAATACTTACTTATTTTGATTGCTTCCTAGGAGTCAAGCACAAGTTTTTTTCATAAAAATTGGCACCACAAAAATATGTCGGCTTGTGACAGGCAACTGTTTAATATTATAAACGTCATACCCATTCATATTGCCATAATAATACTTAATTTTCTAGCAAAAAAGAGAAGATTAGTTTAAACGTAATACTTCTGTAAATAAATGTTTTCGAAATTATATTTCCTTGCTGGGCAAAGTTTTGATGAAAGAGTAAAGTTGGAGGATTTGACGGTACCATATATAAAGCAAGGGGCTCTAGAGAAAAATCCGGCGAGGTGACGAGTCGTGTCGCCTTCAATCAAAACTGTATAGGCTTTGGCAGGTGACAGCGTACCTCACGCCTACTGTCACTGTCAAAATACATACGTTTTTGACTGAGGCGATGCGACATGTCGCCTCGCCTGCTTTTTCTCTTCTTCACGTTCAATCGGCGTCATTTGGTATCGATTGCTGTCGCATAAATGTTCTTCACTCACTCAAAAAAAAAAAGGTTGATTGTGCAGTTACACTATCGCTGCGTTCCGACCGGTAGCGCGGGCAGTTTTTCGTGGTGCCATCTAAAACCAGCGCGACCGCACGTTTCAACACAGCCATGTAATTTTTTTAGGAATGCTAAAATGCAGATCTGAAATGATCGGTGTTGACTTTTGAAGCATTATTTTGAATTAAATAATTGAAATTACAAATATTACTACCTTATCATTATATAATAAATCAATATTTTTTAATTAACTATTATTTAAATACAATAATTTTATAATATCACAGTATTAATTTAATTAACAACCTCAAACTAAACAAACCATAGCTGAATTTAGTTACACCCTTTCTATAACTCTGTGGTTACACCATATTTATTTTTTAGGTTTAATAGAACTTTTAAAACTAAAGCAGGGGCTTTATTCCGAGTTATCAACCGCTAAAGACGACAAGACGTTGCGTAAACTATAAATATTGAAATATAAGTTCTATCCTATTAAATATAGAGTTGAAATTCCAATGCTCATAAGATATTCAAACTTGCGAAGAATTCGTGTATTTCAAGATGGCGGCATTATTATTGCCAACCTAATACAGACTATATATCTATTGAAATAGAACTTATATTTCAATATTTATGTTATTATTATTCTGATATGTTTTTTTTTATTATTTTTCTTCTGGCTTTTTCTATCGCTTATCTTAATGCGATAATTCAGCCAATAACAGGGGCCTGACCAAAGAACACGATCGCCAATCGAATCGCCGCATCGATCGATAAAAATGTATAGGAATTTTGCTCTATGGGTAGAGCCTGATCGATTGGAAACGTCAAATCCCATATATTTGGCTTTCGATCGGTATTTCGATTCGATTATCGATTGGCTCTTTGGTAAGGCCTCTGGTGTATTTATATTAATGTATCTCACAGATTCAGAATACTAAAATTATCTTCTTGATTTCTTTTAGGCGTTTTATTGTAGCTTATTTGTCATTGTTTTAGTACTCCATATGTAATATTTCTCTTGGTTGGCTATGATATCGCCATTTCTTTTTCCATAATATTTCTGTGATATCTTTAAGCCGAAACTGTATCCTTGAGTATACTATCTACAATAAAAGCTCCAAAAAACCACACATCATCATCATCAGCCTATCGCAGTCCACTGCTGGAAATAGGCCTCTCCCAAGACACGCCACTGATCCCTATCCTTCGCTCTTCCCATCCAGTCTCTGCCAGCCACCCTCCGGAGGTTATCAGTCCATCTAGCTGCGGGGCCACAAAAACCACACAATAATATATAAATTAGTAAACACACAAGATGGGATTAATACTATGTACATAATGACTATGATAAAGCATGAAAAACACAAACAAAAAATAATAATAATTGTCATATAATAAACAAAAATATAGTTTAATATTAAAATGTGAAATGTAATATGATAAAGTTTTAATGAATGTAGTAAAAACCAAACCCAGTAAAATTTTAAGATTAGTTGGTCGAGCAATTTTTTAAGGAAGTATGTCATATAATGAGTATGAATTTAATGGGCAACAAAAAAATATGTGATCAGGAGTACCAATATCCATTCCACATTCATATATGGCATGGTCTCTAATTCTTAGTTTTGCCAGATGTACAGGGGCCTGACCAAAGAACACGATCGCTAATCGAATCGCCGCATCGATCGATACAAATGTATAGGAATTTTACTCTATGGGTAGAGACTGATCGAAGAGAAACGTCAAATCCCATACATTTGGCTTTCGATGGGTATTTCGATTCGATTATCGATTGGCTCTTTGGTAAGGCCCCAGGAGAGCAACAGTGTCCTAACCTTAATCTACATATTGTAGATGTAACTAGTCTGCTGGAAGAGCGAAAATAGAAAAACCAGAGGCGGTATGGTAAAATAGGTTGGATGGATGCATAAAATTGGCCTTTTTTGCTTGTAGATTCATTATAATAATTTTGCCAGGAGGTTCTGAAGTCTTGCTTTGTTAGTGCTAGATAGTCATTAAAATAAACTATGTTGTGTTGGGAATTACTTGTAGAGGCAGCCATTTCGGCAAACGCGTCTACTGTTTCATTCCCAATAATTCTACAGTGGCTAGGTACCCAAGCCAATTCTACTTTTATACCTGCTATAAAAAGTCTAAAAAAGAATTTTCTTAATGTCTAAAATAACTTTGTGCATAATCTTAGAATATACTAAATCTGATTCAATAGTTTGGAGAGCACTTAAGGAGTCGGAGAAAATAATAATATTGTTGAGAGAATGAGATTCACAATATAATAGGGCCTCAAGAATTGCTATAGATTCACCAGTAAAAACGTAAGTATGGGGAGGACATTTATAGGTCAAAACAACATTATAGTAAGGGATCCAAACAGCTGCGCCAACATTATCAGAATTGGATAATTTTGATGCATCTGTGAAGATGTGTAATCTATTCGGCTAGCATTTATTAGCTATAATTTGAAAAGAGTTTTCATTATTAGAGCCATCTGGGTCGATTCCTATATTAGAAAAAAAATTAGGCTGGAACATAATGACGTCAAACTCTGTTAAAAAAAGGGGGTTTCAGGGGGATCGGAAAAAAGAAGAAATATTTTTTAATTGTAAATATGTTTTATAAATACAAGGAGGGGTCTTGTGCTTTCAAAATTAATTGGGCATTAATTGGGAGAGTTGTTCTAAAGAATCAAATAAAGGATGAGAGGAGTGTTGACAGGCTTTGATGAGAAACCGGTCTGCTAGGTATTGGCGACGAATAGAGAGAGGGGCATCTGCACACACAGCTTGAAGGCAGTTGGAAGGTTAATTGGGGAGGATTTCATTGCGCCACATACCACACGTAGGCTCTTAGATTGTATTTTGTCCAACAATCGCATAGATTTTTTATTACATGGCTCTAGAAGAAAGGTGCCATAATCCAAATGGCTTCTTATTATGGCGTTATAAAGTAATTTTTGTAAAAAGGGGTGGGAGCCCCACCATACACCTGATAGACTTAGTAATACATTAATATTCGCTTCACATTTGTTAGCTATGTTTTTGAGGTTAATTGCCCCAGACATTCTGGAGTCTAAAGTAACACCTAGGAATTTTACATTGTTGGAAAAGGGAATAACTTCATTCTCAATAGATAGAGATATAGGGGCTATCTGTTTTTTTTTTTGTAAATGTAATGGTGACACTTTTTGAGGCAGATAGGGAGAGGCCATGGTCATTTAACCAGGAGTATAAGTAAGATAAAGCTGAATTAAGAGAGGAAGTAGCTTCTGTGAATTTAAAAAAAGGAATATATAAGGCAATGTCATCAGCATATTGCAGGATTTTACAGGAGGGTGTAACAGAATGTTCTAAATCATAGGTGTACAGATTGTAAAGTAAAGGACTTAGAACTGAACCTTGAGGGAGACCCCTCCGAAGGATGCGAGGAGATAGTGAAATGTTTTGAGTTTGGACAGTAATGGAACAAACACTTAGAAGATTGCAAATGAATTTACTTAACATCACAGGGATTCTCAGCTGTCGCATTTTGCTTCTGGGAACTGGAATTAAGACATTATCATAAGCTTAAGAGATATCAAGGAAAACAGCAGCAACATATTTTTTTGTACTAAAAGCAACATTAATATCGGTGACAAGGGTGGAGATATTGTTCATTACACTAAAGCCCTTTTTGAAACCAAATTGAGTGTGGGAAATAATATTATTATTTTCAAGAAACCATTCTAAACGATTTTTAACTAGATGTTCCATACATTTAAGTAACATACATTTAAATACATTTAGTTGATGACAGAGCTATTGGTCGATAACTTAAGGCACTATCGGGATCTTTACCTGGCTTAGGAATAGGGATAATAAGTTGGTGCCTCCAATCATCAGGGATTTGATCAGATAGAAAGATATTATTTATAATATTTAGGAAAATAGTTATAGCCTTTGTACCAGAGTTAGTTAAAGGAATAAGGTATTCCATCAGGGTCGGGAGCTGAGTCTTTGACGTGACTTAACACAGACTCTAGCTCGGCTATAGAAAAGGGCTGGTTGAATTGGGAATTAGGTTCGGAAACATAAGGGAATACAGGATCCTCGGGAACATATGGAGGAGCTAGTCTGTCACCAAAACATTCTAGCCAATTAGATGGATCTGGGGCCTTACCAAAGAGCCAATCGATAATCGAATCGAAATACCCATCGAAAGCCAAATATATGGGATTTGACGTTTCTCGTCGATCAGGCTCTACCCATAGAGTAAATTTCCTATACATTTTTATCGATCGATGCGGCGATTCGATTGGCGATCGTGTTCTTTGGTCAGGCCCCTGATTGAGGAGGTTTATCTATAAAGGATGATCGAAATTTTCGAATATTTCTCCAAACAAGAGAAGAAGGAGACCGAGGGGAGAGGTTCTCACAAAAACGAATCCATAACGATTTCTTTTTACGGAATAATTTTTGACATTGGGCTTTGACTTTTTTAAAATGTATGTAGTTTTCCAAGGAAATAGAGCGGAAAAATGATTTTTCTGCTTATTTACGCTCCTTAACTTTCAAAGAGCATTCAGCATCCCACCAAGGGGGTGATGAATATCTCTTTAAAGAGGAATTTTTGAGGGGGAAAGACTCTCTGGCGGCTATATTAAGGGCTTTGGTAAATTAAGAATATAAGGAAAGGACATTATTTTGTTGGACTGGAGGAAAATACAACTAATTTATTAGTAACTGAAAGTCTAAATTTGTCTTAATCAGCATTTTCTAATTTGTACTTTAATAGTGGAGGGGGTTGGGTGATTGGGGAAGTTTTAAATGGGAATGTGATAAGGATGGGAAAATGATCACTGCCATGTGAGAATGGCAGCAGTTTCCATTCCACAGAAGACAGGGAGAGAGAGCAAAGTGTTAGGTCCACAGCACTGGGATTTTGATTAGAGGGAGTCCTTCTGGTGGGTGTACCATCATTAAGGAGACAAATATTGAGACTATCGAAGATACCTATGAGAGCCGACCCAAAAGCATCACAGTGGGGTGAACCCCACATGTAATGATGGCTGTTAAAATCACTAACAACAATAAAGGGGGCTGCAATTGATTCCAAAAGTGATTTAATTTCGGGTTTAATGAGGGAGACATGGGGGTGAGGAATGTAAAGAGAAAGAATACTTATATTTGAGACCCGAGCAGCAATGGCATTAAAGCCTGAGGAATGAGAAGGGAGTGGAATAGAAATGATGGGGAGATTATTCCTTATTAACCTCCATAGCCGTCGGGTCTGTCATCTCGGAAGCAAGAGTACCCAGAAACTCTAAAACGAGTCTTTGGTTTTAACCATGTCTCCGAGATGGCCAGAACCGACTGGGAGAACTTATTTATGAGGTATAACACCTCATGTTTTTTATTGCAGAGACCTCTGCAATTCCATTGAAGAATTTTCTTCATTTGAGACCTGTCCATGTTGTTGATTAAGAAGAAAAGAGAGTTTGTTAGCTACGATGTTCGGCAAATCTGTGTCACTAAATTTTGACATCTAGGTCGATGGCCTGCAGATGGATTGGGTGTGACCAAATCGGCAACAATCATTACATTGAATAGTGGGATAGGTGTATCATTCAATAGGGAATGAAGAATGGCAGCAATATATATGAGCTGGTAGGGATTGACCACTAAAAGTTAAAACCACTGATTGAGTTGGGATCCAATCAGGTTTATCTTCTCTATAAACTTTTCTGCTTAACCTACGTGCACGTAGAATAATACCATAGCCTAGAACTTCTGCCATATCTATGAATTCTTGCATTGTCCATTCTGTTGGAACTTGACGAACTATTGCCATACGGGAGACATTGAAACTAGGGATGACTTCCTGGTAGCCGTTATCTGAGAGGATGTTACTTTTCAAGAATTTATTTGCATCATTTCCATTATCAAATTCTACAGATATTTTGTTCCGGCCTATACGCTTTACACCGTCTTTTTTAATATTTGGGATTTATTTTTAAAAAGAAGATGACCAAGTTTTATAGGGTGTATAGAGGATGAGGGATTAAGGGAGCAGCGGGACACATGAACTATAAATGGAGCTAGATCATTGGATGAGTACAACTTTGGACCTAGGGATAGAGGATGATTATATATATTATTAGATGAGATTCAGAGATTAGGAAGAGGCCCATTAAATTGTCTTTTTTGGGCACTGCCTTCACAGTCCTGTCCATTTGGCAAAGGTCGTTTTCTTCCTGGAACATCCATTTCGGAAGGCCCCCCATCAGGAGGCTCGGGGGGTTTTTTAAAACTATTTACTTACCCTTAAAGCTCCCAAGTTAAAAATATACAAAATAAATAAAAAAATAAAATCTCAAAGGAAACTGAAGAAAAAATTTAGAGACAACACAAGAAAAGAGTGCGGAGTGAAGGATTTTGGTTGGTTTTTCTTTAGAAAAGTTTTTGAAGAATGCGATAATATTATTTCTCCTTGATTGAGTTCAAATAATTAAAGAAAACAGTTCACAAAACAATTAATCCGAGAAATTAATCACATTTAAAAGCATGACAACGAATGCGTCGCCGTGCGGTCTGCCATGTTTTCTAGGTTCCACATGAATATATAAAATAATTAATTAAATTCCAATTTGTAGATAGATATTCACATGTAAACAAACATCTGTCAAAAAGTAGACTGGCTAACTTTTCGTGTTAATATTTCTGTTCGCGGAACGATTACCACCGAAGTTACCACCTAACTTGAATTGCTAACATTCCACGCGCTGAAACGACTTGGGCTAAAAAAAACAGCGATCCGTGGCAGCGATGCTGAGGTCGGAACGTGACCTATGTCGGAAGGCGATCTCTCACTTAAAATTTGCGGAATCATGGTTTCTCTTATGACTTGTGAGTATTTAATTTAATTTTCATTAAATATTATTGTATACAAAACTGAATTTCACTTTTATAAGTACGTAAACGATAGAAAGTAGTAATACGTCATACGGAGCCGTGTTCGTAAACTAACACTTTAACACTGGGTAATGTCACCACACTATGGGCCCGTTCGTTTTGGGAACGAAATATGTTCACAATGATCATAATAACATTATACGAACTTGCGTTTTTTTTGGTTAATTTCAATCACAATGCCACAATTACCACTATCCAAATCGAACGCAATTGTTATCACGAATCTGTCAACTGTCACTTGTCAAGTAAAATATAGGATAAATCGTACAATACACTAATTTTATATGCCAAATCTTTCTAAAATCATTTCGATTTAAAATACAATAAATTTGATCTTAAAAATATAAGACGGCTGTGACGTTTAAAACTGTCACAAATACAAATGTCAAAATATGTTCACAACGCCTCACCTATCGACTGGGGTCATTGTGATCAGTTCACGGTAGCATTCTGGGCCAAAAAAAACGGCCATTGTGGCAGATCACATCGCCACTTTTGCCGCCGAAATCTCAAAAAAAACGCATAAATATACATCGTGATCGTTGTGAACATGTTTATGTCCCAAAACGAACGCAAGCTATATGCATCTCTTCTTCTCTAAGCATTTTTCAATATTTTTATCGCACTCTGTAACACTACCCAGGGTCGTGTTGGTAAACTAACACTTTAACACTGGGTAATGTCACTACACTATATGCATCTCTTCTTCTCTAAGCATTTTTCAATATTTTTATCGCACTCTGTAACACTACCCAGTGTTAAAGTGTTACGTTTCCGAACACGGCTCTGGGGCTTTATTCCGAGTTTTGACACGTTCACCGTCGCGCTTTTTACGTAAAGTACGGGTATTGAAATATAAGTTCTATCCTGTTAATTATAAAGTTGAAATTCCAATGCTCATAAAATGTTCAAACTTGCGAAGAATTCGTGTATTTCAAGATGGCGGCATTATTATAGCCAACCTAATACATACTATATAACCATTGGAATAGAACTTATATTTCCATATTTATAGTTTGCGCAACGTCTTGTCGTGATTAGCGGTTGCAAGCTCGGAATAAGGCCCCAGGGGAGACAACTTGACACATCGCGTAGTGCGGAATAAAGATAAGCGATTCAATAACTATTCTTATACAACTAATTGCTACTGATTTAGAGCTGGGAAAAGTTATTATTATTAACTTAAATTAATGGCCTCTACGCGTTACGCGTAATTTTACCAATGTCAAGTGGGTAGTATTATTTAAATTCTTCAAAATATTATTTGTGAAAGAGGGATAATTGTATGGAAAGGAATTGGAAAAGGACTAGGGTAGAGAAAGGAATAGCGACATGACCGTATGCAAACATACGGTATAGTCATGCCAATGCCAAGTGAAGAAGAAGGAAAAATCTACAGTAAAATGGGTACCGCCATTTTCCTGAAGATTGTGGGATTATTTGAGGTAACACGAACAACGAGATCACTGCGTAAATGCTACATCTCACACTTAATATAGTATACGAATGAAAAAAAAATTAGTACACTTTTGCACAATAATATTCAATAAAATTAAATTTGAAAAATATAATATAAACACGCGTCTACAGTGTTCGGGCTACCCTCAAAGAATCCTGGGAAAAGTTTATTTATTAAGAAAATCGATATTTTTTTTTTAATAATAATATTTTGTATTTTTTAATTTGGAGATTATTTTATTGTTTCACCGCAATAATTAAGGTATTGCGATATTCATCTCAATATAAAACAAAAATGTCCTATATCCTTAAATGAGAATATCGAATTTTTATTTCATTTATTTAATCAAATAATATTTTTTCAGCGAAAATATGTTTTTTTTTAAAGATTTCCTATTGATCCTATCATTAAAGAAAAGTAGATTGACGCAGCGATAAAACACGCTCAACGAAGCTACGTCTCTGCGAAGCTGCAATGGCTTTAGTGTCCGTGATGTCTTGCTCTTGATAACTCTCGATGCACGCTTCTGCAGCAAGTATATGGCAGATCCACCCCAAAATATTCTACACATGGCCGTATCTGAGCTTTATAAATGAGATGCCTGAATCAAGGAGTAAAATACCGTCGCACCTTATTAACGACGCTGAGCTTCCAACTTGCTGTCTTTGCAATGCTCTCAATATAGTTGCGGTGGTTTAGGTCGGAGCGTATTTCTAATTCCAGAATATCGAGAGTTGGAGACAATGGTAATTGTGTGCTCTGAAGGGAGAGTAAGCGAGAGGTCTTTTTGGCCGTCAAATCGCAAGCCCGCAAAACGATTCCACTGACGAAAGCGAAAGTGTTAAATAAAGTTCCTTCTCACCCCGCAGGATATTAGTGTATATGTTAAACAAAGTTAAGTAAATTTTATAAATTATTCGTATAAAGGTATTTGTTTTCCTATTTACCCTAAATTTTGAGTGTATTTTATATATTACCGCTATCTATTTTGACAGTTTTTGTAGATAGCGACTAAACGCCATCTGTTGCGTTAAATAATAACTACTGGAAAACTGCTCATTTGAATGCCTAAAAATATTATTAACATTGATAAAAATATAATTCAATGTTTAATAAACAATAAACGGTAATTAAAAATATAACATCTATTCGTTGCATTTTTCGATATTTTCGAATTTGTGCAAATTTTAATAGTTTTATTTAAATCGTTATTGTGAATTTATCTTTTTTGTAACCGCATCAATTAGCCGGCATAATGGGAGCGATTAATGTTATTAAACAACAATGAATTGATGCAGAGTCCATAATCTGCTCTCAAAATATCAGTCGTCTCTATTCATGGACTATGTAGGTGGTCTGCTACCGCCGCTTCATTATAATAGCGTGCCATGTGACTCTACCTACCTTTTAGTAAGCAGGTATACAGACTCCATGAATAGGGACGACTAAGTAATAGGTTATAAGAGCATGTCATGTGACTCTGTACCCACCTGGTGGTAAGCATACGTCCATAGTCCATGAATTGGCTTCCACTATGCCGACTAAATGAAATAAGCCATCTTGTCGTCTTTAGCGGTTGTAAACTCGGAATAAGGCCCCAGTTATAGATTCAACAGAGCTGTACAACGTTCATCGTCACACAATTTGCGTGCTATGTGCGTTATATTTTCTTATCAGTATTACACTGTGTGGTTATCATATTCAAAGAAGGCAGAGAAAATCGTACGCAAATTTAAATATAAGTAAATACATATCTACAGAAAAATTAAAGAAATTTTTATAATTAAATATTCGATTATTCAAATAATTACCAATTATAATGGAAGTTTGGTAACTTATTACACTCATCACTAGTTGTATTAGTGTGGGTTTATCCTATACTTGCGTTCTATACGTGTTTACCTTGTTCCGCACTAGAAGTGGCAGAAATAAATGCTCGGGAAATAGGACCTTTGCTCCGTCCATTGTTATTTCGTCTGAGGATATTGGTATTTATCGATATTTATTCCAAAAAAAAACGATCATGCTATGCCGCGCTAACATTGCCAGCTAACAAAACGCGCCCTATATACCTCTGTGATGTAAGCATACATTCAATATGTTTTATTGAACGCACCATTCCGTACAGTTGGCAGTTTTTTTTTTCATTTGGCAATGTATTTTGACACGTTGGTAATCTGTCATTGACGTTTACATTTTTTTGTTACCATTTCTCGAACTGTACTGATTAAGACCTTTCTCTTGAAAGTATATAGTTTCTGTTTAAGTAATTAATTTTGTATTATTTTATTAACATGTCTACAAAAAATAACAAAGCTTTTACTAAAGAAGAGGAGCTGCTATTGCAAGATTTTAGCCGTAATGTATCTACAAAATCCTCTGCGCTATTTTACGGAAATGCATTTATAGTTTCAGCTATTCCAATATGTAAGTACCCTTATTATATAATCATTTATCAGTACTATGTTTTAAGGTCATATAAAATGTGTTTTTATGTCATGATAATTGATTTAACTCTTGTTGTGTTTTAGGGTTATTCTGGCGAGTCCACTCTATGGAAGTCACTCCTTCGCTGATTTGGTTCGCGTTGGTAACGGCTTCAAGCACTTGGCTGCTTTCGTTTGCATATCGCAACACCAAGTTTCAGCTTAAACATAAAGTAGCAGTCCGCAGAGAAGATGCTGTCGCTCGTGAGATGTCTAGGAAATTGGCTGATGATAAGAAAATGAGCAGGAAGGAAAAGGATGAACGGTATGCGTTTCTTACTAAATACAAAAATATATTAATTTATAATATAGATTGATAATTTAATCAGTAGGTACCTAAACTATTTTTTTACCTATTAATATATAATAATAATTAAGAGAATCTACTACAACTAACACCCAAGAAGTAAAGTAATACTTGATGTATGTTTGTATTATATTGGTAATTTGTATTTAATTTATATTGTCAAGCTTAACTGTGTTGCAATTGCATATGAGTTGTTAATACATTACAATGTAATAAGCTTATTAATTCAACTGAAAAGCTAATAAGACATCTGTTTACACAGTTCACTTTGACTGCACTTAAATAAGCTTATATTTTTACCTAAAATTCCACCAAACATTGACTGTTTCATTTGAATATTCAATAATTATTTTATGAAAGATGTTTGATGGTGAATTTGGTTTTATTTGAAAACCACCATAGTAATACATTTAAGCCCCAATAAAATTAAATATTGACTGACCATAATTTATTTTTAATTTCAGTATTTTATGGAAGAAGAATGAAGTAGCAGACTATGAGGCTACTACCTTCTCAATATTCTACAACAATGCTTTGTTCTTGGCTATTGTTATCCTGAGCAGTTTCTACTTTCTCCGTTCTTTCACACCTACAGTGTATCCTTTAAAAAAAATATTTTGTTAGTGGCATGTTGCTGAACAAATGGTTAAAGCCTTTAAATTAAAAAGAGTAGAAATACAAATAGTTGATTCTTCCTACTTGCTTACAAAGAAAGTCTGTGTTTTTCATACAAAACATAAAATGATTATGAATTATTAAAGTATGTCTAACATCTAATTCCAATCTAGTATTACACTACTAGAAGTATATTTCTATAGAAGGTAAACTTCATTGTGGAGTGAACTTAATGTTTATATTTGGTAAATATTTATAAGTAGTTGTTAATGAAAAAAAAAAAATTGTTATTTCAAGATGGTTGGCATAAAGTTCTGTTTGTTAAGTTGTCATACATACTTTATACCAGTGGCGTGCAGTCCATATAGGCACAAAGGCACTGCCTACCCCAGAAATTTGGTTATAAAATCATATTAAAAACCTATTATATTTAGTTATGTTTGCAATGATATTGACACTTTGTATTTCAAATAGCACCATCTATAGTTTTTTTGTGGTACTATCATCATATGGTACTAACGCCATCTATTTAAATTTTTTTGTACTAATCACTCTGTATTATTTTTGGTTGCCTAAGTTTTACTTCAAATTTTTCGATTATTATTATTATTGGATTATGCTAAATGTATGACAGAGTTCGGCACTGAAATCTAATCAGACTAGGACAGAAACAGTAAGTAGCAAGTCGGTAGGCACACAGTATCAATGAAAGATCGAGAACTTCTCTGTTAGGAAGTACCAGGAGCCCAGGAGTCCTTAGCGGTACAAATAGGAATCTATTGAATCTATACATGTGTCCCCCTCACATAACGCATGCAGAGCGAGATCTCATGCATCTGGGTAGAGCTTGAGTTATTAATATGAGACAATGTTCTTAGCAAACCATGGATTTACCGTGCTCTTGCCTTGTCCATTTGCGTGGTTGAAAGGCAGGGGAATGAACTGCAGCGTTCCCGGACTTGAGACCGCGAAGTAGGTTTAAAGGCCTTTTGAACTCTCACCTGCACTGTGTTCACTACCCTCTCTACTCAACCTAATACTATTTGATCCTGTTAGCACCATCCTGGAAACATGCTCCATAAAAGTTCCGTAGGTAGGTTAGGTATTGTTTTTTTTTGACACTTGCATTCTTAGTCGCGTTACTTGTATTATTATTTCTTCTGTGGTCGCATGTATGGTGATAATTTTAATTTGTTTGTGTAGTGCAAAACCTTTTAATAATAATAAATAATGGCTTTTAATGCTGTTTCAACTATACGCAAAGGACCTTGGTATTTGTATGGGAGCTGGGCGTAAAACTAACAGAAATAAAATGTGTTGTAATTTACTTCATTGTAATTCTAAATACCTCCTAAATACTTGTTAACCTCAATATAGACCAGGTGTTAGTGCAAAAAAAAACCCCAAAGATTGGTTAAATAAAACACACATATTAGTTAAAACTACTGTTTATTTATATATCTACTTTTTTTTTTAAATATCAATGGTATTCATCTACTATAGTAGATGAATAATAAATCTAATAAATGTTCTGCGGGTGCAACGAAACACTTGTGCCGTCCTAACTCCAAAAACCACAAAACTTAAACTATGTGTACACAAAACTTAAACTATGTGTACACAGTATATACAATTTCCTACTGTTCTGCCTGTTACGCAAGTACAGTAATGCTCAACTATCGCATTTCTACCGATTTGGTCTCTATCAATCAAAATGTAAATATTATATGTAAATATGCAATCGACATCCCGCGACTGTATTTTAATTCGAAACAACCACAAATTAGTTTGCAGAATATTACACTGTACTGTTTAAATCATCCAATGTCTCCTCTCTATATAATTCAATTAAATAAACACCATTGCGGAAATGTTCTGCGACATACGATTTTGCTAGTTTTATATGATAAGTTCCCAAAGCGTGAAGCACTAGACATTCCTCTGTTAAACTTCGACAATCATTTAGGAATAGTAGATTTGCTTCCATTCTTTCAAAGTCTCGACGTTGTCGATTCAGATTTTTAAGTTCGACGTAATCAAATAAACGATTTGTTGTGTTTTTTTTTCATCAATTATGTTTATTATATTCATTATATTCGAAGCTAGTTGATGGTTTTCAAAAACTGGGTGAAAAGCATTTAAAAGGCTAGCACCAATTTTGAAATCATAGGGAAGAGTTCTATTGATAGATGTTTGTCGCAGCAGTTTAAAACACTGTTTCATTTTGCCATTCATGGCTTCCACTACCCAGCGGCAAATGGTAATCATTCGCAATTTATTGGCTTGGTCCGTTGTTATTTGGATTTCGTTTCTGTCTTTTGTGGGTGGTATGTGTACCTCATAACCACACTCTTCAATACTACCTAAGCTATCCCTAAAACCCCAATCAACCAACAAAAGTCGTTTTGTTGAAAATACCAATGCCAAGGACTATTTTCATCATTTAAAATGCCTTGCATGATTGTTGCATCAGATGTAGTGGCTGCATACGGACCTAGGACATCCAAAATATAGCCATCAGTGCCGACAATCATGAAGGGTTTTAGTAAATTCTCATACTTATGCAAGGGAAACGGGAAACGTCGTATACGTTTCCCGTTTCGTTATACGTTTTGAATATTACTGAATATCTCTGTTCACCGGTTGTTTGGATGATTTCCGTCATTGTATAAAATTAAGAAATGGTCATTAGCTTTCACATAAAATATATTTTAAAGCTGTTGGTCTTACGCCCATTTTGACCGTGACCCTTTACTATGTCGCGAAATATATCATTGTAGACTACGTTGTTATTTTTTTGACATTTAAAATTGCCAATTTCAAATATAAAATCAAAGAAGAAAACTCATTTCTTTGGTAGGTGTTACTGTAAATTCTGCCTACCTTATACTAAAACCCTGTGCACGCCACTGCTTTATACACAAAAGTGTATACAGTTTTGCCTGAGTTCTCCTGTTGAGTATTTAGTGGTGGCAGAAGAGTGAACTAATTTTGGATCCCTTGGGTACCCAAGGGAATTCATTGCAAAGGAAGAACCACTGCCACTCCAGTAAGTTTTAGTTATTTAATATATAGTTTTTTTCCTGCTTCTCATATATGTGATCGGAAGGACTTTCTTCTATATTGGATTGAGTTTATTCAGAACAATCAGTATTAAATTGAGACACTATGTGCTGAATGTTGTAAGCTCAAAAGAGCCATTAGACGCCTAAATCTATTTTTTTGATGGTTTTGGCCTCCTTTCTGTTGGAGGAAGACTTTGGAATGCCCTTACCCTTTGTTTTTGGTGGTTTATCGCCACACTTTTACATATTGCAGCAATGCATCTTATTATTATTATCTCTACAAAAGTTTCTATTAATTTAGTTTTTTTTCCCTATTGAATACATAATTCTTAAATAGTCACTCTCATTGTTCTTGTAAATTATAGAATATTTTAACAGGAATTAAATTATAGTCATTCTAGCCAAAATAATATATATCTTTAATAAGTAGTTGTAGCCATCCAACACAATGTATTTGTTACATCTTTTTATGAAATTTCTGACTAAGGATTTTTTAACAAATGCATTGTCATTAACAGCATGGCTAAAAAAATTAAATTATGAACAAACTGAAAATTTATTAAGCAACGACAACTGATATAAAGAACAAACATCCTTTTATCCACTACCTATCAAATATAATACGCGCATACCTTAATACAAATATAGGAAACACACTTCCACACACATTCATATAAACATATACACACACATCAACATGTAATCATCATCATTATTACATATAAAAACACATCTTCTCTCATTCAACTTTATACCTAAAATTATATATATTATTAACCAAATTTTCCATATTATCTATATGTACCTTCTTACTTACTTAAGTTATAAAATTTGTTAACTACAATTGTACGGAAGAGCGGGACACTCCTAATACAGGTGCACACACTTAAATGGAGTGTCCTTGTAACTTTTATAATGAGGAAAAATAAATATTTTTGTATTTTGTATTGTGTGATCTACCTTTAATAACAGCAACTTTATTCAAATTTTAATTGCCAATTTATATAAATATATTTTTTCCTTAGCTAGATTTTACAGTAACTACGTAGTGTCATTGAGCAGTGCATCAGGATTTTTAGCTCTCCTCTCAACGGGTACCAAGTGATAAGCCAGGAGCTAATGGGATTAAGATTAAGTAAGGTTTTTTATTTATCATTATGTCGTCGTTAGAGTAATTTTATAAAAAATAACTATAATAAAAAAACAAGATTTTTATATAGACAGTCTTTTATTTCTTACTATTTACAAAGCAAAATACTCTTATCAAAAATCACTCTTAAAATTTGGGTCCTAGGCATTTATAAAAGATATATTTATACTCATATTGATAGAAAATTTCATATGAAATAAAATTATTTTCTCTTGTTAAAGTTTGACAACTTATTAAAAACATATATACCTATAGCAGACTAGGGCCCGGCTCAGCACAATAACAGAGTTGTATTTAAATGGTATATAAAATTATTATCACTGCATTGATAAAGTTAATGCTTAGCACAACATACTTTGTTTGGCTACTTTGAGAACCAACATTTTAAAATGATATTAGAGTAACCCTTACTTATTTAATTTATCAAATTATTCTATTTTCAAATTATGTACAAGGTTACCTTTCATATTGATCATGATTGGTGTCAGTCAAGTCCCATAAATTGTTGACCAATTATGTGTGGAGTTAGCAAATTTTTATCATAGATTAATTTGACCAATGTTTTCTAAACTGGCAGTAAGTAGTATTAACTATTGGCAGCGCCAATAATAGCATTGTGTGGTTGTTTATATGTTTAGTTCCCGTTAATGGTAAATGCTTTGGTGTCTAATCCATTTCGGCAAACAAATGTATATACATTTTAATGATAAATTATATTGTGATGTCTTTTACATTTACAACTGCAACAGGTATTATAAAGATCATGAATACTTGTTAACGTGTGAGGTACGTTCTTGCCTAAAAGTATAAGTAAGGTATCTACAAACTTTTTTGGGAATGTTTGTTTCCCTCTGTCATTGTGCTTTCAATTGATAGTAGGTAAATGTGACCCAATCACAAGAGGTGGGTGGGTGGTCATCATTACATACCTACTTATTGCTTTTACAAGTTATCATAGTATCTTAATCACTTATAAATGTAGAAATTAAAAATTATGGCTATTTTACTCAGTTGTCAATGTTACTCGATTTCACTGAAACCTTACACTTAGTTTTTGTTGGATTCCGCCACTTTCTGTCAAAGTCCACCGTTGTCGTGAACGGTCGCTTGTCAGGCTCAATACATCATGCCGACGTGGAGCGGCTCGGTGCGATGGAAGTACACATTGGGGTTACTGCTGAATGTGGGCTCCACGCTCGTGTACACGCCGTCCTCGGGCCGCAACGTCACGCCTGCGGGGAGAACGGACCATTAGTATGCGGCCGCACAGGGAGCGGGGGTGCGGCTAGTGTGCACTATCCTATCACTACAGGTAATAGGTAAAACAAGGAGCGTGCTCTACTGTTGCGAAAAGGATGTGCAGTCACTCACCTGGTGGCAAATAGAAGTAAGGGGGGTAGTTGTGGTAGTGCAAGAAAGGGTGGGAGAAATAGTGCGGCGGCGGGCACGGGGCTCGTGCGTGCGGGGAGAACGCCAGAGCGGCGAACGGATCTGCGAACAAGCGGGAGACATCAGTTGTGCCGGCGAACGAACCCTTGCGCCTCGGCGCTGCTAGATACTTAACTAACCGGCTGGATGAGCGGGCGGCTCCTTGCGGTCCGGCGCCGGGGGTGGCGCCGCCGCGGAAACCATGCCGTACTTGACGGGCTTGAAGTGGAAGAACGACGGCGAGTAGCCCGAGCCGCCCGCGCCCAGCGAGCTCGGGCACTCGTCGCGGTCCGCGTCCCACCGGGCCGAACGCCCGAGCGCCGCCAACCGCCGTCCCTTGGGACCGAACATAAGCGCGAACACCACCGCGCACGTGGCCAGCAGTCCAGCCGCCGGGCATGCGTCACGCAGCCGGTCCGGGGCGCCCAGCGCGGCCGCCACCCAGCACGCCCACACAGCCGCGGCCGCGCCACCGGCGCCCGCGATGTGCCACGCCTCCCGGTAGTTGTCTCGGATGCCGCGCGACCGCAGCGCTACGCCGCACACCGCCGCGATCAGCGCAGCCGCGTACACCAGCGACAGAAGCAGCTCCGACAGTGCGGCGCCGCACCGCGCGCCTTCCGCTCGCGGCGGCGATCCGCCCAGCCACTGCGCGCCGATCGCTACCTGGATCATCACCGCGAAGAACAGGAGAAGTCCCTGGTACGCCGCCGGGAGGTACACACCGGCGTTTAGGCTCAGCAGGAACACGCACTTGACGAGCAACGACGCAAAAACTATCACGTAGGACGTGCCGGTCGCAAATCGCACTGCGCCGCAGGTGAAGGCGGTCGGCGCCGCCGCGTACAGGGCCGCGGTCGCTGCGCACGAGAACAGTCCAAATAGTAGCGACTGACCGAGCAGCAAATGTCGGCGACTCGGAGCCGTACGTCGCGCGCCCCACACCACGAATGCCTCGAACGCTGCCAGCGACGCCATACACACGCACGCCAGGGCCAGAACCGGCACTGCCCACGGCTCCGCGCGCAGTACGCCCCGCGGTGACCGAGCTGGGGGCGCGGCGGTCGCGTTCGTTGGCGGCTCGGAGGCACGGAGCCTCGGAGGCGGCGAAGGTGGTGCGGGTGAGGCGGTCGGTTTGGGTACTGCGAAGTACTCTGTGCTCATTTCGAGTCGGTGCGCCTCGGTGCGCACAGGACGGCGCGGCGGTGGCTCGGTGTGCGGCTCGGGCTCGTCGGGCGAGTCGTCCTCCGCGTCCTGGTCGTAGGCGGTCGGCTCGTAGTCTTCCGGCTCGGCGTCGGCGGCGTGGTGTGGCGCGTGGCGTGGCGTATAGGCGGGCAGGCGCGGCGCTAGGCGGTCCCCAAACCGTGCGGCGCGGACACATAGGAGCACCGCCAGCACGAGGATCGCGCGTACCGCCGCTCCCGCCATGTGGCCGCTCTGGGCCCCTCAACTCGTTAACATTTTTGGTCGCCGATTTTTTTTACCTGCAATATATAAATAGGCATCTAATATATATACTTGTAAATTATCAATGAATACTTTTATAACTATAATTGTACCGATAAAAACTCGGTGTAATCAAATATTTGGTATAATAACAAAACTATATTGGGATAGACGACCGGGCTGACGTACTAGACGCTCGCGGTCGGGAAGGGGCAACGAACGTATAATACCTCCTACCTGACGTTCCCCGACATAGTTGCCGTGTGTGTTTAAGTACTCGAGCTTTGCATAACATTAGCCGGTATTGAATAAAAGCTCTTCAATAAAAGTATGACTTAATTTACAGAGTGGTATCATATTTGTTGGCAGATAAGGTGCGGGTTTTAACGGTATGCTGAGGATAAGCTTAGGCGCAGGCAAACAATTCCGTAACGGTACCTACTCGACGGTAATGCGATACCAAATCACGACCAAAATTTATTTCCCACCGATTTGGTGTACATACATTTTACATTACTTAACTGTGTTATAGTCAATAATATTTTTTACGATTGTCAGTTATTATTTAATTAACGGTAACCTGTATTATATTATTTTTTGTTAGGGTTCCAAACCATTTTAAAATAAAAACGGAATCCTTATAAGCTAACAATATACTTTTTTTTATGATTTTTTCATAAAAACTTATAACTAAAAAGAAATAAAAAATATATTATATTTATAATTTATTTTTATTACATTATGTAAATTTTGCTTTTGGATAAGTTATTCATTGATGATTACCTACTTATTTATACTTAATTTATACTACAGTATACTGGGTGTTTCTGCACATTGGTACAGTAACAAATAATCTGCCATAGGTTGTTTTACGCATATGATACAATATTATATACATAGTGACTTTGAAAGGATGTAGGTATTGGGCTAATATGAGGTTCTGCTGATCAAGTCGAATAACTTTTCCCATGGAACCATGTGTCACAATTGTCACAAACGAAAAAAAAAATGCCTTCTCCGTACAAACTAGTAATAGTAAAATGACCAATTTGTATGGGGAAGCCAAAATTTTTTTTTCATTTGCGACACATGGTTCTATGGGAAAAGTTATTCGATTTGATCAGCAGAACCTCATATTAGCCCAAAGTACATCCTTTCCAAGTCACCCTGTATATATGCAATACAGGGTGAATTTATCAAGTGTGCCTTCAAGGCAAAACAACTTTTTACAGTCAGCCACTTATTTAAATAAAAGGCCAGGCCGTTCCATATATGTACTACAAATGTATTGACAGACGATTTTTCCGAGTACAAACTTTTACATAATAATATTAGTTTGTAAAAAAAAATATAACAAGAGACAATTTTGTCTAGAGACAGTCTGCCAAGGATAGTTAAAGGTAACAAGCAACAAGGTGGAAGAAATTTCACACGGCAGACGAATTTACGATATAATATCTATTTTGGACATACTGGTGAATGTTTAAACAGTACCTATGTGCTGATAATATAAATTTATATCTGAAATGAAACCCAATTTACCCATATTCCGCCTGTTGTACGGGACCAAAAGGTCCCCTACAACTTTGACTCCCATACAAACGTACTTCCAATATTACAACTTGGCTGTTGGTCGAAGTTCAAATATTTTTTTCATGTTCGTAATTGTACACAAAAATCTTTCTGTGTACAATTATATGTATTATAATATTAAATAGTTTTTTTTTGATTTCGAAAAAAATAAAAATAATGACCTAATGCAAAAAGATTAATAAATACAATGACCGACAAAAATATTATTTTAATTCTGCAACAAACAGTAATCGAGTATTACTTACAGTTTTTCGAGGAAGTGCGAAAGCTCATTTTGTCACGACGCTTTTTTTTTCGAAAAAAGGGTTATGTATGCTCTAAAAGAACTGGTACAATATGTGTGTAGTTACCCTACCTACAAAGAACAATGGAAACTTGAGCATTGTCACGGTAAAGTGTTATAATGTAAAGGAAAGTCTTTTCATTTTAACTACAAGTGACGAGACAATGAGACTGGAAACAGAGCGTCGATCGTGTGCGGCCGCGCGTTGTGCTTAGCCGCGTGTGCACACAAATACTCCGGGTGAAAACACACTGCTTCACACATTCCTCGGGTACAATTAAATTATTTACAAGGCAATGTATTTATTTATTGAAGGTCCTTAGGGATAACGCATAATGGCGGTATTTCAAACATACAGTTGAAAGGAAAGTCTCTACGCCGACCATCCGGCCTCGTTACAGGTGCAAAGACCGTCAAGTGACCTAGTCAAGTTTCAGTTTTGGTCTGTGGGTTCATTCGTTTTTTGGAAACTATCGCATCGATTTATTGTAGAGGTAGTAGTCTCCTTTTAGGGTGCGATTACAAGACTGACAGTTTATTTGACGATAAAACAGCGTGAGGATAATAAATTCGTATTAGTCGCCGCCCATTTCGTAAGCGTTTCATTTAGCCGGAATAGTGGGAGCGATTAATGTATTGAAGCGACAAGGGCGAATTTGTATTATGAGTTACTTTAAAATCCTCGTTGCTTTAACGTCAGTTCGTCTGCCCGTTTTGTAAACGCTCCCTGAGAGAAGACAACAACATAGAGCAAGGCGGCCACTGAACAGCCCGGAGCTCAACAAGGAATCGGTGCAATAGTCTCCTGAAAACCGGTAAACTCATAGATCGAAACGATTAGGTCACTTAACGGTTTTTGCATCTGTTTGGGGTGGCAATGAAACCGGTCAAACATAGACTTATACCTAACGTGGCCATTTTTATTTTTACTCTAAACGGGACGTTATGACGTTAAATAAAAATAAAATTTTTGGCAAGTTATTTTTTAATATTCTCCCAAAACAGAGAAGAGAAACAAAATTTGCTCATGTGTTTATAGAATAATGGTTAGTCCACGGGCCCACATATAAAGGATTTCAGTGATTAATAACAGGCTGAAAGTTTATACACAGCTTCGTTTTGACGACACACCCAACTTTTATCATTGGACCAAATTCTGATAGTGGGAGGAAAAAGCGCGATAGGGAGCGAAACACGTCGATTTGATGAGTGTCCCAAATTAAATAATAACAGTTTCTAAAAATCAATACTTCGAGAAAATACGATGGAAAACTGAGAAAAACTTGTGAAAAAAATCAATACTTCGAGAAAATACGATGGAAAACTGAGAAAAACTTGTGTCATACAAAGTGAATGGTACCTTCCGAGTGACCCCCAGCTCTAACATGTCAGAATGGTGACTTGACAAAATTTATTAATAACAAGCTGATTTTTGTTTTGGGGCTTGCAAAATATATTTTTTTTATAAAAAATGCATCGGCATACAAATTTGTTGGTAATTTTATTGAGACCTTCTCTTGAAAGTTGGCAAGAGTATGTTAATCTTTTTTTGATTAATAACAACTTCTTTTTTATTTTTTTCTGTTAAGAACACAGATTAGTAATTATAAATCTGAGGTTAAGAATCAAACGTATAACGCCATGAAACTAGTAGCATACAAAAAACTATTAGTCCCGGCCGTGGACTAATAGAACAATGGTTCCACGAAGATTCAATTATTTGTTATACATTTAGAAAAGGTCTATATTCTGTACATTTTAAGTTTTTATCAGTATTGATGCTTTTGAAACTGAAAACGGGTCATTTTGGCGTCCCGAAGCTTTCCACGGGTACACCGGGACGGAGCACG
Organism: Monopis laevigella; assembly: GCA_947458855.1. Classification (NCBI taxonomy): domain Eukaryota; kingdom Metazoa; phylum Arthropoda; class Insecta; order Lepidoptera; family Tineidae; genus Monopis; species Monopis laevigella. The sequence goes on along the minus strand of OX381580.1, from coordinate 23,913,178 downwards.
AAAAAAGGGATAGTCCTGTTCAAAACGGGACGTATGGTCACGTTACCTATATTTATTTTTATTCGTGAATTAAATGGTAACTCACCTTAAAATCTTGTCGCACCCAAATAAATATTAATAACAGTCTACAGTGAGTCAGCAATTTATTCGGTCCAACGACTATGCTTGTTAAAATAGAGTGGGTTACCCTGTGAAGTAACTATTGCACAATAGCTCCTAGATAAATTCCTAGTATGTAAATTTAAAAGTTGAAGCAATATCTAACAATGGTAGGTATTATCTGGTGAGTAATATATTAGATTATTGATGAAGTTATGCAACAATATTTGAATGACATTATTATTATAATCCGGATTATTTCGTCACTCTAAATCGCAATAATTGCGGTGCACCAAATTAATTTATTTTTAGATTGGCTTTTTTAATTTTGCAACTGAGTACCTAATATAAGTTGGCCACAGAACAGTTAGGTATCTATTTTATTTGTACCAGCTCGGCCAGTTTTAAAACAAAAAAAAAATCCTCTTGTTTTTTAATAGTTACCTATTATTACTAAGTCACAGAAGAAATAATAGTACAAGCTAAGGTTAAGTAAACATGTTGATCAAGGCTACTATGCCCGTAGTTCATAATGAATACCGTAATACATATAAATGTATATAGGTATACATTATGAATTTACGGTATACATTATGAACTACTATCGCTATTAAAAAATGTGGATTGTTGATAGAAGAGTGAAAAGTAGTTCGAGAGCTGATGAATAGAGTCTGATATAAGCCTAATTAATAGCCCAATCTTCTGCATCATTTATCCGGTACCTATAATGGGAGAGATTATTGATCTACTGTTTACCACCAGGCATACATATGCAAGAGCACACTTGCCGTGAAATGCCGTGCTCCAATAAATTAAATAAGCAGGAAAAATCTAATAAAACCAATTCATACCAACATGGATGTACGTATGAATTTTACAATTATTGTGACTAAAAATTTTTAGGTGTATCACGAGATATTAATCGTATAGTATAATCTCCGATAATCGTTAAATATTGACCACCTATGATTATTTATGATCATGTCACAATTAATCGGTTATTCTACCCATTTAAGTCCACGAACAGCAAGAAAGTCCTCGAGTCATTGTACGTTTATTGATCATGAAAACATTATGTATGTGTTTATTGTTATGGCTGTTATTTATTTAATTATGTTTTTTTTCTTGTGCGTGTATGTGTACCCTAAGTAAATATTATGATATGCTACATAACGCCTTTTTTGACATAACTATAAGGCTTTGGTTTTTATGACACTACGAGTCAGGGGCGGATCCAGGATTGCTTTTTTGGCTAGGGCCTGTTGACAAGCTTTTTGGAGATTTTTTTGTAATAACTATTACAAAATAGTACATTTTAAGTAAATTTAGATGGTTTCGGGGGAGGGCATAGCCTCCTGAATCCGCCACTGTTACGAGTTTTCTCTATTCATAGATGATATTTGGCAATCAGGCCAATCTGGATACCTTACATCTACAGTTTAAGCCAATTTTTGTAAGTTAAATAATTTTATATTGAAATAAAAAACCTAGAAAGAACAAAATAACAGGCTGTAACCAAAGAACTCTGAATAAATTCATGATAAAGCAGCGTTTTTTTTTTTTACAATTTACACATTGTTTCTAGGCTTATATTATGTGTATCTACCAGAAACAGCGATATAATACATATTATTGATCGATCTTGTATGTCTGATTACTACCAGGCAGAAAGATACTGGAGCACATTTGCCGTGTGCTTTCTTAACGTATGAATTTTATAAAAATATTGAAATTTCTGGTTCCGATAAATATCGGAAGCGGCGCCCAAAACCTCCTAGACGGCCCCAGGGTACCCAGCGGAGGGGTTTTTAATCCCACCTCGTTGTAGCCGATGGTATGAGTTTACACCAACCAAGTGGCTAGCTCGTCGCGATGTTTTGAATAGACCAATAACCCACCTTTAAACAACTACAAAAGTTGGTATAGTGAAACCGGGACCGACAGCTTAACGTGCTCTCTGAGGCACGTGTTGTGAAACAAATGTACATATTTTTTAATTAAAAACTCATTGGTACACACCAGGAATTGAACCAGGGACCTAAGTGTTTTTAAGTGCAAGTCTAACCAACTCGGCCACCTTTATATATTATGATCTATAAAGTGTTCCCAATTTAATGCCGTTCTCAACAACTCTCCCCTATGTTTTATTTTTATTTTTTAAATATTATTTTTGGAAATAAAAGTTTGTACCATTTTTTTTTTTGGAGCACGGCATGTGCTTTTGTATCTACCTGATAGTAAGTAGCTCAACAAAATCCATGAATGGAGCCGATCAATAAATTGTATATTAAAAATATTGATCGTTCCCATTATGTTGGCTAAACGATGCAGTTACGGATTGAGCGAAAATAAACGCGAATTCTCATTACAAGCATATAGCTGCTTTATCGTCAAATCAGCTGTCCGTTTCGTAATTGCATCCTGATAGGAGATTACCACCTCGACAACAAATCGATGCAGTAGTCTCCTGAAAACCGGTAAACCCACAGATTAAAACCGAAACATGACTAGGTCACTTGGTAACGAGACCGGTCGGTCGGCCTAACGTAGTTATAGAGGCCTTCCTTGTTGCTTTGTGGTGGTGAGTACAAAAATAAGCGGTGCAAAAAAAAGGCATTGGATTCATAATATACGACTTTGAAAGGATGTACTTTGGGCTAATATGAGGTTCTACTGATCAATACGAACAACTTTTCCCATGGAACCATGTGCCGCAAATGAAAAAAAAATTGCCTTCTCCATACAAACTAGTAATGTTGTAATGACCAATTTGTATGGGGAAGCCAAAATTTTTTTTCATTTGTGACACATGGTTCCATGGAAAAGGTTGTTCGATTTGATCAGCAGAACCTCTGATTAGCCCAAAGTACATCCTTTCAAATTCACCCTGTATAACGGAAACAATTATATTATGAAATATAATATGAAATAGTGCTTTGTTTATATGTAATATTTATATTCTAATAAAAAATATAATGGAGTATCTTCTGAAATACTAATACGTAAATAACACAACTCCAGACACAATAAATAATACAACTCCAAAAAAAATATTTTATACGAATTAATGGTGTTGAAGATGAGTATGTTTTTACTTATGTTATTTTATGAAAAGTTTATTTTCAAGCATAAATTATGAATAGACAAAGTAAACTTTTAACAATTTTTGTTTAACCGGAAATAACGTTTAATTTCAAATATCACCGTTACATATATCTCTCTAGAACTGACATGTTACATTTACACTGCAGGTTATTTACATATACATATGAGTTTGCATAAACTTACATAAACTAAATACTTATTACGTCTAAGTGCCTCTACTATTACAAATAATGCAATTACATATCTGACGGCATAACTATTAGGTAGGTACCTATTCATAAATGTATAAACATCTTATCTAACTAAACGAGGTATACATTTAAACACTCTTAGGTACCTACTTTTATTTTTTATGGAGCACACGGTTTGTGACTTTATATCGACCTAATGGGTAGCAGACCTACAAGTAGGTACTCTAATAAAGGAAGTTAACAATATATTATAGTTAAATATGCGCCGGAGATGTTTATTTTTTGAATAAATAAATGAATAAACATTGATCGGCCCCACTATATAATGTAAGGCCATACCCTACTGACCGGTCAGTTTATGTATTTAATTCAAACAAAATTGAACTTCAAAAAGCTGCCCTTAGAGCCGACTATCTGACCGTTTCCGACAGCTGTCGCACGAAAATTCAGCAAAATTATAATACATGTAGAAAAACTATAAAAAAAAAAACAATAAAAAGTATAGTTTTTTACTTCTCTTTCTATCGGTGTAACTTTTGTTTTGATGAATAGTTTAGTATTAAAGAAGATGTAGCAGCCTAATATTATTCTTATTTTTAAGCATTGGTTGTTATTTTTTTAACTTTAATAATAATAGGATGGTAAAAATTTTGAGCACTTGTAACGAAGGGTCCAGTTCATATCACTATATTTTATTTTTCCCCTGATTGAAATAGGATTAGAATTCAGGGGTGTGCAAATGGTCGATCGCGAGTACTTTTTGAGTAGATCTCGAAAAGATTTTTTTTTACCCCTAGGTAGGTAGGTAGGGTGTATCGTGTATGTACGTCGTACACGTCGATGCAGGGTTGTCGTACATTGTACCACAACCCTGCATCACACATACTTGCAGGCTCTCAGAGTCGATCGTAAGTAGTCTAAAAATATTGAGGTAGATCGCCAGCAGTTCAAGTTTGAGCACCCCTGGACTAGATAGATCTTTAAAAACTCTTAATACACTGAAAAGCGGTAAAATTGTAAGGAACGGCCTTAATAGATTTTGTACGAAAAGTGGCATCCACCAGTGTGGCATTACTTGTACTATTATTTCTTCTGTGCCAGTGTGTGGAATTTTTCCGACCGAAGGGTGCGGCTGCCTTTTGCGATGACCATAACTAAATGAAAAGGCTCGTTGGGGGTTTGCGGAAAGCCATCATCTTTGTAGGTGCACCGAAGTTCACAGGGCCAGCTAGTCATACACAGTGTGAATTTGAAAGCATGTACTTTGGGTTAATATGAGGTTCTGCTGATCAAATCTAACTTTTCCATGGAACCATGTGTCGCAACAGAAAAAAAATTTTTGGCTTCCCATACAAATTGGTCACTTAGACATTACTAGTCTGTATAGAGAAGGCATTTTTTTTTTCATTAGCGACACATGATTCTATGGGAAAAGTTGTTCGATTTCATCAGCAGAACCTCATATTAGCCTAAAGAACATCTATTCAAAGTCACCCTGTATAGTATGTGTACCTAACTAAATAAATAAGAAAAGATATGAATACCGAAAAGTTTTAAACGTTTTTGAAGAAAGAGGTTATTTTAAATAATTTTACTTACCTAATTATGCATTTCATAGGTGTGAACGGAGTCTAATTATTTCTGAATTGAAAATAAACCTATTTGCCATTACACAGTGGCAAATATGCTGGACTAATAGTAAGTCATTAATTAGATAAAAAAGAAATAACAATTATATTTAAAATTAAAAACTAAAAAAAATAAAAGTTAATTGGATGAGCGCAGTGTTCCGAGGACACTCGCTGCATTCCCCCGTTGCACAGCGAGGCTGATCCTTTGAATAAAGTACTCCTTACTCAAAGGTTCACCCGTCACTAAACGGAGCTTATCACTAAGCTAGCGGGAGAATGCCAGAGCGTCCTCGGACCACGGGCCCATCATTTCTATTGCAAATGGATAATTTTACCTACCTAATTATGCATTATTTAAAGTAAAGTAAAATAGTAATTTATATTTTACTTTACTTTTATAGAATTAAAAGAAAACATTTAACACGTAATGAAACATAATTAGGGGCTTGTAGGTACGTGTCAAATTATTTACAGAACCCGCATATTAATTTCTCATGTCTGCTCTTTTATTATCAATTTATCATGTACCTACCTACTGGTGGTACCTATAGATAGAGTACCTACTGGCTGGATCACGTAACCTATAAAATATGTCGTTTATGGAGTTTAGCTTAATTTAGTGCCTATATAACATTATTCCCTCTGAACTCCAGTTATTCTTGGAAGGCACAAACTTGGAATGGCAAAATGCGGTAATCCGTACATATATTTTTAAAATAATTAAGATAATCTTTGATGTTAATGTTCCATGCATGAGTAGTAGTTATAAAATAGATAGTGAAAGTGATTTATTAAAATTCAAAAGTTTTTGTACATTTTGCTTTTGGCATAAAAATAAGATGAAACAGTTTTAACACGCAACGCAAAGTTACGAGTATATATGAGTAATTACTCTACTCCTATGATTCGACTAACATTTCCGTTCGATGCAAGTTTTGAAAGTTCGAGGAGTATAAATAAATAACATACAATTCCCAACTTTTTTAAAATGTAATTAAAGTATGTAATTAACCATTATTAAATTTAATGCATGAACTTCAAATATTGTTTAAGGCCCTGAGGCTCTACCATGGGTAGCAGCGTAACGTATTCAAATACGTATACATGAGCAGCAACCAATAGGATAGGATCGCTTTATTCAATCCTGTTACCAAAAATAAAGCGGTCCTATTGGTTGTTGCTCACGTATACGTATTCGAATACGTTACGTTAATACAATAAGCAAACCCATGGTAGAGGCATGGCCTCTGGAGTCGAATTGACGCCCATACAAACGTACTTCCAATTTTAAAACTTGGTGGAAGTTCATTTTTTTTTAATGTTCATAGTTGAATGCAAAAATCTTTCTGTTGTGGGTATTTTTTTTTGTATTATGCCTAATATTAAAAGTTTTTTTTCTGATTTCGGAAAAAAAAAATTACCCAACACAAAAAGATGAATAAATACAATTATCGATAAAAATATTAATCGAGTATTATTGGAAGTGCGAAAACTAATGTTGTATAGAGAACGCGGAGTTCGCGATTACGAATGCAGTGCCCTTAAAAATCTATCAAAATACGTAAACTATATACTGACTGTTATTTTTTTTTATGAAGCAAGATGTGACATTTGGTAGGCCTAAAAAGTAAAGCAATCTAATAGGTACCTTGTTCGATAGTTCATGCTATCCACAATAAAACTTTGTAAATAGTTTTTAGTACAATCTTGTTTATGGTAATAACGTCATAACTTAAGACATATTAAGATACCGCAGTATTCGCGTCTACACCGTTTTGCCATGTGACAGTAAAATACCTTATCGACTGTAGTAAAATTTTCCCGCAAATCATTCATGTAGGTACTGACGAGAAATGACTATGATTTATTCATTTATAGACAAGTTAACACGAGGTTAGAGGAGAGGATATTACATTTATGTGGAAGTTTTCATGACGCCATTATTTATTTTAATTGCGCACCTAGAAATTTATTCGCGTACCTAATCATAAAATTAAACTTGCCGTTAAGACTCCGTTTAAACTGATATTTTTTATTCGAATATGTTGTTTAGATACGACATTTCGACCTATGTAGTGTATAAACTATTAAAACTTTCTCCGTGAGTGTAACAGAAATTAATAGAATAGCGCTTTATAGAGTGTTTTACTTATGAATATTAATGCGCCTTTTTAACATATTACCCATTTGTTTGTTTATTTCTTTATAAAAATAGGTGGTTCAAACCCCCCCCCGAAATGTTTGGATATAGATAAATTTATATGGGGGAGCAGTTAGGGGGCGGCGTAGGTCGTGGTATTTGTAGGTTGGTAGGTTGAAACCCCTCCGAATATGCCCCTCCACCTGATATTAAATTCTGGCTACGCCCATGCTCATGCATAGCTGTATCATATCTTTCAGGATCATCAAGAACCGCTGGTTTTGCCGCTGAGGCCTTGAACCAAAAACTTTTGTTATATCTTTTGGACTTAGAGGAGTGACCGGGGATCTAAAATCAGAATTTCTTTTAGGTATCCACCTAAATCTAACTAACGCGAAAACGCTGCTAGTGCTATGTGTACTTTTTCAAGAAATCTTGATTGTTTTTGGTCATCCCTTTAATTATTTTTGCCACTAGCTTGTATTAAAAATCTTATGAAATGTTAATGTTTAATATACAGGATGAATTTGAAAGGATGTACCTACTTTGGGCTAATATCTATTATGTTCTGCTGATCAAATCGAACAACTTTTTCCATAGAACCATGTGTCGCAAATGAAAAAAAAATTTTGGCTTCCCCATACAAATTGGTAATTTTAACATTACTATTTATTACATTAGAAGGCAATATTTTTTTTCATTTGCGGCACATAGTTCCATGGGAAAAGTTGTTCGTATTGATCAGCCCAAAGTACATCCTTTCAAAGTCACCATGTATAATCTTGTTAGTAATAAGGTCGTTAAATGTAAGCAATTTAATGAAAATTGTTTTAATGTTTTGTATAGATAAAAACTGGATGAGGAAGAAAGCGCGTAATTCGGCCGAATTATGCGCATCGAAGTTCGATCGCACGCTTCCTTTTTTAAGTACAGAAACGATACTTTGCTTTAAAAATTAATCGTACCTACTCGTACCTATGTAATAAAATGACACGAGATACATATATTTTAGGATTAATTTTTATTTAATTACCTACTACAACTATTATTTAATAGAATTTGTTATGTATTAATACATAACAAATTTACTGATATTACAGGTAAAAAATGCACGGACAAAAGTTACCGAAAAAATACTATTTATACATATATTAATTTATAGCTAATACTACTTTATTTTATAGTTTGTATATCCGTTCGAATTAACACCGCGATACTACAGTGGCAAGATGCTCGCAGATTTGTTTGTTTTTTTTAATTAGAATTGAATTTAGGGACTTTGATCGTTTAACGATCATGCCAGTCCCGTAAAATCTTTTAAGACAATATAACAAATAATCATAATATACACAACACTATAGTGCCTCGGAGAGCACGTTAAGCTGTCGGTCCCGGTTTCACTCATACCATCGGCTACGACGTGGTGGGATTAAAAACCCTCCGCTGAATACCCTGGGGCAGTCTAGGCGGTCTCGGGCGCCGTAAGGCACCCGTGATGATATGTATGTATAATATACACAAATAAACCAACACTACTTAGATATAAACACATGAATATTAGATACACAATATTTAACAGATATAAACCTAATAAATCACAACACAAACCATCCTGCGACGGGCGACGAAAACATCTCGCACCTCCCCTGCGAGCTTTGGTTCAATGAAAAAATAAAACGGCTATCCGAATTAGATTGATTATAATATTGTTTAATTTATTTATATGTAGGTCACATAAAATAAATTTAAGTAAGAAATATATAAACTGTCATTGTATACAATATAAATGGGTATAAAAGCGAGCTGCGTTCGCGATCGAACTTTGGTGCGCGTAATTAACCTGCAGTATATAGCTTCAATTCCGACTACTTCTGAGCTCCTCTAAGTTTATAAAATTAAACGAAAGTATATTTATTATTAGATTAGATTACCCACAAATTAGCCGTGTTGAAGATGCAATTGCATCGGTTGTAAAGTATCTTATAACAGGAATTAACTTTCTAGGATTAGCTCAGTTTATTATCGGGAATTAAGTTTTACGGTTAAATTATAAGGTTTAGTAACTATTAAATTACGATTAGATATAATATCTCAATCAAACTCTTAAAATGGAAGTTTAGGCCCCTATTTAATTTTTCTAAGGTTTAGGTATACCTTGACATTGGAATACAATTAGTTAAAGTTGAATTTTGTAGAGCTCCTTATGTAATTAGAGGGAAAATAAAGAAAAAGAAAAGCTCCCACTATTTCTAATTTCTTGATAATTTTGTTAATATACCTAGAAAGCTTATATATAAAACAACTATTACTTACTCACGCGTTCATGCATAATACAAGTGAGTAAGTATGTAGGTTTGAATAAATAAATAGCTCAAGTGTCAACGATAAAGTAAAAAGAAAATAGTTGCGAAAATTGTCTGATAAGTACTTAGATATCGAAAGAATACCAATAATTAAAACTTTTGAAAAAACTAACAGTAGTAGGTAATAGCAATATATAATATACGACTATATAATAATAAAAATTAATGAATTAAAAAAAAAATTAGATCTCTAGCTAGACCCAGGAACTGCATTGGAACTAGGGCTTCGTAATTCCGGTTTTAACAAAATTTCGGAATTCCGACATATTTTAGTATCGTTAGTAATACCGGAATTGGTGAAGCAAAATCGGTATTTCGATATCGATAAAAAAAAAAAATTGTCACGGTTTAAGGCTTAGCGCGTCATTTCAACAGCTTGAACGCATTGACGTTATTGAAATTTCACTACCAACCAAATTTCTAGGACTTCGTGGATCAGAGTTCCTACCGGGAAGCCCATCAACACACCAATCAACGTGTCGATCGATAGAAATCGAAACTCAAATGTATGGGATTTGACAATTCTCTTTAATCGAGTACTTATACATTTTATCAATCGACGCGTCGATGGCAATGTAGCTTCCCCTTGTATAATATTATTAAAGAAAGCCTTGAACTCTGAAATTCCGGAACTGAATAGCTATATAGCCTCGCTTAATATTGAAACCCAATACCGGAATTGAAAAATGGTCCGATATTCAAGCCCTAACTGGAACATTGCCTTATAAACTCTCTAGCCTTATGCGCTGAGCCGCTGAAAAAGTAGGCTCTGCACGCGAGTTACCTGGTTTATCTAATTCATATTAATATTACATATAATTCATAATTCTAATACATAGTATGTCTATTAGTAATTCTCCAATAATTATTAAGAAAATTCTATAGCCCAAAGTTACCAAAAACTAGAAAATCAAAGTGGTCTGAAAAAAAATTACTTAGATCAACGTTGTTTGGACTTTTTTATTAAAAACAATATTTAAATTAAAAAAAAATTACCCTACTCATTTATCAACATTTTATTTATAAATTAATCTCCTGAATGTAACTTGCGTATTTTATTGCCAACTTTCAGCATGTAAATTAAGCCTTTTTAAGTTTTAGAGCTCTCACTAGATGAGGTAAATTCCAATATCCAGTTTCGCAAGCAATAAAAAAGACGGATGAGCCTAACAGTCGAAGGTTACCAACAGGTTCCTCGGCGTTCGTCTCACATCTTTATTTTGCCCCAAGGAGTCAGGATCGCGTCCGACGCGACGGTCAACGCCCTAACTAACCGGCTAAGATATAACAATAGGCTTAATAATATCTACTTACGAATATATAGCTCCGTACGAATAAACTCCTTTTTAAAATTTTCTTTTGTGATCACCGGGGCTCACTGGTGGGTAACGTTGTATACGCATCGTAGTGAAAACCACGTAAAAGGCTTTGAGGGTCGACGCGTGCACACTTCGCGAGGTTTGAGGACAAACTGATATTTGAATTACTGGGCGTCTCTGGAGCGTGACACTGCACGTGCTGCGCCGGCGCATCTTCAGATAACTGCATGCATAGATCTTATTAAAAATCAAAACATGCGGTATTACCTACTCCTTTGGACTGCTCTAATTCTGTGATTTTGCCTTCAATGTAGTTTCTCCGATTACGCAAAGTTCGAAAGGTTTTCAATGACTTGAAGTTTTTCGATTAAGATTGACTTAGTTACCAATGACTATAGTTTCTGTTATATATTTCTTTGTAGTTTCTATTTTATTCAAAAATTCTTTAAGATTTCTATATTTAATCAAACTATATACCTACTGAGTTTTTTATTCCCTACTTACATACAAGTATAATCCATTAATGTTTGGAAGATGGCCGAGTTTGTTAGACCGTGGTCCTTGGATCCTTCAGTTTTCTGAAGGATTTAGGTTCAAATAATCGGGAACGATTCTAAATCAAAAACCCATCTGTAATAATCACTGTAGTTAAGCCAATTCTCTAGAAGTACCGCCTATTCCTCAATATAACTGCTATTACTATAGGATGGACTATGCAGGTAGGCAGTTAGAAACTATAGGTAGGTACGTTATTAAAAACGTCCCAAAGACCTATTGACATCAATGCCGTGGATGGAGAAGTAGGGGTTTATATCCCTCAATTGAAGCCCCTGACTGCCGAACTTCCGATTTTTTTAAATAATTGATTTCAGCCATTGACTGGAGGTAGGCAGAATAATATAGATAGGTAGAGGATCGACACTATCTAACTGAAGATATCGTTCATACTCATGGTAGGTAAGTAAAAAATAAGTGTTCGTACTTTAAACTATTTCTCTAAACTACTACAAAAACCATGTTATGTGTTTTTTTCTGTGTTATTTTCCGCATGAGAAAGTGTGATATTGCTTTTTAATAGCTGCGTTATGTAGAACTCGTGTTTTTATTAAAGTATGTGGCGCGATGAGACGAGAGGCTCGATACTTATAACTTTGGTGAATTATGTGGGTTCAACAATAGTTACTTAAATAATGGAAAGCTGGTCCTATCTGTCACCCTTAAAATTAAAAACGAATCTCCGCTGGTTCCGTTCATCGACATCCTCATACCAAGCTTGCGTTGATTATTTTTATTTCATTAGACAGTTGCATGGGCATATAGGAAATGTAAAAATTCAACCAAAGAAAACTCGTGCCAATAGCAAAGTCTATTATTAATATATATTATAGTATTCCATTCCAATAGTTAGAAGTAAAATATTCATACTTAGATATTCTACTTAGAAATATAATCATCCACTTTTTATTTTTTTAATGCTTTAACTATAACCTTGTAACATTTTTGTTAACGTTAAAAAGCTGCCGCAGCCTAGTGGTTACGTCACTATGTAACTGATAACAAGGTTAAGCAGATGACAACAAGGTCAGACCTGGGATGGGTGACCGCTTTATACAACGAGGCTATATACAATCATAAACACCGCAACAAGCTCGTCACTTGTTCTAGGTGTTGTTTTATAATACCTTCGACAAAATAAGGTAGGGTTAATTCCTCCGCTGAAACGCCGTTTAAACGAGCCAAAAAGGACCCGTGTAGTTAGTTATAACGTCGTAGTAGGATAATATTATTGAATAGGAGGATCGACAATCACACACTAAAGAATTCTGTGAAAGTTAAACGTACTAGTTAACAATAACTTTGGGTTTTATACCAAACGAAACTGCGCGTCATTTTCTCTAATTGTTAATAATTGTTTCCAATAATATTAATGTGCGAGTGTTTTCATAATTTATACCTACTCGTCGCTCATGCACATTGCACATTGCTGTTTCAGTTTTCGTAGTGCGAGTAACTTTCCCGTTCCGCGCCGTCGACGCAATTGATAAGTCATTTTCTTTCGTTCGTCACTTGTTAATTGATTACCTATATTTCTATGACCTGTTTTTATTTCTATCTATATACTCAATATTAAAAGAGATTCTAAGTATATTATTTATTAATATCCAAATAATAACACCTTAGTATGGATCACTGAATAAATAAATGGACTTATTAAAATTAATATTATGTTTAAAAGTTACTTTACACAATATTTGTAAGTCTGCTTACCATTTGGTAGATATAAAATCATATTACGTGCTCTGCTAAATTTTATTGGTTTTATTCATTCTGTATCATTTAAATACACAAGGAATAAAAATGAATTAGTACAAAATAAAAGTCTACGGGAATTACAAGTAATGCATTTATTAAGTATATCTATGTTCGCATTTTTTTTTTAAATATTATATTTACATAGCGCACAAGGTGGGATACTGTCGCGCACAAGGCAGGAGTAGGGGCAAAGGTTAGAGAGTATTATCCTGACTTGACTTTCATTGTCGGTAATATCCTACCCACTATACTTATGTTATTCAGCCGAGAGTCCAGCGGAGTAATTACGCGCACTAAGTTCGCTCGCATTCGAACCGTGTTAACGTCATTCTACCGCAGTTCAAGCCAGGCGATTTAAAAGAACGTAATAACGATCTGCGTGCGAGCTAAATTTGGTGCGTGTAATCTAGGCACAGATTTCTTGTTTAAATACAATGGGCGTACTTACGATATCTGTAATCTATTAATGGCATGAAGTTTAACTGCACGCAGAATAAGCGGTTGAACTTTATGCCATTAACATTTTTAACTTTATCACAAAGCCCATCGCAAAAAACTCATAATCAGAAAACTTTACTTCAATACTAACATAACAGTCAATTCTTAAATAACAATGCATAATTACCTACTTTATACCATTCCACTTTCATATCACAAATATTCCTTTTCGAGTCTTACATTTAGTTTTCTACTTAGATAGCTGTTATTTAAAAAATCGCCTCAAGGTTGAGGTTACATAAATTATGCATCGGCTTAGAACTAATCGTAGAGCAGAGGAAACAAAGTCCAAATGAATGAAGACCAAAATAGCGCTTAATGTTGTTGTCTATTTTTAATCTTATTGATTTAAGTAATTACTGTTTCGTCCGCCCATTTTTCAGCTTTTTTTAATATATCTACAACATAACAAATAAAAAATATCTAGGACAATATTCTATATAAACTTCGTGTTTGGCCAAAATGGCGCATGGCACTAATTATGTGCGAATAAAGTACCTATTACGCGCACCGCACGTTTTTACAAATAAGTGCATGCAGTTAAACTTCACACGTAATCAGATTCATTTTTGTATATTTACTAGGGTTCCATAAAAAAAAATAGGAACCCTTATGGTGAGACTCGGGTGTCTGTCCGACGCGTCTGTCTGTCCTCATCAAATACCTTGAACTAGTCAGATTTTCTTTAAATATTATAAGTTTTATGTTACTTGTTTGTTTTATGCCCTCATATCCAAAAGTATACCTAAGCCAAAAAATATTTATAGGCTATGAAAAAGGATCTAAGTAAAAATCTCATAAAAAATGTGTTGGGATTTTTCGTTCCACATTTGTGCAATTACAATGTCTAATAAAAAAAAGACCCGTAATACGTTAAAAAAAAAACTACATTATAAACTAACTAAACTATTTAAAAATTGTTATAAAATAAGTAAAGTTATAGCTTTGTTTCGATGTCGACTTATTTAAAGGTAAACTAAACTATTAGAAAAAAAAACTTTTACCTATACCTATCTTTCGCTCAATAAGACATATTCAAATAGTAAGTAAATTGGACAAGCGGTTCTTGAAATATCTATTCATGCGGACAGAGACCTAAGTCTCACAGCTTATTGAAAAAAATGTACCAGGTAGAATATTATTTAGTGTTGGTAACACTACTCTTGTGTGGTCTATCTTCGTCATCGCTATGTTCTTCTTGAAGCAGGAGACTGTCTGGTGGTGCCTTCGTTGGAGCCTTAGCACCACTGGACTTGTCAGGCCAACCTTGCCAGGTAAAAATACGAGAGAGCTGAGTGAATTTCTTGCGGGACACTAAAACAAAAATATTTATTATTTGTATATTTTGCTAACGTACTAGTGTTTTGACTTGAGTGGGAATCGAACACACGACCTACACACGGATAACTCCAACAAGACTATGGATTCCTACTTTAAATTCCTAAGACGTGCTAAATAATTATTATAATGTGGACAACATCGAACAAGTAGCGAGCTCGTTATGCTGTTTATAAAAGTAACACTATGTGAATTCACATTTAGACGAACGACGCATAAAATCCAAAAATACACCTAGATCCCAGTCCCGTCATAATCTTTGTTTTTGGAAACATACTTACAACATGAAAACAAAAACAATAAACATTGTGAGAACAAAATTCCACATTTCAGAGACTCTCCATAAGTTTTTGTTACCGCATTACCGTAGCGTTTACCAATAGGAAAACTTTATTTATTATGTTTTCAAAAATATGGCGATCCTATTGATAGTTACTCGCATATTAACGTTAAGTCAACACGATGGCAAACACTTATGTTAGATAGAGCCTAGTCAGGAAGTTGACGTAATGTTCCTATAACTGTTAGCATTGCATTAATAAAAGGCCTTTTGAATTTGTTACTTACATTTTCCCATATTTTTAAGTCGCTCTTTAAAATCTGCTTCATCTTCTTGCACCTTCGTCTTCTGCCCCTGGTCACTATCCAGGGCCTCCATAAACTCCTGGTTCCAGCGTAGTTCTGTCATAAATTCTTCGTTTTGCAAGAACGCTGCTATCTTCTCATCATCCATTTCCAGACTTAGGTCGATACGGGCATCGGTACCTGTTGGTATCCTCAGAAACGTGGGTGGTAATGGACCTAACATTTTGGGGATCCAGTTCTTTCTTACTGAAAGAGGTATCGATTCGTCGTCGGGTTTTCTGTGAAAGTATATTATTATTAATGTCAGGTGATTATAATAAGTATATTATTAGTTACATTTATTTTATATTGTTTATTGGAGCACAGCATATGAAGTACATATACATATCATCACGGGTGCCTTACGGCGTGCGAGACCGCCTAGACGGCCCCAGGGTACCCAGCGAAGGGGTTTTTTAATTCCACCTCGTCGGAGCCGATGGTATGAGTCTACACCGAACAAGTGGCTAGCTTGTCGCGATGTTTTGAATAAACTCAATAACCCATCTATAAACAGTTTCACAGGCTGGTATAGTGAAACCAGGACAGGCAGCTTAACGTGCTTTCAGAGGCACTATAGTGGTGTTGTCAAACAAATGTCCATAATTTTTTTAATTAAAAACTCATTGGTACACACCGGGATTCGAACCAGGGACCTTAGTGTTTTTAAGTCCAAGGTCTAACCAAACTCGGCCACCACGTATATAAAAAACAGCAGGCACATAAAAAAAAATCTTCTTGTATAATAGTCCATGCCTCGGCAACAGGGGTTTCACATACTACTAGATTTTTGAAAAAAAATATTCTCCTAGCCGGTAATTGCACCAATGCAGCTGATAGTGTCGCTTATTTGATTCAAATTCTGGTAAGTAATTTCTAGCGGCAAACTAAAGGAAAGTGCTCATTTTTAATTTAAAAAAAACACTACCATCCCGTCTAGTTTACCAACTAATCAAATCGACAACCTCCGTAGACTAGTAGTTGCGCCTTTGGCGTTGTATCCGGAGGTCGTGGGTTCGATTTCCACCCATGGCAAAAAAAAAATAGTACGTTTTTTTCTGTACAGTTTGTCTGGGTGTTTTTAAAATATAATATGTATTATATCGTTGCGTCTGGTACACATAGTACAAGCCTAGAGCTTAGTATGTGAGCAGAGCAATATTTGTAATTTGTTCTACCTATTAGTATTAGTAAATTGTTTGAAATAATCATTGACGTATAGGAAATAATGCTCTTTAAAACCGCCTCATTGAAAAAACATCATATTTTTTAAATAAATATTTAAAAAAGAGAATTCTATATACAGGGTGAATTTGAAAGGATGTACTTGGGCTAATATGAGGTTCTTCCGATCAAATCGAACAACTTTTCCCATGGAACCATGTGTCGCAAATGAAAAAAAAAAATTGGCTTTCCCATACAAATTGGTCATTTTAACATTACTAGTTTGTATGGAGAAGGCAATTTTTTTTTTCATTTGCGGCACATGGTTCCATGGGAAAAGTTGTTCGTATTGATCAGTAGAACCTCATATTAGCCCAAAGTACTTCCTCGTCCTTTCAAAGTCACCATTCTATGTATTGAAAATAATGGCTATCATTTCGAACAATTTATTTGTTGTGCTTAAAAAACATTAAACATATTTTCTTATAAATAAGTACTTTCCTTTAATTTGCCGTTTAGTTACTTTCCACCATTTAATTCTTATAAGCGACATTTCCGACTGGTGCAAAATACAGGAATAAGTTTTTTTTTCAAAATCAATCAATCATTGATTTCCGGTTAGGACATATCTTTTAAAAAAAATCATATGATGCAGTTTTAGTTTTATCAAAATCGGGCCGAGACTCTTTTAGCGTATTTTTCGATATTCCTTGTTGCTTAGGATTTGGCCCTAAAGCACTTGAATAATTCACTCTGTATACCTGATGGCAATAGTCCTAAGGCATCAAAAAGTTCGATCAATGCATTGTTATTTAACTTCATTGATGCGGTTACGAAACGGGCGGCATCAAAGACAAATTTGCATTACGAGTCTACTTTAATATCTCCGCTGCCTTATCATCAAATCAACTCTGCTTTCTTAAACCCTGAAAGGAGACTACTACCTCGACAGGAAATATAATATAAAAACCGGTGAACCCACAGACTAAAACTGAAATATGACTAGGTCACACACATACAGCGTGTACCATAAAAGATGATGTTTTTTGACGGTTGGTAAGCCTTGCAAGCAAAAATTACTGAAGTATTATAGAAAATAGTGAGTGATGTGTTCATATAGTTTTATTAAATTATAAATGTTTTTTTAAGTGTGCGAATGGCTAAAAACTATTAAAACAAACAAAAAAAACTAGGCCTACTTAAAAAATATGTAATAAGTAGGATCCTACAGAGATTTTAAAAACACACCTAGTTGATAGTGTTTTATTTTATATTTTATTAGAGAGCAACATAAAAAAAAACATATTAATTATATTATGTACGTGCATCCTCCTGATGTTGAATCGTTGTACTTAATTGATCTATGTGGGTAATTTCCAGAAATATAAAGTCGTATTTTTAATTAGACGAAGTCACCTGACGTTTACTGGGTTGTCAGGTTTTGATGAAACAAAAATAGTGTTGTGACAAAGTGAATGATTGAAATAATCATATTATAATTATTATCAACATGCTACTTTATAGCGTCGGTAGCCTAGTGAGTGGTTTGTATCGCCGGAATATATAGGGTACCGGGTTCCAATCCTAGTCGTGCTATGTAGGTACCAATGAGTTTTCGTACTTTTCGACGACTACGTATAGTACCTACGTTTACCGAGTGCTCTAACGGTGAAGGAAATCATCGTGAGGAAACCTGCAAGTCTAAGATGATTAATTCTTCGAAGACTTCAACATCCAATAGGACAGTGGTGAGGCTATGGCCTCTCCTTACGTGCAGTGTAATGATAATGAAAATAAAAAAATACGCTTATTACAATTGTTTTTATTCATCGTCATCAGACATAAAATCATCACTGTCGCTGTCGGTGATATTAGTTATTAACCTGTCTGAAACACTGTCGATCATGTGGTCGAGATTATACATTTTGTCTTCTTCTTTTATTATATGAGCCACGCAGCTACTTCATTTTTCAGCGGTTACATGTTTAAGTCCTTCTTCGAAAAGGTTTTTTACTTCTGTCATTTTAAACATTTTGTTATTTCTTGCAACATAATTATCTTTTAGCCTGCGCCCAAACCAGCTCAATGGGATTAAGCTCACAGTGGTATGGGGGCAGACGTAAAATAATAATACCATGCTCCGCTGCCATCTTGTCCACAGCCTATTTGTCGCAGTGTTCTTGTTTGTGCTGCCGTACAATGTCTATAAGAGTACCTTTAACCATTTTTGCCTCGAATGGGATATTTTTGCTCGTTAGCCACTCTTGTATTCTTGGTTTAGTCCAAGACATTGTAGGCAGCGATTCATACCAGTAGATATCGACCTACTTTTATACAGTAAAATAAAAATATAAATAGTTCCTTTTTTTGTATAGTAATACAAGATTAACGATGTACTCATTCATATAATCATTAATTCCTGTGATTGAACGAAAACAGAACGCATCACTATTACATTTAACATGGCAACATTATTTCACAAAATGACATTAGCCGCTGTCAGTTTACTTCGTCAAATTAAAAATACGACTTTAGTTAATCACTAATTGGGGACCGCCATACAGGACTTTTTCATAGTTCATGACCGGCTGAATATTATGACGTAGTATCCTATTTAATCTGTGATATCCAATGTAGGTATATCCAAGAAAACAACAAAAAAATACAATCAATGTGAGATTGATTAATGTCTTTAATATGCCGGTTTTAGATGCTTCTTTTGAAGTAGGTACTCTAAATTGACACAGGAAACTAACTAGACTGTTTTATTCTTTTCCAGGAGGCTCACTTCCTAGCCCTACTAAATGTCACAAAAATATGTTCAGTAGTTTAGCAGTAAAATGACCACATACCAAGAGACAGACAAATGTAAAACTGTGACTATATATTACCTACAGGATAGTCCTGTAGGACTACCATGACCTAACTACTGAATTTTTAACTGAAATTCAAATAATTCTATAGTCTACACCTAAATAGGTAGGTACTATCCGTGAAAAAAAAAACGATTTATTATTAAATAAAACGGCCATATGTTTTCTACTCACACTAAGGCAGCAGTATCATCATCATCATTGTTGCGTTTCTCCAGCAGCACCGTTCTCAATTTCCGTTTATTCGGAGTATCCTTTTCTTTACTCTCTATCTCCAATCTTAACTTCTCATTCTGGTTGTCTGTACTCATGGCCAGCAGCTGGTCTATGGTCGCGTCAACCGCCCCCTGGTTAGACCTCAGCACAGCCTCTATAACATCGTCATCCATATCCGGAAACATAGTCTTAAAATCCGTCATCGCCTGAGAAAATTCTAGCTGCATAGTTGACGCCATTCTGAAAATCCCGCCTTCTGTTACGCGAGGAAAACAAACGACATGCGCAACTCCTTGTTCTCACAGCTGATGTGACGTACGTAAGTATCTATCAATAATGCGATCTCAGAATTGATCGGCAGAAAAACTGTTTGCATTCTTGCAACACGATAGACGAACGAGTTGTAGAGATCGAACGCGCACTTTGCACATTATTTAGCGTATTATTTGTGTTAATGCCGAGCACTGACCGATGATGTGCGGTTGTAACTTTCGGCTTTTCAGGGACACTTTGCGCATGTGCCATTGCGGGGAGCGGGGTGCTGCGCGGCGCATTGCCGGTGTAAACCGTTCGGTATAAATAGATGTAGCATCTTATTGTTCGTATTATTTGACTATTTTTAGTGCTAGAAAACACGTTTTATTGTTTCAGTAACGTTTGAGATTTACACTGCAATGATTTGAAATTAGACTGTTTCCTGAGAATATGTATCTTATATATCTAGAGTAGGTACTTATATATATTTTTAAGTATACGATTAACTATATGTTAAGTACCAACACGCAATATCCCTGTCACAAAACACAGCCAAGCCGTATAATATGTACTTATACGGGTTTCATACAATTCTGATATTTATGTGGTTTTTGTTACCTATATAAGGTTCGGAATTAGTAACCCGTTTTTTTTAAAGAATAAAGTATTAAAATAATCCTTTGGTAGGTATTTAAAACTATATTATTTTGTCATCTTTTCATTGATTTTACGCTAACGTAATTTCTGTTTAGGCCGAGTTGCACCAAAATAAACTCTCTGTAAATGTAACGATTAAAGTTTATAAAGTTTAAATTTTTTTTTGGATTGACTAATAGAGAGGCGTTATCTGTTTCCGACGGCGGTGTGGAAGTTTATCGAAGCTTAAATACTCGGTTTATCGAACCTTTTCCTGAGAGTGTGCGCTCCGACTTGGGTCACCGAGGAGGTAATGGGTTCAGCTCGGGCCTTCTACCATTTGGAAGTGATCGAATATACCAGTTTTATTTTGAAAGTCTAATGACAACTGGTACATTCGACGCCATTTTTAACTGTAATCGTTACAATTACTTTAATAATAATAATACTCGTATGTTTGACGCTTTACTCAAATTGCTCTAGTCACAAACTAAGCTCTTGTACTTGTGTACCAGGAACAACGATATAATACCTACATACAGGGTGAATTTGAAAGGATGTACTTTGGGCTAATATGAGGTTCTGCTGATTAAATCGAACAACTTTTCCCATGGAACCATGTGTCGCAAATGAAAAAAAATTTTGGCTTCCCCATACAAATTGGTCATTTAAACATTACTAGTTTGTATGGAGAAGGCATTATTTTTTTTCATTTGCGGCACATAGTTCCATGGGAAAAGTTGTTCGTATTGATCAGTAGAACCTCATATTAGCCCAAAGTACATCCTTTCAAAGTCACCATGTATAATATTATTATATATTAACATAGAATCAACATAGTACATTTATTAATTAATAAAACATAAAAAAAACACAACACAAATAAATTAAATTACATATTAAAAATAATAATAATAAATAAAAATACTTACCTAAAAAACAAAATCCCCACAGTTGTCGCGCGGCATAGTGCTGGCTATATTACCTCTTTGAATGAACAAACTTATTATTTTTTTAAATTCTTTAATTATATTTCATATTATACTTTAACGGAACTTTGGTGCAACTCGGCCTTAGAACTGCATATCTACGTATATACTTACACGCGTAAAATTATAAAACCTTGCCGGCTAATTAAGTAGTTACGAGTACCTGCCTATCACGTTTCAACGTTAATTGAACCTTAATACGTATGGACTGGAGCGGTTTTGAGTTTACTTTACCCCGCCTTAATATTGAAGTATACTGCGGGGTGATTACGCGCAAAACGCTAAGCTAAATTTTAATCGATATAGGCATTCTGGCGTATTGCAAGCCTGGCTGGTTACATTGAAAATTGACATACAACTACGTAATTTCTAGGCTGAAGTTACAAGTACCCACGGATGGGTTTTATTTTTGAGGGTTGCCGCAGTGGGCTGTGTTCAATGGTGGGCTGCCGCTCACCGGCCGAGTCGCACGTTTGTATGATACTCACGCGCCGCATCGCTATATTTAATATTAACTAAAATGAGGTATAAAACTTATTGTGCCACATTCGGTTGCTTAAATAATAGTAACAAGAATCCGGACCTTACGTTTTTCATTCTTCCAAAGGACCCCAAAAGGTAAATAAATCCACGCCTACCACGGTTATTAGGCAGGTACATTAAAAAAATATCAAAAGGTGTGTCTAGTAGTCTGTTTATAAAAATGCGAATTTTCTTTACTCGCCACCTTTCCTATGTACCAAATGTTGTCCTTTGTTATAGTTATCTAAGTCTCTCGTATTTACGTACTTTGTTAGATATTTAATTACTATAGTATATAGTTTTTTTTTATAAGTATAGTTCATGGTAGTGCACTAACTATTACTAGAAATATTATGCAGTTTTGAAAAGTAGACAACATACATACTTGCTCGTACATACTTATTTATTTGCGCAATTAGGTACCTACGTAGGTATTCGCGTTTATATCAATCCAGATAATCTACCTATACTAACTTGTACCTACTATTATTTCTTTTGTGCCTATACACCGAAAAGCAATATTTAGTTTCATAGACAATGTAGTGTACCTTATTGCTTCCGTATCTCCTTAGATTAAAATACCTATGCTGCAGACATCCTAAAATAAAATTGTTTTATGATCTACGTACTTACTACTAGGTACCTAACCGTTTAAAAGAAGACAACCCTAACTTCGTCAGAAAAGTAAAGAATGACGCGATAGAAAGAGAGGCAACTTTAGGTGAATATAAAAGTAGGCCATTAGCGCTGTGCGATCTGAACTGTGCTTTATTGTGTCGGTGCAAGAGTCGCTATTTATTAAATTTATCTTTCGGAGTGGAGCTTCTGTACTTGTACTATTATTTCTTCTGTGGCTGGGGTTTCAACACGAGGCTTTCTCACTTTGTTTATGTTATATATTGGCCATCAATGAATCCATTGGCCGTTAGACCGACCCACAGAACAATAATAATTATTACTCTGTGGACCGACTGACCGGTATTTTTATCACCGCCGATACAGATGCAAAAACCATCAAGTGACCTAAGTCATGTTTCGGTGGGTACACCGAACCAGTTTTTAGGAGATTACTGCATAATTCTTATCGAGTTGGTCTCCTTTATAGGTGCGGTTAGGAAACGGGTGATTGAATTGACGATAAGGTAGCGAATATATTAAAAATATACCTAAGGTATAATTTGAAAGGGAATAACCACCTTATTTTAAATGGCTTTATACCATTTTTTATTAAAAATAATTATCTCACAAAGTCTTGCTCTTTGTGAATTTAAATATGCAATAAAAAAATACCATGCGCTGTAATTAATATAATAATACAAAATACACTCGGCGTCAAAAAAATCGCATGTCCGCAAAAATAACTTTCAAGCTTTATTAACCCTTAACACGAGCATGCATCCCTACCAATATTGATGTCATTTAAAAGCCCATTAAATTAACTTTTAAAAAAATCCCATTTCATTTAATTAAAAAAAAAAATTTATCATTTTGATACCACAAATATAACTTTAAACAAAATTTTGCTCTCTCAAAAGGGCTGCTAGTTGCGCTATCTTAGTGGGTATAAAAGGGTTCAATAGGAGTTATTCGCTATCCAACCGTTAAAGAGGACATACGAGAAGATCTTTCACAAGAAAATCAACCTTGAAGATGCATACCACTGCTGATAAAGCCGCTGAAGTAATTGCACTAGTGCAATCAGGAATGCGGCAGTGTGATGTCGCTCGGCAACTGAACTTAAGCCGTTTTTCGGTTCGAAGAGTATATCAGCGGTTCCTGGAGACCGGTGGCCATGCCCGGAGACATGGGGCTGGTAGACGTCGCTGCACCTCGGAGAGAGACGACCGATTCATCGTATCGATATCTCTGAGATTTCGGTTTCCGAACCGATATCTGAGAAATCGGTTCGGCTGTTCTCTTCTCAGACGAGGCGAGAATGTGCCTTTTCTGCAACGATAGACGCAGAAGAGTGTACCTATAGAAGACAGGGGGGACGTTTTGCTCACACCTGCATCCAGGAGACGGTAGAATACGGGGGCGGTTCCTGTATGTTTTGGGGCTGCATGTGGCCGACTGCAAAGCCGACCTTGTTAACGTCTCCCGCACGGGAGGTGCTCGCGGGCCAGGTTCGCTGACTGCTCATTGGTACGTCACAGAGATCCTAGAAGAGTATGCCAGTTTTGTTGGTGAGGGGTTCACATTAATGCATGATAACGCTCGCGCTCACACTGCATTAATTCTGCGCAACTACCTTCAAGGGGTTGGGATCTCTGTCATCCAGTGGCCAGCGAGAAGTCCAGACCTAAACCCGATAGAGCACCTCTCGGACCATTTAAAATGCAAGGTTCGGTCTCGTGATCCCGCTGCCATGACTTTCCAGGAGCTTGAAGAGGCCGTTATTGAGGAATGGGGCAGTATTCTTCAAGAAGAGCTCCTAAAATTGGTAAGATCCATGAGGGAGCGTATGGAAGCCGTCATCCGGGCAAGGGGGGGTAACACTAGGTATTAGGTTAGTTTTAAGCAAGTTTTGATATATTTTTTTTGTGTAAATAATCTGTTTTTAATAAAGGATTTTTATTGTTTTGTAAACTTTTTTTTTGTACTTTTCCAATAAAAAATTAAAATAAAAGTTTTTTTTAGGTTTTCCTTTTCGTTGCCTTTCAAATGATATAAAAAATTACCCTCATTATTGATTCCAAATTTGCGCCGAGTGTAGTAGTAGGTACTAGTAGATAGTCTATTACAGCCCGGATTGTTTATCTTTTTTGAAATATTTTCGAAAAACCATGAAATGATTATTAATATTTTATTGAATTTATTTAAATGTAAATTTAACTTATATTAGGACGTGGGTTCGATTCCCACCCATGGCAAAAAAAATAGTATTTTTTTTTCTGTATGTGTCATGGTCTGGGTGTTTATAAAATATAATAATACGTATTATATCGTTGCTTCTGGTATACAAGCCTAGAGCTTAGTTTGTAATATGTGTAATTTGTCCCTACATAATAAAAGCGAACATAAATAATAATTTCCGTAGGATATTTTTTAAGCCTAAATTTGTGTTAAAATAACACAAACCGGGCTTTATTATGCGCTGCACGTATTATCCACGATTATTAATATTATATAAGAAATATTAATGGATATGGATTATACTGGATTGGTCTTTATCTGTAGGCTTCCATGTACTTTCCTTTTAATGATAAATAAATTTTACACTACCGTAAATCGACTATTTTTTAAATATGCGTTATTAAACTATTAATGTAATGCAATTCGTCATTGTCGCCTCCCATTTGGTAATCGCATCGTGGGAGCGATCAATATTGTTTCATTGATGACCGTAATGATTGACCCCATTCGTGGACTTTGTAGGTCTGCTCGCCACCAGGGAGACATATAATTTTTTTTTTTTCCACAGCTAAAATATATTAGTTTTAGTTAAAAAGTATTAGACGCAACAACTAGTTTATAGAGACGGTCTAAAATCGCGTTTCTAAACATGATGAGAACAGAAGATGGCCTCCTGTAATACAAACCAAAGTGAGAACAAAAATTATAACCAATCAATGTTCAAGGAGTGAAAACAGAATATAGCGGCAACGAACATGTTTATTTAGTTGTTCGATAGTTGATTTTAACCTTTACCACGGCACCACACGTTGGCCCTAACACTATTACCAATGTTGGTTGGCACGTTAATATGCATATACATGTTGCCGTTGGCAATTACACTAGTTTTCTGCGCTCAGCCAACGTTGGGGCCAACGCTATTTTCTCGATCCACACGTTGGACGAATGACATTGGGCCAACGAGTGGAGCCGGTCTAGAAGCGTATATCGTTCATATGTAAATGGGAGGGGAAGCAAAACCAAATATAAAATCGTGCTTTAGAACCGAGCCTCCATGTTAAGTGTTAAATAATTTCACAGTCTTACCAACCTATATACCTTTATAGAGTTAAGAGCGGAGTCTGATCAAACATTTCCCATACATTAACGACCTTTTGGTCCTAACTGTTACCCCCCACTAAACATTCATAGATTTATTTATGAGAGAAGTTTTTTATTATGAGTTTTGGAAGCGTTATAAATAAGACCTATATCTAGGCTCGTACGTTTTCTTTTTTTTAAAGTTTGGTATAGAAAAAATAATATCAACCCCTGAAATTCGAAGAAAATCGCAAAAAAAAATCCTGACATTAAAATAATTCCTATAAAATATCAAGGCAGAAAATTAAAAAAAGGAAAACGTACAGTCATTGGTTATTTCCTCTCTAATGAAATGAAGCATTTTTTTTTTAAATCCATTAAAGTTTAGGGGTAGAAAACAGTTATGGCCCGAAAGTCTATTTGCTGCCTAAATTGTAGGTATAATTTCATAAGTGCTCTTTCTCTTATTAAGGGTCGGGGGGAAGGTTTATATAAATGTATGAAAGTTTACCGACTCACCGTCATGCAGGGAGAGAAAATACTTTGCAGTTGAATCAGCATGAGCATCGAAGAGCCTCATCAGACACTCCTCTTAAAACAACAAACAGATGACTGATGGTAGGAAACAATTATGGAAGGTGGTTATCATTTAAACAAGACATTAATTTAAACTTTATTTAATACCATCATACATATAATGAACTATACATTAGATCTATTATCTACAACAATGAATATAATTATCAATGTATTATTTATAATTTAATAAGTGCACCAAAACAATCATAATTACATACTTTATTAAGTATTATGCATATCATATTGAAGATACAATGGCTTTTCAATAAAGCTAAAATTGTGCTGCGACATATATAAAAAAAAACAATTTAAAATAGCGGCCATCCTGCTTTTTGTCAAAGACAAGAAAGAGTACGGTGGCCATTTTAATTTGGCTTCTGTCATTTCATTTTTTATGTCTTTTTAATCAAGCTGGTTTAGTTAGCATTTCTTTATTGAATATCGCAGCTTTATTTATTATTAAAATAAGGAATGTTTTTTTTTCAATAAACCTGTTCTACATAAACTATGGTAACCAAGTGTTATTGTAGCATGTAAATAATATAATATATTATATAGTTTATAAATTATGAAACAAAATTCTGTACTAAATGAATATAATTGATTGTTTATACATACCTAGATGAAAGAATTAATTAATTAGGGGATCATGCCAATTTCTTAAGTTTACCATAGCGAACATAGAGCAATTAATTTTAAACTCCCAATAATTTCACAAAATATTATTTATTTATTTCCAATATAGATAGATAATATATTTACTAGATGAATTCCTACAATTTTAAATATATAAAATATTTCTTAGGAAATGCTACTAGATAGTGTTTTAAGATTTTATACAGTAACTTTTTTTTTATAAAACATTAGGTTAAGGATACGTGGTAACATTTAGGCCATGTGGAACTACTCGATCTGCACATTATATCTAGGTTATATACTAGGATATAATATAAAGAAGGTAAAAGGATTATAATAGGAAAATACTACCACGTTATATTTTTATTTAAAATGACAATAATATATTTTGGAGTCTCTAAAAATGCTATTTCTAATTTTGTTGTATAATTTAGTTTGGGTAATATACATGATGTCCTTAAAAGGTTCTACTTTGGGCTAATATGAGGCTCTAGAACCATGTGACGCAAATATAAAAACATTTGGCTATACAAATTGGTTATTTTATCATTACTAATTTGTATGGAGAAGGCAATTAATAAAACCTTTTTAAATCACCATGTATACATTATTCATAAAAACTTATTGAATCCTTCAAGACCACTTTAGTTATAGAAGGTTTGGTCTATTTTACACATATTTATTTTTGTTTTTTAAAAAAAAGGACAAAACCTTTCTATAACTAAAGTGTTCTTCAAGGACTCAATAAGTTATTTATGAATACTGGTGTTTGTGTATATAAGGAATAGAAATATTCGGTAATTTGCAGAAACATTATAATGATACTTTCATTCTTATGAGAAGCCCCTACTTTTGTTACTACAGTATGTCTGTGGTATTTAGGGCCAAATTCACCATTCACACTAAACGCGATCAATTCTAGCTAAACCGTGTTTAAGCGTCTAACCAAGTTTAGAGCTCTTTTTTGTGTTTCACCAATATAAAACTAACGAAATTCAAGCTAAACTCGGTTTACTTTCAGAACGCCCGATATTCGTCGTTTAGCTCTTTAATCTCGTTCAAGAAGTGTTACTGTCAAGGTCAAACAATCCTACAAGGGAATATTTTTTTTTAACAAAATGGTATGCGTTTTGATTCTATCGTTTCCAAAGAAGAAAATATTTAGTTAAAATAGAGTTGTAGATCGCTTTTATCTGTTAAAAATACTAAACGTATCGTTTATGTATTTAAACTTGATTTTCGTAAACGCGATCAAAACTTATCTGGTGAAATCGGATTCATGTAAACTGAGATTAATTTCGAAATTTGAACTCGTTTAAGCTGAACTTAGTTTTACTAAACTCAGTTTATAGGGCGAATGGTGAAAATGGCCCTTAGTGACAATAGTTCTACTGTTTTGAAAAGCCTAATATTTTACATAATCTACGTTTATTAAATATAATATATTTTATAGTACTAAATTGCATGAATAATGTTTTTTTAAGGTGCAATGTATAAGAGTTTAGGAACACCTGACGATAGTTTATTGTTGGTACCCATGTCTAAGTAAATAAAAATTCCTGTTCTATGGACGTTACAATGGGCAGGGGCCCTAGCTAAAAACATTTGAACATAACTATCAATCTAAAATCTTACTAACAAATGTATGGATTAGACATTGCGGTATGAAGTCACCAATTAAAATGTCAAAACAATGGGTATGAAGATAATTTAATGATAGTGTTGTCCTGTGTTCTTGGCTAGGGGGCAGATAATATTATTTATTCCAATAATTATACTTAATATGGCGCAGGAGGTGTTCTTTTTACTGGTTATTTATATAAATTTGTAGACATTTTGCATCACAAATCATACTACATAAAACCCAATCTTTTCAAATCGGTCTGGTAAGCAGAATTTTGGAAAAATAATAAAAATTACAACACAATCAGTGTAGCATTCTACAAAAAAAAACTATTTCAAAAATAATAAAAAAAAAACACGCTGCAACTTAAAGTCTAGAACCCAAAAAGCGAATAAAAAATGTCAACACTTATTATAGCAAAAGCTAATTTCAATAAATCAATAAACAAAAATTAGTAATAATAATAATATGATACGCACATATTGCGCTGGTCACAAACTAAGCTCTAGGCTTGTACTATGTGTACCAGAAACAATGATAATAATACATATTATATTTATAAACACCATGACAAATTGTACAGAAAAACGTACTAATATTTTTTGCCATGTGTGGAAATTAAACCCTCGGCCTCCGGATGCAACGCCAAAGGCGCAACCACTAGTCTACGGAGGCTATATTATAAAATTTATTACATATAATTACGACTTGATTGCATTGATTTAATATTTATAAAAAAATATTTTTTTAGCACTTTGGGCACGGATTGAGAACTCAATTAAAGATAAAATATATATTAAGAAATAAATTCGAAAAAAGTTACATGAAACCCAAATGAAAAAAAAACTACTGCTGATTTAATGACAAACTTCATATTAAGCAATCACAAATTGACAACAGTGTGACTAAAATCAGCAGTAGTCAACCTAAGACCCGATATTTTATGTCCCTTACTATATTGTTTTTCTCCAATGCATATTTTTCTTGTCCCACAGAATAATAAAAAAGCTTTAACTGACTAAAATTTAAAATGGTTAAAGTTTGTAAGCTATCTTCGCTTATGTAGTTAAAAAAGTTAAACAAACTAATCTTGGTTTCAACAGAACAGCAAAAAGCACCAAGTCTAAATGTATTAAAAATATTTAAAAAAATTTTTTTATTTACTTACACAAATGCCTATTAATTTCATTAAAAAAATATACTATTTTATATTTATTAATTGAATTGAAGAAAAATATATAAGTATTTTACTTTCTCTTGTTTACACATTTAAAGCAATTTAATTTTATACAATACATTTTACAATTTAAATTTCACAAAATACATTAAATGCCATTATAGATAAGCATTAAAATAAAAAATTGAGCTAATAAAATCACAATCATAGTATTGAATGTGAAAAGCCAAAAATAATAACTAAATTTTAAATCTAAACATAGAAATTTTAAATAAGAAAATTTCACATCAATTGAATATTAAATACCAAAATATAAGTTACTTCTTTTTTTCTAAAATATATTATGTTTATATTTTAACAAAATACATATTTATATCGACATTTTTTTTATTATAGTATTACCAAGTAAATAAAAAAAAGAGACTAATAATAATGTCTGATAGATTGTGTAAAATAAGTATTTTTTTTTATCGAAGTGGTTTCTAGAATTATTTAAAGCAAATTTGGTATTAATTTTATGTAGAGAGAAAAGAGGAGATTCATACATGGGACAGGTTGTGGTGTTGCGGTATCATCACGACTGCGGTGTGGCTCGGGATAGTGGGAGTCCCTTCGGCAATGCTCTGTGGATAAAATTGATTACCGTTTAAAAGGGTGAAAAATTAATTAGAATGGCCATTAGACGGCGCCATCCAATTTGCGATTACGTTGAATACATATTCTGTATACGTTGAAAACACCCGTTCAAGATGTTCTTATATTCAAACATATTTTCAAGTGACGTCACTCGTGTCCCATATATTATCTTTGGGTCGAATACGACTACACAAGGAAAACATGTACAGCACACGTATATGCGCGTATTCGACTAAAAGACTAAAAGCAATTTGGACCAGGTGGGCAATTCTCGCGCTTTCGACATTCATCTCGATTCGAGATTTTTAAACGAAAAATTACTAAATATGTCATTATTCGTAAAAATCTCGAATCGGGATGAATGTCGAAAGCACGAGAATTGCCTCCCAGAGATTAAATAGGTACGTTCGACAACGTATTTGACTGTATCCGATTTAAGCGCAATTTGGACCGTAGAGAGAGATAAAGTTCTATGCAAGAATTCCCAATGCGGATGTTGGATGCGTTCCAGACATGTGACCGGAATATAGGTTACTGACCTTTTACGATATCAACGCTCTCGTCCACTGCGTTCAGTATCTCTACCATGATGGTTTGCTAATTTTACAATAGTCGTTAGTTATTATAGACTTAACTCAATAAGACATGCCATGTTTATTTGAAAATAAACAATCCTATTGGTTGATCCCTTAAAGTAAATACATCAAAAAATCATTGTAGATATACTGTACCTTTTCTACGTAACCAAATACTATAAGATTCTACGAGTGCTGCCTTGAAACGCACTCTACTAAACATACTTCCAAAAAAAAAAACCTTTAATTTTTTCTTCAAACAAAATATTACTAATTGATGGTTGTGAAATGCATTTAAATAATGGTTTGTTATAGATACATTTCAATTAGATAACCATTTTAAGTAAGGAATTGCATATATTGGCCCGCGAAGTATCAGCTTGCACCAAATTATTGGTAGTACTACCCAAACTGGGTGTTAAAATATTAAAATAATAATAATAATTAGGACATTTCACACATATTGCCTTGTTAACAAACTAAGCTCTAGGTTTATACATGTACCAGAAACAACAATATATCGAACGAAAATTAGAAAAATTAAGAATACTTAACCACCATATTAGGGCGTTTGACATTACATTGACAGAATGCGGCAAAGAGGATGTAAAAATAATGAATAAACAACATTCTTTATTTTTACGTTATAAAAATTGATATTACATAGTTTTATTCAAAACAGATTTATTTCTTACAAAGAGGAAGTAAAAAATTCACGGTTAGTTGAGACCTATCACTATGGAGATTTGGTAAGTTAGAGAGATTTGTCGCCGTTGCATGCGCTATGTAAATAGTTAAAGTTACGCAGACAAAGCTGCGTGGATCAGCTTGTGTTTTTGCAATTGTGGGTTCGATTCCCACTCTTGGCAAAAATTATAAGGTGGTGTGGGTGTTTATAAAATATAATATGTTATATAGTTGTTTCTGGAACACATAGTACAAGCCTAGAGTTTGTACTTAGCCTAGAGTTTGTTTGTATTAGAAACTAATAAAGTTTGTGACCAGGGCAATGTGGAAATTGTTCTACATATTTTTTTTTTTTAAAACACGTTCAATCTAAAAGTGTACTTATATAGTCTATTCCACGAGAACTTATAGTGACGTCAGCAGGTTTTAGCAGATTATGCAGTACTATGCATGGCTGAACACCGACCGGTACCACGAAATGCCGCATTGTTCATTTAAATGCCATTTTTACATTGTTTACTATTACAATTAGCGACATCAAAATGATATTTACATTCTTGTGTATAACGCAATACGTTTAGCCGCGATGACGACACTATCAGTTCTCATGGAATAGACTTTAGTCGTATCCAGCAATGGGGAGTTTTCTTTTTGATGGTTCCAAAATATTCCATTAGATGGCAAAAGGAGAGATCCACAAAAACTGTTTTATCATATTTTGACAGTAGGTTACATACTCTATATTATTGCTCTCTATAATATTTAGTAGATTCCATGTCAAGAAAAACTACGTAAAAAAAGACCCAGAAACCTTATATGTATATTCAAATTTAATTACTGTTATGATATATAAAAGAATAAATATTACTTAAGTTGGTGCTGTAATTTAAGGGGCAAAGTGATTATCTGTTTTCACAGTTTTTGTAGATAGCGACTAAACGCCACCTATTGCGGTAAATAATAACTACTGGAAAACTCCTTATTGGTCAGTTAACTTATAAAGTAATAAAAAATATCAACTCACATTGGGATCAGCAGTGATGAGGATAGCAGAGTGGTAGGACGGAGGCGGCGATTGCTTCACAGCGTCTTCGTAGTTGGGTAGGAGGGTACTGTAGTCAGGTAGGGGGGGTTGTGGGGGGGAGGCCGGGTGGGGCGCAGGGACCAGGGCGGACGAGTAGGTGGGGGGGTGGGTGATCATGGTGAGGTACTTGTAGCAACGCCACACTACGCTGATGCAGTAACCCTGTGAATGGTCGAGGGTTTAAATAAATACAATAAATATAAATATCACCACGGCGCCCGAGACCGCCTAGACGGCCTCAGGGTACCCGGTGGAGGGGTTTTTAATCCCACCTCGTCGTAGCTGATGGTATGAGTCTACACCGAACAAGTGGCTAGCTCGATAAGATGTAAGGGGTGAATACCATAACCTATCTATAAACAGTTTGGTATAGTGAAACACAATGTTAACTTGAAAAAAAAAATGGTAACCTTGGAAGGTTGTACTTTGTAATTTTTTTATTAGTAGAGGTACATAACCTATCAATCAAACCACTACTAATCAAATCAACAACTTTTTCCATGGAACCATGTCACATTAGAAAATAAATGGCTTTTCCTTACAAATTGGTAGTTTTTA
Organism: Monopis laevigella; assembly: GCA_947458855.1. Lineage (NCBI taxonomy): Eukaryota > Metazoa > Arthropoda > Insecta > Lepidoptera > Tineidae > Monopis > Monopis laevigella. The sequence continues at coordinate 23,879,410 of OX381580.1, read as the reverse complement.
CATTACTAGTTTGTATGGAGAAGTCATTTTTTTTTTCATTTGCTACACATGGTCAATAGGAAAGGTATTTCGATTTGATCAGTAGAGCTGAGTTGGTTAGAGCATAGACTTAAAATCACTACTTTTCTGGTTACAGATTCAAACCCTGGAGTGTATCAATAAGTTTTTAATTAAAAAAGTTATGCACATTTGTGGACAACACTACTATAGTTTCTTCGAGAGCATGTTAAGCGGTCAGTCCCAGTTTCACTATACAAAATTGTGATACTGTTTATAGATGTGTTATAGGGACTATTGCCACTTGTTCAGTGAAAACATAGAATATCACACCGCTAGGTACCCAAAGCCTTCAAGGCTGTCTCGGGGTCTTACTGCATGATGGTAGTAAATTAGATCTAACTAGACTGGAGTTAACACCTAACAAATAGCGCAGCCTTCGTAGTGTTTCCACAGGATGATTTTGATATCAAAATCGACAGGTTCAATTCCGTGCTATAGGTAGGATATATTTTTAATCTGCAGGAACAGTTTTAATTTTCAAAATCGGTCCCGGAAAAGGAGCCATTCCTTGATTTTTTTTTGCCAATTATATAAGTCCTGTTTTGCAGCCTTTATGACCTATTTACTAACTAGTATAATGGATATGGAAAAGTAAAGCATTGGCCCATCTTTTTTTATTGTGTGAGTTTGTGATATGTGATACTGATACTTCAATTCATTCAATCATATTTATTTTTCCTTATTTACATTACATAAATTTTACTGTGTCTATATTGAAACTACTTACAAAAATAATGAAATTACATAACAACCAATTCCAACTTAATAACTGTGCAGATGTTTCTACTTATGTCGTTTTACTGCTCAATAGATTTAGTTACTTACCTATTTAAATATTTGTTTCTAAATACTCATTTTTAATTTTTTTACTGGTCAATTTCTACTGCCCTAACAAGTTGGGCAGTAGAAACTGCATGCATTTAGTGTGTTTACTGACCAGGATCCTAACGCGAAGCCATATCGAGATACCGATCGACGTGTCGATTGATAAAAATGTATAGGAAAATTAGTTTAGAACTCAATCGACGAGAAACGTCAAATCCCATACCTTGTTTATCTATCAATAGACGCGTCGTGCGGTATGTCGATGTGGCATCGCGTTAGGGCCCCTGTAAAATATACAGGGTGAATTTGAAAGGATGTACTTTGGGCTAATTTTGAATTTCTACTGATCAAGACAAACAACTTTTCCCATGGAATCATGTGTCTTCAAAAATATGTGACTTCCCCATACATTACTAATTTGTATGAAAGACATTTTTTTTCCACTTGCCACACTTGGTTTCACAGGTAAAGTTGTTTTATTTGATCAGTAACCTAATTTGAACCTCATATTATCCCAAAGTACAACCTTCCTAAATCACCATGTATAATTGGTGTTTTAAACCTTAGCCAAATATAAATATTATAGTTACCTTAAGCACAATAGCCAAGACAAATGTGGCGAAGACAATAAGGGCGAGAGCAGTGGGGGAGAGTCCAGCCAACTGGTCCTTCCATGGCACGCGGTGGGTGTCCGCCACCACGCGATGCATGGACCGCAGGTAGCATAGGTACCCCATGGCTGTCAACCTGTAGATATCTTAATAGTTTATCGCAGGCAAGAACAGGAGACAGTGCTATGAAACTATTGTTTTATCTGTCTAAATTTGTCCAATAAGATTTTGTCTTGTAATAGTAATAAAACTCACATGAGTAATATGAAATCAGTCTTTAATCTTCATTAACCTCTTATTCGTCTAAAAAAACGTTTTTTTTTTATTAAAAAAAAATGTTCAATAGGCTATTTGACTACATTAAAAAAAATCTATAAATTGTGCTCATCCTATCAGACAATGGCGTAAAAAAACATATTTCACTTTATTTTAAACTAAATTATGTATATCTTTTGTAGATTGCACAAAATAAAATTGAATATTTTTTACAATTGTATTTATAACAAAAACATCTTTGATTGGTTGATTACTGGTGACGTCACACGCAAGTAAACAAAACAATACACAGGTTATAAATCATGTGGACGAAATAGAATAGAGTATAATATATAGGAGATTATTTAATCTGTGCTTGTTTGTTTACTTGCGTGTGACGTCACACTTGACATAGACTACGAAACGGCGTTTTTAGCGCCATTGTGGAAATTCAAACTTTAACATTGATTTTTATCAATAATAGAGTAGACATCCCGAAAATATCAATGTAGTGTGCTTATTATGTAATGGAGAATCATATAAAACGAGTTTCAAAAAGGAGTCAAATACCCTATTGTTTGACAAGACCAGTATAGTGCCTCAGAAGCTGTTGGTCCCAGTTTCACTAAACAAACTTGTGATACTATTTATATATAGAAATAAAATAACAATGATAATAAAAAAAGTAATTTAAAATTAAATAAATAACATTAATCATCACTTTGATAGTGAAGGACGAACTCCACATTCTCCATACAAAATGAGATTTTGCACACCAACAGTACTCGATTACTATTTGTGGCAAAATTAAAATAATATTTTTCATTGTATTTATTTATCTTATTGTATTGGTATTATTATATATTTTTTTCTAAATCAGAAAAAATACTTTTTTAATAATAATAATGCATAAAAAAATAAAATAAATTGAACTTCGGCCAACAGCCAATTTGTAATATTGGAAGTATGTTTGTATGGGCGTCAAGTCTACTCCAGGGCCCCTTAATAATTAATAATAACAATATATTTACTATTAAAATTACAATTATCTTTAAAACAAAATCTAGATAATTATTAATCCTAAATGTAATCTACAATTTTACATAATATTATTATAACTTACAGGGTAATAGCAAAGTCAAAGATCTGCAGACAGAAAAATGGTAACAGATAGGCAGCACGGCGATAGATAGCACCATACACCAGCATCAGGGTTATAGTCATGGTACAGACTGAAAATGCAATTATTTTTAATGGAATCAAAAGATTTTTTGTTTAAATTGCATATTAACACTTCTGCTTATTAAATATTAATGCAAATCAATTAATTGTTCATAGATCATAAAAAAATCAAACAATTTTCCTACTTTGTAATACACTTTAGATTTCATAATTTGATAATAATATGTTGGAATAGTATCTGGAGGTTATCAGTTTGATTCCTACTTATGACAAAACAATATTAGTATATTTTTCTATACTTTGCCATAGTTTTGGGTTTATAAAACATAATATGTATTACTATTGTTGTATCAAGTACACATAGTACTTTCAAGCCTAGAGCTTAGTTTATGACCACAACAATTTTAGTGAAATGTGTACTGGAAACAATATTAATAACTAATAACTACAAAAGCAACCAAATACTAAAGAAATAATCCAAATTGAATATACCTACTAAATGTAATTAATAGAGACTGTATTAGTGAAATGTGTACTGGAAACAATATTAATAACTAATAACTACAAAAGCAACCAAATACTAAAGAAATAATCCAAATTGAATATACCTACTAAATGTAATTAATAGAGACTGTATTTTTATGTATATTTCCTAAGTAAATATGAAATAAGATTTTCATTTTTTTGTCTTAGTATGAATAATAACTTACAGTAGATGAGAGTCTGGTTAGAGTCTACAGGGTCTCGCTGAGGATATGCCCAGGACATTTCATCCTTCTTGAATGATTCCATTAGCCTGGGGTCCCGAGCAATGGCTGCTAGGAACCCGAGGGCAAGCAGATGGAGCATCTATAGAGAAATATATTTTTATTTAAGTTGAATATAAAATTGTAAAAAACAACAATTATTATAATTCAATAAAAAAAAACCTTTTCCACATAAAATTTTAACATTACCTACCTGTATGGTGAATTTTTTTTTTCATTAGTGACACATTTTTATAGTTCTTTTTTTATTTGATAAGTAGAGAGTATATTAATACCTACATCATATTAGCCCAAATGGAAGGCACCTCCCATAGTTGCCATGTAATAGATGTCTTAATTTTTAGTCTACCATTTTACCATTAGACCAAAATGAAATAAGTCAAACAATCATCATTTTGGGGCCAATCTAACTCTGCAGTTGTAGACATCTATTTTTTCACAAGACAAAGGACCATTTTTTGCCCAATGTGTTGTATAAGCTGTAATGATTGTACATGACACCAATCCGGCAACTATATATAGAAATAGCCTAATCATTAGTGTGTACTATAGAAATATATTTCTAAAAACAATGACTTCTATGACATACCTTGTACCCAAGTGCAATTAAAATGTGCAACATAATGTAATCTTCTGTCAGAGGAAAAAACTGGCCAATCTAAGGTCCCCGGCATAAATTTAACTTCACCCACAATTATTTTTTCATAAGAGCAGAGTATGTATTGTGATAATTAACTACTAATGGTAAGTTAACTTGCATAGTCCATTAATTTTAATATAATCAACTTTAATATGGGGACTATTATTATTAAAATATAATATAATTGCATAGATATTGAGTGAAAAGAGCCCAGTATTTTTTTATCAATGCCCTGACAGTTTTTTGAAAAAAATGTTTAGAACTATATTAATCTTAACACTAATCAATATATTATTATGTACTTCTATTCAGAAACATTTTCTATAACCTCTTTTTTGTTCCCTAAGATATTGATATATAGAATAAAAGTAACAAAACACATTTACTACCCTGGTTTGGCCTAAACCTGGTTTAGCAAAAATGTGCTTCAACTACATAAGACTAACTCAAAGGTTATTTTTTTGACAACGCTACTACACTGTGGGAGTGTGTACCAAAGATTTTTTAATTAATAATAAAATGTACATTTGTTTGACATTACATGACTAAAGTGCCTTGGTGAGCAACCTAACTTTAAATATACCAACAAAGTGGTTCGGTTTAGAGTCAGAATACCATCAGCTATGATAGAGTGGGAATAAAACATTTCCCCTGGGTAATTTAAGGTGTCTAGAAGGTCTCTGGAGTCCTGTTTGTTTACATATGAATTATGGTTCATAAACAACAATAAGTTCCCAACTTATAAAGTTTGTTAAGAAACAGACCATGCATGCCATAGGACACTTCCTAGTTAAATTATAAACATGAAGAAATGTAAGTTTGAATATAGATAACAATTTCATAATAACATATGAACAGATAATATGATGATTCATAGCATTAAAAACAGCTGTGTCCATAGATATCATCACTTCACTATAATTTTATTGTTATTTCTTTGTTGACACAGCAATACATGTATTTTTTAATAACAGAATTACTTATAAATTAGGTTATAAAAATGTATGTTTAAATAAAATTATATAAAAGAGAATAGTATAATCCAATAATAAATATAAATTTATAATATTTTCTTTTTATATGTATATAATACATTCTCAAAGTTCTAAGATTATTAGCTAGCATTTAGCCATTTTAGGTTTCTATACATTACTATTTTGATGTCACAAGTTTGATAACATTATAAGTTATATAGTTTATTAACACTCATGCAAACTCTTTAGGTAAATAAAGATATGAATATATGTAATTTGTCTATAATTCTATATCATTGTTTGCCCGAGGGGCTCTATGGGTAATAGTATTACCTCTAGGAAAATATTAACTTACCACATGCCAGCATCCAAGAAGAGCTGTCGCAGTCCGGACATGTAGACAGAACCAGCATCTCCATTCTTTATCTTGCTCTGATTTTGCTTTGAATCGTAACATCTTTACCTATATTAAAAAGAATTGATATATCACAACTAAATTGCATAAATAAATAAATGATATTTTTTACCCTTTACAAAACATATACACATGTATGTACATAATGACATTGAATATCATTGTAACATTTTCCTCATAACAATTATAGTTTCAAGTAATTATTAATATAGATTTATCAAATTAATAAGATGTAAATAATATAGAATACTGCCCAAAAATAAAGCAAATTCAGCTAAATCAATAATGGAGGGTAATTGCAACAGACGAAAACAACAAAATAAACATTATATTCACTTTTTCTATTAGGTAATAACAATATTATCTAGGGCAAACCTGGTTAAAATTATTGACAACAGTTAATTTCAGTGTTTTCTGCACAATTTCTCAAATCAAGAGACAAGACAATAAATTCTCGTAAATAAACATTAATCAAGCAAGCAATACTACAGATTATTGATCAGGCAGGTAGGCACTAGAGGTGAGCGTTACGTAACGTAGATAGTTACAATAAAGTCGATATTTCTTAAATAACTAATAACGGTTATTATATTTGTAATAACTATTTAATTAAAAAAACGTAATAAAGAAAAAAAACATAATATTGATTTTTGAGTACTAAATGGGTTAGATCTCATTATTTCCTTTTATTAGAGTACAAACACGATAGGCTTACGACCGAAGGTTGACGAGATAAATTGAAAAAACATTTTCGACCTTAATGACATTTATCGAGTACCTTTTTTTAAATTTCATTCGACTTATTAGATGGCATACCATCGAATTCTACCAAAAAAAAAAAACTTTATTTGTCTTTTGGATGTTAAAGTTAAAAATTGATTAAAATAAAAACACATGTAAAAAACATAATAAAAATATGAAATTAAAAAAATGAAGTGCAGAAGCGGGTATGGAACTGGCGTTCTGTGGTTGTTAAGTTATTTAGATAGAATAGAATCATGTCGCCATTAAAAAATTAAAATAGAAAGTTTTAAATAAAGAAAATTTGTTAGATAAGTCACAGAAGAAATAATTGTACATAAAAATAATAAAAAATAAAATATGTAGATAAGTTTTCTGACTGCTGTTATAGTGAATAAGTTTTTATATTAAAAAAATCATTGGTACACAGGCTAAGTAAAAAAATAATTTAAAACAATGATTGTTTCGAGATTTATTTAAGAGTAAAGTAGGTACATAAAATTAAAATTATTTTCGAGGCACTACGCTTGTTAATTTTTTTTTTTTTATTATAATTAGATTTTTTAATAACAACTATAAATAGTTACATAACGGGCGATTAACAAAAAGAAACGTAGCCGTTACGTTACAATGAAATCACATAACGACCCACCACTAGTAGGCACCATGGGGCAGCTCTACTGTACAGATTGCACGACACAAACAGCATATTCTCAAATCCGGTTAGTGTGAACTAATAAAACACGGACAAATAATTTAATGGGTTCGAATCAATGATATTTTAAGTATAGATATGTTATACGCTTACAAAATAATAGCAAATAATGTTCCGAACTAGCGGCGCCGTGTAGCTATACATCTATATTATAAAATTGTGTAAGAGAGATGGCATAATTATAAAAGTGAAACAAAAGAGAGAGACCACTAGCGTTTGTCAAGAGTCACCGTGGCCACCAATCACGGCGAGTTATGCATAGAATAAAATCTATGAAGAAAAAACAGATGGTACAGAATTAATAGGTTCACTCAATGATATTGTAAATAAATTACGTTTATATTATACTAGCTGACCCGCGCAACTTTGTCTGCGCGTTTAAATTTAACCGTTTACGCAGCGTACGCTCTTAAAAGGAATAATTTTCCCCCGTTTTTGCAACATTTTTCTTTGTTACTCCGCTCCTATTAGTCGTAGCGTGATGTTATATAGCCTATAGCCTTTCTCGATAAATGGATTATCCAACACGAAAATATTTTTTCAATTCGAATCAGTAGTTCCTGAGATTAGCGCGTTCAAACAAACAAACAAACAAACAAACAAACTCTTCAGCTTTATAATATTAGTATAGATTCGTTTTAAATATGATAGGGTAACATTAAAAAAGTGGACACTTGATTAAAAAGTAAGTCCATAGGTAAGAAATAAAACATCTTATGAGAGTAAATAATATTTATAGAAATTTTTATTAATAACAATGAAACACATGAAATAAAATACATATATTATTTTAAAAACCTTAGAAAACGTGTTTGTGAATTAATATTTTAAAAAAAACAGCTTCAAAAAAAAACAAAACCCTTACACAATGTAATAAAAGATTGAAGAAAAGGTTTGCTAGCGTTGCAGTTATATTAAAAGATGTAAAGGCAAAAGATTTCATTTCAAAGGAACAATTTTTACAGTTAAAGTTTCTGGACATAGTGACTTTTTTGATCCTGAAAAAGATAATATTATTACCACTTTGTCGTTTGTATTCAGCTTAGTCTATTTTATTTAGAATTATCAAAATTGAATAGTGATTATGGCAATGAAATAATTTTTGAAAGAAGTCACAATTTATGGTCCCGGCTGCAGTAGTTAATACCTCCTGCACCATGTTATACTATCCTGGAGGAAGTCGCGGATAGAAAGCTTGTAATAAATAAATAATCACTTTCATCAATTACCTATACCTATATAATATATGAACAAACATAGAACTTTGCTGAGCAGCAAAGTCATCATTTAACTCGACTGTACTTATGAATGAAATTGAACGTGAATCAAAATGCAGGTAAATGCTACAGTTTTATAAAATGTTGTAGTTACCTCAATAAATGGAAGAGCATTTTTTTTAAGTAGTGTTCGTCCTTTTTTCGAAGCATATTTGTCAGTAGTTTTGAAGTGATTGCTACAGATTCTGCTACTTTTTGATGGTATCCAGTCGATTCGCTTCTTTGTTTACGAATAATTGCAATCCAATCATGTAGTCTGACCTGATCACTCGGAAACCTATTTTAATAAAAGAAAAATATATCATTAATTATCAGTAGGTACCTAATTGAATGATGAAATGAAAATAAAATAATGAATAAATTATAATACCTAGTGGAAAAACGAATTCAGTAAAACTATTTTAATATTATTTACATTAATCCATTCATTACATATAATAGCTATTATAAAAATGAAGTAAAAATAAACTGTTATTAAAGGCATTAAAGTCACCATCAATATTCGCTTCTGCACAAGTAAACCTAAACTAATCTATGTCCTAAGGATGCGTGCACTGGCACGCATCCTTATCGCTCACGCGTCAAAACTAATTCGCTCTCTCTTTCTTCGCCTGCATACGGCGTCTTTACGCTTTTATGAAATTGTTTGGAAAAATAATTGAATTATAGTAAATAATATAAATATTTTTGCATACTCACATGTGGTATGAGATCCCTTGTATTTTATTTACTTTGGAGTCATAATTGGTACACTTCCGAAACACACACGATGGCATTTTGATAAATTTTGGTAATAGACACAGGTATCTACGGGACAACACGCTCGTGATTGCGCTAGAAGCCGACTAACAAGACGTCCCAATTGGGACGTATTTGAGTCTTCACGAAGCGCGCGCTTATAACATATCTGCTTTTGTTTTTTATAATATCATTGGTTCGAATATAATTATATTAGCAGGACTTGTACTATTATTTCTACTTGTACTATTATTTCTTCTGTGATATTAGTCTGAAATTAATGGCCTGTATTCAGATTGATACCGATGAAGCCCTTATATTCGAAAGAATACGCGAACCCACAAGTATGTATAAATAAACATGTTTTTATACAATACATCGCCTAGCGTTTAAAAAAGGTTTGCACAAATGTTTTTGCGCATGTGAGTGACCCGAATAGTGGCAATAAAACTATAAACAACAATTATATGAATACCGCTGAAGTAGATATAAGTTGAAATGACGATAAATAAATATATTTAATTATATCAGGCGTTATTCAATTAAATAAATCCACAAATGGTAGATAGAGTCTGGTCAATGAAAGTAGATAATCGAATTATTTGGAAACTTTTAAATGACAACACTATTGCGATAGTGTCAAATTGTCATATGGGTTATATATAAAAACTACAAGCTAAAAAAATACCTGGCAAGGTCCTTCCACAAGTGGTGCTCTTGAAAATATTTCATTTAGACTCTGACTTTTATTCTGAATAAAGTTTTATATTTTTTTTAATAAAATGGTTTTGATTTCCCATGCTAGCCATTTCATTTTAGTAATATCTAATGCTACTAACTTAGAATAATAACGCATAAAATCATCCTTTTATACAAAAAAAACAGTCAACTTTGAGGCAATAAAAATATTTATTGTTACGCATACTAGTAGTAGTATTTACGCTCGAGGTCACGCCTAAACAATGTTACTAACGGAATAACAATTTCCCTAAAAATAGGGAAATTACAACATTTACTGTTTGTTTTTTTTTTTGTATATTTCTAATAAAATAACGGCATTCGACAAAAAGTAAAAAAAAAAATGATGTCACGCAGAGCCGTAGACACAAAAAAGCTTTTATCTCAAAAAAACATATCAACATACATACATATCATCACGGGTGGCCTTACGGCGCCCGAGACCGCCTAGATGGCGGTACACGGCGGAGGGGTTTTAATGCCACCTCATATCAATATATTAATATTTTTTAAATGTTTTTTGTTCAGCTTAGTTTTATTTACCAAAAATATTTTTTTTACCCTTTTCTAAAAAATTTTTTTTTTTTTTGTGATTTATCTAATGGTATGTAGATCCTTGTGAAATGTCTATAATTGGGGCAACCAATGCAATGGATTAGTGCAAACAAATAAAATTAGTCTTGAACATAAAAATAAGTGTATTAAGTGTCTTTTAATATGTAAAATAAAAATAATCGATAATCCTTTTCTAGCTGTATGCATTTGATGTTTCGGAAAAACGTTACCATGCAAACGAATGGAAACGAAATGTCATCCAGACATTGGAGATGACATTAATAATAATATGTAGGACAAATTACACATATTGCTCTGCGGGGTGAGAAGGAACTTTATTTAACACTTTTGCTTTCGTCAGTGGAATAGTTTTCGTCTTGTCTATGGTCAGAACTTGTTTGAATAATATACGGAAGTGCTGTAATGCATCTTCAAAATTATTAGGTTGATGATTTTTCGATTGAATTCTTCAAAGAAACGAATAATTGGTATTTATCTCTTTTCTAAAGTTGAATCGAAAGAATTATGGTACAGTTTTAATAATTTACATGATCTGTTACAGCACTTCCTTATATTATTCATACAGGTTCTGGCCATAGACAAGACGAAAACGATTCCACTGACGAAAGCGTTAAACAAAGTTCCTTCTCACCCCGCTGGTCACAAACTAAGCTCTAGGCTTGTACTATGTGTACCAGAAGCAACGATATAATACATATTATATTTTATTAACACCCAGACCATGACAAACTGTACAGAAAAAAACGTACTAATATTTTTTGCCATTGGTGGGAATCGAACCCACGACCTCCGGATACAACGCCAAAGGCGCAACCACTAGTCTACGGAGGCTGTCAATAATTACATTAAAAAAAAAGATTGTTATTGTCTTTTAAAATATCTATCTCCTATGCTATAGGTATTTTTAAGTTGAACTTTATATGCTTATTTTTCAATATGTTTATTATTCGTTGAAATATTTTTGATACCACAAATAAGATAATATATATTTCACATAACATATGTTACAGCCACATGCCGTAGAAAGCTACTTCAATTTATAATAAATATTTTTATTGTATTTCATTTTGGACGACAGCGTATATATGATAACTTCAATGTTACTACTTCAATTACCAATCCAAATGAAAATAGCATTTTTATTTTGATTAATTTTGCCCAGTTTGATATGTATTTAAATGCAGAAAAAACTATTGTACTGTAACAATGAAGTTTCAATCTTTCTTTATTTTCTTGATAAATGGCTTTACACTTGATGCGTAATTCTGCCAATGTCTAGTTATAGAGAAGGCACGAGAAGGTCTCTTATGTCCGGATTAATAGTTGTTGCTAAGCCAGTGCTTAGCACGAGCCATTGCTTAGAACTATCAAAGTGACAGTAATTTCTATAATAGTCGGTGCTCCGAGCGGTGGCTCAGGCTAAAGCTTGAGCCGTTGCTCGGCTAAGCATTAGTCTCGATATTCCTTTACTTAAGTCGTGCTCAGCGTTAGATTCTTCATGTTAGTCTAATATTTTTAAGTTTCTGTTGATTACGAAAAACATAAATTTCTTGTCGTTTTAAAAATATTATTATTATTTTTCTTTTATTTCTTGTGTGTATTTTATAATTTATTCATACAAAATCCATGATTCCTTCTGTGCCAGTGCAAATTATACATATTATATTATAAAACTTCAACAGTAGAAGTTCCTCGGAAATGCAACTTCTCAATACTTTGAGTTTTTTGCACCAGGATTCCAAGTAAATACATTTTTCAGCAAGCATTGGCTTGAGGCAATGCTTTGCTTAGCTGCGTCAATTTACTCGACTATTATAGTGTTAAGTGGTTGCTCGGCTAAGCATCGTTTGAGTATTACTTTCGTGAGCACGACTTGAGCCAGTGCTTAGCCATGACTATTAATCCGAACATTAGAGTTTTGTCAAGTGTACATAGAAAAAGCTAAAACATCATTAAAAAATAACAAAAATATTTAAAAAATTCAATCAATACCTATAAAAAACATAACTTCACAAGGGCCAATATAGTGACAATACAGGGGCTTTATTCCGAGTTTTGACACGTTCACCGTCGCGCATTTTGCGTAAAGTACGTGTATTGAAGTATAAGTTCTATCATGTTAATTATAAAGTTGAAATTCCAATGCTCCACACATGTTCAAACTTGCGAAGAATTCGTGTATTTCAAGATGGCGGCATTATTATAGCCAACCCAATACATACCATATAGACATTGAAATAGAGCTTATATTTCCATATTTATAGTTTGCGCAACGTCTTGTCGTGATTAGCGGTTGCAAACTCGGAATAAGGCCCCAGGAGAGCACACAGATCTGGAAAAGAAACATATGCTAAATAAATACAAGGGATCAAAAATCTCATTTTAAATCCTATCATATATTTGGAAAAAAAAACATATATATAGGCCCATTGATAAATATATTTAAGTTAAAAAAGGGAAAGGTTAAAAATTTTAATTTTAATCTTTTTATATGCTTGGCTAATGCTCTAAATCCAGAGAAGCTGGTCAGAGTTAGCAAGGTATAAAATATAAATATTGGAAGGACGAGGAGTTTGTCATAAAGGGAGCAAGAAATATTGGGGCAACTAAAGAATATGTGTTCCAGGGACCCCAGCTCTGTACCACAGTGACATAGAGCTGATTCCCTAGCTTAAATTTTAAATAAGTGTACTGGGGTACTATTATGGCCTAATCTAAGTCGGCAAATAGATGAGGTTACCTGTTTAGATAAATTTTTAAACAAAAAAAAAACATGGTTTAGAAGGGATAGAGGGTTGGATAGATCTAAAGTGTTTGGCTTTTTCATTATCATAGTGCGAGATTCTTTCCCAAGCTATTGTCTGATAAATTTTAAATAGTGGGGATAAATCTTGTGGGTATAAAATAAAACTGTTCATTGATTCATTAACTGTAGCCTCTTTAGCCAGTAGGTCCACAGTTTCATTTCCTACAATACCGCAATGGCTAGGTATCCAGGCCAGCACAACATCCAGATTATTTTTACTACATTGAATTCAATGGTAGGAATTAAAATTTGAACACAGATATTTATTTATTTACTTAGTACTGGCAACCCTAATAATATTCGACTATTTTCAAGAAATGAACTGATTTTCAATAAATTAATATTTAAAATCAATCTTTGTTTGTGTCTATGTCAATACGAGTCCATAATTCTCTTCATATATCATTAGCAGGAAATAAAAAAAAACTGTATTAGGAAAAAAACGATTGTTTTAAAACTGCAACTTTAAATCCCCAATAAAAATCGTAAACATTTTAATGCAAAATTATGTTTTATTATGAAGCATTTGCTTTATAGGTGTAGACTCATACCATCGGCTTCGACGAGGTGGGATTAAAACCCCTCCGCTGGGTACCCTGGGGCCGTTAAGGCGGTCTCGGGCGCCGTATGTATACATACATACTTACATATTTAATAAATTAAGATATTTAATACTTAATACTTTTAAAAAGGTGAATGTATCACTGATGTATATTTAATGTAGTATTCAAGCAGATATTGCAAGCAAACTACTACGAAATTCTTCCAAGGAGAAGTTTCTCCTTTATGTAATAGACAAAAAAAAAGGTATTTCTACCATTTTCGCCTCATATTTACTTAAAATCCTATGTTAAAAGTCATGTTTTCATAATTATATCCTTTTTCCTTAGTGCCAACACAGTATAATATGTAGTTGCGTCTGTTGCATCAAATTGTAAAGTAAAAACGCCTTTTCATTTATTTAAAAATATTATTTATCTCCAAAAATTAGGCGCATATGATCATAAATGACTTCTTTTTCTAGTACATAGTAGACACTGCTTTGTTCTGTTATAGTTTTCAGTAGTTGTTTCTTTAAAGTCGCCCTTTTTATCATTATTATCTCAGGATATTGTGCTGCAGAAAATTATAAAAATATTGTTAGATGCGCCTTTTTTTCACTGATTCCAAAACTGCAATTAACTCTATTTTGAAAAAAATGTTGGATGCGCCCTTCTTGCTTATGATGGCTTGGAAGGCTATGTATAGGCTATTAAAATATTTATTTTTATACAGATAAACGATAACAGTTTAAACAGGATTTATAACAAAAAAACAATTTTTCAAATCGGACTAGTAGTTCTTGAGGTTAGCGTGTAAATATCATATAAGTTTTATCCACATATTTTAACAAACTTTGAGGGATACCTTATTAATATTTTTTGAATTTGCCGCGCTTTTTCATTATTTACTTTCATTAGACCCTAGAATATATTAATCTAATTACTATCTTTAAGTTTTTGGACGGCACTGCCATAATGTAAAATAGATCCCTAAATTAAAATAGGAAAAAAGAAACTAATACGATGTATAAAAACACCTCCCTAAAAATAAGTGGCCGGGATTGGATTTTTTATCTGCCCTTTATTGCTCCGCGTATTATTGGCTACCAAAATGACAAGTAGTTCGAGGTAATTAAGAAAATTTCAGTTTTATTGTAAAACTCGTTCTTTACATTTGTTTTTTAATAAGATAATTCTGATTCATTAGATACAATGGAAAAGATTCCTGATCAGGTTGGATTTTTAGTTCTTACGGAGGACGGTGCTGTCCTTGAATCCGGAGGAGAGTTGGAGAATGATGAGCGAGTTGCTGCTATTATCACTGAGCTTATCACTTTGTCCAATAGGTATTTGTTAACTTTTATGATTTATATGTACCTAATTATCTGTATAGAATTCATTTACACAAACGTTTTCGCGCATGCACCCGCCCGGGCGAGGTTGAGTATGATTTTCTAATGCTGTCCCCACTTAGCAACAGCCAATTCACTCGTTAAATTGATAAACATCAGAAGTGAACGGCCTCATTTTTTTATAGAATTTGCTAATAATTATTATGCCTGCAGTTAGCAAAAATCAAATTAGTTTGTAAAACTTGAAATAAAAAAGTTACATGGGATTAGTTAAACCCTCCATGCTGACATTTTATTAAAATGCACTTTAATATCTTCAAATCTACACTAGTTAACTTAGTAAATAGGTGTAGTTCATAAAAAAAAATATTCTCTAAAACCTTGAATCTGTTTAGTATTAACATAAATATTTGAAAAACTCATGGAAACAACTTTTACAAGAGTTTAATTTTACAAACTCAGGCTTAATTTTTTCCAATTACTGGCATAAGATATTTTAGCAAATTCATATTATCAAAATATGGACCCTCAATTCTGATGTTCATGTTTAAATGTTGTGTGAGCAAGTCTACACTTGCGAGTGTTGAGAGCAAAGGTGTAGCTACCTAAGGGCTTGGCGGGTCAGTGCCCCAGGGCCCTCAAGCTCAGGGGGCCCTCTCGAATCCTTACCATAAAAACTCGATCAAACTGAACTTTTGAAAATAAATATGACAGGTTGCAACCTGACTTTAATCATGGCAACTCAGTTAAGTGAAATTCGAAAGTTACACCTAACAAATTCCCCTAAATACTTTCTGTGGGTTGGCAGTGTTATCAATTTTATAAATCCTAATCAGTTTAGATAGCCGTGGGGCCCATTTTTTCATTTGCCCCAGGGCCCTTGGTTACCTAGCTACGCCCCTGGTTGAGAGGGCTAGGTTATTCATATGATTTTTTTGCAACTGTGATTATAAACAACTGTGTATCAGGGTTACTAATGGAAGCCTGATATAGGCTTCTCAAGTTAAATTTATATTTTTAACTTCATAAAGAATGTTAATCAGTACTTGAATTGTTTATTTTTAATCAACCAAATTTAATTGTGGGCCACTTGTGTTAGTTGTCATTACACATCAATGTATTAGTCATTGAGCTGTATATCATATTAAGAATATATATCCACAATTCAATTTGGTTGAGTCAATTGTGGATGGCAAGGTCAGTTACCACTTTTTAACATAATTAAATTGAATCTCCTTTGTATTCAGAAAGGCATAAAAGTGAAGGGATGCTTTCCACAGTATATATATGTATGTTATTCATAGATGTAACAAACCTATCATAAACCAACAAAATCTTTGTAAAAGAAAGGTTGTTTACTATATTAAATAATAGTTATTTTTAGGGGGTAGAACTATTTGGCTGCACTTGGCTATAAGTTTTTTTTTTCTTTTCAGAGTTGATCCTGTAGCATTTACATCAAATGACCAATTTAAGAAAGTGTCTATAAATTATGATGACCATTGTTTAGTAATATGCCTATCAAATAAGAAAATATATATTGTCAAAAGGAATATTGCTAATACTGAGGGCAATGCTGTGACTGTTTGAATGACAATCATAACTATCAACAATTATGGGGCGAAACTTACTAATGAGCAGTCTTGAAAATGCCTCTTTTAACATTGTGTTCCAGATATTATTTCGATGTATAACATTCATTATTAATGCATGGGTCATAAGAAATGTAGGTCATGAGGTTTTGGGTATTATGAATGTTAGACTTCTCCTTCTAGAAAGCACAATTTTATTTCTTAGCCGGGAACCATTCCACAGAGCATGCATGGGTCAAAAAGATCAATTTAATTGGGCTCAAATTATGAATCAAATATGGCTTTCTGTACCCATAAGTGCAATATTGTCCTTGCTGTTTGTATACATATGGTTAAATTGGCTGCCTCTAGGTCATCCTGAACATGCTTTTCAATATACTATTGGTTGTTGGAGTGTAGCATTATCTTGTGTTTTAGAGCTTTGCTCAGCTAATGTAGCATTTGTATCACAATTATTTTGTTTTGTAAAACTCAAGGTGGCTATAGATACTTTCCACATTTTTACCAGAACTATTTTATTTGTTTCTATAATAGTCTATGACAGGTCTCTAGCTCTTACAGCATTTTCAATAGCACAACTTGGAAGTATAGCCACAATGGTATTAAGTTATTATATATTTTTTTATTGGTATATCAAAAATAAACCTTTATATGCAAAAGGTGGTTTAAAAAGTAAAATTATAAATCAAAGAGTCTTCAAAAAATTGTATGAAAATATGGATGATTTTAATTTTACTTCACTAAAAGATTTTTTACCACAATGGCAAGGTAATGTTGGCGAGACATTTAATAAAAAGTTGGCTACTCTCACATTAAGTTTTGCTAAACAAGGTGTAGTCAAACAATTACTGACCGAAGGTGAGAAATATGTTATGTCAGTCAGTCCAGTGTTATCATTCAAAGAGCAAGCTACTTATGATGTGGTTAATAATCTAGGTAGTTTAGCTGCTCGTTTTGTGTTTAGACCAATTGAGGATAGTAGCTACTTTTATTTTACACAAATGGTAAACAGGGAGCTACCTCTAATAAAACAGGACCAAAATAAAATACAAGAATCTTGTACTGTATTGTCCCAAGTGTGTAAAACTGTTAGTTCTATAGGTTTGATAGTGTTGGTATTTGGACAAAGTTATGCTAAAACATTGTTGTTGATGTATGGTGGAGAGGCATTTGTGGAGAGTGGTCTACCAGTCCAGTTACTGAGGAGCCACTGCTTGGCAATAGTATTACTTGCAGTAAATGGAGTTACAGAATGTTATACATTTGCCACCATGACTAGTGCTCAGTTGAACAGTTATAATTATTTAATGGTGTTCTTTTCTATTTCCTTTTTGTTACTCTCTTATGTCCTTACATATATTTTTGGCCCTGTTGGTTTTATTATATCAAATTGTGTGAACATGTTTGCTAGAATCATTCACAGTATACATTTTATTAGTAATAAATATAAAGACACTGATTATAAGCCATTGCAGGGACTGTATGTAGGAAAAATATTTTTGTTAACACTTTTTGTGATGGGCATTATCTGCAAAATATCAGAAAATATGTTTGGTCATCAATCATTTATATTACATATTTTTGTAGGAGCCGTGGGGCTATTGATTACATTGATGGCATGGGCTTATGAAAATAAACAACTGATCATGAAAATGTATAAAAAAATCTTTAAAAAAGAAAATGAAAAACAAGCAGTTGATTAAAATTTTATATTTTGTAACTGTAAATAAAAGTTTATTTTATTGTTAAATTATATAAATATAAGTAATTCTTAAATATTTGTTTTATTTACAAGATTATAACATTCTAAATAGACTAGTGAGTAGATTATGCAGGATAAAAAAATATACCTTTCATTTGTGTATCACATACTCTTCTTACTTCATCTGGAAAAAAGATTTGATATTTTATTTATTATATTTTTAATGGTCAGAAGACTAATAATTGAAGAAATACATATAAATAATGCAAAAAGATACCAAAACATGTATTGTTATGGTGCTTGTGCTACTTGAATTTTAAAACTATTAAGGCTGGATTGCACCAAACATTGTCACTTTAATTGTAACTATATAAGGGCTTTGTAGTTGACTTAACGCAATCATACAAACGTAATTCCAATATTACAACTTGGCTGTTAGTCGAAGTTTAATTATTATTTTTATGTTGGTACGCAAAAATCTTCCTGTTATGGGTAATAAATATTTTTGTATTTTAATATTTAAAGTTGTTTTTATGATTTAGAAAAAACAAAAACAAAATAAAAACCCAACACAAAGATTTATAAATACAATGACTGACAATAATATTATTTTACTCTGCAACAGTAATCAAGTATTACTGGAAGCTCCATTTTGTATGGAGAATGCATTACAAATGCAGTATCCATAGTAAAAAATGGCATCAAATATACCAGCTGTCATTCATCATTCAGATTGATGCTGATAATTGATGATTTAGAATGATCAGATACTTTACATATAGTTATTAAATGTGATATTGTATAAAAAATGTCACACAAGCCTATAATAATATGTAGGATATTATTGCGGTCACAAACTTAGCTCTAGGCTTGTACTATGTGTACCAGAACCAACAATATAATACACATTTTATAAATACCCAGACCAAACTGTACGGAAACACATACTAATATTTTTTTTACCATGGGTTGGGAACCAAACCCACGACCTCCGGATACAACGCCCAAGGTGCAAAACCACTAGTCTACAGAGGTGGTCAAGTCTATGGGCATAGACAATCATTGTATTCTGAATTCTTATACTACTGGGTGATTTTAACATTTATGATGTTATAGCTGGGTAATATTGTTTGTTAGTGATAAAATAACAAATTTGTTTACTAATGTGTTATATGAAAAATTTAGTTAGCACAGATAAATCATACTGACCAGCAATTTCTTTAAGATTAGCATTTTTTTGATATATAATGACATAAAATTCTCTGTCATTGGAGGATTTTCCTGTGATCCAGTATTCATCTGTAGTCTTAATTATTATCTCTCCATAGTTGCCTAAACTGTAAATAAAATATATCTGGAAATTAAGTATAAAATACCTAATAGGTACTATAATTATTATACTAATAAATATGGGTTGTGCGGCGTTTTCGCCCACAAAATTTTTGCACCGAAGTAATGCGGGGTGATAACGCTAAGCTAAAGATGCAATTCTGACGTAATGCAAACCGGAGACATTGAAAATTAACAGATAACATTTTGGTTAACCAAAATGACGTCGTCGTCGTAAAATGTGCAAAGAAATTAACTGCAGACCGAATGACTCTGATTAGTTATATTAAGAGAACGAAATAATTTAATAATAGTAGGTAGTGGCCGAGTTGGTTAGAGTTATTGCATTTAACTATCGCCAAATGTGCAAAAATTGAGATCCTGTTATATAACCTAGCTTAACTAGTTTCGAAGTTATTTGGTTACTAAAAACCTGTCTTTAAATTTTTTTGAGTGGTGGGTAGTTGTGGGTAGATTGTATGAGCATATTGAATCTAATCAGTAGCTGCCAACTGCCACTAGATCTAAATAAATATTTTTCTTAGTTTTTGTAATCTTACCTGTCTCTATCAGCACGGATTCCAGCCACAACATTTAATATTTCAGGTTTTACGGAAGCAGTAGGAGTCAATTTGTTCATGAATTGCTGAAATGAATAATTATTGGATTAATACCTAGTTCCTAACATGTATTATCTTTGTAAATTGCTTGTTTTATTAACAATACCAAAACAATAAGCAAATGGAAAACTTTTTAATAAACGAAAATCGTAGCGTTAATTTACTTATAGGTAAGTATAAATTTATTTGTGCACGTAATGTTCATGTCTTTTTGGTCTATTTACAATTTATCCTGCCCAAATGGTAACATTAAACAGAAATTTACCATAATTTTTAAATTTATTCTGGATTAATGATTTTAGGCCTAAGTATGTCTTGCTCTTGAGAATAAAAAGTACACAATTAGATCAACAAATACAATCTGAGACAATGTTCTTAGCTATCCATGCATTCTCTGTGAGAGTGCCGGAACCATTGCGAGGGAAATGAAATATAATGATTTAAGACCGCAAAGTAGGTTTAAAATCTTTTCACTCCCCCTTCACTGTGTTCACAAATCAATAATTTCAATAACTTACCGAACTTTTAAAAGCTTGATTGATTCTGTTAAAATAAACAAACTTGGGCTGGTCGGAGCTAGAATTAGTCTGACAGTGTTGTAAAGCTTGCAACGCACACTGCTCTCCGATAACAGAGGCAATGGATGACAGTTGTGGTCCAATAAATGTGTCAAGGGTTTTAAAACTATCCAATTCAAGATTTTCTGAAACTATTTTTTTTGTTTAATTGTTTATTGATGTTTAACAGCATTGATCGCTCCCACTATGCCGGATAAATGATGTGGTTACGAAATGGGCTGTGACAAAAACGAATTTGCATTACAATAGTCAATAATTACCATCAACAGTGAAACAAACAGTAACACTAAGAGTCCGATATACTATAAAATAGTACTGTTTTGTCTGAGTGTCTGTCTCACATTTAAGATACACTTTAGGTACAGTACTAAGACTGTCTTGAGTAGTAAAGCCAGTAGATGGACTGATGTATCGACCATGTCTCTGGGCTGTAGCCACAGCACCTCCTTGAATCTCTTTCTCCACTTGCTCAGGAAGCAAGGTTTGCACTAAATATTGGTATACAGTCAATGTATCATCTGATGAGAGGCTATTCCTGAAAAAAAAACCTTCATCATAATAGTAGTATGGAATATGTTTTGCTATATATGTATAAACACCTTTTTAGATGCAGACTCAGAATATCATTGGAAACAACAATGTGGTAACAATGAATGTATCAGCTGTTATTCAAACTGCAAAATAAAATTGGTACATTCAATGCTATTTTTAACTTTAATCATTAATATTTACAGAGTTCATCTCAGCCTTAGCATTTCACAGCACCCACAATAATAAATAAATACTTTATTTATTATCATTACTAAACTAATTTACACAGTCTTAGTTTAAGATTCATATTAATAAGCTTGCTTTCAAGAAAAAAAAAAGAAGTTTAAGTTAAGAAAATAAGAACTTACCATATTAACTGATCATTATAAAGAAATGACACACACTTGAAAATTGGGTAATTAACTTCTACTAAATCTATGAAGCACATAACTTTAAAGAAGGAAGATTTATCTAGTGGCAAATAACTGATTCCTTGAATAATGTCTGGAAAATCATTTGTGAGGGTTCTTGTAGAGATGTACTGAAAATTAATAGATTACAGAATATAGATTAATATAGTAGTAAAATACTCTACATTAAAAGCACTGGACTTCCAGATTTATAATGTAGAATAATAATTGATAATGCAAGTAAATTCAAGTTATTAACAACTTATATATTTTTAACTCACCGGATTAAAAAAGGTTTCACACTTCTTGTATAGTTCTTCACATGGTATATCCTTAAAGTTACCCATAAATAACTTATACATTTTATATGAAGATTCTAAAAGGTTGGACATAACAGTAGGATGTATCTGCAATAATGATTACTTATTGTATATTTTTTTAATAAAACATTATTTCCATTTCAAAATAGTACTTGGCTTACCAAATCTGTTTGATTTTCAACAGCTCCTACACTTTTGGTGGCATAAGGTATTTTGACTACCTGTAATAGTAATTATATGTTAAGTAAATAAAGTAATTATGATTCTTAATATGTCTAAACATCTACTCCACAATGAATGATTGCAAGTATTCTGATCCTGGTAAACCACAGACTAATCTCAATATAAAACATGGTAGAGATCAAATCTATAACTGTACACATATCTACTGCAGGTACACACATGGAATATATCTGCATAAAACTATAAATGCAATCAATAGATTTGGTCATATTATACCATCATTGGTTACTCAGTCTCAATTATTATGTGGGAGTATGCATCAACAACATCCAAAGATCAAATAACACCATCACATTTAGTGAAGGGTTATAGACTAGACATTGTTTGGTTTGTTTTTGTTATTATCATTGTAATTGATAATCTCAAAACCAACCAAGACTTTACAATGACACAATAAATTATTCTTTCCAGTTTGAAATGTATATACTATTGAGTTAATACTACTACAGGGTGGAAATTTAAGATATGGGGCATGGATGGCAACTTCCAGAACTGTAGTCAGCATATTTTAAAAAGGCTATCAAGAAAACTTACTTGAGATTTACCTTAACATTTTACATGTCAATTAATATAAAAAAAAACATTCCTATAATTCAATTCATAAAGTATAATATAAGTCTCTATGTGGTCAAAATACTCCAAAAGCTAGGGTTACCTTTTTAATAGTTTTCTTGTAGGTAGGTATAAATTCTGAAAGGACCATATCCTTATGAGCTTAAAAACTTCTATAACTTATTATTATTATATATTAGGAAAAGTTACTATGTATTTGATATTAAACTAACTCACTTTTTAATTAAAAGCAAAATACTAAAACAACAAAGTATAATGTCACATATTTACATGAAGTTATTGTAGTCAACTTATCCATAGTAATTTAGTTTATATTCTTACCAAAACCATCCAAAAATCCTTTTCTGGCTGAAAGAAAATATACCGCTTTGATTGTGTCTGTAATGCTTCACATGGTTTTGATGAAAAAGTTCTGAAAAATAATATTAAATGTGAAATTTAAGTATTTAAAAAAATAATTTCCTCATATTAATGTACTGCATAACTTACGTCATGAACTTGACTACAGCTTCACACAATCCTACTTGCATTTTACGTGCTTCAGGACCAATTTGAGGAGGATAGAAATATATTATTCTTTTTAGTTCCTAGAAGTTTCAAATAAAGTTTGAAGTACATAGACATCATTATACATTTCCTATGCTCTACAGATCATTAAATTTATGCTGTACACTATTATATATTACCAGTCTAAACCTATTTTGCCAATGAAACTTGTATAATAAATCAGAATGAATAACAACCATCAATAGCTAACATAAGTATAATTAATATATAGGCCCCAATCAACCCTGATAACTTATGAATGCCAAACAAAAACAAAGTAATATTGAATTTAATTTCCAAGGAAATGTATTAAAATTAATCAATATTTTTAATTTAAAAACATTGTTTCATGTGTTTACAGTTTTACCCGTTCTTCTTAAAACTATAATTTGGGAAGTTAAAGTCTACACTATTATAGGCAAACTTGGGTCAGACAGGTAATAATAGGCACTTAAGTTTACCAAGTGTTTGTATTTGTGGCTGACCCGAAGATATCTAAAACTATAATTGAAACTGTATCTGTGTGGTTCTTACCTCTCCTTCTCTTGGTCCATAATTTGAGTTAAAAACGAAAAAATAAATAATTTTACTTTGAGCTTCAATCATTGTAACAATGGGTACTTTTTCAAGAAATTGTAAACTTTCAACTCTACATGTTAATATTTTACTATATTACACTTTAGTTTGCGTTGTACCTGCGTAATGTAAATGAGATACTTTTATGGTTTAGCACTGGTTTAGTTTATTTAAAATCACAAAACAAACTATTTTAAAAAAATACGATGTTTATTTCATCACACTTCATCACAGTTTTCATACCCGCCCGCAGTCCGAGCACGCCATAATAATTTTTAGCGCCTGTCACATAATATGTTTTGTCTCGTTCGTTTTCTTGTTCTTATATGAGACGGGAGGCATTCTGACATGGGCGCGTTTGGCGTTATCAAGCGTTATTCGGACCGCGGTCTCAGACAAAACACTGACAGCTGACTGCCATTTATTTTTTAATTTTCACTGTTTGAGACTCGAAGATTCATCCAGTTTATTTTTTTCAGCACAGAATTGAGCATTGGGCCGGTAACTATAGTTACAATAAATATATTGTATTTGTTATTTGTTTGTGTCGGTGTGGTGTTTATTCTATTTACTTTATTTTAAATCAATTTTTGATATAATTGTTTTTGTCATATTAATATATTTGCAAAAGTAGTACCTATTTATAATGGCCTTACGAAATCCAAGGCTTCCACTTTTACCTGGATATGGCACCAATCCTATGGTGTGTATCTTATTGATTTGTAACTAGAAATTTAAGAGAACCCTCCGACCTGGCCCCAATTTTCTTGAATTTAGAATGAAAAAGCAGAATAATAGATTAACTATTTTGACAGTGTTATATGGGCGATTTCATTGGTTAGCAGAATACGAAATGTGACAAATTAAGTTACGATTGTGATTCAATTACGATGCTATCACTAATGTACGAAGCAGCATGTTCTTATCTCATTTCTCTTAAATTTACTTACTTCAATCGAGTCGTAATTGCATTATAATAATTAATAATCACGAATATTTAGAGCCTGCTATTTTTTGCAAGTGTTCTAGTGCTTTGTGGTTCTATCTATGGGCAATTGGTTAGCAGATTAAATGTGATATATTTTTTAAACGGTTCTGATTCTATTACGTTGCAATGGAAATAAACTTAAGAGAATTGAGGCCAGGACAAATATTATGAAGGAAAGTTAGAGAGTCAAAGAGGGTATCTTCGTCTAATTTTTTTTTTTTTACACATATTGCTCTCGAGTCGAGGGCCTCGACACAAACTAACCTAAAGGCTTGTACTAGGTATATGTATATGAAAAATCGGTACTTTACGTACCACCACGGATGCCTCATGGCGCCCGTGACCGCCTAGGCGGCCTCAGGGTGAGGTTTAAATTCCCACGTCGTCGTAACCTCGTTACGGTGTTTATATATACTTTATAACCCACTTATTAACAGTTTCAAAGTTGGTATAGTAAAACTGGGATCAAATGTACAGTCGACTCTCGATAATTTGACACTCAAGGGACCAGAGAAAAAAATCAAATTACTAAGAGTTCAAAATAACAGAAGTTTAAATAACCAAGAGAGAGGGGGCAAAAAATAAGTAAATAGAGTAATACAATAAAATTATTTACAAATGTTCATTATGTACAAAAGTACCTAGTTGGTAATTTTTTGTATCTTCAGTCTATAATAATTTTTCCTATGAATTTTGATAGTGGTAAGAGCTGTAGTGTCGGTTATGATCCGTAGATAGAAGCGTAAGAGATATCCTTGCCTCCCTCAATGTGACTGGAATTCGCTCATCATGATAATCGCTTTAAATTATAGAGAGTAGGGAAGCCCTGACTTTAAATTATTGCATCTTGGCGGGTAAGATCTTCCAAAACAATTCCTTCAACTTAAAATTACCGAGGTGACTAATACATACTGATTTTAGGGGACCGGGGAAATAGTTTTCAGGGGACCGGGGAAAAAAACAAATTATCAAGAGATTAAAATAAGGAGTATGCATGTTTTTATTTTATTTCATTACTTGATAGAATAACTACATTAGACCCTAAAAACAAATATTAAACATTTTACACAAAAATAAAAGGGTTTAAACTTTATCTGCCAATACCGCAGTGAAAAACGGTACATCACTAGCTGCCATTCTGTGACGTCATTCGTGCTCAAAAAGCATATTAGTTTAATGTTATTGCACCTCAAAATTTAATCAAAAGGTTTGTATGTATGTATCATCACGGCTGCCATACGCGCCTGAGACCGCCTAGACGGCCCCAGGATACCCAGCGGAGGGGTTTTAATCCCACCTCGTCGTAGCCGATGGTATGAGTCTACACCGAACAAGTGGCTAGCTCGTTGCAATGTTTTGAATAGACTCAATAACCCATCTATAAACAGTTTCACAAGTTGGTATAGTGAAACCGGGACCGACAGCTTAACGTGCTCTCCGAGGCACTATAGTGGTGTTGTCTAACAAATGTACATATTTTTTTTTATTAAAAACTTATTGGTACACACCGGGATTCGAACCAGGGACTTAAGTGTTTTTAAGTCCAAGGTCTAACTAGGTCCAACTAGGCCACCACGTATCAAAAGGTTTGTTTATCACAAATTATTGTAATAATGGACAATAAATGCCCGAGAAATTAAGAAAACTGTAGACTACAGAACACACGTTGACATTTGTTTGTGCACGAATGACGTCACATGTAGTGTTTGCTAATGTCGGAGCGTTTAGAAATGCGTTCCGTTTCTACAAAAAAAATGGATTTATAAAATCGTATTTATAAAAAAAATTGCTAATCAAAATAAAATAGATTACTGTAAATATGTTTAAAGACATAAAAGGAACATTATATATTAAAATAATAATAATTGGCGTTACATGCATATTGCCTATTAACTATTGCCATAATATCGAGAGTTGACTGTAATTAAATAAAAAAAATCATTGTACACACCGGGGTTTGAACCGGGGACCCAAAAACTATAATATGCATCCGCATATTGTTGCTATCATTCCTGGACATTACATACTGCTTAACATCAGGTGGATGCAAGGTCACATGTTGAGCTTTTATAAAAAAAAAGGTTATATAGTCCAAGGTCCAACGATCTCGGTTACCACGTAAAAAAATGGATACCAATACATATTACATTTTATTTATACCTACTTAGACTATAGCAAACTCTATATACCTTCAGTAGAACGTACTAGGTCCCTAATAATGTTTCGTCATACGTGACATAACCCACGACCCACGGATACAACGCCAAAGGCGCAACCACTAGACTACAGATGCGGGATACCTAGTATTTTATATGATACACTTTGTATGTACCTGATGGTAAGCAGACCTACAAATCCCATGAATGGGATCGATCAACACATTAATATTGTTTAAAAATATCGATCGCTTCCATTATACGCTTTCATTACCAACAAGATGCAAAAACCGGCAAGTGACCTAGTCATTTTTGGTTTTAGTCTGTGGGTTCACCGGTTTTCCGGAGACTACTGCATCGATTTTCTTTCATGATGAGGTTACGAAACGGGCGATTGATTTGACAATAAAGCAGCGACTCGTAATGCAAATACGTCATTGTTACCGCCCATTTCGTAACCGCATCATTAAGGCAGCAATGATCTAAATAATCGTCCGACCTAATGGACTTAATGAATTGGTTTCAGCTTGGAAAGAAGAACTTCGGTGTACGTCCGTTATTTACCTCAATAGATAAAGTCAACATGCTGGTAGATAAGCAGGAAGGGGTTAATCGGGTCCCGTCTTTGTACTGTAGAAAGCAAGCACCCGAGTTACCAGCCTGGATTATGTACGATAAACAAGTAAAAACCTTTTTTTTTACTTGGATCAGAGGCTCTACCATGGGTTTGCGCATTGTAGAAACGTAACGTATTCATTTACGTATACGTGAGCAACAACCAATAGGATCGCTTTATTTTTGGTAACAGGATTGAATAAAGCGATCTTATTGGTTGTTGCTCACGTATACGTAAATGAATACGTTACGTTTTTACAATGCGCAAACCCATGGTAGAGCCTCAGAACGTAATATTTACGTTACATCATTAGACATTTTATATCTAATAAATGTATGAACATAAAATTTTGTAAAAATCATGCGGCAACGAAACAAGCAGTTAATTGGACGCTAAAGGAGCGAAGATATTAAAGTAACTCGTAATGCCAAAATCCGTCTTTGTCATTTTGTAACCGCAACATATTATAGCCGGCGTTATGATACAACATATTGATCGACTCCATTCATTACTTCTTACTTACCACTTGCTTACCACCAGGTATATAAGGTCACATGCCGTGTTCCAGTAAATAAAATAATTATGAACACATTTTAAGGCTACTCACTCAGTCCTATCAACATTTGATATTATTCCAATTATTGACAAAATTTAAAGAAATTGCACTTTATCAATATTTTTCACACAGCATATTGTAATAGATTTTTCCAATTCATTTTATTGGCAGCACTGATGACTGGAGAAACCTTAAATCTACAGCGTGAAAACTTTCAGCGGAAATTTCTTAACCATTGAGTTATTATTTTAATATTAATTATATAACTCATAATTTTTCGTAATTTTTTTTCTAAAAATTATAATAATTTAATTAAACTTTTTGTACATTCAACAAAAAACATGATATATAAAAAAGTTTAGTTTGATTTCTTAAAAGATGAATGGTGATTTTTGCGATTTATGACTTTTTATTATTCTAACCTGAGTTGGTCACATAGAAGTGTTTGGGGGCCCTACCGGGAAGCCACATGAAATACCGATCGCCGCGTCGATCGATCGAAAGCGAATGTAAAATGTATGTGATTTGACGTTTCTCAGCGATCGAGTTCTACCCATAGACAATATTTCCTATACAATTTTATCCATCGACGCGTCGATCGGTTTGTCGATGTGGCTTCCCGGTAAGGCCCTGGATCAGTATTTAAAAAAGGATCGATTGATATCAAAAAACATTTTTCTTTTTCTTGTTAGCTGTACATTTTGAAAATCTGTGTATATAATAATAATAATATAAGAATAATATGTAGAACAAATTACACATATTGCTCTGGTCACAAACTAAGCTCTAGGCTTGTACTATGTGTACCAGAAGCAAGATATAATACATATTATATTTTATAAACACCCAGACCATGACAAACTGTACATATATATGATAATATAGGTATGTTTATATGGGAGTCAATATTTCACGAAAAATTATGGATAGTCTCTTAAGACCATTTTCGTGTAGATGGAGCGGAGTCTGATCAAACATTTTCCATACATTCACGATCCTTTGGTCCTAACTGTTACCCCCCACTTAACATTCACAGATTTTTATGAGTTTTGAAGGCGTTATAAATAAGACCTATATGTAGGCTCGCCAGCAGCGCGCCACCTCCCACCCCATATCCCCTCTAAATCCTACTTCCGTCCCCTTTGAGGAGGGAAACATACCACACGGCCCTCGTTTCGCGAGGGCCAAGCACCTACGGCGCATGATTCACCGGCGGGCTTTCGCCCGCCGTGATCCTGCACCTGGCAGCGGGGAATATTCCCCAGCCGGAACCCAACCCCACAGCAAGGGGGTTGAGTCCTCTTGACTTGACTTGTAAGCTCGTACGTATTCCTTTTTTTAAAGTTTTCTGTAGGAAAAATAATATCAACCGCTGAAATAGAAAAAAATCTCTCACATTAAAATAATTCCTATAACATATCAAGGCAGAAAATTAAAAAAATGGAAAACATACAAATACAAATACAAATTCATTTATTCGTTGGAATATAGGTTATACAGATGTTCACATAATTTTTTGTCCTCTATACTCTGCCACTTTAATGGCGTACAAATATTTTTATGCACTATTTTGACATTATTACAAACTAAAAATATCTTTATTTTTTTACTATATAATGTTATACCTGTTATGTACTGTTTATACTTTTATTAATGTCTACTGGTTAAACAAAATGTATTTACTATATTTATTATATGAAAAATATTACAATTATTGTCAATATTATTATTTTAT
Organism: Monopis laevigella; assembly: GCA_947458855.1. Taxonomy (NCBI): domain Eukaryota; kingdom Metazoa; phylum Arthropoda; class Insecta; order Lepidoptera; family Tineidae; genus Monopis; species Monopis laevigella. Next base: position 23,849,125 of record OX381580.1, on the reverse strand, counting down.
TTATCTTAAAATGAAACAAAGTACCTACCTACTTATTTGCTATAAGAGATGTGTAATACATTAAATTCTATTGAAGATTTACAATTATTATTATGATTACATTGTCAATATAATATTCAATATTTATATAAAAAATATACATAACATATATATATGTATATATTGATAATTATCTTTTGTTATCTTATAAATAAAACAAAGCACCTATTTATTTGGTTACAAAATATGTGTAATACATTAAATTCATTGAAAATTTATTATTGCTACTATTATTAGCTACTTATTTGTATATCATTAACTTCAATCTATAACATAATATTATTAAAAATTATTTCAGATTGTCATTTAAATATTCATTAACATCATAAAATGCTCGATCGATTAGTAACTTTTTTAATATTTTTTTAAACTTTACCATTGTTATTTGTTTATAATCCTTAGGTAATTTATTGTATATTTTTACACATCACATATGAATTTTTCTCAAGTACTCTGCTCTTTGGCAAAATATCCAGCACTAAATTTTCTGGATAACGCGATTTCGGATATTTCTCTCTATTAAATGTAAATAAATTTTCATGTTCCTTCACAAAAACGCAAACCTCAAAAATGTACATACTAGTCAAAGTTAAAATTTTTAGTCTTTTAAAGAGAGGTCTGCACGAATTTGTCTGTATTGCACCACAAATCGCCCGAATGCATCTCTTTTGTATAAGAAATACTTGTTTGACCAATGAAGAGTTACCCCACAACAGAAGGCCGTATCTAAGTGTTGACGCTACATATCCATGGTAGGCAGTAAGTGCTGTTTGTTGTGAGGCTGTTAGATATAGTCTTTTTAATGGATATATAAACTTGTTAAGTTTGGCACTTACTTTGTTTATATGGTTGAACCAATCGCAATGACAATCTAACTCGAAGCCCAAAAATACTGATGATGCTACTTCCTGTACCGTAACATTTTTATATTTTATACAAAGATCGAATTTCCGGCCTCCTTTATTACAAAATTGCATATACTTCGTCTTTGAAAGGTTCACATGCAAATTATTTAAACTCAACCAGTTAACTATACTATTCATCGTATTATTTAGGACAGATTCGTAATTATCAATATTTTCGTAGGTAACTATGGTAGATATATCATCGGCGAATAATATACATTTGTTTTCTGTTATTTCAGGTAAGTCATTTATATATAAAATAAAAAGCAGTGGACCAAGAACACTGCCTTTAGGGACGCCATACTTGACTGTTGTATACTTTGATTTATAGTTTATTATGGTATTATTTTTATTATAAATTTGACTTATTTCAACACATTGTTGTCTATTTATTAAGTATGACTTTAGCCAATCTAGTGATACTCCTCTTATCCCATATACTTCTAATTTACTCAACAATCTTTCATGTATAACGAAATCAAATGCCTTGGTCATGTCATACAATAATACCGTTATAGGTTTTCGGTTGTTCATATTTTTTGTTACCTCTTTTACCAATTCGAAGCCTGCCAGCGTGCAAGATTTATGTTTTTGAAAGCCGTATTGCTCTTGCTTTAATATCTTATTTTCTGTTAAAAAACCCATATTTTTTTTGTACATGATTTTTTCAAATATTTTTGATAGTATTGGTATAAGAGCAACAGGACGATAATTTTTCATATCCGTTGTGTCATCTTTTTTATGTAGGGGTTTTATTATTGAGTATTTTAATCTATTAGGAAAGACTCCTTTCTGAAATGACAAGTTTATTAAATAACACAAAACTGGTGCAATTAGGTTCACGCTATATTTTAAGATCCTTGTGGGCAAAAGATCATATCCGACAGTGTTTGTATTTTTTAGCTTCTTAATAGTGTTTATAACATCCTCCACACTGCACGGAGTTAAGTAAATGGAGTGAGAAATACTTTTACCTACATTTTCATAATTTTTAGCCGATTCACTTTTCAGAGGTAGGTTTATATAATATTTATTAAACTCTTCAGCAATTATTTCTGGTTTGTTAATTATTTTGTCTTTATATATAATTTTTTTAATATTATTTTCTTTTCTTACACAATTTTTGTCTTCGTTTATTATATTCCATGCCGCCTTACATTTGTTCTTTGATTCCTCCATATACTTACTATTTATTATTTTTTGCGCCCTATTGATGCACTTTTGAAGTAATTTATTATATTTCTTATATTTCAATTTGTTATTTATACACTTGTTTTTATAAAATAAATATCTTAGTTTCCTACTTTCTTTGCAAGACTTTCTTAATCCCTTAGTAATCCATTTTAATTTGTTAGATTGATTAAATATTTTAATTTTTAATTTTGAAAAACATAAATTGTGAAACAGTCTTATCTCATCGTGAAAATATTCAAATGCTCTGTCCACATCAGTTGCAGTAAATACTTCAGTAAAACTCAGACATTCCAGATACTGACAAAATTATCGTCATATAAAATATATCGATATTACAGTCATCGTTACTTTTTTATTTTTATTATTTTATTTTTTATTTATTTGTTTTAATTTGATCTTGAGCCTAGTGGGAAAGTACTTAACGAAGATCAAAATGCCGCTAAAACGTACCCCTCCTAGCTCACCTAATTCACTCAATCAGACTTCTGCTTCATCAAATACAGTTACGGAAAATCCTTTTAACTTTGAGACTGAGTTTACTGAGGAAATAAATGCCACCCAAAGACCCAAAAGAAGACGAGTGGAAGACATAACTTCAAATATGGCACCCTTCATAAACCAAATACATGAAATGATCGAAAATCTTAAAAGCGATAATAACTCCAAGTTTGAATTACTTATGATTTCTATCAAAGAGCAGAACGATGAGTTTCTTAAAACGGTAGAATTTATAAGTAGAAAATATGATGATGTTAGTTAGAGTTGCCAAGTGCGAAAGTGACAATATAAAAAAAAAATATACATTAAGCTTCTTGAGGACAAAATAGAACGCCTCGAATATAACTCATGCTCCACTTCGATTGAAGTAAGAAATGTCCCCCAAAAAGAATTGGAAACTAAAGAATCTTTAAGAACGATAATAAAGAACGTTGGAGGTATTTTACACCAGCCGGTTGATAACCGTGACATACGAAATATTTATCGAGCCAAAACCAAAAACGACTCTATTAGCCCGATTATCGTCCAGTTTAATAACGTCGAACTTAAGGAATCTTTTATTACGCTGTCTAAGAAATATAACGTCCGCAATAACTCGAACCATCTAAATACTTCGCATCTTCACATTGAAGGTTCGCCTAAACTCATATTCATAAGCGAAAACCTCACTGCCAAGAATAAACGCCTGCATTTCTTATCTCGCCAGTTTACAAAGGATAATAATTATAAATATTGTTGGATTTCTTTTGGTAAAATTTACCTACGAAAAGAAGAGGGCGCACCGCGGATTAAAATAAATTCCGAAGATGATATCCAGCGTTTAAGTAATAATAAATAACTTTTAGCTATTTATTGTACATTATCTATTGTATTTTTTTGTAAGCCTTGTATTATTAAATATTCTTCTTTGATTAAGGTTACATGGCTCAATTTAATAAATTTTAATCGATTTAATACTGTTATAATTATAAGCAAACTTTATCTTGTATATGTATTGAAACCATATAGCCATTTTGATGAAATGACATTAATATCATCTAGAACTGTCTATTTTGAATGTAATTACTTTGTTTTAATGCTTTCATATAGTTCAAATTATATAAAAAAATACAGGCAAGTTTATTTTTTTGCCATATTATGCCATTTTGCTATCATCACTAAACTATTTAAATATTCTAAATTATTTGTAAGCTCCTCTAATCTCTTAACTAATAATTTACACTATCTATCACTTATCTATATAATATACCACACATTTCGCACTCACAAATTGCTATGTCCCAATGAAAATGTTTACTTCGTTTACACTCCAAATTTACATACACTCACAAAACACATTCTTTCACTATTAATAATCTACACTGGTAGCCAAAAAAACTACTATACACATTCTACAAATATTATGAGTTATATTTATTACTCCACATATTGTTTTATTTATGTCCCCTCATTATATTTTACAAAATCCATAAGTTAATTTATTATTGTTCTCGTTTAATTCATCATCATCATCATCATCATCATCTCGTTTAATTAATAATTTTTTTATGTAATGGACACCAATACTTAGAATTTAGTCAAAGATCTAGATTCAATTTCAGTTTCGGATTCGGCATATTGTGACCCGGAGTCATGTATGTCATTAATACCAAGCTCTGATAAATGTATCAAAATTTTCCACCAAAATATACGTAGCATATCCTGTAATTTACCAGGGCTATTTGTCTTATTGGAGCGGATAAAGATAGATTGTGACATTATCGTCCTATCTGAATGTTGGTTATCACGCTGCCCTCATATTCCATCTTTGAGCAATTATAATAGTTATCATACTTCTAACAACAAATCTCAAAATGAAGGAGTTGTCCTTTATGTCAAGGATAACATATCAGCCTCAATTGAAGAACCTCATTTTACGGATGCTAACTGTTTGATTCTAAAATTGGGTAATGACACTGCCTTAGTTTCTCTTAATCGACCTCCTTCCCATACTGATATTAGTCTATTTTTAAAATCCCTGGACCAAATCCTTATAAACCTAAAATCCCGTAAAAATATTATAATAGTTGGCGACCTTAATATATATTAAGGAAGGCAACCGTGATCAGCGCTCTGATGATTACCTTAATCTTTCGGCATACCATGGACTTCTACCGGCACACAACTTACCTACTCGCTATGACAACTGCCTTGACCATGTTCTTCTTAAGACTAAGAATCCAGCTCATACACTAATCATTAATTATACACTGACTGATCATCATTCTGTTTTACTTTGTCTAGGTAAAACTGATAAGAGTGTTAATCGCCCAGTGTCTTATATTTCCAAAACAGATTCGACTGGCCTTACTACAGTACTCCTTAATATCAGCTTTAAATTTATATATGATGGGGTCGACTGTAACGTTGCCACAGAAAAACTGGTTGACTGTCTCCAAAAGGCTATTACGTCCAACACTTATACAATACATATCACTAGACGTAGGCGTATAATCAAGCCTTAGGTTACTCCAGGTCTTCTACGATGTATACATAATAGGGATGCTCTATACAGGAAAGCAAAAGAAAATAAGCATAATGAAATTCTTCAAGTTACGTATAAACGATATAAACAATTTTGCAATAACTTACTTAAAAAGGTCAAAAGGAATCATGATAGAAGTGAACTATCCAAGGCAGGCAATAACTCCAAACTTCTTTGGAAAACAATTCAGAACCTAACGCATCTTAACCAATCTAAACCATTCTCTAACGACTTGCTTCTATCTTCGTCAAATCAAACTAATTCTCTAAACCTCATTAACAACTTCTTTGCTAAGGTGGGGTCTAATCTTGCTGATAAATTCACCCCTGATGCAAACATAACCTTGTCTTGTAATCTTCCAGTTAATCCCAACTCGATTGTTTTTCTTCTAACCGACGACAGTGAAATTGATTCTTTAATTTGCTCCTTAAAAAGCAATAGTGCTGTTGGCTGTGATGGCATTTCCTCAAATTTTATCAAAGAATATAAAAATATGTTAATTGGGCCATTAACACACATTTTTAATCTTTCACTGTCGTCTGGTAACTTTCCAAATTTATTTAAAAAGGCACAGATTCTCCCTATCTTTAAGGGTGGGAGCAGGGATTCTGTCAATGACTATAGACCAATATCGATACTACCAGCGCTTACGAAAATCCTAGAAAAACAAATTAACAAGCGTTTGACTTCTTTTTTAGAAAATAATAATTTATTGTTATCTAACCAATTTGGCTTTCGTTCTGGCAAGCCTACCGATGATGCCGTGCATGAACTGTCAGAATATCTGGTGAAGAATCTTGATTCTGGAAACAAGACAATCTCAATTTTCCTCGATTTGGCTAAAGCCTTTGATACGGTCTCTGTTCCCATTATTGTTTCTAAATTGGAGAGGTTGGGGGTGAGAGGTATCCAGCTCCAGCTTTTCACTGATTATCTTACTAATAGGGCACAAAATGTTAAAATCAACCATTTGATCAGTGATGATGCCTATACCACATATGGTATTCCTCAGGGTAGCATTTTGGGCCCTACCATATTCCTTACTTATATTAATGACCTATGTGAGCTACAACTAAAAAAGGGAAAAAATATTACCTTTGCGGATGACACTTTGCATATGCCTTTGCACAGGAGGGATTTAACAAAGTCACTAAATGGCTTAAATTGAACATTCTTATACTAAATAGTGACAAGACCAAATATATACCGTTTTCTATCCGCTCCGCTAGTATTCCTCATAGTCCACATAGCTTAATCGCTCACTCTTGTTTTTTTCCCGATGGTGGTTGTAACGTAGTCTTTTGCCCGGGGCTCACAGACCATGAAACAACTCAGGGCAGGGTACTGACAAGGAACAACAAAGAAAAGAGAGAAAGGTTAACACTATATATTTACAATAAAAGACAACAGAGAAACACAAATCAAACTTAAAATTATACTTAAACTAAGGAGCCTTAACTAACAGAATATAAAAATAAAAAAATTACTCCCCGGGGACTGTGACAGCTCCTCAAGGGAACCCCGTCAGACCAAGCCTGTCCTGCACAGCCACCGTAACGCACCACCAGTGCTGGGAGTAAGCAGCGTCCGCTCCAGATACAATTACTGACCTGTTAGACAACAATAATTAGGCTTCTATCTAGGAAACAATTTCAATACTATTCTGCTGTTCCACAAAAGCTGTACTTACAATTTAGATGCCGGGACGCTGACACTTTTATTTTATTTATATTTCAAACAATACAATGTCGTGTTAGCCTCTTAGGTTTGGAAAGGAAATGTGAGCGATCATTCCGAGCCTGGTAATTTATAGACTCGGTTCCTAAACTCAAAATGAGGTAGATTAATTTTAATTATACAGTTTTCAGGTAGCGATCGAACACATTTCCCTTCAACAGAGGTTACCTTTTTGACGTTGACAGTCATCCTCGGTGTTGCCAAATTAAGATTTTTAATTTGCAACACTCCGATAACTGTCACATTCAGCGCTAGATGGCGCTATTTCGTTACAAAATCCCTCTCCTTATTCAAAACCGTGTGGATATATTTTAAATATAACAAGTTATTATATATATTCCATATATAAGTTACACAAACAAAGTAAAAATTAAGAATATTTAATATTATTTCTTATAATTTACTTTACACAATAATAACTATATAAAACTTGAAGCACGGTTTTGTCCACTCGTCCTCGAGTGTCTATTTACAAACAAGCAAGTATTGCTATTAAAGGAGATAGGAGAAGTAAATTTACACCCTTCAATAAACTATATGTGTATGTGATGACCCCTTGTAGTTTTAATTAAATCCTACAGTAGTCCTATTTAGGTCCTAATATTGAATTTATGGCCAGTATCAGAGTTCAATACATCTGATTGTGTACCCTGAGACTATCTATATATATATATATATATAAACATAATACATAATTAGATACTTTGTTTTCATATGTGTGTGGCAAACTCAGATTTCCATGCTTTGGTGATTGCAGATACTAATTTTAAATGCCCTGTGAGATGACCGTATAGGTCCCCACTAAGGACATTCATGATCCAGCACTACACTCACCTGTGCATGACCAATCTAAGATTATCAACACACAGTGAATATATGACATAAACTACATAAAATAATAATATTGAATAATGTGTAGATTAACCTTTTAGGTTTCCACTCATGATATAAAAAAAAACTATTTTAAAAATAATTATATAATTATTATTATTAGTCTCTATTTTCCTGTGATTTTAAAATATCTTTTATATGAAAAGTTCCTAAATTTTTACCTTCCATGGATTTTAATTTATATACCAAGGGAGATAACTTTTTATCTACAACACATTTTTGAAACTTAGGTGCTAACTTGGCAGAAAAGTGTTTATTTGCATCAGACTGAAAAAAGGTTCTTTTATATACAATTTGCCCTTCCTTATATTCATCTTGTCTCTTTCTAAGATTATAGTATTTACTATTTTTATTATGAGAGCTAACAATGCGTTTTTCTATGTCTTTAAAAATCTCTTGTAACTCTAAAAGGTGTTGTGAAAATTATTTTGATTATTAATTGCTATTTCTGATCTGTTTACATGGTCTATATTATGTAAAGACCCGTCTGTGAACATTTCCCTACCATGGACTAAGAAATAAGGTGTGAAACTTGTTGTCTCATTTACTGCTGTATTTAAGGCACACTGAATTTGTGAAATATTTTCATCCCATTTTCTATGATTATCTTTAACATATGATGCAATACTATAAACTACATTTTTTATAGCTCTTTCTGCCTGGTTGACCTGAGGGTGATAGCTAGGGTTATAATAAATGTTAGGTACATTATATTTTTTTATTAAGTCCCTAAACATCTTAGAAATAAATTGTGGTCCATTGTCTACATACACAAACTTAGGTATTCCGTGTATTAAAAACACATGTTTTTCAACTAATTTTATAATTGTATTTGCTGTTGTGTTCCGTATAGGAAACAACAAGACATATTTACTAAAATAATCAGAACAAACAAATAAGTTAGTATTTTGATTTGTAGACTTAGGAAATGGACCTAATAAGTCAAAACAGACTCCTTCAAAAGGTTTTGTTATTTGTTTTGGATTTCCCATTAGCCCTAATGGTTTTTTGTTGACTGGTTTATATTGTTTACAAATTTCACAATTATTCACATAATTGGTGATATCTTTGTACATATTATTCCAATAATAATGCAAACCAATCCGTTTATGAGTTTTAAAAATGCCCATAATGACCAGCAGTTGGGTCATCATGGTATTGTTTTAAAATATTCATTTGTTCATTTTTTGGTACAACTATTTTCCAAGAATATTCAGAAGTTAAATTATATTTATTTTTGCAATATCTAAACAATTGGTTATCTTTTATAAAAAATTTTTTACAGTTAGTTGGATTATTTTTACATCTACTTATTATTTTATTATACCACGGATCATTCATGCTATCTAAAGTAATATTATTAATTTCTACTCTTGATAAAGCATCCGGAATGACATGTTCTTTACCTTTTCTATGTAAAATTTTAAAATCAAACTGACTAAGTCTCATACTCCAGCGAGCTAATCGACCTGAAGGACTTTTTAGTTTATAAAACCACTGTAAAGAAGAATGATCTGTTATAATATTACACTTAGTACCGTCTATATACATTTTAAATTGTTCTAAGGAATATATGATTGCCAAGAGTTCTCTTTCTGTTGTAGAATAATTAACTTCATTTTTATTCAAAGTTCGACTACAATATGCTATTGGGTGTTCTATGTTGTCATGATTTTGTGTTATGACACCGCCTATTGCATAAGATGACGCATCGGTATGTATTGAGAACAACTTAGAATAATCAGGACATTTTAATATTGGTGCTGATATTAAGGCTTGTTTTAATAATTGGAAAGACTGTTCGGCTTCGTCTGTCCATTTAAATCTAATATTTTTTGATGTTAATTTACATAAAGGTTTTATGATTTTTGAATAATTTTGAATAAACCTTCTATACCACCCTGACATCCCTAAAAACCTTTTGATTTCTTTTCTAGTTTTAGGTGTTGGATATTTTTTTATAGTTTCAACTGGCGCCCCACGTTGGGCGCCAGTTGTAACGTAGTCTTTTGCCCGGGGCTCACAGACCATGAAACAACTCAGGGCAGGGTACTGACAAGGAACAACAAAGAAAAGAGAGAAAAGTTAACACTATATATTTACAATAAAAGACAACAGAGAAACACAAATCAAACTTAAAATTATACTTAAACTAAGGAGCCTTAACTAACAGAATATAAAAATAAAAAAATTACTCCCCGGGGACTGTGACAGCTCCTCAAGGGAACCCCGTCAGACCAAGCCTGTCCTGCACAGCCACCGTAACGCACCACCAGTGCTGGGAGTAAGCAGCGTCCGCTCCAGATACAATTACTGACCTGTTAGACAACAATAATTAGGCTTCTATCTAGGAAACAATTTCAATACTATTCTGCTGTTCCACAAAAGCTGTACTTACAATTTAGATGCCGGGACGCTGACACTTTTATTTTATTTATATTTCAAACAATACAATGTCGTGTTAGCCTCTTAGGTTTGGAAAGGAAATGTGAGCGATCACCCCGAGCCTGGTAATTTATAGACTCGGTTCCTAAACTCAAAATGAGGTAGATTAATTTTAATTATACAGTTTTCAGGTAGCGATCGAACACATTTCCCTTCAACAGAGGTTACCTTTTTGACGTTGACAGTCATCCTCGGTGTTGCCAAATTAAGATTTTTAATTTGCAACACTCCGATAACTGTCACATTCAGCGCTAGATGGCGCTATTTCGTTACATGGTGACTGCTGTAAAATAGTTTACTTTTCTCTCTGCCAATCTCTTCTGTCCTATTGTGTTTCTTCTTGGGGTGGAGCAGGCAAAACTCTGCTCATTCGTTTAGAGAGGACCCAGCGTTTAGTCCTAAAAGTTGGGTACTCCCTACCCTATCGATTTCCTACTTCTGATCTTTACAAACTTTACCACGTTCTTACGGTTAGACAACTCTTTATTCTGAATTGCATTTTAAATGTTTCACATTCTCTCCTAAAATATGACCCTAATGGTCATGCCAGCAAGAGACGTAAGGATATTGTCTGTCCTAGCCATAAATTCAATACGACTTTTGCACAACGATTCTTCTGTTTTCTTGGGGGTTTTTTGTACAATAAGATAAATAAAATAAATAATATATACGCTCTCTCCAAACTTAACTGCAAATCAACTACTTCCAAATGGCTTTCTACACTTAATTATACTGAAACTGAAAATCTTTTAAATTATTATAAGTAAATCACCATATACTCACATTTAAATAATATTAATAGAAACATATATGTATAAATCGCTACTTTCATGCTATCATAACTCACCTAAAATCCTAACCCCACACACACACACACACACATCAAACATACACACACATACATCAAAACATACACAACTAAACACGCACACACCATAACACAATCACACACACTCATCCACTCAACTCGTAAAGGGATTGGTTGGATGTATATTATTATTATTATATACTTCATAGAAATAATTAAATTAATATTATATTCAATTATAAGAATTATTGTTTTACCTATTTTTATTATTATTTTTATTAATTACCTATCAAATTTTGTTATTATTTTATGGCTATTGCCTGCCTTTTTCAATCTGAAGGGGCAGGTTGTGGCTGTATAAAGAAATCTTTGTAAAATATTGTTGTAATGCTAGGGTGGGTTCCTGGAGACCCGAGATACAGGCTTATGCCTAATTCGGGCTCCAGTCTCACATGGATTCTGTATTATTTCATTGTATTGATGTTTTTGTAATGAGAAAAATAAATAAATATTATTATTATTATTATTATTATTATTATCGTTTATTTTCCCTTTAATAAAATGAGAAAAAAAATTTTCAAATCCATTTAAGTTTAGGGGTAGAAAACAGTTTTGGCCCGAAAGTCGTTTTGCTGCCTAAATTGTAGGTATAATCTCATACGTGCTTATTTATTTATTTAAAAACTTTATTGCACAAATTTAGTACAAAGGCGGACTTGATGCCGCTAGGCATTAAGTCTCATTCTCTTATTAAGGGTCGGGGGGAAGGTTTACATAAATGTATGGTAGCGTTACAGACTCACCGTCATGCGCGGGGAAAGGTAATACTTTGCAGTTGAATTAGCATGAGCATCGAAGAGCCTCATCAGACACTCCTCTTAAAGTAATTCCCATTACTGCCCCGCTAAATGTTTTTACCCTGTATTTACCTAATTATTAAATTGAAGAAAATTGTAGATTTTACGGTTTCAAGCATACTTTCAACAATCACAACACGAGTCGCGGTCAGCAACAAGAGTATTGCGTAAAGTGGACATTTATTTTTTCTTAGAAGATGGAACTATTAAAGTTATGGAGCCAAGAACTGAAAACAGTGGCATGTCGCAAGGTATGTTTGGTACTTGATTAATCCACGATTAAACTGATAACATAAGCTAGAGTTCGAGACTTTTATGCTATAAGAGCAAGGGTTTTGGGCACGTTTGAGATGTTCTGATAATAGTATCCTGAAAGCAATTGTTGATTGTCCCCAGCGACCATTTTTCAGTCATTGGCTAAAAATACCTAGTCAATTAGGCATGTAAGGAGTAGGTGGTATGTTATATATTGTATTGTTGTTTTTAATTCTACTATATGTGAAAAAATAAAATTTATTTTTGTAAATATGGACTGTTCTGAAATAAATATTTTATTATTATTATTAAACCATGTCTACTTCTACTACTTCTTTAGGTGGGAGAAAGGTACCTACCTATAATTTCGCAAACACAGACGCAAATACCGTAAGGTGACTAAGTCATGTTTCGGTTCATCGGTTTTCAGGAGATTACTACATCGATTTCTTGTCGAGGTGCTAGTTTCAGGATGCGGTTACGAAACGGGCGGTTGAATTGACTATGACATATGACAGTGAGGATATTAAAATTGATTAGAAATTCGTCTTTGTCGGCGCCCGTTTCGTTATCGCATCATTCAGCCGGCATAGTGTTGAACGATCAATGTTGTGTAACAACAATGAATTAATCGACCCCATTGATCGATATTGATCGAGTTTGTAGGTCTGCTAGATATCATCAGCTAGATACAAAGTGCTGCAATAAAAAAAATAAGAGACACTAGTGTTTTTAACTTAGAAAAATAATCTTATTCTTTTTCTAAGGGTTTTAGGTAGGTTTCGGTAGCCTACGGTCTAAAGAACTATATATATGTATTACCTAATAAAAGAATACCTACTTAAATATATGGGGTTCTACAGATTGTGGGTCAGAAATTTATTAATTATTCGGAGGTAGACGTTGAATCGGGCTATGCCCGCTACTGGTGCTAGCGAAGATGGTTCAGCAGATATATGCGATGGTGATTGAATAGAAGTGGAGGAGATGAGGCTAACATTTTTTTAAATTTCTTTTTGTAGGCATTCTTATAAGCAGACAAAGAATCCGGCTACCATATAGCTACGATACGTATTTTGATGTCCTTGATCTTAATATTGGGTACGAAGTCACTTTCTTTGGCAAAGTGTTTAAGGTAAGCAATTTTAATTTAAAATAAAATAATTGCAGACGTGTAGGATATTAGACAATAAAGCAGCGAGGATAATGCAAACCTATCTTTATCATCGTAGTTTACCATGAGGTAGATAAAAAGTTATATGCAGTGCTTCAATAAAAATTAGAATATCTGGAAATCATTATTGTGTGTGTGTGTTTAGTGCAATAAATTAAAATTGTTACAGATAATAAATTGCGACAACTTCACTAGGGTGTTTCTAAATCGTTTGGGGATTAACGTGCCCGATCCTCAGTCGTGTCCAGATGCAGCTCCTGTAAGAATTACACTTGTTATAAAATCACTAAGCCCCAGTTTTTATAAAGTTGATAAAGTTATTCTATGATCAAAATTAGTTAATAAGGCACATGATGGAAAGGTGGAAAATTGACAATGACATTGAATCATACGCCTTGATAATAATAATAATTTAATCATCGTTCGGTAAGTAGATGGCATATATTATTCAAAAGAATAGTTAAGTAGGTAATTACATTTTGTTATTTCAGAGAAAACAGTTTATGCAAAAACAGCCCAAACATAGACCTTTTAAGCAGTTCTTGGATTTCGATAGACAGGTTTTGAGGTAAGGAAGTATAATGTTTCTATATAAGGAGTTACACAAACGTTGGTGCTCCTTGAAAGTGAGCTATAAAGCAGAATTGCTTTGGAGCGGGTGATAAAGTTTAAAGGAGAAAACGCGTAGGTGTGGAGGTCTCTATAACTTAGGCCGACCGACCAGTTTAGTTACCAATGCTCATACACATCCAAAAATCAACTAGTGACCTACTCTGGTTATGGCTTTAGTCTTTGGGCTCACTGGTAGCCTACTGTATCGATTTCTTATTCAAGGTGGTAGTTTCTTTTTAGGATGCGGTTAAGAAATGGTGCAAAATTGACTTTTTTGCAGCCCATTTCGTAATCGCGTCATTTAGCTGGCATAGTAGGAGCGACCAATGCTGTTAATCAGCAGTATATTCATCGGTTTCATTCATGGACTTGGAGGTCTTACCATCAGGTAGTTTCAAGTTTACTTGCCGACTCCAATAACAGAAAAAAACCTTTAGCAATTTATACCAAGAGTAGAAAAGCTTTAAGCAAAAGGGATTTAAAGAAATAATAGTCTTATAATTTCAGGTTCTACGGATATTGGGATGACCGCGACTCAGAATTTGGGACGTTACATTATTTGGAGATACATTACTTTCTGGCGGATGATACATTCGAAATCAAAGAAGTACCACCTCCTGATTCTGGTATAGAAGCTGGACCAATGTTTATGAAGAGAATGCGTTTACCAAGGGTGAGCATTCTTCTTTTTCCAGCACCATTTTCCTTAACATTCTTTTTTTAAGTTGCCGGGCTAGATAAGCTAGTACAAAATAAAATGATTACTTGTTTTTGTGATAAACTTGTAAATATATTTTTTAGAAATTACCAGCTCACATACAGATGACTGGCGGTCCTGAAGAGCCGTCATACGGACCTGGTGATTTAAGCATTGGAGCTAATCTTAATGTTTTTGGAAGGAAAGTGGTTTTGACAGACTGTGATCCATACACCAAGGAGTATTATCGAGTTACTTACGGCTTTGGTAAATATTATTATACAGATACGATTACAAAGTGTATTTTGAGTGAATATTTATAAAATTTAGCAAGGTTGGATATATTTATAAAAAATCTTTTTCATAAAAATCTTAATATTTTTGTGCATAGGAAAGCTTAATGCTCTAGATATAGGTACCTATTACTAGCAAACCTTTATCAGATCGATAAATGATAGACTTGTGCCGGTCCAAATATAAATATTTATGACATACATACTCGTATATTATATTAGCATGAAATTTCGATAAAATTTTAGAGTGGATTACACTAAACTTATGAATAAATATTCGTTCATAAAATCCATGTTTCTATTTTATCGATTTATTTTGCAAATCTCATGTCCCTCATAAATAATATGAGAGACGAAGCTGGGCCAACAAAAGCTAATACACCATAAGCTAGTAAAAAGGTAAAACTATTTTTAATATCAATAAACAAGCTGTGTTTCAAAGGAAAAAACAATAGAGTTCAAAAAGAAAGAGGTATCGATATATTCTAAGTTTGAAATTTAAAAGTGAAAGTCTAACCCTCAGTTTCTAGAAGGTTGACCAAATCATTTTATTGTTAAAATTACATAACACAGCACATATACATAAAATACTGGAAGTTCCAAAGCTAATTTTGTATGGAGAAAGCGGACTTCGCGATCGCCATATCATCGATATTAATACAACCATGAGTTGTTGGAAAATTATTGATCTCTTCTTTTTAGATACATTTACTCCATTACCAACACCATCTGACGAAACCAAATGTGTACCTACGGATATAAATAAACGGGATCTTCCACCATGGAACGGATATGGTTCTTATGAAGACTCAGCAGAAAACTGCCGCACAGTCGAGCCAAAAGCGCCACATCGTGACTTCCTTAAATTCATACATAAGGACAGGTAAAATGAAATAATCCCTTCAGCGAAAGCTTTATAAAATATAAATTAATTGCTTTAAAACTTTATTATCCGGGATTGCAACTATTTCCAAGCGTTTATTTTTACTACTGCAGCTTGAACACTAATAATTTAGTGATTTTCTAATGCATTACCGTTTCGATTTCTTAAAACAATCAACTTCATAATAGTTGACTTACAAAGAATATGTAAAAAACTTGACAATAGGCTCAAGCCTTATTCCCCATTTCACATCCTGGATCCGCCCTTTATAATTTTTCATTGTATGTCGTTTTCAGAGTGGGATTTGATTCTCATGTGCTAAGATTTGCTGGTCGTCTTATAACCGATAATCCGGACGACGAATGGAGATATTTTATTGTCAAATATTTTCTGTGTGACGACACTATTGGAGTTTTCGAGTTGGGAGAAAGAAATTCTGGGTTTAAGGTAAGGTAACTAGCTTTTGTTTGGTCGTTGAGGTATCAATGAAAGTGTCGTTTCACGCAAGGCCGTTTGGATACCGTAAAGCCATAGACTATGGACATTCGTGGACTATAGCAGATGATTCTGACGATTATGTAGTACTAAATTTGTATATATCTACTTAATACATTATTTTACTGCAGGGTGGAAAATTCTTTCGTCGCGACAAAATGTATTTACCAGACATGGATTTCTTTGTTCCAAAAGAGCCTCCAGCGTATACCGACAAAGACATGTGGGTCGGCAATGAACTGGTCATCAACAAACATCGCTTCAGACTTGTCGGAGCTGATGAATATGCGTTGAGATATTTGGAGCTGCATGCCAACCAGGTACTATTTAAGCATTAATATTGTTGTAACAGTAGCTAAAGTATGACTATTTTTTTAAAAATTATATTGTCCCGGATGAAAATACTGAACAAATCCAATAAATTAAAAAAGTCATGTGTAAATGTTTCTATGAGTTCGTACTTTAAAACCAACCGTCCAGTGTAAGTCTAAGGAAAATATATCCCTATTGATATCTCTATAGGGCATATATAAATGGCTTTACTAATAGCAAGTATTTTTTAATAAAGCCTTGTATTCGTCTTAACGCTGTCACAATAAGTCAACTATAATAGAAAAATGATACCTATAAATAACTTATAATGATAGAGGTTTTAAGTTAAAGTTAAAAGACAGATAGATAGTTACTTGGTGTATATTTAATTTTACAGTATCCCAAATCCAACGTGGGTGTGATAATGGACAAGATCAGAAGAACGTTGGCAACAAAAAACAACGGGTACAAGGATTTTGTGGCTAAATACATGAATTTGGTAGTACCAAATAAAAAGGAACTCATGACGGTCAAATGTTTCAAGTAAATATCAAAATATACAATAATAATAAATAAAACATAAAGGGTCGTTTCGAAAAACCGCATACAACAAACATATCGTGTTCCAAGTATCTAATTAGATGTTCTAATATTTAATCGAAACAATATATGATTTTATCCCAAACTTGGAAACGAAACTAAAATAACTTGCCATCTTCTGGAGTTGATCAATCAGACTTTTTTTGGAGAAGTGAATCCATCCACTAGTAGAGTCCCTAAGAACTGTGATACAATGAGTTGCTGCATTATTCACTTTGATTCTTGAAACTGTAAAATTTACCACTATATTTCAGCTAGGTCAACTTTTTATAAATCTTTGCAGGCAAGCATTATTAGACATAATGTGTGAGAAGATGACAGAACATGAATTCATTACGATAATTCGTCACTTCCGCGGAGATCCTGGCAAAGAAAAGTCTCCGAGAAGGGAAATGGTTCGGTAGGATTAAATTATTGTACTATCTACTATATTTTTGACTATTTTCTTTGGTCTCAATTTTATATATCCACATATGTGTTTTATAATCTTTAGGTCATTGGTATTCTCGGAGCTGACCCGAGGTCTCTGGGATGACAGAACTCGTCTCCTAGAAGGTTTACTTCATGCCGATGAAAACGGCAGCGGCGTAATACCAACGCAGAGATTGCGCCAAATACTTAGAGCTAACCGTCTAACAGTGAATACTGATCTCATGGACTGCATGTTGAATGTGTAAGTTGATTTACCAAGAAATTTTGTAAAAAAAAACTACATAGACTAGAACTGTAAAAAAAACTACCTAGGAAAGAACACCCCATTTATATAAATGGAACGTGGACGCCCTTAATAACTATAGGGGTGTCCCTATTGTTATTAAAGGCGTCCACATTCCGTAATGTGTCGGTAACGAACTGGCTTAAAAAGACCATAGACCGAACGTAATGGTGGGACTTGGGGAACTACATCAAACAGACTGAGATCATAACAATGATAACGAATTGATGGTAACAAGCCCTTTTATACTTCTGAAGTATATGACAGTAATAGTTGTAGATGTTAATCGCACAGCTAGCTTTTTAGCTTACGTACATTCGTCATATTATTATTTAAGTTTTGGATCCTACCATTATGATAGATAATTTAATTTATTTCATAACCACCTCTTCAGCTTGATATTTTATAAAATTAGCCAAACTTTTTAGATTGGAGAAGGATGAGAACTGCAATGTTCGTTACGATGATCTCATGAGGTTTTTAGACTTCCAGACCAGGCCCGTAGAGAACTTAACGGATGCAGACTATCAAACAGTTATTAGACATGCTCCTCCACTTAAAGATACCGAGGTAAGGTTTATTTATACATGCCGCGATGAGCTCGTGCACTTGTTTGATGTTGACTCAGAATAGCAATGGCAACGACTAAGAGACTCACCTTTAGCTGGTTACTCTGAGGCAGATAAGGCTCTTGCGATAATATATTATCTAGGGAACGTACCCATACTACGGTGATCGCCCGTAGTATTTGCCAAGCCCCACCCCTCTCCCCTCTAGTTTTCACGTAGTAATTCATTAATATGGTTTTAAATCACCATGTTTGTCGTCAGTGCCTAACCTGTAGTTTAAAAAGCGCTAATCGCTGCGCGCCATAATTAAATATAGCTCGAAAAATAGCGAGATTTATCTAGAGATCAGAGAGTAACCACGAAAACCTACTCTGTGACCAAGCGTGGTATTTTGAAGAGACCCCTCCGCTCTAAACGTGTTCGTTTCCAAATAGAATAGCACGTTGCATATAATGCGAAGTTAATTGAACCTACAACGGAATTTCGTCTATGGGTATGAATGACGCTGGAAATTGACAGTCTCTTAAGCATTTACGTATCTACTGATCCCGGAACATCTCTAGGACGATAACAATGCTAACCCATTGGCCTTTATTAAGTTTAGTTGACCATTATATATCTATATACCTTGTATTTTATATTATATTAAATAGCACTCTGCCTGTTTTTTTGGTCAATCTCCCAAAGGTTTGCTGGTAGATAATGCTTAAGGCATTAAGCTCGCCTATGTACAATAGTGTTAAGCTTTTGTGCAATAAAGAATTTTTCATTCATTCATTATATATAAAATACACTGTTGTCCCCAAAATGCGGTAACAACATTGAACAAGGAAAGACATTTAGTTCTAAATTTAAACCACAACGGCGGGGTCTCAATTTTGTCTGAATAACTAAATCCAGCATGTTTATTTATTGTTTTAGTGCAAGAATTGGACTGACTTTGATACTTTAATTGATGAAGGCTTCGTCAATTGGAACGCTTTTATTTGCGAACTTAATCTTGAACATCTGGTTAAGGATCAAGCCTAGTATGTTATACATACTAATCACATTTTTTTATTATATCTGTGTGTGTGTTCGTGTGTATTTTGAATAAATTCTACACTTTACTTTATTACTGTCTTAACAATTGATCTTTTATTTTTATTCTCATCTATATTTTTTCAAATATTTCTGACCCTGAAAAATCGGCAAGGTTTGAATATTAAAAGACAATATTTTTTGTAAAAAGCGGCCCCAGCCTAGTGGTTAAGTCATTGCGCAACTTATAACAAGGATAAGCAGATGACAAAAAGGCTGGCCTGGGATGGGTGACCGCTTTATACAACGAGGCTATTTCATCATAAGCACCACAACAGGCTCGCCATTTGTTAGGTGTTGCCTCCGAATACCATCGGCGAAATGAGGACGGGTTAATCCCTCCGCTGGGTACCCTGAGGCCGTTTAAACGGTTCTCGGGAGCCAAATAGGCACCCGTGATGGTATTTATTTATTTTTTGTAGGTATATGAGCTGGGCCTTATGCCCGATTTCACCAACTCTAAGGGAGCGTCTAACTAAGTTAAGGGACAATTAATGACAGTTGTTCGATAGAAAATATATCCAAATTTAGTTTAGTTTAGAGGCTCCTTTAAAGTTAGGGATTGTTGGTGAAATCGGGCATTATTCTAATAAATTAATTGGATAACACATGCATATCAAAGGCATAATATGTTATATTATTATTTTAACTTTGATATGCAGATTATATCCAAACCAATTGGTAGAATAAGGCCCCTGTTATTAAAAAAAAAAAGTAAAAAGAATTTATTTCATGTAAATCTTTACAGATATTTATGAATAGTCAAAAAGAAAAGTTTAACAATGAGGTCTTAGTGCGTTTGGTTAGGCAGCTATTCATTAACAAAAGAACGTTAAATATTTATTATACCTTGATATTAGATTTAGAACTTAAACGCGATGGAATGGAAATCTTTATATTTTATATGTTACAATAGGTATTGTTTTTTTGCATCAGCCTGATGTTTGGGTGCAGTCTGGGATAAAGTATTAAAACAAATAAGTTTTATAGTTACACGTCTTTATTTTTTGGAATCACAATAAATAGTCAGTTATCGTACATTTTGCTATCACTGTCATTGCACGTCAATAACAACATAATAAAATTGCGAAGTAAAATTCTATTAATACTTTATTTTATCACTTCATAATTTTTATAATGATCTATAATTTGGACCATATTAATGTTTAAATTTTTTATTGGTCGGGCCAATCTGACGGAATTACAAGTAATAAGATTTAGAGCAAGAATTTTTACACATTTTTTGGAAACCGAATTAAAACTTCCTATGTAGTATTTTGACGTCCCTATAACGTCAACTTAGTGTCATTCTACTTGGGTGTAAAATGCTACTTGGGTTATTATAAGAAGTAGGTTATCAGGCAATTTACTGAGAGGAAGTTGATAATGAAAGTTGTCTTATCATTCAACCAAGTGATTGATTATATTAATTTTATCGTCATTCGTATGAAAATTTGAAGATCAATTTAGATATTATTAATATTTTCAGTTGTTGTATAACGAAAAATCATTATAATGGCCCAATAGTAAAATAAAATTGGTTACTTGACAGCCTAATTTACAATAATAATTTGGCAACACACATTGCAACAGGATCCATTCGTCACCACAACATCAGTTTATTACCAGGGATCGGTAAAAACTAGTATAAACCCTTAATTAAAACTAACAAAAACTGAGACAGACTAGCTGAACCCCAAATATATAAAAAAAACTACTTTTAAAATTGTGAAAACAATTACGGCGAAACAAACAACGTAGTAAACCAATGCAAAAGTAGGTAAAAATAATTGTTTAAAGAGTGAACCACTGTTGTACAACGCACAGACATATTCAACAACGGCCAGATTCAGTTTCTTTTAAAAAGGTAAAGTTAGATTGTCAAAATAACGAAAACTTTATTAAGAAAATTTCCCATAGAATGTAAAAAAAAAACAAAGTCTTTTAAATACAAATGATTTTTTATAGAATTTCGTTATTTTGACAAGCTTCGTTTAGCTGTTTCCGTTATAAGAAACAGAATATCTGTATAATAGCTGGTCTGTGGAATCAACCAAAATTCCGCAAAAAACCGCACCCTAGTCCGTCCCTGCTTTGATTTTACCGATCTCTGATTCGATTACTACAATAAATAAATTATTCTTACACTAAATGACTTCGTAATGATTTAAATATTTAAGAAATTAATGAGATATGAGCTGAAGTATCTAAAAATATTATTTGTAACATAATTGTTGTATGACATTATTTTCATATTGTAAATGGCACAAAGTATTCACTTGTGTCGTCAATATAGATCCCTAAGCTTTTGTAACTTGAATAAAATAATCTGAATTGGAAACATGGAACTATCAGTAATAGGGAAGTGCCAAAAGGACTGAAATCGCAAAAAAAATATTAACAGAAGCTGGCCAATTTAATACAACTTAATAACTTGTATAAAACAAAAAATGAGAAGAAAAAATAATTCTAACCGATCAATGCTAAGTAAGAACAGAATATGGCGGACATGAACATTTACGTTTTATCGTTTCGAAAAAGATTATTGGCCTTCTAAAACTAAAGTCTTCTCCAAGGACTCAATAAGTATTCATTCCATCCATTTTTAGGTGCAATATTTTGTATAATATTTTCATTTTTTTCACTATAAATTGTTACCTAATTGTGTGTCAAAATAAATGTTTTTTTTAATTTTTAATTTATTTATGAATACCTACTGGTGTAGGTATATATTTTACAAAGGTTCTTAGGGCCATTGTTATATTTGCGTGATTGGAAATTGTTTTATTTACAGAATATTTTTTCATGTTACAAAAAAGCAGGGTCTTATTCATTAATCCTAGTTTTATTTTAAATGGATATAATTAATGTCGCTTCCACCAGAAAATAGATATTTGAGAATAATATTTTAGTTATATGGTCTAATAAAAATATATTGCTCTGATCACAAACTACACTTTAGGCTTGTATTACGTGTACCAGAAACAACGATATAATACATATATATTTTATAAACACCCAGACCATGACAAACTGTACACAAATACATACTAATATTTTTTTGCCAGAGGTGGGAATCGAACCCACGACCACCGGTTACAACGTCAAAGGCGCAACCACTATTTTTCGGAGGCGGTCAACTACATATGATGAAAGAAAAAATCAGCGAATTAATAAAATTATAATTGACGGTGAGGAAATTTATATAATATTATGGGTACTCTGCTATGCCACTATATACAATAACTAAGTACATGGTAATTAAAGATGACAAAATTTTAATGAGACATCCTCATATAACACCTGAATTCTTGGCTTTTGGCGCAGACATTTTAGAGCATGAAGTGAACGGAAAAGTGCACAATACATCCTATAGGGATGAAGTAAAGATATAAAATCCTATTTTATATCATGTTTGTGATGGAATGGTGGAAGCTGACCATAATTGGTTGATAATAAATCTTATAGTACCTACTTAGATTATGACACTGGACAGATTTAAATAGGAGACTTAGAACTAGAATTTAGCTAAAATGTACATATTTACAAATAATCACGAGCTAGATATTTCTGCTGCGTGAGTACAATTGGTAATTATATATTAAGTTCTATAGTCTAAGGTTTGAGATTATATTGAGAATGTCACCACATTTCCTTCACTCGTTCTGTAGCAGGAATCTGCGGTCGTAGTCTGAAAAAAAAGACGTTTTAACACCTTTATTACTTCGTAGAGCTTTAAGGACACTGCATTCGTAAGCTTTCGTACTTCCACTATTGTTTTAAAATTGTTTGTTCCAGAATTAAAATAATATTTTTATCGGTCACTGTATTAATTAATATTTCTCTGTTAGATTTTTTTTTTCTTGAATCAGAAAAAAAGTTTTTAAATATTCTAATACCAAAACATTTATTATCCACAACAGAACGACAGACAGCAACAAAAGAACCAATATGTTATAGCAATATTTGTTATAGCGCTGGAACACAAGTGTAAAATTTATTATGTGGTTGAATTAAAATTATGAGTAAATGTAATATTTGAATAGACCTTCTATAAGATACACTATTTTTGATATTTTTTTACCGATATGGCCACACCTTTAAACGAACATAGGTTAATGTTACAAAACAATTCTGTAATATAAACTTCGATAGATAGGTTAGGTTAATTACCTATGTGGTGGTACAGTGGGCGAGGAAGTTGCTGGAGTAACTGCCAGAGGAGACATCTTTATTCCCGAGACATTTCCCGTCACACTTGAACCAAAACTTGACGCTGAGTCCGCTCTGAAAACAAATTTATTTATTATTAACGGTTCAGTGCAGGACCGAAGCCCGCCGAAACGGAGGTGCCCTGCAAAGAGGTTGTTTATACCTTGCCATCGCCGTAGGACTTCTGAGCCTACATAAATATCTAATCTTCAGATAAGGGTGAGCTTGTCACTGTTTTATATAGCCTCATCAATAAACCTTCAACTAACAATTTCATAAGTTTGAAGCCGCAAAGAGCACGCTAAGCAGTCGGCTTTTTACTAATCATTAATCCATCTAGCGTTACCATCTAATAATCTGCGTTATTGAACTTTAGGGCTATTTAAATTCTAGATTTGCCTCAAAATACTATTGGCGAAGATATGGGTTTCCTAGGGAACTATATGCCCGATACATAGTTTCCCAGGAAACCCATAAAGGTGTTACTAGGAGAGAACCCTTGGAAAGGAATTAGGCATTTGCTTATATGAACTTGTAGTCTCAGGACACCATCGGCTCAGGAAACATATTTGATTAATGATTTCTCACAAGTTTTAGAAAATCTTAAAATTTAAATTCATATCAGACATATAATGGGTATAGAAATGGAAAGGGAATAAATAATCTTACCTTGCTATAGGTTGTCTTCTAAACAGTGGATACCTCCAGGGAGAGTTGGGTTTCCGCTGCTCATGCTGGAAGGCTGGGTTGTCCCTACCTCTCTCCACACTTTCATTCACCACTGACATTGATACGCTACTTTCTTCCCTGGTCTTAGATGATAACCTCCTGGAAAACATTTATATAATCATTAAGATATTTACAAACGATGAAACGTGTCTTCGTTTCATGTAGTATGAAAAAAAAAGCTGGAATTCTCAATAACCATTCATTATTGCCTATCCTGTAGAATAGGAATAATAATTGAAGATGCATTTTAACTGTTTCCCATGGAAATTTTTAAAGCGTTACCTATAGGTTAATAACAAAAAGTTATTGATTATAAATACTTTTTTTAATTGATTATATCATCTTGATTATAAGTTACTTACCTAAGTATCCTAGAAGGCAAAGAGTTCTGCAGCTGAGGCCTGGCTCTCTGTCGGCTGTCTACTATGAGAACATGCCGGTCATACGGCGTATCAAAGTCTACTTCTAGGACGGTTGAAAACCGATGAGGCCACACTAAGTCTAGGGCCGCTATGATTAGTCCGACTACTATGCACGTACACCCTGGAAGGATAAGAATAATTATTAAAATAAAGGTACCACTAATTGTTGAGCTTTGCTTGAGATTATTGAAGTTATAAGCTGCGAAAAGCTTAGAACCTGGATAAAGTCCTTGATCGGTGACATTTAAGTCGTGTAATACTTTATGTATCTTTGCGCTATGCACTTTTGCAGAGCGTGCCGGTGTTCATCAACCAGTCTTAGCAGTTTTAGAAATCTGGAACCTACCCTCAGCAGCTTTACTGTAGTCCAAAAGGGGATATTAGATATCCTTTAGTTTAATAAAACAATGACATAGTTAAATAGCATGCAAACAAGGTTTGTCCCAATTACATATATAAAAGAAAATCTTACCAGCAATAAGCACCAGCCAAAAGCACCAGCCTAGCGTAAAGAACAGCAAAGCTCCATCCAGTCTTACTACCAACGGGGAATGTGGAAGAGATGCCCAGTAGCCTCCTGCAGCAGCACACAGAATCACTCCTAAAGAAGCCATGGCGTAGGCGCCGTAGCGCGGAACCACTACTAGTAGGAGATTCATCAGCAACCAAATTGCAAGAGCGGTCCTGAAAATTATATTGAAATTATAAGAATGGTAAAAACGATAATCTAGTTACGCCTTAAAGCTTAAATTATGGTCTAGTTTCGAACACTCGTGTCATGTTTTAAAATATAAGTTAACATAGTTTTAACTACCTTTTCATTATCTACTTATGTCTAAGTATTAGGTATAATTAATTGATAAAAAAAAGTTAAAACTTCATTAAATACTACTAAGCTTAAAACAATTTATTATTCTCATTCATAATAGATATGACCAACAATGTCCATGTACGAGGTCAGCAAACAAAGAAATTGCAAGTTCTCAGTGATTTGTAAAGCAGATCCCTTATCATTAAGGTTATTTGTCCAAGACATCACAAATGGTCTCTAAATATTAAATTAATCTCGTTTTATTACAACAACACAGCTGAAAGTTCTACTAGAAGTAGGCAAGTCACTAAAGCAAGCTGTTTCAAAGCGAATGCATGAATATATCTGAACTATCTAGTGTTGAATAATTACATAGCTATTTGGTTGTCTAAATAAAATTTAAAGATAGGACGAATAATTTAGGTACCGTTCCACCGTAAAATCATATCTTACCCTTGTCAAAAATAGTTTTTATTTAAAACTCTGTATAAGTACTTTTACTATTATTTCTTCTGTGGTATAAGTGAGAATCAGTTATTGATTCACCTGATTGATATCTTTCAGTTCAATAAAGTTACATGTTTAAGTTAACTAGAAGTTATAAAAAATAGACTTGAACCAATATCACCCTCACCAAAGTAAAGTAGAAGTAGTGTAACCAGCTGCCCGGTACTTCGCACCCCAATCAAAGCCCTCGTGTTGGACTGCGAAGTGTTCAGCCACTGACAGAACAGGGTACGGTAGACCTCTCAGAAGACCTGCTTTGTACCAATCCTGCATCTCTCCAGCTTCTTCCCATCGAAATTGCTCGTTGTAGTCTATTCCTAATTCTGATGACGCGTTCCCGTCTGACACCGCTGTGGTATTAGAAGTTACATTAAACTTTAAAATTACAGTAAAAAAAACTTTGTTGGCCTTATTGGTTGACCACCAGTTAATTTATGAATACCAATAAAAAGTTTACAAACGATGATAGTTGTAGTTGTTTCCTCTTTTTAATCTACAATTAAATGGTCTTAAATATTTTGTTATTATACAGGGTGTTTGGAAGGGAGCTGTACATACGCCTAGGGTAGAAACTAGGGATAGTCTGCTACCTACCCCCGCCCAATATATTGACCTTGGCCTCAAGGTTTTTTTTTAATTTATTTTTATTTTTTATTTGACTTTTTTGTGAATTTTTTACTAAAACTACCTGTAGCTCAAAATCTATCCATGGGACCGGTCTGCTAATGGTCTTGTTTTAATCGTTAGAGTCTTAGGGTCCTGCAAAAAAATATTTTACACCAGAAAATTGTGGAGAAGAAAAGTTATGGGGCCTGAAGTACCGTAGTAAGGTAAAGAAATAATTTTAAGGGCAACTTTCTACGGGGTTTAAAAAAAAACTAGCAGGGTTGGAGTTTTTCTGA
The DNA here is from genome assembly GCA_947458855.1 of Monopis laevigella. Lineage (NCBI taxonomy): Eukaryota > Metazoa > Arthropoda > Insecta > Lepidoptera > Tineidae > Monopis > Monopis laevigella. The sequence goes on along the minus strand of OX381580.1, from coordinate 23,821,959 downwards.
TTTTTTTAAAACATCCTCAGTCCATGCCCTTTCTAACGATATGCTAAAAGTGTAATTATCACTTTTAGTTTTAAAGTTATTAATTAATTTCCGCAACTTACAGCTCCCTTCCAAACACCCTGTATATTACTTATTGGGACATACTACCTGTCGGACACCTCGAAAGAATCATCCCAACTTGTTACAAGGCTATGAGGCATTGTACGATTAAAATAAATAAATATCAACAAAAACATTTGTTTGGTATCAACGTGATCTAATTTTATTATTAGCATCGAATATTTGTTTTTGTTATTACGCTTTACTTTTACCCTACCGTGCCGCCGCCCGTTGATTAGCATTATTTTAAGCATTATTATTTTAAACCTAGATAGTACCGACGGGTAGTACGAGTACGTGGAACCAACATAAAACACGACATGCTGTCAAGCGATTTTAATGCAAGATATGATCTGAGGTTATAGGATAATATAAGTGGTTTTTTTTTGACTGACTAATACAGAGAGCCTTGAAGGGCATTATCTACTGTTTCCGACGGTGGCGTGGCTGCGTGAGTCGCTAGCCAAAAAAAGTTTTAAATACTCGGTTTATCGAAGCTTTCCCTGAGGGGGTGCGCTCCGACTTGGGTCACCGAGGAGGTATAATATAAGTGGTAAAACATAGGTCTTAAACGTATTAATCTTATTAAAAGTAAGAATTAAGTATGTTTAAAAATAAAACCTGTAAACCTGTGAGGGTGACGTTAACGTGTCCTAAGCCGATGTTCACAGCCAGCCAGCAGTCAAGTCGTTCAGGAGAAAAGGCCTTATATGCAGCGCGAGCCACTCTCGCACCAGCTACGTGCCAGGAAGACCCAAGCTTGCAAACTGGAAGTTAAAGAGGCTATTCATAAATCTGTTGTAATAATGCTCATAGCTATCATTCCTGAAGGCTTATTACGCCGTACAACGTTAAGTTCAACTTTAACCAAAATGACGTAGTTGTCTGTCAATTTTGAATTTGACCAGGTTTGCATTACGTCAGAATATCATCATATCGATTAAAGTTTATCTGAGCGTTGTACGCGTAATCCCCCTGCTGGATTTTGCATACTACTTCCTTACGAGGTAGATGCATGGTTACATGGTGAGCTCCAGTAAAACGTATCATGCGTTCATGCGTGTTGATTTACTGAAGCTCACTTTACTTTCAGGAAAAAAGGACGTAGTTATTCAGTGTAGAAAAAAAATGTGTAAAAATTACACCATTGATGGTGCGATCCGGGAAACCAGCAACATTTCTATTCGAGTATTCGAGGAAATATGCTTTATGGCAGTATTAAAAAACTGTTTCTCACCCCCGATGAAAAATAAGTATGATATAAGGCTTCACCCCTTTTTTCCATCGGGGGTGAAAAACAGTTAGTATAAAATAAATACACCTATTTAGGTTAAACATGATACCGAAATAGGTATATAATATGCTAGCACGTGAGCTTTTTTAATTTTGTATAATAGAAAATATTAATAATCGAAGCTACTGCAGTAAATGCCTTCCAATATTTGCCCAAGACATAAAATGTTAATTAGATTTTATTTAACGAGCCAAAACAGTGTAAACTGTTTGATGATGATAATATTTTATTTGTAGGTACCTAACTACATTAGGTGTTGGCAATTATGCGGAGGTTTTGCGAATTTTATTTAATTATCTTGTTAAATATTGTAATGCGAGTTGAATTTATAATTCCCGCGCTGACAAGGACAGACAGATAGGCGATCATTAAACGTATCTTTATCTGTAATCTTGGCGGGTACATGACTACGGTGTTTTTTTATTTTATATACGTGGTGGCAGAGTTGGTTAGACCTAAGACTTAAAAACACTTAGGTTCCTGGTTTAAACCCCGACTTATTACTACCAATGGCTTATTAATCTAAAAAATTAAGTACATTTGTTTAACAACACCCGGAGAGCACGTTAAGATGTCAGTCCCAGTTACACTATAACAAAGTGTGAAACTGTTTATAGCGTTATTAAGTCCGCGATGAAGCTAGCCACTTGTTCGGTGTAGACTAATACCATCGGCTACAACGAGGTGGAATTAAAAACCCCTCCGCTGGGTACCCTGAGGGTGTCTAGGCGGTCTCGTCGCCGTATATTATTTTATTTTTAAATCTTTTATTTTAAGATTGATATTTTGTTGTTTGCTTGGTTTTGGTTAGGTTATTTTCACTAATATCTGTTTTGTTATAACTTCTATTTTATTGATTTATTTTAAAAGTTTTTCACACATTCAATCCGTAAAAGCCCTAACTCATTTGAAACTGAGCAGGTTAAAAAACTATTTATATATTTTAGGTGGGAGTAGGGTCTCTATAACTTTGCTAGGCCAACGAATCGGTCTCATTACCACCGCCCTTACAGATGCAAAAACCGTTAAGTAACCTAGTCATGTTTCGGTTTTAGTCTGTTTGTTCGCCACTTTTCAGGAGACTACTATATCGATTTCTTATCGAGGTGGTAGTCTCCTTTCAGGGTGCGGTTACAAAACGATAAAGCAGTGAGGACTTAAAATAAACTCGTAATGCAGTTTTTTAATGCCTGTTTCGTAACCGTGGTGGTGAGTGGGAGCGATCAATGTTGTTGAACAACATGTATTGATTTACCCCCATTCATTGACTTTGTAGGTCTGCTTACGATCAGGTAGATACAAAGCCATGCCATGCCATGCCCCAATAAAAAAACCTGTAAATAAAGGACATTTTACCCGGTCAAACTAAGCTTTAGGCTTGTAAAATATTTACCAGAAACAATGATACTAATACACATTATACTTTATATAATATACGTGGTGGCCGAGTTGGTTAGACCTTGGGCTTAAAAACACTTAGGTCCCTGGTTCGAATCCTGGTGTGTACCAATGAGTTTTTAATAAAAAAAATTATGTACATTTGTTTGACAACACCACTATAGTGCCTCCTGAGAGCACCTTAAAGTTGTCGGTCCCGGTTTCACTATACCAACTTGTGAAACTGTTTATAGATGAGTTGTTGAGTCTATTCAAAACATCGCGACGAGCTAGCCACTTTTTCGGTGTAGACTCATACCATCGGCTACGACGAGGTGGGATTAAAACCCTTCCGCTGGGTACCCAGGGGACGTCTAGGCGGTCTCGGGCGCCGTATGGCACCCGAGATGATATGTATATATTATACTTTATAAATACCCACACAAAGATTGTACTTAAGTACTTATATCGGTTTGCAATGAGTGGGAATCGAACCCACGGACACAGCACCAAAACCAAAATATATTTATCTTATCTCATGACTAGGAAGCTGTACATTTTATAATTTCAATTCATATAAAAAAAAATGTAAAAAAAATGCAGAAGATAGAGACAAGAGTCACTCGGTGATCTCTGCAATGTAATAAAAATTCGTTCTTCCTGTCTAGATAGACACAAGGCATGTCTTCACCAAGTTAGAAATACGCTATAAGATTATAAGTGGCATTTACATATTGGGTGAACAATATACAATGTATTTGGTGTGAACTCTATAAAGTTAGAAATCATCATACTTAGTGTTTTGTTAAAAAAAAAAGTATATAATTACCTAGTATCACAGTTCCAACAAATAAACTAAGCGTGACTATGGTGAAAGTAGAGAATCTCTGAAACAAACAAAACAGTTTACATAAACATTAACTCAAACAAAAACAATAAAATCAAATTTTACTTTGGTAATAAGGAATACGTTATAGATATAGATCGGTTAATATCACCGTCACTGTTACTGCCGAGCAGTGGCCATCATTAATAAAAAACAACAAACCACTTTTTAATTACCGGAAAAATGTTGAGGAAAGCGAGGTTGAGTTAGGGCAGTTAACGCGAGCGTTAGGGCGGGATCAGCTGCCTCTAACGGCCGCGGTTGTGATAGTGTGCTTGGATATCCGGGAATATGGCGAGGAAGGAGATGTAGATGATAAGAGAGGCTAAAATGAGTGCTAGGGCGGGAACATCGGCACAATAATCTAACAATTCTTAGGGGTATTGGCACTGTGTGTTTATCAGTTTATAAAAACAAAGTCTAAACTCCTTTCCAATAAGACCCGGAAATATGGTGACGAATGCAATATAGTGTGTGAGAGCGGGCAACGTGAGAGCGGCCAACGTGAGAGCGGCCAACGTGAGAGCGGCCAACGTGAGAGCGGCCAACGTGAGAGCGGCCAACGTGAGAGCGGCCAACATAAGAGCTAGGGCGGGCCCACCAGTCGTTACCTCCTAGGAGTATTGGCACCGTATTTCCATCAAATTTAAAAAAAATAAAGTATTACCTCCTTTCTCATACCCGGGAATATGGTGAGGAACGCGATGTAGAGTGTGAGAGCGGCCATATGAACGCTAGGGCGGGCACATCAGTCGTTACCTCCTAGGAGTATTGGTACCGCATTTCCATCAAATATAAAAATAAGTATTACCTCCTTTTTAATACCCGGGAATATGGTGGGAAAGGCGATGTAGAGTGTGACGGCGGCCAGCATGAGCGCTAGGGCGGACACATCGGTTGTTACCTCCTAGGAGTATTGGCACCTTATTTTCATCAAATATAAAAAAAAATATTACCTCCTTTCTAATACCCGGGAATATGGTGAGGAAGGCGATGTAGAGTGTGAGGGCGGCCAACATGAGCGCTAGGGCGGGCACATCGGCCGCCACTGCCGTGCGATTGTGGTACGCATAGAGGGTGGGCCCGCCTTCCTCCCGGAACGCGTCGAACCAACCCTTCATCGCTCACCCAGCCTGAAACAAAGCAAATACATAAATTAATAAAAAATAAAATAAAAGTGCTAAATCTTACACGTAGATTAATACCTAATAATGCAACTAGTTTTTTCGTTTAATGTATCAAAAGTTAAGATTTTTAAATCTTTACATATTGGGTTCGTTTCTCAATAATCTTTCTTAGGGCTACACGAGTTTGTTTTTATTTCTACCTGATGGTAAGAAGACCTACAAAATCCATAAATGGGGTCTATCAATACATCGTTGTTTAAAAACATTACTCGCTCCCACTAAGCTCGCATTAATGCGTTTTAGTTTTAGTGTAAATATAAGCCCTTCATTGATGTTTAATTATGGACGAGAATGTTAAAACTACCAATAAAAGTTTGTAGATTACTTAGAAAACGTTCGTAAATCTAACATCGAAAGTCAAAGCTTATGATATTATGAAGAAATGGTCCAGTTTAATTTAATATGACGCATAGTACGCGGATACTAACCTTGTCTGCGAAATAAACGCCATTGTTACGCAATGAGCTTTTAAGGGAATTACGTTTAAAGTCAACATCCGGGTCGTAAGCTCGCCCACTATTCTACTATCTATGACGTGCTAACAGAATGCGGACCATGTCGAAACAATGTAGCACTTAACAACTTTCAGTGGCTAAATGATCTTGTTAATAAATTTGTAAATAAAGTTAATAGGTGTAATGGTTTGGCAGTTATAGTGCCTCGGAGAGCACGTTAAGCTGTCGGTCCCGGTTTCACTATATCAACTTGTGAAACTGTTTATAGATGGGTTATTGAGTCTATTCAAAACATCGCGACGAGCTAGCAACTTGTTCGGTGTAGACTCATACCATCGGCTACGACGAGGTGGGATTAAAACCCCTCCGCTACCCAGTACCCTGGGACCGTCTAGGCGGTCGATATGTATGTTATGTATGTATGTAGTATGTAATTTCCAAATAAAGTTATTATAGGACTATACATTTAGCATATAGGTAGGCGCTGCTGTCGTGAAATTGGGGTTGGCAATATAATATCTATCATCAGTACTATATTACAACAAATATATTTACATTGCCTATATAAATTGTAAAACAAATTAATATTATATAAAATATAGAATTATTTAAGGGAACTCAAGATTTTGATTTAATCTTATATGTAGATATATACTTTTTGTAATAAAAGACTGGGTGTTTCCTGATTAATATAAATAAAATAAAATTATATCCGTGACATTATATTTTGTAAATTTACATTTTTATGTAAAATTTTAACAACATTATCTTTTTTGTTTTTTTTAAAGTTTTTAATATAACCGCAATTTAATCGAGTATAATCAGTATACAGTGGTGAGTGGTGGCACTATACAATGGTATACAAATAAATACCATCACGGGTGCCTTTTTGGCTCGTCCTCATTTCGCCGTTGGCATTCGGAGGCAACACCTAACAATTGCGAGCTTGTTGCGGTGTTTATGATTGTATAGCCCGTTGTATAAAGCGGTCACCCATCTCGGGTCAGGCCTTGTTGTCATCTGCTTACCAAAGTTATCATTTGACTTAAAGTGTCTTAACCACCAGGCTGGGGCCGCTTTTTATGTTATATAGATGTTTGTTAAATTTTTATTAAAATCAATTTATTACTTTATTGTCCAATCGAAATAGGCTGGTCGTAAAGAATCTACATAAATTTTTTTTTTTCAAAATATTGAACTTAATTTTGAAATAAATAAATAACATTGTTTGGCTTTAGTGTTAGTCTTCTTAAATTACCTTAAGATAATAAATTTAATCTTAACCTTCCTTAAATACGAGACGGTGTTATTCAAAAACCGATTATATTTCGCGACCTCGCATTGTCACTACAGTCATTTAAAGCTATCGATTATTATGGACACTTTGTTCTCAGAAATTACAGAGTTGATATTGAGCCTAATTGGACATAATGTCTTGTTGCCACTGAGTCAATAATTACATTGGAAATCAGGTGTCTTTGAAGGCGAACCTATACTTACTAAAATACCTACTCCTGCCTTCCTAGTAGGTACTTATTTTCTTGCTACACATGTGTCAAATTGACCCTTAACTGAGCTATTTAATAAGTTCGATAAATTAGGTTTAGTCTAAAGCTGGTAATAAAAAGACTACTGCATCGATTTCTTGTAGAGGTAGTAGTCTTCTTTCATAGTACAGTAAACGGTTGATTGATTTGACGATAAAGTAGCGAGGATATTGAAATATACTCATAATGCAAATACGTCTTTAACGCCGCCCATTTCCTAACCGCATTATTTAGCTAGCCGGCATAGTGGAAGCGACCAATATTGTTAAACAAAAAGGTATGTAGGTCTGTTTTATCATCAGGTAGATACAAAGTCACATGCCGTGTTCCAATAAAAATCAAAAAAAGTGTGTTTTGCGGCCTATGTTCAGATAAGCGTTGGTTTATAGAAACGTTTCTGAATAGAGCAGTAACGTTTAAAAAAGCACGTAACCTACATATATTATTACTTGAATTATTTGTTGATATACCTTATAATCTTACCCGTGGGGTATCTCAGTATTTTTATGTTTTATTTATTTTTGTTTCTTCATGATGATTATCAGCCTATCTTGGCTCGTATCAAGACAAAACCCTTCGATCTACTTTTAATACAACCCTTGCCTTCCCCTCCCATCATACCACCTTTGTTTCTAAATCGTTTGCAGTTGTCGCTGCAAGACTTTGGAATGATTTACCAAAATAAGACAAGCACCGAATAGAGTCGTATTAAAAAAAAGAGTATATGATTATTCATCTTTCATCATCCTATTTCTTTCCATTATGTACATAGGTATTTGGATTTTCTAGATCATTGTGTAGTTGGTAGTATTATGTATATGTAGTTTATGTATGTATACATGTAAGATATATTTAAGTAGTGTATTATTATTACACTAGCTGACCCGCGCAACTTTGTCTGCGCGTTATATTTAACCGTTAACGCAGCGTACGCTCTTAAAAGGAATAATTTTTCCCCGTTTTTGCAACATTTTTCTTTGTTACTCCGCTCCTATTAGTCGTAGCGTGATGTTATATAGCCTATAGCCTTTCTCGATAAATGGATTATCCAACACGAAAATATTTTTTCAATTCGAATCAGTAGTTCCTGAGATTAGCGCGTTCAAACAAACAAACAAACTCTTCAGCTTTATAATATTAGTATAGATAAAGACTTAAATAATTATTGCTGCTGAACATAAGCTTTTCCATTACTTTTATAAAAAATATAACTTACTATTACATACATACATATCATCACGGGTGCCTTACGGCGCCCGAGACCGCCTAGACGGCCCCAGGGTACCCAGCGGAGGAGTTTTAATTCCACCTCGTCGTAGCCGATGGTATGAGTCTACACCGAACAAGTGGCTAGCTCGTCGCGATGTTTTGAATAGACGCAATAACCCATCTATAAACAGTTTCACAAGTTGGTATAGTGAAACCGGGACCGACAGCTTAACGTGCTCTCCGAGGCACTATAGTGGTGTTGTCAAACAAATGTACATATTTTTTTTTATTAAAAACTCATTGGTGCACACGGGGATTCGAACCGGGGACCTAAGTGTTTTTAAGTCCGAGGTCTAACCAACTCGGCCACCACGTACAGCACCGGCGTATTAGCATTTGCCATAAAATTTTATTTAATGATTTCATAGAATATTGGGTAATTTTGCTCAGTTTTATATTTAATTATTTATCAGATGAGCAGAAGTGCCAACATGAAATAATAACACGGTATGTTTTATTAAATTTTGCTTCATTTGCATTTTTATTTTAAATAAAGCATAAATGTCGTTTAATAAATATTTGTAATTAAATAAGTAGGTGCCCTATAGGTCAATGGTGCCTAAAGTAGATTTAAATAGTTAAGCTTTGTATGTAACCTTGTTTGTTTTTAATGTTAGTCTTTGTTTTTTATAATTACTAGCCTTGGGCCTGGACCTAAATGGCGTTTGGCTGTCTTTATCGTTGCGGAAGTCCGTAGTGTGGGTAAGACCTTACATTGGCAAGGTAATATAAGTAATCACGTTTTAATTTTTAGTACAGCCATTTACCAATGTATTTATTTTATAAGTTCATATCGATTTTTTAAAAGTTAAAATGTAACGAAAATCCTGGTGGGTGGACTCGAACCCACGATCCTCGGTTTCGCGACATGGTACTCAACCACTGAGCCAACCAGTGTACGACGAGGTGAGATTAAAACCCCTCCGCTGGGTACCCTGGGGCCGTCTAGGCGGTCTCGGGCGCCGTAAGGCACCCGTGATGATATGTATGTATGTATGTCTAACTTCACTCTAATATAGAGTAATTAGAAGAAAGCACATAGAGGGCGTAAAAATGATTTTATTTAAAAAGTAGAAATTTTAATAAGTTCCAAGCACTAGGGTGCTAATTTTTGAATGACAACGATTGACTAATATCACCAAATTCTTACACCAAAATCTCAATCGGACGCATTTCTAAGTTCATGACTTGTATTTTCTTATGTTGTTTTGTGGATAACAAAACATGTAAAAAAAATACAAGTCATGAACTTAGAAATATAAAAACAATTTTCATTTATTTAAAATATCTTTTTAACTTTCTAACGACTCCAATAGATTTTACTGGATTTTGATATAAATAATAATAATAATATGTAAGACAATTTACACATATTGCTCTGGTCACAAACTAAGCTCTAAGATATAATACATATTATATTTTATAAACACCCAGACCATGATAAACTGTACAGAAAAATGTACTAATACTTTTTTGCCATGGGTGGGAATCGAACCCACGACCTCCGGATACAACGCCAAAGGCGCAACCACTAGTCTACGGAGACTTCTAGGCTGAAATAACTTCATAAAGTACTACAAAAGTCATCAGTGGGAGTCAAAAATCGCAAGTTATATATTTTACAAAAAGTTAATTCCGTGCATTAAGTTATTACACAAATATTTTATGGATCATTTGACGATAAAGCACAGTATACTGATTACATAGATTATTATACTCGTAGATAGACCCGTAATGCAAATTCGTCTTTGTCGCCGCCCAATTCGTAACCATATTATTTAGCCGGCATAATGGGAATGATCAGTGTTGTTTCATCAAACAGCAATGTATTGATCTCCCCATTCATGTATTTTGTAGGTCTGTTACCTATAGGTAGATAACAGATAAAAAATAATGCCGTGATCCATTAAAAAAAACATCTGAGACTGTCTTACGTAATTTTTCTTCACTTATGTTTATTTATTTACCTACAAGGAAAACACTTCATCGAAACAGCTGATAGTATCCATTTTTAAACATCGAATTATAATTCCGGAAGTTAGCATGCATTCGGAAAACATTGTGAGAAGGTCACGGGAATCCGGTCCGGCTGACCTCCAAGGCAAACCTGCTTCATAGTACGAAGGGACTGAAGGTCAATAATCGAAGCGAATATTTGAATGATGGCCAAATGTCAGCGAAATAGCTACTACCCGCGAGTAGTCCATATAGGTATATCCTCATTTTAGGGATCCAAGCGCAGATAAGTATGAATTTTTAACGTTTACTATTCAGTTAACTATACTACTACGTTAACTTTTCCACCCAGATAAGTTTATCTTGACAGTCTCAGAAAATAAAGCCTTTCTATTGGTGAATATTTTACCATTAACGAGGTAGTAACGTTAAAAAAAATGATATATCTCGAAAACCGGTAAAGTGAGAAAGTTTATATTTGGAAAATTTGTACGTTTTACAAATCAATTTTTTTTCAGGAATCTTAGTATTAGTTGTTTTTGAGAGTTTTTAGTCAATATTTTTAAAATTTACAAAGCCTGATTATCTGAAATAAAAACGGATATCCAAAAAACGTATACCTATTTAAACTATCAGCTTTTTAACTTAAATGGTCACTGATATACCTACTAATGAATATCGTTACACATAATACAATTCTAGAGCTTAGTTAGTAACTATGGGCCATATGGACACTAAATTTTAATGTAAAATCATAATTTGTTAAAATATTAATATTTAAAATACATAAGTATAGTTAGTATTAAAAATAAATACTAATGGCCTTATTCATAAAAACTTATTGGAGCCTTGAAGAACACTTTAGTTATGGAATGTTTTGTCTCTTTTACACATATTCATTTTTGTTGCTAAATAAAAGAGACAAAACCTTCTATAACTAAAGTGTTCTTGAAGGACTCAATAAGTTTTTATGAATAAGGCCATATATATTTAATAAATATATTAAATATAGAATGTGGAATTAGGAGAATAATAGAAAAACACACAGGATCGTATCAATGGGGAATATTTTAATTTTTTTATATTTGCAGATGACATAACTATAGATAACAGAGCAATAGCATAAAATTCAAATTAACTTGAAAGACTTGGACTAAAAAGAATGGAAGAATTTGGACTAAATATAAACATTAATAACAAAAAAGCTTATTACATCAAAAACAACACCAGTATAGAAAAACCATTCAAAAATTTACGCATTTTATTAAAAAGTAGCCGATGCACCCAGTGATCACAAGAATATGAATAGCATTTTATAACAAAGCAAATCTGTTTAGGTCCAACCTTTCAAAATAAAGCTAAGAAAAGGTTAATCAAAATTTATATATGAAGTATAGCGGTAGGTATATGGTTGCGAGACGTGGAGAAGAATGAACAACGGTAAACAAGAAAAGAACATTATTGGAAATAATAGAAAACTGGCCCCTGACCAAAGAACACGATCGCCAATCGCCGTATCGATCGATACAAAATTATAGGAATTTTACTCTATGGGTAGAGTAAAATTCCTATAAATATATATCCTTAAATATATCTATATATTTTCTATAGATATATATATCCTTCGCTCTTTCTTCAAAACCATGAACTTTTAAATCCTTTTCAATCTGGTTTTCGATGCGGTCATAGTACAACTTCAGCTTTACTTAAAGTAACTGAAGACATCAGAAATGGCATGGATGAAACCAAGGTCACAGTACTTGTACTGATCGATTTCACCAACGCCTTTAACACAGTCGATCCCGATTTGCTAATCGCTATTCTGTCTCGTCTTAGATTCTCTCCAGAGACTCTTGCGTGGTTTCACCAATACCTCCATGGACGTCGGCAACAGGTGCGGGTTGACCAATTGTCATCAGTTTGGTGTGAATTACGTACAGGCGTTCCACAAGGTGGCATACTATCTCCATTGCTTTTCTCCATGTTTATTGACAGTATCACCACATCGCTTCACTGTCACTATCACTTGTACGCCGATGACTTGCAGCTTTATGTGCAGACAGACATCAACTCACTGAATAGTGCAATAGCTTGGCTTAACTCTGATCTTTCAAATATATTGGCTTGGTCTACTAGATTTGGTGTTGCTGTCAACCCGGACAAATGTCAATCTATCATTATTGGGAGTTCCCGCCTCTTATCAAAAGTTGATATGGCCAAGATTGACTTTGTTCGGTATGACAGTAAACCGATTGCGTTTTGTAGCGAGGTTAAGAACTTGGGTTTATATCTGGATTCTCATCTTAGCTGGAAAGCGCAAATAACTAATACTAGTCGTAAAATTTTTTCTTCGCTGCACTCTCTCAATAAACTTAAACATTTTCTGCCTATAAAAGCTAAAGTTACCCTTGTTCAGTCTTTACTTCTTCCTTTGATTGATTATGGTGACGTGTGTTGTGTAGATCTTACGGAAGAATTACTAAACAAAATGGAACGACTACACAATGCATGCATCAGATTCATTTTCTGTCTGCGCAAATATGATCACGTCACACCTTATCGAGATAAGCTGAAATGGTTGAGGATTCGAGGTAGGAGAAACAGCAGGGTTCTCTGCCTGCTCTACTCTTTGTTAAACGAACCTAACACTCCCAAATACCTCAAGGATAGTTTTACATCCCTCGGCTCGCATCATGATAGAATCCTTCGTTCTGCCTCTAACTCAACTCTTTCTATACCTTCTCATCATTCTACCTTTGTCTCAAAATCTTTTTCTGTTGCTGCAACAAGACTCTGGAATGATCTACCGGTGGACATTAGACAAGCTCCTAACAGGGGTATCTTTAAGAGACTAGTGTATAAACACTTTCTGAATGTGTGAATGTGTCTCCTTTTTATTATTCGTTTGGGCTCGCTCTCTCTCTCATCTCATCCGGTGTTTCTGCTTTAAATAATTATTGTGCTGTGGGTAGTGCTATATTGTGCTGTTGCTGTAATATTTGCTATTTTATTAATATGTATGTATATTATTAATATAGTTTATGATATGTATGTATATGTAGTCAGCATTAGTGTGTATGTATAATATTTGTATACTCTATTTCTTAAATGTATTTTACTGCACCTATTTTACCTACTTACTGCTTAATTTGTCCCAAAGGTTTGACTGGTAGAGAATGCCTAGCGGCATTAAGTCCGCCTTTGTACTAAATTTGTGCAACAAAGTTTTTAAATAAAAATAAATAAAAAATAGAGCCTGATCGACGAGAAACGTCAAATCCCATACATTTGGTTTTCGATGGGTATTTCGATTCGATTATCGATTTGCTCTTTGGGAAGGTGATACGGGTGTGAGGAATGACACTAATATTTTATTTAAAAACAATAATAGAAGAAAAGATTGAAGGAAAAAGAGGAAGAGGAAGGTTGAAAAGATACATACCTACATCAATCATGCATACATACATATATGATACATAGATCAAGTTAAAGTGAAAATAAGTGTCATTTCGTACATGGAGGCCAAGACGATAGCCAAGAAAAAGTTGAAATTTAGAGTAGAAGTTGGAGTGACAATTGCTCCACCAACAAAAGCCTAGCTCTAAAATTATTAAGAAAACTATAAGTACCATAATCGTGTTTTTGTTGTTTATTTTATTTTATTTTTGTTTATTTTATTTTTCATTTATATTTTTTGTAGAGTAAATAAATGGTATTTTTAATTAATAAAACCAAGATTATAACATAATTATAACTGGTCAATAAATACTAAAAATATGTTAATTCTTTAACCTTTTCAAAATAATCTATACCTAAAATAATTGGTATCATATGACTGTGATCATGTGATTAATTTACATAAATATTTCGCGTTCATATTATAATTTTGTGATACCTATTTTTATGTCTAAACGTAGTTAATCAATATCTAGAATAGCCTCGTTGAATGTTGACACTTACTGTTATTCCTAGAGCTTATTTTCTAAACAGGCCAATATGTGTGTAATTTCAATGTCCTACCTACTTAGTATTATAATATTGGACCCTGGATTGCCACCTCAATTATCTTTGTCACTAGATCAAGTGTACATTTTTGCCAGATTAATAATAAAAATTGGGTTAACGTACTACCGGAGCAGTTGGTAGTACTACGGGAAAATATTATTGCCCGTGTTACTACTGGTAGTAATAACGGTAGTACCACGGGCAATAAACGAAAAAATCCACCAGATTTTGTTTAAAATTTGTATTTAAATTAATGTGAACGTTTATTGAGTTGTTTTTTTTCAATAGATGTAAAGTAACGAAATCTTACGTAAACGTAGTTTTGATTCGGAATATTTCCAGATATATTTAAAAAAAATATTTCGCATTATATTTCATTTCCCATATATTTTAATAATATGTATTCAGGTTACCTTCTAAAGTACATTTTCATGATTTTGCGGGTATACCTTTATATACGCCTATATTTCATTTGTTAAGAAATATTTGTACAATATTAAAGAAGTCATTGCCGAACGAAATCTCTGTGTACATCTGTTTAACACCATAAGTACTCTGGTATGTTAACACCATTATCGTACGATGGTCAAATGATATTTACTTTTCATTATGATAACACAATCCATGCATGTTTGTATAACAAACCTGGATGGAGTTGGGTGACAAATTCTATACCCACGTCATATTTGATTAGATAGGTTTTAATGCGCTGTCATTTAATTCGCCTCCAAGACATTCATTACGAATTTAATTTAGTTTTATTATAATAATAATTAACACAAAATATGCATGCTTGACAAAGTTGGCATTTAAATTTTTACGATTATCTTCAAGCTACTGGGCAGGTAGATAGACAACTAAGTGCAACTAGAATCTCTACATACTCCTTTTGGCTTCTGCATAGAACTTTTTTTCTTTTTAATATGTAGGGCATTTCACACAATTTACCCTAGTCACATACCAAGCTATAAGCATGTACTATGTATACCAGACAACACAATAGCAATACATATTTTATTTTATAATACCATGATAAAAACGCACTAATTTGATTTTGCCATAAGTGGGAATTGAACATACGACATCTTCTCTTAAACGCCAATTTCGGAGACTTTTACTTGCACTGTCTAATTTGATTGCGCATGTCTTTGTTTTCCGCGGCCACGTTTACCATTCTTATATCATTTAAAAATCTTGTTCTTCATTATTTCATCACTTGTTCTTTCTACATTCCCCAACCAGCGGAGCATTCCCTTCTTCATTTTCATGCCTATACTTTCTTTGAGCCCCATTAGTATACAAATTACGTTATTGCGGATTATATATATTAATTTAACACCGTGGCAATGAGCGCATTTCTACGGAATTCATTTTGCTTTCACCCTTCTTCTGGAATACCCATGTCTGACTTCCATATGATGGTTTTGAGATTCTACATCCATGTTACAGCCATATGTTTTGGCGAGTATATCATATAATATAACCTTATATGTAAAAAAATAAAACATTGATTATGATTTTTTATACTTATTTTTATATTAAAACTTTATTTAGCAGTAAGCAAAAGTTTTGACAGACGCAAGGTTTAATCTTTTATGATAATATTTGTATAAATAAATTAAAATTCGGTGACAAATTCTACATATTATATTTGCTTAGAGGTAAAGAACAGAATTTTAACAATTTTCAGACTCATAAAAGTAATACAATGTCCATTAGGTAATGAGGACTAATAGAGTGTTATTTAACATCAGTTTATAGGGCATTCTTCTAAACGTGCCAGGTTAAGGATGCAGTTAAGGATTGTGGGGCTAAAAATTCTTTTGCTGTTCAAAATTTAGACTACTTCTCGGTACTTACAACTGAAGATATCACCACACGAATAATTATAATCGCTCATCGTATGACCATTGTAAATTAGAATATTATCAGGGCTTATTATCAAATGAACTGTGAAAAGAATATATTAGTAGTCAGTCTCCTAAAAAACAATTTAATAAATTTCCTTGACTAATTATTATATTATATGTTAGTCTATTTTAACGTAACTATTAATATATCCTTTATCCTAACGTAAGGTTAGTTGTTCTTCTCGATTAATCACAACGTCGAAGGTTAAGAAGTGAATGGCTAGTTAAAATAACAAAGAGTCCGGTGTAAAGTTTATATTTTGTGACTTCCTATTTACATTTAATGATCATTAGGTACCAACAAAGTGTTACTACGTTAAAGCTTACAAAGTATTATTTTGTTTAGGAATAAGAAATACATATTAAGTAGAAATGACATTCCTAGACCCACCCAGCAAGATTTAGCCAAACCAAGATACACTTGTTACCCTGGTAAATGGTGGACTAGTCCTTCAGTCTCCTGTTTATCCTGTACTGATTCATACAGGCGTAACTATTTAGTTTTTTTTTTCTACGAGCCTCTTTTTTTAAGGGCATCTAGAATTTGGATTGAAGACGCTTCTTGGTCTGCCACGATTTTAAATTATATTTGTTAAGTTTTACTTTATCATCCACTTATTTAATTTGGTTAACCACCGTATTATATCTTTCAATCCTCGATTCAACAGCATCTAGATATTTTCTTTCTCCCAATTAGATAGCTATATTGTATAGGATTCGAGCAATCGTTACACTTTTAACGAGTCGTTTTTGACTGTCAAACATCAAAATTCTACTTTAATATCGTCTTCCATATATACATGTCTGGACAGGAACATTTTTGAGTGACTTTAGGGTCGACTCGGGTGGACCAAATGAACTTTTGAACGGGCTTCAGATAAATTAGGGACAGAAAATCTCACTGATACCATAACTGATGGAGCTGATAAAAACAAACTGCTATACTATCTTATAAATAAAATAACGTTGACTAAAAAAAAATTGTTGCTATGCGTTATGATTTCGGTACACAAGATATTTTATCCAGCTTATTACTTCAACGATTGAGTACAATAGACACCGTTTGAATGGAAGCTACTTGTGACTACGAATCTATTAGCATTATTTTTTTCTTTTCCGTACGAATTTTATTCTTAGACTCGTGACTAATTGACCGTAAAATAAATACAGTTCCGTTTTGTGAATGGATTATTATGCTGAAGATATTATTTATTTTGCTTATAAATAGTTTTTTGTTGGTGGGTTAAGAATTCGTATTGTATTTCTATAACCTCCGGTATACGGAAGTTTGAGTCTTATTATTATTTGAAGTTTCTTGATGCGATTATCTCTAAATCCGTTTCTCATCAATAAGTCATTATTTATATAATGATTTTGGAATTATTTTATATACAGTTTTAATCGGTATATAAAATAATATGCAATGAGTTTATTAAACCGAAAGTAGTATATATGTTCTTGATTTTCTAGGATAACGATAAGGTTAGGCCCATCTGACACGTACTACCAAATTTGCTTACAAGATTCTAGTGTATCTGAAGTTTTGAACTTTTAAACAGCATAAAGCATTTTATATGTCTTTATTTATAGATTAGGTTACAGTATGAAATTATATATTTTGTTAGTAAAATATTAGCATAATATTATGGACAAACCAGATTTCAAAATATTATTTACATAGATGACGTTTTTATTTCGTGCCAATAAAATGCCAATAACCAAAGTATTTACCTACATTTGTGCATAATAAATATTAAATGATTGTAAAATTCTTATGTTACTTTGCAGAAATCCGCTTATGATGTTAGTGTGCTAAATTATGTGTTACATGCAACTACACAAAGAAATATTTCCAACAAACATACAGTTTTGTCCACACTTGTTCCACCTCTCATCGAGGCATGATACATTTTTTAATTACATAAGTTGATTATTCTAATATGATAATATACTTCTGCATAATAACGTCTGATAAGAGAGCTAGCTCATTTCTTGTACAAATAGCCTAACCATATAACCCTATTTAACATTCTGTTTAGTCTTTATAATAAATTTATTTTCTTTTTATGTAATAAAATTTAGGGTTATGAATATTTAATATTTATAGCAATTTTCTTAAGTAGCAAATTAATATATTCTAAACTAATAAAGAAAATAAAAATTCCATCTTGTGAAACTTTTTGAAATTTTATATTACTTATTAGTCACTTAGATTTTTATTTTTTTATTTTCTGTTACTTACCTACATAGTGTTTGCTGGAAAATAGATAGATAGGTCTATATATTTAAACAATAATATTTATTATTTATTTTGTCATAATAGTACATATCATATAGTACAAGTTTACATTTCACAAACCGGCACTTTTAAAATCACCTTTAAAACTAGTAAGTATCTTTTTCTTTACATAATAATAGCACCAGTACAATATTAATAAAAATATTGGAAAAATAAAATCACAAACGGAAAATTAAAAATTTACAAAACATAGAATTATAATTTGACATAAACGGAGTAGCACTCAAGTATAATTTAGTTCCTAGGAAGCTATGTCAAATTATATATAAAATGTAAATGAATATAACCTTACATTCTTGTAATAGGTATGTGATATAATGTGATATATGACGTGTCACTTATGATGACGATAAACAGTAAAACCGGAATAGCAATTTATAGTTCCGTTTGTATTTTAATGTTTACTTTGCAATGAGGTGTTAACGAAAGTTTGTCTATTGCAACATATCGATGAAATTTATTATTCAATGAGAAGCAAAACACAAATTTAGAGAAGCCTTCCTAAAACTCAAATACAAGACGATATTAAGTATTAAAAAGGCGCCATTATTTTCGAACTACAAAAATACAAAAGTTAGGTTAATATTTTTTGCCGATATTTTTTTTTTATTGGAGCACGGCATGTGACTTTGTATCTACCTGGTGGTGAGCAGACATATAAAGTCCATGAATGGAGTCAATCAATAATTGTTCTTAAACAACATTGATTGCTCCTACTATGCCGGCTAAATGATGCGATTACGAAATGGGCAGAAAATATATTCTTATTTACTCACTGCCTTATCGTCAACACTACCCATTTCGTAACCACATCCTGAAAGGGGACTACCAGCTCCACAAGAAATTGATGCAGTAATCTCCTGACAACCGGTGAACCCAAAGACTAAAACCGACAATATGATACCAATATAAAGATACCAATCGTTTGAAATTATATTACATATAGTAATCTTAATTTTTTTAAACGAAACTAACCCGGCTTGAGCCACTTATATGTCACGCATATAGAGAAATCACTCTCAAACGCTTGATGTGGTCTACGGAAAGCTCGGATAGAAGAGCGAGGCTGGGGATCCGACAAATCGGTTGATTTGATATAGCCACGCGTTAGGTTTTTTTTACGATATGTTCCAAGGTTATAGTAGCGACAAAATAAAGCACGCTGTCGCCGCGTCATACCGCATTATATCTACAGCAGTAACGTATATATGTTACTGGTTTTCAGTTTGTATAATTTGTCGTTGATATCCCCCCAAGACAAGAAAGACAAGAGTGAATAAGCATTTACAGAGTAAGCATGCTTCCTCTTTGTCCTCATCATTGGTTTGCATCAGGAAAGATTGAGGTCAAAGGCTCAGTTTATAAAAAAAAAACTGTAGTTAACAGTAGGTAGGTACAAGTTTATAACTTAAGTCATATATACGTGGTGGCCTAGTTGGTTAGACCTTGGACTTAAGAACACTTAGGTCCCTGGTTCGAATCCCGGTGTGTACCAATGAGTTTTTAATTAAAAAAATTATGTACATTTGTTTGACAACACCTCTATAGTGCCTCGGAGAGCACGTTAAGCTGTCGGCCCGGTTTCACTACACCAACTTGTGAAACTGTTTATAGATGAGTTATTGAGTCTATTCAAAACATCGCAACGAGCTAGCCACTTGTTCGGTGTAGATTCATACCATCGGCTACGACGAGGTGGGATTTTAAAACCCCTCCGCTGGGTACCCTGGGGCCGTCTAGGCGGTCTCGGGCGCCGTAAGGCACTGTGATGATACACACACACACACACACACACATCATATAATACAAATGAAACAACCTAAGTAGGTGCCTAATTATAAATGTATGCCTCGTCCTAGCATCGAATGTAACTTGATCTTGAATACCCAGAGACTTCCGCACAACCTGATGGGTCGTTGTTCTTAAAGGTTACTGGTAAATTGTAAACCGATTGCCTTGGGCAACGAACACTGCAAGGGCGACCTATTTGGGCGCCGCGCGCCGACTCGGTACTCGGAGGCTATTTTCACTTCAGGAAAATATTAATAATGCATATGGCATCTACTTTAATACTTGGCAAAGATGCACAAATACCTCTATAGTTTAAAAAAGTGATCAAAGATTTAAATAGACGACAAGGTTTCAGATTTGTTTCACCTTTTTTTATATTGTAGTATAAATGACCTCCAAAATCTGTGGCAGTTTTAACTAGAATTTACGTTAAAATTTTGCTATATAGAAACATTAGCACAACAGTATCGACATACTCGATAAATAGACAAAATACATAACGATTTTATGAACGAATGCCTATTCACAAGCACAATTTTATCGGCTGTCAAATTATACCAATGCTAAGCCCCTATATCTACCTACATCTCTAACCAAGTTTTTTTTGTGAATTGGTTTGGTATGGCAAGTAAGACATTGGAACTGATTGCTTTACCTTTTATGGATTGCAATAAGATGACTTCAGTTACTATATTTAGCTTCTTATTGAATGCAGTTTATTTTTTAAATAAGCCATATGCTTGTAAAAGTTAAAGATCATTATGTAGGGTCAATTGCATCCTATAGTAGATTGGTTTAAGACACATCGTTCTTCGGTCATGGGCGTTCATCTTCAAGGACGTTTATAGTAAGGTCTTCGGTGGCACCTTTACCATAATTGGATATGACTCACACTTAATAATTATTATGATAATCAGACTCAAACTCAGAGAGCGCAAAGATAATATATTATGAAGGACATTAGTCACATATTGCCCTGTTCATAAACTAAGCTATATGCTTGTACCATGTATACCAGAAACAATGATACTAATATATATTATATTTGATAATCATGTACTCGTATAAGTACTAATATATTATGTTTTTTGCCATGGGTGGGAATCGAACCCACGACTCTGGATTCAACGCCAAAGGGGAAACTACTGAGTAAGTAATTATATAGTTTTGGAGTCTAAGTGGAACTTGATACAAAATGAAATCATAGTTCAGTTGAAAATAAAATTTCCTTGCGTTTTTATAATATTTTATTAGCATATTTACTTTTTATTTACTAAAGTCATTTAAAGGCTTCGCTAATTGAGTATATTTTTTCTTGAAACTTAATAATGAACTGTTTTATATATAAAACTTTTAAGCTCTTTCTAATCAGATTTATAGGCTTAGGGATCATGAATCTTTCGCCAAGATATTCAAAGCACGCCTTTGACTAGGCTGTTCTTTGTTCTGTCATTTAATTGGTTAGTAATATTGGTATGCTGGCTGTGATGGAATGCCAAGTTCAGCCACGAAAAGGGCTTCAATAAATGGTGTAGGAAAATAGTAGTTATTAAAACCTTAGGTAGGGACTTCTTCGGGTTTAATTTATATAAAATGTTAGATATTGTTATTGCGGCCATACTGTGTTTCTTTTATCATAAACGTTAAATTGTCAAATTTACGAAATTCTACAAAATGACATTAAAAAAGTTACTTTTGGCTTGAAGATTTTCATCATTTCTGTGTCGTGACACTGTCGTACATAAAGGATTTTTTGACTTTTTTTTAGCTTAACTGTTTGTTTGCATGTATAGTCAAGGTTTTTTTGGGTACTGAGTTCCAGGACAAAATCTGTGTTTTGATTTTTTTTTGTAGTGCGGGTTGGTACCATAGTGTCTGTATATGCATTATGTTCGTGAAGTCCTGTATTGAAAACAACAGGCTCACGAGCAGATATATTTAAAGGTAGCAATAATAAAAAACCTTTGAATTCAGAAATCCAGCTAGGTTTGTAAATTTTAAGGGTCCCTTAGATAGTTGTGAAACAATAGATTTTGTAAGTGATGATAACATAATAAGGCAAATGCAATCGGTACCCGAAACGTGAGAGCATGCACGACGCGAGGACGTGACACATCCACAACCACAGACCACTTTGTCATCTGATATAGGTACTCTCTAGTCTGGACCTACGTATTTTATTCTATATGCATACAATGCAATCCCTAAAGTAAACATAACAACGCATACGAAAAAATGTGCATAGGTTATAGAGGAACCTAAACCTAATTAAACCAACAAGATTGATGCTGATACTATAAATATAATAATATATTATGTATACATAATAATAAACTTTGCACAAGATGGTACTTCCAGTAGGTTATACACGCAGTTTTTTTTTCGAATTGTACGTTTGTCGGTTTGTTTGTTCGTTTGTGAGCGCTTCACATAAAAGTATTGAAACTAATTGAAAGATAAGAAGCTATTCTGTAAAATTATTATTGTTGTAGGTAATTTTAATAAAATATGTGTATGTATGGTAGTTATATGTATATGTATTTATTTATATTTATTATACATAGATTATACACGTAATCATTTTAAAGCAGAACTCCCTGCGTACCTATCTTCTGCACGGTCCTGCCTTAAAGTGTGCGAGTTAAATCTGCTGTGCTCACAACACATGTATAGGTATCTAATAAAAAAAAAATGTGTTAATTGATGATACGCCCACCCGCGACGTATCTAAGTGTATACTTAGGATATCTAGTGAAAGTCAGTCAGTGCCATCAGGTCAAATGTGACGTGACTGCAGCTGTGATTCCTATACCTACTGTAGGTGCTCAAATTTTTTTGAACGATTTATATTTTTATTTACTTGAATTTTTTTTTTAAGAAATTTTTATTGGCCTTAGATATTTTCTACACCAACTCTGGGAGTGATGATCGTGATTCGAATTTAAATTGGATTCTGTTTGATAGTATAAAGGTAACAAAATTATTTTTTCAGGACTTGTATTTTTAGACGGAGAGAATTAGCTGGACAGAGTACGAATGTAGAAGTTTTAGCGATGGTGAAGAAAAAAAGATGTTTATTGAAAATAATTTAGAACAGAAAAGAGAAGATGTTCAGACACTTGATACGAAATAAGTTGGCTATAATAAGTTGGATATAAGAGATCTTAGAAATCTTCTACAAATCAATTTGAGCCTTGATGATAAACAATTTTAATCATCTTTTTTAAAAACCTTAAACTAATAATTTCCATGATGATTAACCTTTTCAAGCTTCTTCTTAGAAATTTTCTGCAAGTTAATACTTAGTCAATTACAATGAACCTTCTGATTTTCATCAGTTACTTTGGTTGTGTTACATAATTAATCAGCGGCTGTGGGCAGCTTAACCGGTCGTTGGGCACTTGACCTTGTTGGTATTTACGCCAATTGCCTAAACCACTGATTAAATACAATAGTTAATGCAATTTACCATTAAAACCATTCAGTTAAACTACAATTAATTTAATGCGGGCGCTTCGTCTGCAATGATGATCACAGAATTTAACGATTTTGTATAGGTATTTGTATATTATTGCAGCACTGCATAATTGAAAAAAAACTTTCCAAGTGTGAAAACTCGCGCGGGTAATGAGTTTATACATTTTTATATCTACCTATGTATTAATATCTTTATAATAACAATAAATATAACATAAGATTGTAGTCGAATGATCTTTATAATAAATTTAGTTTGGGAGAAGAACATATTTGCGTTTTTGGACTGTACTATTGCAAAATTGTAGTACTTACTTTAAATACCACTAGATGGCGGTAATCTATACTAATATTATAAAGCTGAAGACCTTGTTTGTTTGGTTGATTTCACTAATCTCAGGAACTACTGGTTCGAATTAAAAAAATATTTTAGTGTTGGATAGCCCATTTATCGAGAAAGTCTATAGGCTACATAACATCACGCTACGACCAATAAGAACGGAGTAACAATGAACAATGTTGCAAAAACGGGGGAAAATTATTCATTTTGAGAGCTTACGCTGCGTAAACGGTTAAAGTTACGCATATGAAGTTGCGCGGATCATCTAGTAACTTCTATGTCTATTTTTAACAATTTATGACACGGTTAATTATTTCTTCTAAAAATCATAAATTTAATCATTTAAATAAAGGTTTTAATTTGTTCATTCAGTCATTTTGTTTTAAAAAAATTAAAATATATACCTACATGTCTGTGTAACAAATACCAACGTCGCTTTGGTTGAATTTTGAATGGTATTTTCTCACGCTTAAACCTCACAAATTATATTTTAAAATGGCTATTATTAAAGGTACCAGAATATTGTCAGTAACAATTTTAGGATCGTTAGAAAGTTCTGAGACGGATTTAGTATAGAAATGTTGCATGGAACATTACAGATCAATTTAATGACTGGACCAAAAATATTAAAAGTGAAATGACAAACAAAATAATGCACTTAAAACTTTTTCCTTACTCATGTACGTACTTTTTACTAACTAAATAATAGATGATTATTACACTGTTAAGTAGACAACTTAGAATTAAACATACAATAGTGATATTATACAAACAAGATGACATATCATTGTTTAACTTATAAACGAGGAAGCATAATTTAACATCAGACATACCACCAATTGTAGGATCACTTTCCACTCCTGACTAAGAACATTCCTGGACTTTACTTACCATCAGGTAAATTTCGGGTCAATGTTGCCATGTATTGCCACATTAAAAACATTTGTTAAACAAAACTTTAATTCAAATATTTGCAGACATTTTCTAGTATTAAACCTTAAAGTGAATATCATTTCGGATAGTGAAAGAAGCTAAAATGTAAACAAAATTGGATTAGGTAAATTTTGTTAAAATGGAAAAAAAGACAAAACAAGTTATACAATGAGGTGGAGGCATCAGCAAAAGCTGATATACACAAATAATAATATAAGTCCCTAAAGCCAGTGGAATAACAGAATAACACTAGTTACTAAGCAAAACATTGTCGATGTTAATAGTACAGCAATGATTAAAATCAGCATGTAATTTAGCATACGTGACTAGCCTTGGTTAATAATTGATACACTGAATGTTAAAGTTATTAGCCATTCAACAGAAGTAAATTAATTCACCTTTAATCAAATCTCATATCTAAGTCATCAAAATTCAATTAGCGAATTGTTCAAAACATTTTCAAAGCGTGTTTAATAAAGTGCAGATACGGAGAGTGTTTAATTTTGTTTATTGAGCTTTGAGAAATGAGATAGGAAGGTCACAAATGTTTATTCCATGCTATGGTCCAGAAACAAAAATTAATAAGATGGTATGTTTTACGTATTGTAGCAAATGTTGGTTGTAGGAGCGGGCAACTGGCCTTTAGGAATCTTTCTGCCTCACATTGCTTGCCATATTAAGCTTGGTAATTTTACCTAAGTGCTGTATGTTATCTGAAATAAACTAAACAAGTATGACCAGTATTTTATGTTATTTAGCCTTGTGGTAACCCCAAAGGCTATAAGCTGAAGAGTCTTGCCGACTTGGTCCAAATGCAAAATATACACTTGTTATTTTGAGTAGCAACAATATTTAGCTATGATCAAACATTTTGACTCTTACTAGGCTCAGCTATAGAGTTATGTGTCGCCAGGTCGATTTTAATACTATCTATCATTTTATTAATGCGATTACTATATTATATACTAGCAAGTTAGAGGTTAGTAAAGTATATAAGTAAAGTCAGGAAATAAACATTTTTGAATTTGCAGAAGATAATATTTCTAAACGTATCGTACATAACGTGTGATCATTGTATACATCTCGTAATGTCTCAGATATGCTTTTACAGTCTGTCTGCAACAAGTTTGCATTGAGTGTCAGAGAGACAAAACGACCGTTCTCTATGACAGACGATGTAAAAAAAAACAACGGTATTCAAGCCAAGGTCTGTAATAAAGACAGGGTTAGATTCAGTTTTAAGACCTGTCAGACAAAGACATTTATAATACCTACATACGGAAATACTAAAGTTAAGTACTGGATTTATTTAGTTTAACTGACTGGCTTAATATATTCCCACTCATGGCATAACAATATATCTAATTACGTTTTTTAGTAAAGTTTGTTATAGTCTGGGTGTTTAAAATATTTTTTTATAAAAACGCCCAGAATAGAAAAAGAAAATTGTTCAATAAATTAAATATAAAACAAATGTTAAAATCAACAAATATAAATATATATACAAATGCTAAAAATATGTTTAGGATATAATTAATAATTATTCATTGAAAAGGATTCACTCTGAGCATATGTGTGACAACTTAACAGTATCACTCGCTTATTTTCAGGATGTAACTACTGTGTATATCAAAATAACTAATTATTATCTACTTAACGATTATTCTGTCTTCCATTTCTTGTTTCTTTGCAATCATATATTCTTAGTATGTTGCATTAAGTATGTTATGTGTGACTTTAAGTAAAGCCAAGCTAAGATTATTAACTGTTTGTTGCTTTGGCAAAGGCCGCTCTAACACGTGTTTCCTTTGTGATGGTAGACAGTATTGTTACTTAGTATCGTTGTTCCTGGTAGATATTATTAGTACAAGCCTAGAGCTTTCTTCTGGCGGGCGCATAAGCAGTTCAGAAATCTAGGCCTCCGATTTTAAGAATACTTAAAACTTAAAAAATATAAAAAAAAACATAGTAATACTAATAATACAACATATTTAGAAGTAACTGGCTCTTTGAAAAATGTAATAGCATAAAGTTGCCTCGATAGAAAAAAATCGCAAAGTTACTTACTTTTTATTGATATTTACTTGTACTTCAATATGGAGCAGATTATGAAGCCATGTTTTTTATGTTGCATGTCTAGTACATGCCAAGCGTTTTTGTAAAATTATTAATATTTTGTAGGTTATAGCGAAAGAACAGATTTTTTCCAAGAATTCCGCGCGATTTTTTTTTTGTTTCACACTCACACGTTGCAACAGGCATCTTTTATTTTACCTGTATTATTTGCCTTGATACGCCCTCTTAAGTGCACAGGTAATTGATTCGCGAACTTGAGCGCAAAAAAACATCTAAAAGTTTTTTTTTAGTGATAATAAGGTTTTTTGGGAAAAAAAAAGAACATGGAGGTGTAGATTTTATTTACTCGATCGTAATTACATAATTATTTTTAAAAAAATCTGTTAAGTTTTGAAATGTAATATTTTTAGAATCATAAATCAAACTTTGGGTGCCTTTTCAAAAGTTAATAGATTTTTTATAAAAATACTATCTGATTAGGATCGAGTAAGTTATATTTACACTTCTACGTTCTTTGATCATAAAAAAAACCTTGATATCACTGAAAACAACATTTACACGTTTTTAGACGTTGGAGATCAGGAATCCTTTTCCTGGCCTCTTAAGTTTAGTTTGTATCCGTGTATATCTTACTTATGTATAATAAGTTTTTCTAAAGAATTTCTCGAATGGGGAACGTAGAACATAATACAGCATCAGGTCTAGGAACTTACGTAACCACTCGTGCGCAGACGTGCGTGCATCCCATAATCTTAATCACATCTTCTTGATGATGGGCCGTTTACGACCAGTACTTTAAAACTATATTTGAATTACTGTAATAATAGTTAACTGACACGTAAGTATTTTATATGGAAGTTATTTAATCAATTTTAATATATTTACGAGATCCTTGTTAATTGTTTGATTGGCTTTTATTCCTTAGGTATTAAGAATCGAACAAGACATCTTTGAGTTTTTATTAAATTATATATTAGTAATTCTAGTATCTTTTATAAAATTTCAAAAACTTTAAAAGTGGGAAAATAAAGGTAATTTATTTCCAAAGAAAGTTTGCTTAAGATCTATTATATTTTTCTATTAAGCTTCTGTTACAGATTTATTAAACTCTTGAAAAAGAATAGCCTTTTACCATCGAATTCTTGAATTTTGTAAATCTCTAACTGTGAAAAAAAATGTCCTAAAATACGTTCGTTTGAAAAAAATATTTATATACAATCACAATATAATTTTCCTTTTTTAGTATTAAAACGTATTACCGACGAGGATTAACTGTTAATTCGTTTTTTCGCAAATAGTATTGTAATTCTTGCAACTTCTACATGTTAGAGTACAAGTTTAACCTCTCTAAACACATGTTTTGACCATTTCAGGGTAAATTAGTCACCTTATAAAGTAATTTAGAATATTCAAGGATGGTATTAGCATTTACCAGAGCGGCTGCGGTGACGCCGAGGTCGTCAAAGGCCGACTCTCTGACTTGGGCTGTAGTATTACGTCTTTGCTTATCTTTGCATAGAATACAATAATTATGATGACCGGCATTATGAAATATTTTACAAATCTGTAGAAAAGACATTGTTCCTCTAAAATAATAAGAATCACTTCAGGTTCATATAAATTTCGTGTTTCGACAATGTAGTATTAGTTAGTCTATAGGTAGCATCTAAAATATTAAGTTGATAATTTACCTTGGTAACTTTAAAAATCAAAACAAGTTCACTAACTTCATAATTTCTTAGAAAATCAATTAATTTTATGATCTTTAATAGTAACGTTTCACTACATAGATGCCTATGAGGCTAAGTATGCATAGAGAAAATACGCTTAGATGAAGATAATTAATTTAATTCACTGGAATAGTTTAATAATGTTGTATTAAACTGTGTTGGTTGATCCAAAGAATAATGGCAGGTTTACAATATGCCAGTTACTGATACCAAACTGATTGG
The DNA here is from genome assembly GCA_947458855.1 of Monopis laevigella. Classification (NCBI taxonomy): domain Eukaryota; kingdom Metazoa; phylum Arthropoda; class Insecta; order Lepidoptera; family Tineidae; genus Monopis; species Monopis laevigella. Next base: position 23,793,109 of record OX381580.1, on the reverse strand, counting down.
CAGTGCCTTTTAAATATGTATAATATTGAAGTCAAAACAAATACGACAGCGCTGTACTATTTGACGATGGCAGTACCGGGTAAGCGCTGACTTAAAGTAATAAAGCAAGTTTTTATTAAATCAGTTAGGCACTGACTTTAAATTCAAGACAATTACGCACTGGCTTATGGATCTATCGTGTAAATTCAACGGGGAAGGGCTTCACGCAAATTCATTGTTTCTAATGATTAATGGGCCTCATCTTTTAAAATAAAACCCGTTACATTGCCATTGAATTTACGTCGTATGTATACTTTCTATGTACAAATTAAATTTGCTCCAGCGATTATATTCTTAAATAAGTATATTTTTGTTAGCGTTTTTCGCAAAAATAGTTATTATTGTAATAAAATACTTTATAAGAAATCAAAAACTATATATTTCGCCATAGGCTTCTTCAGTCGTTTGACATTATATTTTATAATAATCTTACAGTCATTTAATTTTTAATTATGAGTACGAGCAGGGAAAGGGAGGATGCTATTGATTATGAAGTCAGTTGTATAGTGATGGTGATTATTATGAATCATCATCGCCATACAACTGACTTCATTTCATACAACACAATAATCATCTTACATTTGGACTTTATAAGCACATTATAAGACCAGGACTTAACGTACAACTACCTATGTCATATTTAATCTAACTATGTAAATCACACAAATTAACACTCGCACGCATACCAACTTATACACACGCATGCAATCTCATAACCAAAAAAAAATATCTTGATACACTTTTTAGTGCTGACTTGTCTTGAATTTAAAATCAGTAACTAATATCTAAACCTGCCTTAATACAAAGATAGACATCAGATTAACAATCAATTATTATTTTTCAGCATGACAGTATACTATTTCAATTCATATAATCGATAGATAGCATTACAGTAGATTGGTGAAACTTGTGTTAGTCAATGAATAATATAACTACCTGATTCCACAGACAAGACAAGAGCACCCATTTTTTCCCATTAAATTAGATAAAATAATATCCTTTAATAACCCTCGCAAGGTTTTTTTCTATCAAAAGAAGTAATCATGCAAAATGATGCATCTATCAAAAGATGATCTAGCAAAAGAAGTAACCATGCAAAATGATGCATTTATCAAAAGATGATCTAGCAAAAGAAGAAATCATGCAAAATGATGCATCTATTTAAAGATGATCTAGCCAAAGAAGTAATCATGCAAAATGATGCATCTATCAAAAGATGATATAGCAAAAGAAGTTGTCTCAGCTGAGACCATCATTGGACAACTTTAAGAAATATTTAACACCTAAGAATAACAAGATACCGACTTCTATCAGTTCTTTCAATTGACCTGCCTGATAAATAATAATAATTATTACATTTAGACAATGAAAGGTTTACAATATGAAGTAACTATAACTAGGTTACAACTAAAATAATGATTATCACCTTCGTTTTAAATTGACCGACGTTAAACTAATAACAGGCAGTTAATGTTAGTTGTCTATAAGGTAATAATTAACTTATTCATCATACCGCAGGTTGTTGGCATGTAGTCATTTGATTACCTAAAAAAATGAGGAGCTAGTGAAAAATGGTTTATGTTTTAATAGAGATGAGATGTAAGTTTTAGTTTTATTAAAACAATATATTATTCAAACTTTCAGCATAACGTAATCTTTTAGAAATTCAGCGTTACAACTATTGTGCTGGCTTATAAATCTACTTATATAGGTATACGCTCAAATTATATTTCTATTTTATTAATTATTAATTTACAAGTTAAATAAAAAACATCGTTGTTTGCTATTGCAATTTGCGTGCAAGGTGATATTTCACACTTTTATTATAATGTTTAATATGGGTATGTAATTATATGCAGAGCCAATATCCTTATACTTTTTTTTTTAAAATTCTTTATTATTAACATTTTTTTTTACATAAATCATTTTTCACTAAATTCGTAGAACTAAGAGATTTGCTCTTTAATTATTTTAGCTATAAAAACGAATAGGTGTATGATTTCATATCTGACTGGACTCACGTGATATAGATTTTTTACAAGTGTTTTTTGAGAAATAAGCAATTATATAGATTTTATCCTACATACTTGCTTTTATTTAGTTCCGCTTATTAGTTTTTGTGTTGTTTTTTTTGAATTACAAGCAAATTTTTTACCGACCACTTAGGTATTTTCTAAATTATTTCTTCTAATTCATTAGTAGGCTTATAAAAAGTTAATTTGTTAAGATTTTTTTAAAAACATTATCATGTTATTTGGCAAACTATATGAGTTTTACTTACTCACTCCATTTATTATTTCATCACTCCATTAATTTTACCTGAAATTATAAAAATAAAATTGAAAATTTTTAACTTTACTCTAATACGGAAGTAATTGAAGAATGCACAAAGAGGTCGTAAGTGTGATTTGTACATGTTGGCTCATTGGTTGATAACCTTGCCGCAAAAGCGAGGGTCGGGTTCTATTCCCACTCACAAAGAAATACAAAAGAAAAATTAAACCAATTCTTAGGTCTAAGTACACCCGAAATACCTCCCAATAATAGCCCAAGTACTTAGTTATTAAACACTAGCTGTGCCCAGCGATTTGGATCGAAATTAAATTGGGGCCTATGTTACTCTGATAGTAACATAGGCTCCAATTTAATTTCGATCGACCGCGTAGTTTCAGAATAAATAAATAAATCTTTTCTCTTTATAATATTACTATCTGCGTAACTTTGACTGTTTACACAGCGTACGCTGAGAGCGTAGGAAAAGGAATTATTTTCCCCCGTTTTTGTAATATTTTTTATTGTTACTCCACTCCTATTGGTCGTAGCGTGATGGTATGGTATAACAATAAAATTATTTTTCAATTCAAACCAATAGCTACTGAGATTAGCGCGTTCAACCAACCAAACAAACACTCTCTTCAGCTTTATAATGTTAGTATAGAAGTATAGATTATAGATAAATGCTACATATAAATTCAAACTCTCAAGTAACAATAAAATAATAATAATGTGGGGAACAATTTACATATATTCACAAACTAATTTCTAGGCTTGTAGCTACTATGTGTACCAGAAATAACGATATAATACATATTATATTTTATAAACACCCAGACCAAGACAAATTCTTAATAATACAATACTACAAAGTGAATCATTATTATTGAAAAGGATGTGACTCCATATGATGATGATGATATATGATAACCATTCATCACTCCTGCATCCGTCTGCCAACATGTCAAAACTAGAGTTCATTGACTCCTTACTGGCAATTATAATAATGATATTGTAAATGATCCTTCTATTGTTGGAACAGATACTGCTGCAGAACTGCAGCCAAGAATAATAAAACAGGTAAGTATACGTAAAAGTAAATCGTTAATACCATAGGATTTTATTTCCTTTTTTATTATTAGGGCACGGCATGTGACTTGGTATGTATTTAATAGTAAGCAGACCTACAAAGACTATGAATGGATCCGATCACTAACTATGTAAGTATACAGAGATTTAAGTTGAAGGTATTTGAATAGACCTTAGAATTAAGAATAATAGAGTGTTTAGGTTTAAACCTCTTAATTACAAAATATATGTAGTATCTTTTATTAACAACACCATATAGAGCATTGGAGATCACGTTAAGTTGTCGGCCCCTATTTTACTATACCAACTTGGGAAACTGTTTATAGATAAGTTATTGCAATTTATACAACTACAGTTTACACTAGCCACTAGTTCAGTTAAACTTAAAATAACATCGGGACACAACGACGAGATAGATATAAAACCCCACCGTAAAGCACTTAATTATGTTAAAAATGAAAATAATTTTAGTGTTGGATAACTCATTTATCGAGAAAGGCATTAGGCTATATAACATCATGCTAACAGCAAAAATGTTGCAAAAACGGGGAAAATTTATTCGTTGCATGCGCCGCGTAAAAGGTTAAAGTTAAAACAGACGAAGTTGTGCTGGTCAGTTAGTAAAAAATAAAAAGGCTATTTAGAGAAATACTAATAAAACTACAAATGTAGTAAGTAGGTACTTAGTAAACGGTAGATTATTATATTGATTTAATAACTATCCAGTGGTATTGTAACGTAACAAAGGCTTCCGTTTTACATAATAATAAGAAAACAACTAAAGTACAATTTGCCAATCCAAAGGAATATAATGCTTATAAGAATTGGATCGATTGCATAAATTTGCGTAAAGAAACTTGTTCTGTTACAGTAGAAATTTGACAAGCCCCAAAGCCAAGGGACGCATACAATGGGACGATTCGAGCTGGCGCAACAACATAGATTTTGAATACAATAGAACTTGTAGACAGTATAAAACTACTCTAGAAATTAAAACTATTTTACGCAAAGATAAAACTAAGTAATCTAAAGTTAAATAAGATTGTGTTTTTTATTTCAGACTACTATTATTTATAATTATGAATGGATTCAATGGTGTTGTTTTTTAAGTAAAATTTTAAAGGCTATTTCCAACTAGTTTTTTTTTTAATTCTTATTAATAACTTTAAATTAGATTCGTGGTATTCAAAAATATTAAAACCTGATTTTGGATCTTAAAGGTCTTATAAATATAATATTGTAGTTTGACTCTAATATTTTGATGTTAACTGTTTTTTTCCCAAAAAAAAAATTGTCTTACTAGTACCTAACAACATTTTATTATATTTTTTTCCTGATTATAAAATGTTATGACTAGCAAATAAAAAATATTGATTGATCGCTGTCCTACAGGTGTGTTTAATTATAATTATTATTTAATTAGGTATCTTAAAGTCATATGATATACAAAAAAAAACACATTTTAAATATTTCTTAATTTTTTATACAATGCCTACATTAAACATAAGATTTGTGTTTTTGTCAACATTATTGATTAGATTTGATTAATTTAACCTATCTAATATTTTGATGTTAACTATTTTTTTCCCAAAAAAAAAATTGTCTTACTAGTACCTAACAACATTTTATTATATATTTTTTCTTGATTATAAAATGTGATGACTAGCAAATAAAAAATATTGATTGATCGCTGTCCTACAGGTGTGTTTAATTATAATTATTATTTAATTAGGCATCTTAAAGTCATATGATATACAAAAAAAAAACACATTTTAAATATTTCTTAATTTTTTATACAATGCCTACATTAAACATAATATTAGTGTTTTTGTCATTTTTATTGATTAGATTTGATTAATTTAACCTATCCTCACCTTGGTTAATTACAACTAATAATTACCTCACGATTATATAAGTAATGATGTTGTTTTATTACTTACATAAATATCTACTACCTATATGCATAAAATTGAATGAGGATTCTTTTAAATGATTTGATATAATTCAAATAGGTAATGTTTTTGTGAAATATATTTAAGTTGTTACCATAAATAGATTAAAGATTTGGTGCATTACTTATGGCGCCTGTGATCGCTTAGATACGAATAATAAAAAAACTTGATCAAATTAAATTATCAATTCTTAATAGATACAAAATTAATTTAGTTGTTATCAATACATTAAAAGGTTAATCTCTGTTAGACTTGAATGAAGTAATTGAAAGTACATATAGATTTAAAATATAATAAGCTTAAGATTAGGTGAACAAGAATTTCATGTTATTAAGAATAAGTTAACTTTAATTCAAACTTTTTATATTTAAAATGTTAAAAAAAAAAAAAAATGTAAGTAGATTCGATTAAAAAAATATATATATTAAAGCTTTATTTCTTGTTTAAAATGTTAAATATTATGGAAAATTGTCGTTTTATCTTTAGATTAACCAAACCAAACCTAAACCTTAAACAATGGCTCTTTAACTTCCATTTCCTTCAAAAACTATTGTTGAAAAGACCTAAACCTCTAATTTAAAGTTCCTACCAACCAATATAGTTTAACGACCATAATTTACATTATAGCTATAATTTTGGATTGAACAATTTGTCTCGATTGCAGGTTTGATCGTTTTGCGGTCAGGTTTAGGAGCGGTTGCGCTGCACCACGTTGTAGCTCTTGTCAAAATTAAATTATTATCTATTACTATACTATTGGTGTAATACCGTTTTGGTACTATTTGCCAATTTTCGTTGTACTACCACGTACTATTCTACTTTATCATATGAATTCTATTTATAAATGGGTTATTGGGTACTATGCCTATAATAAAAATAACACTGCAGTGGACGTGCTACTTATTTACTTATTATTAGAAATATTTCCAAAATTTTTATACATTTTTTTATTTATATTTTTAAAATTATTTATTGCACTAAATGATTTATGAAATGCGAGCTTAATGCCTTAGGTATTATCTACCAGCTAGCCATTAGGAGAGTAAATATTGTAATATAGGGTGCACATTGCCTACATTAAACATAAGATTAGTGCTTTTGTCTACATTATTTGGCTAGATTTAATTAATTTAACCTATCCTCACCTTGGTTAATTACAACTAATAATTAGGAACCTCACCATTATATAAGTAAGGCTCTTTTGAAAAATAGTGTACTAGTCACGCAAATATTACAAATTAAAAAAGAGCGTATAACTATGGAAGTTTTGTATTCGCGAGTTTTTAGTGACTCCAGAATATAATCGGCAACGATGAGACGGGAATAAAACACCCTATATAAATAAACAACTAATTGTAAAATTTAATAAATAGGCCTTGTAATATAAGATAAATTATATGTTAAACCTGACAAATTAGTAAAATAAAATAGAACTAGATCATAAACATTAGACCGGCTCTTGTTCTAATAGTCATTAGATTTATTTCCTGTTTCCATTTCATTGTAGCCTCAACATTGATCGATTGTCGTCGATCGTTTGTCACGAGCCATCATGGACGCTTTGTATCAAATTTATTCCGGTTGAAAGTCCAGTTTAATTCTGATAGCCCACAATCTATTTCAAAGTTTCTTTCTGTTACCATGTCGAACTTTAAATGCGGATAATTAATATTTTGTACTGTGCTAAATTAATTTTATTCACATTCGTAACACCCCACGCCGGCTAAGATCGTATCAGGTGACCGGTCTAAACCTACTTCTAAATAAATCAGCTGATCGACTGTTTTAATTTATTCAAAATTTACTTCGAATTCTACTGCAGTACTAAGTTTAGATTTTTAAGTTATATTTATTACGTTATAAACATATTGGTAAATGTAAAGCCTACCTTTTTCAATTTGTACAAATAAAATTTTCTCCTTATTATGGCACAAGATTTTGACACAATCATCACAGTATTCACCATCCGCGTGTAATTTGACTCACTAGGTACGATTAGGCAACACTGTCACACTTGGAACTTCTTTGTCACAATATTTATTGACATTTTCAGTTTTTCATATTCGCGATTGTTTAGATATTTTTATGAAATCGTTCGTGTTGAATCGGTAAAGGCTCAGACCGGACTGAGTGGTTTTATTATTATATATCGAGGGAAGGAGCGCGGTCGGTTTTCAAGGTCCGCGCGGTCGCTGCGCACGCGCACGTAGCGAGGCTTATCTCGGGGCTTGTCGCTTACAGACCGCTGCAAGCTGGCGAGCCTCGGCAGTCCGATTTGCAGTGATTCACGCATGAATGCTGCATTTGGGAAGTGGTTAGTTGGGATTGTTGTGATGGTTATCGGAGTTTTCAAGGAAATGTTGGCTGACTTGACCTTTGTTAGGTTCTTTATGGTCTGACAAATTCATTATTTTTGCGACTAAACCAGTTGCATTTATTTTGTGTTTCAATGTCTGTGAGGCTTTAAATATAATTATATTATATTCATACAAAATATTATTAATATGACTTTATAATGGTCTTTCATGGCAATAGATATATTAAACAAACATACTTAAACGTAATTGAATGTTATAGTAGATTATATTATAATTTTCAAAAATAAGTAGAATTCAAAATAGACAAAAAAAGCATCTTTTCCGGAAAAAAATAGAACATTTTGACAGAAATTATTAATCAATTTATAAATTCTTGAATTGCTTTGTTAGTTGTTCCAATGAATGACCCCACAATGGTAAAATTAGTGAAACGAGACTTTCAAATGCTTTATAATCCGATTATGACCGTGGGAGTTAAATGTAATAATATAAGTAATTAAATTTGAAGATTAAAAATAAAGAGTACAAGTCATAAATAACATAGCTTATAATAAAGATTTGTTTAATATAATGCATCGTGATGTGAATTTCATTAATTTTAAACAAGGACACAATAATTTAAATGCAAGTATTTTATATGAGGAAGTATTTCAAGATATATAATATTATGATAGGTATGTGGGGAGAGGTATGACCTTTCTTATATCTTGCACTGGCAGTACTTAATAAGCTAATGACTTCCTCTAAAATTAACAAGGTTAGTTTAAATATCAGATATAATAATTATAAAACGTTTTATGAATTTAAATAATATGTAAAATTAACTAAGTAGGTATTATTTACACCATATAGCCTTAACAATAAAGAGGCCAGATTTGAGTAAGTTCTGCCAATATACTGGTGCCTTACGGCACCCGAGGCCGCCTAGGCCCTAGACGGACCCAGGGTACCCAGCGGAGGGGTGTTAATCCCATCTCGTCGTAGCCGATGGTATGAGTCGTCATCTTAAAATTAACTAATAAATATTTATATAATTATTTTATAATATTGGTTAATTTAATTTTCTGATTTATACTAGATTATAACATTATACCGATTGTTTTATTTTTATTTGATCTTAGCATGTGACTTTGTTTCTACCTGATGGTAAATGAACACTAAATTCGTCAAAAAATATTTACTTACGTTAATATCATTCATACAATTTTTAATTCATTAAAGTTATAAATAAACCAACTTAATAAACATAGATAACAATAATCCTTAATTAATTTTGTTATATAAATAGATACAAAGCTGAGAAGGTAATTTGTATCAATTGGGATTTCCATACGGCTTTTATTCAAGCTCTATTCATTGAAGATAAGTGTAGGTAGGAACGCATATAAAAAAATGTCATTTAGGACATACACAAGGATGTATTACATAAGGAATTTCCAAAAGGTATATCTTATATGTTACCACAGTTATATTTACACGCTGGGGTTTTCCGAATACAATGATGTTTGTCCCAAATAAGAATTACTTGTACAATGGAACTGTAGTGCCAATATTGTATACCTTTTATAAATATGTGAATTAATTATCCCGTAATACAGGATGTTCTAGCACCGGGGTCAGCAGGGTGATTACGCGCACCAAAGTTAGCTCGCACGCCGATCGCTATGACGCGTTTTCTAAGAATTTTTGAAGCCGCTAGGCTTGAACTACGTCATTATGACGTCGAAAACGATTCGCGTGCGAGCTAACTTAGGATAAGTAATCACCCCCCAGGCTGTAAAAATAAAAATATGTAATAAAACTAAATTATGAAATAAGAAATAATTACTAACACTTTAATACAATATATATAAAAAGATATCCGAATTAAAAACACAAAAATAAAAAAATAAAACTGAAGATTTATATTTTTATTGTATTGCATTATTTTGTAACCAAATTGCCTATATATTAGTTATTTTATTGAACTATATATGGTGCCATCCAAACGTGTTAGTTTATTACACTATACCAATTTGTAGAACTGCTTATAAGTATTTACAAACATAGCGGCGCGCTTGCCATTTGTTTGGTGTCAGCTTCATAGACTTACAAACCATTGGCTACGACGAGGTCCCACCAATGATGGTACATTTAAAATACCTACTCCTGCTGCATATAACTGTACAATCTACCTACATATAGCAACACGAGATTTAATATTATGTACAATGACTTACAGGCAGAGTTTAAGTGGGACATGTCATACATACAATGAAATGGTGTTGGTGTTATATTTTTGCGGGTCACTGGGACAATCATGTCTCGAAGCTCTTTTGATGTACCTACCCATACATTATTTATTTTATTATTATTTTATTGATTTTTTTTTAATTTTTTTATTTTCAAAATATTTTTAGCTAGAAATTCAAAGGAGGAACAGTGTGTAGCGTATTTCTGTTTTTTTTTTTATGTTGAGCTAGTAATGCTGCAGCACTGGAAGACGTAGAGGTGACGTGGACGTAACTGGGGGCAAGGGTATCTACACAAGTGGCGTCCCATATTAATGCTCGGCCTCTCTGCCATGGGACTATGGTCATGCCATCCGGTCTTTTTCCATCATCACAATCTAACCCCGCAGGCTCGAGAGTGCTGGGTATACCGACGGATGCTAATGCGCGTTTTAATATATTATTTAAATTACTATGTCTCGGTATACGTCCAGCACTCAGCCTGCAGGATAAACCATGGTGACCGAAAGGCGTGACCATAGTGCCACAAATGCACTTGTGAGGCCGGCAAATGGGAGCACCTATCCTGAGGGATAATATCGTACCATGAAAGGAGACTACCCCCCTCGACAAGAAATCGATGCAGTGGTCTCCGGAAAACCGGCGAACCCACAGACTAACCGAAACATGACTAGGTCACTTGACGATTTTTGCATCTGTATGGGCGGTGGTAATGACTCCCATTTTATAAGAATCGAGCGATTACATAACTTTACGATTATTATCACGTAAATTTCGTATAAGACTTCGATCTTGTTGATCGAAGTATCAATAAGAATAGAAAATTAAGAATTTAGTCCATAATTCGAACTACTTCTAAATGAAGTTCTAATTATGGACTAAATTCTGATGTACAATAACTTGCAACTGTCATTCTACACCTATAACAAAATGTATATAGAGCGACGATGATTTTGAAATGTAAATTTCGTATTAATCAGTATTTTTTTATCAATGTTCACAGACATAAGGACAATGCATTCGTAATCGACAAATCTGCCTTCTCCATACAAAATGAGCTTTCGCACTTCCAGTATTTCTCGACTACTGTAGCCCTAGTGCGAGTTTTTTTAACATTTACTTTCGCGTTAACTATACTACCGCGTTAACATTTTGACCAATTTGAGAAAACATGACCGCATTTCTAGTTCTCAAAATTTCAGCTTGGAGCGCTGAACCCTTTCCCATACAAATTTTAGTTAACTCAAACGCAAAATAATAGTTAGAAAACTCACACTAAGGGTCCTGTTTTTTGTTGTTGTCGCAGAATTAAAATAATATTATTGACGTATTACAAAAATACTTTTTAAATATTATTAATACAACAGTATTTATTAAGGTACAACAGAAAGATTTTTACGAAATAATATTTAAGCAAATTTGACAGCTTAGTTACCTACTCGACTAATGAAAATATAAATGAAATAAAACTCTTAAATTTAAATAGCAGACATCAAATCTGTTTTTAGAGATTGCTTTTTTCTTTAAGATACGAAATAAAAAACAATGAACTTATTAAAATATGAGAAGGAACTAAAAATAGTTAAGTATTAACTTTTTGCTTAACGAATTAAATTAAATGAAGTCATTCGGATTTACAATGATTCAATTTCGTGTCCGGTTCGATCGTACTAAGAAATTGACTAACTACCATAATGATTTTCGTTTATATTTAATTTCACGAAATAGGATGCGGTAAACTTATAGCATTTTGAATATAATTAATACTGTCAGTAATTTTATTGGTATATAATAATACATAGATACATATCATTACAGCTGCCTTACGGCGTCCGAGACCGCCTAGACGGCCTCAGGGTACCCAGCGGAGGGGTTTTAATCCCACCAAGTCGTAGCCAATGGTATGAGTCTACACCGAACAAGTGGCAATCTCGTCGCGATGTTTTGAATTGACTCAATAACCCATCTATAAACAGTTTCACAAGTTGGTATAGTGAAACCGAGACCGACAGCTACACGTGCTCTCCGAGGCACTATAGTGGTGTTGTGAAACAAATGTACATCCATTTTTTTATTAAAAACTCATTGGTACATACCGGGATTCGAACCAGAGACCTAAGTGTTTTTAAGTCCAACTCGGCCACCACGTATATAATAACGATTGTCGTGTTTCGGTTTTATTTTGTTGGTTCAACGCTTATCCAGATCATATGACATATATTCGATTTCTGTCGAGGTAGTATTTTTCCAGGGTGCAGTTACGAAACGGATAGTAGATTTGACGATAAAGCAGCGAGGATATGAGACTCGTCTTCTTTGCCGCCCATTTCGTAACCACATCATTTAACTGGAATAGTGGGAGCGATTAATGCTAATTAAGAGCTCTGGAGTCGACTTGACGCCCACACAAACGTACTTCCTATATTACAACTTGGCTGTTGGTCGAAGTTCAATTATTTTGTTTTATGTTCGTAATTGTACACAAAAACATTCTGTTGTGGGAAATGTTTTTTTTTTGTATTATAATTACAAAACTTTAATTTTGTCTGATTTCGTTAAAAATAAAAATTTTAAACAGAAAGATTAATAAATACAAAGATCGAAAAAAACATTATTTTAATTCTGCGACAAACAGTAATCGAGTATTATTGGAAGTGCGTGTAGGAAACACGTAGGAAACACTACATTTTAAATTAAACCAAATTAATTTGGATAAATTTTTATTATAGAACGACATAAAGTGACATTAGTTTTTCTAACAACCGTTGCCTAGTAACGGTATTTTTTTATACAATTAATAGGCTTAGTATGTCTCTAACATAAAATGCGGCCGGCATAAATGCTAACAAACATATACAAATTCAATAATTTATAGTTATATGCCTAAGTAACATAAAAATAATAATTAGACACATTTTAAAATAATAATACAATTTTAATTTAATTACCTACTTATAATTATAATATAAAAAAATTAACAATCATTAATAGGCAGCACAATTATTTTAGAAATAGCTCTAACATGAGTACCACTATTATTTGTAACCTCGACGACCCTTACCTTTTGATCAGGTCCATAAAACACTTTAGATATTCTGGCTACAGGCCATTGCAATGGAATTACATTATCACATTTAATTAGAACTAAAGTATTTTCTTTAAGATTGTTATGTTCCTTAAACCATTTCGTACGATTATTTAAAATAGACAAATAATCCGTATGCCATTTTTTCCAAAATAATTGTTTCATTTGAACAATACGCTTCCAAAACTGAAGATTATTTATAGGAGTTGAGACGACACTTGTCTCGGGAATACTGATAAGCGGACAGCCTATCAAAAAATGTCCTGGAGTAAAAAAAGAATAATCAGTTGAATCATCAGAAATAGTTGAAATAGGTCTAGAATTAAGTATAGATTCTATTTCAATTACAAGAGTATTAATTTGTTCATAAGTAAGAATATTAGTGCCAACAGTTCGCTTAAAATGAAATTTTGCCGACTTTACGGCAGCTTCCCAAAGACCGCCAAAATTCGGACTATAACTAGGAATAAAATTAAATTGAATATTATTAGATAAAGCATAATTTGTAACTAAATCAATATGTTGGCTATTATTAAATAATTCATATAACTTTTTTAATTTATTATTAGCACCCTTAAAAGTGCTCGCGTTATCAGAATAAATATCTGATGGTTTACCTCTACGTGCAATAGCACGCTTAAGCGCTGAAATAAAACAATCTGAGGTTAAATCAGAAACCACTTCAATGTGAATTGCCTTAGTAACAAAGCAAACGAAAATTGAAAGATATCCTTTAGAAATTATAGATCTACGAAGTGTAGATTGTTTAATACTGAAAGGGCCGCAATAATCAATTCCAACCTTTTCAAATGGTCTTGCCGGATTTACCCGATCAGAAGGTAACGATCCCATTAATTGTTTAGAATTTTGTGCTCTAAAACGAAAACATCGCATACATTTATGAATTACCTTCTTGATTTCTCTAATAGAATTTATAATATTAATAAATCTTTGCATTAAACTGCTGCGCATTATTTTTAAACCACCATGCAGTAACATTTTGTGTTCATTTTGAATTATTAATGTTGTGAGATGGCAAGATTTTGGTAATATGATAGGAAATTTTTGATCAAAAGATAATTCAGCATGCTGTAACCTACCACCTACACGCATAACACCAAAGTTATCCAAAAAAGGATGTAAAGATTTTAAATTAGTTTTAATCTCTTTATTCATATTTATACAGTTAACTTCTTCTTTAAAATAATAATTTTGAAAACATTTAACAATTGACAAAAATGCAAATTCCAATTCTTTAATTGTGAAATTATCTATACTAACAGGAATCTTTTTACATTTATTACTAAAACGAATTATATAAGCCATAACCCGTTTTAGCTTGTATAATGAGGAATATTTATTAAAGAAAGGTAATAGTTCAATTTTAGTGGATTGCAATAACAAATTATTGTCTTCTAAACTATTTACATCAATTAAATCAAGATCTGAATTAATAGTTACATTATTACAAATATTGTTTTCTTTTAAATATTGTGGACCATGCCACCATAATATATTATTAGTTAATTCATTAGGATCACATCCTCTAGAAATTATATCAGCAGGATTTAAAGTTCCTGGAGTATGATTCCAAACGATATCACCAGTTAATTCTTTAATTTGTTTTACGCGATTGCCGACATAGGCAGGTAAATTAATATAAGAAGATGTGCCTAACCAACCTAAAACTATTTTAGAATCGGAAAATAAAATTATATTATTTACATTAGTTACAGTATTTTCAACGCTATGCAATAGTTTAGCCAAAAGTAAAGCACTATTCAACTCTAATTTTGGAATGGTTAAAGTTTTATTTATAGGAGCAATACGAGACTTAGAACATAATAAATTAATAAAACTTTCATTATTAATGCTACTTTTGACATATATACAACATCCATAAGCGAATGAAGAAGAATCACAAAATCCAATTAAATCAATATTGTTTTCATTATGCATAAAAATATAGCGAGCAATGTATAAATAAATAAAATAAATAAATAAATACCATCACGGGTGCCTATTTGGCTCCCGAGAACCGTTTTAAACGGCCTCAGGGTCCCAGCGGAGGGATTAACCCATCCTCATTTCGCCGATGGTATTCGGAGGCAACGCCTAACAAGTGGCGAGCTTGTTGCGGTGTTTATGATGAAATAGCCTCGTTGTATAAAGCGGTCACCCATCCCAGGCCGGCTTTGTTGTCATCTGCTTAACCTTGTTATCAGTTGCGCAGTGACTTAACCACTAGGCTGGGGCCGCTTTTTATTTGCAACAAAACCTTGGCCTTTACTATTATTGGAGATACCAAACCCAATGGATCAAATAACTTACTAATAAAGCTAAGAATATTACGTTTAGTGTTACATTCTGGTTTTACATCTTTTAATCCTTGAATAAGGAATTGATCACCATGAATATCATAACACATTCCTAAAGTTTTCATTATTATTTCGCAGTTATCAAAATATTTATTATCAAAATTAAGATGCTGTTCCGCTATATTTACTAATAAATCAAGTTTATTCGAACTCCATTTATGTAACTCGAATCCACCAAGTCTTAATAAATCGATTAACTCACGTTTTAATTGAACAGCTTCCTCAAAAGTATCAGCGCCAGCTATGACATCATCAATATAAGCTAACGGAAACTGTTTATTATAAATATTTGCCAACTCCATAAGACAGCGAGTGGCTAAAAATGAGGAACTTTTAAGACCGTACACGATGGTTTGCAATTGAATGCATTTTAATTCTTCTTGAGGATTTTCCCTCCATAATATATTTTGTAGGGTCCTGTGACTAGGATCTACAAGAATTTGACGATACATATGACGTATATCGCACATTAAAACTACCTTAAAACTTCTAAACGCTAATAATATATCAAAAAGTGATCTTTGTACATTTCGCCCGTTGCATAAAACATCATTTAGGCTATTTTTATTCTTAATTTTTGCACTTCCGTCAAAAACAACTCTTAGCTTATTGGTTCTTTTTTCAGGTCGCAAAACTCCATGATGGGGTAAAAAATATCGCGGTTGAATATTACAATCGTTAGATGCTAAATTAATTATTTTACCATGTCCCAAATGTAAATACTCATTAATAAATTCTTTGTATAAATTAAAATATTTTATATCTTTAGAAAAACGCCTTTCCAAGTTATAAAATCTATTTAAAGCCAATGCAAACGAATCAGTAGAAACAATATCTTCTATATTTACTTTTAAGGGTAATTTAATTTGAAATCTAGAATCATTTAGTTTAATAGATTCATTAAATTGTTGCTCGCAAAAATCATTCTCCGATAAGGATTCATCATAATATTGTGGAATCTGTTCCGTTTCCCAAATTTTTTTAACTAATTCATCTAAATTTTGAAAATTAATAGTAGAATGCAAAGATGTAAAAGAATGACAAAAATAAGTTGGTTTGAATTCACCTGATATTATATGTCCGAATCTGGTGTTTATAAATATTGGACCCATTGGGCCGTTATCAATTTTGCCATCTAATAAAATTTTGAAGAAAATTTTAGCAGCAAGCAATAAAGAAATTTCACCTGGAACGTAAAATTCATCGTCAGCTAAACTTATATTATTTGGTATAATTAAATTATTTACATTAATTTTCGATTGGGGCAATAAAGTTGTAATATTATCTACAACTGAGCAACTAACATTAATAGAATAATTTTCTGTACGAGATTCCACACATAAATCTACAGCCTTGGAAACTGTATTAGAGTTTTGACACATAGTCACAATATTTTTAAAATTATTGTAGGCTTTGAAACCTAATTTATCAATTAAAGCTTTAGTACAAAAAGAAGTTTGACTCCCACAATCAAGTAATGCTCTTACAATAACTTGCCTTCCTAAAGAATTGCGTATGCAAACTTTAGCAGTGGGTAATAAAATATTCCCATCCGACATAGGATAATGTAAACTTACCAATTCTTCACGTTTTTCCTGCACTGGGTGTTGCAAATCAATATGCAACAAGGTATTATGTTCTGTAGCATTACAAATACTACATTTAAAATTATATTTACAGCTCTTTTTATGAAAATTTAAACACAATTTACATAATTTATTAGTATTTACAAATTCTAGACGTTTATCGTAAGGTAATAAAATAAATTTAGGGCATTTATAAATTTTGTGATTTTCTTGGCACAATTTGCAATTATTATTCGGAATTTTATCTTTTACTACATGAAAATTTTTAGAATTAATTTTACTTACAAAGCCGGAAGGGCTAGCCTCTAGAGCATTTGCACGCTTATCCAAAAAAGACAACAAATCGTTCAAATTTGGAATACAGTCAACATTACGCTCCGAGTGATATAATCTAGTCGTAAGAGGATCTAATTTCCTAATAATTAGGCATACAATAATAGAGTCCCAGTATTCAACTGGCTGTTTTAAATTTTTCAATGCTGTGAGTTGCTGTCTTACCCGCGAAACTAAGTCTCTTATCTGATATGACGTACTTTTGTTTGCAGCAGGAAGATCAAAAAGAGAGTTGATATGATTTGTAATTAGAATATATGCATTGTCATACCTGTTCCTCAAAAGTTGAATTGCATCTGGATATGATGAATTTACTAACGGTAACTGGTCAATTAATCGTAGCGGCTCGTCCTTGACATATCTCTTTAAATAGAATAATTTTTGAATGTTGCTTAAAGAATCATCTTGATCAATTATAGCCTGGAACATTTCTATAAATGGCTTATATTCATTAATATTTTGGCCTGAAAAAATTGGAATGTCGATTGCAGGCAATTTGGTACTTCTCATTCTAGAATTTGAAAATCCATGTATTGAAGTATTCTGGCCACTCTCCTTTATTAATTTATTAATTTGTGCACCAATCTTGAAATAAATGGTATTAAAATTTTCATACTCTTCTTCTAAAATAGTCAACTCAATACTAGTTGATTGAAGCTTTTTATATGTTTCGTCTAGGGTTTGTTTGCGTATCGAAAGCTCTTCAAAATCCTTTATAGTATCGGAATTAATATATGCTTCGATCTCTTTAAAAATAAGCATATGCGATTCAAAGGTCGCCTTTAATTTATAAATTATTTTTTTAGACATTATAAACTTTATAAATATTTAGTTATAAATAATATGAAGTGTATTAACTCCTTTATATAGGTAATTATAAATTTCTTTATAATGAAATTCTTCACCAGAAGTGAAATAGGAACTGCAGGTCTTGCAAATATAAATTCTTCGCACTTACTAGTTTTCCATACAACGACTCCCGGCTACCGAAATTTTCAGGAAAATGAACGCAATTCGTAGAAATAAATTATCCACGCAATTTGCGATAAATTTATACGGGTTTCGGCACCAAAAATGTAGGAAACACGTAGGAAACACTACATTTTAAATTAAACCAAATTAATTTGGATAAATTTTTATTATAGAACGACATAAAGTGACATTAGTTTTTCTAACAACCGTTGCCTAGTAACGGTATTTTTTTATACAATTAATAGGCTTAGTATGTCTCTAACAGTGCGAAAGCTAATTTTGTATGGAGAACGCGGAGTTCGCGATTACTAATGCAGTGCCTTTAACAACACTGAATCGATCAACCAAATTCATAGACTTAGCATAAGATTGCGAACAAAACACAAATTATTTAAAAATTGTATATGGTAGATATATTGTATTAAATGAAACTAATATTGGGTATTGAAATACAATCTATTAAATAATTATTTAATAGTAGCAGTAGGTAATATTATTTTGCGGAAACCTTATACATACATTTATACATAAAGTATATAAATAATTATAATAAATTATTATGATATTGCCTGCGTCTTGAATTTTGATGTCAATATATATGATATTGTGCATAATAATGATAAATAATGCCTAACGAAGTCAAACACAATCGAAGGAAGGTCAAAAATAACATTAACTAAGATGAATTGTACACGAATTTCTGAAGCGATTATTTGACCTTATGCCACACGTCAAAATAGTGTAAAAACATTAAGCAACATAACTAAAATGTTATCATTATTAGTTTTGTTTTTTATAATGTCCATTGGCTTTGGCCTTATTCATAAATACTTATCGAGTCCTTTAAGAATTTTAGGTTTTACACATATTCATTGTTATTGCTAAAAAAAGAGACAAAATCTTCTATAAGTAACTAAAGTGTTATTCAAGGACTCAATAAGTTTTTATGAATAATGTAAATAAATCTATTATGTCGTTATAGCAAATAAAATAGACAAAAGGAGCTAGGGATTTACCTACTTACTATTATTTATTCAACCGCTCGTTTCGTAATTGCACCCAGAAAAAAGACAATTGGCGGAATTTTAATGTGCACTCCAAAGCACTATTGTGACGTTGTTAAATAAATGTAAGTACTATTTATTTTTATTCTATTACATTTTTGCCTCCAAATACCATCTGCGAAATGAGGACGGGTTAATCCCTCCTCGCTGGGGAATTTTAAACGGTTTTCGGGAGCCAAAAAGGCACCCGTGTAGTATTTATTATTTTTAATGAAATCCTGGATCCGCCCCTGGTTGAGTACCTCGCCTCGAAAGCGTTATTGCCAATAAGTTATTGGTACGAACCATGACTTAAGAGGTTTTATATCTACTATCTAACGAACTATAGGCCAATATCTATAGATTTTCACTGACAAATGTTAGTTATTAGGTGGGAGAAATAAAGTCTCTATAACTTCACTAGGCTGACCGGCTGTCTCGTTACTATACAGATGCAAAAACCGTCAAGTGACCTAGTCATGTTCGGTTTTAGTCTGTGCGTTTACCGGTGTTCCAGGAGTACTGCGTCGAGGTGGTAGTCTCCTTTTTACAGAGTAAGCGTCTCTTTGTTACTTTCCATGGCAAGAATGAGGTGAAACGCAACTGTGTTTAATATGATATATTTTCAAAACAATACGAATAGTCTGCTTAATTCAGTACATATGTTATGTTATAAAATATTTTTATATCTATTGTACCATATGAATGGGACAGGAATACATTGGTTTAAGAGTTATCATCATAAAACGGTTTTTTCATAATATACCTACTCGTTATTATATCATAGCATCATCACGGGTGCCTTATGGCACTCGAGACCACCTAGACGGCCCCAGGGCACCCAGCGGAGGGGTTTTAATCCCACCTCGTCGTAGCCGACGGTATGAGTCTACACCGAACAAGTGGCTAGCTCGTCGCGATGTTTAGAATAGACTCAATAACCCATCTATAAACAGTTTCACAAGTTGGTATAGTGAAACCGGGCCCGTCAGCTTAACGTGCTCTCCGAGGCACTATAGTTAAACGTAACCTACTCGTAATTAAAATAATGAAGTTTAATATAATTATAGAGAATACAGTCCACTCACTTTTTGATTTATATCGAAGGACACATATAAATACATTATATTTATGTATTCATCCAACTCGGATTGATAATTACATACTGTCATCAAAGGTTTTATTACAGTGCGCACTATTACAGGAAATTATAAATTGATAACAAATAATTTTATCATACATTGAAGCCTGATTATTAAGGTTTTTAAGGATAGTAGGTTTTAGAGAAGGACTGTAAAGTTAATTTAAACGAAAATTCGTGACCGACATGGCTCAAGTTTATCCGTTCTCCGAGTCCAAACACGATCCTGTAGTCGAGGCTGCTTGGGTAACATCCGTACTATATTTGTATTATTTTATAGTGTAGTCGTTATACGTCAATATTTATTAACGATCAAAATTGTTATATTAAGTATCTTGAAGGGGTGAGGTATTATTTTGTTGCTGAAGAAATAGGTAGGTATTTTACAGGGTGGCCATTTTTTTTTGGATACGAATTTCCCTGACTTTTCCAGATTTTTCCAGTCACTTTTTTTTAGATTTTCCCTGACCTTAATGAGATTCAAAAAGAAGAGAAAAATCCCAAAAATATATTATTTGTTTTTTTAAATTGATTTTTCGAAAACAAAATAGTATTTGAGATAAAAAAATATTAGAAAATAGAAACACTTATTTTTAGAAATATTTTCGGAAAATATAGAGCAACAAAATATATTTCACATTCTTAAAAAAATAAGCATATTTTGAACTTATTACATTGATTGGCCCCGCTTAG
Organism: Monopis laevigella; assembly: GCA_947458855.1. Classification (NCBI taxonomy): domain Eukaryota; kingdom Metazoa; phylum Arthropoda; class Insecta; order Lepidoptera; family Tineidae; genus Monopis; species Monopis laevigella. Next base: position 23,771,975 of record OX381580.1, on the reverse strand, counting down.
GTTGCCAGTCGTTTAAAGTAGCAAGTTGTGTGTGCACTTTAAATATTTTCCCTGACCATCTAGTATTTTCCCTGACATTTCCATGACTTTTCCAGTCTTTGAAAATTCCCTGACTTACCATTGTTACCATGTTTTCCAGAAAGTGGCCACCCTTTTTATGAAGGGTTTTTAGGAAAATTCTTGAATTTTTGTTGCGTTTTCATGAAATACTTTTTAATTATTTCTTATCTATATATTTTTATGAGGATCATTTTGATAATACGTAATACACCAAATTTGCAAATACTTCTTATGCCAGTAGTTGGTAAAAATCGAGATTAAGTTTGTAAAAGTGGCAATAAAAAAGTGACATGGGATTTTTCTTTTTCAAATATTTAATAGATTAATATTACGAATAATTATTAATAGAGAAGAGTAGTTTAATAAATATATTATTATAATAAATAAGTTTCGCCAGCTTAATCCGCAAAAAACACACTTATACTTTAGATAATCTATAATGAATCAAAATAATGTACATAGGTATAGTCCATGCTCATCCGATGATACGGTACATGTGGAACATCAGAGTCTTTTACTTGCTGGTACCTTTTTCTCCAGGGTGTCTCTGAGGCGATCGACTTGTGATCAGCGTTTGCGCCCTAAAAGATACCTTCCATCTATCTACTTGTAGGTATATTTTGATTACCTATATTAAAGTATGTATATTTGGGGCGTAGCTATGGTCTGTTGGGTTGGTCGCCTTGGTGGCACTTTTGCAGGGCAGTCAACGATTGACAGGTCAATGGAACCAACTAACCACCTAGTCTTAAACTGGTTGGTTATGTTTTTTTTTTTTTTCTTCCCGCAAGAAAAATAGTTTACAATTTGTTTATTTTGTATTATATTCTCAACATTTGTTTGGGAGGAATGGCGACCTGGCCAAGTGCACACAGGACCTTATATATACTTTTTTTTTTTTGACTTTTCATAAATGCCTGTAAAGGTTTACATGAAATAAATATTTTTGACTTTGACTTTGATAGTCCACAATTTGGGGAAAATCTGTAAATTATTAATTAGTCTACACAAAATTTGCGGCAAACTGAGAATTAAAATTAAGTTGAATTTAAATTAGGATTTGATTTTGAGACTAAAATATATGGGAAATAAAGTAAAACAATAACTCAGGCAAATCGGGCGGCCAGATAAGAACTACTCATAACACAACAAATTGAAATATTATGCACAAACTATTTTTAGTAACATATTTTCCGAAGGTTCAATCTATAGTTATTTTAATGCATTAATCTTTTTTCTATGAATAGAAGAATTAATTTAAATAATATTAATACTTATAATAGATATAAAAATAAAGCATAATGATTATAAATTATTAGCAATGTCTTTGAAATTAAACTTTTAAATGAATATCCGGTACGTAGACATTATCTTGATATTTAAAACAATAACCCATAGGTACTTAATTGTTTATTAATTCTAACCCACTACATAAGGTTAGAATAATCAACCACTGTAATGATATTGTGTTAAGGCGCTATTTGATGTCAAAGATACGAATCGGAGATCCGGAATTCTGGACTCTCAGAGAAATACAAAATTTTAATTAGCTTTTTTTCTACTTTTGTTTAAAATAATAGTAATAGAGAAAAAACACTATACATGGTATGCTACCCTGGTATAACCGTATGTGTATAATTATATATCAAATTAATAGTGAAAAGTAAAATTTTGCATTAGCCGGAACCCTACATTAACGGAGATAAGATTATATATTAACTTTATAAAATATTCCAAGAAATCTAATAATTTACTTTTAAAATTCATAAATCAATATTCAAATAATTCAGTAATAATATTCCTGCTGCAATAGTAAATCAGACGAAACTATTATTTATTAATATTATCAGCTTATGAGTTAAACAGAATTTTAAGCTTTATTCCGATAGTGTATTGATTATTTAATTAAAATTCTTTATTGCTAAAAAAATTACATAGCCGAGCTTAGGCATTTTCTAGCAGCTAAACATTGAGATAGTGAATATGCTTAGGGTGCAAAATTGTTTTGAAAACAAGAAGAAATATATATAATATCATCAATGATGCATAACAATACTTAAACTACTTAAATATGGTATACCTATAATGTAATTTTGTTTGGTATGGTATTTATGTTTATGTATTTAAACATAAATACCATACCAAACAAAATTGCCACGGGGATTTAATTCAAGTTAATCAGATAGTCCTTGTCATTATTACTTTGTTCATAATTAAAATTACTTACATGTCTAATTATTTGTAATAAATATAAAATTTAACGGCTTTCTATCTGTCCGTTCGTGTGCTTATAAACCCGAGAACCACTAATCCGATTTTCATGACTCTTTTTTGAAATTATAGATATATTTTCTGGCTAGGTTATGGGCTACATATTATTACAATACGTATTATATTCATATTAATATTATAAGAGCCAAGAGCGGAAGAAGCTGCAGGAGCTTCAATAGTTTTATGGATCTGCTACTACTGCTACCCACTCTCAACAACTTTACCATGGCCTAAGTATCTACGGGACACCCCTCTCTGGTCAATACTATAATCAAATATCGAAGGGTTCTTTAGAAAGCAAACATATAATACACATATATATATATACCTATATCATCACGGGTGCCCGAGACCGCCTAGACGGGCCCAGCGTACGCAGCGGAGGGGTTTTAATCCCACCTCGTCATAGCCGATGGTATGGGTCTACACCGACAAGTGGCCAGCTCGAATTTGAATAGACTCAATAACCCATATATAAACAGTTTCACAAGTTGGTATAGTGAAACCGGGACCGACAACTTAAAGTGCTCTCCGAGGCACTATAGTAGTGTAGTGAAACAAATGTACATAAGTTTTTAAATTAAAAAGTCATTGGTACACACCGGGATTCGAACCAGGGACCTAAGCGTTGTAAGTCCAAGGTCTAAACAACTCCGCTGCCACGTATGTCTGTATATAATAATGTAATATACCTATCTGACTTAAGTAGGTGTTGAAATAAAATGACTTGTTATACTTGTTATTTTATAGCAAGATTATCCCCTTAAGATGTGACCTTGATTTGTATAAGTAACCTCCGAGCGACCTTTCGGACAATGATCAGGAAAATTGTCGCTTCCGTAGTGGCCTACATAGTTGGCTACTCTATGACGGAGGTAGTCGAATACGTGCATTCTTGCAGGTTAGCATATAGTCATAGATAACATAGGTACGACACAATATAGATATATTGTGACTTTGAAAGGTTGTTCTTTGGGCTAATATAAAGGTTTACTGATCAAATCGAATAACTTTTCCCATGGAACCTGAAAAAAAAAGCCTTCTCCATACAAACTAGTAGTGTTAAAATTACCAATTTCCATGGGGACGCCCAAATTGTTTTTCATGGAAAAAGTTGTTTGATTTGCGATTTGATTAATAGAGCCTCAAATTAGCCCAAAGTACAACCTTTTAAATTTAGGGCCAATTTCACCGCTCGCTATATAAACTGAGTTTAGTAAAACTAAGTTCAGCTTAAACGAGTTCAAATTTTGAAATTGATCTCGGTTTACAAAAACGGGTTTAGTACATTAAACGCACAGATTAAATAAAATAAACGGGATGCGTTTAGTGTTTGCAACAGTTGAAAGCGACAATACGGTTTTATAACATATACTTAATAAATAATATTATAAGTATATAATATAATACTATAATATTTTCTTATATACTTAATAAATAATTAATTAATAAATAAATATATCAATATAATCTACTTATCTAATTTCGAAACGAAAGAAACGAAACGCATTGCTTTTGTTAAAAAAAAACTATACTGTTTGTTTTTTCTGTATATATTAATTATACTCTATGACTTAACTAAGCTAAACTACGAAAATCGGGCGTTCTGGAAAGTAAACTGAGTTCAACTTGAACTTAGTTTAATTTGTATGGTGAAACGTAAACAAGAGCTCTAAACTTGGTTAGACACTTGAACTCGGTTTAGCTAGAACTGATCGCGTTCAGTGTGAATGGTGAAATTGACCCTTAACCGGTATATTCTATTGGAAAAATCTCCATGTATGTATATTAATAAAAAATATTTTTTTCTCTCCATATTTAGGAAACATAAAAAAAAAACTGACACTACAATCTCATTCATCGTATTGTAAATTCCAACTCTCTGAACAGACAAAGAGTCCGACTTGTGATCCCGTACGTTCTGTTATAATTAAAAAAAAAAACAAACGTCATCTAGGCACTGCTGTGTTTTATTATAAGTAATTGATTACCCACTAACTGTTAAGTAACAAATTACCATAATAATACTATGACGTGACAATAAAAATGCGTGAACAACTAAACAGTGATGTAATATTATAAATTAACATATTGTCGATAATTTAGAAAAGCATCGTATAGATCTTTTAATGATTTCATATGTAATATATACATATTATATGTATATATAATTTGATAATAATGTTTAAAGATCATTACAAATATGTTATATATTCGTAAATATATAATATGTGTGTTATATGCATTGCATTAGATACAATCCAGACCGTCAGAAATGAATTTGTTATAGGCAGGCATATATAATTTATTTTTTTATGTTTGTGTGAAATACAGTTAACATAAAAATAAAACCTTGGACTTAAAAAACACTTAGGTCCCTGGTTCGAATCCCGGTATGTACCAATGACTTTTTAATTAAAAAAATTATGTACATTTGTTTGACAACACCACTATAATGCCTCGGAGAGCACTTTAAGCTGTCGGTCCCGGTTTCACTATACCAACTTGTGAAACTGTTTATAGATAGGTTATTGAGTCTATTCAAAACATCGCGACGAGCTAGCCACTTGTTCGGTGTAGACTCATACCATCGGCTGCGACGAGGTGGGATTAAAACCCCTCCGCTGGGTACCCTGGGGCCGTCAAGGCGGTGTCGGGCGCCGTAAGGCACCCGTGATGATTTATATATATATATATCTAAATACCTATCGTAAGTAAATAAATAATAGTTTAAGTAGGTACCTAACGCAAAATTTATATTAAACTTTGAGATAATCATAAATATTTACAGATTTTGGATTTCTTGACTTTTTTAGATACAAAGTCTCATGCCGAATAGAAACTAATCCGTATCCTATTATTGCAAAATATTTTTCGTAGTTTGGAAACAGAAATCCCTCGAGTATTGGGCCCATTTTGTTATTCAGGATTCCAAAAATAATACAAAAAAGATGTGGTATGATGATGAGTCTCAGGGGCTCTAGAGAAAAATCAGGCGAGGCGACGTGTCGTGTCGCCTTCAATCAAAACTGTATAGACTTTGGCAGGTGACAGCATACCTCACGCCTACTGTCACTGTCAAAATACATACGTTTTTGACTGAGGCGACGCGACATGTCGCCTCGCCTGATTTTTCTCTAGAGCCCCTGGTCACATGAGTAAATAAAAGGAACAGAGTAAAAGCTGCCTATAATCGGCCCGTTGTAGGTACACTCACACAAAGCGCGGCGACGTGTGCGTGATCTCTCACCGACGGGTTCACAGACACGGCCGCCGGGGTAAAAACCGGCTCAGTTGCGGTATGAACCACAGGGCTGCCAGTCTATTGTACGCTGGCGCTACGTCAAGTGCATGTTTGTGCGAATGTTTTCCAAACAATTATTTACGGAAACTCTATTATTAGATTCAGACTGTACCACACCTTAAAAATAAATAATATATTTTAAGAAGAACAAAAAAATATACATATATTTATAGGGTTCGTCATTTATTATTAATGTTACTTTAGTACATATGTGTCAAGTACACTAAACATTAATGCCTTTTCAAATACACATTTAATTATGCACCTGCCTTTTTTTTCTCCTTGCTATTTTTAACCTGCAACAGGTCAACCCTATGAATAGGTATAAGTTTTGCACGTTGTTAGAGAGCTTGGACCCTGTTCCGTTTATTTACTCATGTGCTCTGGTATCCGTCCTTCTTCATCAAATAGTGTAAGTAACGAAAAATATAATATTACTATGCTTAGCTAATGCGCTCGTGCTTTATGATAAAAAACCTTTACTGAAAATTATTCGTAGGAATAAAAAAAAAACATTTCGGCCCGGGAAACCTTATTCATAAGATGAATTTATTGTCGAGGTGGTAGTCTCCTTTCAGGGTGCGATTACGAAACGGGCCGTTGAATTTGACGAGAGGATATTAAAAAAGTCTCGTAATGCAAATTCGTCTTTGTCGCCCATTTCGTAATGGCATCATTAAGTCGGCATAGTTTTCATTATTGATTAATCAACCACATTCATGAACTTTGTAGATCTGCTTACCACCAGGTAGACACAAAGACACATGCCGTGCTCCAATAATAAATAAATAAATATATATATATATATATTGGAAAAGTACCAATAGGAAAATTTTATTACTGAAAATGTATTATTTATATATTCGTTGACAATTTGAAGAATAAAAAAAAAGAAGATTGCAGGATTTATATAAATGACTTACTGCAAATAAATACCTATGTAAGTATAAATATTTTTTTATAAATTCCTTATTAGGATAATCTTATATATATATATATATATATATATATATATATATATATATATATATATATATATATATATATAATAATGCAATGAAAAAAATCCTGGTGGGCAGGACTCGAACCCACGAACCTCGCTTTCGCGGCAAGGCGCTCAACTGCTGATCCAACCAGTGGGGTAACCACCGACTCCGATACCGTGAGTTCTCGTTCGAGTTGAGATCAAAAATGACGCCATTTCATACAAATCATATTTACAAATTTTATCATATTATATATATTTTTTTGTAATTAATTAGCATCTAATTAATTTGTAATTAATGACAACAAAGCCGGCCTGGGATGGGTGACCGCTTTATACAACGAGGCTATTTCATCATAAACACCGCGACAAGCTCGCCACTTATTAGGTGTTGCCTCCGAATACCATCGGCGAAATGAGGATGGGTTAATCCCTCCGCTGGGACCCTGAGGCCGTTTAAACGGTTCTCGGGAGCCAAATAGGCACCCGTGATGGTATTTATTTTTATTTTTTTTAATTAATTAGGTACTCCAACAGTTTATGCATTGGGCAATTCAAACAACGATGTTTAACATTTCGTGGTACCAAAAACATGGTTCTAGATGTCAACTCGAACGAGATCTCACGGTATCGGAGTCGGTGGTTACCCTGCTGGTTTCAGTCACCCCTCACGAATTTTGTCATTGCTTGTTATATAGTAATTATAATTAACAAATTATTAATTACTTAATTGCTAGACACAAGAGTGGTTATAGATACCTAATAGTAGCTAAGTAATATTACACCTGAACAATAATCTAAGGTTTATTGTAAGTAAAATAAAGCTATTGACTATGACCTTATTGACCTCAAAGACAAAATATTACCTTCGCAGGTGATAGGCCGTTCTTTTTTAAAATTCTTCACTGTATTATGCAATAGCATTCTTTTGCGGGGTCAAAGGTTAACTTACCTATATAGCGCTACTACCTTTGCAGTTTAACGACTATATACTCGTAAGAAATGAAACATTGACATGCAGTATAGGACAGTAGCCCTAGTGTGAGTTTTTTTAACGTTTACTTTCGCGTTAACTATACTACCGCGTTAACATTTTGACCAATCACAGCGCATTTCTAGTTCTCAAAATTTCCGCTTGGAGCGCTGAACCATTTCCCAAACAAATTTTAGTTAACTCAAACGCAAAGTAAAAGTTAGAAAACTCACACTAGGGGTACTGTAGGCGCCAAGTAAACGTTGGGATATTCATAAATATAAAAGATTTTGGATTTCTTGACTTTTTTAGAGCATAAAACCACAATGTAATGTATCGATCCTATTCATGGTCATTTTGTAGGTCTCATACCGTGCTCTACAAACATATCCGTATCCTATGATTGCAAAATATTTTTTGTAGTCTGGAAACAGAAATTCCTGGAGTATTGGGCCCATTTTGTTTTTCATGATTGCGAAAAAAATACAAAAAGAGGCGGTATGATGAGTCTCTGGTATCTGTCGTTCTTCATCAAATATTGTTTTTATGTTCGAATATGTCTGAAAAATTACGATCTCTCCGATTTTCTGGACGTTTTTTTATCTTACAAATAATTCCTACTTACGCTATTTTAACAGTAGCAATTTGACTAAGATCTTTTGCATGAAGGTGGGTGACAATTGTTTATAACTAAGGGCTTTGACCAGTAATTAATACTATGTGTACCAGAGATCGATACTAATTTTATTATGTTTCATCACACAGGCTAAGGTAACTGTGCCGTAAATCGTATTAAAATTATTTTACCTAGATTGAGAATCAAACCCACGACTTCCGGATAGACGGTGTAACTAAAAGACTACACAGGCGGTTTTATAAATACTTAATATATTTCATGATAAACATAATGTGTTTATCTGTTATATAAAAATGGGATCGATCAATACATTATTGTCGCTTCCACTATGCCGGCTAAATGATGCGGTTACGAAATGAGCGGCGACAAAGACGTATTTGCATTACAAGTTGTATTTTAATGTCCTTGCTGCTTTATCGTCAAATCTTTCGCATGTATCGTAACGCACCATGAAAGGAGACTACCATCTCGACAAGAAATCGATGCAGAAGTCTCCATAAAACGGTGAACCTACTGACTAAAACCGAAACATGACTAGGTCATTCGACTTCTTTTTTGGATCTGTATGGGCGGTGGTAAGGAGTCCGGTCGGTCGGTCGGTTCTTTTAGGGAACCACTTATACTGTGAGAAGAAATCTTTAGCTATAGTGTACTTGAGACAGAAAGTGTGTATGAAAACCAAATTATTCAAACAATTGCCATTGCCTTTTGAACTTAAACTTATTAAAAATAAGATTGCATGTCATTTGAATATTAGTGTTAAGATTTGTCTCTGCGACATGTGACTTCGGTCGGTGCGAAATTCTTGCGTAAGACTGATTTCTCCGACACAACATAATATTGAGTACACATAGCGATGAGATTGATATGTATAGAGCCGCAATTACATTCAATAATTTTGATGCAAAAACAAATTCATTGAGTGTACAAACAAAATGGGCGACACAAATAACGGAAGCTTCATAAATTTTGTTGCGATGGAAACAAAACTTACAGTAATTTGTATATTTTTTGAATTTGAACTTATTTCCAATTTGTTAGGAACCACCACAACTTGACCGAGTTGCTGAAAACTTTAACGATAACGTTTACAGTAAAAACTTTAGTTAAAGTCAACATCAGCGATTTTCCTTTATTACCATTTAAAAAGTAAAGTTAAAGTTATTTTGGATCATATTTAATTTATTTTATTTTATAACAACGCTCAAAACTTCGATTATTCACGAAAATAAATCTCCAAATTAACGTCTCGGTTAGGTACCAGCAACCAGGCCTTAACTGCTTTAATTAAGGTGCGACTTCACAGTAGAAAAAGCTAAGGCTGGTCCTAAAACAAGTATAATCTTAACTGGTCACTTAAAAAAAAAATATTATTATGTCCATATATAACAAGGGGGCGCTATTCATAGGTCTGACACTTTTGTTCAGGAGATGTTTGTTATGGGACAGGGGTCGTTTGTGAATTAGATAAGAATGGGGATAGTCAATATTACCAAGACTAAAATACCAAAATTTTTGATACTACAGTAATATACTACATTTTATTTTTATTGGAGCACGGCGTGTGACTTTGTAATGTAATAAAAATGTAGTGTAAATGTAATGTATAAGCATACCTACAAAGTCCATGATGGGGTCAATCAGTATTTGACTATTATAGTGGGAGAAATCAATGGTGTTAACATTGATCTTTCCCACTATGGTGGCTAAATGATGAGTTACGAAACCGGAGACATCAAAGACGAATTTGCATTACAAATCTATTTTAATATCCTTGCTGCTTTATCGTTAATTTAACTGTCCGTTTCGTAACCGCATCCTGAAAGGAGACAATAAATCATCTCTATAAAGTTTAACCTCGTTAACCTACCTTCTTCTACCTTGTCTTCGGGTTGTATAGTATCATGGTGTGTACAGAATGCCGACTGACAACTGCCTTGTGTTAATTATCTTTAATTAATTAATCATTGCGCGTGATTTTGCTTTCGATTGCTTGGGAGTGGTGCAAAATCCATGATTAGCTTCCACTAGTATAGTGTTACACAACATTTGCACTTACAATTTTCATTCCCATCAAGTTAACAACGGCTGTTTAAAATAGTAATTCCGATATAATTATAAATATATCGGCCTTTCAGCGCGGAAACGCCGCCATTGCCATGGGCACATGTCATTCATTTATTGCCGCTTATGATAGGGACCTATTATTTTATCCCGTCTTATTTTACTTCTTACCCTTTTTAGTTATATATTATTACTTTTTATACTATTTTTCCTGAGTAAATGACTATAAAAATTATTAATAATCACGATATTAAAGAAGGATACCAATAACTGTGTAGAACAAATCTTCCTCGTTCTTTAATGAGAATTGTAATTCTCATTATTTTAATTTTTTTTATCCACATATTATAAAATAAATAAATAAATAAATACCATCACGGGTGCCTATTTGGCTCCCGAGAACCGTTTAAACGGCCTCAGGGTCCCAGCGATGGGATTAACCCATCCTCATTTCGCCGATGGTATTTGGAGGCAACACCTAACAAGTGGCGAGCTTGTTGCGGTGTTTATGATGAAATAGCCTCGTTGTATAAAGCGGTCACCCATTGGGATGGGTGACCGCTTTATTGTCATCTGCTTAACCTTGTTATCAGTTGCGCAGTGACTTAACCACTAGGCTGGGGCCGCTTTTCTACATATTATATTTACTTAATTTTTAACTACGCTAATTACAAATTAAGAAAATCGACCAAATCACTGTCTATTGATGGCTTGGTACCTAATACGCTGGCAGCATTTCCTCTCTGTATTAATATACTATTTTTTTAAGCGAAAAAGCTGCCAGTTCTATTGTTTATCATTATTAATTTTTATAATTACTTTATTCGATTTCGCACTTCTAAAATTTGGTTAATATATAAAAAATTGGCAAATTTCTTTTTACTAAAAGACGAAGTTCTATGGCCTTATTCATTAAAACTTGAGTCGTTCAAGAAGTTATATAAGGTTTTGACTCTTTTACGAATATTCTTTTTTGTTGCTAAAAAAAGGAAAAGCTAACCAAAGTGTTCTTCAAGGAATCAATAAGTTTTAATTTTTTAAGTCAATTTTGGCTATAAAGGTTCAGGCTTTTTATCTTAAACCTCATTCTCAAAAGTTATAGGACTCACTTGAAATTAAAAATATTGACTTAAAATCACTCATAAGTACTTATAATCTTCAAAAGATATAAAAGGCTTCACGAGGGATTTTTATATAACTCATAAGTTAAAATCATAACTTCTAGGACTTCCATCGTCTTGAAATCAATTATATATTTTTAAATTCCCTAAGGACATCAAGGCCAGGACCAACGTGAAATCAAGGGTCATCATCAGCCTATCGCAGTCCACTGCTGGACATAGGCCTCTCCCAAGACACGCCACTGATCCCTATCCTCCGCTCTTCGCATCCAGTCTCTGCCAGCCACCCTCCGCAGGTCATCAGTCCATCTAGCTGCGGGGCGTCCTACGTTACGTGCACCAAGACGTGGTCTCCACTCCAATATCCGCCTGCTCCAACGGTTATCTGTCCTGCGGCAAATGTGACCGGCCCACTGCCACTTCAGTTTACTAACTTTCAGAGCTATGTCGGTGACTTTAGTTCTCTTACGAATATCCTCATTCCTGATTTTATCCATAAGAGAAACTCCTAGCATAGCTCTTTCCATAGCTCGCTGAGCGACCTTGAGTTTGTGGACCAGCCTCACTGTAAGTGTCCACGTTTCAGCGCCGTATGTCATCACTGGTAGGACGCACTGATTAAAGACTTTTGTTTTCAAACACTGCGGTATGGCTGACGTAAGGACGTGGCGTAGCTTCCCGAACGCTGCCCAGCCCAACTGCACCCTTCTGTCGGCTTCACTCTCGGAGTTGTTCCCACCGAGATTTAGGATTTGACCCAGGTAGATGTATTCCTGAACCACTTCGAGAGTTACACCGTCCAAAATGACGGGTCTCGGAATGACCTGGTCGTTGAACATGACCTTGGTCTTTTCCAGATTCATTCCGAGACCCACCCGTCGAGAGGCACAGTTTAGACTGACCAGCATTTCCTGCATATCCTGCAGCGACTCCGAGAAGAGGACAATATCGTCGGCAAACCGAAGATGTGAGATGCGTTCTCCGTTTATATTTATGCCCAGTCCTTTCCAATCTAACGTCTTGAAAACATCTTCAACTGCATTAGTGAACAGCTTCGGCGATATAACATCGCCCTGTCTCACTCCACGGTGCAGTTGAATAGGCCCTGTTTCGTCGTTTTGTACTCGGACAGTCATAGTAGCAGATCTATATAGGCATCTCAACACCTCGATATACCGCCAATCTACCTGGCATCGCTGCAGGGACTCCATTACAGCCCAAGTTTCGATAGAATCAAAGGCCTTCTCATAATCCACGAACGCGACACACAGGGGCTGATTATACTCTTTGGTTTTCTGTATAATCTGCCTCACCGTGAGTATGTGGTCTATGGTGCCGTATCCTCCTCGAAACCCGGCCTGTTCTGGAGGCTGGCAGTCATCAAGTCGTCGAGTGAGTCGGTTAGTGATGACCCTCGAAAACAGCTTATAGACGTGGCTCAGAAGCGAGATGGGCCTGTAATTCTTTAAAAGCGTATTGTTGCCTTTTTTGAAAAACAGGACCACCACGCCTCTGCGCCAAGCCTTTGGTGTGGTCCCGCTCTGTATGACGGAGTTAAACAGGTGCTGCAGTCTTTGCAAGATCGCCACACCTCCTGATTTCAGGAGCTCAGATGTAACTCCGTCTTCACCAGGGGCTTTTCCATTTTTAAGCTGTTTGAGGGCCAATTTGATCTCCTCTAAACTGACGTCGGGAAGCTCGTCAGTGTAATGACGCGTAAGTGAGGCTCTGGGATCGTTCCTAGGGTCAGATTTTGCAGCATGTGATTTATAAAGTCGGCTGTAGAAGTCTTCGATCTCGGCGAGGATCTCTACTTTGGAGGTGGCATTTCTTCCATCATGGGTGGTCAGCTTCGTCATCTGGCTTCTTCCAAGCTTCTGCGTGAATACTTTGGAACCCCTGTTCAGCTCGATCGCCTTCTCGATGCGACGAGTATTGAACCGACGGAGGTCCTTCCGTATAGACTTGCGTATGAGCTTGGTGAGCGCTTGTTGTTCTGACGAAGTTACCGATGTGTTTTCACGCCTTCTCTTCATGAGATCCAGGGTCTCTGCCGAGAGTTTCGACTTCTTGCCAGAGCGCTGTGTTTGGCAAAATCTGACACCTTCCTCTCGAATTGTGTTAACGACAGCATCCAGTTCCCCATCAATATCCATTGTGATTTCCAACGCGTCGAATCTACTTCTCAGCTCTAGCTGAAAGCGGTCTGAACCCACGACGGTTTGGAGCAGGGTAGGTCGGAGCGTAGATTTCACCAGGCGGTGCCTTTCAAGCTTGTAGTTGATATTCAGAGTACCTCGAACAAGTCTGTGGTCACTTCCGGTATTAAACCTATTGCCCACCGAGACATCTCTGAATATGCGCCTTTTATCCGCCATAATGAAGTCAATCTCGTTTCTGACCTTGTTGTTAGGGCTTTTCCAGGTCCACTTCCTGTGGGGCTTTTTTTCAAAGAACGTATTCATTGCAAAGATCCCCTCTTTCTCGAGGAAGTTGACCAGCATTTGTCCCCTAACATTCCTGCTTCCGTATCCGTGTGGTCCGACACTCGATTCGATGCCAGTTTGTACTCCCACTTTGGCATTAAAGTCCCCCATGATAACATTATAGTGGGCCCTAGTGGTGTTGTGAAGGGCCTTGGCTATGTCTTCGTACATAGCCTCTACCTCGTCGTCAGAGTGTGCCGAAGTTGGTGCATACACTTGTACTACCTTAAGTGTATATCTCTCGGTAAGTTTGAGTACAAGGTACGCGACTCTACTTGACACACTGGAGACTTCCATAATGTTGTCCGTGAGAACTCTGTTGACTAGGAACCCGACTCCGCCTCGGGATGGGTGGTCTCCCTCCCGGAAGTGATAACTCTGATAACTCTGCAATCGGGCCATCAACTCTGGCCCGATTGCAGAGTTATCATGTCTTCTCCGGCTCTGCGGGTTTCACACAGCCCCACAACGTGCCATCTAATCGTTTGCAATTCCACTTCCAGTTCCGCGAGGTGTCCGTCCAGCCGTAGGGTCCGTCCGTTATACGTCGCCAAAGTCAGTCATCAGTAATGCTGCTGCCCATTTCCAGACAGTATTTATTGATGCCCGGCTTTTCATGTTGGTTATACCGCCATCGATCGGTCGCCAGAACCTCGTTTGTTGTTCAGCAGGGTGTACCACGTGCAGGTGAGGATGGCAGTTGGGGAGACTAGATGTTCAGTGTCTCCCCCTCGCACCCCAAGAAATCAAGGGTAAAAAGAGTAATTTTTCTTCGTCATATTGGATGCCTTAGCATTAAATTAAAAGCTCAAAAAATACAGTAGACACGTTAAATTATGAATAAAAATAGTAATCAAATAAACAAAAAAAAGAGAATTTCTGAAAAAAATCAAAAATCAAAAACTTTGATTTCGTAATACTCAATTTCTTCATCGACAACTATGTTTTTTTTTGTTGTTTTGTATTGGTATTTAATGTACCTACTAAAACATTAATCGTGTACTTTTTTATTGAGCTCATATTTTTTTAATATTATTAAAAACCTACGAATTTTTACTATAATTTAGGGATGTTTGTCACACCACACAATGTATTTGTATGCGTGCAGATTAGTTTTATGATTCAAGTTATAAATAATAATAAAATACCGCAAAGTTAATAATTAATAAATTGGTATGTGATCTTATCATTTTTAGTTTTAAGATCTTATTTTATTTTAGCTTGGCTAATGTATATTATCTAGCGACAAAAGAAAAATGGAACTGCTTTAAATTTTTATTATTATTATCTACATGCAAATACTATACTACCTAATAGTACTACCATAAAGTAAAGTGTAAACTTCACCCTACCTCGTATTTATGTGTGTGAATGTATATTTTGTATTAATTAAAAAAAAAAATGCAATGCGTTTGAGCGCCTTGCCGCGAAAGCAATGTTCGTGGGTTCAAGTCCCGCCCACCAGGAATTTTATCATTGCATTTTTATCTTTAAAAAACAAATATAAGATTATCCTAATAAGGAATTTATAAAAACGACATAAATGTATATTTTGTGTATAAAAAAGTTATGTATGATTTATACTTATGGCTGTGTGTTGTGAATTATTTCCAAAATTGTTTTACTGTGTACTTAAAGAGCCAGTTTCCCACAGCACAGGGTAACCTATAGTGGGAACTGCGCAAACATAATTTTTGTAACTTTTTATTAAATAAAGAAATTTGTATTTGTATTTAATTAACAAAGTATATAAAACCTTGCTCTTCGGTAAGATATATTATTTTAGCTTGGCTAAACTTTATATCTAGATACAAAAGAAAAACAAAACATTCAATAATTTATATTATTTTTGCCCTGCAAATGTCGAATTAGTATACGTGGTGGCCGAATTGGTTAGACCTTGGACTTAAAAACTTTTATCAAACAAATGTGCATATTTTTTTAATAAAAAAAAAATATGCACATTTGTTTGATAACACCACTATAGTGCCTCGGAGAGCACGTTAAGCTGTCGGTCCCGGTTTTACCATACCAACTTGTGAAACTTTTTATAGATGGGTTATTGAATCTATTCAAAATATCGCGACGAGCTGGCCATTTGTTCGGTGTAGGCTCATACCATCGGCTACGACGAGGTGGGACTAAACACCCCTCCGCTGGGTACCCTGAGGCCGTCTAGGCGGTCTCGGCGCCGTAAGGCACCCGTGATGATACATAAATGTCGACTTACGTAATTGTATTCATAGATCTTAAGTCTGTTTGCAGTAAGTAAATATACAGCTCATGTCTGCTAGACTAGGTACTAGTGCATTAAGTACGCTTTCTTCGCGAAATGTGACCGATTATGTAACCACCAGATGGTTATTGTTGGTACATGGGAAATGCCGAAATAAAAATTGTTGCTTAATGAGTCGACAGTTTTTTCCCAAGCTCAGCAAGCCAGTAACTCTGATTTTAACTGAGAAGAACTGAAGAACTTGTATTTAAAAGTTAATCATTTGTTCCATTTGCCCAGAATCCAAATATATTCTAGTGTATTTTTAAGTTTTCAAATAAGATTAACGAGTAAAGTTAAAGAAAATACTAATAATGTTAAATAATATAAATCTATTTTCTTTAAGAATACCTATAAATGTATTGTCATTTGTATGTAAGCGCATTACTTCAGAACGGAGAACATTATTGGAAATAATAGAACACAGGAGGGGGAAGATCGTGCTCATACACTTGATACGGAATGACGCTTATCTAAAAACTAATAATAGAAGGAAAGTTTGAAGGAAAAAGGGGAAGAAGAAGGTTGTTAAGAAGATACATAGATCAAGTAAAAGAGGAAATAAATGCCACGTTGGTCGAGAATAGGCAGGAATGGCAATTGCTCCACCGACAAGAGCCTAGCTCTTAAAATAACGAAAAGAGGGTAATGAATACATCTAAGGAAAGATGAGTTTGGGAAGGCCTACGGAAATCCATGGATAGTAAAGAAAAAAAAAATAATAGAAGGAAAAAGGCGAAGAGGAAGGTTAACAAGAAGATATATAGATCAAGTAAAGAAGAAAATAAGTGTTACTATGTACAGGGAGGCAAGAGTTGGCCAAGAACAGGCAGGAGTGGCAATTTCTCCACCGACAAGAACCTAGCTCTTACATTTAAGAAGAAAAGAGGGTAATGAACACATGTAAGGAAAGATGAATTCGGGAAGGCCTTCTACCGTACGGAAAATCCATGGATAGTTAAAAACATTGTCTCTCCCTCGATTAGATATGATTTGCTGTAGTAGGTACGATGCAGTTGTGGACGATCATCGAGGTGAGTCGATCAAGGCGACTTCGTGGAAGGCGCGGCGACGCGGACGCATGCATCTCCCCGTCATGCTGCGCGGATAATGCGGCCACGGCTTGTTATTATCATAATTCATGTTAGTTTAATAAAGGACATTCCTATTTATTTAAGTACATTGTTTACGAGTACGTGGTGGCCGAGTGGGTTAAACTTCACAAGAGTTTTTAGTTCATCGGTTCAAATCCCAGTGTGTATAATGAGTTTTTTTTTAAATCTGCATATGTTAGACAACACCTAAAGTTTTCCCAGTCGTGTTGACGCCCATAGAAACGTACTTCTAGTATAGTTTAATTAGTACTATTATTTTATTTATTTATTTAAATCTTTATTGCATACAAAATACAAAGGCGGACTTAATGCCGCTAGGCATTCTCTACCAGTCAAACCTTCGGGACAATAAAAGCAGTTAATAAGTGAGGTAGGTGCAATATAGTATCTGAGTATATAAACCAGTAAATATTATATAAAATACTTACAATCTATTATACACTACTTAAATATATCTTATATATATATATACATACATAAACTACATATACACAATACTACCAACTACTAAATGAGAAAGGAGAAGTAACAAAGTGGAAAGGAATAGAATAATGAATGATAAATAAAAACTACCTATGAATTTAAATAGTAATCATATACTCTTTTTTTAAATATGACTCTATTTGGTGATTGTCTTATTTTGACTGGTAAATTATGTTTGTAATTTTACTGTAATTTGACTGGTATGATCGCTAAGCGACCAAAGTCCCTAAATTAATTTAGAAAAAAAAATGTTTGTAATTCTTACATAATACTTTTGTATTATTTATAATAATTTATATTTTTTTGTGACAGATTGGCTGAATGTACTGAGTAAGCCATATTATTTGATAATACCTATTTTGTAATCTACATTCCGATGAATACATGATTTATTATTATTATTATTATAAAAAAAGTGGTATCTGAAAGTTGACACAGAAACAATATTTTAGCTGCTTACTTACCTAAGTACTATAAATTATTTAATTTGTCTAAGTACTTAATTAAAATAAGTAGTTAATTATTCAGACAGATCCTCTACAGCTGCTATTTATTTTATTGTTTACCGTTGAATGCCATTAATATTTTTAGTTTTATCTAGATTTAACTAGAAATAAGAAATACTACGTTTAAGACAATACAGCTATACAGCAGCTAATCATTTAAGATGTGTTTTTATGTAATATAATTTTATTGATGAATATGGTCTTGTATCAATTTACATACAATGTATGACGGCGTGCGGCCAGTATCCCGAGTATGAGTTTATTATAAACATTCAGTTAAAATGGATGTACATACATACATATCCTCAACAACTGCTTAGTTCAACCGTTGAACTACTGGGAGTCCAAGACAAATTAAGTTAAATTATACCTATTTTACATGAAAATCTATGTTAAGTAGGTATGTATATAATTTTAGTGGTAATATTTCCTCTACCGTTATTGTTAAAAAAGTTAAGAAATAAACCAATGACAATGACCTAAGCGATAATTTACAAGATATCGTATAACAAAAGAAGACATGACAAAATAGACGTGCAAATAAAACTTATGTAATCCTCATCGAACAAAACATTCCACATAGTTGCAGAAGACCTCCCTCTTAAGACAACACACGATTTGCATTATATTTCACGGTTATGACCACAAAAATGGTTTAGAGAGGCGGAGTGGGCACTGCAAGCGTGAACTTACTCTGACATATAACTCAAACAGTAACGAAATTGAGGAGTGAACATATTTTACAAAAGACAGCAAATAAATAGGTGATGTGTGACAACTTTAAACCATTTCATAAAGAATAATTAAATATTTTTAAAGAACTAGGAAGATTTTTTTATTGATCAAACCAAAACAGCTATGGACGGTTCATTACGCGAATCTACCAAGAGATCAGTAGCCAGGGAGAGATGGCAATGGCTTGTGAAGTTTGCCACCACAACACGCTTACAAATGACGACCACGACCGCTTTGACAAGGGTAAAAAAAAAAAAACATACAGGGCATCCAATCTTGTCACAAGTTATTGTTACTCAAGTAAGCAAACGTTGTCGAGAGTCTAGTAAATATAAATACTCATTTATAGAAATGATTAAAATGTTAGCAATGTGTGTAGTAAAAAAAAAAAAGAATCTAGCGTAGAGTATTGGTGGTCGGTGGTAGAGCTAGTAAAAACTAAGCACGTGTGTTTTCTACTTGAGTCGATAACGTGTGTCTATCTAATAAACAGATTCAAGTTATAGTTATGACCACACCCGTAACCACGTGATCTACCGACAAAAATAAAACAAAAGAGCTGTCGATTCGACCTTGCCGCGCCTACTGCTCTTGAGTAACCTCTACAAGTAGAAAGTTAACTTTCTTTAAAACAAACTTGTAACTTGAGGTTAAACCAATAGTAAACCCACCGACAAAGGCACGTAACCTTTCGGTTAACCGCATTATCTTATTATTACGAAGTCTGCATCTGTTCCGATCTTCCGCCTTGAGAGTTGTACACTGTTCTTTAATTATTAGTGTATTGTCTTTTTAATAAACTTTTTACTATTGTCTTGTTAAACAAATAAATTAAAAAAATATTTGATACTATACCTTGCTATGATTTCTTCTGTGACTATTGATTAAACATATATTATTCAAAGCAAATACTTGTCATCATATACCTATAATAATAGGCATCTAAGTTTGATCAGTATAAAATGATAGAAATAATAAAGTTTGCGCTCAAAAAGGCGTTCAACTCAGCCTTGCACCTTCTCGTAGTTTATACATACCACACAGTTAAGAAAAGCTGAAAAGATAGTAGGCAAGTATATATAACGCAAAAATATATTATTACAACGAAACCGCATTTCTGATTTCTGCCAATTGCAATGGCCAAGCCCCCATAACCGTAGCCAGCCTCTTGTATCGAATAAATTGCGCAAAGGGCACGTCGATTATTACAATACGTAAGTTCGCTTTCATTCCGGAACCTGTTGGTTGAGATTGCCTAGATGTTATGCTGAGAGCTGAGACCTATGTCAGGGCTTTGGACTTGTTTGTTGACACTTTCTCGTTCGAATCGGCTGAGATTGTATGTGGATTAAATAGTTTTTTTAAATACGAATCGAGCTTTAATCAAATTCTTTTCTGTTTTTTTCTTTGTTTAGTTTATCTTTAGTTAGTATTAGTGTTATCTTTCTTAATAATATATCATTGGTATTTTATAGATTTGACACAAACAATTTTTATTATTGTTTTAAATGTCACTGGATTATAGAGTATAATTAATATATGCACAGCAGGGTTATTACGCGTCTTAAGTTCGCTCGCACGCCAATCGTTAGAACGTAATTTTCTAAGATTTTTTGGAGCCATTGTTAAGAAGCCAAGCTTAATCTACGTCAGAATAACGTCATAACAATTGGCGTGCGAGCGAACTTATGACGCGTAATCACCTTGCTGGACAGAGGCTCTACCATGGGTTTGCGCATTGTAGAAACGTAACGTATTCATTTACGTATACGTGAGCAACAACCAATAGGATCGCTTTATTCAATCCTGTTAACAAAAATAAAAGAATCCTATTGGTTGTTGCTCACGTATACGTAAATGAATACGTTACGTTTCTACAATGCGCAACCCATGGTAGAGCCTCAGAACGTATAGAAAACACAGACATTAAAAATCGTCAAGTAGCCAAGTCATGTTTCGGTTTTAGTCTGTGGGTTCGTGGTGGTTTAAAAAGTAACATGCCGTGCTCATAAAATAAAAAGAACCAAAAAATCTATATTAAATATTTATTTTTGTTATGAGTGGTTATGATATCTTCTTTAATGGTTTAATAGACAAAGGGCCAAAATTTACCAGATTAACTATTTAATAGTTAGTCTACATGTTTAAATAAGCTGTTTAAAAATTAAGAGCTTAGTCTTTTACAAAGCTAGTCTTTAAAAAAACTAAACGAGAATGTGAAAACAACACGTTCTTCAACATTTCTATCTTGATGTCTACGGCTTTTACAAACTCACGCGAAAACGATATTACGTCAACATTAAACAATAAATTATATTATCAATTCATAGACAAGTAGAGATTAAGGTGCACCTAAACGCAGACCACCAGTCATCGGATTCTTCACAAGTACACGCCCACCAATTTATATTTGTCAGTTATACATAAAAGCAAGTTATGAATACGTTACAGAAAGAAAAAAATAAGCGAATAATTATATAGTGCAGTGGACGCCAGCATGTATCATTCTTGTAACGGGTTCTTCAAGCAAAGCATACATTTGTCACTAAAAAACAACAGAGTAAACTCGAACAGACATCACGTCTATTGACTTGAGCGTTTGATAGGGCCTATTCATGGACTGCATACACTTTTTACGATCTCAAAGTTATGCTAGATATATATATATATATATATATTATTATATATCTTACATATTGTGCTGTTATATAAAAACATTTGATTTTAAGGGCTGTATGTATGTAATATAATATACCTACCCAGAGTTACTTACACAGCTTATATATACGTGGTGGCCCAGTTGGTTAGACCTTGGACTTAAAAACACTTAGGTCCCTGGTTCGAATCCCGGTGTGTACCAATGAGTTTTTAATTTAAAAAAATGTACATTTGTTTGACAACACAACTATAGTGCTTCGGAGAGCATGTTAAGCTGTCGGTCCCGGTATTACTTGTGAAACTGTTTATAGATGGGTTATTGAGTCTATTCAAAACATCGCGACGAGCTAGCCACTTGTTCGGTGTAGACTCATACCATCGGCTACTCCAAGGTGGGATTAAAACCCCTCCGCTTGGTACCCTGGGGCCGTCTAGGCGGTCTCGGGCGCCGTAAGGCACCCGTGATGATATGTATGTATGTATTCACTCAGAGTTCTTAAAAGTACTCATACCTATTTTTTTTTATGAAATTTGGTAGGCACTGAGGCAATTTTTTTCCTGTTGGTCAACATCACTTACTATAAAAACTAAATAAAAAAGAATGCTCGCGAAATCGCGGTCGTAATACGTTCCCATTATGTGCACTAAAACTAACAGCCCTAGTGTGAGTTTTCTAACTATTACTTTGCATTTGAGTTAACTAAAATATGTATGGGAAATAGTTCAGCGCTCCAAGCGGAAATTTTGAGAACTAAAAATGCGAGCGTGCATTTGGTTAAAATGTTAGCGCAGTAGTAAAGTTAACGCGAAAGTAAATGTTAAAAAAACTCTCACTAGGGCTACAGATACGAGTATATTATTATAAATTATCGGGTATAAAAATAATGTAACCGATATTAAATTTGCCTGACCGAATTATAGGCATACTTAAAGTGGTAGAATAAACCGATATAAATGATATACACAACGTTGACCAAATCATCGGCAAACTTAAAGTGGTAGAACTAACAGGTAAGTGGCTGACAATTAAATAATTAGTTATATAATTAACACGTATTGCAGTTTCTCTATTACCGTGGTTTATGATCGACACACTGACCGTAACCTGGTAAATCTTCTTCTAAACATTAATCTTAAGACATCATTAGATTTCACCTTTGAAGGTTTAATTATTGTTTTGTAATGTTATACCTACGAAAGGGAAAGCTAATAAAGATATAGAAAAATAAATGTTAAATAATATTGACATAATACTCTTCGTAAAAATTATAAATGATCGTATGCGCCTTGCTAAAATTTGACGCTATTATAGTTTGTAAATTAGCGTCAAGTTTTATTTAGCAGGGCGTGTTTTAGGAGGGAGGAAGGTCTCTATAACTTTGTTACAGATTTAAAAACCCGTCAAGTGACCTAGACATGTTTCGGTTTTAGTCTGCGGGTTCACCGTTATTCAGGTGATTATTGCATCGATTTTTGTCGAGGTGGTAGTCTCCTTTCAGGGTGCAGCTACGAAATAGGTGGTTGGTTGACGATAAGGCTGCGAGTATATTAATAACAATTATTGATCGATTCCATTTATGAACCTTGTAGGTCTGCTCACCACCAGGTAGATACAAAGTCACATGCCGTGCTCCAATAAAAAAACACGCTTATCTATAGGTAGTACTTAATCTAGGAATATAGAGTATATTATTTTGTTTGATCGCGTTAATCTCTGAGGCTCTACCATGGGTTTGCACATTGTAGAAACGTAACGTATTCATTTACGTATACGTGAGCAACAACCAATAGGATAGCTTTATTTTTGGTAACAGGATTGAATAAAGCGATCGTATTGGTTGTTGCTCACGTATACGTAAATGACAATGCGCAAACCCATGGTAGAGCCTCTAACGGCGCGCATGCATTCTACTCTTTCTGGATATCATCTGACGTTACTTATTCATAATACTTTGCATGCTTGTAATTTTCCTATATTTATTTAACTTATTCATTATTGTGAAGTGTAATGTTGTTTGTTAGGTTATGTGACAATGCATTTGCATAGGTTCTTGTTAGTGTGTACTTATTTACATAACTGTCAGTGTAAACTGCATAATGTGCAAGTATGAATATTATGGAAGTGCTCTAAAGCCTAAAATTTACTGTTTAACAATTAGAACATATTTTTATTTTTCGATAAATTATTAAAAACCATCAATGCTTAAAAAATAAAAACTGAACCGTCTTTTTTATTATTGGAGCATGGCATCCGACTCTGTATCTACGTAATGGTAAGCAAACCTACACATGAATGGGCTCGATTAATCGATTGTAGTTTAGTTGCTCCCATAGTCATTCGCTAATTGTTGCGGTTACAAAATTGGCGACGATAAAGACAAATTTGCTTTATGTTTTATCGTCAAATCAACAGTCTGTTTCATAGTCGTACCCTGAAAGGAAACTCCATAAATCGATGCAATATGGGCTTCTGAAATTCGGTGAACCCACAGACTAAAACTGAAATATGTCTAGGTTGTCTTGAATTTGATGATTTTTGCATCTGTATGGGCAGATAACGAAACTGTTCAGTTGGCCTAGCGAAGTTACAGATCCTCTTCCACCTAAATAATATTCTTCAATGTATTTTTTTTTCTTATTGTGAATTGTATAATATGTAATTGGTAAACATTTAATGCTACTACATAATTATACATAAATAAAATGCTTCCTAAATAAAAATAAATCAGATATGCAGAAAAATATGAAATGACATGCCGTGAATCTAGTGACATAGTTATAATTCTGCACAACATTTCTGTTGGAATACGTGGAACATCTAATGTGGTAAGGAGCTTTAATGAACATGATTACGAATTCTTATCGTTTCTCATACTACTTATATATAACATACTACCTTGTACCAGGAGAAGAGCACTGAGGCACTACCATGGGTTTGCGCATTGTAGCAACGTAACGTATTTGTATACGTTTACGTAAGCAGCAACCAATAGGATCGCATTATTCAATCCTATACCAAAAAAAAGCGGCCCTATTGGTTGTTGCTCACGTATACGTATACAAATCGTTACGTTTCTATAATGCGCAAACCCATGGTAGAGCCTCTGGCTCCTGAGATATAGTCTCTTGACTAAATAGAGTCAGGGCATAACTTGTTTGTAATTTTATTTTGTATTCAAATAAATAATAATATGCTATATATATATATATATATATATCATCACGGGTGCCTTACGGCGCCTGAGACCGCCTAGACGGCCCCAGGGTACCCAGCGGAGGGGTTTTTAATCCCACCTCGTCGTAGCCGATGGTATGAGTCTACACCGAACAAGTGGCTAGCTCGTCGCGATGTTTTGAATAGTCTCAATAACCCATCTATAAACAGTTTCACAAGTTGGTATAGTGAAACCGGGACCGACAGCTTAACGTGCTCTCCGAGGCACTATAGTGGTGTTGTCAAACAAATGTACATAAATTTTTAGATTAAAAACTCATTGGTACACACCGGGATTCGAACCAGGGACCTAAGTGTTTTTAAGTCCAAGGTCTAACCAACTCGGCCACCACGTATATACTCGGCCACCACGTATATTAAATAATATGCTTTGTAAGTATAATATGTCTATAAGTATATACATTTTTATTTATATGTTTAAAATTCTTTATTCATATGCGAATTTAAAATGTCTTAGGCATTGCCTACTAAAAGACTTAGAAACTAAACTTTAAAAGGGTTTAATTATGCACGGTGCATCTGTAACTAGGTATTTAAAAAATGAATATAAAACATAGATAATATTATATAATATAATACACGTAATAGATAAACATATTACCATATCAAACAAAATTGTCGCGTCATATTTATTATACTACTTTAAAAGGGTTCTGAGGCTCTACCATGGGTTTGCGCATTGTAGCAACGTAACGTATTTGTATACGTATACGTGAGCAATAACCAATAGGATCGCTTTATTTTTGGTAACATGATTGAATAAATCGATGCTATTGGTTGTTGCTCACGTATACGTATACAAATACGTTACGTTGCTACAATGCGCCAACGCTTGGTAGAGCCTCAGAACCCTTACCCGCGACAATTTTGTTTGATATGGTAATATGTTTATCTATTACGTGTATTATATTATATAGTATTATCTATGATTTATATTCATTTTTTAAATACCTAGTTACAGATGCACCGTGCATATTTAAACCCTTTTAAAGTTTATTTTTTAAGTCTTTTAGTAGGCAATGCCTAAGACATTTTAAATTCGCATATGAATAAAGAAATTTACGACGAGACGTTTAAAAATTTCGATCCAATAAAAATATTATTTAAGATCCTAGGTTTTGAACAACTGCAACTGCAATGAATTGCAAATTAAATATGAATTGCCAATGTGTATTACTGTAGAAATCTGTGAAGAATATATTGAGAAAAAGGACGAACATACCACTTTAAATAAAATAACTTGAATATGAATTGAAAATTAAATATTTTAAACAATACAAATTACTAGTGATTTATTACATATTTTGGTGAAAGAATTATTATAAACATATTTTTCATAATCGAGTGAATTTTATATTTACACGCAATTTTTCTTTATTTATTTACAAAAAAGGGGCATGTCAAATAATAAATACAATTAAATAACAAAGAGTTATATAATATACAGCCTCATTATTTTTATGTGGGTGATTTTTACAAGTAGTTAATTTTAAAATATTTTTTTAATTCACACGATATTAGCTACTTTGCATTAGTTCCCCCCTTAAATAAATAATTGAATGTTTTTTTAGTAATTATCATTTTAATAAATCATACCTTTATATTATTAGTTCTAATTATACAAGCTATTGATATTATATAATTTACTTTTAATATCGTTACACCGTCAATTCTTCATTGTAAATTCGATTTTACAATAAAAACGACTTTAATTACAAAGACTTTAATATAATATAAATGTTACTAAAACTTACCTTAATTCCAAAAATACTATTTCGGAGAATTCATTTTGTCGCGTGGTCAGAGCCGGGCAGGTCGTTGTGAACACTATGGTATGCGCAGGCGCACACACTATCGACATGGTTTGAATGCATCACGTAACACAGTTATCACCTTATGGAATTCATTCTTATGTCTTTGTTTGTATTCTCTGAAATTTATTGTTCAATCTGAAACAAGAATAAATTATGTTGTTCATTTATTTTTTATTTTGTAAGTACCTACTTTTTTTGAGATAGATTATTATTATTTTATTTAGATTGTTATTTAGATTTAGTTTATTTTCCTAGTTAAATTTATATTATTTTTGTATACATGTAAATTCAACTATATTTATTTATTATAATTTCTTATCTTTCTGTAAATAAATAATTATTGGATTATATTGCGTCTTATTTAATGTATGATGGGTTATTAGAAAATAGGGCCTTAATATGCATATTACAATGCAAGGTTCAACTAGGTCATACGAAACTGATCAGCAGAAGCCGTAGTTGGCCTTTCCGCCAATCAGATAAGCAGATATTTTGGCAGTCGGTAAAATAAAGCGATTTTATTGGTTGACGAGTAGTGTTAGGTTAAAAGTATAAAAGGCTTTTGACTAATATCTTCTTCATTTATTTGTTGATGGTTTGATGAAGTAATCGTTGATATAATAAATAAAAAAAAATTGTCACGCCCATTTCCCACGGGGATAGGCAGAAACAAGGGAGCGCCTACAACGATCCTGGCATAACCCTCTCGCTTCCTTCACATCTACCACTCTCTTCATATAAGCTCTACAGTTATATTGGCACTACAGATCCCAGGTTTTTTGAGAATGTCATTGATATTAGTTACTGAAATTGGACTACTATATAATAATAAAACTACTGCCGATATGTTATGATAAGAGACTGCCAAAGCGACTGCTCTAACAGTGTAAACAAATCATATTATATTAAGCCAAAGGCAAGGTAAAACATATTATATTTATCTAAACACGACAATTTTGCTTACATTTCTTTGAAATTCATGAATTATTTAAATGATCTAAAGCTTCCGTAAAGTCAAAACTATTTATGGTATTACAGTTCATTTAATGTACAATTTTCGTGCATTAAAGAAACCAATGCCATTTCGCTTAAAGGGATATCAAATGACAGTGTTTATCTAAAAGACCCGCTGGCATTGAGGACTTCAGGGTACGATGGCCGCGTTGCTTTAAGCCCGCTGGGTTCAATATAAAACTTCACAGGGGGCACAAGGCTAACAATTTTAATACTTGTCATAAATTCTTTCGCCATATTATTTTTACTGACCTACAAACACCTGGAATAGGTAAGTCAAGATTAAAGTATTTGTATACAATTTAACGGACCATGTAAAATCAAAGAATACATTAGCATTTCAAACGCTTTACGTAAGATTTTGAATCTGCTTTAAGGCTGGTTTTCTAGTTAAAATAAAAACTTTATAGAGAGATCTTTAGTATCCAATTTTGTTTTATTAGATTTTATTTCAGCTAATAAATTTTTAGTACTACAACATGTTTATAATAAATTTTAAGACCCGATTGGTTTATATCGGTAATTTTATTTTATTAAAGCTATATTTTTGCTAAAGACATCCCAAATTTCCAATACAAATTACAAGTTTTAATGAACTCTTCAATTATGTTTAACAGAACTAAGTTAATTCGGACTATATTAACGCGTGGTACTCTACTTTTCAGATTATTAGGTACTTTTATTCTTACCTCTAAATTTAATGAATTATTTAATGCTTTAGCAAAGTATTTTTGTGCAATAAAAGCAATTAACTTTTGTAATTCAGTAAATTACTGCTCCAAGTGCTCATTTTAACTGTGTTAATAAAGTAGTAATTGCAGAGATAATGCATTTTTATGTCTATATTTTAACCTAACCTTCTACCTATACTGATTACCAGTTTTTTACTGATTGTTCTAGATCACGTTAAGAAAACATTGTCTTGGCTTGCAACTTGTATTTAGAGTGAATCGTGAGAAATTATTGCATTACCCTACAGAGTCGTGTTAGAAGAACATTATAGAATTGAGTTCTTAATCTTTAAGACCTAAGATTCAATTTAGTGTGTTAAATTTAGGAGTAGATATTAGAATTTCTACTACGAAAGTATTGCAAAGTTTTGTTATTGCTACTAGTGTCGACGTACGCGTTTTGTTGTCGCTAGAGAATCACGTTATTTATATGTACGTTCGTTTTACGTACTCGGAATGCAATAATAGAAGTGTTAGCAATGGTCATTGTTTTAAATGTACCGCACAGAAGACGTGTTACACCATTGAGGCGGTACTCGACGCTTTCGCTTTTAGCAATAGAACAAACTCACGCGCAACTATTTGTTTTGGTAATTGAACTACAAGACTAGTAGAAAAAAATACTTATGAATGATAACATTTACAGGTTTGTTTGTAGTAAAATATTTATAAGGATAATTATTTTCACTATGACCGAAACAGTTTCAAAAAACTAAGGTACACAATGGCACTGACTGCGGAACGTAGAGATGGGTTTAGACAGAAAGCTAGTAAATACCTACTATAAGTTTTTTTTTTATTGGAGGACGACATGTGACTTTGTATCTACCTGGTGGTGAGCAGACCTACAAAGTCCATAAATGGGGTTAATTAATAATTGTTCTTAAACAATATTGATCACTCCCACTATGCTGGCTAAATGATGCGATTACGATATGGGGGGCGACAATGACGAATTGCATTACGAGTATATCCAATTACCCATTTTGTTACCGCACCCTGAAAGGAGACAACCACCTCGACAATAAATCGATGCAGTAGTCTCCTGAAAACCGGTGAACCCACAGACTTAAACCCGAAACATGACTAGGTCACTTGACGGTTTTTGGATCTGTATGGGCGGTGGTAATGAGACCGGTCGGTCGGCCTAACGAAGTTATAGAGATCTCCTCTCACCTAAAAAAGAGTAAATAAAATTAAAGGTTTTGGAGACCTGAGGAACGGGCCCAGGTGCCAACCTCACGTAGTGTAATAAATAGGCTCTGGTTTAATGATTTCTAAGTTATCTATGTAAAAAAAATATAGTAAAAGGTACAAAATTAATTATCAAAAATTATCTCTTAATTATATTGATGATTACTACGAATAACTAGTTAATGATTTAATTATAATAATTAATTTATTAAATGTAATTATAAATTATAATAATCGAAGCGGAATTTCCTTGTATACAATAATTAACATTTAATTGTTATTATTAAATGCATGTTTAATTTATTATCTTAACATTGTCACAGAAGAAATAATAGAACAATTAGCATTACTTAAAAAATGGCAAGCATATAGGTATAAATATTTGTCCACTAAGGGTAGGTACCTATAACAAGAAAAATCTATAATATGACACGTCATGTGGCTTTGTGCCTACCTGGTGGCAAGCAGAGATGTAGCGTCGTTGAGCGTGTTTTATCGCCTTTATCATGGAGAGTGCTCTGAAGAACTTTTTCATCTCATTCCTCCTTCTCCTTTCCGGTATAGGACTTCACGAGCGGGTAACATTTTGTTACCCGCTCGTGAAGTCCAACATGCAGATATACCAACCCGCACTAAAAAATTTGGTGATTCGTATATCTGTCGCACTATTAAAATGTGGAATGCTCTACCTGCTCGCGTGTTTCCTTCTTCCTATAATCTCGAGTCCTTTAAACGAAGCGTGTATAGGCATCTTAAGCCGGCATAATAGGTGCAATCAACGGTTACGTAGATCGTAGTTGTTGGTTGCATTTGTTCTTGGACCTTCATACTGCTTTCCATCAGGTAGATGTGAGGTCACATGCCGAGCTCTCATAAAAAATAAA
The DNA here is from genome assembly GCA_947458855.1 of Monopis laevigella. Lineage (NCBI taxonomy): Eukaryota > Metazoa > Arthropoda > Insecta > Lepidoptera > Tineidae > Monopis > Monopis laevigella. The sequence goes on along the minus strand of OX381580.1, from coordinate 23,741,430 downwards.
AAATAAGCAGCCCTACAAAGTCTACGAATGAGGTAGATAAATAAATTTTTGTTTAACAATATTGATCGCTCCCACTATGCTGGCTAATCCGTGCGTTTATGAAATAGGCGGCGACAGAGACGAATTGTATTATGAGTCTACTTTATTTTTTATCCTCGCTGCCTTATCGTCAATTGAACCACCCTTTTCGTAATCGCAACCTCAAAGGAGACTACCATCTCGACAATAAATCTATGCAGTAGTCTTCTCAAAGCCGCTGTGGTGAACTCACAGCCTAAAATCGAAACTTGACAAGGGTTTTTGCATCTGTATGGGCGGTGGTAACAAGATCGAAAGACTCCGAAACTCAAGAAAAAAAAACATAAATAGAACAGTATTTCATGGTCAAATTAATAATAAGCACTACTTAGCGCCCACCCTCTTTGAAATATATGTTAAAAAAGTAGTGGATATTGAAAAACCAACAAACCAAAAGTAAAATAAAAATCCAAATGTGGAAATTTATAAAACGTAATATTCCAAACTTCTATCTTATGTGGTTATAGTGAAACCTAAGATATACTTTATTTTTCAGAGATAACGGTCTCTACACAGACATACAGACTGAATAATCCCACCTGAGTTCTGTACTTCCTTAAAACCTCACGAAAACAAATAAGATTTACTTCTAATAAAGCTACATTACTAAAACAATTTATTTTCAAGTTCCTTAAATTTACATGGTCAATGTCATTGATGCCTGTTATAGTCTTAAGAAGGGTCGTCGAGACTGCCACAGAGCTGCGCCGGCGCCGACCAACGAGCGATTTCGGGCAAGGACGACCATGATCGATGTTTGTTTGCGAGCAGCCACTCTTGCGCAACCCGCAGGCTGACCGTCACTCTTGCGCACAGATCTCATCCAATAGATAGGCGAACTGTATGGGATTAATTAGAAATCACGTGTGCACGGTTTTTGCTGCCCCGTCTTGATGACAGTTTATTAACAATAAACGTAGTGTATGGAAAGGTAAAGTAACAACTTCAATCCCGGAAATAGTGGGGGGTGCAAACCGAAACTATCCCGAAATTTACTTTGCGTTAAATTGCCGTCATTTCCTTCAAACATATAAATATGTTAAAATGCACTCTATATATTTAAAATTACAGTACAATTTTGTACTACGGAATGTAGTATTAAAAGCTGTAAGATCTTGCTCTAGCGACTCGGAAATAAAACCAAAGATCTGTTGTTGAAACATTCACCAACTTCAGTCTTTGGATTAAAATTTTAGGAATTATTACTTATTTTATTTATAATTACCCAGTTACATATAAATTATTTATATTCATATCATAGTATTCTCACGCGAATATAGTCTACTTCGCCTTTCTAGACAAATTACTTTTTTGTGCTCTCGTGGCATACCGATACAAATGCCTTCATTGCTTCAAACTAGTTTTATTTACCAAAATACTGAACTAAACATAATTGCGCACGAGTGGGACTAATGCTTATTATGGTGAGGTACTTATATTAAAATAATAATGTGTGAAAATAACAATAATAAATAACAATTTATTTTATCATGTAGGACAATTTACATATATTGTTTTGGTCACAAAACTAAGCTCTAGGCTTGTACAATGTGTACCAGAAACCACAATATAATACATGTTAAGTATATTTTATAAACACCCAGACCATGACAAACTGTACAGAAAAACGTACTAATATATTTTTGCCATAGGTGGAAATCGAACCCATGGATACCACTCCAAAGGCGTAACCGCTAGTCTACGAAGTCGGTCAATAATATGAAGATTATTACACACATATTTTGCCCCTGGTCATAAACTAACCTATTGGGTGCGTTTTGTGAGCAATGTTAGCACGGCGCATTGGTCGTTTTTTTTGGAAAAAATATCGATAAATATCTGACGTTCGTAACTGTCGTTTTTTTTGCGAAATGTTACCAATAAATGTTAACATAGAATCGCGTCGGAGGTGAATTTTTATTGTTAATTTTGACAGATGTCAAAAAATCCGTATTTTCATTTCAAAGATAATTTTAAGATTTGATTTTGGATTGACATTGGTTATTAATCTTAAAATTATCTTTCGAACTATAAATATTTGTTTTCTTACATACTTTTGTTTAATTTATGTGTTTAATTACTTTGTAGATTTTAGTTTTTTATTTACTTTACTGAATAATGAAAAAAAATTTTTGGATATACAAATTATAAAAACATTAATTTCGGGAAGAAATTATGATAATGATGATGATGAAATATGATAATTTATTTTTTTATTTCGACTTTTTTACGTTTAAGGTAAATGTCAAAATGGCAGTGTCAGAAATCAGTATTTATCGTTTTGTTTGCATTGCTAAAAATACTAACAAATGTTAACATGATCTAATTAAAACGCCAAAACAGCTGATTTTCATGCTAGCACGAAATACTAGTACGGGTTAGCCAATGAAACGCAGCCCTAGGCTTGTACTATGAGTACCAGAAACAACGATATAATACATATTATAGTTTATAAACACATTTTTTTTTTAAATCGGCAACATTCAAATAAAAAAATAAAAACCCATTGAAATAGGTGAAGCAGGTGAAGTAATTAAAGATAATGTGTTCAAACAACCAAACAGACAGTATAAGACACGAACTCTTAAAAGTTAGATTATTATTCTATAGCCCATTACACCGGTATTCATAAAAATTTATTGAGTCCTTGATGAACACTTTAATTATAGAAGGTCTCTTTTTATTAGCAACAAAAATGCATATGCGGAAAGGGACAAAACTTTCTATAACTAAAGTATTCGTCAAGGACTCAATATGTTTTTATGAATAAGGCCATAGAGTCCACTCCAAATTTTTTTCTCAAATCAAATCAATATACAATTTTCTTTATTTACTTTTAATATTTATATTGTATTATATAAATATAAAAAATATATCCATATAAATGGATATTTAATAGTATCTTATAAAATTAAATAAATATAAAATTATCTTCATTTACAATTTTTGTTATACCTAAATATTTTTATAAATTTTGCCATTATTTTATGGCTATTGCCTGCCTTTTTAGATCTGAAAGGGCAGGTTGTGGCTATATAGAGAAATCATGGTTTAATGATCTTTTATTGTAAAATATTTTTGTAATGGTGGGTTCCTGGAGACCCGAGATACAGGCTTAAGCCTAATTCGGGCTTCAGTCTCACATGGATTCTGTATTATTTCATAGTATTGATGTTTTTGTAATGAGAAAAATAAATAACTATTATTATTATTAATTTTATTATTATATGGATATATAATAATACAATTTTAAATGAAAAAATAACTTTTCAATACATAGTCTCTCATAGAAATTTGCTATTAACTAATCCGAAAAAGATTTGCAAAAGAAATACTTGACATCTCTGAATTAGTGACACGTGGGCGAATAAAAACAATACCCATTTACATCAGAATTATGCAAATATATAGAAACCAGCATAGCAATTCCTATGTACCTACAACCTGTTCGTGAGAAAAAGTTGTTGCATTGTCATTTTAATTTTTGAATTGCCCTACGGATATGAACCCTATTGTTAATGATGAAAGATTTAAATTTAAATATCTTTTCCCTTAAGTAATTATGTAAAAATTTTACAGTGTTATACCTAGCATGTTGATTAAATGACGCTTTGACGGTGAGAAAAAAATATTTTTAACTAGGCAATGTTCCAAAGTTCAATTGCAGGTTAGTGAATGATTAAGTTACCACTTATTTGCCAGTATCGCCCAGAAATTAATTTAGAGACTGGCTGGGTGAAATTTTAGTGGAAGAAAAATTCATACTCTCATATAGCTTTCATACTCTCTTCTAATAAAAATAGTTTTTTGACACTTTTCTTTCATTCAGCGCGCAAATTAACTTGCTCCATAGCCAACTCAGTCGTCGGTAACGGTACTAAATTCTGTCGTGTCTATGCAGTATTTTGTGCGCTCGCGCGCAAGGCGTATGGTTACCATTTGTGTAAGTTTTAGTTATGTTATTTACTGATGTAAAGTCTATACTTAGTATATAATATTATTTTCTTTTTGTGTTTTTTTTATTTTAATTACACTATTAACTACTTTATTTCAAAAATAAACTCAAATTTTATTATAATTTATGAGTTTTTAATAGAAGATTGTTGTTTTAAAAAAAAACTTATTCCCGGTGTGTACCAATGAGTTATTAATTAAAAAATGTATGTAGATTTGTTTGACAACACCACTATAGTGCCTCGGAGAGCACGTTAAGCTGTCGATCCCGGTTTCACTATACTAACTTGTGAAACTGTTTATACATTGGGTTATTGAGTCTATTCAAAACATCGCGACGAGCTAGCCATTTGTTCGGTGTAGATTCATACCATCGGCTACGACGAGGTGGGATTAAAACCCCTCCGCTGGGTACCCTGGGGCCGTCTAGGCGGTCTCGGGCGCCGTAAGGCACCCGTGATGATACACATACACATATTGTTATTAATTAAAAAAATATATATTATAATAAAAAATTAATATATATAATTTACACAGCCTCCGTAGACAAGTGGTTGCGCCTTTGGCGTTGTATCCGAAGGTCGTGGGTTCGATTCCCACCCATGGCAAAAGAATATTAATGCGTTTTTTTCTGTACAGTTTGTCATGGTCTGGGTGTTTATAAAATATAATATGTATTATATCGTTGCTTCTGGTGCACATACTACAAGCATATATAGAGTTTACTTTGTGACCAAAGCAATATGTGTAAATTGTCCTACATATTATTATTGTAATATACAATGCTCAAGCAGCTGACTCATCTAAGATATCAAATTATTATACCTAACAATAATACACAGAAAGCCGTAGTATTTGATTATTTGTCCACAATAGTAGGTCGGGGCTTGTGAAACATGGGGACAATAGTAATTTAGTTAACATTCATCTCGTAATCCTCAGTTGAGGCAAAGAGAGATTCTTGATAAGGGGCGCCTAATACACTTTACTTGTATGGGACACACAAGTAAATGTCATGACCGAGAATGGAATGTTTGGGCTTACGACATGCCAAACTTGTCCGTGTTATGTGAATGGAATTGTATGCATGACAGAGTAAAAAGTTTGATAATTTTCCCTATTGATTTTTTTAAAGATCAAATGCAATGAAAAAAGTGCTGGCGGTACTCGAAACTTCGATCCTCGCTTTCGCGGCTAGGCACTCAACCACTGAACTATACTAACCAGCTTCCAGTCACCCACCACGAATTTTGTCATTGCTTATTGTTTACTATACACACTCCCTCTATGTGCTTTTTCATCTAATTACTCTATATTAGAGTGAAGTTAGAAATCTTAGTTTATATTACTAGATGGCAGAAAAGTCTGGTTTTTAATTTTATATTTTTCAGTACTTATTTCTTTTTTTTTAATTCCACCCACCAGGTTTTTTTTTCATTGCATCTTATCTTAAAAAAAAAAACAAAGTAAGATTATCCTGATTTCTGGTAAGAAATTTATTAAAATGTAAAAATATTTTTCCATAGGTACAGTAGTTCTACCACAAGTTTTTGCAATCAATTTTTACTATAGTCGCTAGTAACTATAGATAGGAATCAACCAATAAGAAAAGAGTATTTGAAAAATAATGCGATCCTATTGGTTGGTTCGTATCTATAATAACTAGCGACTATAGTAGAAACTGCAAAAAGTTAAAGCTACTTTGTGGTAAAGCTACTGATACTTCTGACACTAATGGGAACATTATAGGAAGTAGCTACCCTACTTCAGAACAAATAGTAGTTACCATGGGCGTAGCCAGGATTTGATATAAACGCAAAAAAATGTATGATTATATACGTGGTGGCCGAGTTGGTTAGACCTTGGACTTAAAAACACTAAGGTCCCTGGTTCGAATCCCGGTGTGTACCAATGAGTTTTTAATAAAGAAAATTATGTACATTTGGCTACTGATACTTCTGACACTAATGGGAACATTATAGGAAGTAGCTACCCTACTTCAGAACAAATAGTAGTTACCATGGGCGTAGCCAGGATTTGATATAAACGCAAAAAAATGTATGATTATATACGTGGTGGCCGAGTTGGTTAGACCTTGGACTTAAAAACACTAAGGTCCCTGGTTCGAATCCCGGTGTGTACCAATGAGTTTTTAATAAAGAAAATTATGTACATTTGTTTGACAACACCACTATAGTGCCTCGGAGAGCACGTTAAGCTGTCGGTCCCGGTTTCACTATACTAACTTGTGAAACTGTTTATAGATGGGTTATTGAGTCTATTCAAAACATCGCGACGAGCTAGCCACTTGTTCAGTGTAGACTCATACCATCAGCTACGACGAGGTGGGATTAAAACCCCTCCGCTGGGTACCCTGAGACCGTCTAGGCGGTCTCAGGCGCCGTAAGGCACCCGTGAAGGTATGTTACTGTTACTGTATGATTACACTAGGCAGAAACAAAGTCATAATGAAATCTAATAACATAATTACTTAAAAAAAAATGTAGAGATAAAAAAAATATCCCGGGATTTAGTTAACCTTATAGATTGTGGCTCCGCAGTAGTTTGTGAATGAAGTCACAAGACAAATCGAACAACTTTTCCCATGGAACCATGAAAAAATTGAAATGACAAATGAAATAAAAAATCTGTGGTTAAAATAACCAATTTGTATGGAGATAACATTTTTTTTTTTTTGCGATTTCGAAAAAATAAATGCAGTGGAGACTCTGGGTCCGTAGTCATCGGATACTAATTGGACCCTTAGAACAGCGGGGAAATGCCGCCAGCATTTTGGGCACCATGCCGCACGGCACAAATTTAGATAATATATTCATTTTATTTGATAATCTATTCTGATATAATAATAATTATTCACAATAACTTTCTCTAATAATATATTAAATTTTAAAATAATAAAAATAAATCTAATGAAATAAATATATATATATATATATAATTATTATTAGGGACATATTTGTCCCAGCAAGCGCCGAAAATATGTTAACATTTGTAATAATTATATATTTTTGGCTGCTGTCGAAACATTGGGTCCGTGGGGATCAGAATTGAAAACTTTTTATAAAGAAATTAGGCCAAAGCTTGTAGACATCTCTGGTGACAATAGAGATGGCAGCTTTTGTTTTTGTTTTAGGGTCAAATTTTTTTTTTGCTTTCATATGTATATTTTAAATTAATTTATTAAATTGTATTGTTTATATTTATTATTTGATCACAATAAATATTAGATTATATCTGCTATATTTTATTTAAAATTAATAAAAAGTTTTCTTAAACAAAACTCGAATGATTTATTTGCCTACAAACATATATCTAACATATAAGTATAGACGTACAAGATTTAATGTGACATATTTCATCATACACGTAGGATACGTGTAATGAGGAATGTAACAGATAAAATCTTTAAATTGTTATAATAATGTAGTCATTAGAATTTAATTGATGTGGCCAGACGTTATTCATGTAGTTTTACAGGCTTTCACAAGAGATTGATGTGTTTAATGAATGTTGGGGTTCCGTAATACTACTTGTACTATTATTTCTTCTGTGGTAATAATAATGGGGTTTCAAGAAAAATAAAAAAAAAAAGTAATTTTTATTTCGAAAATATAGGCTAAAAGGCTAAAAGGTTTTTATGATATTATTTTTGTGATACGTCATTATCACTCTAGCAACGAAAACAAACTGCTTTTTTTTTAACAAGCAAATATATTATGTACGATGTATGTATTATGTATTTATATACGAGCATGGAGACGCAAAGGTGAGCGTTATTTACAGTCTAATTTTGAAAATACAGTGGCATATGGCGGCGGCTCAATTATGGTCTGGGAAGGGATATGTTTAGAAGCTCGCACGGAGTTAGTAGTAGTCGACGGCGGGAATCTGAATGCTGATCGGTATATCAGGGAGATTTTAGAGGAACATGTTGTGCCATTTGCCCCATTTATTGGTAACGACTTCATTTTAATGCAGGCTAATGCTCGGGCTAACAGTGCTCGCTCAGTACAGGCATACCCAAACCATGTTGGTGTTACGGTGATGGAGTGGCCAGCACGGTCCCCGGATATGAATCCGATTGAACACGTTTGGGACTTGCTAAAGAGGAGTGTCAAATCAAGAATATACGAGGATATATAGACGATATATAGGAGGTGGCTCCTAACAATCTGGGCGAGCTGAAAAACACATAAGTTGAAGAATGACAGAGGTTGCCCCAAGAAATCACTGACAACATCATTCGCAGCATGCCCAGACGGATGGAAACCTTAATCAGGGAACGGGGGGGAAACACTCGTTATTAAACATTCATTTAATTAATTTGAAATCGTAATAAAATCTAAAATTATCAACTGTTCCTCTGTCACTATGAAATCTAAGAAAAATGCATTTTGTTTAGTTAAGTTTTTTTTTTCATTAAACTTTAAGTATGGTGTTGCAAATTAATGTCAAAACATATTAATTTAATTGTCGTTTCATGTAAATAATAATAAAGCTAACTATTTTATACTCTCTCTTTTTTGTGTTTCGCTAATTCTGCCGGTGTGTGTATAAGATACATAAACAATATTTATATTATATTACGCATTTATTAATAAAGGTGCATATCGAACCACATTTATCCAATAGTTTGTTATCAACATTTTTAGTCTATTACAGCGTGTACGTAGTACTTTGTTTAATCCGTGATAGAGTGCTTGTGACGACATGCAGATTTTTTAGATTTCAAATATTAATATCTCAAAAACCAGTTAATTATTTTTAAAATAAACTAAATTAGTTTTTTGGCTATATTTTAGATTTTTTTTTTTTTATTTTTTTTATTTTCGTCGGAAGCCCATTAAATAACAAATAATTGTTACGCCGACCGACCGGTCGCGTTATATGTATTATACGCCCATACAGATGCCATGTGTCGGTTTTTTTTTCTGTGGGTTTACCGGTTTTTAGGAGACTATTGCATCGATTTATTGTCGAGGTGGTAGTCTCCTTTTAGGGTGCGGTTACAACGGATGATTGAATTGACGATAGCGAGGATATTACAATAGACTCGTAATGCAATTCGTCTCTGTCACAGTCCATTTTGTAATCGCAACATTTAGCCGACATAGTGAGAGTGATCAATATTGATCAACCCCATTTATGAGTTTGTAAGTCTGCTCACCACAAGGTAGATACAAAGTCACATGCCGTGCTCCAATCCATAATGTATATTGCTCCTTGAGTTGAGTTCACTTTTATTTTTAGTTTTCAGAGCACGCCATGTGTCTTGTGTTGACAGATTTCATTTTTATTGTTCGAGGCTTTGTAATTTTTTTTGTTAGTATTACTACTCACGGTTAGTGGCCGAAGTGCGATTTTTTTATGGCTACAAATTCTGACAGTAGGTCCTTTGCATGTCGAACTTCTATAGCTTATACAGCACTATGTAATAAGCAGATTTACAAGGTGCATGAATAGGTATGAACAAAAGGTGTTTAACCACAGTAATAGTCTTCAATATGTATTAACTATTATTAAAAAAAAAAAACTGAAAAATATGGTCAATTTTGTTAACGAAATTAAACTATATTTTTTCGATATGGTTATACCTTTGATGTATTGCAGACTAAATTAAAAACCATAAAATTAATAAGTTTTTAATTGATACTTTCTTATAAGGTGTACGGAACCGTAATGTTGCGAATACTAATCGTACTTATACGCTTTTTTTCACATACACATTGTGAAATATGATGACAGACTGGTTACAGGTGCAAGCAAGGTTAATGTTAATATGTTTGTAAACACAAAGTAATGAATATTTAAGTTAAAAATAAATATATTTAAGTAGTTAGCTGCACTGTAAGTAGAGATACTGCAAAATATTAATTTAAGGTCGCTTAAGGCGATATATGAAAAAAAAACTTTTCGAAATAGAGTTTTATCCCTTGCACGTATTTAAAAGACGTAGATATTGCCCCCTTGATGTATAACTTTTAATAGACACAAATTAAAAAAAAACAATAAAAAGATGCTTTCAACAGAAATCTTTAATTATTATTAATATTTGGCCTTATTCATAAAAAAATATTGTGCCTTTAAGAACACTTTAATAACTCATTCACACTTTAATAAGAACTTAAATTAGGTTTTGTCTAATTTACGCAAATTTTGTTTATGTTGCAAAAAAAAAGAGGCAAAACCTACAATAACTAAAGTTCTTAAATAACTCGAATGATTGTCTTTAATAAATACCATAGAATTTATATTTTACTTGCTTTTTTTTGCCCGCATAATAAGTTTTTTTTTTGTATTCTCTATATTATTAGATTTCATGTTTCTATTTAAAATGGTGGCTGAGATTATAAAATCCCTACCTACTTAGATTACCAATATACGTCCTATTCCGATTTCGCAATTGACCGTTATTTTAATGAAAACAAAAAGAATATGTAGTTATGTTATAGTTTCAAACCTATATACTAAATCATCTGGTAATAAAAAAAATATATTTCTCAAAACGTAAATATAATTTTAATGCAATTTTAAATATTTTTTATATATCTATCTAACTTTTTCCATAGAAGAAATTTTTTCTCAATCTCATGTATTTAAAAACTTTTAAAACACGAACACCCTATATATCTGCACTCCCTATAGCTACGTTGAAAAACTATATACCCTATCCTTCCCAAGATCCCAAACTATCTCCATACCAAATTTCATATAAATTGGTTTAGCGGTTCTAGCGTGAAAACATAACAAACAAAATAACAGAGTTACTGTCGCATTTATAATATTAGTATGAAATAATATTCAAAAAAACTACCACTAAATTATAATACACGGGTCCTAGTTTTAAAAACAGGGTGATTTCATATTTTTTTATATGAAAAATTTGTTGCAATTATTTTTTCAAATACCCTCAACAAACTTATAACTAAATATCAAACTTTTACCAAGTTATCGAGATATGTTAAATTTATTATATATTTTTCAGTAATATGGAAGAAATTCAATATCATCATTTTTAAATAAGCGGGTTTTTATTGTTTTTGTTTTTTATGTAATGTTAAAATATACGTGGTGGCCGAGTATATACGTGGTGGCCGAGTTGGTTAGACCTTGGACTTAAAAACACTAAGGTCCCTGGTTCGAATCCCGGTGTGTACCAATGAGTTTTTAATTAAAAAATGTATGTACATTTGTTTGACAACACCACTATAGTGCCTCGGAGAGCACGTTAAGCTGTCGGTCCCGGTTTCACTATACCAACTTGTGAAACTGTTTATAGATGGGTTATTGAGTCTATTCAACACATCGCGACGAGCTAGCCACTTGTTCGGTGTAGACTCATACCATCGGCTACGACGAGGTGGGATTAAAACCCCTCCGCTGGGTACCCTGGGGCCGTCTAGACGGTCTCGGGCGCCGTAAGGCACCCGTGAAGATATATATATATATGTTAAAACTTCTTAAAATAATATTTATACGATCATCCTTCTAGCATTCTCTTACACTTTGTTTAACACCATTAGCCGCTCCCACTATGCCGGCTAAATGATGCGCAATTCATACATCTTGTCGCACTATTAAAATGTGGAATGATCTACCTGCTTACGTGTTTCCTTCATCATAACCTTGAGTCCTTTTAACGAAGCGTGAAGATAGAGATCTTAAGCCTGCATAATAATGGATGAAACCAACATTTACATAACTTGTAATTGCTGGTTGTATTCATTCTTGGACCTTCATACTATTTTTCATCAGTTAGATTTTAAGTCACGTGCAGCTTAAATATAAATATCATCACGGGTGCCTTACGGCGCCAGAGTCTACCTAGACGGCCTCAAGGTACCCAGCGGAGAGGTTTTTAATCCCACCTCGTTGTAGCTGATGGTAAAAGTCTACACCGAACAAATGTCTAGCTCGTCGCCATGTTTGGATAGACTCAATAACCCATCTATAAACAGTTTCACAAGTTGGTATAGTGAAACTGGGACCGACAGCTTAAAGTGCTCTCCGAGGCACTATAGTGGTGTTATTAAACAAATGTACATATATTTTTAGATTCTCATTGGTACCCACCGGGGTTTGAACCAGGGACCTAAGTGTTTTTAAGTCTATGGTCTAACCAACTCAACCAAGTGCTGCTTCTTTAGATTTATTCATTTACCTGCATATAGAAATAGCATTTTCAACTATTGCAAATCCCTCCTTTATCCATCAGGATTGAGGGGTCACATTAGGGCTCAAGTTTCCCAGTCCGTTCCGTAATATGTTGGCCAGTTATATTGGAGTCCCTACTAATAAATAACGAAAATATTGAGACGATTTATATATATACGTGGTGGCCAAGTATATACGTGGTGGCCGAGTTGGTTAGACCTTACCCTACTAACAGAACTTTTTCCATAGATTTTTTTTCTCAATCTGATGTATTTAAAAACTTTTAAAACACGAACACCCTATATATCTGCACTCCCTATAGCTACGTTGAAAAATTATATACCCTATCCTTCCCAAGATCCCAAACTATCTCCATACCAAATTTCATATAAATTGGTTTAGCGGTTCTAGCGTGAAAACATAACAAACAAAATAACAGAGTTACTGTCGCATTTATAATATTAGTATGAAATAATATTCAAAAAAACTACCACTAAATTATAATACACGGGTCCTAGTTTTAAAAACAGGGTGATTTCATATTTTTTTATATGAAAAATTTGTTGCAATTATTTTTTCAAATACCCTCAACAAACTTATAACTAAATATCAAACTTTTACCAAGTTATCGAGATATGTTAAATTTATTATATATTTTTCAGTAATATGGAAGAAATTCAATATCATCATTTTTAAATAAGCGGGTTTTTATTGTTTTTGTTTTTTATGTAATGTTAAAATATACGTGGTGGCCGAGTATATACGTGGTGGCCGAGTTGGTTAGACCTTGGACTTAAAAACACTAAGGTCCCTGGTTCGAATCCCGGTGTGTACCAATGAGTTTTTAATTAAAAAATGTATGTACATTTGTTTGACAACACCACTATAGTGCCTCGGAGAGCACGTTAAGCTGTCGGTCCCGGTTTCACTATACCAACTTGTGAAACTGTTTATAGATGGGTTATTGAGTCTATTCAACACATCGCGACGAGCTAGCCACTTGTTCGGTGTAGACTCATACCATCGGCTACGACGAGGTGGGATTAAAACCCCTCCGCTGGGTACCCTGGGGCCGTCTAGACGGTCTCGGGCGCCGTAAGGCACCCGTGAAGATATATATATATATGTTAAAACTTCTTAAAATAATATTTATACGATCATCCTTCTAGCATTCTCTTACACTTTGTTTAACACCATTAGCCGCTCCCACTATGCCGGCTAAATGATGCGCAATTCATACATCTTGTCGCACTATTAAAATGTGGAATGATCTACCTGCTTACGTGTTTCCTTCATCATAACCTTGAGTCCTTTTAACGAAGCGTGAAGATAGAGATCTTAAGCCTGCATAATAATGGATGAAACCAACATTTACATAACTTGTAATTGCTGGTTGTATTCATTCTTGGACCTTCATACTATTTTTCATCAGTTAGATTTTAAGTCACGTGCAGCTTAAATATAAATATCATCACGGGTGCCTTACGGCGCCAGAGTCCACCCAGACGGCCTCAAGGTACGCAGCGGAGAGGTTTTTAATCCCACCTCGTCGAAGCCGATGATAAGAGTCTACACCGAACAAATGGCTACCTCGTCGCAATGTTTGGATTGACTCAATAACCCATCTATAAACAGTTTTACAAGTTGGTATAGTGAAACTGGGACCGACAGCTTAAAGTGCTCTCCGAGGCACTATAGTGGTGTTATTAAACAAATGTACATATATTTTTTAGATTAAATTCTCATTGGTACCCACCGGGGTTTGAACCAGGGACCTAAGTGTTTTTAAGTCTAAGGTCTAACCAACTCAACCACGTGCTGCTTCTTTTGATACATATATTTATTTACCTGCGTATAGGAATGGGATTTTAAACTGTTGCAAATTCCTCCTCCATCCATCAGGATTGAGGGGTCACATTAGGGCTCAAGTTTCTCAGTCCGTAATATGTTGGCCAGTTATATTGACATCCCTACTAATAAATAACAAAAATATTTAGACGATTTATATATATATATACGTGGTGGCCGAGTATATACGTGGGTGGCCGATTTGGTTAGACCTTGGACTTAAAAACACTTAGGTCCCTGGTTCGAATCGCGGTGTGTACCAATGAGTTTTTAATAAAAAAAAAAATGTACATTTGTTTGACAACACCACTATAGTGCCTCGGAGAGCACGTTAAGATGTCGGTCCCGGTTTCACTATACCAACTTGTGGAACTGGGTTATTGAGTCTATTTCGAAACATCGCGACGAGCTAGCCACTTGTTCGGTGTAGACTCATACCATCGGCTACTACGAGGTGGGATTAATAACCCCTCCGCTGGGTACCCTGGGGCCGTCTAGGCGGTCTCAGGCGCCGTAAGGCACCCGTGATGATATATATGTATGTACCTATTTAGACGACCTAATGCGGTAACAATGACATCATACCACTTTCCTACGTTTTAATAATTCCTTTGATGTTATACCACTTCCTGAAGCGTTACTTATTATGGCGAAATTAATCGCTAATTAAGATAATCAATATTTCTGTTGCAGAATAATTAAGATAATCAATATTTCTGTTGCAGAATAATTGACCCCGGCAGAATGTTTCAACACGAATCTTTGCTTGGAAAAAGTTACAAAACAAACCGTTTAAATTCGGTTAAATACCGATTTGGTGTCAGGTTTTATTTCTGTATGTCTAATTAATTGTACAGTAGATAATAATGTCGAATTGTACACCTTTTTTTTAACTCTATTATAGTAGCCTTTGCAATCAATAGTGATAGATTTATTACCCAATTTTATATTTTGGGTGAAGACTTATTTAAGTATTTATTTTTATTTTTAGAAAATGCATATGTAACACAAAGAATGACTATATAAACCATTATTAATTATATATAGGTACGTGGTGGCCAAGTGGTTTAGACCTTAGACTTAAAAACACCTGTTGGTACCTGGTTCAAACCCCAATGAGTTTTTAATCTAAAAAAATATGTACATTTGTTTAACAACACCACTATAGTGCCTCGGAGATCATGTTAAGCTGTCGGTCCCAGTTTCAATATAGCAACTTGTGAAACTGTTTATAGATCGGTATATGCAAAACATCGCGACGAGTTAGCCACTTGTTTGGTGTAGACTCATACCATCGGCTACGACGATGTGGGATTAAAACCCCTCCAGAATTTATAGATGGGTTATTAAGTCTATCCACCGTGAAGAGCTAGTCACTTATTGAGTGGAGACCCAGAATACCATCGGCTACGACGACGCGGTGGGAATCAAACCCCACCGCTGGGTACCTTGAGCCCGTCTAATATATAAAAAGTAATAAAAACAGGTTAAGGTATTATACTAGCTGATCCGCATAACTTCGTCGCATGCGCTCGAAATAATGGAAGCTCTCAAAAGGAATACATTTTCCCCGTTTTTGCAACATTTTTCATTGAAAACTCTAGTTGTAACGTAATGTTATTTAGTATTCCTCGATAAATGGGCTATCCAATACTAAAATATGTTTTCAATTTGAAGCAGTAATTCCTGAGATAAGCGCGTTTAACCAAAAAAACAAACTCTTCAGCTTTATTTAGTAATAGATTAGTATAGATTTTTATATCTTTTCAATAGTATAGTATTAGTAATAGTAATTGACATAGAAATTCAGTAACTCTATTACAAGTTTTTGCTAACAGTTTATACTACATACTATAGATAGGGATCAACCAATAGGATCGCTTTATTTTTCAAATAAGCCTCTCTTATTGGTTGATTCCTATCTATAGTTACTAGCGAATATAGAAAGAACTGTTTGCAAAAGCTTGTCTTAGAGCTACAGATACGTCATGATGACCAACATCCATTCTAATGTTCCCAAATTCTTCAAACAACAAACACTTATAATATTATTATGATTATTATAAATAGAGTTTTTATTATTCATATAGTATTGACATTTAAGTAGTAAACAAATTACGGGTATATTAGCCCTGCGGCGAGGTTCTGTTCTACCACGTAAGGTGTACTACTAATACGTAACTATTTATTACCTACAGTTTATAGTTGTTGCCCGCTACAAAAAACATGATTTGTTTAGATTTTTTTTTATAGTTAGTTGTCGTTAAGCTGTCGGTCCCGGTTTCACTATATCAACTTGTGAAACTGTTTATAGATGGGTTATTGAGTCTATTCAAAACATCGCGACGAGCTAGCCACTTGTTCGGTGTGGACTCATACTATCGGCTACGACGAGGTGGGATTAAAACCAACCCGCTGGGTACCCTCAGGCCGTCTAGGCGGTCTCGGGCGCCGTAAGGCACCCGTGATGATATATATATTTTAATAGGTGTCTATTACAACGTGCAACCCATCATGTCTAAGTCTACACTAATCATTGCATAAAAAAAAGAACGCATGTTCAAATAGCATTATACCCACCAGTAAAAGAAAAGAAAGAAAAACTTTATTTATCGCTTACAACAGTCACATTAAACACTGGATAAACATTGGTAAAAAATATTGTTAATAAAACTAATAAGAAAATAAACATATATTCTCAGTAACAATAATTACTACTGTTGCATGGCGACAAATAGGTGACCAGCTCAGCATAAGCTACAGCCATGCTGCAGCGCTGATTTTCAGCTGGTGCCCACAAAATTAGATCACATATTACGAGTACATTTACAAATTCACATAATACAAATATACTCATGACATCAATTTATACCTACCTATTACCTAAACAGAATGTACAATAAAATAAAACTACCTAAATTATCTCCAAACCTACAATATTAAATTAGATAAAAAAAAAAAATATAAAACTAAAATTAAATATCATATAAATTACTACAATATTTATTCACAATAACAAAATTAATGAAAAAATGCATACAAATCGGTGCACTAGTTTTCAAGTACTGTATGCATTTACAACAACAGACATGAATTCTAAATTGTCTTTTAGTGTTCGTCCCGCCTATTGCTTTTTTAATCAAATCAATGTATATATATTTTTTCATTTAGGTATATAAAATTTTGTTGAATGTATAGAGAGATAGGTTTTGTGCAACTCATCTTAATGTAAACTAGGTTTAAATGCTAGGTCCTGTTAGGTCGGTAGAGACAGTGTAATATATTGCAACAATATAAGTTAAATACCAGCAGTAAATGTTAAATAACTTGGTACTGTCGACATCAGATCCTGGTTCATAAGAAGGGTCACGGGTTCATGATTTACACTCACCAAAAGCATTATATTTATTATTGTTTTTTTTTTTTTCAGATTTCAGCCTCCTATCGATTTCAGGCTACTAGCAGTTTTAATCGCCTAGGTAGCTTTGAATTCGTGGCGGGGAGTAAGTACCATTAAGGGTGCCTTACCCAGCTGTACCCAGAGGGAGGTTTCATTACCACCTGATCTTAACTGATGTATTTAAATCGAATAAGTGGCAAGCTCGTCGCAGTGTTTATATAGGCTCTATAACCCATCTATAAACAGATCCATAAGTTGGCGTAGCGAATCTGGTACTGACAGATTAGCGCTATACTAGTGTTTATTTATTTTTATTTAAAATTCTTTATTGGACAAAACTGTTCAAACAAATGTACATTTTTACCTACATTTTTAAATTAAACACTAATTGATATACACTGGGGTTTAAACTCGTAAGTTATAAAACTGGGATGTTTTTGAGTAAGATCGACTGCCTCCATAGCTAGTAGTACCTATAACTACTAGCTATGGAGTTCGTCGGCTCGATTCCCACCCATGGCAAAAAAAAATATAGTAAAAGGTACGTTTTTCAGTACAGTTTGTCATGGCCTGAGTGTGTATAATATGTATTATATAGTTGTTTCTGGTAAACATAGTACAAGCCTAGAATTTAGTTTGTGACCAGATAAATATGTGTATATTTTCCTACATATTATTATTATTATTAAGATCCAACCAGCTCCCCCACTACGCATAACATTAATTTCTTCATGAGAATATAAATGCTTAATAAGATAATATATTGGATAAAAGCGAAGCCCGTGTAAATAAATAGCATATATTCAAGTAAAGATATCTTTGTTACACAATATAGGGGTTTGTAACGCACGATAATTGTTATTCACGTAATATAGAATAAAAGCCAGTAATGTAATAGGTACCTATAGGTTGTAATATGTAGATACCTACAATGGGAAATGTTTTGATAAATTAGCGATTATGCCCAGTCTAGTTAAAAGCTCGGTTTTCTTTTTGTGATGCCGTTGGTGCGTTGGTGGTTGGTGTATCTGGAGGTCATGGATTCAATTCGCACTTATCGCAAAACAATTTTAGTACTCTTCTCTGTACAATTTTTCATAGTCTGGATGTTTCCATAATATTATATGAGTATTAGTATAGTTGTTCCTATATATAGTTGTATATATATAGTTCAAGCTTAGAGCTTATTTTGTAACCAGTGCAATATATGTGAAATGTCCTACATGATATTATAAACAGGTTTAGGCAAAAGTGGGTTTATCGAAAAGTTTCTGAAGAGAGCAGTAGAAGTCCCAGCCAAGAGTAGAGGAAGCTAAAGAAGTATGTAGAGATTATAAAATGTAGAGTACATAGTAATATATACTCTCTGTCTACCCCATAATAAAGAAACAGGTAGATGGTTTAATGTATGTAAATCTGATGTATTCCATACCTCTGGTAATTTATAGATTGTTTTAATAATACGGTATTAAAAAATAACTTTGTATTTCGCAGTAGTTTGTATAAAACTTTTTAAATAATTTACGATTTTGTTCATGTTATGGACACCCTGTATCTATTTTTTTTTATTAATTTTCAAGGTCGTGAACTACTATTAGCAGCTTTACTATAATGACATTACGTAGTAAGTACTTTGACATTTTGAACTTAACACGTTACGTGCAAAAGACATCAACGAGCGAAATCTCCTATTCGTAATGATAACTATTAGTAATTATGCTTTTAGTGCAAATGTGTGCACATTTAATACTTAAAATCGTAGCTATGTAAGAAATGTTTAATTCAAACATGTTTGGACGTAAAATTGTTTTAATTGAGGACAAGGATGTCTAGTCGCGGCCGCTCGACTGCCGCATCAGCCGCTCCGTTCCGCTTAAACGTTCCTGCTTATGCATCATTAAATTGATATTAACATAACATTCACCTGTTCACTTAAACAATGACGTAACTGCCGGAAGGTTTGTTTTAAAAAAAAAACACTGAGGTCTCACTGTGTAGTCGAGGAAAGTTTGTTGAAGGCTGTTTGACACTTAAGGTTTACACTTGCACTAGGTACTGAGGTGAGAGTGGTATCAGAGGTCGCGCTCTCGGGGCCGCCGCTCACGTTTGACTGAAACGGCTCGCACTCTTCACTCGCTGCATGCGGAACGAAAGCGAGAAAGAAAGGGACAAATAGTTTAATAAAGTCTTCCTTCTACTCATTCATGCTATAAACAGCTGCTTTCTTATCGCTGCTGGTATCACCGAAGGCATTACTCATGTCCACAACAAAAACTCTACCTAAGTAGTTTTTGTTTTGTGTCTATAAGTGCGTACGTAAATACCTAAATAACTACCTCTTCTTTGATATTGCATTTTGATGAATATTTCGACTTTATTAAAGGGTGTTTGGTAGAGAGTTAGCCAAATTTAAGGGTCGAGTAGGTAAGTACAGTAAACGGCAAGGTAAAGTATAAGATTTTAAAGTAAATTGAACCTTAATACAAAAGCATAGAGTGCATGGGAGTATACCATTACCTTGCCGTTTACTGTACACATATTTATAAAATACAAATTCAGTAGAACAAAGTTCAACTTTATAGAAGAAAATTTGGGTCCCAATGGTCTTATGAGCTTATGGTCTTATGATTTGGGTCCTATAGCAATTATAAAGTAGAACTTTTTTTCTTTCTTTAAATTTTTATTTGACTATGACAGCTCATGTGTTATTTTGAAGAGTATATTCAATAGGTACTTTGTTTGCCAGTGGTGAAGCATATCCAATTTTTAAAACAATATACCAAAATATGTACTAAAAATAGTTAAAATCATTTTTGAACATTATTTAAACTTAAATTGTCTTGCTAGCTGTACAATTTTAAATTTCAAGGCAAAGAGAACTGCTTTTTCGGGGCGTAACGGAATACATATTCAGGGCAAATAGGAAAATAATATTTAGGGGCAAACTTTTGAGGGCTAAATGGAACAAGTCCTATTATGTTTAAGTCAACGCGTGTTGGTCATCTTTGAGTTAAACAATAGTAACGGTCTGATTCCCGCACTCATTAGTTACTTATTACTGATATTATATAATAGGTAAATAGACATAATACTTACAAATGGCATTTAGTTCCGCGTGCGAGTACATAAATCTTGTACACACTGCAGTATAATTGAACAAATTACTTCAACATAGCGCTTACCAGCCCTGAAACCTTTTTGACTGCCTCCGTGGTCTAGTGGCGCCTTTGGCGTTGTATCTAGAGGTCGAGGGTTCGATTTCTATTTATGGTGAAACAATATTAGTACTTACGTTTTGGTCATGGTATGGGTTATATGTTTATCACATATTAAAGGTTAGCTGGTAGATAATGCCTAAGGAATTAAGTTCGTCTTTGTACATAACTTTTGTTTATATATATATATATATATCATCACGGGTGCCTTACGGCGCCCGAGACCGCCTAGACGCCCCCAGGGTACCCAGCGGAGGGGTTTTAATCCCATCTCGTTGTAGCCGATGGTATGAGTCTACACCGAACAAGTGGCTAGCTCGTCGCGATGTTTTGGATAGACTCAATAACCCATCTATAAACAGTTTCACAAGTTGGTATAGTGAAACCGGAACCGACAGCTTAACGTGCTCTCCGAGGCACTATAGTGGTGTTGTCAAACAAATGCACATAATTTTTTTAATTAAAAACTCATTGGTACACACCGGGATTCGAACCAGGGACCTAAGCGTTTTTAAGTCCAAGGTAAGTAGTCCAACTAGGCCACCACGTATATCTTATAATATTCACGTATAACTTTTGTTTACTGTGTAAATAAAGTGACTTGCTCCAACAGCTTCACGAGTGTGACAGGGATAGGTGAGAGTGATTATTAATGAACACTATTAAATAAATAACAATGGCCAATGAGTTTTTAATAAAAAAAATATATAATATATACATTAAATATACATTTGTTTGACAACACCATTATAGTGCCTCGGAGAGCATGTTAAGCTGTCGGTCCCGGTGTCACTACACCAACTTGTGAAACTGTTTATAGATGGGTTATTGAGTTTATTCAAAACATCGCGACCATAAAATATTTCGCCAGTGTCGCAAATGTAAAAAAAAAATGCCTTCTCCATACAAACTGGTAATGTTAAAATGATCAATTTGTATGGGGAAACCAAATTTTATTTTGATTTGCTACACATGGTTTAAAATAACATATAATAAACAAATATAATAATATTTGGTACAAGAAAACTTAAAAAAAACATTAATAATATTAAAAATAAAAGGCATATCAATATAAACTAAAACTAAACATTAAAAATACAGGGGAAAATTTAACAAAAAAAATAAATAAAAAAATATCCACTATCACTGTCCCGATTTTGTCCCGGCCCGAAGGTTCCCATAACACTGGCAGCATTACCTCTTTGTACTGCCAGTGATATCCTTTGTTTAAAGAAATATCCGGACCGGGAATCTCCAGTGATCTCATTTAGAAGAGCACATATGTTTTTGCTGAATTCCTTGGCTTCAGAGCCCCAAACCCCAGTTGTCTCCACAGCAAATGGAACAAATAAATAATCAGATTTTAAATTTTGATACACATGGTTCCATAGGAAAAGTTGTTCGATTTGACCAGCAGAACCTCATATTAGCCCAAAGTACATCCCTTCAAATTCACCCTGTATAACCTGAGTTTTTTTATTATTTTTGATTTATACGGGATTAAAATTTATTCGAGTTTGGTAAAAAAAAACGATTAAGTTTACTTTAATATTTTATTATTATATAATAAATAATATAATAGATCATGTTTTTATTATTATTTTATACCTACATCCTCTTAGGAAGTCTCAATGCTCAAATTACCCTCATACCTAATAAAATTTGTACGCAACAAAAAACTAATTACAGTCATAGATTACAGTTTTTTATTGGAATAACGTATAGCTATTTTATTCAAATTAATTTAGATTATAGTAGCTTTTTGTTGGTATTAAAGACGAGAAGACTAGTTAATTACTACTTGAAATCACGATTTTATTATCTTGTACAATAAAAAATTAACACTAATTATTCTTAAAACTGGGCTGAGATATTAATTAAAAAATAACAACTTACTATTTTGCTTCAAGTCAAATACAAACAAAATGACAACAACATAGGTATTAGGTACCTACATTAAAATAATTTTTAATGTAGGTACCTAATACAAACAAAATGACAACAACATAGGTATTAGGTACCTACATTAAAATAATTTTTAATTTCATAACTTATTAAACTAAGGTTATAAATCAAAACCCATTTTCTAATAACTAAAATCATAACTTAATATTAATTTTCTTCTTTATTTAATTATGTCAATATTAATTTCTAGATTATTATGCCGCAGCAGCTTGATTACCGTATTGTTAATTTGATTTTCATATTCCTTAGGATTATGAGAGACAATGTTCTTAGCTATCCATGGATTTTTCGTGGTGCCGTCTATCACGTGGTTGGAAGGTGGAGGAATGAACTGTAGCGTTCCCGGACTTGAGACCGCCAAGTTGGGTGAGGTGAGTTCAGAAATTGTGTTGATAGTTGTTGATGGCTTTTAATTCTCCCCTGCACGTGTTTACTGGAGAGTGACTGGAGATCCAACATCAGATTTCTTTTAGGACAAAAAATATCCATAGCTATTTAAGGTAGCAACGCAAAATGCAATGGGTACTTTAAAAAAAATCTTTGATCCTTCTTATATATATCATCTTTATACCTACTGTTTACTTGTCCCGAACTTTTGACTGGTAGAGCAGCAGGAGATTGCCTTTGTATCTACTCTGTTCTTGCGATACAGTTTTTAATAAATCATAAATCATTTATTTGTTTAAGAGACATAGGTTATAATATAAGTTGTTACATTTTTATTTTTAGCTCTCTATGCTCTGCCAGAGGGCGTGTAAACATTAATGCTATATTAGTACAGTCATAATATTAGCCAACAAAACAATACAATTTTCAACCTAAACTAAATAATTATCATAAATTCTTTTCACTAAGGAATTCGTTTATTCTATAATAACATTTTAAAATGAGCATACGATGAAGTTTTCTCTTAAATACATTCAAATTACTAATATTTCTTAATTCTAATGGAAGTTTATTATATATGAGTGGAGCCATTCGCAGAACACTTTTATTGAATAAGCTAGTTTTGTGTGGCAGTAAATTAAGTTTATCTTTAGATCGAATTCGATCTCTAAATTTAAACACATTAATATTACTTTTTACAAATATCGCAGATTCATAAATATACATAGAGGGAAATGTTAAAATATTTAAAGCTATAAAGTGTGGTCTACATGAATCCTTTTGTTGAAGGTGACATATGGCTCGTATGCATCGTTTTTGTGCTCTAAATACTCTGTCTTTATCAGTTGAATTGCCCCAAAATATTATTGCATACCTTAAAACTGATGCCACATAGCCATGATAGGCAATTACAGCTGTAGACTGGCTAACAATTTTACTAAGTTTGTAAAGTGCATATGAGATTTGACATATTTTTTTGGATACATTCTCCACGTGACATTTCCAGTTTAATTGCTTATCAATATACACTCCTAAAAATTTTGTAATATCTGTCTCCTCAATGCTTGTTCCTTCATACTTAATATTTAAACTACTTTTCTGGTTCCTTTGTCTAAAATTCATTAATTTGGTTTTTGTAAGATTTATTTTTAAATTGTTTAATTTTAACCATTCTATTATACAATTTAATGTGTAATTAATGTCACCTTCCATAGTTGTTAAATTGTCATCCACGAATAAAACAGTACTGTCATCAGCAAATAGTGTCATAGGGTGTTTTGTAATTTGAGGTAAGTCATTAATATAAATAATAAAAAGCAAAGGCCCTAACACACTACCTTGTTGTACAACGTGTTTAACAATTCTATAATTTGATACATACTCTGACTCGGTTTTAGTTTTGTTATTAATGCGTGTTATCTGAGTAGCTTGTATCCTATTTGATAAGTATGATCTAAGTAAATCATTAGCGATTCCTCGAATTCCGTATATATTTAATTTTTCAAGTAAAACTGTATGGTCCACATGATCAAATGCCTTGGTCATATCCATGTAGACAGCTACAGTTGACCTCCCATTATCCATGTTTTTCACTACTGAAAAAATAAAGTCGTATATGGCTTTATTAATTGTATTATTTTTTCTAAACCCATATTGCTCTGCCGCTAGAATATTATTTACTTCCAAGTAGTCATAAATTTTTGAATATAATACTTTCTCATAAATTTTAGACAATATTGGAATCAGCGCTACTGGTCTATAACAATTCATATTAGTTTTATCGTCTTTCTTAAATACCACTTACAATACTTAAGTTTATCATATAACACACTACTTCAGAAATCACCATTGAGACATCTTTTACTATTTTAGTTGCTATGCTATCATATCCGCAGCTATTGGTATTTTTTAAGCAATTAATTATTTTATAAATGTCAAGTGGCATGACTGGTGTCATAAAAATAGAGTTATATTTATTATATGTAATTTTATTTCCACTGCAATTATTATTATATTTTTTATCGTTTAAATTATTATTACATTTTTCATTATTACTAACACTATTATTATTTGAATTATTACAATCATTAACCTGATTATTCTTACTATTTATAGATTTAATTTCATCAATATAAAAATTATTAAAATTCGTAGCAATTAATCTTGGACATTTTATGTATGAGCCATTAACATTTATTTGTCTAATATATTCTTTAGGCAACCTTGTTTTGTTATTGTTAATTATTTTCCACATGGCTTTTGATTTGTTTACAGCAGTAGCTATGTAGTAATTATTTCGTGATTTTTGTGTTTGTTTAATTACATTTTTAAATCTTTGAGAATAGATTTTAAGATTATATTTATTACACTGACTGGGTCTCTTTCTGTACTGCCACAACAG
Source organism: Monopis laevigella (assembly GCA_947458855.1). Lineage (NCBI taxonomy): Eukaryota > Metazoa > Arthropoda > Insecta > Lepidoptera > Tineidae > Monopis > Monopis laevigella. The sequence goes on along the minus strand of OX381580.1, from coordinate 23,716,007 downwards.
TTCCCTCTTACGCTTACTACAAATTTTTATTCCGTGTGATATCCATGTAGGTTTTGATTTAGTTGGGACCTTCATTCTGACTATAGGAAAACATAGATCATAAATCAGTTTAAATAAATCATAGAAACTATTATACGCCTCATCAGGATCTTGAGTTTCGTAAACATCACTAAACTTCAATTGGCTAATATATGTGAAGATTTTTTTTCTATTTTCAATGCTATACTCCCTTCTATTTACGTACCAAAATTGTAGGGTACAAGTTTTTTTGACCTGGCATTTTAGTATCTGGGCAGTGTGGTCAGATAGACCAAATTCAATTATCTCTGCTTTACAACCATTTATATTGTGCATAAAATTATCTAAACAAGATTTACTATCGAGACGGGTAGGCTGGGTAAGTTCAACTCTTAGATTGTAACTTTTGATTAATTCTAAAAAGTTTTGTGAAGTCTTATTATTTTGTAATATATCAATATTAAAGTCTCCGCAAACGATTAACTTGTTATTCTTTAAACAAAATTTATAGAGCATTATGTCAAGTTTAGACAAAAATATATCAATATATTTATAGTTAATTTTAGGTGCTCTATATACACATAATACTATTATTTTGTGCTCCAGAAGATTTATTGCCGAACATTCTAATATGCCTTCCACTGATAAATTATTAATATCATTGATAGGAGTAAAGTTATGTTTCAAATTGACCAAAATACAAGAGCCGCCATGTCTACTTAGCCTATAGGAAGAGCTGGCCAATCTGTAACTAGGTATTGTTAGTAATGTTTCATCGCCAACAATCATATTATGCTCAGTAATGCACAAAACATCAATAGATTTGTTATTATTACATAATTCCTCCAAATAAATTGTTAAAATATCTGCCTTATTAATTAATCCGTTAATATTTTGGTGAAGAATATGTATATGCTTATACACGAAAAAAATCACTACCATTAGATCCATCTATCGACACATCTGTAGCATGTATGTCCTTACCTACGTTAATGTTACATTTGTTTTTGTCAGGTGTATTATTATTATCTACGTCAAGTTTACCGATTAAGTCATTAGAGTTAGTATTTTTATTGTCATATTTAATATTCACCTTATCAGTATTTTTATTCGAATTATTTACATCATTATTATTAACACACTTTAAATCATTATTGCTTTTATTTTTAGAAGTATTATAAATATTATTAAAATTATTATCATTAGTCTGCGTAAATTTGTCATGAGAGAATTTGTTAATATTATTATTTTTATTCTGATGCATATAATTTGTAAAGTTATTTTTATAGGTAATGCACAAAATTTCTTTAATTAACGATCTAGATAAATTTATAGCATAATGATGTCTACGTGGGAGTGTTCTGCTATAGTCCATATCTAAAAATATACAATTGTCGTATTTATTACATATAAACCTAACGCGATAGTTCAATATTTTGTCATTTAGGTATCTGTTATATGGGACTTCACTTACAATAATATTCGTATTACCCAAAGAAGCCAACCACATACTCAAATCTAACTGAATTTGATAAGGATTTTTGTCGTTAGTACCTCCTAACAATATGATGAAATCATTCTTCGTATAATTCATTGTCTCGTATTTTATTGTCTTCACTAATTCAGTAAGGGGTCCATGTGTTTTCCATATACAAAGAACGTTGAAATTTGATCCTAATAGTTTTTGAATTTGATTTCTAAGACCTTTGCCTTGTTGATCGGCCAGAATAAGTACTCTGCTTTTATTCTCAGTCATGTTGTAATGTTGTTTGGTTTCTGCTTCCTTATAATTTATCTCTTCATTGTTTTTTAAACAAAACGCAGGTACATTATCATGAATATCTGAAATTGTGTTCTTTACGACTTTCGGAGATGTTAAAGCATAATCTATATGTCGTACCGTAGATCCTTGAATACTACTCCGCCTGCAAGCCATTGACACTATGGGTGTTTCGTGTCTGCAAACAGCCGAATTATTGAGAGGAGATATTCTTGGAATACGAATTCCTATATTTGTCAGTCTTTGACCAATGGTATTTGTTGAGTGTTTTTGTTTAATAGGATAGTCACATGTTAATTTCTTCAATAATAAAATTTGCTTTCTTTGGTCCTCTATAATTTTGCTCAGTTGACTATTGTCCAAATTCAGGTTTTCTATCTCCTGTTCAGCGCTAAGTACTTTCTTGGTTAAGATATCGATTTCGCATATGTAAGTTTCGTGTTCACATATGTCAACTTGTGTGGTGCTGTGTAGACTTAACATTGTTGAGTTTAGCAATGATGAGTCTTCATCATAGTGCAAGCGAACGCAATGCTGTTAAACAGCAGTGTATTTATTGATCGATCCCATTTATGGACTTTAAATATGTTTGCCATCATATAGATATAAATATAAATAGATATAAAGTCGAATGATATAGCATGCTTAGTTCCACACGGATAGGCCTTCCGTTCCTCCTCTTATTACACATTTCCTAGTCATGCGCTAACGCACAAAATCAACGATAATCTACGATCAATGTTATAGTAGAGGTTTATATGATCAATAAATACCTAATAGCTATAAAATAATAATGTAACTAATTAGTTGCTTATGTAATATTTATAGGAAGAATTATTTAACTCTCGGTACTCGGTTTTGAAGGTAAACTTCTTATTATAATTCTTCAAATGGAATTATGTTCCATCTTCGATATAATTTCAAAAATTAACTTGGAAATTAAATAAAAAAACCTTTAGATACACAAAATTCCTTTTTAAAAAGTTTTTTAAAAATATTTTACATATATAAGTATTTGCAAAGCATAATACGTAAGATTTTGTACATTATTATATTTTATAATTAGACTAAGTTTGTTATTCTGGTTCCTATGATAGCAATTATTTATTAGGATTTTTTTTTTAAATTAGTTTAATTAATAATGTTTCACAATTATTTCACATCTACTAATATATAAACTATAGTTTGTTACTCTTTCACGCAAAACTACTGAACGGATTTTGATGAAACTTTACAATAATATATCTTATACTAGACTGGTATACTATTTGGAAGTGGAAAGTGTTTTTATATAAATAATATGAGGGGTAAAACCGGTAAACAAATGCTAATAATTGTTTTAATACGTGGAAGATGGGTTTTAAATTCATATGAAAATAACACCTTAGTTATAAGGTTATTAATTAATCTAAGATAAAAATACAGTAAAGACATTTTAAATACTATTTGCGATGACATATATATTAATCTATACCTCGGGAAATATGGATTGAAAAAAATATATAAATAGTAAACCTAATTAGCTCAGTTGCCTAACCTCATAGTTAAAATATTAACTATATTAACTATAAAGGTAAATAAGTAATACTTATAAAGTAATAGAGAATTTAAACAAGTAAAGAACAACACTTTTTAAATTATAGTTTTCATACACACTGTGGTAAAGTTTCACATCACGATAATGTTGCGGATAGGCTTTACGGGAATAGGGTTATCCAACATATTAATAATATATATTACTAATATATTATTTTTAAATATTATTATTTTGACAGCCTCCGTAGACTAGTGGTTATATATATTTAGAAGATTATCAATTTTATTTCTGTCTAACTGCTAAGAGTTGAATATGAACATGTAAATATTATTTTTGGATAGCCTTTTAATCACACAGCCACGCCACCGCCGGAAACAGATAATGTCTCAGGCTCTCTGTATTAGTCAAAAAATAATAAGGCTTTCCTCGCTATATTTTAGGGGTTTTCTCAAATATTTAATTATATTCCTATATATTTATTTGCTAACGTACTTATATGACAACCCTAAGATTATAGTAAATACACAATAGGCGTAAATGACTATTGAAAATACGCAACTTACGTAGGTACTATTGCTTTGTAACACTTTATTGTCGAACATGCTTGCACTTCCTCGTTTTGTCACGGGGGTCATAAATAGTGAAACTACAAGTCCATAGTCATTAATTCTAGTTACATCCATAAATAAATACTAAATTTTAAACAATATAATGGTGCATTGTAAGTACCTAGTCGACTTTTAAAGACAAGATTGAAAATACCTTTAACTTTAGCTGTAGTTTTAAGGATTAATGACGAAGTTTTGGGCAATGTGACTCTAGATTTTATGGTAAAGACGAATGCTACGAAAAAAATAAAACCTATATTTTACTTTATAAATAAACATAAATCCAGCGCAAAAAAAAAATATTAAAGAAATCACTTCGCGCTTAATCAACTCTTCCGGTGACAAGAGGGCTGGCTCATTCCTTGCCCAAAGAAGCAGCATTGCGATACGGCGAGGAAATGCAGACATTTTTTGCCACCATTCCACACGAACAAGACAATATTAAGGGTTTTTTTAATACATATACATACATATTTTCACGGGTGCTTACGGCGCCCGAGACCGCCTGGACGGCCCCAGGGTACCCAGCGGAGGGGTTTTAATCCCACCTCGTCGTAGCCGATGGTATGAGTCTACACCGAACAAGTGGCTAGCTCGTCCCGATGTTTTTGAATAGACTCAATAACCCATCTATAAACAATAATTACTTTTGGTATATTGGGCTGGTACTGAATTAGCTTAAGAAAATTTATCACCAATAACCCAAATGGGCAATACCCATATCAGAAGTGAACATTTTTAAGTCGTCACTGATTTAGGCTATTCACCTTGGCGTAGTGATGTTGCAATTGCAACTACTGCCATGCACTCGGAAATCGGAAAGCGGTGACTGACCCATCACTTGCTCTTGCCTATTTAGTCTGCCTTGTTAGTAAATTTTGTCGTTCTGTAATGGTTGGGAAAAACATTCATTAGGAGTTTATTTACTGTACTTTAAAAGGAAATTGATGGAAATAGGTAGTAGGTATGGCTAAGATGGTATTCTGAGGTAACGAAAATGTAGGTAATCTATAGGTTAAATAGAGTTTATTTCTATATTTATTTTGTTGGATTTACTAAATTATAAATAGTGAGGTAGATGTAGGGTTTTCTTTGTGTTTATCATGTGACATGTCTTTAGAAACGATGATAGGATCTGACTTAACGAAAAAACAAATGTAACTTTATTATGTGGTTTCCCCGGTTTTCAGGAGACTACTACATTGGCTTCTTGTCGAGGTGGTAGTCTCTTTTCAGGTTACGAAAGAAATGGTTGATTTGACGATAGAGCAGCGAGGTTATTCAAATAGACTCGTAATGCAAACTCATTTTTGTCGCCGCCCATTTGATAACCGTATCATTTAGCTGGTATAGAGGGAGCGATTAATATTGTTTAACAACAAATGCTCTATCGTAAGGCACCCCTGATGATATGTATGTATGTAATTAACATAAAAAGAGATTGTAAGAGATAATTCTTAGGTGAATAATATATAATACAATTAAATAATAATATAACGAATTTATTAAATATTTTACGCAAACCGTAGGTTAAAAAACCGCAAGCTGTTAAGAAACCACATGAAAAATGTGACTTACCAAGGGCTTCTTCGGATCTTGACCTACAAAAACTTATTATGTAGGTAATAGAAATAAAATAATAATTTAGCTTAGTAAATATATAAGGAAATAATAAATTAAAAATTGATATAAAGATAAGAATGGTGGTGGTGAGTTAACACAAGTTTTCCCAACATTTTTCATTGATACTCCGGCTCCTATTGGTCGTAGCGTGATGATATATAGCCTAAAGCCTTCCAAGATGAATAGGCTATCTAACACTAATAGTTTTCAAAATTGGTTCAGTAGATCCAGAGATTACAACCTACAAGCTCACAAACTTTACCTCTTTTTTTTTTTTAAGGCTTCATTAATCTATAGTTTACAAAAAAATAAATAATGTCTTTGTAAAAGTAGGTAATGTGTGTATGTGTATATGCGTGTGTGTGATTTTATAACAATTTAGCGAACATTTGAGTCTATAAGTGTTTCATCGGATAACTATTTGTGCCTTTTGTGACTTAGTGATTCCTGGCTCCCAAACTAGAATCCTCTGTACTATGGGTAGCCTAGTATTATATTGATATATTCTAACTAGTTGTATATTATATTTGAATTTCAATTGTATAGACTTATTTCTCCAAGACAATAAGGGCACTTTCATTTTTCATACTTCCATAGTATTCTATAATCGTTTAGCTCTTATCTCAACGGATATATTTCACACAATCTGCATGCACCAATAATACAATTTGCATAAATTTGGCGGTCACTACTTGCATCATACTGCCTTGTAGTAGGTACGTACTAAGTAAGTAATATAATATTATCCAATATCACGACCATGCATGCTAATAATAACTGAATCTTATGCTATTTTTGGACATATTATAAAAAAATCACTTAAAATTTATATTTTTAGCTGTTCACCTCCTACTGTACTCCTACTTATTGAACAAGTAAAAAGTTTACAGGCATTTATGAAGAGTTAAAAAGCCCATTTGATTTGGCTGCTATTTTTTCTACACACATTAAAGTTGTACACAACCTAGATTCTAAAAAATAACACATTAAACGCATTTTATTATTGTTTAAGTCAATAGCCATGCGCATTCTGTGGCCGATGTACCAACCCGCACTAAAAGATTTGTTGATTCTTACATCTGTCGCACTATTAAAATGTGGAATGCTCTGCCTGCTTGCGTGTTTCCTCCATCCATTGAGCCCTTTAAACGAAGCGTGAATAGGCATCTTAAGCCGGCATAATGGATGAAACCAGCTCTTTGAATTCATTCTTGGATCTGCATACTGCTTTCGATTCCGAAAAAGTCAGATAATAATATAATGATATGTTGGACAATTTAAACATTTTGCTCTGGTTACAAAGTAAGCTCTGGGCTTGTATTATGTGTACTAGAAACAACGAAATAATCATATTATATTATATAAACACCCAGACCATGATAAACTGTACAGAAAATCGTACTAATATTTATTTTTAAATCGGGAATCGTATCCACGACCCCCTGATACAACGCCAAAGGCGCAACCACTAGTATACAGATAATCATTTTGTTTACAAGTTTTAATCAATTTTAAATGACACCAAATTTTCTAAATGAAATGCAGAATATTTATAAAAACTGAAGTAAATACAGACCAAAGTTTAAAAGGTTCTAAGACTAACTAAAAAATATTTAACAGAAATATAATTAAAATGTTTGCGACTCACGCACCACATATAAACCTTAAAGGTTTCCGTTGGTGTGTAACATACGTTGTAAATTATTTATAAGTATTGTCAAATAAATAAAAATAAAATAAATAAATAAATACCATGGTTGGGTGCCTATTTGGCTCCCGAGAACCGTTTAAACGGCCTCAGGGTCCCAGCGGAAGGATTAACCATTCCTCATTTCGCCGATGGTATTGTCAAATAATAAATGAAAAAAAAGAAAAAAAAATTGTTGAGTTTCTTCGGTTCAATCGCCGTAGAGGTAAGACTCACATTACAAGAGTAAAGGCTCATATCCTCTTGAATGAACCTATATCGCCTGTATCCTCCATATATCAACTTAGAGGATACAGGGGGTACATTCTCAAAGACGGTATTGGAAACCTGGTGCTTCCTGAAACCTCAAGGATGGCATTTTAAAACACAATCGAAAAACAAGATGGAAGTTATTACTTCTCTGGGATACCTAAAGTAAGAAAATGCTCAAAAAAGCACCGGCATCATAATAAACGACTAATTTATCATAATTATTCTTTATAAAAAGCGTCACCCACCGCATCAAAGTATTTAATGAATCATAACGAAAATTAGTTTTCGTTTCACAATCTGCACCAATTTATGTAATTTACGCTAAAAGAAGAACGTCATATTTCACTTGAACTATCATTATTAAATGGCCTCAATTATACTGGGTTAAGCTCCAATGATTTGCCGACCATCTTGCAAGGCTATTTATTGTTTTTACCTTTTACTTTGATTGAAATAATCTTTTACACAGAAATTATAATCTTGATAGAAGTGGAAATGTTGTATGTTATTAACCGACTATAAACTTTATACAAAAAAAACACTATAAATATAATATTTTATATTGACAACACGGAAAAGTTTGTTAATATTTTAACCACGAAAAATTCTATCTTATCACTATTATTGTTTGGAGCACGGTATGTGATTTTGTTTGTATCTACCAGACCGTTGTTTAACAGCATTGATCGTTCCCACTATGACGGCCAAATGATGCGGTTACAAAATGGGCGATAATAAAATTAATTTAATTACTAGCCTACTATAATCCTCGTTGCTTTATCATCAAATCAACTGCCGGTTTTATAACCGCAACCCTGAAAGAAGCTTAGCACCTAGATCAGGAATCAATATTCATATAGTAATCGATATAATATTCATATAGTTTCGATTAGATTAATAGTCTCCTGAAGATCGATGAACCCACATACTAAAATTTAAACATGACTAGGTCACTTAACAGTTTTACACTTACTCATAATACAGGCCTAGTGCTAAGTTTGTACAGGAATTGGAGAGTACGAGAGTATTGAAATATATGTTAGAATAATTTTAAAGCTCGCAGGAAGGCACATGGATGATTTACTATCTGACGGTTTCCGGTGCATTCGGCAAGCAAACAAATAGAAAAAAGTCAAATAGCAAACATCGCCTACGGGATATCCGAATTTTTCTAATGAGAATATCAAAAGACAGACATACATTTTGGACATACGAGTAACATCTCTGTTATTTCGTTCCCGGCCTTACGCGCGTAAGTCAAAGTCTTCTGCTTTCTACTAATTTATTCTAATAATTTACTTTCTATTAATTAATGTGTAAAGATATTTATAAAAAGTTCTCCTCTTAGAAATGTGCGAACGAGGTAACAAAAGGGATAATTGGAAACTGTGTTATATGCACCAACCCAAATAAAACAAATCTAACAATTAATAGGCACATCTGTCGCACCATTATAATGTGGATTGGTCTCCCTACTTAGGAGTTTTCTTCATCTTATAAACTAGCTAGAGTCCTGTAAACGTAGCGTGCTTCGTCATAATAGGTTCAATCAATAGTTACAAAGCTACAATTGTTGGTTTTATTTGATTTTGGATCATTAGAAGGAATGAAATGTAATAACTATGTTAGACGATGATCAACAGGTTCCGTTACCACTGCCCATATAGATGCAAAAACCTTTAAGTGACCTAAACATGTTTTGGTTGCATTTTGTCGAGGGGTAGTGTCCTTTTACGGAGAGGTTGTCTTGACGATAAAGAAGATATTAAAGTAGGTCGTCATTGTTTGAAATACTTTTCTTCTTGAAAAAAATATATAATCATGACACTTCCGAATTTCTAACTTTTCGAAATCAAGTCAAAATTGTGTCAGAAATTACCATTGTCGTTACATCAATCACCGTAGAGCAATAGTTTCCAGAAATCTCTATTTAATTATATTATGTTCAATTTTATTTTAAAATGCAAATTAAATTTAATAGATTTATCAAGACTTTTTCTTTATTGAAGTATTACCAGTTTTAGCAGTTAAAAATTCAGTCCACAACATTCAGACAGACAATCTTACATCCGAACATAATGCAAATTCGGATCTGTCTCTGGGAGCGCTGTTAAACAATAAACTGTATTTATCGATCCCATTCATAGACTTTATAGGTTTGCTTCCATCAGGTGGATATAAAGTCACATGCTGTGCTCCAAAAAAAAAACTTTAGGCTGCACTCCATCAGGTACATAATAATACGAAGTCACATGCTTAAGCCCTTTAAACGAATATTCATTTTTCATTTCATGTATTTTGGTGTATATATGGTTATGCATTATAAATAGCTGTTTAGTATACAGGGTGAATTTGAATGGGTGTACTTTGGGCTAATATGATGTTCTACTGGTCAATACGAACAAATTTTCCCATGGAACCATGTGTCGCAAATGAAAAAAAAAAATGGCTTCCCCATACAAATTGGTCATTTTAACTTTACTAGTTTGTATGGAGAAGGCAATTTTTTTTTTCATTTGCGACACATGGTTCCATGGGAAAAGTTGTTCGTATTGATCAGTAGAACATCATATTAGCCCAAAGTACACCCATTCAAATTCACCATGTATAACAAAAATGTTTACTTTCATTATTACATTTATCTATATTTTTTTTCAATTATTTTTTATATTTACTGTAATTGCACATATACCTTACCTAGCTATCAATTTGTCCCAAAGGCAAAGGTTTGACTGGTAGAGCATTCCCATTTGTACTTTCTGTAATAAAGTTTTAAAATAAATAAATAATGATATAGATGTAACAGTTACTTGCCACTTCTGTCTTCATACGATTTCTGTAGCACTTAACAATCTAACTGACCGATCTAAGTTTCAATGGGTCTGCGATTAAAAGATAGGTACTTTTAGATTAAATTCAAGGTCCATAGTGTTGGATGCTTTAAAACAATAGCTAGCGTGTGTGTGTGTTATTGTTAATGTGTATTAATTACTTTAAACCATTTTTAACTAGGTCAGGTGTTTCCCTGTATATATGTTATATGTATATGGTTACTTTTTATTTGTTTCAGATATACATAAGATAATAAATTCAATTGTAATTTTAATGATTTTAGAGGTAGCGAAATTGGGGTTGAATTTTAGCAAAACCAGATGGCTTATTAGATTTCGTCGCTGCGCATGCATAATCCGTTATGTGTTTTTTTTAAATCTGTTTTTGATACCACTTTGTTCCATTGACAAATGCGAATCTGGCTGAAAAACCCGATTTTTAATATCTATACTAGCACAAAAAAAAAAGTTTTCAGCCATGTGATTTTTATTCAAATTTGGTAATGCAAATCCGTCAAATTACGCTAAGTGTACAAGGCACATAGCGTAAATTTACTTTAAAATGAATCACATAAAATTTGCGTCTGACAACAGCATATAGCGGATTCTTCATATAAACGCCGTCCGAGCGATCAAGATAGATTGATAGCACGTGCCAATATATAGTATACATACATCTCCGTGTGTTGTGTTTAAATTAAAATATTATTCTTTTTACCCATAAGATTTTCCAGGTATTATGTTTAAAAAGCGGCCCCAGCCTAGTGGTTAAGTCACTGCGCAACTGATAACAAGGTTATGCAGATGACCACAAGGCCGGACCTGGGATGGGTGACCGCTTCATACAACGAGGCAACATTTTTTAAACAAAAAAATATAATTTGCAATTTTTTGACGACTTGAAACGGCTATTTAATATTCAGAAACTGCCCTAAAAACTAGTGGTGGTGTACAGAAAAATAATGTCTCATTTTTTTACGCGATTGTCTTGCACCTGAGATTTTTTTTGGCTTCTATACAACCCAGTAATTTTAAAAATTCAATTGTATACTTATAAACGATATAAAATATGTTATAGATTTTAAATATTCAATTTATATTGTGACCCCTGGACCCAAAAGCAAATCAAGTTCTGTTTGAAGTTCATTCGGAGTTTTTGTATTTTGTTTTTAAATATATTTTATTAATAGGTATTTTTATTTACTGTAACTTATAGATATAATTCTTTACAAACTTGTTTATTACAGATTACTCTTTTTTTAGGTTTGTTTTTTGGTAGGTACTTATTTTAGTCTTTTTTTTTGTTGTTTTAAGTAAGTCTTTAGTTTGTACATGTTATTATTGTTTTTAACAGTTATTTATATTATTAATGTCTTCCTTGGATTTATTGTTATAAGTATGTCCTCTATGTCCCAACACTAAACTTTTTAAAGGAAAACGAGGCTTAAGCGTACATACTGCTAAGGTACACTTGCACATTACCCCTTCATCATCTTCATCCAGTTCCGTTCTTTTTAACAACACTTTACTTTCAATCCCAGTTCAAACATCTTTATCTCATTTTAGTTAAGATTTATTTATACTTTTTATTATTTTCTGGAGTAAATAAATGATTAAAAATTATTATTGAATATGCATTTTAAGTTTTTAAAATTAATACCCATGGTGAATATTTCAAGGGGGCTTGAAGGCCAGGTGGGCGATTCTAATAAATATATAAATATTTAACGAAAAATCACATATTATGTCATTTTTCGTTCAAAAATATCGAATCGAGATGAATGTCGAAAGCGCGAGAATCGCCCACCAAATCCTAAACTACAAGGAATAACAAAAATGCTCAAAGGAGTCTCGGGGCCGCCGTAAATAATAATTAAAAAAAATATCTAGGAATATTATACAAATAAGTTTGGTTTAGGTGTCATTTCAAGACGCTTAAGATATATCAGCTAAAAATGCCCATTGTTCATTATAAAAATAGGCTTAGACTTTTTTTTTGGTTCAAAAATTTATTAATTATAATTTTGTTTATAAGAATAATCGGATTTTATTTGGCCTTAATTAAATCGTATCTTGGACAAGTTTGTATTTAAGAGAATAAGTAGGTCATTTCTTGTTGGATAAATTATTAAATGAACCATAAATATATGGATCTATTTAGTAAAGTAAAATTCATAGTGGAAATAACGTATTGTAGGTATTGCTTTAATAAAAATCAAATTATATAAACAAAATTTATTTACAGGTACATTTTTTTTAAATATAAATCTTATGCAAAATTAAACTAGATTTTTACACTATATACAATTAATATGTAGATACAATTAAATACTTCTAATATTAAATTCACAATTATACATTACTGAGTATTCAAATAATACAAAATATAATATTGACAGGATGATGGCGTTACAAGAATATTAAAATTTGTACGATTAAAATGCAGTTTAGTTACAGATTTTGTACTATAATTCTTTAAAAGTTATTATTGTTTAAATAGAAAAGAAAATTGGATTGAAATATAAAATCCTCAGATTTCAGAATTCTTTTCAGTGTTCAGAATTCGCTGTGAATTGACTTGATGAGGCTTATGATTCTTGTTTAATATATTTAAGAATTATATTTAAAATAATATGGTATTAATGTAAACGAGAGTTTAGGCCTAACACATTATTTATATTTTTATATTTAAGCCAATAATTAACAATATTTAAGTATCTCGATTTCACTATAAAAGATAAGTAAACACATAGGAACGAAATAATATATTATATTTTTTAAAAACAACATTGCACAAAAGACTATTTGACAATAAATAAGTATATTAAGTCCATTCCACGAAACCTGACAAACAAAATCCCTGTTCAATAAATAGGGCAGTTCGCGTGAAATACATTAAAAGTTCGTTGTGTGTTTTGTACCTGCCTCACGGTCCGAATGGCGATAACACCGCTGTCAGCGCTAACGTTCATAATCACTGGTCCGATTCAAAAAGCGCGATGAGACCACTCACGGTGCTATTAGCGTGCTAATGAAACGGACCAGTGTTTACTTACAAGAGTAAAAATTGTATCTCCCTTTATCTTGCAACTAACACATATGCTCCTCTCACTCTGTTTTAATGTCAAATAAAACGTCCTAACAAATTAATTAATTTTAATACCATCATACCAGCCTTTCACGCGTCCAACTGCTGGACATAGGCCTCCCCTAAGGATTAAGGGGAACTTCGAATATATTTTGTATAATTGTTTACATAAATACCAAAATAAATGAGAACACAACGCTTTTAACTATATACTTAATAATTAATTTAGGAATTTTAAATTTTCCTCAAAACTATGATTCTAGATAAATGTCATTCTTACAGCGTTCACAGGGATTTTATCTAAAAGCAAATTCACTGTAAGTCCAATATGGCGTCAGTAATGACGTCACTATTAATGTCAATCTATCGTTAGCGCGCTTACGCACATTCGGACCAGTGCTGACAGCGCTGACATCGATTTTGGCGTGAATCAGACCGCATAGCTGGTAAGCAGACCTTAAAAGTCCATGAATGGGGTAAATAAATAAATAGTTTTTTAAATGTAATGACTCCCACTATGGCAGAATGTTCGGCGTCAAAGACGTCAAATAAATATTTCGTGAACTGGAGCGTAAGATTAATTTTCGTGTCGTTTCGTGGATTGGAATTTAAATAAGTAAATATACGAGAATATTTTATTTTTAGCCAAAGTTTTCGAAATGATGTATGAAGTAAGGTAGGCGACGAGTTCTGTTGACTTGCTCACATGCTGACATTACAGACTTGGTGAGAGGCCGCGGTCCGCATGAAAATACTCCGATCTTTGAAACCTATAAGAAAAACACAATTAAATATATGAAAATAGAGAAATAACAGAACTTATATTGGATCAGGAGAGAAAAATCGTTTTCGAATTGAATTCATAAAGATAATTGTATATTAACTAGTAGATAATAATGAAAAAAGAGTTAAATTAACTATTTAAAATTTCAGTATTCTAAGGATTTTGTTATTTATGTCTTCACCGTTTGCTCAAGAATAATGTATCAACTTAGGGAAAGTTGATACATTATTCTTGAGCAACGACATAACAACTTGTGAAAAGGTTGATAGGAGGACGTTATGAGTCTTTCTAAACACCGCGACGACCTGTCCACATGGTCAAAAAAAAATACTGTACTGAAATATAATTTATCAAGGAACGTCTGTCTTTTTCCACCAAATGTCAAATTGAGAAAGATCTAATGAGTTAGACGTCCTTGAGTGAAAAGTGGAGTTAACTATATGACTTAGACGCCTGCCACTAGGTAGGAACAAATACACCTCCGCTGGGTTTTCAGACAGCGGCGGATCCAGGATTTTTTTTTCCCTCGGGCCTTTTGACAAACTTTGTAGGGGATTTTTGTAATAACTAAGACATAGACTCCTGCCAATAATTAGAACAAATATATCCAGAAGCCCATTTGGAGCTCCGTACGGTAACTCATATTGATGCATGTAGTATAATTGGTTATACTTACGTAGCTGTGTTTTTTCTGGACAAATTTAAGAAAAGAAGACATATCTGGTCGGCCGAAATGATTAACAGCTTTCAGCCCCGTGAACATGGACGTTCGGGAAAGCCTCTGGAAATGGTTCTCGCAAATGTACTGCAATCATAATAAAAGCCAATATTAATAACGAAATTGAATTTTGACGTACTTAACACTTTAAAAAAAACTTTTTCAGTTAGGATGAATATTAAATAGTACAAAAGATCGACACAAGTAAATTTTGATGTAGTTCATAAAATTAAAGTGAATGTAATGTTCCTTTAGAAATAAAGATTCTTTAAACCTAATATCAAATGCACATTTCATTTACAATATTTGACCACCTCCATAGTGTAGTGATTGTGCCTTTGCATAAAAACATGATGCCAAGGATTCGATTCCTACATAATAAAAAAACAATATTATTTTGTTTTTCTGTGTATCGTTATTCGTTATGCACATAGCACAAGCCAAAAGCTTAGTTTGATTAGGGTAATATGTGTACAATTTTCAACATATTATTGCTATTAGGTATTATTATTTCATATTATATATTTTGTGGAAACAAACTAAGGCGTCAGATGTGCTTACATCAAAATAGTATCTTGAGTCTATGATCATTTTATTTTTACCCAAAAACAAGGTTAGTATATTAGTACAAATATGGTAAAAGTAGTTTTTTCACTGTAAGGTTAGTCAATTCGTTTTCAAGTTTAGGGGTTCAACTGTCAGTTTTGCCTAAGTTAAATTCTACCAATAAGAGAAGTTTATTTGTCCTGCTTTCAACAATGAAGCGATCCTATTGGTAGTTCCTCCCGTAGCAAAGTGGAGCCAATGCTCTTATGGTGAAGCCTCAAGTTAAGACTACTATATTAACTTACCAGCATAGTAGTCCGAAGATCAAATTTATGGAAGAACTGAGTGATGAAGATATGAATCTCAAGTACGTTAGTTACATCCTTCTTCTCCACATCTCTGAGGACGTCAATGAACCATTCAAAGTGTTTGTGCGATGGGCATATCCAAAGGAAGTATACCTGTAAGAAAGGAAGATAGATATTTCTAGTATGGTGTAAAAGTTACTGATGATATATGGAGGTACTTTTTTACTGCATTGAAAAAAGAGGATCAATATTCGACTCGCATATCATGTTTTATCCTTAACATGACTAGGTCACTTGACGGTTACAAAACTTGTTTTAAGCTTTGTAACCGTCAAGTGACCTAGTCATGTTTCGGTTTTAGTCTTCGGTTTACCGGTTTTCAGGAGATTACTGCATCGATTTCTTGTCGAGGTGGTAATCTCCTTTCAGGGTGCGGTTACGAAATGGGTAGTTGGATTGACGATAAGGCAGGGAGTATAATAAAATATACTCGAAATGCAATTCGTCTTTGCCCATTTCGTAATCGCATAATTTAGCCGGCATAGTGGGACCGTTCAATGTTGTTTAAGAACAATTATTTATTGACCCTATTCATGGACTTTGTAGCTCTGATCCCCACCAGATGAGAGATACAAGGTCACAAACCTTGCTCCAATAAAAAAAAGAAAAAAAAATCTATACTTGTACACAGAATACCATCACTATCATCCTTATTAGGAGAATAGTGTTCGGATTAATAGTCGTTGCTTAGCTTGAGCCATTGCTTGGAACCGCCAAAATTGAGTGTTGTTTAACAATATTGATTGCTCTCACTATACTACACACTACTCACCGGGTAAATGATGCAGTTACGAAATGGGCGGCGACATGGACTTATTGGCATTAAGAGTAAATTTTAATATCCTCGCTACTTTATCGTCAAACCAATCGCCCATTTCGTTACCGTACTATGAAAGGAGACTACCTCATCGACAAGAAATCTATGTCTCCGGAAAACCGGTGAACCCAAAGACTAAAACCGAAACATCACTAGGTCACGGTTTTTGCATCTGTATAGGTGGTGCTAACGAGTCTGATCGATATAGAAATTATAGAGGCCATCCGTTCACCTAAATATATTGTTTTATTTTTAATGGAAATTTCACAAGAGTGTTCTTTGTGCGAACGTAGAACACTTATGCTATCATGAACCAAAGACCTTCATGAAATATTAGGAGCAGCAATTACCTTTTTACAAGCAACTCCAGAATACCGATTGGTTGAGGTGCCGAACACTAGGTCGTTCAAGATGGAAGCATAGGGGGTCACACCGATTCCGCCTCCTACCATCACAGCTACTTCAAACTTGTACCAGTCTTGGTTACCGCCACCAAATGGTCCTTGGATTCTGAAATCATCATGAAATATGCATATAGAATGCTTTCTCTAAAAACTTTAGCTTCCGTAATATCATTTTTACAATGGTAATAGGGTTTTCGAAGTAGGAAGATAAGTAAGGACAGTGGTATAAAGTCTTATTACTTTCTGATCCGTTGACAACACTATCCAACTGATTTTACCCCACTATTAATACAAAAATACTATATACAAGGTATGTATATATTGTATCTTTATCAATAACCCTTTTGATTGGTAGTATATTTATTATATTTAATTATCAAACTCATTTTTATCTTCATTTAACTTTTTTTTTTCGTATTTATTTTCTTTATTCAATCAAACTTAATAAACATAAATCAACTATAACTTAAAATTAAATAACAACTATGAATTCTGAATATTTACCTAATTTTTGGATGATCTTCTTGATTATAGTTACAAGGATCGAAATAGTTTCTTAATTTCCAAGTCCAGGGACCTTGGGCTTTAATATGGCACGAAAGGAAATTTTCATGAGGCGCGGAAGTTAGCGTGAATGAATGAAATTCTTCTTTTTTAAATGCTGAACAGGCGAGACGCACCCATTGACCTGTGAAATTAAATATTAGTATTGCGTCGTTAACTAAATAAACTGCCATGCAAAAGGAAGCCACCAAAATCTTTTCATCAAACACTCAGGACCAAATCATATCGACCAAAGACAACTTCGTCAAGAAATAAGAATAAAGAAAGTTATCATATTTACCTGATAAATATTTTAAATTGGGTGGTCTGTAAAACTTTATTTTGATCACATCTGAAGGTAACATTTCTGTTTCCAAGACATCTAATCCCATGTATTTTGTTCGTAATGAAACCACCTGTAATATAGAATTTTATTATTTCCCTTTTATTTTTATTCGATAAGTTTTAGATCTGTACATAGAAGCAGATTAAACAATATAATAATTATAATGTCCTAATTTGTCTCATGATTAAGTTGAATAATGAATACCTGAAGCTCTACCATGGGTTTGCGAATTGTAGAAACGTAACGTATTCATTTACGTATACGTGAGCAACAACCAATAGGATCGCTTTATTCAATCCTGTTACCAAAAATAAAGCGATCCTATTGGTTATTGCTCACGTATACGTAAATGAATACGTTACGTTTCTACAATGCGCGAACCCATGGTAGAGCCTCTGCACCCGTAGCACGGCCAAGCCAAGACGAGAGATAAAGCCGCGAGCAGATGTCAAATAAAACATTTTTTTAATATCAGCCAATCAGGTGCAACTTTGCAGCGCTCTGAAAGGTTGATATTAAAAAAATAGTTAATTTTGACATTGGTTCGCGACCCCATATCTTTTCTTAGCTTGGCCGTGCTACGGGTACTGGGGTAATATAATTATCTATCTTTGTGTAACATAAACAAAGTCAAAACTTACCTTGTCTAATGTATAAATAATTGCAGGTCCTAAAAAGAATATCCAAAACCTCGGAGCTCCAGTCAGTCGAGCAAGTCCATGTATCAGGCACAAAGCATAGAGGAGCACATGCAGAGAATGAGCTCGCCAAAACCACGAATAAGCTCGCTTTCGTATGATTGGGTGGGCAAATACAAAGATCACACACATTATGACGAAAAGGAGCACTCCTGATATTCCTGTGGGTAAAAATTCATTGTTTAGTCTACTGTATTATTTAATGGTTTTAATTAATTTTGAAACAAATGCAACAGTAATTTAAATGGTGTAAATACCTAACCTATTAAAACTGCTAAGACAAAAAAATGGACAACATTTTAGAAATAAGTTGTTTTACCTCGATCTTAGAAGTTTACCTGTATCACAGAAGAAATAATAGTCGGACTAACCTAAACAGATGTTAGAAATTTTTGTCGAAAAGTTAGTGCTTTGGTCACTCACAGTTAATTAAAAAATATATACTTAGTACTGTGAATTTTCTTAATTTTTCATTTTGTAAATTGCAAATACACGTTAAGAGTTAACAAAAGAATAGTTAATTTTACCTGTGACCGTCTGGAAAACCCAATAAGTGATGCCAGGTCTGAAGTCAGAGGTGAAATGTACTTCTTTAGTAAGACATCTTAGGTTTTCAAGTGGTTGAGTAGATACGTGATAAAAGTTCACCATATGTCCAGCAGTATGAAGGAGAGAGAAGAATAATGCTGTACATGCTACTATTTTATGAAATTGAATACTTGAATCTAGCGGAATGTACTGCTGGATACTGAATTCCTAAAAGAACATTATTTAAATTATTAGAATGAAATAAATTCACTAGGTTTTTCGTGAAAGAAATAATAAATACCTTTAATTTAGTCAATAAATTTCTTGACATAGTAAGTAATAGTAAACTATAGCAAAATGATAATGATGCAGCAGAGCCTCTAGTTATAGCAATACCAACTCCCATAATATGTCTTAAGTCCAAATGTTCTGACATGAAAGAATAGTGAGCAAATCGTTCTACAAACAATCCGATGGTAACAACATAGAACACAAACAAGTAAAATATATTTTGTCTGTTTTCTTCAAGAAATGTTGTCATGTAATCCCATTTGAGAAGTAACCAATGTCTAAAACAAATAAAAGAAAACATAACATAAAATTTTAACTAATGCTATTTTAACTCTTGATATGTTAGTTTCATACCTAGATGATTCCATAGCTGGCTCAATATGAAAACTTGTCATTCTAGCAACATTAGTAGAAGTGTCTAAAAAGTTTTGTTTCGCTCCTTTACAATCAAGTCCAATAGCCACAAATTCTCCTTTATATTCCTTCATCATCAGTTTAAAGTCTAAATAAGTAAGATGATCTTTATGCTGAAGTCCTGCGTCCTGTAAGAAGAATATGATGTAGTTATTTATTGCTTAGTTATTAATTGTTTTTGCTATCAAAATTACTTACTGTGAACATTCCATCTATTAGTTCAGTCACATGTTCATCTCTTAATGATGTAGTTCGAGCTATTTCAACTAAAGAGCGCAACATTTCACTTAGTTCTCCTTTGTCTATTACACCATTACGATCATTATCACACATATCAAATATGATTCGAAGTTTATCATCAGTTGCTCCTCTAGAAAATAGAACTACTGTATCTAAAAACTCCTGCAATATATTATACAATGTTAGTATTCCTTTAGGAAATATTTTATCAATAATACTAGTTGTTAAAGTTAAATATATACAAATATAAATATATTTACTTGGAAAGATATTCGACCATCCTGATCCTTATCAACGATGTTGAACATTTTCTTAACAAACACCGCATCAGCTTTCATTCCAAGAGCACTAGCGAATTCACATTTTGATAAAGATGTTCTCATTACAATCGACTGAAAGAAAAATTATGTAATAGCATTTCTTTTGTCCATTTATATGATAGTAGATTTAGATATGATTAATATATCAAAAATACCTCTGGGTCGGTATCTTCGGCTCTTCTTCGTCTTTCGCCAGGAGTTAGGCCAAAAGTTATTGCATAGGCTTCACGAAAGAAATGTTCCAGTTTTCGTTGCCTTCTTTCTCTAGTTTCAGCTGTTGCTAAAATATGCTCACGGTGACCCTAAATCATAATGCCTCTTTGTTAAATATATTTCATAACAAATTTAAGTAAAGCAGAAGAACATGGCTAAATAGATCGCTAAAAAAACTTCTGCCTAATCTTCTACTAATCCGTTTCGAATCTTATTGGTGACTATTACAGAGTGTTTGGAAACTATTACATTAAGAAAGAAAATAGGTACCTTAAATGTCTAATTTATAAATGTGAAGTACTGTGAAATGACAGCTTGTGGGTAATACAATATGCTTTTCTAAATAAAATTTACATCTTAATATGTTTTAATGTAATGGTTTTATTTTAAACCATTATTTATTTAAATGAAATGAATTTAACCATATTATTTGTAATTTAGATAATAGTAGCTCATTGTGATGCTATTTTAGTCCATAAAGATATATAGATATAACTATTAATATTGTATTTTTTTTTAATTAAAAATTTTATGTAATTTGAATTTGAAGAATATTTACCTGGTTTAAATTAAGCGCTTTTTTATGTTGAGCTAGAAAAGCATCTAGTTTTAGCAAAAACTTCCTTCTTGATGCTATGGAATCCATTTCAAGCACAAGATCATGCTCACGGATAACACGTATTAGGACTACTGGTCTTTTATTGTTTCTTGTTTCCTGTTGTGAAAAATAAATGGGTACATTTAGCACTTATCTACAATATTAAAAAAGTACATTAGCAATTTCGCATATTTTTTTACGAAACTGGTTGCTATTAAGTTATAGTGTGAATTTATTTTAAAGGTAACTATTCAATTCACTGATATGTCTATTAAATCTATTGTTAGCCTGATTTTGTTATAGACTAAAGGCCAATTCTTCAGACTGTCAAACTGCATATAAAAAAACTAAAATTTGACATTTCCAAGTATTGGCTTTGGCTAAGCAACGACTATTAATCCGACTGTAAGAGTTAGAGGATACGACGAGGTAGGAATAAAATCCCACAGCCGCGCTGGGTAATTATAGGCAGTTTAATACTAATATTCTATTAAATCTATTGATTTTGTCATAGAGAGTTATAGAATAAGACAAGGTGGGAATAAAATCCCACCGCTGTGTAGTTATAGGCAGTCTAATACTGATATTCTATTAAGTCTATTGTTAGCCTTATTTGTCATAGACTAAGAGTTACGACGTTATACGACGAGGTGGAAATAAAAGACCCAACGCTGGGTGATCTTAGGCAGTCTAGACGGTCTCGGGCGTTGTAAGGTGAAAATAAGTGATAGGTAGTTTTTTTTTTTTGCTTCATATATATTTAATCAACATGATTATGAAATACAAGTACATGTCTTACCTGACTTTCTAATATAGTAAGCTGATCGGTATGGTCAAGTGGTACAGTTCTTAGTTTATCTCCTTTTCTGTCCGTCACATGTAGTGCGGCTTCTGGACCCAATCTTAATTTTACTAGCCGTTTGTGAGAAGCATGAACCCATTCCCTACAAACCATTTTATCCACGTTTGCTGAAAAAAGAAAGATTACGATGCAAATTAAAATTGCGAAAATAGTATGTGCTGAACAAAATAATGTTACATACTTTTTTGTTGAGCATTTTTTAAGTTTTCTTGTTGTATTTTTAGTTTACGTCGCCGAGAATTTTGTAGTTTTACCACTCCATAACCTGCGCCTGCACATAATAGGGGAACAAATACCAATGCTAGGCATGTGTAAATGTATGCAAATTCATTTCCCTGAAAAATATAAAATATATTTAAAACAAATTTGGCAAGAAAGGTAAATAACCTAAGTAAAAACAAAACTAATGCAGATATAAATTTTATTCACAAAAAGCCGATTTCACTAAAGTTGTATTCATTTAATCTAAGATTAGCCTTACAAATATTTGTATTGAATTTCACATTTATATCTGGAAATACAATTCTGGTAAAGTCAACTTTACCAATTATTTTATTTTCACTTCTCATGCTCTGAAAGTGCTTATTTGTGCACAAGTGGATTAACATATCTACTCATAAATATATCTATATTAAGGCAAAGAAAATGAGCCATACAGCCAAACACAATAAGAAGTTCATAGATAGAATTAGTTATTTTATAATATTTACTTAAATTTATATACTAATGTGTTTTTTAAGACATAAAAACAATTTTCTTCAATATTCAAAACTGTACTAATTTTACTTTGAATTTTAATTAAAGAAATGTTATGTTATACTACTGTTTTATTTCCTCGCAATTGAAGTGAAAAGCAGAGTTTATAACTCGTCCAAAAAACCATTTTATCTACGACATTTACGGTGTGCAAATATATGTAAAACATTTAGGTTCATTCATGGATGCATGTTCATATTATGTACAATACCATTTTTGTTTTAAATTGAAACCTTTACCTCAAAATAATCATAGCCCTTTAAATATTTGCAAGGAGCCAGCTTTGATGCATTTAGCTGATATGGTTGTGGGCAAGGATCTCCTTCCATCCAATGAAAAACATTACGTTGAATGTCACCAGGTCCTACCGATGTGCTGTTTACAATTATATCCCAAAGAGTTATTTTACGCAATTCTTTCACTTCTTCTTTTGTAAAAATCCTGAAATATCCATGAAACATATTAAAGAAAAGCAATTCATGCTGGCTAATCGCCAATCACATTTGAAATTATTTTAATAGCCCTGCAGTAATCGACATTTAATATAATATACATATATATAAATATATATTTATATTATATTTATTGTAGATCGGCATGTGGCTCTGTAACTACCTAATAATAAGCAGTTCTACAAAGTCCATGAATGGGGTCGATAAGTTTTGTTATTAAACAATATGCTCCCACTATGTCGGCTAAATGATGAGGTTACGAAATGAACTGCTTTAATGTCAAATGAATTGTCCATTTCTTAACACCATGAAAGAAGACTACTACCTTGACAAGAAATCAATACATTCGTCTCCTGAAAAACGGTGAACCCACAGACTAAACCAAAACATGACATGGTTTTGGTCTTGACGGTTTTTGCATCTGTATAAGCAGTGGTAAGGAGACCAGTCTTTATAAATAAATCATAATTATTGAAAACCAAATTATTTTTTCGGTAAATACTAACCCAGTTTTGTCATTTTCAAACCAAAATCTATCAGCATCTCGTATCCTCGTAAATTGGTCAATGATTATAGCTCTAAACAGTTCTCCTGGGTGACCCGTAGATTCCAGCATTCCACCTGATAAATATAGAACAAATGTTTAGTAAAGCTAATATAAAAAAAATATCGTATATTTTTTGTGTCCATTTAGACAAGATCAATGACAATTTTATAATTGAAACTTACCAATATAAACATCTACATTGTTGACATCGCCATTATAGATTTGAATCAACTGTTGCAGGAGGTCTGGTCTTCTCTCAAATAGTGCCAAGTTAATTTCATTAAAAGTCTTCACTTTTGGTAAACCAAAGTATTGCCTGTAAATAAATAAATTGTAATTGATGCAGGAAGAGTTAAGATGAGGTCTACGGAAATAGTTAATCCACTGTTTTATGCAAAGCGTTCATTGTAGACGATAAAAAAAATATTACCTAGCAGTATTATAATCAGGTAGACCATTATCTCTTCCACGCATAATATTAAGAGCACCAAGGTCTCTTCGGGAAAACTCCATAGGACCAAATAAATTGTCTCTTACATCAGAGCAAAGAATTGCATCTTCTCTTTCAGACAGCTGTGACGCCATTCCCATAAGAAGTTCTTCGATTGGTACTCCTGACATTACATCCTGAAATTAGTGGAGTATAATTAATACAACTCTTGTTTGAGAGCATTCCTGGACTTACAATTTCCATCAGGGGGAAGTAGGATCATAAAAAAAACGTATATCTATTAAGTTTTCCTTGTAATCATAATTGATTACAAGAAAACTAAGTACTTAGGCGTCTTAGGTTTTTAAAAACTTAACTAACATTAATATAAGAAAAATATTTCTAAACTTACATTTCCATCCCACCAAGTTTGACAAAGCCTGACAGCATCATGTCCTCCAGGTGCCCTAGCATATCTACAGTTTCTGTCCCTCAATAATATAGCTGGAGGGACCAGAGAATGGCCAAAGCGGAACGCGGCGACGGCGAAGGCATGGGTCACTCCGGGAACTACGTCAGGCTTGTAGTCTTCGTATGGAGGTATGGGCATTCCGAGAAATGCTGGGACGTATTCGTAGAGAATTATGTTCTGAAAAAAATTACCTTAAGATAGAGATGCTGTATATACTAAACCCCTCCTAGTAAGAAGTAGTATTCTTTTACAGTTATGAATAACAGACATAATCGTAACTCGTAATTGTTTTTCGAAACAACAGCAAGTTCTGTTCACATGAGATATTTAACATATGATTATCTAAATATCTAGAAGAAGATATCTTACATATGCTGTCACAGGCGTAGAATGCCACAAGTTACAATCGCAGGGTTATGTACATAATCGGCAATAACAGTTCGTCTAGCTCTTTGGTCAGCTGCTCGTTGCTCCAATCCGGGTGTTGAGATGTGTAACTGTACAGCTACCACGTGGTACCATCTCAGAAGAAGAATGCTGTAAGTTGAGGGTTCTGATTTGTTTCCTAAGACTACTAACCTGCAAACTAGCAATAACAATACGTCGAGCTCTTTGGAACAGCTGCTCGTCGCTCCAATCCGGGTGTTGCTTGTATATGCGAGCGGCTACCACGTTGTGCCATCGCAGAAGGAGAATGCCGAAAGTTACCATCGCAGGGTTTTGATTTGATCGTGGATCCCCTAATACTGAAATAGATTATAGTAATTGTTGATCAGTCAAGGCATTTCAACTATCTTCAATCCTTATTCAATTATCTAATAAATATCTACTGGAAAATAAACAGAAAAAATAGCAAAGGTGAGTTTAATTTTTAAATAGGTACTTCACTCAGATTTTGAAAAGACCAGCGTTCAGGGTTTTTATTGGTTTACATAATGTTAATATAAAGTGCAATAGATAAATACGTACAGAATACATTATTGGGACAATTTTAAGTGGGAGCCTATTGCTTAGCTAGACTGACTGACCAGTTTCGTTACCATAAGGATGCTGAAACCGTCCAGTTACCTAGTTGTGGTTGGTTTTTAGTCTATGGGTTCACCTTTTATTTCAAGGTCCGTTTACTTAATTAGCAGTTAATTTGACGATAAACCATCGAGAATATTACAGTAGACACTGTGAGAAGTGCTGTTGCAGTGCCATTGATCGACCCTATTCATGGATTTTATAGTTCTGCTTACTATATATATAAATTAAGTCATTTTTTTTAATTTCAGACCTGAGTAGAAATATTTACCAATTAATTAAGTAACTTACAATATAACCTCTCAGGGCTAAGCATCCTCATATAATGTGGTACTGGGTTGTTGAACAGAGGCACTCGTTTCGTGTTCCTTAACGGCATTCCACCTTCACTGGCCAGGCTCCCATTCTAAAAGGATAAATTATAGCATTTTACTTTCGTCTGCGTTATTTGAATAGTTATAGCGAAGGTAACTATATATTTTATATTTTTGGCTGAGTTGTATGTTGTTGTATTTTTGTCAATGTGGTTCGCACTTCGCATACTATTTAGCTCTGTCAATCGCGCACTAAATGTTGTCGATATTTGCTCGTTCGTCAATTACGTGTGAGCGAATCAGTAGTAAATTAGTATAGTATAAAAGAATTATATAATTAATTATTTATTTTATATGCCTGGTTATTTAACGATGTATAGAATATGCATTATCAATAATTAGATGATTGTACAAAAACAAATATTATCCAGTAAATTTACAGTAAACTACAAAGTTATATTACTACAATTTTATAGGCGCATATGTAATTGATTAGAAAGTTTAAAAAATCTCAAAAAATAATATAACGAACGTTTTCTTGTTTGTTTTATTTTTAATTTGGATAGCACATTGTTATTTATTACTTTAACAGAATATTTATTAATAACTACGTTTTGCAACTTGACCTAAGGTAATTTATTTAAATTAAGCAAGATGAGCACACGCACACTCAAGTTTGATCGCACACAAAGCACGCATTCTATGAGTAGGTATGTATGATGTGCACTTGCTTTTGGGAAATATAATAAAATATTATAAATATATTATCGTTAGCTATAATATAAGTACCTACTTCCATTTTTAACAGTTTTATGATTCAGGGACATCCAATATAAAATTAGTACAATAGTACCCACCCGGTCTTACACTATATACTATATTAGTTGGTTATATAACGTGATTTCGGTTGGGTTGTATTTATATTTTTATACAAAGACACAATTTGTCGTTCCACTACATGTGTAATTGTGATATTAAATATCTTATGCCCGTGAAAAATAGAGCTTTACAACATTTGTTGGCTTGTGAGGAAGATTTTTTTACCCTTCGTAAATGCATGTAAAATAAATATTTAAACTTATTTAGAGATTCGTCCTCTTTTAATTAAAGTGGAAAGGTTTTTAAGTATCAAAAGAAGAGGATTAGATATATGAGTTTTAATGTACGTAAAGAGGCAGGCGGGGCTGCAGTGTGGCACCTGAAATGACCTCATTGCATTCACCCAGGCTTCGCTCGTACTGTACACGAAGCTTCCATCAATCCATGACGTTATTTGGTTAGTCTGTAAACAAAAATATGCAATCAGTAAACAGTGGTTTTTTATTATTTTAAGTGCGATTATTAAGAATTTACGTTCGCTCTAAACAGGCAAACTAGTCAGTCGTATAAAAGTTAAAGTGCGGTCGCAAAATTTTTTACTCTCTGTCACTCGCACAAAAATAAACTTAGGGCCAGTTCCACAGTTTCCGTTAAAGTAATTGTAATGATTAAAGTTATAAATGGCGTCGATTGTATCAGCGTTATTTTGAAAGTCGAATAAAATCTGGTACGAGAGAGTGTGGACGCCATTTTTAACTTTAATCATTACAATTACAGAAAGTACATTTTGATGCAACCCAGCCTTACTGACTGAGTGATTTCGTGCGAGTAAATTAGTCAGCGACTAATGGAGAAAAGTTATTTTCAAAAAATATTTTTCCCGACCATAGTATAAATTTAGGTTCATTATATACTGTGTAACATATGTTTAACGTGATATTTCAGTGTACGATTTCCCAGAAAAAAAATCATAAAGTATTTCATTGTACGTTTTATTCTACCTATAAATAAACAATAAAATAACCCTGATACACTTTTAAAGAACAAAAAAATGCAATAAATTAAAATTACAAAAAAGCCTAACATATTATACGGTAACTAAAATGCCTGTCATACATAGAGATATCAATAACATGCCACTCCTTGTATGGCACCTCAATCATTCCATTATATAGTAAAGCTGCACATTCGTTAGTGCGACACAAATTCTTCAAACTCATGTTTTATTTAGTCTTATAAAAATGTCTTATTGTTGTATTTTTTTTAAATTATGGTAGAGCTAAAACAAATTATTATGTTTTGTCTTAGCTCTGTCTTGGGCAAAAATTTTTTTTTAAATGATGTTGTCGTCTTTATATTGTCTTAATAAGAATAACATTGAATTTTTTTATGCAGGAAGTTAAAATTTTATTGCATATGATCATTAAATAAAAAATGAGCACTTTTCAGCCGTAGCACGATTGATTTGGCAATAACAAATCGAGCACAGTAGAAATACGGGACAAAGTTATCCCGGCGGGACATTTAAAATTACGCCTGAAATACGGGACGGGATGTTCCGTGAAATACGGGACGTTTGGCAATACTAATTATGTGTACCAGGTAAAACGATAATTATTAGAAACAACCAGACCAAATATTAGAAACAACCAGAAAAGCTGTGTACAGCAAATCGTACTAATATGATTTGTCATGTGTGGGAATCGAACCCACGATACGAAATATAACCCTTTGAATACAACGCCAACTGCGTGATTAGTTGATTTGGCGGTTATTCATAGTGGGAGCGATAAATGCTTAAATAACAATATATTTATCGACCCCAATCATATACTTTGTAGGTATGCTTATTATCAGGTAGATACAAATTCACATGCCGTGCTCCAACATTAATAATAACATACTATCTTTGTTTTTTATTTAACCCATTTGAACTTAATCTAGAGCCTTAAGTTTATATCGTCAGTTTCAGAAAAAGTCTGGGTCTTACTGTCCCATTAGGCACTCTATATCTTAACTACACGTCAATAGGTATGTTTTGTTGTACCTAAGCAGTTTCACCTATAGCTCTATAGCTCTTTTATATCTATCAATACCCGTGATCTGGGTTACAGTAATAAAACTTTATTATGTAGGCATTCGACCTTACGTATCTCTTACTTAATTAATCACACCTATTACATTTGTTATTTTATATCTTTTTTATTTGTGAGGTTTTTTTTATTTACTTGGGCACGGCATTAAATTTTTAAGAAAACCTACAAAATACATGGGTTGATAAATACAATGTTGTTTAACAACATTGTGAGAGCGATTCTCATATGCCGGTTTAATGATGCGGTTACGAAATAGGCAGCAACAAAGTCGAATTGCATTACGAGTCTCTTTTGGTAGCCTCGCGCTGTTTTATCCTCAAATTAATTGCCCCTTTCGTATTTGCTCACTGAAAGGAGATTACCACCTCGACAAGAAATCGATGCAATAGTCTCCTAAAAATAGGTGAACCCACGTGAGTTGACGGTTTTTGCCTAACGAAGTATAGAAACATTCCTCCAACCTAAAAATAATGTAATCAACTAGGTAAAAATATATAAGGAGAAAAATAGGAACGCACCTAAATTTAAATTTCTAATAAGTGTTCCAGTTAAAATACCCTTTTAAAGATACTACTCTCATTTATGGTAATACTTAATACCTGCCTAGATCATTAAAACGTGTTATCTAACTAGACCAAGAAATAAATAAACTTATCTAGAACTAATCAAAAACTAATGAATGATCTACAAAACTATAAAAAAAACAACAACAATTGGTCCAATTCTAGTCCAAATTAAAAAACCCCAATAAATTAAAAAAATCCTTAATAAATACAATTTCTACTATAGCTAGATTTTTAATAAAATATCTTACGACTTTATCTATGAATAAAAAAGTTCATCAAAATTTTTATATTATTTAAATCCCTCAACCTCCTTCTGGATCTCTATTGAAGAGTAATCCAGCAAACAAATACCTTTTTAGGATCTTCCTATTTCATGAGTTTTACCTGTTCGCGAGGACTATTAGGGCTTTGTCCAGTAGACCTATCATAGGCTGCTCGCAGAAACGGCATATGTTTTGCGCCTGCGCATTCCGGGTCGTACATGTGATCGCATTTCTCTACCGGTATCCTGTGCTGTTCTATTGGACATCCGGATTCAGATGCCATTACTATTTCGCCGGTTACCACTTGACCTGAAACGAAAAGAGTTTAAGTTAAGGTTTCTATGGTTGCAGATAATGGAATCCATGAGATAACTTATAAAACTTCTCTCAGGCGAACAGTTTTCATAATCATGATCTACTAAAAATATATTTGTCTAATACTACTGCATTGATTTCCTATCGATTTTATCTACTAAATTGCTAATTCATCAATTGTTAACTGCACGCTTTACTCGGAATACCGTTGTTGAATAACAATTAGTCGTCCTTATTTTCAATCTTTGTGAGTGTGCTCACCAACAATATAGTGAGACCCAAAAAAAAAAGCATAATACCTATATTAGAAAGATTTTCTTTTATCGGGGAACAGATGTGCCTGTGCAAGAAAAAATATTGGAGTCAAAGGATTATTTTCTTCATTGCCAATTCCTATTCCTTAGTTAAATTTAGTTGGCCAAAACTTTATATAAATATAGTCCTCTTATGCCGTCCAATATTAAACAATAATTCGGCTGACACTTTTCTTATATAATCATCATACTAATTCAGTCTGCCTCTGAAATATACTGCCAAGGCTCGCCAATGATCTTGGTTACCTGTCTACATGCGCAAAGACGCGACCTTCACTCTTTAGCAAGCAAGCTAAATCTTTGTTTTACGGTCATGGTGAAAAGAAGGAATTACCAAAGAAAGCCAGCAAAGCAGTCCGATTTGACATTGAAGGTAATCCATCCTGGCCTCGCATGAACAGTTTGGACAACGCGCGTGCCCCTGGCCGGTCAGCTCCAGCCATCATGTATACTCCATCTGCATATGATGCTGGTGTCTTGCGGATGAGACGACTACCTATAACAAAAAAGACTCATTATATTTATAGATAACATCACGACAGGATCCTTAGGTCTGACTTTAACTCCATTCTTTCTAATCCTTTTCATCAAGGTAGAGGGCTACCTTTGTCTCAATTTTTTGGCAGATGCTAGACGCCGCTGCGAGACTCTGGAATGATTAACCAGTGGATATTAGACAGAATTTATGTTTAAAAGACTGGTGTATTAACATTTTCTGAATGCGTAAATGTGAGTTCTTCTTCTCCTTTTCTACGAATACCTTAAATTTTATAAAAACCTGCTACGTGTTAGAAACTTTACAATTTAAGGAATTTATCAGTAAGTAATAGTACTAAATAACTCTAATAATCATCAAAAAAGGCCTTAAAATGGAAGAAACTATGGTGTAGGCATATATTATTTTCGTGATGTTTGCATTAGCATATGCAAGCGAATACATACTAAGTACCGGAATCTTTAAAACTCAGCTTATCTAAAAACTTTAAATAATTTTAATTAAAATGCAAAGTGACTCAGTTCATGAGAATGTTCAGAAGATGTTCGCGATATGTATTTTTAAAAGCATTAATTTCCATTTATGGGCAGTAAAATATATTTGTCTGCGTTCCAGCTGGTGCTTGCAGTTACGTAGATTATTATCTCCAACCATTGGGTAACTATGGAGAAGTGGGGTACCGAAGCTAGCAAGATTATCTACAATAATGTCTGTTTATTCGTCACAGTAAGTCACCTACTATATTTTATGTTTTCTTTAATATTTTTTTTAGTGGAGCATGGCATTTGACTTTGTATCTACCTGGTGGTGAGCAGAACTGGGAAAGTCCATGAATGGAATGTCGATCAATAGGTGTTCTTAAACAAAATTGATCGCTCCCACTTTGCCGGCTAAATGATGCCATTACGAAATGGGTGGCGACAAATTGCATTACGAGTATATTTTAATATACTCGCTGCCTTATCGTCAATTCATTCGTCAGAATACCCATTTTGTAACCGTACCGTGAAAGGAGACTACCACCTTGACAATAAATCGATGAACAGTCTTGTTACAAGTATTCAGAATATAAGTTTTGACAGCCTCCGTAGACTAGTGGTTGCGCCTTTGGCGTTGTATCAGGAGGTCGTGGGTTCGATTCCCACCCATGGCAAAAAATATTAGTACGTTTTTTTCTGTACAGTTTGTCATGGACTGGGTGTTTATAAAATATAATATGTATTATATCGTTGCTTCTGGTACACATAGTACAAGCCTAGAGCTTAGTTTGTGACCAGAGCAATATGTGTAATTTGTCCTACATATATAAAAAAATAAAAAATAAAAATAAAGTAATTGAGATCTGTATGTTGAATTTTTTTTTTTTTTTTTTAATCACCAGGTCATGCCCGCAACTTATTTGCCCATGTTTATTTTAAAACCAAAAACACTATTTGCTATTGTTTTTTATTGCTATCATGCCCGTGGTATTAGTATTTACCTATAAATCACTGTAGTTGCTAAAAAGATGACATACAATGTCAACTTTATACAAAAAAAATAAAATTCTTAAAAAGTAAATATAACATCGAAAATATTTTAATGTAGTTTATGTCATTATAGTATACCAAATTTTGCTTTATGGAACAGTTCTTTCTATAGGGCGTATTCAAAAACTTTCCCTAAAAGAGTCTTAAAACACAAACACCCTGTATATCTAAACTCCCTTTATGTAGTCAAATTAAATACTCTATTTTACCTCCAGAACTATTCAACAAAAAAAACGCATATATATTGATCCAGTAGTTTTTAAGTGATGCACAGACAAAACAATCAAATAGCCAGACAGACGCAAATTCTAAAAATATTAGATTATTGTTTTATAGCCTATTTAACACGCCATTTTTTTTTTATTATAACTTGTTTACAGTTTTTT
The DNA here is from genome assembly GCA_947458855.1 of Monopis laevigella. Taxonomy (NCBI): domain Eukaryota; kingdom Metazoa; phylum Arthropoda; class Insecta; order Lepidoptera; family Tineidae; genus Monopis; species Monopis laevigella. The sequence goes on along the minus strand of OX381580.1, from coordinate 23,683,091 downwards.
TTATTTATATTTTTTTATATAATACAATATGTATACAATATACATAATATAAATTACATTATTTTATTATTATTGGGATATACGTGGTGGCCGAGTTGGCTAGACCTTGTACTTAAAAACACTTAGGTACCTGGTTCGAATCGCGGTGTGTACCAATGAGTTTTTAATTAAAAAAATATGTACATTTGTTTGACAACACCACTATAGTGCCTCGGAGAGCACGTTAATCTGTAGGTCCCGGTTTTACTATACCAACTTGTGAAACTGTTTATAGATGGGTTATTGAGTCTATTCAAAACATCGTGACGAGCTAGCCACTCGTTCGGTGTAGACTCATACCATCGGCTACGATGAGGTGGGATAAGAAACCCCTCCGCTGGGTACCCTGGGGCCGTCTAGACGGTCCGGGCGCCGCCGTAAGGCACCCGTGATGATATATATATATATAATATAAATCATGTATATATATTTTAATTATAAATGAAAATAACAACATGAAAACAAAATTTTTGGTAGTTATATAACATTATAGTTTTTATAGAAAAAAAGAGCATACACCTACAAGTTTAGATTTAATAAGATTCCAAAAGGCGGTTCGTTTAGTTGCTAAAATTCAAGTTGTCTACTAATTAATTAGATAACCGACTTATCAAAAAAACCTTCAAACTCGACTTTTATTATAGACGTTTATTTTTGCACAGTTCCTTTAATTACTTTTTTAAGCATTAAATTATCTATACTAATATTATAAAGCTGAAGAGTTTGTTTGTTTGTTTGTTTGTTTGTTTGTTTGAACGCGCTAATCTCCGAAACTACTGGTTCGAATTGAATAATTCTTTTTGTGTTGGATAGTCCAGTTATCGAGGAAGGCTATAGGCTATATAACATCACGCTACGACCAATAGGAGCAAAGATATAGTGGTAAATGTGTAAAAAACGGGAGAAATTATTTCATCTTTGAAGCCTTCCGTTGCGTGCGCCGTGAAAACGGTTCAAGATACACAAAAAATATGTATTAAAGAATAATAGCTCTTTTAATGATCTAAAAGACAGTCCGCGATAGTATATGTCTATCTTTTAAGATTAACTCACAAAAACCGTTTTTATGGTACCTAATAATAGATAAACGGCGCGAGCGCGGCGGGTCAACCCGCGGAGTGGCTCAGCTAGTACTTAAATAAAAAACTTACAGCTCTTACAATAACAAATGGTAGATTTTTTTATTAAAAAATGTCCAAATAAATATTAGTCCCTTGATTGTTATCAAAAATGTTAAAATAACTACAATTTTTTTATTTAAACATGATTTTCATTTTTTATTATTTTTAAATTATAAATTTTCTAGTTTTACCTTAAGGTAGTCCGGGTCTAAAATATGAATTTTGTATAATATTTTAAGTTATTTGAAGACCCATTTTTAAAATTTCAAGACATACTCGTATATCTGAAAATATTTGTAGAGGCGATGAAAAAATATTTATTCATAGTACACAAAATATATATATTCATTAGGTATGGCATAGTGAAACACCTCGCCCAGTATACCTATTTATATTGGTATTATTAATTAATAGCTGATAATAATAATATTTAGGACACATATTGTAAATACACATATTGCTCTGGTCACAAACTAAGCTCTAGGCTTGTCCTATGTGTACCAGAAACAATGATATAATCAGTGGCATAATTACGTATAGGCCAATTAGGCCCAGGGCGGCCAATTGGCAGGGGCGGTCCCGACCGGTGTAAAAAATTTCGCTGATAAAAATTAAAAATGTATATCTCATACGCACAATACGTATATTTTGACAACTCTTCAATGCGCATAAATACAGAAAAATGTAGGTATCTAAAACCTTGTGTTAAAATGAAACCCTTAGGTACTTTTACTTGCATCAGTTCCTTTTATGGTACGATAATTCCGAAAGTAAAACAGTGAAATGTTGTTCCAAATAATTATTGTGAGAGGAACCAAATTATACTTACGTAAGTATAATTCACAGTAAACAACTTAATAATAAAAGTTGTTATATCGAGCAAATTCTTTTACCCAATGCCTCTAAAGGGAAATACAAGTGAATGGAAGCCATTCTCTCTTAAATAACAGCTTTTATAGGCTTTATTAGTATTGACAATTGGATTTTTAATGCAATTAGTGTGTACTAAAAATAATTTTATATGTCAAAATATGTTACAAGACCTTAAGTCTTAAATATATTCACAATATTCTACTGCTTACGGTGTGCAAATTACAATGAAATAACTTCTTGATGTGCTTTTCTCCTATCGTAGGTTGGTGTTCACTAGCTATATTGACTTTCGACAGACAGAAACAATGAATCGTTGTTAATTCCGAAACTAATCGTTAAATTTCTAAGCCATAATGTACTTCGCTCTGGATTTCTGTGTCCTTGGATCTTACTCTAACAACAAAGTCCACTTCTTCCATCTCTACATAGGTACTTCGTCTCATATCATCATAAATCTCCTTACACGCGGTTTAACACGTTTGGCATTCTCAAAGTTTCATCATAATCAGCCATAGGACGTCCACTGCTGGTCTCAATAAGGTTGTCGGTCCACCTTGGGCGTTTGCTTTTGCGTGGTTTCCATTTGAGAACTTTACGGCCCCATCGTCCATTAGTTCTGCATGCTATGTGCCCTGCCCACTGCCATTTAACTTCATAATTCGCTGGGCTATGTCGGTAACTTTGGTTCCTCTACGGATCTCCTCATTTCTGATTCGATCCCGCAGGCTATGCTGCATAGCCCTCTCCATAGCTCGTTGTGCTATTTTGGGCTTGCTAATGAGGCCCATAGTGAGAGACCAAGTTTCCGTGCCATAAGTCATCACTGGTAAGGCACATTGCTGCATTGGTCGAATACTTTCGATTTGAGGCACTGAGGTATTTTGGACGAGAAGACGTTACTTAGTTGTCCGAACGCTGCCCAGCCGATTTGAATTCGACGGTTGACCTCTTTTTTGAGGTTAAGGTAGGTCCTACCTAGTGCGACAGTTTCTCTCAAAGTATAAACAAAAAAAAGTGGCCCCAGCCTAGTGGTTAAGTCACTGCGCAACTGATAACAAGGTTAAGCAGATGACAACAGGCCGGTCCTGGGATGGGTGACTGCTTTATACAAAGAGGCTATTTCATCATAAACACCGCAACAAGCTGGCCACTTGTTAGGTGTTGCCTCCGAATACCATCGGCGAAATGAGGACGGTTTAAAATCGTCCACTGGGTACCGAGGCCGTTTAAACGGTTCTCCGGAGCCAAATAGGCACCCGTGATGGTATTTATTTATTTATTTATAAACAAAAGATAATGAAAAATAATAACCAAGAAGTAACTTAAAAACATTTAACTGAAAAAAAAATCGTTGCATTCATCGATTGCCTATATCAATATAAATTTTTAAAGATAAAAATGCAATTTAAAAAATCCTGGTGGGTGGGACTCGAACCCGCGAACCTCGCTATCGCTATTAATAAATACACTATCATACAATTTTATATTGTCATGGTGCTGGAGTACTGTTTTGCATTTTATTTATGTATTTTTTTAAATTGTTATTATACTTTAATTAAGTTTTGAGTAATAAACCTGCTTTTGGTAACATTTTCGCATAACAATTTCCAACTTAAGGCAATTGTCTATTATCTCTTTAATCTATGTATTGTTTTACAATTTACTGCCCATTGTTGTGTGTAAAACAATAAAGTTTACATAATATTGATGTAGTATGTAATTTTGTAAGTGCTTAATTCAATATTTGGATAAGCGGTGTTTCATTAAAAAGCAGAAAATCACATTGTATTACATGCACTATCGTTCATCTTTATCGAACGGGTTTCGTATATATTTTTTTTAATAAAAAACGTGTTTTAAAATACGTATATTTATAGAAATCTTTACCTTATACAATAAAATAGTTTTTAGTAACTATCCAACGCGGGAAACGCTTGTGGTGCTATGGGTATTTTTACAAAAAATCCATGATTGTTTTTGGTCACTCCTTTAATTATATTTTTGCCAATCAATAGTGTGTATTATTATTTAATATTAAAAAAGTTATTAATACATATATATATTTTAATAATGTACAATCTATTACGCCCTGCTTGTTGTACCTTCCATTGATTGGTCCTACATTCGTCTCTATTGCTTTGCCTCTTGTCTACTCTCTAGACATGACTAAATTCCTTATCATTATATTCAGTTATCTTACTAAATTTTGTAAAAGTAGGTACTTAAGTTTTATAAGTTTAGTAAGTACCTTCCAAATTATTTAAGTAGGCAAAAATAACTTTTAAACCAAAAAAAAAATATCTAAACGTTAAAATAAATTTTCTTCATATAACACTTCACTATCTGGAGTTTTTTTTTTCCTAAGAGACTCTTAAATCACGCATGTATATCTGCACCCCTATAGCTATGTCGATAAGTAATATACCCTATGTCCTTCCCAGGGTCTTAAACTATCTCCTTACTAAATCTAATCAAAATTGGTTCAGCGGTTTAGGCGTGAAAACGTAACAAACGAACTGACCAGCAAACAGTTATTTCGAATTTAAAATGACCGTGGATTCTGTTAAAAAAAATCCTTTCTATATATTCATGTCCAAAAAGGATTAGGTTATTTACGTTTATAATATATTTTACAGCTAAATGATTAAATGAAAATACTAAATATGACAACTTCAACTCTTAAATATAACAGAACAACTGATCTACAGCGTGTATCTCAATCTTTTGTGTGGTATGTATCAGTATCTATTCTCCATTTTGTGTAAAGTGTAGGTAAATATATGTATGTTTATATTAGTTTTTTTTAAATTAAGCACCTGACTCATCTTTACACGCAATCTTAAAGGCTACCTGGTAGATAATGCCTAAGGCATTAAGTTCGCCTTTATACTTAACTGTGGTTTACTGTGCAATGAAGTGTTTAAATAAATAACATTGCCGTCATAATATATATATATAATAGGTACTTATTTTCGAAAAGCTTTCTTAGTTGCTTTCAAAAGCGGGAATAAATTGACAAAAAAAAACTGGGACCACCTACCAAGTTTGGCGGACTTTTTAACATGTTTGTATGAATTATTAATATACTACTTATTAAATCAACAAGCTTGCTCGTCAATGTCATGTGTTGAGGTGTTCACTTATTTTACGAGGTTTTTATCAACTCTTCAACGGAGGTCTGCTGATGCAACATTTGACGTACAAAGCGAAATACAGTATAATAATAGGAACCAGAGCAATATGTGTAATACATATTGCTCTGGTCACAAACTAAGCTCTAGGTTTTTACTATGTGTACCGGAAACAGTGATATAGTGCATATTATATTTTATAAACACCCAGACAGAAAAACGTCCTAATCTTTTTTTTTTATATAGGTGGAAATTGAACCCACAACCTCCAGATACCGCCAAAGGCAACCACTAGTCTAGGGTCAGTTTATACCTATTTATTGCACCTTCAATTTAAATTTATTTTGAAGATTTTAACAGCTTTTGAAAGCAACTATGGAGGCTTTTCCAAAATAAGGACATAAGGCCTATTTTATTTTAAAGAATAGCTCTTGACGTCTAAAGGGACATGCAGTAGGTACTTTGGACAACCTCAAAGTCAAAGTCAAAAGTCAAAAATATTTATTTCATGTAAACCTTTACACGTATTTATGAATAGCAAAAAAAAACTATATTTAGTATAAGGTCTAAGTGTGCGCTTGGCTAGGCTCATGTATACCTACATAAAAATAAATAGAAACCAAACCGAACTCACACCACTTAACCAATTGGCCTTAAAAATAGTAGTTTTTTTTTAAGGAGCACGGCATGTGTTTGTATTGACCTGATGGTAAGCAGACCTACAAACTCCATGAATGGGATCATTACATTGTTATTCAACAATATTGATCGCTCCCACTATACCACTACGGCTAAAAGTTGCGGTTACGAAATGGGCGGCGACATGAACGTATTTGTATTACCAGTCTATTTTAATATCCTCACTGAATAATATTATCGTTAAATCAGCGGCTCGTTTCGTAACTGTACCTTGAAAGGAGACTTCCCCCTCGACAAGAAATCGTTGCAGTAGTCTCCAGAAAACCGGTGAACCCACAGAGCAAAACCGAGACATAGCTAGGTCACTTGACTGTTTTTGCATCTGTGGGCGGTGATAACGAGTCCGAAATGTTGTTTCAAAATGAACGGCGATTTTCATTCTTCATTTACTTTAATTCCGTATAAATTTTCAGTCATACCTAACTTGAATAGTCCTGAAATATTCTTTTGATTGATATACGTGGTGGCGGATTGGTAAGACCTTGGACTTAAAAACACTTAGGTCCCTGGTTCGAATCCCGGTGTGTACCAATGAGTTTTCAATTAAAAAAAATATGTACATTTGTTTGACAACACCACTATAGTGCCTCGGAGAGCACGTTAAGCTGTCGGTCCCGGTTACACTACACCAACTTGTGAAACTGTTTATAGATGGGTTATTGAGTCTATTCAAAACATCGCGACGAGCTAGCCACTTGATCGGTGTAGATTCATACCATCGGCGACCCCTCCGCTGGGTACCTTGGGGTACGTCTAGGCGGTCTCGGGCGCCGTAAGGCACCCGTGATGATATGATGATGATGATGACGTCGTGTTTTTCAAATTAGGCCCAAACGGTTTAGGCTTTTACATACATTTTAATGCTCTGTACCTTTTATAATAATGACCGTAATGGTTATTGCTCGATCACGGTCTTAAGCCCTTTGTCAATTGCTGCCATTAGAATTAAGTGTTGGTTAAACACAAACATTATGCCTGGGTTACATTACCTAGCTTTATGACTAGTCACAATGTATACTTTCCTCTGTGCATTTTTTTCTAATGGAGCACAGCATGTGAATTGTATCAACCCGATTTGGTACGCAGGAATGCACAGTCCATGAATGGGGTCGGCGTACTGGGAACAATCAATATTGTTAAACAAGAATATTGATCGTTCTCACTATGCCGACTAAATGATGCGATTAGGAAATGGGCGGAAATGGCGGCGACAAAGACGAATTTAATAACGAGTCTATTTTATTATCCATCAGCTTTATCGTCAAATCAACCACCCATTTCGTAACTGTACCCTGAAAGTAGACTACCATCTTGACAAAATCAAAATATCGGTGAAGTAGTCTCCTAAAAACGGTGTACCCACAGACTAAAACCGAAACATGGCACAGTCACTTGGTAACAAGACCGGTCAGTAATTTTTAGGAGCCCCACTATTTTACATTTATAAACGTTTGCTATTATTTTTATTTAGTTGAAAAAAAATATAAGTAAGTATCTACCAAGCTGTAAGTACCTGCTTTAATTCTAGTAAGTTTTTTTTTAAAAACGATTTCTCATAAACTTCTCGCTGACTCAATAATCAGTGCTATTTTTCTATTGTATAATAGTCGAAAATATAAATAATATATCTGGAGGCTGTAAAATTACATTTTTTGAAAACGAGGCAGGAATAATATTATTACTATCATACAAATATACTGGCGGAAAAAGTGTATGTATTATTACTATTACTATCACACAAATATGCTGGCGGAAAAGTGTATGAAAATCCATTGTCAATATGGTGAGAGAGAAGAAAAAGTATATATAATTATCCTCAGAAAGTGCCTTGAATGAATGAAAAATTTATACTATTGTACATAGGCGAGCTTAATGCCTTAGGCATTATCTACCAGCTAACCTTGGGAAAATGACCAATAACAGGCTTTCTGTGCCTTCAATAATACCAATAATAGGTATCTTCTTACTTTTTTGAAAACATTATCATTATTACAAATACCCTGACGGAAAAGTGACCCCATATTAACGTTCTATTTTCTTTTTGATAACCAAATAGTTTTATTCTTCTTGTAGGTTAGATTACAATGTCCTAGCAATTTCATACTCCGTATTCTCTTAGTTAGAAAGGTACAAATACATTCTTATATGATTATTACAAGAACTTGTGTTGATGTCCTCATCAGCATCATCAAAACAATGCAAGCAATGAAGAATAATTACAAATTTCGACAGTTGACTCAAGTGTGTCTATATGAGTACCGACGTATCGATAATGAACTCTCAAGATTACATCACAATGACAAATGACGAATTAATAAGGTTTTATCATAAGCGACCAAAGCGAACACGACTTGACCGTGTCGTAAGAGGGCACGTGTAATATATACCTTATGCTAACATTACTAACTAGGTTACACTGACCAAGTTATTTAGGTACGCGTCAAATATAATGAATTGGACAGCTCACTTAGCAACCAAACATAATTAAATACTTGCTCAAAAATAACAGAATGTTAAGTCCAAAATTATTTAAAATTTTCATTTTTGTTAAGCTGTCGGTCCCGGTTTCACTATACCAACTTGTGAAACTGTTTATAAATGAGTTATTGAGTCTATTCAAAACATCGCAACGAGCTAGCCACTTGTTCGGTGTAGACTCATGCCATCGGCTACGACGAGGTGGGATTTTAAAACCCCTCCGCTGGGTACCCTGGGGCCGTCTAGGCGGTCTCGGGCGCCGTAAGGCACCCGTGATGATACACATTTTTGTTAAAAATTGTACAAGCTTAGCCTTAGGCATTTTATACCTTTAAAAATATACACTATATTTATCTAAATAAATATTGTTTTGCGATGGGTTGACACTGGCATGGCATATAGGCCGTTGCCTGATCTGAGAGGCTACCTGTGTCGATATGCTGTGGAGACAACTGGTGTCTGGGGCTCTGAGGCTTTCGGGAAGAAACTGAGTGCTCTTTTAAATAAGACTTCTGGCGACCCCCGCTCTGGATACTTTTTTAAACAACGCATCTCGCTGGCAGTTCTTCGGAATGAACCAAAGCCTGGATTTAGTGGACGTGTTTTTTTTTTTTAACTATTGCGTTTTTATTTTTTGTTATGCATTATCATTGAAAGGGATTTTTTTTTTCTCTTCTTTATTTACTTTATTTAATTAGATTTTTTTAGGTTGTTTAATGTTATTTAAGCTTTGATGAATAAATAAACTATGTGTATTATAGTTTTGGGGGCTTAGTTTTACGGCCGTCTTGTGTTCTCATTTTTTAGACAACCCCTTCCCAATAAATAATATATAATTATTTATTCTTAAATGTAAAAAAAATATAATGAAACCTATAGGTAGTTCCTAAGCCGCCATTAATATGCAATGATAAAAGCTTAAGATTTTTTTTTGAAATAGTAAGTGCCATTTATCTATCACCATGCCCAGAAGCTGATGTCTGTTGTATTGACCCAGTTGAAACATTATAGGTGGCGCTAATTACGACAGACTGTATTATATATCGCAATATAATACTTATTAACTACTGTCTTACTACATAATATTAAATATATACTAATAGTATACACACACACATATACACATATCATCACGGGTGCCTTACGGTGCCCGAGACCGCCTAGACGGCCTCGGGTGCCCAGCGGAGGGGTTTTTAATCCCACCTCGTCGTAGCCGATGGTATGAGTCTACACCGAACAAGTGGCTAGCTCGTCGCGTTGTTTTGAATAGACTCAATAACCCATCTATAAACAGTTTCATACCAACTGGTATAGTGAAACCGGGACCGACAGCTTCTCCGAGGCACTATAGTGGTGTTGTCAAACATAAAATTTTAAAATACAAAACTCATTGGTACACACCGGGATGGGACCTAAAGTATAAAGAGGTAAATTGTGATTTTTGAGGTAGTAGGGGCTAATCTCTGGATCTATTGAACCGATTTTGATAATTATTTTAGTGTTGGATAGCCCATTTATTAAGAAAGGCTATAGGAGCCTCGGAACATCAATGAAAATTTTTGGTATAACGAGGAAAATGTGATCCTTTTGAGAGCTTCCGATATGTAAACTGTTAAAGCTACGCAGACGAAATGGCGCGGACCAGCTAGTATATAATATAGCAATTTGCAGTGGTCACGGTTCCACCAGTCGTGTTAGCACCATAAATACAAGTTGTAACCATTGTTATAACTTGGCTGTTGTTCGTGGTTAAATTATTATTTTTATGTTGTTTATTGTACGTAAAAATATTATAAAAAAAGTTGCACTTAATACTTTTTCATTAATTATAATATTAAAAAAACTGATTTTTAAAAATCCGCAGCAATAAATACAATAACCCCAATATTATTTTAATTCTGAGACAGCAGAGAAACACTGGAATGGGATCATTTTGCACGGAGAACACAGAACTTACGATCGCAGCTTGGAGTGTTCATAAAGCTATTTATTAAATATACTGAAGCCTAATAATATTACTATATCTATGTAAGTATCGACCTATAACTATAGATAGTTACATACTTACATATATATATAATATTAAATTTATTTGTGACATACAAATTAGGTTAACAACAATTTTATACAACAATAAATTTCAAAAAATAAAAATAAAATTCACCCTAATTTGTAGACAACGTTTGTATCCCTGGGACCTATGCTAGGTTTCCCTGTGTTACAGGAACCAGTAATAACTGCTGCCTAATTATAGTACTTTCAAGGTAGGTGTACAGTAATACCTAATACTCCTAATAGAATTATATAAAAAAGTGAGAGAAGACCTATAAGATGCCTGTGCATTATAAATAAATACATATATATATATATATATATATATCTTCACGGGTGCCTTACGGCGCCCGAGACCGCCTAGACGGCCCCAGGGTACCCAGCGGAGGGGTTTTTAATCCCACCTCGTCGTAGCCGATGGTATGAGTCTACACCGAACAAGTGGCTAGCTCGTCGCGATGTTTTGAATAGACTCAATAACCCATCTATAAACAGTTTCACAAGTTGGTATAGTGAAACCGGGACCGACAGCTTAACGTGCTCTCCGAGGCACTATAGTGGTGTTGTCAAACAAATGTACATAAATTTTTTAATTAAAAACTCATTGGTACACACCGGGATTCGAACCAGGGACCTAAGTGTTTTTAAGTCCAAGGTCTAACCAACTCGGCCACCACGTATATACTCAATAATACGTAAATAAATACATTTACGTAGTATTTATAAAGCTTTTTTTTTTAACCCGTTGTGTCCCACTGCTGAGCAAAGGTCTCCCTTTCCTCCTTCCATCTCTTCCTGTCTTTAGCTTTTCTGGACCAATCCTTAAAAAGGTGTCCAGCTCGTCTCTCCATCTCCTCCTGGGCCTGCCGCGTTGTCTTTTGCGGGCTTGTGGCACTCACTCTGTGGTCATCCTCGCCGACATTTCGCCTGGCATTCGACACACTTGGCCGGCCGTCCCATTTGAGCATGGCTTTCTGAGTGGCGTCGACTATTCGCGTCCTAGAGCGCAGTATGCTGTTATCTATACGTTTAACCTAATATACTGCGCTCCATGGCTCGTTGGCTTATATTAAATTTAATATGAATAGTGTATATAAAAATAATATACCTACAGTTTCAGGTCCTAATTTAAAAACCCGGTGTGTACCAAAGACTTATTCTAAAAAACAAAAAGTAGATTTTTTGAATGAATTTTAAATAGGTACTTAAAAACAACTTAAACTAAAGCACATAAGAAAAAAACTAATGTCAGAAAATGCTGCTATAAAACAACTTTTTCGAGGACATTCAATTAATTACTTAAGTTGCCATGTATGTACGTTCGAAACTATAGGTAGTAAAATATTCATGTTAACTATCTAACCCCCCATGAAGAATGTCGAAGTTTATTTGCGTTCCACAGTATGAATATCAAAGTTATTTATTCAGTTTCCTTCAAAAGACTTTGGTTTGTCGAGCCCTAACAAAAGTATATAATATAATGTATATTCTATACTTTTGCCAGAGAATATCGAGAAGAATTTTAGAGTGTGAGTCTTCTAAATTATTTTTATTATAATTTGATAAACATACGGCCGGTTTCTCAAAACTTTAAAGTCTAATTAAACCACAGTAGGTATAGTAAAGTTTTTAATTTATTTTGTGTTAGATATCCCTAGGCCACAAGATCCTAGGTCTGTGCGATTGACCTGTCGTTAAGAGGAGCGTCTGTAGAGGCCATTCGGTGCTCATGCTGATTCAACTGCAAAGTATTACCTCTACCCGCGCATGACAGTGAATCGGTAATGCAAACAGTAACTCAATAAGAGATTATACCTACGGCCTACGCAGCAAAACGAATTTCGGTATTTTACCCATAAACTTTATTAGATTTTAAAAAAATAGTCTCATTTTATCAAAGAGAATATAAACGATGACTCGTTTTCCGTTTTTTAATTTTCTGTCTTAATATTTTATAGGAATTATTTTAATATGAGAGATTTTTAGGATTTTTTTTCGGATTTCAGTGGTTAATATTTTTTTTCCAATATCAAAAATATGAAAACGTACGAGCCTAAATAACAGTCATATTTATAACGCGTCCGAAAATCATAAAAATCTATGAATGTTAAAAAAAATGTAACAGTTAAGACCAAAAAGTCGTGACTGTATGTGACATTTTTGATCAATCGCTCCTCTTAATATTAGAGTTATTGTGAAATTCGCTACTTTGTACTGTTAAGTAAAAAGTTACCTACTTAAAATTTAGCGTGGTACTAGGTAAATTATTATCCAAATTTTTACTATGAAGCCGGATGGATATGTTTATAATATGTAATAACGATCCAAAAACCATTTAAACTTACGTGATCGCGTGCAATACCTATATATAATTTGAAAGATTACCAAATTGAAATTCACTGTAAATACTGTTATTAATGTATATTATGTCAGTGTTTTGCGGCGAGAGGTGAACTCTCAAGAAATAATCTTTAGTTTATTTAATTAATTTACGCCCACTGTTTTTATTTGATTAACGTCCAATATTTAAATAAATTTATTTAATTATAGGTAGACATAATTAATAGGTAGAACTGTTTTATTTTGTTCCACTTCAAGTTTTTATTAAAAAAGGAAATAAAAAATACTTGTTTGGAAAAAAGCTAAATGACGATATATTTTTCATTGTAAATAATATAATAACTTGAAAGTAAAGATTTATAAAAATTAACACAAAACAACACAATTTTCAGGAATTATTATCGGATCGCTCCGCCAGAAAAGATTATAACGTTCCGCCAGCAAAGCTTATCAAAACTCTCCGCCAGCAAAGTTTGTCGGAACGACCCGCTTTTAATCTGAACGCTCTCTCAGAAAAGTTTATCAGAAAGCTTCGGTAGCAAATTTTTGCAGGTGGAGTGTTTCGTTTATCGAAACACTCCACCTGCAAAATTTCAACGCTCCTCCAGCAAACTTTATCAGATATTATTATGGGAACGCTCCTCCAGAAAAGTTTATAACGTTCCGCTAGCATAACTTATCGAAACGCTCTGCCAGCGAAGTTTAAGCTTTAAAAAGCGCGCCAGCAAAGATATTTTTACACTTACATTTATATTTTTAAATTTCGGCAACACCAATATATCTTAATATAAGATTATAGAAGCTTAAATCGTATTTGATTACACAACTAAAAATACTGTTAGAAACATAAAATTTTCTTTGATCAAATTTCTTTGGTCATTAAAATAAATTGTTCATAAAACGTAGAGTCGATTTAATTTAATAGCTGCAATGCTTTTCGCTTCATGTAACGTTTTCTCACGATCATTAGATGCTTTTGTTCTGCACAAATCATTGTAAATCAGACTGATCTGGTGGGGATGACCTGACCGACTGACAATATCATCAACGAAAGCTTATTAGGTAAGGTCACAACTACTCTGTAACTATTTTTTATTAAGTATGTACTGTTAATATGTACGTGGTGACCGAGTTGGTTAGAAAATACTAAAATTTTTAGGTCCTCCCGTTTCAAAACCTTTAGTGCCTTGGAGAGTTCGTAAAGCCATTATTGTTATATTTATAGATGGGTCAACCCAAATGCCGTGATGAATAAAAAAAACAAAGCTGAGGCCGTTTACGAGGTCTCAGTAAGGCAACCGAGATGGTACCTTTATCAAAAAAAGCTACAAAAAAACTAAATGAATGAAATAAAATTAGTGACTAAAAAAACTCATAGTAATAACATTTACTTTTTTTAAACAACACTAGGTAAATACCTAAGTATTTATACATACACCGGCAGTCGTTATTAAACATTCATTTAATTAATTTTAAACCGTCATAAAATCTAAAATTTTCAACTGTTTCTCTGTCACTACAAAATCTAAGGAAAATGCATTTTGTTTACTTAAGTTTTTTTTTCATTAAATTATAAGTGGTGGTGTTGCAAATTAATATCAAAACATATTAATTTAATTGTTGTTTCATGTTTAATTATTATTTGTTTAAAAATAAAGCTAACTATTTTATACTCTCCCTTCTTTTTTGTGTTCCGCTAATTTTGCCGGTGTGTGTAGTTATTTTTAAGTCGGTTTTTATGACAATAATTACACCTTAAATCATGGAACAATTATCATTTTAGTTTTGGTGTTATAGCTTAAAATGACAAAGCGCATGCAAACCATAATCGTTAAAAACTGGAAAATTGGTATACATTTATCTCAAAATTTGGTAGGAACCTTAAAAGCATTTATACTAATTTGGTAGATTTTAATGGTTTTTTTAATAACGATATTTCTTAAGAAAATGTAGCCTTGTATGACATAAATATGAAATTGAAGGTTTTTTTAAGGCTTGTTTCGTAATCGCCAAATTTAGCCAAAGCGCTTTGCTTTCACGTTTTTAATCGTACGGCACTTTTCAGCTACAATCTGGGTCTTTGTAATTCTAGTATAAATCGGCACTTCCAGAGTAAGCGTGCTTAAATTTGATTTCATCGATGCTTTCAATTTTGAAGTTTACTTACCAACTGAGCCCCAGTCTGGATATGCCCTGTTATTAAACCATCCATCGTAGCGTTGTTTTTCAAAGTAGACTTCTGTAACAAAGAAATTAAAATTGTTATGGCATTTATTTATTTTATTTCCCCACAAGTCTCTTGCGAATTTTTTTGAGGGTTTATATTTTATTATTATTGTGTAAAAATGTACTTAATTTGTAGAATAAACATTTATAGTGATCTTAAATGTGAGAAGTGTAGCATTAATGCAGTAATATCGGTGTTTGTTTTATGTCAAAGAATCTTATCATTTTCGAAAAATGTAGGTAACCATTTTGCTTTCTGCCACTTGATATTGGCATTTTCATACGGTAATGTTTTACATTCCTTATTCCTCCTAAATTTTCTCCTTCTCCATAGGTAGGTAGGTACATGTTTAACAAAAAAAAGGTACTGTAATCTATATTAACATTATAAAGAGGTAAAGTTTGTGAATTTATGAAGTTGTAGGGGGTAATCTCTGGATCTACAAAACTGATTTTGAAAATTATGTGGGATAGCCCATTTATCGAGGAAGGCTTTAGGCCATATAACATCACGCTACGACCAATAGAAGCGGAGCATCAATGAATAATGTTGGGAAAACGGGGAAAATTTGTTATTTTAGAGAGCTTCGTTGCGTGCGCTGCATAAACGGTTATAGTTACGCAGTTTGCGCGTGTCAGCTAGTATTATTATAAAAAAATTTTTTTTTCAACATGACATTTTGAAATATTTTAACTGCACAACAGAAATCAGTTCCTAGAAATAAAATAATACCTATAATCTATTTCATAATTTAAATTAATACAGCAACCTTTTTACAGTTACGAAATACAAAATTGCTTGAATCATTTGCTCAATAGATCTATAGTTAATTATTGTAGTTTTTTATTTCATATTAGCCATTAATTTTGTGTTCGAATCAACAGTGAAAGATTAGATTAATGATTGCAATTTGTTGCTCAAATAGTCGCTAATGATAAATTATTTTAAAAGAAAACGTAATCGTAGAATCTTGTAGCATTAATAACAATAATAATGCATTTATTTCCTTTAAACTATTACAAAACAAAATATATTTAGGGTATACAAAGGCTAATTTAGATTTAATAAAAATAAAGTGGCGTGCGTTTTTAGTGTATATAGTTTGTGAGTTCTCTTACTCTTTTTTTTTGGAGAATGGCAAAAGATACCTACAGTAGATAGATGTGTTTGCATATTAGTATAAGAGTGTGTTTATACTTTATAATTATGGGTTATGATGAGCTTTTTGTATCTAGGGGCACCCAAAGTAGAATTCTCTATACTATGGGTAACCAGCTTGTCATCTGGTTACTAATGGTAATTAAATATATTATTAGAAAAATAAAAATATTTCTTAAAATTGATTTATTTATATAATAATAAAATACACCTTTTGTGTGCTCTAGAACCTAAAATAAAATATACGTGGTGGTCGAGTTGGTTAGACCGCCTATGTACGCAATTAAGGTATGAAATAATTAATAAAAAAGGAACGGAAAACCTATACGCGCGACGTATCACACTTGAAATCTTTTCACATATAACTAATTAAGACAGTGCCATATCGCATAAAAGTAGAATCTTTTGATGTCAAGTTCTACCCTTTGGAATAACATTTAAAGCTTAAATAAAATTGAATAGATACATAAGAATATATATAAGAATATTTACCGAAAGAATTAAAAAATGATTATAATATTCCATACAAAAAAATTCAAGAAATACATTTCACGTCGAAGTTCTCAATATTTTATTCGGTAGCTTCATTTTTTATTTTAGAATTAATTAGGTAGTTTTATTGTTATAAAAAAATGGTAAAATAAGAGCATTTTACTCCATGATTTTATAAATATATTTTAATATTGTACTTTTACAATATTAAACCTTATTTCTTGCGAGCTTAGTGCTATACATAACACTGCCTTAAGTACATTCTTAACAACACCGTTTGCATATATACAATATGCAATATAAATATAAATTGGATAAAATTGTTATTATTAGGATAATGTTATAAATTTTTCTATTTAAAAAATTAATATAAAATTGTCGATATACTATAGTCTATGGTTCATGTTACTCATTTACAGTCAAAACTCTTCTAATAAGTTCCCACCGATTTTGGATTATATTTTCAGTCTTTAAAACCTTTCTAATTTGGTCATGATACACGTATCTCCCTGACCACATACCCTTCACTTTACTCTTATAAATCTGGTTCGTATTTTTTTAATCTCTCATTCCATCAATCGATCTTATCTAAAAGATTTTGTTTGATATCTATAGTTCGATCGTCTAGACTAAATAGTGTTGTATTTAAAAACTAAAAAAAATAATATCGCTCTTGAGGTGTTCAACAGAAAGACAGGTTGGTCTTTGGGCTTTTTTAATAACTTGGCACGAATATACCTATATTTACAATATATTTAAGTATTATAAAAATGAATCTCGATCGTGAATATCGAAATTTCATAAATTTCAATATTATACATATTTTGTAATTAATCAAATACTCGAACTAGCTATGCAATGATCAATCTAATATATAAAATACGTGTCACAGTGTTTGTATATTAGTTAAGTTCATAAAGTATAATGAATTTAAAAAATGTATGGTTGGTGGTTTGAAATGAAATGATATTTTATTTGCAAAATTTCTGAATAAAATATTGTTAGGGTCTATGTTCATTTTTATTTTGTTATTTTTATAGGCCGTCATCGTCCACAGTGCTCCATTCCTCTTTCAGTCATAGACCACATCACCACACACTTACAATAAGTTAGTTATTTTTTATTTACCTAATTAACAAAATACTTACTATAAATAATTTATATAGCAAAACAACGTTTGCCGGGTCAGCTATAAATTCAAATATAACTGTTTAACTTTTCGTAGTACCAAATAATATTTTTCGATCTCAACTCGAATGATATCTCACGGTATTAGCGTTAGCCCAAGCGTCCGGATTAAGCCGCACATAGTTAGGCTTTTTGATTGCATGTCCGGCCAAAATAAACGGTGTCCGGCTTTTTGATTGCATGTCCGGCCAAAATGAACGGTGTCCGACTTTTCTTAGGCTTTTTACATTTCAAAAAGATGCGAGCGCTGAGTGGCCGATAGGGTTCTGATTTATTTTGACGGCCCGTAGCGCAGGGGGCGGTTAAAATTGAATTGGCAATCGATTTCATTAGAATTTAACAAGATTTCTGGTAATAATAAAAAAAGCTTGACTTTACATATTTTTTTTTATCGTACCTATTAATACTGAGACACAAAATCCTCAATAATAGGGTGTCCGGCCTTTTTACCCAAATGTCCAGCCAAACCGGCAGGTCTGTCCGGCTATTAGGTTTGGCGCACTGGCAACCCTCAAGATATAGAAGCCGGTGCGTACCACCTATTCAACTTTTACCATCTATTAGTTTATTTTATATAGTTACCATTCTCAAATCTTCGATTATTTACGTCGGTTAGGTATTAGCAGCCGAGTCTAAGGCTAATATGGTGTGAAATATATATGATGTGTGTATTATATTATATACCGTATTTAAGTAGTTTAAGGGCACTGCATTAGTAATCGCGAACTCCGCGTTCTCCATACAAAATTAGCTCTCGCACTTTCAATAATACTCGATTACTGTTTATCGCAGAATTAAAATAATATTTTTGCCGGTCATTGTATTTATTAATCTTTTTGTGTTGGTGATTATTTTTATTTTTTTCAAAATCAGTTTTTTTTTTTTTTACAAACATTTTTATTACCCACATCAGAAAGTTTTTTGCGTACAATTACGAACATAAAAAAAATCAGCTTCGACCTACAGCCAAGTTGTAATATTGGAAGTACGTTACGGTACGTACGCATGGGTGTCAAGTCGACTTCAGAGGCTCTACCATGGGTTTGCGCATTGTAGAAACGTAACGTATTCATTTACGTATACGTGAGCAACAACCGATAGGATCGCTTTATTCAATCTTGTTACCAAAAATAAAGCGATCCTATTGGTTGTTGCTCACGTATACGTAAATGAATACGTTACGTTTCTACCACAGAGCACGGAATCCACGCGGAGTGGGCAGCGCGCGGCGATTCCGTGCTCTGTAGTTTCTACAATGTGCAAACCCATGGTAGAGCCTCAGGTATTGTTATGCACCATTGATAACATTATAGGTATCTATTACTTTTTTCAAAATAGTTCTGCACCCTAAGCATATTTCACTCTCTCAGAGTTTTGCTGGGAAAATGCCTAAGGCATTAAGCTCGCCTATGTACTTACAATTTTGTGCAATAAAGAATTTTAAATAAATAAATATCCTATATTTATTACTATTTAATATAACGATGCAAATAAAGGGACGCATAGTAATTGTAACCCAGATCTAAAGCTAACAGTCATAATGTAATGATGTTTATATCCTTTACCTTACATACAAGGTTTAGAAATATATTATAGATAGAGCTTTCGTTTTAGTTGGGTATCAGTAATATGACACAAAATGTCGTCTTAAATAGCAAATCATAAATATTATTTAAAACAAGAAAAAAAAAAAAATTGTAATCTATAGAAAATAACGAATATGCAATTACAAAGTAAACATGATCTCTACTAGACCCTGTTGACGCTTTCCATCAGGCAAGATTAAAAGATCAATGCAGACAATTAAATTCATTAGAGGTTATGGAGGTCGTGGGTTCGATTCCCACCCATGGCAAAAAAATATTAGTACGTTTTTCTGTACAGTTTGTCATTGTCTGGGTGTTTATAAAATATAATATCATTGTTTCTGGTACACATAGTACAAGCCTAGAGCTTAGTTTGTGACCAGAGCAATATGTGTAAAAATTTTCCTACATATTATTATTATTATTAAATATTACAAAAGAGTAGAGAATAGCTTATTTACTATAACTAAATTTAATCATAATATTAAAATGACGATGACAAATGAATTTTTAATTGAACCCCGTTCTACTCCCGCTCTGGTGAAGCTGTAATACAACTGAATGTATATATTTTTTTAGAACACATAAGGATTTGAGTTCGTTAATATTCGGAGCTGTTACAAACATTTTTGATCTCTCCCGTGGTTAGTTACGCTGAAGTCCGACGGCAAAAAGTATGGTATGATTTTCTGTACAGTTTTTTTTTTGTTTTTATTTTCCTAATTTCTTATTTCCCGTCAAAAAAGATCTATCGATTATTGAATTCGACTATTATATCGTTGCATTAATTCATGTATTATATCGTTGCTTCTGGTACACATAGTACAAGCCTAGAGCTGAGTTTGTAACCAGAGCAATATGTATAAATTGTCCTATATAAAAAAGAAAAGATACGAACCAAATAAATACTTCCATTTCATTGTATTGTATTCGCTCTCTAAGATATTTCATATAAAGCTCAGAGTTTGGTTGGCTATGGATGATACCAACTCACGTCCGTTCCAGATACAAGTTAGCTTCGATCTCGGCCTTGTGTGTCGCTTACTTAACCGAGATGCATCTCAAATGAGACACTCGTTACGGGAATGTGTGCTTGTATAAATCAAATATATTTACCTACTTGAAATATTTTTTACGATTGTTTGATTAATTAATTTTTGACCTTAGTTCGATTTGATAAAAAAATCTCGTTCTTATTTTATAGAGCCATCAAATTGTAATGCTGACAGTTGTTTTCTGAGTATGTTTTCTTTCTTTCTGTTTTTTAACTTTGTTTATGAGAAAGAAAGAGATAGGGATTTGTTCCTGGGGTTAACATTCAATATACTCTAGCAATTTATAGTTTTTATATAATATTTATGAGTTTTAATTTCTGTATTGTTATTTACGGTGGGCGAGTTGGTGACACCAACGTCAGTTTTTAATTAAAAAAAAACATACCTACCATATTTTTTTAGTAACGGGACCGCTTTATTATAGGGTTCAGTTTCAGCGGTGGGGTTTTATTTTTATTTCGTCGTACCGATGATCTTCACTGAACAAGTAGCCAGCTCGTCGTTTGCCTTATAGTCAAATTAAAAACTGCCAGTAACGCTATTAAAGATTTTATTTTTTTAATATGTAGGACAATTTACACATATTGCCCTGGTCACAATTTAAGCTCTAGGCTTGTACTATGTGTACCAGAAGCAACGATATAATACATATTATTTTTTATAAACATCCAGACCATGACAAACTGTACAGATAAAACGTACTAATTATTTAATTATATTTTTTTGCCATGGGTCCTTTAAACGAAGCGTAAAATCTTAAGCCGGTATAATGGACCAGCTCTTACAACACAGTTCTAAGAGCTGGTTGTATTCATTCTTGGACCTGCATACTGCTTTCGATCAGGTAGACGTGGGGTCGCATGCCGAGCTCCCATAAAAAAAAATAAAAAAAATGGCTGGGAATCAAACCCACGACCTCCGGATACAACGCCAAAGGCGCAACCAACTAGTCTACGGAAGATATTCAATCATTTAGCCGACATAGTGAGAGCGATGCAACGCTGTTAAAGAACAATGTGTTGATCTACCCTATTTTAGATCAGTGGCCCTAGTGCGAGTTTGTTCTAACGTTCTCACTGCGTTAAGTGAGTACTCTCCACCAATAGGATCCCTTAATTTTCTAAGTCTGTCAAAATAGCTAATCTGATTGGCGGAGAGTCCTCACTTACTATAGTGAGAATGTTAAAAACAACTTGGCTACTGGGTTGCGATTTTTGTTTTTTTTTTTTTTCTAAATTAATTTAGGGACTTTGGTCGCTCATATATATATAGCGATCATGCCAGTCCTGTATAGTCTTTTAACATAATATAACAAACAATAATAATATACATACATAACCACCACCAATTAAATCTATAACACAAGAATATTATATACAAATATTTAACAGATATAAACCTAATTAATTACAAACCCTGTGATATCCTGCGATGGGCGATTTTTGAATCTCACCGATGACTTTGCTATTATCATCAGTAAAAAAAAACTCACCGATGATTTGATATTATCATCAGTAAAAAAAATATCACCGATGACTTTGATATTATCATGAGTAAAAAAAATATCACCGATGACTTTGATATTATCATCAGTAAAAAAAAAATACACCGATGACTTTGATATTATCATCAGTAACAAAAATCTCACCGATAACTTTGATATTATCATCAGTAACAAAAATCTCACCGATGGCTTTGATATTATCATCAGTAAAAAAAAAATCACCGATGACTTTGATATTATCATCAGTAACAAAAATATCACCGATGACTTTGATATTATCATCAGTAACAAAAATATCACCGATGACTAGGATCACGATTTAATTTACAACTTACGCATTATTTCTCATAAAAAATAGTTACTAGCGTTTCGTTAAACAATGCAAAAATGTTTGCTATTCTTGTTTCTCATAGTAAATACGTACCTACGTATATTTCATATATTTATATACGTGGTGGCCTAGTTGGTTAGACCTTGGACTTAAAAGCACTTAGGTCCCTGGTTCGAATCCCGGTGTGTACCAATGAGCTTTTATTCTAAAAATGTATGTACATTGGTTTAAAAAACACCACTATAGTGCCTCGGAGAGCACGTTAAGCTGTCGGTCCCGGTTTCACTATACCCACTTGTGAAACTGTTTATAGATGGGTTATTGAGACTATTCGAAATATCGCGACAAGTGTCTTTGCTTGTTCGGTGTAGACTCATACCATCGTCTACGACGAGGTGGGATTAAAATTCCCCTCCGAGCGCTTAGACGGCCCGCTCCCTGGGGCCGTCTAGGCGCTCTCGGTCGCTGTAAGGCACCCGTTATGATATATGTGTGTGTGTATATTTCATAAGAAACAAACAGCAGTCATCAGTGACTTTATTTACGAGTGGTGGGAGGTACTAGTATTTCATGGGTATAATCACCCGATAAGAAATCCATGACAATTTTGACATTTTAGTCATATTTAATCATCCGCTGATATTCAAAAATCGCTCCCCTGCTTGTAGGTAGAAACCAGATGCCATGCTACAGTAAAAAATGCTAGAAGTTTTAGTAGTGATGAAATAGCATTAATGTGATGTAAAGAAGGTCCTAATTCTATAAATAGTAAAACAAACCTTAATTTGTTATTCATTTATTCTGTGTTAATAATGACTTCGTATGAACGCATGTTGTCTAAACGAAGTAAGTATGAATGAATAAATTTATAGTTTCGAAACCTGTCAACTGGTATAAAATATGAAATGGTTGTAGCATTGGATTTAAACGAGCGAACGATAAATCTCAGTTGAGTAGTTATCATGTCTCAACAAACAAAATGTATCAATTTATTTATAATTTGATTGGCTGTAGAAATCTATAATTATATAAGTATATAAACTTAATTTATTTTTAACTTGACTGAGTAAGTTAGGCATGTAGTCATGAATTAGATGAGTCTGGTACTGGATGCTGAAATACAGGTTTTACCTAGTTTGGCAACGGATGCTAAAGAGAGAGACAATGTTCTTAGCAAACCATGGATTCACCGTCCGGGTCCATCGCGTGGTTGAAAGGCAGGGGAATGAACTGCAGCGTTCCCGGACTTGAGACCGCGAAGTAGGTTTAAAGGCCTTTTGAACTCTCACCTGCACTGTGTTCACTACCCTCTCTACTCAACCAAATATTATATGATCCTGTTAGCGCCATTCTGGAAACACGCTCCATAAAAGTTCCGACGGCTGTTCTCGGAAGGCCAAGATCCTTCAATAGACGGTGCAAAGACTTTGCTGGAATTCCTCTTGCACCAACTTCCACTGCATAAAGTTGAGTTTTAAATCCGTTTCTAGTTTTTGAGAATAATTTCGTTTGTGAGATCAAAATATTTGTTCGACTTGATGTTGTGGTCCTTAGGTATGTTTGTTTCCCACGGAACGGTGAGTTCTATAAGTAGTATCTATACTAATATAATAAAGACGTAAAGTTTGTTAGTTTGTGAGGTTGTTGATGGTAATCTCTAGATCTGCTTAGGTAACCGTTTTTGAAAATTCTTTGTGTTAGATAGCCCTTTGTCTAGAAAGGCCATAGGCTATATAACATCACGATACGGCCAATAGGAGCGGAGCATCAATGAAAAGTGTTGGGAAAACGGGGAAAATTTGTTCCTTTTGAGAGCTTCCGTTGCGTGCGCTGCGCAAACGGTTAAAGTGGCGCATGCCAGCTAGTTGTTAATATAGAAATTGTATTTTTTTGGATCAATAACAATTTATTTATTTATTATAGACTTAAAAATACTACAGGTTTGAGAACAAAAGGTTCAAACCCCGGTTGATTTATTGCATCGGAATGTATTCACATTAAGCTGTTAAAGTCAGTACTCAGTTTTACTATACCAACTTGTGAAACTGTTTACAGAATTGGAATTATAAGTTTATCCGAACACTGCGGTGAGCTGGCCAATTGTTCAGTGTAGATCCGAAATACCATCGGCGACGAAGAGGCGGGAATGAAACCTCTCCGCTGGGTACCCAGCCGAGGCCGTTTTCCCGTGATGGTACTCGTATCTATTTTATCGATTACTTACTCAAAATAACCACTATGTGCTTATTAATTGAG
The DNA here is from genome assembly GCA_947458855.1 of Monopis laevigella. NCBI lineage: Eukaryota > Metazoa > Arthropoda > Insecta > Lepidoptera > Tineidae > Monopis > Monopis laevigella. The sequence continues at coordinate 23,658,561 of OX381580.1, read as the reverse complement.
AATTAAATCTGTGAGAATATAAATAAATCAACAATAATTAAATAAATAAACCTAAATAGCGCAGCTGCGGCATCTTTGAATATAAATGTCGTAAGCATTATTTTACCTGGCGTGGTATTGCAAATATTTTGTTTGCCCTACTGTTGGCTGTACCTATCTACATTTATTTATATAAGCATAAATCTTATTCCGATAATAATAAAAAGCTTGATAGGTACATGGTGAGTTTGAAAGGTTATACTTTGGGCTAATATGTTCTATATACCTACTGGTCAAATCAAACAACTCTTTTCATGGAGCATCCTGTCCAAAAGAAAAAAAAATTGCCTTGTCCATACAAACTGGTAATGTTAAAATGACTAATTTGTATGGGGACAATTTTTTTTTTCATTTGAGACACATGGTTTCATCGTAAAAGTTTTTCAATTTGTTTAGTATAGCCTCATATTAGCTCAAAGTACAACCTTTCAAATTTACAAAAAAGCAAGCTTTATAAAAACACCACCCAAAAAAAAAATGGAAAATTTGTTATAAATAATATATTTCCTCCATATCGCCAACAGGGAGGGTTCCCTATAGTTTGTGACAAGAACAATATGTGAAAATTGCCCTACATATCATTATTAGTTATATAATATATATTTAGATATATGAAAAAAAAAACACGAAAATTAGATAAGGTTCTCAACTTATAAACACACAAATGACAGACATGCAGAAAGCAATATATATTAGAGATAAATAAAAACATATAATAATATAAAAGCGGCTTTAGTAACATATGTGAATATGAACATACCATGCTAAAGGACATACAGATTAAAAGTCACTTTAACTTCACTGAATATGTTAAAATTAAATCTTACCCCACTTAACTTATAGATCTAAGTTTATATTTAATTGGTAACTTCAAACGTAAAGTCAATAAAATTAGTGATTAATGTTTGATACATACCAACATATTAAAAAATACCAGGACAAATATCTCAATAACGTTTTACATGTTTGTTTATAATGAATAGATATTATATTTATAACAACTTCACACAGTTACTTCTAACTGGGTCGGGGCAATTTGTTTTTATCGTTATTTTATTAATATTAAACGCTGTAGGATTAATCATTTGTAAATGTTTTCTTCCCTTTTTATATATTTTATTATTATTAATATTTATCGGAAAGGCAGTTGAAATAACTGATAGAATCCTTTTTGATAGTGTCTTAATAATAATAAAATAATAATAGGTATGTAGGACAAATTACACATATTTCTCTGGTCACAAACTAAACTCTAGGCTTTTACTATGTGTACCAGAAGCGATATAATACATATTATATTTTATAAACACCCGGACCATGACAAACTGTACAGAAAAACGTACTATTTTTTTTTGCCATGGGTGGAAATCGATCCCACGACCTCCGGATACAACGCCAAAGGCGCAACCACTAGTATACGGAGGCTGTCATTAAATTTTTTTTTTATCAGGGTGAGGTTTAAAGTTGTCCAAACGGTTTTAATTTTTTTTTATGGACCCCATTGACAACTTATTTTAGTAGTTCCCAATTTCCACATTCTATTCCTCAGAAAGTGCTTGTGATGTATATAGTAGTATTCAAGTTATGTTGTCTATAGCTAAATTATTTCGACAAACACCATTCCTTACTAACTCACCGGAATTCATCTTAAAGATTTATTTTTATTGCAGCACGACATGTTACTTTGTAAAGGGATTTCCATTAAGGATGCTGAACTTTTAATTTGAATAATACAAGCTATGTGTTAGATATCTTCGATTTATTTATATAGGTCGATTATTAGCATTATGTATGAAATATGACATCGTTCTAATGGCCGCCACGGCTTCGTTAGGCACGTACACGAGAGGTCCAATTTTCGATGACTCTTGCGCACAAATCGGGCTGAATGTCGTTGATGCATTGAGTAATGTTGGCTTTTAGGGCGTAGGTGGTTTGAGGCCTGCGGGGTGAGAAGGAACTTTATTTAACTCTTTCGCTTTCGTCAGTGGAATCGTTTTCGTATTGTCTATGGTCAGAACCTGTATGAATAATATACGGAAGTGCTGTAATGCATCTTCAAAATTATTAGGTTGATGATTTTTCGATTGAATTCTTCAAAGAAACGAATTATTGATATTTATCTCATTTCTAAAGTTGAATCGAAAGAATTATGGTACAGTTTTAATAATTTACATGATCTGTTACAGCACTTCCGAATATTATTCATACAGGTTCTGGCCATAGACAAGACGAAAACGATTCCACTGACGAAAGCAAAAGTGGTAAATAAAGTTCCTTCTCACCCCGCTGCGACTTAAGAAAACCCCACAAGAAAAAGTCTAATGGAGTCAAATCGCACGATCTCGGTGGCTAGTTGACGTCGCCTCTGCGCGAGATAACCATGTCCGGAAATCGCTCGTGCAGAATATCGATAGAAATTTTTATGATTTGTACCCGTTGTTGAACACTAAGACTCTCCATGATGATTTGCCAATAAACTGAATAAATGACAGCCAATTTGACTGATATACCTAAAACAACATGGCCGCAACCAACTGTCAAAGTTCAGCGTTCCTAATGGAAAATCCTTTATATATGTAGGTACCCCATATTCCTGGAGGTAAGCAGCCTTATGAAATCTGTTAAATGATGCGGTTACATAAAAATAATAATTAAACTTCAACCAACAGCTAAGTTGTAATAATGGAAATACGTTTGAATGGGCGTCAAGACAACTGAAGAACCCTTAATTGTCTTTGTAACTAATCTTACATTCTTTTACTAGATTCTAAATGTCTGAATTTGTATAGGTATCAATCGTAATGCCATATTAGGTTCTATCAATTAAATGTCCTATATAGGTTTGCCTTGTCGCATGCATTTTATGCAGTATATATCACAAGTTATACACCTGTCAACACAAAAGGTACCTGTCTAATTAGATCTGAATTGATTGGATACGATTTATGTTTGTCTATCCACTCTATCTTAATTGTCAGTGTCCAAACTGTAATTGATATCCTCATAATGATGAAAGTATGCGGATTACTTGTTCAGTATTATGCTTCACTAATCCTGATTGACAAAATTATAATCTTATTATATGTTTATAGATTAAAATTAGCCTTTATAATAAAATTTATTTTATACGCTTATTTAGCCCTAGACAAAACAATAGAATTTAAATTTAGGTATATTGAGTGTATCGTTTTTATCGATAATTTCAAAAAAATAATTAACAATCTCATAAAACGGTATAATAATAGTTAGAATAATCTGAAAATTAATTTCTAAAGCTGAATATTTTAATTTTTATGATAGTTTGTAAAGTGTAAATAGTCCTAGGACAGATCAACGACATCAATCCTGTATTTTTTAGCAGTAAATTGATTTCTTGCAGACAAATGGCCTTATTCATAAACACTCAGTGAGGCCTTGAATAACACTTTAGTTATAGAAGGTTTTCTCTCTCTTACGCATAATCATTTTTGTTGCTAATAAAAAGAGACAAAACCTTCCAAGTTTTTATATGAATGAATACCGGTGTAAATCTATATTATATAAATATATATATATAAATATCATCACGGGTGCCTTACGGCGCCCGAGACCGCCTAGACGGCCCCAGGGTACCCAGCGGAGGGGTTTTAATCCCACCTCGTCTTAGCCGATGGTATATTATGAATCTACACCGAACAAGTGGCTAGCTCGTCGCGATGTTTTGAATAGACTCAATAACCAGTTTCACAAGTTGTCTATAGTAGTATTGTCAAACAAATGTACATATTTTTTTTATTAAAAACTCATTGGTACACACCGGGATTGGTACCAGGGACCTAAGTGTTTTTAAGTCCAAGGTCTAACCAACTCGGCCACCACGTATATCCATATAATAATTATACATTTTAGTAATATGTAAAAAAAAGTCGTGAAATTAGTTTGTAAAATGGTTTTACATATTCACGATTTTTTGGTACCCATTTGACAAAATACTTTACGTTTCCAAGAACTGCAAATTAATAGTGGAAAGAGCAATCTAGCAACCATCAAATCAGAATATTAATAATGATGTGACTTTGTATCTACCTGATGGTATGCAGACCTACAAAGTCCATAAATGGGGTCGATCAATAAATGCATTGTTTTTTAACATCATTGATTTCTTCTACTAGGCCGGCTAAATATGAGGTTACGAAATGGGTAGCCTCATATTTATTTATCGTTTCCACCTTGACAAGTAACCGATAATCAAGAATCGATGCAATAGTCTTCTAAAAACCGGTGAAACTACAGACTAAACCCAAAACATGAGTGTGCACTTTACGCATTTGGATCTGTATGCTTAACGAAGTTAAAAAACCTCCCATCCTACCTAATATCTGACATCAATCGCTTTACTTTCAAGATCTATTATCTGGTTTCTTGATCAGAAAGTCAATGCAAATAGACCACGAGAAGTTAATCATGTTGTGTAACCTGTCAGTGGCGATCCAGATAGCATCTGTCAATTAACGTGACAATACCCGTGACAGCCAATCGCATGGTAACAGCGGAACTGGTACCGGAATCACTTATAAGATCATACTTCTTTACTAGGAACTGTCAAATATAACAATTATAATTGTTAATAATAATATTACATATTGCTCAAGCACAAACTAAACTCTAGGCTTGTACTAGGTGTACCAGAAGCAACGATATAATACATATATTATATTTTATAAACACCCAGACCATGACAAACTGTACAGAAAAACGTACTAATATATTTTTGCCATGGGTGGGTCAATTAAAGGCATGACTTTATTTAGAATAGTGTTCATCAATCAAGTTAAACCTAGTTTTAAACCTGAAAGCTAATTATTAAATAAATGTTTGATCCAAATCGCTGTCTATCGGTATGGTGCCCAATACGCTGGCAGCTTTTCCTCTCTGAATGAGAATACTGATTTTCTGAGCAAAAAAGCTGCCAGCTCTATTGTCACCAAAGATGTCTACAAGCTTTGGCGTAGGTAATTTCTTTATAAAATAATTTTAATTCTGATCCCCACGGACCCAATGTTTCAGCAAACGCCAAAAATATGTAATCATTACAAATGTTAACATATTTTCGGCGCTTGCTTATTTGTGACTGTTCTGCCGCAGTGCCAGCTCACACAGAGGTGCCATGATGATGGGAGGGAGCTAAAGTATCCCAGCACGTAGCATCCCATACAAGGGACTGACCTATCCTCCAAGGTACCAAAGTCAATTCATGTTCAAAATTGTTCACGTGAGATCTTTTATATTATATGTATAAAATATAATATCACGTGAACAATTTTGAACATTAAAAAAAACTTTGCATTAAAAATCTCGTATGTTTCAGACGTATAGTTCCGCTAAGGCGGATTAAATTTCGCCACAAAAAAACGAATCCGGTATAGTACTAATTTGGCTAACGTTTTTGCTCCAATAATGTTTTTATTGCCAAATGAGATCACGCTTCAGTTGAGCAAAGATATTAGACAGACCTTATTTTTAGGGTCCCGTGAAATAGTCAGTAAGTACCTGTTCGTATATTTTTTCGGCATTACATATTTAAAAAAACAATATTACCAATATACAAGTTGTTGCAATGAAACAAATCCTGGACTAGCGTCTTTAATTTTAACAATTTGTATGTAAAGTTTTATATAAAGTGAACATCGTCTGTGTATATATTTTTATATAATTAAAAAATATATATATACTTACTTTTAAAACTAATGCCGTTTTAAAAGTAAGTTTGTGACCTAAAACACATTTGAAATGCATCATTTATTTTAGTGTCCTGCTGGGGCCCTAGCGGGAAGCTATATCGACGAACCAATCGACGCGTCGATCGATCTAAAACGAGCATCAAATGACTAGCTGACCCGCGCAACTTTGTCTGCACGCAACGGAAGCTCGCAAAAGGAACAAATTTTCGGCCATTTCCCAAAAAAAAATATTGATGCTACGCCCCTATTGGTCGTAGCGTTATGTTATATATTATTAAGCGTTCGATCAGTTTGTCGATGTGGCTTCCCGTTAGGGCCCTTGTGGTGCCATACGACACGCGACTGTAACTACTGGAACCGACAGCCTATATAGATGTGACGTTAAACAAATGTTCTTAATTTCGTTAAATTAAATTAAATTTATTGGTTTTGAGATACCGACACTTTTCAAAAATAAATACCAAAGAGTAAGCAGTTTAATACTAGATACCACTAAGAGTCTTCCATCAAAAGAAGGTATAACTTATACCATGAATAGTAACGACAAGTCACATACAAATAATAATTCTAAATTAATAATTTATTCTAACTATGTAAAAATAATTGTATGAAATTTGACATTACCATAGTGTATTATTAATTTTTTAGGAACTATTAATAATTGAGTTAGCCGATTCAACCAAAAGAAGGCGTAACCTATACTGGGGATAGAGTATAGGTTACGCCTTGTTTTGATTGAATCCAAACCCAATTATTAATAGTTCCTAAAAAATTAATAATACACTATGGTCGCGTTTCGACCTCAGCATCGCTGCCACACGGATCGCTGGGTTTTTTAGCCCAAGTCGTTTCAGCGCGTGGAAATGTTAACAATTCAAGTTACCATCAATCGTTCCGCGACCATAAATTTTAACACGAAAAGTTAGCAATTGTAGCTCGGGCTAAAAGGTGGTTTTCGTGTTTCTTTTTGACAGATATTTGTTTACATGTAAATATCTACAAATTGGAATTTAATTAATTATTTTTTATATTCATATCTGCTTTAGTTATAAGAAAACAATTAAACCTGAAAAAAAATATGGTGTAAGTAAATTCAGCTTTGCATGTTTACTTTGAGTTTTATTATTTAAATTAATATTGTAATATAAAAAAATATTATATTTAAACAATAGTTAATTGAAAAATATTTATATATATGTATATAATAAGGTAGTAAAAAATTCTTAATTTAAATTATTTAATTCAAAATAGTTGCTTCTTGTCAAAAAGTGGCATCAAAAATCAACACAGATCGTTTCAGAGCTGCATTTTGGCATCGCTAAAATTTTTGATGACACCACGAAAAACTGCCTGCGCTACAGACTCGGAACGCGCCCTATAATGACTAGCTCTTTAACAAAAATCATGTTGAATCAAGAACCTTCCACGCAAAGGGCGTCCCGCTCTTGTCGGTTTTTCCAAGAGTATTTTTGACTAATTGCTCATGAAGACGGATTGAGTTGTTGATGATAGTAGGTCGTTCGCGCACCTTTTTTTGTTGTGATTAATCTTGAACGAACATTACAAATTATGTAAGCCATTACGGATTTAATTTTACAAAGGTATGGATTTAATTTATTGCAAATCATTAGTTATGATTATTTCTTAAAATTACCTATTTGGATACCTAACTCGCAAAAAATTACCTGTGGCCGTAGGTATTTAGTTTTTTTTCAACGTGCGTTTAGGTATGTGTTTTATTGTGTATTTTTTTAAATATGCTCGTTGATTTATTGTCAAGTTTACAGCATGTTTCTTAACCGCACCCTGATAGGGTCTACTACTTCGAAAATAATTATAACCGAAATGTGACCAGATCATTTGACGGTTTTAAAATTTAACAGTTTAGCTTGATTACCATACCTATGTTTCAATTGTACTATTCTTTTTCTTTTAAATTCCTAATAATCTGACCAATGGTACTTTTTTTGTGCCCATGGTCAGAAACCGAGGGGTTAGGTCCGTATGAGCTCTGTGCATTTTGTGATCCGAAACGGACCTCTGTGACAGACGTCCGCTTGGCACTGCAACGGGCTTTAGATTTACATCCTAAAAACGTGGTAAATTGGTAGAATGGCAAACTGAAAACGATGATATTCCTAAATGTACCCAAGTGACAGTTAAAAAGCGCAATCGTTCACGCAATCTGTCAGAGGAAAAACGTCCATTCGACGAATCGAACGTCCCCTCTGCTGTGTGTCGTATCTGTCTCAATAATTAAACTAATAGGCATCTGATTTATAAAGCTCAGATACGGCCTTGTGTGGAATACTGTTCGCATCTTTGGGGTGGATCTGCCAAATACTTGCTGCATGCTCTCGATAGTATTAAAATAATAATTGTTGGTTGCATTTGTTCTTGGACCTTCATACTGCTTTCCATCTGGTAGATGTGAGGTCACATGCCGAGCTCTCATAAAAAAAAACTAGATCATTACCTAGTTTATTTTAAAGCTAGTTACCTAGTTTTTATTTTCCAAGTTTACCCCATTCATGAACTTTGTAGATCTGCTTAACATCAAATAGATACAAAGTCACATGCTGTGCTTCTAATAAAAAATAGTAAATGTTAGTACTATAACATTATTGATTCATAGATACACAAACATTTCGTTTTATTGATTCATAGATACCCAATTGTTTGTTAAAATAACCGCCTCGTTAAACTGTAATGTTAACTGTTAATGCGGTAGTGAACTAGTTTATGTCCGGGACATTTCGAACCGACATTTTGATACAAATGTCATCTGTTTCAAGGATATGTACATATACATACGTACATACATACATACGTACATACATACATACGTACATACATACATACATACATATGGATACATACGTACATACAGCTATTTCCTGTTTGCATGTGGCATCTATTTGAACTATATAAACAACGACGGCATTACATGGTTATAAGTAAATTAATGTTAAATTATCTGTCCGTATGAAAAATATCTAATTATTGAATTTAACCTTATTAAAACAAAATAATAACACAGAATTTAACATGCATTTCTGTGAGGCACATAATTTAAATTTTATGTAGGAAATTTCATACATACCTACCATAAACCTGGTCATAGACTAAGCTCACCCAGAAACATGATACTAATGTCCGAATTAGTCGTGCTCACGAAAGTAGTACTCAAACGATTCTTAGCCGAGCAACCACTTCGCACTATAATAGTCGAGTAAATTGACGCAGCTAAGCCAAGCAACGCCTCAAGCCAATAGCTTGCTGAAATATGTATATTACTTGGAATCCTGGTGCAAAAAACCTCAAAGTATTGAGAAGTCGCATTTCCGTGGAGATAGGTAACCCTCTACTGTTGAAGTTTTATAATATACATACATTCATATCATCACGGGTGCCTATACGACCACAGAGTACCCAGCGGATGGGTTATAATATAAAATGTATAATTCGCACTGACACAGAAGGAATCATAGATTTTGTATACATAAATATTAATATTTTTTAAACGACAATATCTATACTAATATTATAAAGCTGAAGAGTTTGTTTGTTTGTTTGTTTGTTTGTTTGTTTGAACGCGCTAATCTCCGAAACTACTGGTTCGAATTGAATAATTCTTTTTGTGTTGGATAGTCCAGTTATCTAGGAAGGCTATAGGCTATATAACATCACGCTACGACCAATAGGAGCAAAGATATAGTGGTAAATGTGTAAAAAACGGGAGAAATTAATTCATCTTTGAAGCCTTCCGTTGCGTGCGCCGTGAAAACGGTTCAAGATACACAAAAAATATGTATTAAAGAATAATCTAAATATATATAACTCAAAGGTGACTGACTGACATAGTGATCTATCAACGCACAGCCCAAACCACTAGACGGATCGGGCTGAAATTTGGCATGCAGGTAGATGTTATGACGTAGGCATCCGCTAAGAAAGGATTTTGATAAATTCTACCCCCAAGGGGATAAAATAGGGGATGAAAGTTTATATGATAAAAAAATCACTATTCCACGCGGACGAAGTCGCGAGCACAGCTAGTATTTCATAATTACGTAATCAATAGAAACTTAAGGAAACACATACTAACATAAAGAATCTAATGCTGAACATGACTTAAGTAATAGCGAGATTTTTTTGTGTTTCTCACTCGCACGCTTTGTAAGAGTCATCTTTTATTTGCCTTTATACGCCCTCTTAATATAACTTAAGAGGAGAGCATCTGTAGATCATTTTATCGCACAGGATGATTCTTTTAGGCACATGCGCAGCATCAGAGGACTTAATCTACGTATGGAGCGTAAATCAAATCTACTTCCGGATACAACGTCGATGGTGTAACCAATAAAACACGGAGGAGCTTTAGATAGCAGAATAATAATTTTAGAGCGAATTTCCGAAATAACCGTCTCGTCGCTTCACTTATACGTGCACTTGCGCACGCGTTGTTCCTAATCGGCAGTACGTGCGTGGCGTGAAGATGCTGGTGCACACCGATAGTGAAAGCAGTACGAAGGCCGACTCTGATGTAACCTTGTGGATAAAGCAATCGACATTCCGCGTTTGGTCCAACATTATGCGGATATGTTTTCTTAGGCCCCAACAAGAAAAAGTGACCGTCGCGTCGTAGATGACCGCCTCCGTTGTCTAGTGGTTACGAACGTTAGCGTTGTATGCGGATGCCGTGAGTTCGATGCTCATGGAAAAACAACAACAATAATAATATGAAGGACATTGCCCTAAGCTCTAGGCTTGTACTATGTGTAGCAGAAACAACGATATAATATATATTTTATAAACACCCAGACTTATCATAGTACAGAAAAACGTACTATTTTTTTTACCATGGGTGGGAATTGAACCCACGACCTCCGGATACAACGCCAAAGGCGCAACCACTAGTCTACGGAGAAAATGTAACGATTAAAGTTAAAAATGGCGGCGAATGTACAAGTTTTATTTTGAAAGTCGAATGACAGTTGGTACATTTGACGCCTTTGTTTAACTTTAATTATTACAATTATTTAACGGACACTTAGGTGCAACTCAGTCTAAGAGTTTTTTTTTGGTATAAGTAGTGGTTAACTATTTTAATAAAACACAATTTATTCAGTTTTTTATACATACCTACTTAATTCAATATTTTGTTAGCTTAATAGATGGAATTTTTACTCTGTTTTAATTATACAGTAATAAATTATATTCTAAATATATTATTGTAATTCTATACTTTGTGCGAAGTATAATTATTATAATATTACAATTAAAACAATGATGAGAATTTGGACAAAAAATCTATAAAAATAAGTAGACACAAGATACAAAAACGTTACCGGGTCTAATCTATTATATTAATCTTTATTTAAATTATAATTACTTAAGGGCTCTGCATTCGTAATCGCGAACTCCGCGTTCTCCATACCAACTTAGCTTTCGCACTTCCAATAATACTTACTCGATTATATATCGTTTTATAGGCGATTTTAGGCATGAGGGCGGTTGCATATATTATTCTTAATTGTGGGAAACTAATAGACAGGGTTTTTACAATTTGAAAGTGGATTGTTTAAGTAATATGAAAGAAGCCGGGTTAAAAAAGAAAATCTTTAATAAAAATCCATACCAAATTAAAGTCAGTGTCATGTATCGGTTTTAGTCTATGGGTTCACCGGTTTACAGAAGACTATTGCATTGATTCTTGTCAAGGTGGTAGACTTGTTTGCTTTTGTTATTTTTGTATTTAACAATAATACAAATAGGCGACCAAATGCGAATAGTGTTTGCGCACTTAAGGCACTTAGTACAACTGAAGAAATTTGGGAGAAAGTTGATTTCAGACGCAAATTTATTATTATTTCAGTTACTATCTAAGTTGAGATTTCAACTTTCTCAACTTGTATGGTTATTGAAATATTAGGATTTTTATTTGTATGTGTTTATGAATCTCAATATATTATTTCTTCTTCAGAATTTTTGGTAATTTTTTCAATGACAAACCCCCAGTTTCTAGAACGTTAATAAAATTTCATGGAGAAGTATTTTTTTTTACACTTGCAAGACATGGTTCGATTTGATTTGTGATCAGTAGCGCCTTAATCCTCATAGTAGCCCAAAGTATAAATCTTTCAAAGTCACCATGTCACTTTTTCGGTCCAACAAATATCATTTTTAAGGCCATCCCATTAGGTCATACAGTAGGTACGGATTCAGAAGGTGCATTGATACATGGCTTCAGGACAGAACCTACCAAGACACGGAACTCATACTCATGCCTATAAAGTAAGAGTATAGGATTTTTTTTTTCACATAATGCTTTGGTCACAAACTAAGCTCTAGGCTTGTACTATGTGTACCAGAAGCAACGATATAATACATATTATATTTTATAAACACCCAGACCATGACAAACTGTATAGTAAAATCATACTAATATTTTTTGCCATGGGTGGGAATCGAACCCACGACCTCCGGATATAACGCCAAAGGCGCAACCACTAGTCTACGGAGGCTGTCAATTTGAAAATTTTATTGTAACTTCATGTATTGTTATGTAATTATGAATGTATATATGGGTATTTATATAAGCATGTAGGTATATAGTTATGTTTAGTATATATATCGGTATGTTTTACTACTATTTCCAAACATTATTACCTTATGGAACTTAAACCTATTAGCCAGTATTTTTTTAATTTTAATTTTATATTTTTTACCAATTCTGTCTGAATATAAAAGTATAATACTTGAAATAACCAAACATTCCAGATAGATTAAATGTACTTAATATTATGTTAGTAAATTATCCTACATTTATTTATTTAAAATTATTTAGAATAAAAATAAAACGAGTCTTAAGGTAAGAGGGAGTAGTATTAGGGTTATAAAGTATATTGTATAAAAATAATATACTTTATAACCCTAATACACAGACAGCAGATCAAAAGTAAAAAAAAAGAAGAAAATTCTGTCTTAATTATTGATTTTAAATTTATTGCTAAAGTTAACTAGTTTATATTCATTTTTGTTTTATTTTTAAATTTATTGTTCGGGGGAACTGATCGCTGTAATACAGGGTAACCTAGCACAGGGATCAGGGACCTAATGTATGTTATCAAACGATGAAAACCTCATATTGTTACTTTAAAATTAACATTGTAAAAATATTTGGTTTTTAAATAAATTTATTTATTATTATTATTAAGTGATCCCTTTTTACAGACGTCAAAACGAGGAGGCATACAAACATAGATATAATGTATACAATTGACCGCCTCCGTAGACTAGTAGTTGCGCCTTTGGCGTTGTATCCGGAGGTCGTGGGTTCGACACATGTCAAAAAAATATTAGTACGTTTTTCTGTACAGTTTGTCATGGTCTGGGTGTTTATAAAATATAATATGTATTATATTATTGTTTCTGGTATACATAGTACAAGCCTAGAGTTTAGTTTGTGACGATCCGTATATTGTATAAGCCTAGAGTTTAGTTTATGGCGATCCGTATATTGTATTTTTTTTTTTATTTGCGTTGCTTGTTCAAATCTTACAACCGTATTTTTTTTCTTATATGAAACCTCCTATATTTATTTCAAATTAGATCCCATTAAAACTTGGTAAGGATCTGATGAATTCGGAAGGTGCAGCAGGGAAACTTTTCATCAGAAAGATTATGGTTATGCATCAAATAGGAAACCTTATAAAAAAAAACACGAAAAATGTCAACAACACATATAGAATAATGAGCTTGTATACAAGATATCTATACATATACTTATTATACTTATATATATATAATATAAAGAAGATGATTTTTTTTCATTTCCTCATAGTTTTTTAATTACCTTACGTTGGCATAGGTACCTACATATATTATTGGCAATGCCTTGAGGCATAGACACTACCTTGAATGAAATGATATTGCCTCTATAAAAAAATACTTGTAATAAGTATTTATTTGCTTAATGCTATTCAAGTTTAAAGACTGTAAAATAAACCAAACCTTAAATTAAACATGAGTAGGTTATTTTAAATAAATAAATATAAAGAAGGTTCCAAATACTTACCTGTATTTATCGCCGCCTATTTAGTAACCGCATTATTTAGCCGGCATAGTAGGAAGTCCATGAATAATCAATACATTATTGTTTAACAATATTGATCGCTCCCACTATGCCGGCTTAATGATGCGGTGACGAAATGGACGGCGACAAAGGCGTATTTCAATTACGAGTCTATTTTAATAGTTGCTTTATCGTCAAAGAAATTATTCGTAACCGCACTATGAAAGGAGACTATCACCTCGACAAGAAATTGATGCAGTAGTCTTCAGAAAACCGGTGAACCCACAGACTAAAACCGAAATATGACTAGATGAACTTGACGGTTTTTGCCATAACGAGTCCTGTCGCCCGGTCGGTCGGCCTAACGAAGTTATAGAAGCCTTCCTCCTATAATATGCATTGTTTTAGGAGTAAATATTATATATTTTTCTACATTGAAAACCTAACTGGAATATGTTGTATTGATTGTTTTGTAATTTATTTATCTAATTGTAACTGTATGTTTTCTTTTTCAAATAAAATAAATCTAAATGACTTACCTGAATTAACAGTTTTTAGATTAGGTAGGCAGATTTAAAGATATTAATTCTATAGCACAGTGATCTTTATTAATAACAATATAAGTTCAACTAAAGTCAAGGACCTAACTGCAATTACAGTAATTTCCTATGAACAAATTTGGCTTCTACAACTTAAAATGGTAATACCAATTTGCTATTCGAACATATTATTATAATTATATATTTAAATCTATATCCGGTATCCTTCATGATACTTCCGTTTCTTCCCAAAAAGAAAAAAGTTTTCTACTAATCACGCACACAACCAAAATATGTTTTTTTTATTTTATCAAAAATTGAAACCTGTGCTGTGTCAAAAAGACCTATTCATTTTCTTTTATTTTAAAATTTGATTCATAGTAATTGTCCACGGTTTAATTATATGTATTTGTGTCCCGGTAAATGTAATAGATGTCTTTGCCGGGATAAAACACCGGTCTCAAAATTTCATCTAAACAATTCAGCCGTTTCAAAGTTATTACGTAACAAAAATTTAACTTTCACACGTTTATAGATAGATAGTTGACCACCTCCGTAGACTAGTGGTTGCGCCTTTGGCGTTGTATCTGGAGGCCGTGGGTTCGATTCCCACCCATGACAAAAAAAAATGGTACGTTTTCTGTACAGTTCGTCATGGTTTGGGTGCCTACAAAATATAATATGTATATCTTACACACGTAACACATAGTACAAGCCTAGAGCTTAGATTATGACCACGGCAATATGTGGAAATTATCCTACCATTAAATATTATTATAGTTATTTTTGCTTTTAGAAACAGTTATGACTTTTTTTTGACATATATCCGTGGAACGTAAATGTAACAGTGCATTTTAGTTTGAGAAAATAAGTAGATTTATTTTTAATAATAATTATAAAATAATAAGAACAAAGAGTGTTTTTTTTTTAATAATTATTATTAAAAGTAAATCTACTTTTGATAATTTTTTGTTACGTCGAGCTGTTATTAGAACATCACAAAATTAACTGCAATTTGTACCATCTAAGTTCCTTGATGTGACGGAAACAAATGTAGACCACAAGGTCGGTGAAACATTTCACTGAACCCCAAGTCGTGACTATTATGGTTAACTCTGCACGACTGTGAAATGTCAAGTTCTTCACGTCATCAAGTTTGTTCAGGAGAGGACCTCCTCATGTTACCTTCCTGATATGCAAAACCTTCACTTCAAATAACGAAATATTCCAGTTTTTTTTATAATTTACACATTGCTCTGCTCACAATCTAAGCTCAAGGCTTGTACTATGTGTACCAGAAACAACGATATAATGCATATTATAATTTATAAATACCCAAGAAAAAACCATGACAAAATGTACAGAAAAACGTACTAATATGTTTTTGCCTTAGATGGGAATCGAACCCAGACCGCCGGATACAACGCCAGAGGCGCAACCACTGGTCTACGGAGGCTAGAAATATACTTAAAATTATGTTAGTAAATTATCCTACATATTATTATCTTTAGACATATAGATTTATTGAGTACCCACTAGGTGTTGCAACGTGTGCGTGTTATATTAAAATAAACTAGGTATTATTGCTAAAGTATTGTCGACTTTAGACCAAAATATTCTCTAAATTTTCAAAAAGTTAGATATATAAAATATTTTAATGCAGTTATTATTAATTTTATTATTTATTAACCTTGCCTTATAGAACACTTTTTTTATATCTGGTGTTTTTTTTAAGTTTTCCTAAGAGACTCTAATGTCAGATTAATAGTCATGGCTAAGCACTGGCTCAAGCCGTGCTCACGAAAGTAATACTCAAACGATGCTTAGCCGAGCAAGCACTTCGCACTATAATAGTCGAGTAAATTAACGCAGCTTACCCAAGCAACGCCTCAAGCCCATTGGATTGAGGCGTTGCTTGGGTAAATATGTATATTAAATATGTATATTACTTGGAATCCTGGTGCAAAAAACCTCAAAGTATTGAAAAATTGTAACACTCTACTGTTGAAGTTTTATAATATAAAATGTATAATTGCACTGGCACAGAATCATGGATTTTGTATGAATAAATTATGAAAACACACAAGAAATAAAAGAAAACTAGAAAAATAGAGAATAATATTTTTAAAAAGACAAGAAATTTCATAATTACCTAATCAACAGAAATTAAAAAAATAACAGACTAACATGAAGAAACTAACGCTGAGCATGACTTAAGTAAAAGAATATCGAGACTAATGCTTAGCCGAGCAACGGCTCAAGCTTTAGCCTGAGCCACCGCTCGGAGCACCGACTATTATAGAAAAAACTGTCACTTTGACAGTTCTAAGCAATGGCTCGTGCTAAGCACTGGCTTAGCAATGACTATTGATCCGGACATATGTATCTGAGCCCCCTAGCTCTAGTATGTATATCAAAATATAAAATAATAATACCTCGTGACAATGGGCACAGTAACTTTAAAGTGATACGTGTACAATTAAATAAACAGACAGAGAATTATTATAAAAATGTTAGATAATTGTTCTACCCTATTATATAATATATTCGTACCTACTCCGGTATTCATAAAAACTTATGTGTTCTTTTTTTTTTTAGTAAAAGTAGGTTTTGTCTCTTTTTTAGTAACAAAAATTAAAAGGGACAACACACATTTTAACCAAAGGACTTCTTCAAGGCCCCAAATAAGTTTTTATTAATAAGGCCATTTGTCCATCTTGCCCTTTTTTTTAAATCAAACCAATGTACAGTTTTATTTCATTTACAACTTTATTTTAAATAAATAATTCAATAAATAAATAATAAGTAATTCGTATTTCTAAGGTTTATTTTAATACTAAAAGTTTTTATGCTTATTATTAAGGGACCATATTCCGCAAATACTTTTTTTCAACTGCTTTAACAATACAAAAATATACAATGTTACAATTATACAAGTGGCACGCGTTATAAAAGAGATAATACAACAAGTGGCACGCATTATAATAGAGATTAACACAAATTAAATTACCCAACATTAACAATAACAACTTTGTGAAAGCTACAAACCTACTAAAACATAAGTTTATACTCGTAATATAAAAAGTGGGTTCTTATTCAATGAGTTTATAACATAAAAATATATTTATGCATTTTTTTAAATTCCTTATTAGAATAATCTTATACGTATATTTTTTTTTTAAAGATAAAAATGCAATGAAAAAAATCCTGGTGGGCGAGACTCGAACCCACGAACCTCGCTATCGCGGCTAGGCGCTCAACCGTTGAGCGTTGCCAGTTTCTAGTCACCCCTCACGAATTTTGTCATTGCTTGTCATCTACTTATGGATATTTATACTATATGTGGATATTTTGTGTAATGTGTAAATTGTAAATGAACTGTTTCCTTTTATATTTGTATACCGTGAGGTGGAGCAAAAGCGAACAGTATTAATGTAACATCTTTTTAAGACCTTTTGTTCTCAAATAAACGATTTTGACTTTTGACTTTTTTATACACAGGCGCCCTCTTTTACCTCTTGCCGCGATAGCGAGGTTCGTGGGTTGGAGTCCCGCCCACCAGGAATTTTTTCATTGCATTTTTATCTTTAAAAAAAATTAATATAAGATTATTCTAATAAGGAATTTATAAAAATGCATAAATATAAAATACTGAAAAAAGTAAAAATAAAAAAAAAACAGACTCCTCTGCCATCTAGTATTAGAAACTAGGACTTCTAACTTTACTCGTATAGAGTTAATAGAAGAAAGCTAATAGAGGGCGTCTGTGTATAAGTAGATGACAAGCAATGACAAAATTCGTGAGGCGTGACTAGGTTGGCACAGCGGTTGAGCGCCTTGCCGCGATAGCAAGGTTCGTGGGTTCGAGTCTCGCCCACCAGGAATTTTTTCATTGCATTTTTATTTAAAAAAAAATATATATAAGATTACATAAAAATATCCAACAAATGCGAAAAATTGCCTCAAAATCCATTTATTTTCGCTTAACATACCTATTATGTTTAGTTTTATATTTTAGAAAGTATATATTTACCCTATTTGACCTATTAGTCGCACAGTAATAAAACCTTTTTCACGAGACCCTACAAATATTTTAAGACCTACAACAACCACCTAGTCTTACACTGGTTGGTTATGTGGTGTGTGTTCAATTTGGTTTATAATTATTTTATGTATGCAAGAGCCTAACCAAGCGCACACTTAGACCTTATACTAAATATAGTTTTTTTTTTTTTGACTATGCATAAATACCTGTATAGGTTTACATGAAATAAATATTTTTGACTTTGACTTTGCCTTTTATACATATAATATTTTATATATATATATATAATGCTATATCTAATTTTAAGTAAATTGGATTAGTAGTTGTGGACAGCCGAGACGCACCATATTATTCCTTTTTTTAAATACATTTTTATTGACCGCAAAAGTATTGTTTATTATGTAAATTAATGGCATTTAAAAGCCGGTATTAGAAACTGATCTCAAATTACTAGATTCTCTAAATTATTCAAACAAAAAACACGCGATTCTAAATGACATAATATTTTATATAAACGATCTTTAAATCTTCTGTTAATCTTAAATGCACAAGTATTTAAAGGTAACTATTGTAAAATTTTTTTTCGAAAAGAAAAAGTTTGTCATTCCTATACCCATTCATATACAGGGTGAATTTTTCAAGTGTGCCTTCAAGGCCAAATTCTAAACTACAAGAATTATCGAAAAATGCCCAAAGGAATCTCGGTTAATATTTTTAAAAAAACTCATTCTATATTATTGCATCATCTGACAGCTTCGCTTAAAAGAATCCAATTCTGGTAAATAATATGAAACGAAAGAAAGAACGAACTAAAGAAAAGCGCTTATTTTTAATTAAAAAAATATTTATTTTTAAAACAATCACACACCACCTTCTACTTTACCAACAAATCAAATTGTTTAAAATAAGACTCTTCAAAACCCATCCTCATTGAAAACAACATCATTTTTTTTTATAAAAGTAAGGAAAAAACGAATTCAGCTATGTATTGAAAATAACTATCATTTTCAACCATTTATAAAGTGCTTATATTCATTAAACATATTTTCTTAAAAATTAGCACTTTCCTTTAATTTGCCGTGTGAAGTTTCCACAATTTGATCTTTATAAGCCACATTACCAGCTGATGCAATAATACTGAATGAGTTTTTTTTTTTAAATCAACCGGTTCAAATCCCGGCTAGGAAGATTTTTTTTTAAATATAATGATGCAGTTGTAGTTTTTGTCAAAATCGGCTCAGAGACTCCTTTGAGTATATTTTTAAAAATGTCTCACATATTTATTATTATAATTTGATGTAAAAATAAATATGATAATAAAAAACAAGAGATTGCAAAAAAAAAATTATAAAAAAAATTACGTGCGTTTTTTTTTCTAAAGTATATTTTTTAATTATATCATCACGGGTGCCTTACGGCGCCCGAGACCGCCTAGACGGCCGCAGGGTACCCAGCGGAGGGGTTTTAATCCCACCTCGTCGTAGCCGATGGTATGAGTCTACACCGAACAAGTGGCTAGCTCGTCGCGATGTTTTGAATAGACTCAATAACTCATCTATAAACAGTTTCACAAGTTGGTATAGTGAAAACGGGACCGACAGCTTAACGAGGCACTATAGTGGTGTTGTCAAACAAATGTACATAATTTTTTTAATTAAAAACTCATTGGTACACACCGGGATTCGAACCAGGGACCTAAGTGTTTTTAAGTCCAAGGTCTAACCAACTCGGCCACCACGTATTCTAAAGTTCCACGTTACATAAAATTAATATTTTGACTTGGAGTTTACTAGTAGTAGTATTTGACCCATTTTTTTTTTGTGTTAAAACGTTCTAATAAACGTTGTATGTATAATGTATATTTTGAGTCATCGTGTTAATAATGGTTGCATATTTTTTCTATATAAGACCCAGGTTAAACTTATTGATTTCTAAGCTACCCACGTAGATAATATAATGATAAAATTACAAGTGTTTAATGATAGTAATTGGTATATTATCTCAAGAAAATTGTTGTGACAGATAATTGAAGGTTAAGCCTGGACATCTAGGGCAAGTCGAGAGCAGGCCATGGTTTGTGAGTCACACTTTCATACGTTAGTGCTTCATTGAATCAGCATTTAGTGACACAGCATGTGACAGATAAAAAAAAAATTAAAAGAAGCCATAAGCCGTTGTGATGTTGCAAAAAAATATGGATACCGTGAAAAACACGCATGTCAGCTCGAATGGAACTTTTCTATGAAATTTTGTCAATTTTTAGAGTCGAATATATCGAACGTTTAAGCCCTATGTTCGCCGTAACCATCGGAATTTACTTTAAGGGCTCTTCAGTCGTCTTGACGCCTATACAAACGTACTTTCAATATTTTTACTACTTAGCTGTTTGTTAGTCGAAGTATTGTAAGTGTTTTAAGTTTTCTGTGTAAAAACAACATCTCATATGGCATTCTCTGGTTAAGCATACCGATTGATTAAGCTCAAAATGGCCAGCACAACTTTTTATTTCAACTTCTTACGACAAATTTAGTTCTTTGACAGGTGAACTTATTTCTCATCCTATCCATCAAAGTCACAATAAGTTCTGACATCTTCAAAGCAAGCTGTGCCATTCTTGATTTATGGACTGCACATATGAATAGCATATATTCAATAGCCTTTTATGTTGAGCTAAATTAATATGTCAGTCCATATTTTTCATGGGCTTAACATTTTGCCGTACTGACACAACCTGCTTGGAATTAACTTTGATAACATTACAAATATATTGGAACTTTCGGGAATTTTGTGTCTCATCTCATACCTTCTTAAAGTCATGACTCGGTATAATGCCTCGCTTTATAATCGGACACACGATAAAATGATAATGGTTAGCTGGTAGATAATGCCTAAGGCATTAAGCTCGCCTATGTACAATAGGATTAAACTTTAGTGTAATAAAGAATTTTTAATTTATTCATAAATCCCTGGATGAGGTGTTATGCCGGGGTGTTGTTAACCCAGCGATGACTATAAAATCAGACCAACCAGAGGGTACAAAAGATTATTAGTGGTAGAATAGTACATTAATAGCAAAGTACAATAAATTAAAATGAAGTGACGGATCTACAAAAGGTGACTATCAAGTCTTGGATGCGAAAGAATAGAAACAGATCTTTCTTGAACTGGAGAAGCCCTTTTTTATAAAATTCCTATTCCATCTGTCAGTTTGTTAGTTCTTACTATCATTTCGGGTTTATTCCTAATTATATAACCTGATTATCTGGAATAAAATTTAGCATGAAACAATGGGTTAATCCCTCCGCTGGGACCCTGAGGACGTTTAAACGGTTCTCGGGAGCCAAATAGGCACACGTGATGGTATTTATTTATTAAAATTTAGCATGAAACAATACTTCATTTCCCGTACTTAGCAGGTCCGGCCGAATGTATTATACTTATAAATTATTCTAACTCGCTCCAAATTCTTGGAAATGCCTGCTTCAATACCGCCTACTACAAGTCTTCAATTAGCATTTTGCGTATTAATGACTGATTGTAATAGAATTATCTTGTCATCAGTAGCTTCAGGAATCCCGGATATGTTCTCACGCATAATTCCTATTTGTTGATGCCTTTATTGACTGATTATATAACAGTCAAGAAATCTTGTTAACACAGTTATTAATAGAGAAATTATAGACAAGTATGAGCAGATTGAACATGAATTACATACTTAAAGAATTCTGACCATAAACAATCTTAATCTTTTTTTTTTATTATCGAAGCCGAAGTCGGAGGTATAAAATCAAATGTAAATTTCGACCCTTCAGAGTCAAAATCGAAAATCCATAACATCCCTAGTATTAAGTGTGTTTCATCATCACCATCATCATCAGCCTATCGCAGTCAACTGCTGGACATAGGCCTCTTACAAGACACGCCACTGATCCCTAACCTGCGCTCTTCGCATCCAGTCTCTGCCAGCCACCCTGGCCTGGCGGGTCATCAGTCCATCTAGCTGCGGGGCGTCCTACGTTACGTGCGCCAAGACGTGGTCTCCACTAAAATAATATCCGCCTGCCCCAATGGTTAACCGACCTGCGGCAATTTTTTTTATAAGAGCTCAACATGTGACCTTGTATCCACCTGATGTTAAGTAGTATGCAATGTCCAGGAATGATAGCAACAAGCGGATACATGCAGGTACACCGCTAGTTGCCATCATTATGCCGGCTTAAGATGCCATTCACGCTTCGTTTAAAGGACTCTAGGTTATAAGAGTGACCAGCCCACTGCCACTTCAGTTTGCTAACTTTCAGTAAGTAGTATTTTTCTTTCTTTAAGTGTGTTTCATCATCATCATTAGCCTATCGCAGTCCACTGCTGGACATAGGCCTCTCCCAATACACGCCACTGATCCCTATCCTCCGCTCTTCGCATCCAGTCTCTGCCAGCCACCCTCCGCAGGTCATCAGTCCATCTAGCTGCGGGGCGTCCTACGTTACGTGCGCCAAGACGTGGTCTCCACTCCAATATCCGCCTGCTCCAACGGTTATCCGTCCTGCGGCAAATGTGACCGGCCCACTGCCACTTCAGTTTACTAACTTTCAGAGCTATGTCGGTGACTTTAGTTCTCTTACGAATATCCTCATTCCTGATTTTATCCATAAGAGAAACTCCTAGCATAGCTCTTTCCATAGCTCGCTGAGCGACCTTGAGTTTGTGGACCAGCCTCACTGTAAGTGTCCACGTTTCAGCGCCGTATGTCATCACTGGTAGGACGCACTGATCAAAGACTTTTGTTTTCAAACACTGCGGTATGGCTGACGTAAGGACGTAGCGTAGCTTCCCGAACGCTGCCCAGCCCAACTGCACCCTTCTGTCGGCTTCACTCTCGGAGTTGTTCCCACCGAGATTTAGGATTTGGCCCAGGTAGATGTATTCCTGAACCACTTCGAGAGTTACACCGTCCAAAATGACGGGTCTCGGAATGACCTGGTCGTTGAACATGACCTTGGTCTTTTCCAGATTCATTCCGAGACCCACCCGTCGAGAGGCACAGTTTAGACTGACCAGCATTTCCTGCATATCCTGCAGCGACTCCGAGAAGAGGACAATATCGTCGGCAAACCGAAGATGTGAGATGCGTTCTCCGTTTATATTTATGCCCAGTCCTTTCCAATCTAACGTCTTGAAAACATCTTCAACTGCATTAGTGAACAGCTTCGGCGATATAACATCGCCCTGTCTCACTCCACGATGCAGTTGAATAGGCCCTGTTTCGTCGTTTTGTACTCGGACAGTCATAATAGCAGATCTATATAGGCATCTCAACACCTCGATATACCGCCAATCTACCTGGCATCGTTGCAGGGACTCCATTACAGCCCAGGTTTCGATAGAATCAAAGGCCTTCTCATAATCCACGAACGCGACACACAGGGGCTGATTATACTCTTTGGTTTTCTGTATAATCTGCCTCACCGTGAGTATGTGGTCTATGGTGCCGTATCCTCCTCGAAACCCGGCCTGTTCTGGAGGCTGGCAGTCATCAAGTCTTCGAGTGAGTCGGTTAGTGATGACCCTCGAAAACAGCTTATAGACGTGGCTCAGAAGCGAGATGGGCCTGTAATTCTTTAAAAGCGTATTATTGCCTTTTTTGAAAAACAGGACTACCACGCCTCTGTGCCAAGCCTTTGGTGTGGTCCCGCTTTGTATGACGGAGTTAAACAGGTGCTGCAGTCTTTGCAAGATCGCCACACCTCCTGATTTCAGGAGCTCAGATGTAACTCCGTCTTCACCAGGAGCTTTTCCATTTTTAAGCTGTTTGAGGGCCAATTTCATCTCCTCTAAACTGACGTCGGGAAGCTCGTCAGTATAATGACGCGTAAGTGAGGCTCTGGGATCGTTCCTAGGGTCAGATTTTGCAGCATGTGATTTATAAAGTCGGCTGTAGAAGTTTTCGATCTCGGCGAGGATCTCTACTTTGGAGGTGGCATTTCTTCCATTGTGGGTGGTCAGCTTCGTCATCTGGCTTCTTCCAAACTTCTGCATGAATACTTTGGAACCCCTGTTCAGCTCGATCGCCTTCTCGATGCGACGAGTATTGAACCGACGGAGGTCCTTCCGTATGGACTTGCGTATGAGCTTGGTGAGCGCTTGTTGTTCTAACGAAGTTACCGATGTGTTTTCACGCCTTCTCTTCATGAGATCCAGGGTCTCCGCCGAGAGTTTCGACTTCTTGCCAGAGCGCTGTGTTTGGCAAAATCTGACACCTTCCTCTCGAATTGTGTTAACGACAGCATCCAGTTCCCCATCAACATTCATTGTGGTTTCCAACGCGTCGAATCTACTTCTCAGCTCTAGCTGGAAGCGGTCTGAACCCACGACGGTTTGGAGCAGGGTAGGTCGGAGCGTAGATTTCACCAGGCGGTGCCTTTCAAGCTTTGTAGTTGATATTCAGAGTACCTCGAACAAGTCTGTGGTCACTTCCGGTATTGAACCTATTGACCACCGAGACATCTCTGAATATGCGCCTTTTATCCGCCATAATGAAGTCAATCTCGTTTCTGACCTTGTTGTTAGGGCTTTTCCAGGTCCACTTCCTGTGGGGCTTTTTTTCAAAGAACGTATTCATTGTAAAGAGCCCCTCTTTCTCGAGGAAGTTGACCAGCATTTGTCCCCTAACATTCCTGCTTCCGTATCCGTGTGATCCGACACTCGATTCGATGCCAGTTTGTACTCCCACTTTGGCATTAAAATCCCCCATGACAACATTATAGTGGGCCCTAGTGGTGTTGTGGAGGGCCTTGGCTATGTCGTCGTACATAGCCTCTACTTCATCGTCAGAGTGTGCCGAAGTTGGTGCATACACTTGTACTACCTTAAGTGTATATCTCTCGGTAAGTTTGAGTACAAGGTACGCGACTCTACTTGACACACTGGAGACTTCCATAATGTTGTCCGTGAGAACTCTGTTGACTAGGAACCCGACGCTGCCTCGGGATGGGTGGTCTCCCTCCCGGAAGTAGAGTTGATGGCCCGATTGCAGAGTTATCATGCCTTCTCCGGCTCTGCGGGTTTCACACAGCCCCACAACGTGCCATCTAATCGTTTGCAATTCCACTTCCAGTTCCGCGAGGTGTCCGTCCAGCCGTAGGGTCCGTCCGTTATACGTCGCCAAAGTCAGTTTTGGTTGGCAGCCTATCTGCCGGAGATTCTTAGCACCCCCCGCCCCACCGTTACCATGACCGCTGCCGTGGCCAGGAATAATGGGGCTGCCGGGTACTGGGGGCCGTTTTTTTGTGGCGTTTTTCATGGGAGGTATTTGCCCGTAATCGCCGCGCTGGGCATGCGTGTTGGCGATCGCAGAGCCGGACCTCACGTCTTGGTAATGCTGCTGCCCATTTCCAGACAGTATTTATTGATGCCCGGCTTTTCATGTTGGTTATACCGCCATCGATCGGTCGCCAGAGCCTCGTTTGTTGTTCAGCAGGGTGTACCACGTGCAGGTGAGGATGGCAATTGGGGAGACTAGATGTTCAGTGTCTCCCCCTCGCACCCCAAGGTGTGTTTAGGACCTTACATTTATAAATTATAATATATTGTTGCTAAGGACTTACTTATCGTATTAATATTAAGTCATCCGTGACTAATTAATCAATTATGGTAACGATTATTAAGAATCAATGGTAATTGTTATGTTAATTTGATTAGTGAATAGGTTATTCAATATCGACTTATTTGCCACCCGTTATGTAAATACATCCTGAAGTGTGAATGACCAATAGTAAGGATTATTTACTATTGTCGTTGTTACTCAATTTATTATTAATAACTACCCACTTAATTTTTTAATTTAAAACCAGGGCTTGCAACTAGTATTTAAAATACCTGTATAATATCGGTATAATCAATTTCGGTTCTTCTATACCGGTATAAGTTTGAGAACCGGTAAATAACTGAAAAAATACCGGTATTTATTTCGGTTATTGCAACGTTGTCAGTTTGCTGCAAATAAATTAGATTCTATAACATAATCCCTTATTCATAAAAGTTCTTCGAGAATACTTTAGTTAAAATAGGTGGCTCTTTTACACACATTCCTATAAATAAAAAAAAACTATTTTTACCTGTAATACAAATATAATAAATATCCAGTATACAATAATTTTATTATATTTGTATATAATTTTTTATTTTTTATTTTAGTTTTTTATTATTATTATATTTATTTATTATTAATATAGGTTTGTTTGTAAATATAGTTTTTTTTTTTTTATGTTAGTTTTAAATGTTAGAAATAAATATATACAAATCATAACATTAGTTATTTAAGTGTATATTAAAAGATATGGAAAAATTAATATGATATCGACATATATGTGTATGGCGCCGCAAGGCACCCGTGATGATATGTATGTATAATTCTTAAAAATACATGAGATAAGCCCGCGTGCTTCTTTCTCAATTACTTGTGAGTATTCCTCCCTCTAGTTAGCAATTATTCCGGTATAAACCTTTATTATACCGGTATTTTGCATACCGGTAAAGCATTTGGGGTATAATTATACTACCGGTATATTGATACCGGTTCAAAGTCCCATACCGGTTTGCAACAAGGTAACCGATACCGGTTACTTAAAAATACCGGTATTCTAAGCCCTGTTTAAAACGTTGAAAAAAGAAAGTATTATTCCATTTATTTTAAATACATATGAAACTTTAATATTAATATGACAACAACAAAATTAATCAAAAATAAAAACAATAATGACTAAAATAATAATAAAAATGAAAGCAATAAAACTACTATCCCGCACTTTTTCAGGATTTTAAAATAAAATCATAGGTATACCTAATATATGTACGTGGTGGCCGAGTTGGTTAGACTTTGGATTTAAAAACACTTAGGTCCCTGGTTCGAATCCCGGTGTGTACCAATGAGTTTTTAACTTAAACAATTATGTACATCTGTTTGACAATACCACTATAGTGCCTCGGAGAGCACGTTAAGCTGTCGGTCCCGGTTTCACTATACCAACTTGTGAAACTGTTTATTGAGTCTATTCATAACATCGCGACGAACTAGCCACTTGTTCGGTGTAGACTCATACCATCGGCTACGACGAGGTGGGATTAAAACTCCTCCGCTGGGTACCCTGGGGCCGTCTAGGAGGTCTCGGGCGCCGTAAGGCACCAGTGATGATATGTATGTATGTATTAAGCCTATTCAAAACATAGCGACGAGCTAGCCACTTGTTCGGTGTAGACTCATACCATCGGCTACGACGAGGTGGGATTAAAACCCCACCGCTGGGTACCGTGGGGCCGTTTAGGCGGTCTCGGGCGCCGTAAGGCACCCGTGATGATATATATATACATGGTGAATTTGAATGGGTGTACTTTGGGCTAGTATGTTGTTATGATCAATACGAACAACTTTTCCCATGAAACCATCGCAAATGAAAAAAAAATTGCCTTCGCAATACAAACTAGTAAAGTTAAAATTACCAATTTGTATGGGGAAGCCATTTTTTTTTCATTTGCGACACATGGTGCCATAGGAAAAGTTGTTCGTATTGATCAGTAGAACACCATATTAGCCCAAAGTACACCCATTCAAATTCACCCTGTATATACCTAATATTATACCAATAAAAAAATATAGAGTGTGTACTTAGACAAAAATAACAAATGGCCACGACTAAACCCTATCGTATGATGAGTCGTGACTAGCCAACACGTTTGTGAGCTCAGGCGACAATAAAAACTACCAGTGTTTATTACTGCAGTTACGTACATCCGTGTGGACATCACCAATAACCTTAATAATGTGGGTGATCCTGACTCATATGAGTATACTGTGGTTGGACCCACAATTTGATGCAAGGTTGAGAGTTCGAGGATAATCGATAAACTATTTATAGTAGATTTTAAAACAAGTGCACAAAACGAACCATTTTAAAGTAAAATTAGTGCAGTTTTGAATACTGAAGTAATTTGTTTTTATGTCTTAAAGAAACACATAAGGCAAATAAATTTAAGTAAATATTATAAAATAATAAATTCTATCTATGAACTCCTTATTGTGTTTTGCTGTATGGCTCATTTTCTTTTCCTTAATGTAGATACATTTATGAGTAGATACGCACTTGTGCACAAAATTCAATTCAATAAGCACTTTTAGAGCATGAGAAGTGAAAACATATTTATTTATCTTTTTTTTTTAACTACCAGTGTTTATTACATCCGTGTGGACATCACCAATAACCTTAATAATGTGGGTGATCCTAACTCATATGAGTATAGAGTGGTTGGACCCACAATTTGATGCAAGGTTGAGAGTTTGAGTATAATCATTAAACTATTTAATATGTTAAATAGTTTATTTATCTAAAATTGTTTATCACAAGATTGTACATAGGTAACCTGACCAAGCGTCCCGTTTTGAACGGGACTGTCCCTTTTTTCGCTACCCCGTCCCGGTATCCCCGAGGAAAACGTCGGGACGCCGAAATGTCCCGTTTTCAGTCATAAGGGTCAACACTAATGAAAACTCAAAATCTCTATTATAAAAGAACCTTTTCTTAATGTAAACCTAATTGTGTCTTCATCGTAGACACCTGAAAAAATATATAGCATAGCTTCTGATTTCTGTTCTCAAAGCTATGATGATAACGAAAACGAATATTAAAAAAAAACTTTCCAAGAATTTCATTTTGCGAAAGCTCTTGTAAACGGCCCAACAAAAGCAATATGTTTGTTGTTTTCGTATGAAAGGGGCACTGCGATGTATAAGGTAGGGACGATATAGTAAGGTAAAACGCTTAAACGATTGTCAATTAACATACCTATACAGTTTTTTTTCTGGATCCGCCCCAGTGATCTTTACTCAACACGGGACATTGTAATTTTTGAGTACAAATGGTCACCTTATACCATAGTCGATCTTAATGCCTTAGGGCTTCGGTAGAAAATGCCTAAACCTTAGGCATTTTACTCACTTTAGTATGTTTTAATTTAGCTGCTGCTTATTAATTGTCACTTCCATTAAACCTTCTTATCTTTCAGTAATTACATTTTAAATACACTGAGTGGCTGTTGCGTGATCCGCGCACGAACTAACAAACCCAACAAACAGTTTTTTTTTTTTTTTTGCAAAACATATTATATAAAAATTTAATGTGTTTTTTACGTTAAATTCGCACTTCTTCCAGTACTTACTTTTACTACGAATAAAAGCCTACGATTTAGGTAGGTAACAATCAAAATTAGAAATAGACTTACCAGGATTCGCCAAGCATAATTGCGTAAATATCAACACAGTAAGGCTGGCGTACACCAAGCGACATTTTCTGATGTCCATCTTATGTTCTAGCAATCTGAAACAATTTAAAAGACACATTATATTTAGAATGGTTGGTATATATATATATATATATATCATCACGGGTGCCTTACGGCGCCCGAGACCGCCTAGACGGCCCCAGGGTACCCAGCGGAGGAGTTTTAATCCCACCTCGCCGTAGCCGATGGTATGAGTCTACACCAAACAAGTGGCTAGCTCATCGCGATGTTTTGAATAGACTCAATAACCCATCTATAAACAGTTTCACAAGTTGGTATAGTGAAACCGGGAGCGACAGCTTAACGTGCTCTCCAAGGCATTGTAGTGGTGTTGTCAAACAAATGTACATACATTTTTAGATTAAAAACTCATTGGTACACACCGGGATTCGAACCAGGGGCCTAAGTGATTTTAAGTCTAAGGTCTAACCAACTCGGCCACCACGTAGAATGGTTGATAACTTAAATATAAGTTTTGCTAACGATTTACGATAACGAACAACTCCATGGATTTTGCAGTTCTGCTTACCATCATAAGTCACATGCCGTTTCGTAAAAAAATGTATAAAATATTGATCTTAGAAAAGACGGAAAATTATGCCCCAGTAGCAAGCTTTTTAAGTTACAATTTCTATCCATGTACGTTAAATATATCTTAACCTTTCTTTAAAAAGTTAGGTTTAAGATTATACAGAGTGAATTTGAAAGGATGTACCTTGGGCTAATATGAGGTTCTGCTGATAAAATCGGACAACTTTTCCCATGGAACCATGTGTCGCAAATGAAAAAAAAATTTGGTTTCCCCATACAAATTGGTCATTTTAACATTACTATATTGTATGGAGAAGGCAATATTTTTTTTCATTTGCGGCACATGGTTCCATGGGGAAAGTTATTCGTATTGATCAGTAGAACCCCATATTAGCCCAAAGTACATCCTTTCAAAGTCACCATGTATACTAGACTACAGAGGCGGTCATTTTAGAATAAACCAAGCCAAGTTAAACTCTAGTTTAGCGAAACGATTAAGAATAGAACTTAAAAGCGTTTAAAAACTTTTTATATACGAGTAGCTTTGTTCACCCAAATATGAACAGAACATTCATTCATAAGTAAGATAATAAAGCCTGCGGTCACTGAACTTTTAAGTTCATCCAAGTTCAAAAGTTGTCCACCGAGTATTTTCGCTGAACTTTTTGACAATGAATTTCACGTTCTCCATCTATATATGGTTATCTAAAACAATTAAGGAGTTTTTATAGGCCAAAAACCGCTGGGGTTGTGATTTTTTAAGTATTAAATATACTGTAAAGTTTAAGGATAAAAATTTATATTATTTTTTCATATAATAATCTAAAGCTTTTTTTAAAGTAAGTAATTTGTTTTTTATTTTTAGTTATAATGAAAAAATAAATATATAGATAATACAGACAAAAAATAATGGATCGAAAATAAACGTAAAAAAAAGTTTTGCTCTTGGTTTTTTAATGTTTATTTTTTCAGTTGTTATCGAGAATAACCATCAATATAAAATTAAAATTAACATACATATGATTAAATTGTGTACCTCCTTATTTTTCATAAATCTTAATAGTATCCAGACCAACGATGCACTTTACCTCTCTTACGAAAGAAACTAATTCCTAACAATTTATCAAAGTACCTAGCCAGCAGTATAATAATAATGTGTGCAATCTATCCTACAGTAAAGCCTTTTAGAGCGGAATCCGGGTCGTAAATCATGGCCCACGCAAGCATACTGTATTCCATTCACTCGTCCCTGTATTCACCTGTAAATCTCTACTAATATTATACAAAGGAAAAGTTTGTGAGGTTGTAGGAGGTAATCTCTGGATCTACTGAACCGATTTTGAAAGTTATTTTAATATTCGATAGCCCATTTATTGAAGATAACATCACGCTACGACCAATAGGAGCGGAGCATCAATGAAAATTGTTGGGAAAACGGGAAAAAATAAGCGCAGACAAAGTTACGTGGGGTCAGCAAGTCTTAAATAAAAAAAATCTACTCTATAAAATATATAAATAGAAATCAATAACTCATCTATAAACAGTTTCACAAGTTGATATAGTGAAACTGGGACCAAGAGCTTAAAGTGCTCTCCGAGGCACTATAGTGGTGTTGTTAAACAAATGTACATACATTTTTAGATTAATAACTCATTGGTACACACCGGGGTTTGAACCAGGAGCCTAAGTGTTTTTAAGTCTGTTCTATACTAATATTATAAAGAAGTAAAATTTGTTTGTATGTAGGGGGTGTACTACTGAACCGATTGTAAATTTCTTTTACTAATAGAAAGTTACACTATTCCTGAGTTACATAGACTATAATATTTAATTTGATAGTTATATGTTTTCAGTTTAAAATCTCAATATGTTGGCGCCCGCGCCGGTTGGTTGCTTTATTGGTGGACCTATGATTGAATCTACCTACATGAAAATAATATATTACAAAATAATTTATTACCAATAAATCTTAATAAAACTGACATCGACATGATATAAGTCTATTTAAACCGCAATCACATTCGTGTTTTTATGAGCCGTTTAGGAAAACTTTTAAAATACACCATATAGAAAAATATATTCTACTAGCTGACCCGCGCAACTTTGTCTGCGCGTTTAAATTTAACCGTTTACGCAGCGTACGCTCTTAAAAGGAATAATTTTTCCCCGTTTTTGCAACATTTTTCTTTGTTACTCCGCTCCTATTAGTCGTAGCGTGATGTTATATAGCCTATAGGCTTTCTCGATAAATGGATTATCCAACACGAAAATATTTTTTCAATTCGAATCAGTAGTTCCTGAGATTAGCGCGTTCAAACAAACAAACAAACAAACAAACTCTTCAGCTTTATAATATTAGTATAGATATAGAAGCAAAGATGAAACATGAAAGTTCCATAAAACTTCATTAAAATGTTTTCTATTTTATACTTATATGCGTATTTCTACCGTTTTACAAGTAATTGTTAAAAAATTTAGTATACAAAATAATCATTGAATTTGAATTACCGCAACCGTACTTTAGGAACTAAAGTACAGGAAAACAAGACAAGTACAGTAAAGTAAGAGAAAGAATTTTGTACAATGACGTCAAAACTTATCCCTTGTATACAAATATATTGCGAGGTTTGGACCAGGAATTGTTTCATTGTATATTTATCTTTAAAAAAATAATAAATATATAGGTACGATCAAGAAATATACAATCCTATTAAGCACTTAACAAAACAATGGCTATATAGGGATAATTGTTTTGACGTTTAGAGTTTGCGTGTAGACTCAGACCTACATTGTTGTGTTACGCAACATTCTGATGCATTCTCGCGTGTCTCCCAATCTGGACGAGGCAATCATTTGACGTTAGTTTTGTAATAACCAGACAGCAATGGATATTATCCCTCAAAATAGTTCCAACTCCCAACATAATATCACTTTCCTCGATAGTGTTATGTTCAAAGCTACAACAAATCTATATTTTGTAATAACCAGGCAGCATTGGATATTATCCCTCAAAATAGTTCCAACTCCCAACATAATATCACTTTCCTCGATAGTGTTATGTTTAAAGCTACAACAAATCTATATTTTGTAATAACCAGACAGCAATGGATATTATCCCTCAAAATAGTTCCAACTCTCAACATATCACTTTCCTCGACAGTGTTATCTTCAAAGCTACAACAAATCTATATTTGCTTCAAAGCGGTTGTTTTTCTTTTTGTGGAGCACGGTATGTGACTTTGTATCTTACCTTATGGTAAGCAGATCTACAAATTCCAAGAACGGGGTCGTTCAATTCATTATTGTTAAAAAGTATGTATCGCTCTTTATGCTGACTAAATAAGTTAAGAAATGCATGGGCGGCAAATAGGTTAGTCCTATTTGCCGCCCATGCATTTCTTGCAATGCGATTATGTTTTTATTGTCCTCGCTGCTTTATAGTTAGATCAACTGCATGTTTGGTAACCGAACCCTGAAAGGAGACTACCACCTCGACAATAAACAATAAATCGTAAAGAATCCTGGAAACGAGGACCGATGAACTCGTCCCATCAAATGTGAACTAGGGTGGAATGTTTTAACCAATAGCCGATGGATGAGAGACTGATAAACCCGTTGCATAACTTGTGAACTAGGGTGGAATATTTTAACCAATAGCCGATGGATGAGAGACTGATAAACCCGTCTTATCGCTTTTGAACTACGATGGAATATTTTAACCAATAGCGGATGGATGAGAGACGAATGTACCCGTTGCATAACTTATGAACTAGGGTGGAATATTTTAACCATAGTGGATGGATGCGAGACGAATGAACCTGTTGCATAACTTATGAACTAGGGTGGAATATTTTAACCATAGTGGATGGATGAGAGACGAATGAACCTGTTGCATAACTTATGAACTAGGGTGGAATATTTAAACCAATAGCGGATGGATGAGAGACTGATAAACCCGTCTTATCGCTTTTGAACTACGATGGAATATTTTAACCAATAGCGGATGGATGAGAGACGAATGAACCCGATGCATAACTTGTGAACTAGGGTGGAATATTTTAACCAATAGCCGATGGATGAGAGACTGATAAACCCGTCTTATCGCTTTTGAACTACGATGGAATATTTTAACCAATAGCGGATGGATGAGAGACGAATGAACCCGTTGCATAACTTGTGAACTAGGGTGGAATATTTTAACCAATAGCCGATGGATGAGAGACTGATAAACCCGTCTTATCGCTTTTGAACTACAATGGAATATTTTAACCAATAGCGGATGGATGAGAGACGAATGTACCCGTTGCATAACTTATGAACTAGGGTGGAATATTTTAACCATAGTGGATGGATGAGAGACGAATGAACCTGTTGCATAACTTATGAACTAGGGTGGAATATTTTAACCATAGTGGATGGATGAGAGACGAATGAACCTGTTGCATAACTTATGAACTAGGGTGGAATATTTTAACCAATAGCGGATGGATGAGAGACTGATAAACCCGTCTTATCGCTTTTGAACTACGATGGAATATTTTAACCAATAGCGGATGGATGAGAGACGAATGAACCCGTTGCATAACTTGTGAACTAGGGTGGAATATTTTAACCAATAGCCGATGGATGAGAGACTGATAAACCCGTCTTATCGCTTTTGAACTACGATGGAATATTTTAACCAATAGCGGATGGATGAGAGACGAATGAACCCGTTGCATAACTTGTGAACTAGGGTGGAATATTTTAACCAATAGCCGATGGATGAGAGACTGATAAACCCGTCTTATCGCTTTTGAACTACGATGGAATATTTTAACCAATAGCGGATGGATGAGAGACGAATGTACCCGTTGCATAACTTATGAACTAGGGTGGAATATTTTAACCATAGTGGATGGATGAGAGACGAATGAACCTGTTGCATAACTTATGAACTAGGGTGGAATATTTTAACCATAGTGGATGGATGAGAGACGAATGAACCTGTTGCATAACTTATGAACTAGGGTGGAATATTTTAACCAATAGCGGATGGATGAGAGACGGATGAACACGTTGCATAACTTGTGAACTAGGATGGAATATTTTAACCAATAGCGGAGGGATGAGAGACGGATGAACCCGTTGCATAACTTGTGAACTAGGATGGAATATTTTAACCAATAGCGGAGGGATGAGAGACGGATGAACCCGTTGCATAACTTGTGAACTAGGGTGGAATATTTTAACCAATAGCGGAGGGATGAGAGACGGATGAACCCGTTGCATAACTTGTGAACTAGGGTGGAATATTTTAACCAATAGCGGAGGGATGAGAGTCGGATGAACCCGTTGCATAACTTGTGAACTAGGGTGGAATATTTTAACCAATAGCGGAGGGATGAGAGACGGATGAACCCGTTGCATAACTTGTGAACTAGGGTGGAATATTGTCCCCAATATCGGATGGATGAGAGACGGATTAACGCGTTTCATCACTTGTGAACTAGGGTGGCATATTTTAACCAATAGCAGATGGATGAGAGACGGATGAACCTGTCTCATCACCTGTGAACTAGGGTAGAATATTTTAACCAATAGCAGATGGATGAGAGACGGATGAACCTATTTCATCACTTGTATTATCTATAAATAGCACATACGTTTCGTAACCGCAACCTAAAGAAGACATGAAATTGATGCAGCAATCTTTCAAAATTACTGTAATTCCAAATTTAAGTTTTTTTAGTTAAAAAATCCATATAATATATCTAGTAGTAGTATGCTAATAATTAAAAGCGGCCCCAGCCTAGTGGTTTAGTCACTGCGCAACTGATAACAAGGTTAAGCAGATGACAACAAAGCCGGCCTGGGATGGGTGGTCACCCTTTATACAACGAGGCTATTTCATCATAAACACCGCAACAAGCTCGCCACTTGTTAGGTGTTGCCTCCAAATACCATCGGCGAAATGAGGATGGGTTAATTCCTACGCTGGGACCCTGAGGCCGTTTAAACGGTACTCGAGAGCCAAATAGGCACCCGTGATGGTATTTATTTATTTATTATGCTAATACTGAATTTATTTCTTTTTCATTTGCCACATATTGAGCATATTACCCAAACAAGCTTATTCGAAGGTTTCTAAAATAATCTGACATTAATTTCTTCAACAAGCACCGTTCTGCTAAAATATAATGACAGATACAACACTGACAAATATCACAGATATATATTTTTTAATCTCTGAAGCTACAGCCAAATGTCATTCTTAATCTAAGTCCTTAATGGTATCAAACGAGAGTTGTATTTTTATATGGTTTAAACTTGCAATATACATCATTAAAATTAGGTAGGTACTTAATAAAAATAATGGCTGGTCATGTATAATTTGTAATTGGGCAACCGATTTTAACCCATTTTAGCTTTGGTCAAGGCCGACCACCTCACTAAACACCGCGCATTGTGAAGCTGCTCTCAAAACCTAAAAAGCTAAATCTCAAGACTTCATATACAAAAAATAAAAAAATGGTTTTACGAGCTAGACGCCTTTTCAAAGGATTGACCCAGGACAGGTAGAGACAGGAAGAGATGGAAGGAGGGAAGGGAGACCTTTGCCCAGCAGTGGGACAAAATAGGTTAAAAACAAAAAAAACAGAAAATGGTTTGGTTGAAACATCTGACCTAGCTTGTTCTTCGGTTAGCTTGCCAATACAGCCAGCCTTTTCGTTACACTTCTTCTGGCAGCGATCTGTCGCCCTAGTGTGAGTTTATTTTAACGTGCACACTGCGTTAAGTGAGTACTCTCAACCAATAGAATCGCTTAATTTTCTAAACCTGCCAAAATAAGCTAATCTGATTGGCAAAGAGCTTACTTTCCGGGATGAGAACGTTAAAAAATACTCGCACTAGGGTCACTGGAAGACGTATTTTTGTTGTAATTTTTTTTTTTATAATTTATAATAGGGTTTGTTTATGTAATTGAGTATTTCAGGTTTTAGTTAGTTGTTTTTTTGCCACTTGATAGGTGTTGCCTCCGATTACCATCGGCGAAATGAGGAAGGTTTAATCCCTCTGCTGGGTACTCTGAGGCCGTTTAAACGGTTCTCGGGAGCCAAAAAGGCACCCGTGATGTTATTTATTTATTAGTTAGTAGTTTGTTTCTATTATTTATTTAATTTACCTATTATTAATTGATAGGAAATAATTTATATAAATAAAACATATTTTAATGCAAATTAGTAAGTAAAAAATGTTTATATTAAAATGAATAAAAACTATTTTAATAATAAAATAAAACAAGTAACATTCCAAAAACCATAAAAAGAAAAAAATAAACTAATATCGGTAGCAAGATATACCTACCAAATAATGTAATTAGGGCTTAAAAAAAGAGTAATATATTTGGATTTGGTTTATTTATTTTTTTGATTAAAACTATTAAATGACATGACACACATTTGTTTGAAACTGACAGATATTCAATAATCTCTTACGCCAGATTGAGATCAAATTATCAATAATCGTATGTCTTTCTTTTACTTGAAACTGATATACAATTACAAAGTAACAAAAACAAAATGTAAAAAGAAAGAAATAATTTAAGGACATTCCAGAAATAATCGGGTATCCATTATAGTGAAATAATTGTAGCCCCATTGCTAAACTTTCACCTATCGAACAAAATAAACTTCCAGAGTGCCCTGTTCATCAAAACTTACAAGCCTTGTATTACAAGCATTTTTTTTTGTAAAAATCTTTATTATTACAAACATGTGTTTATCAAAACTTAACGTGTAAAATACAGGTTACAAGTGTCATTATTTATTTCACAAGTATATTTTTACATATGTAATTGTAATTTCATCAAAAAATTACTTGTAAGTTACTTTTGTAGAAAATCATTACAAATCCTGACAGTGCCCAGAGACTCTCCATTCGATCTTACAAGTTTACAAGTATCGTGCTTTTCTAAGCACGATACCGCAATATATATATTTTGTATAATACAAGATAATTTGAAAGAATATACTTTGGGTTAATATGAGGTTCTGCTGATCAAATCGAACAACTTTTCCCATGGAACCATGTGTCACACGCAAATGAAAAAAATGTTGATTCCCCACACAAATAAGTCATTTTAACATTACAAGTTTGTGAGGAGAAAGCAATTTTTTTTTATTTGTGACACTTGGTTCCATTGGAAAAGTTGTTCGTATTGACCAGTAGTACCTCATATTAGATCCTTTCAAAGTCACCATGTATAATATATAAATTGATGCTCCACACCAACATGAAGAAGTATTCGTAGATCGACACAAAAATCATTCCATAAACTGTTTGCTTATTAAATGTGCTTTCCTGACAATTAGTTATATAAGTAATTTGACAATGGTTGGAGAACTATTTCACAAGGGGTTTTCCTTGGCGACTCTGCGTATCCTCTCAAGGAATAATGTCTTTTTTATCACGAATCTGCAGTTGTAAAATCGTTATTTTATTATCGTTTCTAGATAATAAAATAACGATTTTACAACATACAACTAACAACTTTTTTTTTACTTTTCATAAGTGCCTGTAAAGGATTATATGAAATAAATATTTTTGACTTTGAGATATTTTTCGATATTAATCGCAATACCTTGCCGCCAATACTCTATTCTTCAAATTTTAATTAATCGGCGGTATTTTTTATTTGATTTATTATGGCTTGGAAACAAGTCCTTCATCAAAGCGCGGGAATACTTTGTCCCTCCCAACTATTTTTGATTTTAAAACTTACAAGTAGAATCTGCAAGCGTTAAATTTTACATACCTTGTAAATATTTTTTGATAAACGTAATTTACACGAACGTATAAAAGTTTCCTTGTAAAGTGTAACTTGTGAACGTGTAGACTTGTAAGTTTTGATAAATATGGCATAGATCGACTAAAACAAAGAAATTAATGTAGTCTTCTGAAAACTTTAACTGAACTGAAAGATAAATTTATAAATATGTAGGTAGGTCTTTTTATTTCAATTTAATCTATAAGGATTTTTTTTCAGGTATAAAATAAAAAACAAACGAAATCCTTATATTATTATGATCTTTATCTTATCTTTATCTTATTAATTTTTGGGGCTGACATCAGTCAGGACACTTCGACCCAGTGGGATCTTTTGTGTATTCCCCAGTCCTTTTCCCCTAACTCGTCCTTCCCATCCTCGAATATGCTGCAGACATATTTGAGGACGTCCTCCAGTTTGAGGAGCCTGTATTGTATATTATTATGATAGTTGCCTATTTATATAAATAACACCGATTAAAAAAAAACAATATTTACTACTAATACGTGCTTTTAAGATGAATGAAACAATTATTACATATAAGTACTCGTAAGTATTATGTAAACTTAAATGTACATAAACCTATAGTAGCAAAGTAAATTTGTATTATTTTTGCATAGATCAACAAATGTGTGTATTAAAGAATACACTCGTACCTCTATGTAGATATACCATAAGTAACATCTTTTTTTTTTATTTACACTGCTTAATTATTTTTTACTGCTTTTTTTTGTGAAACATTAAATCTACTTTAAAAAAATATCAATATTTTTATTTCAATTTTTATTGGAGCACGGCATCTGACCTTGTATCTACCTGATGGTAACATACCTAAGTCCATGACTGTAGTCGATCAATAAATTGTTGTCTAACAATATTGATCGCTCCCCCTATGCAGGCTAAACGATGCAGTTACGAGGTCGGCGACAAAGTCGTACGATTATATATCATTACGAATCTATTAAAATATCCTCGCTGCTTTACCGTAAAATCAACCGCCCGTTTCGTAACCGTACCCTGAAAGGAGACTACCACCTCGACTCACAGACTAACCCCCGTATTCTAAGACGTATCCTTAACTCCACTTTACACTCAAGGAACGTCTGTCTCTTTCCACCAAATGTCAACTATAAAAAGCAAGTTGAGACAGACGCTCCTTGAGTGAAGAGTGGAGGTAAGGAAACGTCTTAGAATACGGGGGTAAAACCTAAGCATGACTAGGTCATTTGACGATTTTT
Organism: Monopis laevigella; assembly: GCA_947458855.1. Taxonomy (NCBI): domain Eukaryota; kingdom Metazoa; phylum Arthropoda; class Insecta; order Lepidoptera; family Tineidae; genus Monopis; species Monopis laevigella. Next base: position 23,618,229 of record OX381580.1, on the reverse strand, counting down.
ATATCTGTATGGGCCGTGGTAACGAGACCGGTCGGCCTAGTGAAATAGAGGCCGTCCGACCTAAAAAATAGTTTGTTTGGGTTAATTTTTCAGTAGTAAGTAGAAGGCAGTCCTTTGAAAGCTAAAATTTAAAAAAATATAATTCTCGTGTTAAACTTCTACTTTTTTACACCATAGTAAGCCGACATTAAAATTTAAAAAGAATTAAATTTCAACGAACATTTATTTAAACAATTTATTATTTTGCACATTTATTTTTACAATTATATTGATTCAAATATAAACAAAACAATATTATAATAATATGTAGGACAATTTACACATATTGTTCTGGTTACAAACTAAGCTTTAGGAGTGTACCTACTTGTGTACGAGGAACAACCCATCTGTTTAAGATCCACGATGCTTTAATATACAGATAGTATTTCTGAATATTAACATTTTCGCTACCATAGCGATTCCTAGTAAAAAGTAATAGAAACTAGAACTTCTAACTTCACTCACAGAGTTATTAGAAGAAAAGCTAATAGGCCCGGGCGTCTGTGTATAAGTAGATAACAAGCAATGACAAAATTCGTGAGGGGTGACTGAAACCTCGTTGGCTCAGGGGTTGAGTGCCTTACTGCGAAAGCGAGGTTCGTGGGTTCGAGTCCCGCCCACCAGGATTTTTTTCATTGAAATTTATACACATACATATACAAATATATATCATCACGGGTGCCTTACGGCGCCCGAGACCGCCTAGACGGCCCCAGGGTACCCAGCCGAGGGTTTTGATCCCACCTCGTCGTAGCCGATGGTATTAGTCTACACCGAACAAGTGGCTAGCTCGTCGCGATGTTTTGAATAGACTCAATAACCCATATATAAACAGTTTTGTATAGTGAAACCGGGACCGGCAGCTTAACATGCTCTCCGAGGTGTACGTATAGTGGTGTTGTCAATCAAATGTACATATTTTTTTTTATTACAACTCATTGGTACACCGGGATTCGAAAATTTATCTTTAAAAAAAAAATCATTAAAAATATCCTACGTATCGCCCTTTAGTATATTAAATACAAAATCCACTAAACGCCAACTTGTTTGAGCAAATTATGCATAAGCGTTAGATATTTGTTTATTATATAAATATTTTGATGCGATGCCGTAAAACATCAAGGTGAAGAGACCCTGTCCCCTTTACAAAGTAAAAATAATTACTTGTAGAAGGTACTTGTAATACCTAAGTAGGTACTTATTTATTATAATATTGTATTTGATTTAAGAGTATGTTACCATCACGATGCTGGATATTTTTCGCAAGACTGACAATGAACTGCTGGCACAAGCGAATTCTAGAGAGGATACTATGCCCTCTGTATTCCAGTCAGTATAACTCTGTGCTTAAACTCCAATTTTTACTCAAGGAACGCCAGTTTACCAAATGTCAAATCAAGATTTTTATTTTATTTTGTATTATTGGAGCACGTCATGTGACTTTATATCTACCTGGAGGTGAGCAGATCTACAAAGTTATTAATGGGGTCAATTAATAATTGTTCTTAAACAATATTGATCGCCCCTATGCCGGCTAAATGATGCGATTACAAAATGTGTGAAATTGTGGCTCCAATGACGAATTGCATTACGAGTAAGTATATTTTAATATATACCTTCTCGTCAATTCAACTACCCATTTTGTAAGTGCACCCTGAAAGGAGACTACCACCTCGACAAGAAATCGATGCAGTAATCTCCTGACAACCGGTGAACTCACAGACTAAAACCGAAATGACTAGGTCACTTGGCGGCTTTTGCATCTGTATGGGCATATGGGTGGTGGTGTATTTTCCGCAAAACTGCAGACAATGAACTGTTGCACAAGCGAATTCTAGAGAGGATACTATACCCTCTATATTCCAGTCAGTATCCTCAACTCCCTTTTCACTGAAGGAACACCAGTCCACTAAATGTCAAATCTATACTAATATAATAAAGAGGAAAGATTTGTATTTTTGTATGTTTGTAATGAATAAACTCAAAAACTACTGGACCGATTGCAATAATTTTTTCACCATTAGAAAGCTGCATTATTCAGAAGTAACATAGGCTATATAATATCACGCTAGGTCCTATAGTTGTGGAGCAGTAACCAAAAATGTTTTAAAAACGGGGGAAAAGTATCGTTTCTGAGGCCTTCCGTGGCGTGCGCTGAGCATATAGTTAAAGTTATACAAACCTGTGCGAAGCCGGGACGGGCCGCTAGTGAAGAATATAAAATGAAACAGGCATTCCTTAAGTGAAAACAAGACTTCAGGATATCACTTGGAAATCAGTAGTATCCTTTTTTACGTATCGGATATTTTGAGCAGGTACGGTAACCGATTGTTTTTAAACAACCTAAAATATTTATAAGAGAACAACTTCTGGTCAGCCCCTTCCACTTGCCAGTACCAGGCTTACTTTGTACCAGGTGCGTTCAAAATGAGAGGGGTTACAGTATATAGGTATACTGGCAGCAGACTGTTGGACTGGCGAATTTTAGATTCTGGATGCTATATTGGATATTTGCCGCAAAACTGACAAAGGACTATATAGGAAAGCGATTCTTGATTGAATATTACGTGTTTCTGAGAGATATATTTGGCACAGAACTGGTTATTGTTAGCGCAGACGAATTTTAGAGTAGATGCTACGTTTTCTAGATATTTCACCTCGTCGTAAGCGATGGAATTCTGAGTCTACACCAAACAAGTGATCAGCTTGATCGCTGTTTATGCCTTCTATTATTTTAAGTAGAACACTATTAGAGCAGTCGAATTTTAGTAATGGTATTGGTACACGTAGTAGTCCATAGCTGGCAAAGATTGGATTCGAAAGGATTAAATTTGTGATCCTTAGAGGAGGCATTTGACCACACTTTGCTTTTGGATGATGTGTTATTTATGTTGCAATATCCCATATTTGTTATTCTTATAAATAATCTTATATTGATTTTTTTAAAGATAAAAATGCAATGAAAATATTCCTGGTGGACGGGACTCGATCCCACGACACTCGCTTTTTCACCCACTGAGCCAACCAGGTTCCAGTCACCCCTCACGAAATTTTCATTGGTTTTTTATACATATATATACTCGTACATATATATATATATATTATATATCTATAATATGCATTCTAAATACTCGGTACTAGACTGAAGTTAAAAGTCCTAGTTTAGAATACTAGATGGCAGAGGAGTGCCTTTTTTGTTTTTACATTTTTTGTATTTTTAAAGTTAGATTTTTATAAATTCCCATATCGGGATGTTCTTATATTGAATTTAGTTTTCTAAGCTGGGATTTCTAACTTAACTCTAGTACCGAGTATTTAAAAGAATGCATATAAGAGGCGTCTGTGTATATATATTCTATAAATAATCCTAATTATTATCCGCATCCTATATGATAATAATTTCCATAGGTCATTGGCAACATACAGAGTTATATGACCGACTGAATCATTTACACACACATTCTTTGTTTATACTACTTACTAATATATTGTGACACGAGGTTCTTCGATTTCGTAATTATATTTATTTATTATGTTATCTCGTAATTTCGTAATAAAAATGAGTTAAAAATAACAAACCTAATAAATCTACCTTCAGTTTATTATTATTAATTAATTACATTACTTTTATTTAATTTCCGATATATTTACCTTTATAGACTAGGTCAAATAATTATTAAAAATAATATTTTATTTTATTTCACTAATCAACAAATATTATAAAAAGCAAACACCTGGCTAATACATTGCATAGATTTTATTTGATAACGTTACCAAATAGGTTCAGTGAAATTCGGACATGTCCTTGCAAACGTCACGCGACAATCGCCCACCTTATCACGAATGTCATCGCCTAACGACAAAACGAGAAAGGCTGCTTCTCACCTTTAATTATCATTAGGCATTATGGCAGCTCTTGCAAACGCCTGAGGAGATCTGGGACGCGACACTTCACTAGCAATTTTGCAACAATGGCATAGAAACTATAGGTATTTGAATAAGAAACGGTTCTCACGAAAATTGTTTACGTAGCGAAAGCGTTGTAAGTACGGAAGTTTGAATTTGAAATTGGAATGCCGGCGTCGAAGGCGCTCGACTCGCGCGCGGTTTCGTTGGAGACTCGAGTGTGTTCGTCGCTGCGGTGGTGTGTCGCGAAGAGAAAGTGTTGGCCGTGGACGGAACGCGCCGGTTGGACGAAGCACCTTGGCTGCTGTGGTGGGGCCATGACGTCTCTGCTTGCAAAACCTACAAACTCACTGAGCATCTTCTCTGCGCAGAGCTTCACGCACGAGTGCCGCGTGGGTCAGTTTGTAAAGATGAATCGGGGTTTTTTTTAGATAAAATTAGTTTTGCAATACTAAACTGACCTAAATAGTTTAAATCGTAAATAAACAAAACTTTTTTGTAATTTTATAAATATATTTTTCCTAAAATTAATTAGCGTAATAATCTCATTCTTGCAGCTGGACATAATCTCAGCATAAAAAGACTTGATCATTTACATTTGTTAATAAATTCCATTTCGCCATCCATCTTCAACAGTAAATCTTGCTGAAGAAAAACCAGCACAAACTTCCGTCTCCCTTTCCAGCTCCAATATATATTAATATAGGTCCTTGAAATTTGGGGCACTGCATTAAATTTTCAGAACATGTCAATAAATATTTTGATCGAGAACCCCGTCTAACTCCAACTTCAGCTTATTTTATTGGACCAGATCCATGTTTCATTAACTTATATATTACTAGCGACCCGCCCAGACTTCGCACGGGTGCAAGTTACCTACCATTTATACCAACTCTAACCAACTCGGCCACCACGTATTTAAATATATTTTATTTAAATATTATCTGAAACAAACAAGATGACTGTGTTTGTTATTAGGTAAATTATATAAATTGAAGCTATTATTTAAATATATAATATGTGCATTTTATTGTATTTCAAGAAAATTATATATAACAGAAAATGAAATAAAATTAGTTATTTAACCCTGTATGAACCGTTCCGAAAAAAAAAATCCTAAATCATTGTAAAGGTATTTTAGACGTGGGAAGTGACTTTTTTTTATATTTGTAATAGATAGTAGCCAAAACTCGAGAAATTTATCGATGTCGGTTTGCGTGGTCACCAATTCGATATATTTTTCGACAGCAGACGGTATAATTCCAGTTGGTATATATCTTATCGTTGTCTGCGTGCTAAGCACCAGTATGTTTGTACAACTAGAGGAGACCAGTATCCTTAATAAAGGCTCTGGTGGGCAATTCTCGCGCTTTCGACATTCATCTCGATTCGAGATTTTTAAAAGAAAAATGATGTATGTCATGTTTCGTTCAATATTTGTATATTTATTAATTAATATTTATTTCGTTTAATGTTCGATATTTTTGAACGAAAAATGGCATATTTAGTCATTTTTCGTTTAAAAATCTCGAATCGAGATGAATGTCGAAAGCGCGAGAACCGCCCACCTGATTCCAAAAACATAAATTGAAATATACTTATATAATAAATAAATAAATATATATTTGACAATTCTAAACTTTTGTCAACTGAAGTTTTAAAAATATGCGTACTTTTTAATCAATGTCGGCAACAATTTTCTAATTAGTTCAATATTAAGACTTGGAGTCGTGCGTGACTCAATAAACACGTGATAATTAAACTTGTTTCCAAAAAAGTGTAGATGAAGCAAAAACTGAATAACGTCATATTGTTATTATATTAAACAAAAACTGGTTGAACAAATTATTTCACATGATCTTGGACAAAACTCCTACTATTAAATGTTGTGAACTAATTGGTTATTCATGCGATGTCGTCATAAACAGGTCATCATTTAGTCAATTAGCAGAAGTTCTCACGGACATGGGGGTGTTGGGGTGTACTGTGAGACTGTAAGGGGACTCCCTTGGGACATTGTTTTTATTGATAGACAAAAGATAAATAAAAATGACGTTTATAAATAGTGCTTCTTTGATCAAAATCAGTGTTTAGTAATCTCTTTGAAAATATTTTTTTATTTATAAATTTTATTTTTGAATTTTAAATAGGATAATTTGTGTATAAAACTGTCACAATTGTATAAGTAGTTCCTGATTTATTAAATATTATTTATTTATTATGTTAGCCTCAAAAATTGTGACAGTTTTTTATACAAATACAGCTATTTTTCAGCATTTCTTCATATCAACTATTAAATCAAATCAAATTGTTTGTGAACAAAAGGTACAATAGAGATCGCTTATGTTCGACTTTACAGCAGTATACAAATATTAAAATCCAACTAAGTTTCATTACAATAATACTATTTTAATTCGATTTTTTTTAAATAAGTAGGTACTTTATAATTGCCTGAAGACAATAGGTATAGTGGGTTCTACTACAATGACCTAGGAACTCAGGAATAAAATTCTGAAAATCTTATGTTTTATAATGTAGCTTCTATACCCACGTCAGTACTCTAATAATAAAAAAATAAGTAGGTACACCATAATTGCCTGAAGACGGGAGGTATAGTGAGTGGGTTCTACTACAATGACCTAGGAACTCAGGAATCAAATTCTGAAAATCTTATGTTTTGTTCAGTATGTTTTATAATGTAGCTTCTATACCCACGTCAGTACTCTGATAAAAAAAAAGTTGGTACTTCATAATTGCTAGCTTTTTACTTCATAATTGCTAGCTTTTTACTTCATAATTGCTAGCTTTTTACTTCATAATTGCTAGCTTTTTACTTCATAATTGCTAGCTTTTCAAAAAATATGTATACTTATGAGTGATATATTTTGCTCGTTTGCTCGCCAATTTTGCTTACAATGGAATTAAAGATTAAAAAGTATTTATTTTGCTCCTTATCTCCGAAGTTTGCGAACCGATTATTGTAGAAAAATTGAAAAAAAATGTATGTTATTTTAACCAAATATCGAAACAAAATTTATATGATTATCAAAAAGTGAAAGGTATATATAGGTACTATGAAAAAACAATCACAACTTTCGGCAGACGAGTAAATATATTGGTAAAAGTATATAAGTGTTTCATTATTTTTATCATAGAACACAATATAAAAATTATGCCATTATGAAAAAAAAAAAACACCAGAACATTTTTAGTAAAACAAAAGGCCCTATTCTTTTTACAAATCACTGCGTAATCATTAAAATAAGGCAGTAATTTATTATCAGAGTTAAATAAACAGAAACAAGCCAAGGGGCGCGCGACATTGCTGATCTTTACGGATATGATGACAAGTGGTCTGTATTATAGCAGGGGCGGATTTGGATTATAATTTAGAAAAAATAATAATGACTACATGAATAAATGTTCCACCTGAAGGTAGAGAAGAAATAATAGTAAAAGTACCGTAGGTCGTGGTTTCGAGTCACTTCCACTCATGACAAAACAATGTTAGTACGTTTTTTCTATAGGTATATTTTGTCATGGTCTGGGTAAACATCTATATTCTTATTCTACATATTAATATACTATGCGGCAAGATTAAATATCTAACTTCATTATTTATTTAAATATTTATATTTAAGTAGGTAGGGTGTTGAGCGTAGATCCCTTAACTCCAAAAATTCCGAACGTTAATCGCTCTTGTGCAAAAAACATTATTTTAACGTGGGTCACAATTGCAAGTGATTCTCAAGTTAAAAGCACACAAATGGACAGACAGACAGAGAGACGCTGATTATATATGTATTAGAGATAAGTATACCTACTTACAATAACTTCTCCATTGATAGGCAATATTAAGTTCCTGCGCAAGGAAACGTTCAACATAAAATGCAATTAAAGTCCGCTCCTGTACTATAAAGAAACATCTGTTTTTACAATTATTAGTTGAGTGTGAAGTGTATGGCGCACGCTGTTCTTCCTAAATGACTCCTTCATCATCCAGATGCCTTCCCCCTAATCCAACAATCGACCAGATACAATTAGTCGACATTCAGAAGCCAAAGAGTGAACATCTAGTTTAAAAAAACAATATGGAAAACTTCGCAAGTTACCAGTGCAGTGAACCATGGGACCCGCATAGTAATATTATGTCGTCATATGCAAGTCAAAATTTTAACCATGAACTGGCAAGAAATATAGTTGTTACAGGAAAACAGAGGTGTCAAGCTAACGCGAGGGAAAGAGACAGAACGCAAAAGTTAGTTTTAATTTTTATTGACTTAATTAGTATTTATTGCATGTAAACTTGTGTTATGTATGTGCGATGAGATAACTAGATAATGCATTCTAAATAATGTTATTTTATTAGGCTAAACAACACTAGAGCCTGCCCGCGACTTAGTCCACCTGGAATTTTGAATATGATCCATAGTAGGTACCCTATGCAAGTGTACACAGACTGATTATATTTATGTTCCGGTAACTAACAATGGACCAGGGATCGGTGGCGGATCCATGGCGGGCAGGTACACCCAAAACCATCGAAATTTACTTAAAACCTACTATTTTGTAATATAAATTACAAAAAATCCTCTAAAGCTAAAAGCTTTTTAAAAGGCCCTAGGGCCTCCCCCAAAAATCAATCCTGGATCCGCCCCTGCAAGGGATATGTATAAAGTAACTTATATGACGCACCAGACCTGGTGAAAATTACCTGTGGTTTCCCATGAATGATAAAAATAAAATGAAAACATCCTGGAGAACTTGAACCCATGATTTTGGAGTTATCCATAAGTTTTATTTTGTGGTGTATCCTGAAAGGCAAGTAGCCTTTAAGTTTTGACATATTCTGAAAGACATGTAACTTCTAAGCAGCGTGAACTTGGCGTTCAACACCCTGAGGCTGCTCATCCCCACTGAACCTCCAGATCGGAAACTCAGCAAGATAGAGATACTGCGTCTGGCCGGAAGCTACATCACACATCTCGACAATCAACTTTACAATGGTAATTCACTGTTCCTTAATTGCAACCGTGACTGAATCATTCAGCCAGCATATTGCCAGCAGCCAGTTATATTGATCGACTTCCTTCATGAAATTTATAGACGATTTTGATTTAGACAATCAAATGACTTAGTCATGTTTCGGTTTTAGTCTGTGGGTTCACCGGTTTTCAGAAGACTACTGTACCGATTTATTGTCGAGGCAGTAGTCTTCTTTCAAGGTGCGGTTACGAAATGGGTATTGACGATAAGGCAGCGAGTATATCAAAATATACTCGTAATGCAATTCGTCATTGTCGCCCCCATTTCGTAATCGCATAATTTAGCCGGCATAGTGGGAGCGATCAATATTGTTTAAGAACAATTATTGATTGACCCTATTCATGGACTTTGTAAGTCTGCTCACCACTAGGTAGATACAAAGTCACATGTCGTGCTCCAATAAAAAAAAAACATAGACGTAGTAGTAGTATTGTATTCGTAATTTTAGAGGATTGTATCTAGATTTACTAAATCCAGATACAATCCTCTAAAATTACGAATACAATACTACTACTTACTACGTCTATGTTTTTTTTTATTGGAGCACGACATGTGACTTTGTATCTACCTAGTGGTGAGCAGCATTTTTTTTTTACGATATCATCCTTCCATCCTACCGTTGCTGTGGGCCCATCGCGTAGAATGGGAATTAACGCAGTGGATCCGGATTTGTGACTGGCAAATATTTTTATTTTTAAAGATCGTAATGTGAATCAGTATTGGGAAATTCTATACCACCCTTGCTGTGTTCTGTACTCTCTGTGCTCAAGCAAATACTATAAAATCAGCAAACCACCAAGTACCTTACTCTACTAATAGAAGGGGCAATCGGTGAAAATTTTTATGACTTGAAAAGCTTGAATGCAGTTCAGGGGCCTTATCACGAACCTGTACAAAACGTTCGCCGTCGTCCAATTTGCGTGCGTTATTGTCGCTTATCGGTGTTACGAGTGTTGTGGTTATCCTATACAAAGGAGACCATCGAAAACTTGAAAAACGTGCGCAAACTTCGTGGCGGTGAACGTGTACAACGTGATGAAGCGCCAGGACTAATAACGAGCTAGAGGCGATGTCTAACTAGTGCTGTGATTTTTTTATTTCATCTAATACTTAATAAGTATAAGAGCACGACATGTGACACCTTCAGAGACCGCGTTCCGAACACTCGTCATAATAATCTTTTAGCGCAGTCAGAATGTGTTTTGTCTCGTTTTTATTTTTTTACTTATATGAGGCTGAGCGCATTCTAAAGCGGCAATGGCATGATTAGGAGCACGTACAAAGTCCATGAATAGCGAGCGATAGACATTTTAGTAACTTCTTTCTGTGTGGTGCACTATTAAATGTTCATATAATTTTATAACTTCTTTCTGTGTGGTGCACAATTAAATGTTCATATAATTTAGTAATTTCTTTCGGTGTGGTGCACTATTAAATGTTCATATAATTTTGTAACTTCTTTCTGTGTGGTGCACTATTAAATGTTCATATAATTTAGTAACTTCTTTCTGTGTGGTGCACTATTAAATGTTCATATAATTTAGTAACTTCTTTCTGTGTGGTGCACTATTAAATGTTTATATAATTTTGTAACTTCTTTCTGTGTGGTGCACTATTAAATGTTCATATAATTTATTAACTTCTTTCTGTGTGGTGCACTATTAAATGTTCATATAATTTAGTAACTTCTTTCTGTGTGGTGCACTATTAAATGTTCATATAATTTTGTAACTTCTTTCTGTGTGGTGCACTATTAAATGTTTATATAATTTTGTAACTTCTTTCTGTGTGGTGCACTATTAAATGTTCATATAATTTTGTAACTTCTTTCTGTGTGGTGCACTATTAAATGTTCATATAATTTTGTAACTTCTTTCTGTGTGGTGCACTATTAAATGTTCATATAATTTAGTAACTTCTTTCTGTGTTGCACTATTAAATGTTCATATAATTTTGTAACTTCTTTCTGTGTGGTGCACTATTAAATGTTCATATAATTTAGTAACTTCTTTCTGTGTGGTGCACTATTTAATGTTCAAATAATTTTGTGACTTCTTTCTGTGTGGTGCACTATTAAATGTTCATATAATTTTGTAACTTCTTTCTGTGTGGTGCACTATTAAATGTTCATATAATTTAGTAACTTCTTTCTGTGTGGTGCACTATTAAATGTTCATATAATTTACAGCCCGTTACATAGTGACTTTGAAAGGATGTACTTTGGGCTAATATGAAGTTCTACTGATCAATAACTAGTAATGTTAAAATGACCAATTTGTATAGGAAAGCCAATTTTTTTTTCATTTGCGACACATGGTTCCATGGGAAAAGTTGTTCGATTTGATCAGCAGAACCTCATATTAGCCCAAAGTACATCGTTTTAAATTCACCCTGTATAATAAATGCAAACATTTAATTGTCTTATTATATGTTTAGGAAATTTAGATCAACCATGCATCCAGAATATAAATCTAGAAGACAAGACACGAACATTATGCACGTTTTGTTGGTCCGCTGTTCAAAAAGACGTAAGTACAAAATTTATACTCGCGCAACTCGCTCGACACAGTTAACAAAAAAAAAATTACTCACTGATTAAACAGGAAATCTCGAAACTAAACGCTGAAATTTAAGCCAATGATGCTGAACATTTACTGGGAGCCTACCAGTATTTTTTTTATATGTATGTAGGAGACATCCTAGAACATACCTATACCTAAACTTATTATTTAATAGTTTTCGAGATTTCGTATTTGTTCATAGCAGACAGCAGCAAAGGATTTTTTATTTTTATTTTGTATCCCAAGGGACAAAAGGGGGATAGATTAATAAACAATAATGTTTAAAATTTTCAGGCACGATACAATATCTAAAATAGTCTGGATTTCGAATAGTCTGTGTTATTCCAATACAAATTAGTCATTTTGTTATTGTTTCAGAGATCATCAATAACACCTACGTTAAAAAATATGCAACACTATTAGACTATTCCTGACGTCGCAATGCTAAAATGCTTTAGTAAGAAATCTGTGGCTAAGAAGGATTATTTTTATCGAATTATGTTTTTTTTTAACTGTTATAACTATAGTATTATTATAAATATTTTAAATTATAGTTGTTGTTTTTTTTATTAATTAATGTTGTATTATTAGAAACCCCAAATTAATATAGTAGGGACTCACAAAATACAGACAAATAAGCACCAGCTAAGTATAAAATAATACTTTGTTTATATTTCTTTTATTTGATTGCCTCTACGCATTGCACGTAATTTTGCCAATGTCAAGTAAGTGGGTAGATTTATAAAGTTGAGAGTATAAATTAAAGGTGAGGTAATAGAATAAAAAGAATTGGGGAAAGCACTAGGATAGAATTAGGAATGGCAACATGATCGTGTGGAATCGTATGTTGGCAAAATTACGTGCAATGCGTAGAGGCAATCAAATAAATGTATAATCAAAAAAATATAGTTTCAATTGTCAAGTGAAGAAAAATAATTATCGATTATTAACATTACGAAGAGTAAGGGATTTATTAAGTTATAACCACTTAAAATCACCACGAATGCTTATTCTACAAATTAATAATCGTTCGTAAATTTTTCCATAATGATGTTCTATAAACTTAAAACTGTCCAGATTTATTTGGGTCCTGAGTATAAATGTAAAACCGCGGTTGTTATCGGATAGTTATCCAAAGCAGCCGATAATAACGTATAGACCGCGGCTGACAACCATCTGCTTATCCGACTCAATACCAAAAGGTCTTACAATTTTTACAGTTTCTGGCTCGAAATTGTTATAATATACGAGCCGTTAAATACAAATAGGCATTTTTACTAAATTATTTACCTATTCTATCATGGTGTAAAATATAAACTGGCAGTTTTCTCACTCAAAAATTAACTATTTTAATACAGAAAGGAATGCTGCCAGCGTATTGGGCACCATGCTACAGGACAGCGATTTGAAGGAGTTAGTTTTTTGTATTTTATTTTTCTGTTTTTTAGGTAATTTAGTTTTTAATATTTTTTTTATTTTAAGTTTTTTTTTTTAATTATTTTAAGTTGTCTGTTTTTTTTTGTTAATGTTTTGTTAAATTGAATAGATATTTTCTTTTGTTTAAGGGATACCTACTAAAACATAAACTGTTCAATATTATGAATTATTTTACAATATCCTTCAACACGACAGATAAACATATCTACTTATTTACACGATACATAATTGGTATTTAACTCCGCTACTTGTATTACAATCGTAATAAGTAGGTAAGGCAAGGCTCGCAAAGCTTGGCGTTTCGTCCGGCGTAAGTCAAAAGTTTGTTTGCAGCGTTATTCGCACAAACAAACCTTTGATTTACGCCGCCTGCCGCCGTGCCATTGGCAATTATTTCTTCTGTGCCATTGGTTCAATAGCATTTCCGTCATCGTAACTGATGGTGTGTTTTATTACTTTGCGACTAGTGTTACATACTACGAATGGTAAATGTGGAATTGCAAATCAATATTCCGCGATCTTCTGATGTTTGGGAACATTTCTTAGCAGTCTCTAAACGTGATCGGGAAAAAACATGTTACGTGTAACTATACGAGTAGGTAGTATGTAGATAAGCAAAAATAATCACTTAGGACATAATACGGATTCAAAAAAACATATTAACATGTTTTCAACCGTAGACAGCCGCGGTTTATGGGTGATCACCGTATCAGCCCTCTTTTATAAAAAGTCAACTCGAGACAATTTTATGGAAATACCTTAGAAACTTTTTAATAGCCTATATAGAAGAGTACCTAAATGACTTTTTGTAAGACATTAGTGACCACCAAGTTTTATATACTTGCGTATTTACAGAATTAAATAACAGAAAATAATATTTAAGGTTTGCTCTTCCTTTACTTTGTGTACAAAAACATTATCGCCTATACTATACTCGTATGACAAGATACCGACAGGAGAATAACGGAAAAAAATATTTAAACAAAAAGAATATAAAGATTATTAAAATGCTAAGAATATTTTGAGGTTATAGCTTAAATACATACGTATACATACGCCTGATTTTTAGGTTATACAAATCTCATTATTTGTATAACCAATTAGATGTTATTTTTGTCAAAATATCCTTAAACATAAAACATTGCGATTCATTAAATTAGAAAAACATTCATAGTGAGGTTTGAAAAAATAATAACAAAATCGCACACATAAGAGAGGTAATTAAATAAAACAACACATTAAAAATGGCACCATTTATTTAGAATTTCAGAGTTTATTTTTTCATAAAGTCGATAAGAACTTAGGTAATAAAATTATATAAAAATCACAACCTATAAGTTTAATTTAAATGATTTAATTTAAGTATAGGTACAAATCTGTTTTAAAATTATTAATTTATTAATAAAAACTTTAATAGTCAGTGCAAAAGTAGCTTAAGAAACAGCATTCCTAAAACGTAGTGATGAAATTTTTTTTATGGAGAAATATATAAATAAGGCTCTACATCCACCTGATGGTAAATGGCAATGTAAAGAGCAAGCATATACTTGGTTCTGCTTAAGAAACTTATTCATGTGTTGCTTAAAATACTCAGTACTTTATTGAATGTTTATAATGTGTTTTTATAAAATTCAAAATATTATAAAAGTTATAGCAAAAATACTGTATTTTTCCAAGAATTCCGCGCGAATTTTTTTTTTGTTCTCTTTGTAAGAGCCATCTTTTATTTCACCTGTTTTATTTGCCTTTAAAAGCCCTTAAGTCGCTTTTTAATATCCCATTTTGTTATTCTTTTTCGTCAATAGTAGTGATGGTAACTTCAAAATTATGGGTCTATCGTGAAGTATTAGGGATATGGAGTACTAAAAAAAAACGTTAACAATTATAATGTAGGTAGGTATACATATATCTACCACGAAACCTACTGTTGCACTGACTCCAATGATCGTCACAATGTTTCAGCAGGTGCTAGAAGCTTAATTTAATTTATTAAAACAATTAAAGGCCCATCTAATTGAAATTCATAATTATTAAGTTTTTAATATTATAATAGGTACATTACATACAATTATTTACATTATTTTTTAAATATACTGACAAAAAAACTGTTAAAGAGATATAAACACAATTTTATTATATTTACACCAAGTTGTGAAAAAATAACAAATATAAATACATGATTTTATATATACAATTTTTTTTTTTAATTGGACCTCACAATATTAAAAAAAACAATTTAAAAGAAAAATATTTATTAAACAAGAGCTTTTGTTAATGGTTTTTTTATTTTCAGTGAAATTCTTTTGATATTTTTATATTTCGTAAACATAAGACTATAAAATCATTAATAAAACCGAAAGAATATAAAATCATTTTTTAATCTTTAGTCGACAAAATTATATTAGGTTGTTTTCGTTCAACGAAATCTGCATTTATTTATGCTGAGAAAATAAATTTTAATATTTATGAACTATTTTCTTAAATAATAACAATAATTACAAATAAAAATGCTACTTACTTATTATTAAATATAAATTTACACTATTCCTGTACAATAATACATAAACATCTTACAACAAATTAAGTACTTCACACATTCATAAAAATCAATAATTACTTATAAATAAATCGGCGTTAAGTGGGCAGGAAAAGGATTCGCGAACTCGATCATCAAAAAACATCTAAATGTTGTTTTCAGTTATAATAAAGTTTTTTTTTGGAAATAAAGAATATGGAGGTGTAGATTTTATTTACTCGATCCTAATTACATAATTTCTTTATAAAAAATCTGTTTAGTTGTAAAATGAGAATTAAAGTGATATTTTTAGAATCATAAATCAAACCTTGGGTGTCTTTTCAAAAGTTAATATATTTTTTTATAAAATGACTATCTACTATTAGGATCGAGTAAGTGATATTTACACCTCTAAGCTCTTTTTCATTAAAAATAAACTTTGATATCATCGAAAATAACATTTAGACGTTATTGGACGTTCGAGATCGCGAAACCTTTTACTGGCTTCTTAAATAATTTATTTAACGCAGATTTCTTATTAAAAATTACATATGTGCATTTAATATAGTGAAGTACGATATTAAATGCACATATTTACGAAAAATATTCTACATAAAAATACCTTTAAATAAAAAAAAATATTATGACTAGTTTTTTTTTCTAGTCAACGACTTTCATTGTAAGTAGTACTTATTTAAAAACCTGGCAAGTTTCTAATAATTAATTATTTACATTATTATTAATATTATTTTGGGACAACCCTATAACCTAGTGTACTCAAGTTTCTGTCTAATATTATATTATGTATATTAGTTTATACATTATGAAACTAAAAATAAATAATAAAAAATAGGTAGGTAGCTTAATAAAAAACTTCTACCTATCTATAATAAAATACTTATATATAATTCCTATACACATAATTAGGTAAGTTCGTACTTGGTACCTAAATTTACTCGTTAGAAAAATATATATTTACTCACTAAAAAGATGATAAAGTACGCTCGCGTATATTGAAGGATTGATCTCGGCAGTTTTCAGTTAGCGTCGTCAGACATTCATCATCTTGGTAAAACACAGAAATTACTCATAATGTCTTCTGTCAAAAAGGTTGGTAACACCTCAGTGTTTTTCAACATAAAAAATTTACGTTTTCATAAAATGTTGACATGGTTTGAGTCGTCAGTAGTGTGCGTTTTCTAACTGTTAATTTTAAAAGGGAAATGGTTCAGCGCCTGAAGCGGAAATTTTAGGAACTAAAAATGCGAGCGTGTGATTGGTGAAAATGTTAACGCAGTAGTATAGTTAACTCGAAAGTTAACGTTAAAAAACTCACACTATTAGGTACCTATATTATATACTACTGTTATATTTTTCATAAACTTGCCGAACGTAATGTGAGATTATACTAATTATACTCAACTTTCGTAGTCAGATATCTTTATAATTACTTGGGTACATAGTATACAAGACTTAGGAAAACTTTTTCTTTACTTACAATAAGTAAGTCAAATTTTAATCACTGAAAATATGGTCGCGTAAAAGATATGTGTGCGCAAACTACAGAGATGTCATAGTGGGATGAAATGCGTTCTGCTTCGTACTCGATTATATTAATTCAGTAGACAGATAGATATGATCTGACAAGTCGAATTTAACAGTTTTTATAGCTAACTAAATAAATGTAAATATCTAAATCATTTCAAAATTTCAACACATTTTGTTCTATAAAATTTTACTTAGGTAATTTCCGTGCGAAAAGACACTTTTCACTTGTTTTTTTATTAAATACGTTGCTCATTTCGCACCACCCAGAAGCCACGTATAAAAAACTTAACCCGGTTTTGGTAAACGGCTATTAGTAAGTCTTTCTTTTCAAAATTGTATACTTATTCATTCATTGGCAAAGGGCGCCGTAGCAATATCATAGATAATATAGCCAAACAATTCAATTTGGCTACATTTCCACGACCGCGAAGCGATGCGTCGTCTCAGTGAGGTATGAATTTAATATACAAACAAAATAAATATAAATCATTGGATACTTTACTATTACATAAGAAATTTCAAATTAAGTCTTTTAAATTATCTTTTCTTTTGTTTACTAACGCCGAGTAAAGCTAATATAATGTAGTTACGCTTTACATTTTGGGGAAAATCAAAAATCTAGTCAAAAATTCGTGGCGATATTTTTACTATATCGTATCCCTTGTGGTAATTCCTACGGACGTAGAGCAATATTGGCTTTTAAATTAAAATTAAAATAATATTAAATAATTTACACTTGAAGAAATCACAGTCAAAATTATATATTTTAGGGACGTATTGGCTAATTTTGAATCCTTCTATAATACGTGGTTTTTAAAGAAGGATTTGCCTAAAGACGCCTTAAGCTTTAACGCTTAGATTTAAAAATCACACCCACTCTGGCTATACAACGTTATTTACTCCCATAATGAGTGAGTTTAATGATATCTTGGCTAAGTCTAACCCACTTCGTTTATAGAACGTTCTTTTTTTAAAAGGTTAGCTTGGAACGTCTGGCTAACCTTCGATATTTAAGTCCACTTAGCCAAAAAAAACCTTAGCTTTCCTAATAAATGTCTTTAAATCATCTTGGCTCCAAAACTCACTTTGACTATAGAATGTTATTTCAAAGGGACGTCTTGGCTAACCGTCGATATTCAAACCCACTTTGGCTAAAGAACGTTATTTTCTTCTATAAAAGGTTTGCTTTCGTGATTCTTTTCGAGGTTTCCTGACAACGTGAAGTCAGGTCGACTTCTTTTGAAGAAGCCGAAGTACCAGAGCAGCAGCACTATGATGATGAGGACCAGTAAGCCAACGATGATGGAGATTATTATCACCCAAAGAGGAACGTTGGTTTTCTCTGTAATTTTAAAGTCGGGGTATGCTGTAGTTTCAACCTGAAAATTTAAAGTTATAAGATATTTTTTTTTTACATTTATTGTTTATCAGTAAAGACCATTTCTTTGGCTATTGAATAAAGTGTATTATACTATAGATTTAATTTAATTCAGATTCGTATTTTATTTTTAATTTAATGCAGATTCGTAGATCCCTTCTTTGAAGTTATATACTCGTCTACAAGCCAGTTTTATTTAAAAAATTTATTAGTTATGTTGAAAAATTTGTATTAGATATTGTTGACTTTCAAAAGGGTCGAAATCAAAAATTTAAATAAAAAGTTGCTACTAATAGATCTTGATTAAGGTAACTGGTATAAGCGATAACTTTGCTATAACTATTTTTTAAATAGTTTGGTTTATAGGTTTATAATCAATACTGGACATATAATTAAAAAGGTTGACTGGTACATGATACCTAAATCATTAATCGTTTAAACTTTGATAAAATAAAAATAAAATATTCGTTTATTAATTTATTGGGATATTCGTAAAAGACGGTTAGTTTGGTATATACTAGGGCTGACTGTTTAATCGCCAAGATAAAATTATTAAACAGTTAACTAAATTTGAGGTGGGATTAAAACTCTTCCGCTGGGTACCCTGGAGCCGTCTAGGCGGTCTCGGGCGCCGTAAGGCACCCGTCAAGATATATATAGTTAACAAAAATTTTATGTATATCAAGTTATTTGTTCTAAATACAAGTTATCTGTTAAATAAATTTATCTGACGATTGAAAACATCAGCATTTAATAAAGTATAACTATAGTAGAGTCATTACAAACAAAAGTTAGGTAATACTTACCATAAAATAATCATCATTGTGTCTGTTCTGATGAATGTTAGACCCATCCTGTATAACTATTTTTGCACTGGAGGCAACTTTGATGAAACTGACAGATGATGATGTGTCTTCTATCAATGTAGAATTCCATAATCGAGATCGTATTGTAATCGTTACAGCTCTGTTTCGTTCTATTTTGTATATCACACATTGAATGTTTATACATTTCGCTTCGTTATTTTCGCAAGTCTGAAAAAAAAAAAGAATTCCTCAGGGATTTGTGTCGAACTAACACTAAACTTAACTGGGAATAAATTATAAATTTAGCAATAATATTTAGTAAATACCCCAGAGAATAATTCATAAGTTTTTTTTATTTATTTTCATACACGTAGGTACCTAATTCAACGTAAAAATAATTTGAGAAATTTTCTACTAATAAATAATTAAATTATCTAATAGTAATTGCATAATATATTTTGAATCCTAATAAATTTTTTATATGTATGGGAATTTATAAATATGCAATTCTATTTGACATATTATTAGTGTTTTTTTTATAAAATCTTCATCTTAGCTCAGGATATCCAATACAAAGAATACACTTACAATATTTTTAACAAACTTCATCGGCCCTTCTTTATTAGTCAAAGCCTCTGCAGTCACTTCGTCGGTTTGTCTTCGTTTCCTCAAGTTATTCGAAGACGAGCTCGAGAAGCTTTTGTACGTTGAACTAGCATTTCTCTTCTCACTTCTCAATTTGCTGGCCCTATGATTGAAGAATGGGTCGATTTCGGGATTGGCCATTAACATTTCTGGCGCACCTTTTCTGTGTGTTAGGTCTAAGGGATTGATGTCTGATTTCGGTACAAAACATTCACCGATTCTTCCATCTGTAAAATAATGATTCTAGTAATAATACTAATGATGCATCGTCATGAGCTTCAGCATCAATGCATAAATGTATTAAACAAGTTTGTTTTTATTCTGTTATATATATGTATGTATCATCACGGGTGCCATATCAGCGGAGGGGTTTTAATCCCACCTCGTCGTAGCCGATGGTATGAGTCTACACTGAACAAGTGGCTAGCTCGTTGCGATGTTTTGAATAGACTCAATAACCCATCTATAAACAGTTTCACAAGTTGGTATAGTGAAACCGGGACCGACAGCTTAACGTGCTCTCCGAGGCACTATCGTGGTATTGTCAAACAAATGTACATAATTTTTTTAATTACAAACTCATTGGTACACACCGGGATTGGAACCAGGGACCTAAATTATTATAATTACTCAACTTATTCTGTTATAATTACTCAATATTCCGGTTAAATAAAACAAATATATTTACAGTGCTGTAATAATATAGACAGTTTGTAGTTTAAAATGCCGTTATAATTCAAGTTTTTGTGGGCCCATATCCTTACAAAAAAAAAATCTTCTTTCTTTTGAAATTATTTCATAGACGTGGTGGCCTAGTTGGTTAGACCTTGGACTTAAAAACACTCCCTGGTTCGAATGCCGGTGTGTACCAATGAGTTTTTAATAAAAAAAAAAAGTATATATGTTTGTCAACACCACTATAGTGCCTCGGAGAGCACGTTAAGCTGTCGGTCCCGGTTTCACTATACAAACTTGTGAAACTATTTATAGATGGGTTATTGAGTCTATTCGAAACATCGCGACGAGCTAGCCACTTGTTCGGTGTAGAGTCATACCATCGGCTACAACGAGGTGTACATACATTTTTAGATTAAAAACTTATTGGTTCACACCGAGGTTAGAACTAGGAACCTAAATGTTTTTTTTTAAATCTAAGGTCTAACCAACTCGGTCACCACGTATATAATAATCATTCTCCCAAAATAACAAAATGGACATTCGTCACATTTGAAACTGGATAAGGAAAAGAAAAATAAGCAACCATCCATACCCAACTGTTCTCCCTCCACTTTTGGAATATCTTCAGGGTACAGCAGCCACCTGCCCTGGGTTCTCTCGTCAGCTACTTGGTGGGGCCATGAGATTATTACTTGTACAGAATTCACGCGCCACGGGCCTTCATTATAAATCTGTAACAGTTAAAATAACTATTATTTAATTATAGTTAATTATTAATAGATAAAATACCAATTACTATGGCATAACTATTTCCATATAAATATTAAGTGAATTATTATTAGGCCACGTTACCGCCCATACAGATGCAAAAACCCGTCAAGTAACCTACTTATGTTTCGGTTTGAGTCTGTGGGTTCACCGGTTTTCAGAAGATATGGCATCGATTTCTTGTTGAGGTGGTAGTCTCCTTTCAGGGTGCGGTTACGAAATGGGTAGTTAAATTTACGATAAGGCAGCGAGTATAAAAATAAAATATACTCGTAATGCAATGCGTCATTGTCGCCCCCCATTTCGTAATCGCATCATTTAGCCGGCATAGTGGGAGCGATCAATATTGTTTAAGAATAATTATTGATTGACCCCATTCATGGACTTTGTAGGTCTGCTCACCACTAGGTAGATACAAATCAAATACTGTCATGCACCAATAAAAAAAAATAGAACAGCTTTATTTTAATAGGTTTTATACTAGGTTCTATACTATTTTGGTTTAGACTAGCCTTATATTTTTTTTATTATTATAAATTCTAATGTTTAAATAACTGTTATTAACGAGTTATTCAAACTTGAGACTGAAAAGTAGGTTAACCAAATATCCTTAAAAACACGTAAAATCTGCTATGGCCAATCTTAAAAGTCCAAGATCTTGAAAACAAAGTACAAAAACTTTGCTAGGCTTACTCTTGCACAAACTGCATCTAATTAGTTAATTAAAATTCCGCAATATGGCCGCAAGTTATTTTTTTAACAGAAATATGACCATAAGATAATATTTATGGATAACTATTGAATTTACGATCCATAATCAAAGCCTAGAATTATTATATTACACGCACCTGATATTTGTGAATGACTGAAGCTCCAATATCGTCAAAGAATTTCATAGCAGTTTCACCTTTAACTTCTCCTCCGAAGAACACGTGTTCAGGTTGGGAAATTCTATAAACAAATGTATTTATTTATTATTGTTTATTGATAAACTTCGGGCAAAGTTAAGTCCCCAAAATAGTCTTCCAGTTTTTCAAATATATATTTTTTTCAAATATATATTTTTTCCAAATTAAAATATTAAATGAATTTTGTATTTTAATAAGGCAGTGTCATAGCAGGAATATAAATACAAATTGCACCGTTATGTATAGCATTGCACTTGGGCTAAGTGCAATGCTATACATAACGGTGCAATTTGTATTTATGCAAGAATTAAATTTGAATATTAAACACAATAGAATAATGTATTTCTGAAGTCGTGGAATAAATTATCTTCTTTTACAAGTTTTATTATTTTTTTATTATAAATACATGATTAATAAAAATTGTAACTGGTTAATAATAATTGTAACTGGTTAAAAATGTAGCATAATAATACATACTTATAATTAATTTAGAAATAAAACAATGTGGGCACCGTTTAAAATATTGAGAATTTTGACGTGAAACTTATTTCCCAATGTGATATAGAGCAATATGTGTAATTTGTCCTACATATTATTAATATTATATTTGAGATTTTTTATATTAAATATTATAAAAAAAAAAAAAAATCTCGGCAAAAATTGTTTTGTATATTCTTATGTATCTATTAAATATCTATTAATTTTTTCTTACGCTTTTATTGTTATTCCAAGGGGTAGACCTCGACGTAAAAATATCCTATTTTAAGCGATTTGAGATATAACATTGTCTTAAACTTTTATGAAATGTTTAACACTTAAGATTAAATAAAATAAAAGCATTTAAATTCATGTTTCTAGTATCAGGACAGCGCAGCGGTTTTGCCGAACGTTAGCTAGTGAATTATTTAGAGTGCATTCCAAAACAGGGGCCTTATTCCGAGTTTGCAAACGTTAAACACGACAAGACGTTGCGTAAACTATAAATGTGGAAATATAAGTTCTATTCCGATGGATATATAGTATGTATTAGATTGGCTATAATAATGCCGCCATCTTGAAATACACGAATTTTTCACAAGTTTAAACATGTGTGGAGCATTGGAATTTTAACTCTATAATTAACATGATAGAACTTATATTCCAATACCTGTACTTTACGCAAAATGCGTGACGGTGAACGTGTCAAAACTCGGAATAAAGCCCCAGGGGTTAAATGTCTCGAGAGAAAGATAAAGGGGATATGTAATTTGTCATGTATATCTCTTCTTTCCCCCCAGAGATCGCACGAATAATATATGTATAGATAAAATTAATAAATTTACCCTTGAATTGAAAGCTCAGCGTTCTTCACAACTAAAGCTTGCAGAATAACAGGCTTCTTTCCAGGATAAAGAGATTTAGAGGTAGAATTCATCCAGACTTCGAATGTTACTGACACTTCATTATCTTCTAACGTTCTCGAATCAAATCTTAAGACGATTTTTGGTTTTTGCAGTGTGTTAGGAAAACCTGTCTCTTTTAATGGATTCTCCAGTTGACAGTTTACAATGGACTGATTAGACCCAGTGCAGATGATGCTTCTCTCCTGAAATAGTTTATTATTATTATTAGAGCACGACATATGACTTTGTATCGACCTGGTGGTGAGCAGACCTACAAAGTCCATAAATAGGGTCAATCAATAATGGTTCTTAAACAATATTGATCGCTCCCACTATGCCGGCTAAATGATGCGATTACGAAATGGGGAGCGACAATGACGAATTGCATTACAAATATATTTTAATATACTCGCTGCCTTATCGTCATTTCAACTACCCATTTCGTAACTGCACTCTGAAAGGAGACTACCACCTCGACAAGAAATCAATGCAGTAGTCTCCTGAAAACCGATGAACCCACAGACTTAAACCGAAAAATGAGTAGGTCACTTGACGGTTTTTGCATCTGTATGGGTGGTGGTAACGAGACCGGTCGGTCGACCTAACAAAGTTATAGAGGCCTTCCTCCCACCTAAAATTATAGAAAATATTTATTAGGGATTTTTAAATGAGTATCAAGTGTTTAACTAACAGTTTCTGTTTGGGCAAAAACAATAAATCTAGGCTTTAGGTTTATTATTTAAACTAGATCTTTGCGATCTTATTAAGGTATTTGTCGCTACTACTGCAAAAGTAACGCTAGAAGTAGCCCCCTGCGTCCGAGTTTTTATATTAACATTTGTCTTTTTATTTTATTTTGATGGTAAGCACTAAGCAGACATACAAATATACAAAGTTGTGTCGATGGATTGGGTCGACAAATACATTATTGTCGAACAGAAATGGTCGCTAAATAATGCAGCTGATAAAAATATGTCTATATGTATTTTAACTCTATATAATTTCATGATTTTCTTCCAAAATTCTTACCTAATAAGAATTTATAGATATTAAAGTTATAGTAGGCAAACTTACGCTTTGCTCAACAGCAATAAAATGCAAGCTGGAGTTATGTTTGACAAGTAGATGGGGCTCATAAGCTGACTCCCCGTAGTTCTTTACGTCCACCTCCAACTTCACTTCATCATTCAGACCCAAGGTTAAGGTGTACTGGTCTTTTACTGAAATGTTAAAAGTAAAAGGTCTAAAAATATTTGCCTAAAAATTTTTGGTAAAAAAAAAACTTTCCTGGAGGCCACCTTGATCGTCTTAAGCGGCACTATAAGGCACCCGGTGATATGTACTAGTATTAGTCGGAAATCTTAAGTCCATACCTATAGCAAGTTGCAATCATTAAAACAAGTATATCGCATAAGTATATCGAAAATCAGTCATACTACTATACCGAACTTCCCCGTTATCCGTTAAATGTCTTTAATGAAGTACAGTATTAAAAACGTATATACGTGGTGGCCGAGTTGGATCGAATCCCGGTGTGTACCAATGAGTTTTTAATAAAAAAAAAATGTACATTTTAAAAATATGTACGTTTCATCGATTGACAACACCACTATAGGGCCTCGGAGAGCACGTTAAACTGTAGTTCCTGGTTTCACTATACCAACGTGTGAAACTGTTTATAGATGGGAATCTATTCAAAACATCGCGACGAATTAGCCATTTGTTCGGTGTAGACTCATACCATCGGCTACGACGAGGTGGGATTAAAAACCCCTCCGCTGGGTACCCTGGGGCCGTCTAGGCAGTCTCGGGCGCCGTAAGGCACTCGTCACTATTAATTAAAAACATCGGTAGTTTGAATGTGCAGGATATTATCAGATAAATCACATCAATTTATTGAAGTTACATAATATGGTAACAAATAGTAAAGTACAAAATGAATATACATTTTAAGATAATTCGTAAGTATTCAATTACTTTCACAACTAATCATGTATGTATTTAAATTAGGTAATTATTAATTATATTTGTTCATACAATAGTAATAATAATAATAATAAATATAATACTAACAATAATAATATGTAAAACATGTCACACAATGGTAAAAGCTCAAGTCTTATACTAAGCGACCAGAAACAACGATTCAAATATATATTTTATTTTATAAACATCCAAACCATTGTAAACTGTAAAGGTCGCGTTATTATTCATTATTAATTTTAGAGTCGTAGTATAAGTATTCAAGCAATTACACAATCATTTAATTTTACAGGTGCACAAATATAATATGGTTCAATATCATGTACGGAATCTCTATCAAGTAAACAGTCCAACATAGTTTCAATGCCATTATTAATAATATCATACTTGTCTTCATATTTATAAACATTTAACTTACTTTTAGGTAATAAAAGCACAGGATCAACAACTAAATCGCTGATGCAGACATTGTCTTCGCCACAGTCATTTAAAAAGTTTGCTGTAAATAAACTGGTCGCCGTCGCATTGAGGACTGGATAATCATTGATATTAGGCAGGGCGCCCTTTGTATTGTATTTCGGCAAATCTTGGTATATTCTGTACGTCATTTGAAACTGAAAATTAATACAATTATATTCAATGTTAGTCACAAGAAGGACTTCCCATTTCTCATAATAAAACTAGTCTTAAACATTATAATATATTATATTAAAAAAAGGCCAATTAAAAAAATTGCCCTAGTCAGTACTAGGCTCCGCCATGTGTGAATATAAAGATACTAACTACCTACCAGGTATAAAGATACTAATATAAATAGACGTAAAATACTAATTAGATTAATATGTGGTTGGCAAATTGGTAAGATCGTCTTGTAATCGACAGTCCAATTAAGGTGATAAAAAGTTCACAATGGCGAAAAGCATTGTGAACCACTTTTGTGTGAACTTTTTTATATATTTTATACACAAGACAGCATGTATCAAATTTATCACCTTAGTTAGACGATTACAAGACGGTCTGTTTGTAATTTGTATTTTATATTTTGTTGTATTAGTATCTCTCTTTATTTCAATTATTTTTGTAGACGTTAGTTCCAACTTTTTTTTATTAGTTTTTATTAGAGCATGGCATGTAAATTTGTAATTACTACTTGCTTGAACAATAGAGCATCAACCTTTGCTAATGCTAATCTACTGGCAATTCCCCGAGTAGGTATCAATGGTTACAGGATGAATACAGCCTAATAAAATAACCCACACTATTTTTTTTAATTAACGTTACTGTTAAATGAATTGTAATGTTTAAAAAACTTACTTTTATTGGGGTTTGAATATCACGTGTATTATTTTTCAAATAAGCAATATGGCCAATGCATAGTTCAGAATCTTTTTCAACATAAGTTTTACCAGATAAAACAGATTTCTTTTTGTTATTGGCAAAGAATATTCTTGAAAATTTCTTGCCTTCACTGAACGTTTCCGCTTCTATCGTGTAACTTATAGGATATTTTTTAGTCGTATCTGTAGGGTTTCCTTGTGATTCTATTTTACAACATGATTGAAATTCAAAACATGTATATATAGATGACGGGTCTTTATTACAACCCTGTTTAGAAGGATCAATTTTAGAAATTATGTCAGATCTTTCCTCAAAATTGTTAATTATTGAAGTTTTTATGTCCACTATTGGTCTTGCTCGGAGAAGTACAACAGCATGCTGAAATATAACAAAATTATTATATATAGTTTTATACATGTTCAGGAAAAAATACACTAATTAATTAGTAGTATGACTTTTAGGGCTTTAGTAGGTTTTATTTTATTTTAATTTTAATTTATTGTAATATATTATTATTTGTATTTTATAATTTTAAGATATTACATTTTCCAAATAGTAGATTAAAAAGACAATGAACAAACATTACTCGAATTATCTATCATCATCTAATTGAACACACAACAAATAATAAAGTATCTCAAATAAGAAAAAAAACTTACACTATTATAAGCACCAACAAGTAAATCAGGGTAACCATTTGAATCCAAGTCAATCCCACCAGACAAAGAATAACCAAATGTGTTCATATTAACTACTGCTGGTAAATGTTTTGCTTCTATTCTTTGATCTGGAATAGATATAAGGCCTTCTTTTCTTCTTCCCATATATATATAAACTACACCTGCACTTTCATAAGGTGCTCCCACAGCTATGTCTTCGCATCCATCCCTGTTTAAATCTCCAGCATTAGCTATTGATATTCCATATTGTGATTCGGGTTTGCCGGTAAGTTTCACGTCGTATATTTGTTTAATATCATGATTTTGATTAAGATAGAGGTATATAGCACCGCCAGCATCTTTTGAGAAATAAAACGGTGCTCCTACTATTAAATCTGGTAACCTGAAAATATATAAGTTCAATTTGACAGAATCTTTACTGATACATATACCCCTATTGTTTTATATTATGGTTTATATCGTGTTATAAAAGAGTTGAGACTACTCTTTGCTGTTGCATACTGTAAATGTCTACATTCAAACTAGCTTCCTAGATTGTCTTTATTCTTATTTAATACTGTTTTTAAATTAATAGTTCTAACATTACTAAATTGTGTGATAATATTTTTTACTATTAGTTGCTGGCAAATATAACGTAATACTCACCCATCCCCATTAACGTCAGCTGTTGCCATTTCATAACCGAAGTTAGAACCAAACTGTTCTCCATTGAGTGCCAATTTATAATTCAAGGTACTCTCAATATAGCCCTTGGTCTTACTAAACATAATAACTTGACCAGTACCACGAGATCTGGGGGCACCAGCTACATAGGTAAAGTTCTCGCTGAAAAACTGAGCACCTAATACAGACATACCTGAAAATTCATTAGAATTACGTTAGGTTATATTATAGTTAAATAAAACAATTGAAGTGCTAACAGAAGAATTAAAGAAATATATATTATAAAAGTAGTTGAAGCATAGATTGTGCCAATGGCACAGAAATACGGGATGTCAAACATAACTGGGGCCTGACCAAAGAACACGATCGCCAATCGAATCGCCGCATCGATCGATAAAAATGTATAGGAATTTTACTCTATGGCATACATTTGGCTTTCGATGGGTATTTCGATTCGATTATCGATTGGCTCTTTGGTAAGGCCCCGGAATGTCTAAATTCAAAATAAAAAGGGAAGCATAATGAAACAAATTAATCAGTAAGTAACCCCTGGTTTAAGACTATAATAAAAAAACTGGTTTGCCCATTAGAAGTTTTGCAAAAATTGTCAATTTAAGAATTTTTAAACACAATGAATTAAATATTTACCCAAATAGCTGTATTTTTCAACAGGACTATTCTGCTTATCTTCTACAGGTGCAAAGTAAACATTACGATCTTGTTCGAAGTAAGAATCCATAATGTCATGGGAGTAAATTGTCCCTCTCCAGGTGTAGGGTCCAGGTGCTCCTATGATAAGGGTATCATCGTTTAGTATTATACTACTGGTACCGGCTTGACAGAATCCATATTCTTCATGTTCCCTAGAATTCAAATTATGATATGGTAAGTTCTTTTTTTTTTTTTTTATTGGAAAAAAAACAAAGCCGTGCTTGTTTCTACCTGGTGGTGAGCAAACCTACAAAGTCCATGAATAGGGTCGATCAATAATTGTTCTTTAACAAAATTTATCGCCACTATGCCGGCTATAGTTTATTTACATAACATTTAACTACCTAATTACAAATTTAGAAAATCGACCAAATCGCTGTCCATTAATGGAAAGAACCCAAAGATATAACAGTACCCAATACACTGGCAGCATTTCCTCTCGGTATTAATATACAAAATTTTTGAAAACAAAAAAAGCTGCCAGCTCTATTGCCCCCAGAGGTGTTGATGAGCTTTGGTGCTATTTCATTGTATAATGATTTTGCTTCTAATCCCAAATTTATTAATTAGATTGTCCATTTTTATGAGCGAAAATTGTATAGACATTTAAGATTTTAAACTATCAGAATATATTACAGCCTCCGCAGACTAGTGGTTGCGCCTTTGGCGTTGTATCCGGAGGTCGTGGGTTCGATTCCCACCCATGGCAAAAAATATTAGTACGTTTTTTCTGTACAAGTTGTCATGGTCTGGGTGTTTATAAAATGTATTATATCGTTGCTTCTGATGCACATAGTACAAGGCTAGAGCTTAGTTTGTGACCAGAGCAATATGTGTAATTTGTCCTACACATAAAAAAAAATCAGAGGGCAATATTTTATTCAATTCCCAATGCAGGCATAGTATGAGGATTGTATCGACTTCTACCTGTATTTGCTAAATGTTAACTAAAATATATAAAAAAGAAATCTCTCCTTTAAAAAAAAAAGTAACTATACTACAAATTAAAACCTCATTAAACGTGGTAGCTAGCCGTCTAATGATTATAAAAATCGGCGTGTTAATACATTAGTATTCTCCGCTGGGTACCCTGGGGCCGTCTAGTCGGTCTCGGGCGACGTAAGGCACCCGTAATGATATGTATGTATGTATTCTTAAACGAATATTTACCTTATTACACTACGACCTTTACATGGCTCCCATAAATCGTGGAATTCAAAATCTTTCCCCAATGTATAACACATTCCTTGGCCAAATTGCGAATCGTGTTTTTTTGTTATATATCTGAAATTAGGACAAAATGTACTCATTAGTGTCGTTATTAATATGTTATTATATTAAGTCAAATTTTTTTTAACTTAAATTGTACTATTTAATTATATATAATAGTTAAGTGCACAGGAAAAAAACTCGAGTGTTAAAAAACATCTAAATGTAGTTTTCAGCGATAATAAGTATTTTTTTGGAAAAAAAAGAACATGGAGGTGTATATTTTAGTTACTCGATCCTAATTATATAATTTCTTTATAAAAAATCTGTTAACTTTTAAAATGACAACTAGAGTAGTATTTTTAGAATCATAAATCACTCTTTGGGTGTCTTTTCAAAAGTTTTCTTTTTATACAAACACTATCTAAGTAGGATCAATTAAGTAATGTTTAGACGTCTACGTTCTCTTTTATAAAAAAAAACTTTGATTTCACTAAAAACAACATTTAAACTTTTGAATAAGTGGCCCCAGCCTAGTGGTAAGTCACTGCGCAACTGATAACAAGATTAAGCAGACGACAAAAAGGCCGGCCTGGGATGGGTGACCGCTTTATACTACGAGGCTATTTGATCATAAACACCGCAACAAGCTCGCCACTTGTTAGGTGTTGCCTCCGAATACCATCGGCGTAATGAGAACGGGTTAATGCCTCCGATGGGTACCCTGAGGCCGTTTAAACGGTTCTCGGGAGTCAAATAGGCAACCGTGATGGTATTTTATATCACGAATCCTTTTCCTAGCTTTTTAACCAGCCAGTTTGTGCCAGCTGTTTAACTTAATAGCTGGCTCCAAACTTAACAATATGTAATTCTTAATCTTTGTTACTGACAAAGGATTTTTTTTTGTTAACACAAAAAATGTAAGATCACGATGTAATTTTTTGTAAAAATAATATAGTAAGTCTAATAAACTAGATACAGAGCATAAAAACAAAAATTGTCCTTTCATTTACAGCCTCCGTACTAGTTGGTGCGCCTTTCCGGAGGTCGTGGGTTCGATTCCCACTTATGGCAAAAAAAGATTAGTTATTTTTTTCTGTACAGTTTGTCATGGTCTGGGTGTTGTTGCTTCTGGTACACATAATACAAGCCTAGAGCTTAATTTGTGACCAGAGCAATATGTTTAATTTGGTCTGCATATTACGAGTATTATTATTAGTATTCAAGTGATGTTTGAACATTTCTCATCAGTTTCAGGAATTATTAAAATATCTGGCAACTCTTTCTTATGTATTTAATGGATATTATGGAATAAGCAGAAACTGATTTTGAACAAAATATATTCAGCTCGTTTAGCCGGAAAGTTAGTAACCCCCGTATTCTAAGTCGTGTTTTCCACTCCACTTTCACTCAAGGATAGTCTGTCACAGTCAGTGTTCTTGATTTGATATTTGGTGGAAAGAGACATCTTTGAGAGAAAGTGGAGTAGAAAAGACGACTTAGAATAGGGGTTAGACACCGAACTTTTAAAAAGTTACTTAAGGCGAGGACCCACTTGAAACGCAAAACTGATTTGCACGCATACAAATACATTTTGTGGTGTAAAAAAAACCGTAAATTATAGTCAAAATTTGTAGGTTTTTAATAATATTAAAAAATATGAGCTAAATAAAAAAAGTACCTACATGATTAATGTTTTAGTACACTTTAATACAAATACAAAACAATTAACAAAAACATAGTTTTCGCTAAAGATATTGAGTATTACGAAATCAATTGAATTTTTTTTTTTGGAATTTTGACTTTTTTTTTTAAGAAACCCAATTATCTTGGTTGGTCCTGGCCTTAATACCCCTATAAACAAGAAATGGAAAAGTCTCACCTGTGGGCACAAACAACAACTATCTTCCCAGCCCCCTGACTTCTCACAGACACTCCTAACCATTGTCCTTCTTTGATCTCATCCTTCATTGGAGGCTCCAGCTTATCCGAGCTCAAAGCTAAGCACAAATATAAATATTAATACATAATACATTCATGTATTTAAAGATTATTTATTATTACCCCAACGGTAAATACGAAAATACCCATTAATAAAAACAAAAGAGATAGGGTTAGATTTCGCATGATATGGTGGGGGTTAAGCAATTATGCACGATTTTTATTTTGCAAAACTCAAAAAAAAAACTAAGCTATTAATTGTAGCAAAAAAGTGTGATGAAATTAAAAAATTTAATCGGTTTGTACAAAATACTTAAATACTAATTAAATTAAAAGCAAAATTGTATTTAAAAGGTAACGATTGCAATAATCTCAGGCGTGAATATGCAGCATTTAGCATTGCGAACAAAAAATTCCATTAAAATTGATATTCATAAATAGTCATTTCTTGACGTGCTTGCAAAAAAGGGAAATCATGCAAATGTGCAAAATACTTTAATATTTTTAACATGATAATTCTAACACGTGTGACAATTAATAAAAATGAAGTCGAAAACAAATAAAAACACTCCTGAAAACCTGAAAACATGACACGAAAACTATTATTTTGTGGTCTCGTGTTAATGGAGATATCTACTGAATGGTTAGAGCTGAAAGAGATTTTATTTTTGGCCGATATGTTAATAACCAATTACACCAAAAAATTAATTTATAAGTAAATAAATAATTAAATTTGTTAATCGGCCCAGTAACGTAACCCTGTTACAAGATAATAATCATAACCAGATATAATGTGGTTTTGAATTTAATTATTGTTTTTATTGGTTAATAAAATTGTCATAATTGTTATCGTCTCCTTTAATAGTTATATATTTGTTGTGTCCTTTCACCTATTAATGAAAATTAAACTGTTAATAATAAAATTTATTTTTATAAGTTTATTAAAAATTGTAATACACGTATCAATTAAAATGTACTTACTAATAAAATTATAAAGTTAATTAATTCTAATAATTAAGTGCTTGTCTAGCATCAAGCTTGTGATCATAAAAGGCAAGCTGTTAGTGATTTAGCAAATTCAATAGCACTCTAACAACTAAATAACATTTATAAGAAATAATAAATGTAAATGAATTAAAATAGATTTTCTTAGGAGCTCTATTGAAAATGCTGACTATTGTGATTCTAAGTGAGGAATACAATATCAATTAATTAGTAATGAACATGCGACTGATGATTATAAGTAATGATTAACAATGAAGAGAGCTGGAACAATCATTTAGATACAGCAAAATAACGACCGTTAGTAGATTCAGATACAAGCACAGCGAATGAAGATCTTATTAGTTGAGAGCATAAACAGAAAAAATAAAGTTCGAGACCACATGTTCACTTACTCTCATCTATTTTGCCGTTATTTCGTACCGCTGTTTGTGAGCACCACCGACAAAAGACAAGTTTAATATTAAATTTATTCATCTATCTAGTCTAATATTTATATTAAGAGGAGTTAAAGATTAAAATTCAGTTAATATACTTTAGTGTAAGATTTTTTGTGTTGTCCCATTTCCTTCTTAGGGTTTAGGAGTACCTAAACCCTATTCTCAAATATAATGGAAACAATTTGAGAATATAGTTCAGATTAAGAAAAAAATACTAACTAATATATTGATATTCCAATAGCTATTGTTTGTGTTTTAATACTAGTCCAATAAGTGTAGTCTGCTACTGCTATTTGTGCAAATTCGTCTACATACTCTAAAGTGCCTTTAAAAATATAATATGTTTTATTCAGTATATTTCACAAGTATTACCATTAATTAATAAAAAAAAATATTAATAAATTCATCAACTTTTAATTCGTTTGGTTTGATACGAAAATTTGTTTTTATACTATAAAATTACCTATATATTGAAAAAGAATAGAAATATTGGAATAAAAGGGAAGATACAAGATAAGAACCATGATGAACACATTTGAGAAATGGTAAATGTCATGGACATACATTGAAAAGCTTTCTGGACGAGAACAAATGCACTCATGGTTTGCATTTAAATGATGAATGTCTTTTTTTATTTTATACAAGAGTAAATTATAGCAATAATTTTTAAGGTCTTAATAAAAGGATTTGTTATTACTTACATCGTTTGCCATCTGTTATTACTTGACTGCAATCGTTGGTGCTTGTCGTCAGTGGACATTTCCATAAAGCTCCGGATCGTGTCGTGTTTGGTTGAAGATTTTGATCTAGAGGAGCTCCAACTAATAACCTGAAACAAATGAAAAAAAAATGTTAAATAAAAGAATAAGCAAAAGAACAGCGGCGATAAGAAACATAAACCCAGAAAGGTCACAATTTGCTCAACATATTTTAGAAAATTCAATAAACCACAATTTCAAAACACTACATACATGTCAAAAAGAATAATATTTGAATATTTGGGACCAATTAGAAATAATAAAAAATTCAACGTTACAAATTCACCTATACTCAACTTATTTCGGCCATCATAAATAAAATTCAGTCCTGAAGATGCGGAAACATGTCGACGTCGTTTGAATACTAGTGGAAGAATTTGCAATAAAGTAAATATTACATCAACATTATCATATTAAATAGTTAAATTACTTAAAGTAAACTACTAAAAACAATGGTAACTAATGAAACAAAGGTAATTAGAGACTATGATTCCATCCATGTTTGCGAGATTTCTATATAAAAAATATATTTTATATTGAGAGCGAAATCATACTTTAACCGTTTTCGCCATTTTTTTCCAATACTACTCAGAATAGCCGGAAGGTTTTAAATGCTTTCCTTTTAAAGCTACTTCTATATCGTCTTTAAAGTTAATAAGTTTATTACTGCCGTAGCGGATTTTTATTACATAAATTATTTTAATGAGTTTAAAAGTTTTTGTAAAAAAATATACTATAAAATTATTACTTTAAAATTCAATTTTAAATCTCCTGCGATATTAACCAATCGTTCCCTCTCTATCCATCTTTTCAACACACTAAATAATTAAATTAACACATTTGGGTCTAACATAAAAACTTAATTATCCCCCAAACGCATTCACTGAAACTACAAATGACGATCGTTAAAATTTCGACGTACCCAAAGAAGGAAGGGTGACTGAAGCCCATAATAAGGTAATAATAATACATGATAATTCTGATAGTGTACTTCTGAGAATAGAAGCTAACGAGCCTATATGATTACTATGCGTTTGTGCTTACCATGTTTATAATGACATAGCATTACTGTGGTGAATTATATTTCTGTACTACAATTTTATTTATTAAACTAATAAGGCTATTAAACATCCTTATGTTTTGGTCATTATTTTAGCTTCCAAAAGCACATTGTGATAGGAGAATTATTTGATTCGACATTGATCATGATAATAATTTATTAATTAAATGAGGGTCGAGGAATTAATTAGTATTAATTTGACGTAGGTAAAAAAAAACTAATTTAAAATTAATGCTCGAACCAGATCTGTTTATTACAATGTTATTTTTTAGTTATAGCCAAAATTATGATTATTTTAATTCTTTATAATAAATTTTAAACTTTAATAACATATTACGTTATTATTACATGTATAGTTTGATGTCTGATTCTAATGATAACAGATTAACATATAATGATGAATAATTTAATAAATCATGTATCATCTCAAAACAAATCGATTACTAACGTAGTATTCGATCATTGAATAGCAAATAATCGATTCTACTCGCATACAATTTAACATTGGACATGGTATGCCGGGCTTTCTGATCGTGTGCTATGGCCCTTATGCATTTAAATTATCATAAATCATAGGACGTGGGTACTATTTATTAGGTTTCGGATTGTGGTCCGTTATGGGAAACTAGATTAAGAATGGTAGAGTAAAATAGTATTGTAGAATTTGAAATATATGTAACTGGTTTTTTAAAAGTCGTAAAAGAACAATCTGAAAAGAAAAATCAAGATGTCTCACAAAAGTTGATGTACTAGAAAATATTTTATAAAATTCTGTTTATGAGCAAGATGACTTCGTGAATACCTGATGGTAAGCAGACCTACAAAGTCCATGAATGAAGTCGAAGAATACATTGTTGTTTAACAGACTAACCAATATGGTTACGAAATTGACATCTGAAATTGATTATATCAATTAATACATTGATATTAAACGTACCATAAATATATTTAGATATCCATAGTTTTAAAATTACATTATTTTAAATGTTAAGAAGTACTTTGCTGCATTATTTCCGTTCCTTATCTCAAGTCGGGCTATTGTTTAAGCCTTTGTCTTGAACTCTTGACAGTAACTTGGTAAATGCATAATATTCTTTTGAGCAACAATTATTCTCTTCATATCTTTGGCCGAAACACCCACACAGGTCTGTAAGTCAATGACCTTTCTTGGTAAAGGGCTTGGCTTAACAATTAAGATTTCATTGTTTTCATTTGTACGTATTTTTAATGGATTAGGAAAGAGCATTAAGAAACATCTGTAGGTTTCAAATATATATTTTTCCACGTTCAGATTAATTTATTTAATTGTGTTTTCGGGATGGTTACACATCGACTCAAAAACCAAAAGTTGCAAATTTGGTCGCCAGTTTTTATTTGGTAAAACTTTAATCCCTCTGAACTAAACTGGTGAAATGCTACAAACAAATCATAAACCTTGCAACTTGTCTGAAAAATGAGGCAATTTTTTACATAATTACTGTTCTGAAAGCTTTTGGAATTACTCTTACATTGGCAGTTCTAACTGTAGATAATTTAGATTGAGTAGTTATAACATAATTATTACCTACTAGAAAAATCTTAACTAATACTAGCATATCGTTACAAGACGGTGGTGTAGTGATTACGCTACGACGTTAGCGTTGTCTCAGGAGGTCGTGGCTTCGATTCTTACTCATGACAAATTATAATTACTACATTTCATTTTATTATACTACAGCTGGCCGTAGTTTGGTCGTTTATAAAATATTTATTCTTTTAGTATCGTGGACTTTGTTACCCATAATATGAACTTAATTTGTGACCTTTTCATGTCACCATTTAATATGTTTATTTTAGATCGTTGATAATATTGTTGATAAATATAACTAGTAAGCACTATATTTTATGTAAGTCGCTAACCTGTTAATGGACTTCAAAAATATAACTTTAACGATAACTGCAAATGAACAATCCGTCAAACCTATAGGGGCAATTATAGTACAAAGAGTTCGTTATGGCTGCAGCACGCTTCGCCCACATCACCATCGATTGTACCCACATTGGGGTTCTGCGCCTACGCACGTTTCTCTTTCTCAAATGCCAATAACTGGAACTCTGGATCTTGTAATAAAACGATTTATGGTGTAGGTAATTACTAGGAAAATATATTCTGACGTATCATAAATGACTTTAAAGTTTGAAATGAATATACAGAAGGCTGAAAATTTCTAAATTTATAATACGGCTTTGATATAGTTATTGATGAAATCAAGTTTACTAATTTTAAGCGAAAAGGATTAAAGACCGATGTCTGATGTAGATTTTGATGATACTAAATGCCTAGTAAATTCCATTAATTTTTTTAAAATTATTATTATAAAAATATAAGTAACAATAAACATTGCCACTAATTTAAAGTCTTTAAATATATAAAAAGTTCTGCATCAGACTTTAATTCTATCCAGAGTATTTAGGGTTTTGGTTACTGAATTTATAGACGTTAATAATATTTCTGATGATGAAAAAAATATATATAAAGGCTATTTCATCATAAATACCGCAACATGCTCGCCACTTGTTAGGTGTTGCCTCGGTCCAATACCATCGGCGTAATGAGGATGTGTTAAACCGTCCACTGGGTACCCTGAGGCCGTTTAAACGGTTCTCGGGAGCCAAATAGGCACCCGAGATTGTATTTATTTATTGTGAAGACAATTTAATGTATTGGGAAACGACGGTGGCTTCATTAAATCTACTTAAAGGACTTTGGGATCTCTTGTTCCTTATCATAATAAATTCAAGTATAACAAACATTTAAGGAAGTAACTGCAGAGAGTGTAGGTGTGAAAGCGGTGAAGACAAAAGGGGAATATTGTGAAATGTATTTACTAAGTGTAGTATTACACGTGGGTGAATTATAAGGAACCAATTATAGGAGCCAATGCGTAGGCTCGTTCGCAAACCTTTTGATAAAGAGGCGCGCCTTTTTATTGAACATTGTTGCTTTCATACAAACGTAGAGAGCGCCGCATGAAAATATCATAAAGTAGATATATATATCATCACGGGTGCCTTACGGCGCCCGAGACCGCCTAGACGGCCCCAGGGTACCAAGCGGAGGGGTTTTAATCCCACCCCATCGTAGCCGACGGTATGAGTCTACACCGAACAAGTGGCTAGCTCGTCGCGATGTTTTGAATAGACTCAATACCCATCTATAAACAGTTTCACAAGTTGGTATAGTGAAACCGGGACCGACAGCTTAACGTGCTCTCCGAGGCACTATAGTGGTGTGGTCAAACAAAATACTTTTTTTTTTTATTAAAAACTTATTGGTACACATAAATAAGATACCTGAACAAATATTATGTTATAAAAGTTATTCGTATAGGATTTGCGCTTAGGAATCCAGAAAATAAGTTGGTTGCCCAATAATGTTAATTTATATAATCATATTAGAACCCCTTTAATTTAGAAATTTTAAGTTCTTGAAATAAAATGAAATGAAAATATATATTTTCTTTAACAGATTATAAATTTAAATAAGTTTAATAAAAGGTTAGAGGTTACCTATCAAACATAAGGATACTTGAGTTAGGCGACCCCAAATTTTCTTGAACATAACTATTTAATTTCTGTGAAGTATGCCTTGACATGGATTTTTATAATATATAAAATGTATTAGTAACGATGTTTCTGATACACATATTACAAGCTTAAAGCTTATTTTGTGATCAGGGAAATATTTGGAAACATTGTACCCTACATATTATTATTATTATCTAAAGTAACTTTAGCGGTCTCGCTATTCTTTACTATTTCTTTGTCATAAAACTGTAGAAGAAATAGTTGGTTTTATATTGAGAGAATTTATTCATTATTTAGAATAGACAAGCAACACGTGACTTTGTATCTACCTGGTGGTTATTATCAGTAGTATAGTATCAACTTTGTATGCCGGCTATATGATGCGATACATACATAAATACACATACATTCCTTATCGTCAATTCATCTACCCTTTTCGTAACCCCACCCAGAAAGGAGACTACCACCTCGACAAGAAATCGATGCAGTAGTTTCCTGAAAACCGGTGAGCCCACAGACTAAACCCGAAACATGACTAGGTCGCTTGACTGTTTTTGCATCTGTTTGGGCGGTGGTAACGAGAACAGTCGGTCAGCCTAGCGAAGTTATAGAAACCTATCCCACCTAATAAATTGTTAATACATACATTGTTTTTGCGCTTTCTAATGATGGAATATAAGGTCAGTATAGGTGTTGCCTAGGATACGATATCCTTGGCCGCACCCGGGTTTACTTTTAAGAGTGCCTAATAAATTCCCATCAAACACTATCTATTCTTGACAACAACTGATAACCGGCTCATATTGCACAGCCATTTAGATATCCGTTACAATAAAAGTGCATTTCCTGGGTGGGCCAACTTTTTAAATTGCGTTCAGACATTTTGTTTTGTTAATAAATCAGGCGCTGTCAATACACATTAGTGTTTTTAGGTGGTAATAATTTTAGCTTTTGAATTTTTTGGGTATTATTGTTTATTTGTATTTTGTTTTCTGTCCTCGTTAGTCCTTTTATCAAAATGTTTACTGTTTTTTATATAAAGGGTGACTTTGAAAGAATGTACTTTGGGCTAATATGGGGTTCTGCTGATCAAATCGAACAACTTTTCCCATGGAACCAGGTGTCGCAAATGAAAAAAAAAATTGCCTTCTCCATACAAACTAGTAATGTTAAAATGACCAATTTGTATGGGGTAACCATTTTTTTTTTCATTTGCGACACATGGTTCCATGGAAAAAGTTGTTAGATTTGATCAGTAGAACATCATATTAGCCCAAAGTACATCCATTTAAATTCACCCTATATATTTTTTTCCTAGTTTTAACAATTTTAGGTTTGGAATACACCTATACGTCTCGATTTCTAAGAATCAGATTTCAAGATTCTTCATCTGCCACTTAGATCAATTTAACAGCCGGCATTCAGAGATTTTTATAATAATAATAATATGTAGGAAAATTTACACATATTGCTCTGGTCACAAACTAAGCTCTAGGCTTGTACTATGTGTACCAGAAGCAACGATATAATACATATTATATTTTATAAACACCCAGACCATGACACACTGTACAGAAAAAGCGTACTAATATTTTGTTGCCATGGGTGGGAATCGAACCCACGACCTCCGGATACAACGCCAAAGACGCAAGACTACTAGTCTACGGAGGCTGTCAAAATAAATACCACCATTTATTTACAATCTTAATAGAGTAGAAAGTATCACAAGAGCATTAATCCCTATAATAAAACCATCGGCGTGTCTGAAGTCTATAATAACACCATTTGGAGATCGCTTTTTCAATTGCAGTGTGGTCAATATAATTAAGTTATTATATTGAATTGTAATGTTGCTACACTAATAAATACGTGTTGGAAAATATTATAGAAAATATAGTGGTAAGCTTTATTTAACCAAATACTTCCTAGTTTTTATAGCTTAATCGCCATGTTTGATTATTGCTTGGCTATTTTATCTTAAATAAAACATGTAGGCGTACTAGGTATAGCAAAAAATTAAGCTCCTGTCTTATTATGATCGTTATTATTAACATCTGAACTCAGTTTGTCAGTTTGAACCCCTACTTTAAATGTTTATATACTCAAAATTAATTAAATAATTACGTAACAATCGTGTGCCTAAAATCATTTATATATATATATAAATGATTTTAGGCATTTTATATATATATATATATATATATATGTGTAATGATTGGGGGAGGCCTATGTCCAGCAGTGGACGCGCAAAGTAAGGCTGGCATGACGATGATGATATGTACTGATTGGATTTAATAAGACATTTGTAAACAGTTTCACAAGATTGTATAGAGTAACCATGGCACTATTAGTGGTGTTGCCAAAGTATTCTAAAACTGAAGAACTTGTAACAGCCTCTAAGGTCTGGCAACTCCCCCACGTAATTCAACTATTAATATAAATATCTTTATTCCAGTCATTTCTATTTAATACAATTGACTTTTTATTCCGAAAATTAAGTAAACACTATACAATAAAACAATATTTAAGCTAAAACTAAAAAAATAGAAACATTAAGAAATATACCTATACTTAAAAAAAAAAATAGAATAATAACTACACAAAACAAATAAAAACCTACTTAAAAAAATAAAAATAATTCCAGTCATAAATAAAAAACACAGTGTCAGTATATCAGTAGGTACATATAAAAAAATAATTGTATATTAACTTATTTATTGTAAAAAATATTTTTTTTAAAGTCGTTTTTGATTTTAAGAGATATGATGTAACATCCCCAAAAAAATACATATTATGCGTCTAATTAAGAACCTCCTTTTTTTTAAAGTCGGTTAAAAAGTGTAGACTCTAGACATTGTCTGTCTACCAGTACACACATACATACATATCATCACGGGTACCTTACGCGCGGCGCCCGAGATAGCCTATACGGCCCCAGGGTACCCAGCAGAGGGGTTTTAATGCCATCTCGTCGTAGCCGATGGTAAGAGTCTACACCGAACAAGAGGCTAGCTCGTCGCGATGTTTTGAATATACTCAATAACCCATCTATAAACAGTTTCACAAGTTGGTATAGTTAAACCAGGACCGACAGCTTAACGTGCTTTCCGAGGCACTATAGTGGTGTTGTCAAACAAATGTACATACATACAAAAAAAATATGAAACCTAAAATGGGCAAAAAGGAGTTTGTGGTTAGCAGTATGAATCGCTACAAGTGGGACTGCGGTTATTGATTCATTATTAATAATACAATTCTTTATTGGATTAATAATAACTCCAACCACAAAGCCTAAATCAATACTTACCTCAAAGACTCATCTACTTTGGTAATTTATTTAAAGTATAATTAAATTAAAGTTTTGTAAATTGTTAAGTTTAGTTTAATCTTTTTAATACCCTTTATTATTTGTATCTTTATTTAATGTTGTATTATTTAATTAAACTTTTAAGGCCATTAATTCAATGATGGGACATTTTTTAAATCAAAACTAAGACGATTTCAGTAACCTAAGAAGCTTATTGACATCCCTATTTACTTATTTATAATACGGTTATAACTGGATTTACGAACTCGAATTAAAAAAAAACACCTAAATGTTAATTTCAATGATAATAAAGTATTTTTTTTTTAAAGTATACGGATGTGTAGATTTTACTTACTCGAACCTAAATACATATTTTCTTTATAAAAAATCTGTTAAGTTTTTAAATGATAACTAAAGTAATATTTTTAGAATCAATAAATCATACTTTGGTTGTAGAAATTGCAAACCGGCCCGGCCAAATACTGGCCCCGGTGAACAGGCATGGCAAGCATATATTAACACTCAATAGTCATAATACCTAAAGTTATTGTTATTATCAAAAGAACATAGTTATTGCTCTTAAGAATTTGTTTTGTTTTTACTAAAGCTACCAAAGTTTATCTATCTAAGTTGATAAGACAAGTTTAGTACATTAGGCTGCGTTATTAGTTTCTTATTCTAATACTATGTTTTCAAATAGTTACATTAGTATTAGTAATTAACTTTAGGTAAGCAGGTCTTTCTCTTTACTCTGTATAGTATTAGTAATTGGATTGCGCGCGACTTCTTAAATATTCTGACTACTTTCAAACTTTTTCTCGAAATCCTCTAAATCCAGGCATTTCATCAGCGCGTGGAAGATCATTTCTATCCTAAACTTAATTACTGAATACTAATACTTGCTTAAATTTAATTAGTAACACTAATGTTTCTATTCCGTTCATAAGTGAAACGGTAGTAAAAACACGTGATTTTGAGAGTGATTATTGTTGAATTACTGGTTTGAAATAGATATTTTTCCGTAACCTTGAATCATTGTATTTTTCTTCCATTTACTTAAAGTAAATTTTCATAAAAAACTTCAAAGGTTTCATTCTAACACATCAACCCGGCCTGGTTGGCGGCGAATGTTACCGGACCTGGCCGGGTTGAAAAACATACCGGGTTGCAATCTGTATTTGGTTGTCTTTTCAAAAGTTAATAGTAATTTTTTTTAAAAGAGACTTTTTAATTAGAATCGAGTAAGTAATATTCACACCTCCACGATCTTCTGTTAAAAAAAACGTTGAGAAAACGAATGAGAAAAAATCTTATGCACCTTAATTGCATTTTCAGTGGCAATATCATTCTTCAAGGAATATATTAAAATCTAAAATTATCCTTCAAAAATTTGTGAATAAAGTACTATATATTCTCAGCTTTGTTCTGTCCGTTATTGGCGACTGCATAAATAGTCATCTTCATCGGTGGTCCTTAACAAATTGCCTGAGCGCAAGTTTTATTGTCATAAAGTGTTTTCAATATAGACATTGCGGGTATATACACAGTCGACGAGGCTCTTATGGAGTTTACAGGGCATACCGGCCGAATGCTTATTTATCTGAATGACGGTCCTTTTTCCTTTTATTTGTTTACTTAATGAAGCATGGCGCTTTGAAGTGAAGACTCATATTAAATAGCTACGTTATAATAAAATATTATGATTGTGATACCATTATCATATTCAATGATATACTATATAAAAGGATAGACAAGGTAAAGCAATAAATATTTATATTTAACTTATTATACTTACTTTTCACCTATAATACTTAATACACCTCCAAAACAA
The DNA here is from genome assembly GCA_947458855.1 of Monopis laevigella. NCBI lineage: Eukaryota > Metazoa > Arthropoda > Insecta > Lepidoptera > Tineidae > Monopis > Monopis laevigella. The sequence continues at coordinate 23,574,122 of OX381580.1, read as the reverse complement.
TACAAGAATCCTATAAAAGAATACCGATGCAGAAGAAAATAATCCTTTTTCTAAAGACAATGATGTATAAGCTTAATTCTGGAATGGTCATAAGCGAGCTAAAAGTAATTTAGATATCTAAATAATAGTTTACTTCGAACAAAAGATATACTTCCAACAGAAGATGTATTTCCAACAGAAGATATATTTTCCAAGTAAATGACAAGACTTCACAAGACAGATACAAATTTCTCCCTATTTAAATGTTATAATTCAATAAACGCATTTAATAATTATGTATACAAGTTAATCATTGTTGTAACAAAATTAATCGACGAGAAAACCCTAAAGAATGCTTTGAAGTAACAACACCGCGAGCCAACGTCGTGTGTGGCACAAATTGTATGGTAATATCCGAAGTACGAACATGCAAATTTGTCTACAATTCTGTGAATGGAGTCGCTGCATAAATAGGTGAAATAAGAAACGGAAGACATCCGTTTGCTTAAGTTTTATGATCTCCAAAATAAAAAAATTGCTGCAATCGTTAAGTTTTAAAAGTCTTTTACAAATAAATTTTAGGTTAATTTTTTAAAATTCTTCATTGAACATTTAAAATTGGACATAAGGAAGTATCTACCTGCTACTAAACTACTACAAATTCCCATGCCTAAAGTTTTTACACGACGGAATTGAGAAGCCAATTGTTCTACACTTTTCTGCTTACTATTTACTTATTTTAAAAGATGGAATTAGTGTTATATTTTAGAAACGTGTTTTTTCCCTAAAAGTAAGCATAATTCTTCCCAAGATTTCTTCAAACAAATTTAACTAGAAGAAACAAACAGAAAACACTACCAATACAAAATCTCTCAATTAACTGTGGCCGTAATTACTCGACGTTCACGACGATGCCAAGTCGTGACTGAGCCCAAGCCGTTTTTGTCACTGAAACCAAAGACGACAAGCTAGATAGCAAGATGCATACACTGGCGTTCATAATTTATAAAAAAATAATGATAAAAATTATCATTACTGCTTATGCGCTCCTAACATTTTTGACTGATGACTTCGAAAGCATAGAGGATTCTATTACAGATTTGCCAATCAAACATATTGGCAACTACATAAGGTCTTGCTAAAACTATATTTCTAATTAATAAAATATTTGAGAGGATAGGTAATTAGAGATAAGCCTGCATCAGAGAGTCTTTGTTCATAACAACTTAGTCAGCTTTATTATTATCCTCTTCTTCTTTTTCGCAAGACCGTTCGTGAACTTTCCCAATCTTCTTACTAAAAATCCAAGTATCAAATCAGAGTTTCCTTATAAGATTTTATTTTTAGAATTATGAGCCCTTTCGATGGATGTTTAAGGAATTTAATTCCAGACAAATTCAGTTGGCAATATTTTTACACTACTACGGGTACTACATTCTACACATTATCATTGTTGGTACTGTCTATATAGTAAAATAAAATTCTCGTTGACCCCATAAAACAAATGGTGATATTATCCACTGATTTCAATGGAGCAGCAACTTTACACAAATAGACATAAAGACCAATATAAAACAACTGACGGGAAGATGACACCTTAAGGCTAGAAATCTATTATACATCATCTTCTATGACATTTAGAATTTATTGCCCGTGTCGAGATGACGGAGCGAGTGCAATACACACTGCAACTACAAGTATAAGAAATAACTTTAGTTGGAACAATAATACGCGATTACTTTACAGAATATCATTTTGTATAACTTCAGAAATTATATATCCCTATGTAGATAATTGTCATCATATTTTACGCAAGATTATCTTTTGGCACAATGGTCTACCATACCTAGATATATATAAGTATACTATGACTAGGTATAAATGACAGTGTACTTTAGACGGGTCTTCAATATTATTCTTCTTGAACCCTAAATTAAGAAATAAATAAGAAGAAACAAGCATTAAAAATAACTAAACGAAAAGCATGAGATAAGTGCTAAGTACCATGTCTTGGGTGTACTATAAAAGCAAGATAAAAACAAGAGCGTGTACCAGGCGAGCATACCAGCAACTGTACAATACAATGTAACAATCACGGGCATTCACGGGTCCGGCCGCGCGTCGTCGCCATCGTTATCGGCCGTCGCAATCTCGTCTCATTAACCACTTCGGCAGCAGAATCGTGACCACCTCTGCACGTCCTCAAATGCAACCGTGAAACGTGACAAGCAATGTTGGGGAACATAATAATAGAATTGTACTTGTTTGAATTCTCAAAGATCATTTAACAGTTAGGCGGAAAAGAAAGTGAAGAGTAGCTGTAAAAAGTTCCATTGGATAAAAGCAATATTTGCTTTGTATAGATTGGCGATAGGTAGAAGAAGTTATAATATGTATGATTTATATGATTTCTATTATCATAAAATTTATAATAAAGATAAACAACCAACAACAAATTGGACACAAATTACTGCAGAATTTCAAGTAAATAAATGAAGCACTACATCTCGATTGCACGAGCTTATCGAATGTCGATATAAGTTATCGGTTAAAGCTACCAACCGGCACAGCCAGGTCATTTGTCGTCTCCATTTATAAAAGATTACCGATAAATTTTACGGCCCAATTACTCTTATATTTTGTTACGCGTACTATATAGTAGTAAAGATGCAGCAAATAACTTGGTGTAATGGAGTACACTTAGACATTTTCAAACTAAATAAAATACCCTTATTTGAAAAATCGAGTTCATGTTGGTAATTAGGTATAGCTTTAATAATCATATCAGAAAAGGCAAGAACATTTTTAAGTAAAGACTTTATAAGATACACTTTCCGGTACATCTACTTTGTTGTCTTATTTCAATTTATAAATGAAAACGACGGGCAATATGTACAATCTTTATTTAAAATCATTTTGCACCTATTGCAAAATTTTAAAAACTTAAGCATGCAGATTAGTTCCAGGTGGATTCCGTGTAATTAGAAGAAACAGAAGTAGCTGTGTTTTACACATAAAATTTTAATGCTAAAAACAAGTTCAACCAGACGGGCAAGCTGAAGAATTTCTATAGAAAAGTAAACGACACGTCGTAGAAATAAAATGCGAGACTAATTAACGCATATGGTATTTTATGGAGCTTGTTCAACTTACCAACAACAAAAAATTAATTGAATTAATTTTTGGACCTGAGTGAAAAAACAGTTCTCATGTATAAATTTATCTGTTTACAGGGTAGTCTTCATTACTGTGGTTTATATAACTAGCTTAAGATAAACCAGATCTTGAAAAGCTGGTTTAGATATCATGCCTTAATTGGGTGGAATATCATAAACAATGGGGAGGACCAGACCATCAAAGGCCTCTCCCGATCCATCTATGCCATTCAATAAAATGTTCGCACAGAAACAGGAACAAAGCCTGACGTAATTATATTGTGATTAAAGGTACATACATATCATCACGGGTGCCTTACGGCGGCCGAGACCGCCTAGACGGCCTCAGGATGCCCAGCGGAGGGGTTTTTAATCCCACCTCGTCGTACCCGATGGTATGAGTCTACACCGAACAAGTTGCTAGCTCGTCACGATGTTTTGAATAGACTCAATAACCCATCTATAAAATTATAATTTCACAAGTTGGTATAGTGAAACCGGGACCGACAAGTTTCCGAGGCACTATAGTGGTGTTGTCAAACAAATGTAAATACATTTTTTAATTAAAAACTCATTGGTACACACCGGGATTCGGACCAGGGACCTAAGTGTTTCTAAGTCTAAGGTCTAACCAACTCGGCCACCACGTGTATAATTAAAGGTAAGATATGATAAATAATATATAATCAAATTGATACGATATGATATTCTATTGTTTGATTACCATGTATTAGTATCGTTGTTTCTGGTATACAAAGTAAAAGGTATCATACATATAGGTAATTAATTACAGAGATATTTTACATATTATTGTTTGTATGACTAATGCCCGATTTCACCAACTCTTAGGGAGTCCCTAACTAAGAGCTGTAAATCAAATGACTTTAGTTGGAACAATTATACGCGATTACTTTACAGAATATCATTTTGTATAACTTCAGAAATTATATATCCCTATGTAAATAATTGTCATCATATTTTACGCAAGATTATCTTTTGGCACAATGGTATGTATAAATATACTATGACTAGGTCCCTTAACAGTTAATGACAGTTGTTTCATAGCAAATATGTCAAACTTCTTATTTAGGGGCTCCCTTAGAGTTAGGAATCATTGGTGAAATCGGGCATAAAAACATTTAAGTTCGACTAACCTTAACCTAACCGCGAACGGACGCGCAAATAAATGCTATGAAATATCACAGGGAAAGCGAAGGAAGCGAGCTGATTATCTCTGAAACCTGTTCTTACTGCAACCAACTGCAAGTAAATAATGGTTGGTCCGAGACATTAGTCAGATATCGAACCCAGAACCGAAGCGAATATGTGGGTGGCGACCTGCCTAGGTACACTATAAATATCTGGATAATCATGCGTTTTCGATAGATAGTGTTATATATTAAAATTTTCTTGCTATGTCGTTGTAATGACTTGATTATACTCGTAATATTATGATATATTTACGTTCTTAGAATCTCAGAATTACGATTCTAAGAACGTAAATATATCATAATATTACAGCAGCAAAGGTCCTTCCTTCTTATATATCTACGAAGTAAAGTACAGAAAGAAGAGAGGAAAATTACAAAAAAGTTAAGTATGTAATTAGAAGCATTTTGTAATAGATCTATGAACGTTGTTTTCTAGATTATCTCCTAAGCCTAAGAGTTTCATTGATCTCACGTCTTTGTCGCCGATTATATTCTAAATCTAACTAAACCGAACAAGTGGCGAGTTAGTCACGGTGTTTATAGTATAGACTAGGAAAATTTAAGCAACTAAATAAAATTATGCTAAAATAATAATGATTCAGTGTGCTTTTATAAATTTAAAAAGATAAATATTGCTTTTTCTACATGCTAGTAAAAAAATATTATATTTCTCATTATACAACACAAGCGATATATAATTATAACTATTCCTTATATACTTTATACTATTTATCACTATGATATTGGTAAATCGCAAATAAGGAGATTACAGGGGAAAATTGTATAAAATCAGCAAAAGATCAGGAGAGCAATGGAAGAAATTGGAGGAGGCTTAATTTTTTTATTAAATAGAAGGGACCTTACATTTTTTTTATGTAAAACTATTTTTGAATGATGTTGTGTATAGTAAGGAATAGCTTATAAATAAAAGAAATAAAAATTATTAAATCGTCCATACGTCAAAAATTACTTGTCAAAACTCTAGTGACTACTTTTAGACCGCTTCAAAATTGAAATTCAAGTTACGACTAATAATTTCTTCGAAAACCTTTAATATTTACTCATATGCCGCAGTCAATACAGCAGCAATATTTCATTTAACTTTTAAACTACAATTTTGAACCTAATCCTCTTGTTTATAAAACTCAAACTATCATTGTATGTCACTTCTGACGTATAAGGAGAAGTGTATTTGAATGTATGCACTAAAGCAAGTATTTCTAATGTTTACTTTCTGGCCGGTCTTTCTCACGCACTTTACTTCATATAACATACCCGATCAGTAAGAGCAAATATTCCAAACTGATAATATACCTTAAGTGTTTATTATAATATTTACTTAAAATATAATAAGATAATAAATATAAGAGTAATAAGTGAGAGAACTTGTTACTTGAGAATTTGTTATCAGAAATATATCATCGCCTCAGTAGCCAATAAAGTGCACAGGATGGATTCGCGAACGCCAAAAAACATATAAATGTATATTGTATTCATATATTTATGCATTTTTATAAATTCCTTATTAGGATAATCGTATATTCATTTTTTTGAGATAAAATTGCAATGAAAAATTTATGAAATAAGAAACGGAAGACATCCGTCTGCTTCGGTTTATGATCTCCAAAATTAAAATATCGCTGCAATCGTGTATTTAAAAGTCTTTTACCAGAAGATTTTGGATTTTATTTATTTGAACTCTTCATTGAATGAACATATAAAATTGTTCATAAGGGAGCTTAATTCCTTAGTCATTTTGTACCAGCTTTCTTTTGAGAGTTTAAAAATCGTAATTTGCCGCGAAAGCGAGGTCGTGGATTCGAGTCCCACCAGGAATTTTTTCATTGCATTTTTATATTGTATTCAGTGGTAATAAAGTTTTTTTTTTGAAAAATAAAGAACATGGAGGTGTAGCTTTTACTTACTTGATCCTAATTACATAATTTATTAATATAAACGCTGTTGTTTTGAAATGACCACTAAAGTAATATTTTTAGAATCATTATTCAATATATACCTATATATATATATATATTTTATAAAGATACTATCAAATTTTTTTTTTAATGTGTAGGACAATTTACACAATATTGCTCTGGTCACAAATTAAGCTCTAATAATAGGCTTGTACTATGTGTACCAGAAGCAACAATATAATACATATTATATTTTATAAACACCCAGACCATGATAAACTGTACAGAAAAAACGTACTATATATATATATATTGCCATGGGTGGGAGTTGAACCCACGACCTCCGGACTAGTCACCGGAGGCTGTAATTAGGTATTTACACCTCCACGACCTTTTGTTTTAAATAAACTTTAATATCTAATATCACTGAAAACAACATTTAGGCATTCGAATTCGTGAATGTATTTCCTGGCTTCTTATATAATAAAAGCTTTAAATAAAAGCTTTAAACATAAATCTGCAAAAAAGGGATAAGTGTGGCTTGTAGGCTTGGCTTATAACCGCCAAGTATTGTTTTGACTTATGTAAATTCGGAATGACGTGTTCAAGTGTCACCATGCAGTGACCTATGGAAATAAATTATTTTGTATTTTGTGTATTCAAAATTACACCTGGACATTTAAACTAATAAGGTAGACCATATCAATGATGTAAAGGTACCGTACCTTAGATATGTTAAGCATTGGATAGCTATGGATACCTACTGCCCTAAAATTAACTTGAACTTCGGTTGTCTCGTTGCCTTTTTGAGTTTATTTCCTAAAGAATATACAAAGCTTTTGATACCTTTACAGGAAAAAAGAGTTTTTTTAGAGCTTAGACTTCAGAAGCATGACCTTTCAAACCAGCAGAACCAGCAATATACGTGAGAGCAAGAGTATCTACATATGTAGCATCCCAAATAAGGCATTTCCGTTCTCCCAAGAAAGAAAAAAGCTACCTACCATCGTTTCGTTTTCTATCGTTGTCTTTAGGTTACATATTATTTTGGCTGTAGTTAATGTTGTTTTAATAACTAAATTGAAAGGTCTTGATGATTCTAATCATAGACATTCTTCATGTTAACCTACAACAACTCAAACCATGGTAGGTAGCCATTAGATTAAACTTGACTCCCACAGTTGCAAACAGGATAGATACAAATACTAATAATGCCTAGTCTGAGGCCTATAGCTAAAATATATACCTATGTATATATACAGTACTCAATATTACTGTTGTTAGACACATACATATTTTAGTAATTAAAGCTGACACCGACACATTCCCATGATTCATACTTATATTTAGAATGGCAAATAACTCCGCATGGGGCTTGGTGTCGACTGAAACACTGTTCTCATGAAATTGATTCAACAGATGTTAAAAGCTTTAAGACTTGTAAATAATTATTTCTTGAAAAAATATTTATTAAGTTACTTATTAAGATTTACCATAAATATATATTTTATATAGATGGATGGAAAAGTGAACCAAGAACATTTTTTGGCCAAAGATATAAGCCAGCCTTTGGTCACCAAAAGTTTCAATCAAACGCTTGTGCTCCCTATATATATTAATCAGCTAGGATATTAAAATAGGCTCGTAATGCAAAGTCGTCTTTGTTTCCGCCCATTTCGTAACCTTAACATTTAGCCGAGATAATGCGACCAACGTTCTTAAACAACAATCAAACAATATAATTTAAATAAAAATTAACATCAGTAAATGTCTTCAAAATCCTGAATACATAGCACCAATGGTAGGTATAAATTGTTATCCAAAGTTGATAGCATAGATAACTTCATATCGCTTAATTTTGCTATTCTACTAAACGACCTTGAGATTGTAACAGACGGAAGAGTCAATTGAGTCAATGATGACGACGCGTGCACCAGATCAATGAGCGATTCGTGTGAATCAGGTCACGGGGACAGGACAGAGTAACGACCTGAAACTTATACAATAGAAGGACGAAGTTTTGTAACTAATGAAGCTTATCAAATCATAAGGCTAATTAAATTATACGGCGTATGTATATTATAGAGATAATAAGGCGTCTTTTTGAGGCACAATTTGACACAATATACGAACTGAGGGTCTATCATAAGTTTTTTTTATCTTTGTATTAACGTAAAGTTGATATGTAAGACCATAGGAGCATTTAATTTTGAAGTCTAGATAAATAAACCTTTTCTAGAACCAAACATTTCTAACCTATCTATTTGCGCTACGTTAATACGATTGCAAAAACTCATGGTAGGGTAGTTGTTTTAGAAACGGTAATGTAGGTAGATTGATATAAAAATAGTATTGATAACTGATATAGTGATAAGAAAAATTGGAAACAACATAAATTATATTTTTAAAGGCACTAAGAAATGATAACTTTAAAAAATTGGGTGTTTTTCACATTTCTTCACTATAATAGAATTATAATTTCCTTAAAAGTATAAAGAATAGAAATGGCTGACAATACCTATATTAATTTTGAATCTTAAACAGTAGAAAAAGATAATCAAAGAGATACTCCTAAGACGGCAATAATTCCTTTACCTATTATTAGAATAAACCCCTAAGGAAAGATAACGTAAATTACTATAAAAGGTAAACGAATGCTGCTTCTGGATACCCATAAAGGAATATACCATGATAAAACATAAATATTAATACCTCATTTTAAAACCTAGAACTGCCAATTAGTAGAGAAAGGAGGAAAGACTAAGGGATAAGCAGATAATATGAATCCTGGCCTTATACGGTTGTATGTTCCATAAAGGGATTAAATTTAAACTGATTGGACCTCAGACGTGACTCCACAATACATGGTGCTTCTCGCAAAAGGAGGCTAACACTTAACCCTGGCCCCTTTGTTGGTTAATTGAATCCTAACTTGGATATCTTCCTTATGACTAGTTCTCTTGTTTCTCTGCAATAAGATAGGGCATAACTTCTGTGATAGGAATTGTGTACGGAACATAAATATTTTGTATTAGGATTCTTGAAATGATAGTCTGAGATTTAGACTTAGTAATACTACCTAACCCCCTTCGTCTAATCTAACCGTCAATTTTAGATTACTAACTTAATAATCGAAAATTGGCGGTTTCTATGACCAGTGACGTATTTGTATGAGAAAGGGTTTCAATAATTTGATCATAACAGTCATTCATCCAAGTGAATAATTTTGTCGATGTCTATAATGAATCAGTTATTTACTAAGAATATCCTTAAACTAATAATAATATTATTGAAGCAGAATTTCATATAACATGTATTTTTGATTATTAGTATTAGTGATATTCAAATAATTTGTATTAAATCAATCCTACTACCGATGTTAAAAAGGAAACCTGTTCCCCATTATTTATCAATAAAACGCATTTGCCCCATTGATTTAAAACAATTTGTTTGTCGTTGTCAAACCCCCACGAACCCTTGTTCGTCACGTCCCTATTTCCATAACAATGGACAGGTACAAAAACTCCACCACCACGAAGTTGTATCGTTCTCATCCTCTCTATAATTTATGGAAATAGCTGCGAACAAAAACACTAACAAAGGTGTCTACTCGAAAATTAAGTAGATGGGTTCGGTTGTATCGTGTCCCTATTGTCTACTTTACACTACTTTAGTAGACCGCCTCGTAAATATCCTTACTTCTTGTATTCTTCTTGTTGGAGGTTTGTTTGTGCATTAACGGAAAAATATTTCTCTAGCTTCTCACAGTTTGTATTGCAATTAAAAGCCAAGCGAATTGGAATATGCAGTATGCTTTGATCAGCTTTGCTTTACAAACTTAGAAGATCGTTGTTCTCCAATTAACCATAATCCAGCAGCGATCTGTTATCTGCGGGACGCGCTCTTTGTCGCCGCCTAACACCGCCAATGGCTGGTTGCTAATTGGACAAAATTTATTGCGTACGCGCATGTTTTCGATGGCCGCCATTTCTTTATAGTCATTTGAATACATGGAATTTAAATCAATCACCTACTTTGTTTAGGTAAAAGTAAACGTGGTCTAAATTTCAATTAGATTTTACAGCCGTGCGATTATTTTATACCTAATTATATATTATATCTCTATATAGTTAGCGAAAGAACATAATAAATAAATTTAACAACGACTTTAACCAATAGTTTAAATAATATTTTTTTAGGTTACACAATTCGATAACAAGATAAATTGTAAAGTAGGTAGTTCTATTTTTACAATATTTCACAAATCCGAAGATGAGTTGGTGGTTGCGGTTAGATTGCAACAGACTCTAGTTTGTTTCGTAAGGGCCCACGCGAGATTCATTAGTTTTTGTTTACTTGTTCTCTGCGAATCGCCATTCGGTTCCAAACTATATAACTAGTTATAGTCAAACGTTAACCCAGTTAAGAGGAAAGCGGCCCTTCTACCTATAATGTATTGCTTTCTATTTTTCGACAGCGCCCGGGTTGCTATGAATTTGGGATGTGGGCGAACTTGATATTTTGGTAAGAATCAAAAGGCGCATTTGTTGCATCTAAGAGAACAAAGAGTAGCGAAGATGTACCTACAGTTTTTCAACCAAAAATTGTTTGTACACTTTGTAACATTTTTATAAACCTTTTAGACGTGTGGTAAAAGATAAATATAATAACAGAAAACAAATTATACTGAATAAGATTAACACCGGTATTCATAAAAACTCGTAGCCGATGGTATGAGTCTACACCGAACAAGTGGCTAGCTCGTCGCGATATTTTAAATAGACTCAATAACCCATCTATAAACAGTTTCACAAGTTGGTATAGACGGGAAACGTGCTCACCGAGGCACTATAGTGGTGTTGTCAAACAAATGTACATACATTTTTATTAATTAAAAACTCATTGGTACACACCGGGATTCGAACCAAGGACCTAAGTGTTTTTAAGTCCAAGGTCTAACCAACTCGGCCACCACGTATATTATAATAATAATGAATATGCGAAAATGAGACATAACCTTCTATAACTAAAATGTTTATGAAAGTCTAAATAAGTTTTAGTTTTAGTTTTTTTAAATAGGGCCACAAAACTTTAACAAAAATAATAAGAAACTAATAATCACCGATAACATGAATAAATTAATTTTAATAAAGTTATTTGAATGCATCGAACATGTATCTACTAACATTTATTTATCTGTGAACACATATTTAAAGAATTGTATTTCCATTGTAACTTTATAAAATAACGGTGATCCCAAATTTAATGGATTTGAACTCTGTTATGGTAACAGCAAATATACCATAAACATGTTTAAATATTCAAACTGGATTAGATTTACCGGTAAAGACTTAATAAAAAATACGAATGGAAATGATGCTTAAACCAATATTTATTTAATAGGATTCAATTCTAACACCAACTATAACGATGTCGCTGAAATGCAATCAAATTGATTTACGACTGTCATGTGACATTTCAATAAACATTATGAAAATTCATGCAAACATTAAAGCTGTCGTACATGGAAAGATATTTGCATACAATTGGCTGCACCTTAATAGGGATGTAAATTGGTGGCGAATTATGGGTCAGGTAATGACATCATAGCAAAAAGTTTTTAATATGGAATAAAAAATAACTTATTTAATTAAATAAACAATACGATTAATTAACAAAATTAAGCATATAGGTACTTTAAACCTGTTCTGACTTTATATTCAGTTTTTTTTATTATTTTTAATCTTGTAAGCTATACATTTCTTATTATAACATACATACTCGTACATACATATCATCACGGGTGCCTTACGGCGCCCGAGACCGCCTAAACAGCCCCAGAGTACCCAGCGGAAGGGTTTTAATCCCACCTCGTCGTAGCCGATGATATACCGAACAAGTGGCTAGCTCATCGCAATGTTTTGAATACACTCAATAACCTATCTATAAACAGTTTCATAAGTTGGTATAGTGAAACCGGGACCGACAGCTTAACGTGCTCTCCGAGGCACTATAGTGGTGTTGTCAAACAAATGTACATATTTTTTTTAATTAAAAACTCATTGGTACACACCGGGATTCGAACCAGAGACCTAAGTGTTTTTAAGTCCAAGGTCTAACCAACTCGGCCACCACGTATATGTATCTTATTACGCCACGTATCTTATTATAAATTTACTAATAATAATAAGTATATATTTAACGAAAACAGATTATTTTGCTTAAGTCCTTTAAATAAATGAATGGTGTACCAAATTATATATATTACCCATTGTAGCATATTTCGTCTTCAAGGTGCTTTTGAGAAGTGAAACACGTGTTAACAAAAGTATAAGTTTGTTAGTAAAATTTCCTTGCCCATGTAACACATAATTTAATATACTAACATGAATATATTGCAAAGTAATATTATAATATTACAATCATTTAAATAATTATATAGGTAACATTATACGTACAATGACAAAGTCAAATAACTATTAAAAATATATCCCCTAACAGCACTATTTAAAAAATATAACCTTTAAAATTCTATGAGACTAGGTAAGGTCGGTATAGTTTTTTGTTCAGAATTGTATGCCACTTAGCCTCAATAAAAGCAATAGGTTAACCTATAGGTTCAAAATGCCGCGTTGTTATTTGAGCAATGAACGTAGATTTCCTAACAATAGTGAATTTTATATATATTATATACGTGGTGGCCTAGTTGGTTAGACCTTGGACTTAAAAACGCTTAGGTCCCTGGTTCGAATCCCGGTGTGTACCAATGAGTTTTTAATTAAAAAAATTATGTACATTTGTTTGACAACACCACTATAGTGCCTCGGAGAGCACGTTAAGCTGTCGGTCCCGGTTTCACTATACCAACTTGTGAAACTGTTTATAGATGGGTTATTGAGTCTATCCAAAACATCGCGACGAGCTAGCCACTTGTTCGGTGTAGACTCATACCATCGGCTACAACGAGGTGGGATTAAAACCCCTCCGCTGGGTACCCTGGGGCCGTCTAGGCGGTCTCAGGCGCCGTAAGGCACCCGTGATGATATATATATATATAATGAATTTTAGTCAATTCATTATAAAATAACTAGCTGTTAACAGTAAAGTGTACAGTTTATAAACGGATGTCATTTGGAAAACAATGCCGAACATTAGAAAGTTAATGAATGGCATGGTTAAGAAACTCATCAAAATTGTGAAAGTTTTTTTTTTTTTTTTAATTTACTGAAGTTGTTAATTTATGTAATGAAAAAAATACTAAACCCCCAATTTGATGACGTCAAAATTATAAATACAAAAGTGAACACACTAGTCAATGATTCAATACATGACGCAGTGTCTATTCCTCAAAGAGCAGATGAAATGAATTCTTTGAAATTTTATTCATCATCAGGAAAAGCATATTTATAAGACAAACTAATAAAACTTGATATCACAATTAAATTATTACAAAATATACTTAAACAATATGATAGTGATAATATGTCGAACAGGATAAGTAAAGAAAGATATGAAGGTAAAGTGCAAAGAGAAGCAATTTGTATTGAGATAATGTCTAGAGTATAAGCGTCCATATCCTGTATAGATTACACCGAAGAGCTTGCAACTTATTTAACTATAAATAACCAATAAAAAATATTTATAACTTATTGATTTATAAGCGAAATTGACTAAAATTATTATGATTATAAATGGAAACCACAAAAGTAGACGTAAAGTGTTGCAATATTAGGAGTGTGTTCCAAATCTGGGATTGCTATTTTAGTATATCTTACTTTTTCCTAAAAGACCGTACTAAGAAGGTAGTTTCAAATGCAAATCAAAAATTATACAATTATTATTATTTATAGTAGGTATATGACGGTAAAATACAGAGTCAAACCTCCGTCACCCATGAACTTAACATAGCGATGCAGTCAAAGAGTCCGCAAGATTATATTCTACGTGCGCATGCCATTGTGATCTTTATCACTGAATATAATCTCTATAAACAGTCTAATATTAAAATTATGACTGCAATAAAGATGCATAAGCTTTTTCAAGCAACAGTTTATAAGCAATATACACGTTTTTTAAGAAACTGTTAAAAATGGCATAACATCCTGCAAGAGTTTAATAGTCCAACCGTCCGCTCCAGTTTTTCATTTATAAAAGTATGCACTTTGACGTTTCGTCATATGTGCTATTGCAACTTTAAATTCTGTTTTTTTTTTAGTAAAATATTTTATTAAAAACGTGTACCTAGATATAGATATTCGTAATGCAATTATAGTACCAAAATAATAAATAAAATAGCACTTTTATCTCAAGCCATTGTGTGTTATTATTTCCTTTATAAGCCACGTTTTCTTTACCTAATAAAGTTGAAGAACCCTACGACCGCTGTTCCAAAGTAAATAAAGGAATATTAGTAGATTTTAAGATATTAAGATTTGAAGTAGATTTGCGGGTCGCTCAATCTGGTGTCAAAAGTTACATTTACAAGCAAGTAAACATAATATTGATCAGTTCAAACTATGTAGTCGTCAACATGGATTTGAAATATGGATAAGCATTGGATATATTATAGTATAACTTTAGCTAGAATAAATTGTAAAGTTGTACAAAACTTAAAAGAGAAACTTAAAGGCATTTATTTAAATAAATAATAATAATATAGAGAAGGTATATAGACAAACTAGCAGTTTCAGCTTATAGACCAGACTGGTATTTTAGACTCACGGCGCTTAAAGAAAGTGATACTTAATATAATGAAAGTTCGTCCAAAAGGAATTCCAAGCAAAAGTTTTTCAATTACATATTTTGATATTGGAATCTTTAGGGTAATTTCTCTTAAAAACACTTAAAATATTGATATTTTGTTAGCGCTAAACACAGAGAAGAAGAGCGTTGATATCGTAAAATGTCACACTTTCGCGGTGTCAATCTGGGCTTCTTAAAACCACGCGTTGGACCCAACACCCGCACCAAAACCCAAGTATAGAATTATCTCTTTAAATTTTCATTTATGGTCTCTACGTACAAATTTGTTACGACACCAAAAAGAAATACATTATTTAAATAGCTTGTTAACAATAGATTTAACATTAAATTCAAGTCTCAAACTTCAGAGTAGAGTTACAATTACAACGGGTACATTTCAACTCAGAACCTCAATCAAACCGCGTGGAGAGTTTATCAAACAAAGTGTTGAAAGTGGTTGCTTTGAGTAATGAATCACGATCTGAGAAAACAGGCAATTATTCTCATTTATATCCCCCACATCATGGACCACATGAGTCACCAGGGAAGCTTCAACACGCATGTGGTACGCAACTGTTTTATAAAGAATTTTTAATATGAGAATAGAGCGTTAATTGATTTTGTAAATAAAGTTTGGTTTAAATTTGTTTTGTTTATTTTTATAAATATATACTAACACTTAAAATAGATATTTTTGTTAAATATTCTAAATTTATTAGAATAAATAAATATCATCACGGGTGCCTTACGGCGCCCGAGACCGCCTAGACGGCCTTAAAGTACCCGTAAGGGTTTTAATCCCACCTCGTCATAGTTAATGGTATGAATCTAATAATCCACTGAACAAGTGGCTAGCTCGTCGCGACATTTGGATAGACTCAAAAACCCATCTTTAGACAGTTTTATAAGTTGGTATGGGTAAAACTGGGACCGCCACCTTAACGTGCTCTCCGAAGCACTATAGTGGTGTTGTTAAATAAATGCACATACATTTTGAGATAAAAAAAATCATTGGTACTCACCGGGGTCTAACCAACTCGGCTACTACGTATATATAAATTTATTAATAACTGTAAGTCTGACCGATAGCGTAATAAATTTCCAAATTATATAATTTATTCAACAGGCTGCAATATATGACGAGCTTGAGTAATTTCAAAGCTAGCTGTGCCTCGCGGTTTACCCGCCGTTTAATTTAAAATAAATTGGATCAAAAATAAAATACAGCTCATAATAGCGATGTAAAACGTTTTTAAATCAGTTACAATTAAAAAACAATTGAATCTCTTCTTAATATTAGTATTGATGAGCACGCTGGTATATGGCAAATATAAATATAATAAGGTATATATGTTTTTAAAAACAGGAACTCTAAATTTAAAAGTTAATATCCTAGACAATGCATCATTAAATATTAGTTAAAAACTGGTCTTAATTTAAATAGAAAACAAATTACCAAAGCTCAAAGAAGATCACGATCAGGCGGGATT
The DNA here is from genome assembly GCA_947458855.1 of Monopis laevigella. Classification (NCBI taxonomy): domain Eukaryota; kingdom Metazoa; phylum Arthropoda; class Insecta; order Lepidoptera; family Tineidae; genus Monopis; species Monopis laevigella. The sequence continues at coordinate 23,557,629 of OX381580.1, read as the reverse complement.
ATCTAAATAAAAGATATACAGATAAAGTGAGTTTAAAACAAACGCTAATAACAACAGCAAACAATAGATACTCGTATTTATCTGACGAACGGAAATCGGAACTTTGGACGGGAAACCAAGTGGGTGGCCAGAAATAAATATTTGACCTAATGACGAAATATTGTTCCTCAAGTCTAACAAATAAACGAAGCTTTCTTTTTGCATATTTAATTTAATAAGTAATAAAAATTTCAAATTTTCTTCTAGCAAACTTTACTTATATTTATTTATAATGTTTTAATGTTTTTTTGTGGGAAAAGCAGTAAATCCAAATTAAGTCTTCAAAATGTAATTCGGTTTTTTTGTTGTAAGACTTTACGGACATTTATGAAGAGTAAAAAAAAACAATAAGGAGAGAGGGCGTTTGGTTAGGCTTCTTCTTTTATTCCCACACAGGCTATCAAGATGTTGTAGGTAGATTCATTATTTTCATTAGCTTGATAGAATTTTAGATCTTATTTAGATTTAAAAGATGGTGCTATTAAAAGTCATGTCGGAGAAGTTATAACTGTGAATGAGGCAAAAGAAGAGAAAAGTAAAGATAAAAAAAAATGCTTTAAGCAGAGGTTCAAGACAGGAAATATAACCAATAATAACTACCAAGCTAAGATAAAAAATATTTAAATTTAAACTCAAGATGAATGAATGGTGCATTTAAAAATATTCATTGTTCATGGCCGGAACCTCTTGATCTAAAACAAATCTCAAGTGCAATGTTAAGATCATACTATCACTGACACCTTAAATAGACACCACTAGATAATTCATATCACAACAAACTGATCGGGCGTATATACGAACATACTACGATATATACATCAGAGATTTTACTGGATCTTAAGTGTCTTTATATCTGATGATGCATTTCGATACTCATGCTGATTTAACAGCAAAGTATTACCGTTCCCCGCGCATTACGATGAGTCGGTAAAGCTACCATACATTTATGTAAAACCTTCCCCCCGACCCTCAATAAGAGCACTTTCCCAGCAGTTAGTACACTAACTAAAAAAAAAAAAATGTTACGCGGAGCTTGGAAAAGGCATGAACGATTTCTTCTGGAGATTATATATACTATAGACTTTGGCTTTCTACTGGTTCAGGTCTGTGGTCCAAACTCTCTCCAGACGAAACCACTTGAAAGACGAATCACACATCCCCTACTATAAAGAACCATTTACGATTGGAACGTGCCACTAATACTGATAATAACAGCATTGGTTTATCATTATATGAATAAGGATGTATTTAAAATAAGGATATATTTAAACATAAATGCCTGTATCTTTAGTTAAATTTCCTTTACAAAATTGGTTATTCAGAAGTTCAGCTTTTGGTTAACCAATTTTGTAAACAGTTTTAGTTTTGTTTCTAAAGAAGCTGTTAGTTCGATAACTATAATCGATCTGGGCACAGCACAACTAGTTAAACTGATGAATAATGTATAAAATATTTTTAGTTCTGACAATGTGGTTCGTGTTTATACTCTTAAAGTGAAATTGGAACAAGTTCTGCAATATACTCACTGTCGCAACTTTACTAAGAAAAATATCAGTGTAAATTCTTACTTGTTTTATTGAATATGGGTATGATACCGTACAATGTTAGTTCCTATATTCTAAAAAACTTGGTAAAATTCATTGTACTAATTCTTACCCCCAGAAAATAAATAATATAATGTGGGTTCGAACATTTCCCACATATAATAATTTCAGTTGTTAAACAATGGCATATAATAACCAATGATGCCTAAGGCATTAAGCTTGCATATGACCAAATTTATTTTATGTGCAATAAAGAATTTAAATTATAATAAATAAATACCATAAGGGAGATGTTTCTAAAAATAAGAATTTTAATTGGTCAAAATAGTTATGTAAATGTTGAAATAAAAATATTACTATATATTTTAAATACGTTCTAGAATCTAGATTATCAATTTAAAGTAATATATAATAAATGGTAACAAACATTTAAAACATTAGCTTTTCTTAAGACACCCGCTGTTGGATTTTACCTACAATCGCCACTTTATATCATTTTAACACATTGTGCTATTTCACCAGAAAGTATTAGTGTAATTAACGTTCTATTAACTCAAAAAAAGACTTCTTGTATTACAAAAGTATCTTATGACGTCAACCTATGTGAGTGAACCTCTTAATTATAAAGATATGACGTCAAACAAACTCACGTCATGTTAGATACAGTAAAGTTCTGTTCTTCATGTGATGGTGTTTTTTTATGGTAAAAGTGTTTTATTATTATTAAATAAAAATACCAACACGGGTGCCTTTTTGGCTCCCGAGAACCTTTTTTTAAACGGTTTCAGGGTATCCAGCGGAGGGATTAACCCATCCTCATTTCGCCAATGGTATTCGGACGGAGGCAACACCTACAAGCGAGCTTGTTGCGGTGTTTATGATGGCATAGCCTCGTTGTATAAAGCGGTCACCCATCCCAGGTCCGGCGTTGTTGTCATCTACTTAACCTTGTTATCAGTTGCGCAGTGACATAACCACTAGGCTGGGGCCACTTTTACACTTTTACTTTTATTAGTATACACAAAATAAGACCTTTAATGATTAATTGGAAAATGATATACGAGAAGATTTGGTGGCAGCAAAGTAATCAATTATCTTCCGTCTTCAGTAAGAGTATCATTTTAAGTAGATCCATCGATCATTTTCGACTTAAAAGTTGCCGACAACGATACTCATCGCTTTCTCTTTCATTGAGATAAACAATTAAATTTTAAAATCTCAAAGTCAGTGTAAGTAATTATTTTTTAAGAGTACACTCAAAGAATTTAATTTTGTTAAGAAAATAAAAGATGCTGATGATTTTAAGCAAGATGATTAGGTATACATATCATCACGGATGCCATACGGCGCCCGAGACCGCCTAGACGGCCCCAGGGTACCCAGCGGAGGGGTTTTAATCCTACCTAGTCGTAACCGATGGTATGAGTCTACATCGAACAAGTAGCTAGCTCGCCGCGATGTTTTAAATAGACTCAACAACCCATCTATAAACAGTTTGATTAGGTAAATTTTGTAAATAAATAAATTACCACCGCCCATATAGATGCAAAAACCGTCAAGTGAACTAGTCATGTTTCGGTTTGAGTCTGTCGGTTCACTGGTTTTCAGGACACTATTGCATTGATTTCTTATTGCGGTAATAGTATGTTTTCAGCGTACGTAGCGTGCAGCTAATTTGACGATAAAGCAGTGAGGCTATTAAAGTAAACTCGTAATGCAAATTCGTCTGTCGTCGCTCTTTTCTTACCCGCATAAATTAGCCTGCAAAGTGGCAATGACCAATGCTATTAAACAACAACCTATTGATCGACCCCACATAATCATGAATTTTGTAGGTCTGCTCGATCTGGTCAAATGGCGTGCTCCAAAGGAAAAAATATTGTTAAATTTTATAGTCCCACTTGGGCGCAAACTAAATTGAAGTGTGAACTGCATCAATGTATGAATTGATACTTTTAATAAAATAATATTAGTAGAATTTAATAATACTATCAAACTCAAACGATAATAATACTCATAAAATACTAATAAAAGTTTTAGATACAATTATCGTTTTAGCAATAGGTGATTTAGCATTATATCTAGTGTCCTGCATAGGTCATAAAATCTAAGATACGGCTTGTAACATGAATGTTTATGTGCCAATAACGTCCTGCAGAGGTTAGATGTTAACTGTCGTAAAGAAGATGCAGCATCTTTATGGCTGCTTTCTCACAATGCTCATGTATCCCGAAGGGTTAGGGTTATAAAATTAAATGTTAGTGCTTAAACGTAACACCTAAATGTAGAGAAAATATAGACTGTGAGAACAGTAGTGATCTAGTGGCTAATAATGCAACTGATGAATCCGTAGTCGAAAGTTAGGTAGATGAACGTTTAAACTAACGAGCGTTTAGACTATGATCATAGGATTGTTAATAGTGACGTCTACACGCTATTAAGAAATAACAAACAATCGTAATAAGATATTAAAAAAGTATGAGTGATAAACCTGATACAACTTGGTGTAGACAATTTTCCACAGCATCATTCTCCACATTTGATATAGCAACACGGAGAAATTTGTGAATCAACTTACCTGAAACAAAAACGATATGAAATGTACAAACGGTAATTAAAGGTAAACGATTCATTTATGACTTATAATTTGATCAAATAGGCAAATCGATTGACTACGAAACATTTAACATGTCTAAACAAATCGACCTTTTTAGTGATGAAATCAAAGATATAGTTAGCATTGATCAATAGCAATTTGAACGTGATTTGCCTCCTCAATCATTTTGAGAAACGATGCGTATTCAGATCTAGTCATAGATTAGTCACTTAAATTATTGCGCGTTTAGCTTTGAATATAGATTAGCGATTGTTGGGATGTTAATGGAAATTTAACTTGGGCTGTATTGAAATGTATGAATAACTCGGTTGAGTAGTTTTAGATCAATTTTTGCGCACAAGATGATCTCATGGCTAAAATTAATGCGAACAATATAAACATATGTTTCGCATTAATCCTAGTAAATAGTGACTAAATATATAATAATATAGTCCATTATATACGTAGTGGCAGGTAGCATTTTGACCTCCCTATGACGTCAATTACATCGATAATGACACTAAGTTGACGTCATAGGGACGTCAAAATGCTACCTGGGTGGTTCTAACCCCGGTATCAATATTTTCCAGTTTCACAATACGAACTTGTGAAATTGTTTATAAATGGGTAATTGAGTCTGTCCAAACATGGCGACGAGCTACCCACTTGTTCGGTGTAGACTCATACTATCTACGGCTACGACGAGGTGGGATTAAAAACCCCTCCGCTGGGTACCCTGAGGCCGTCTAAGCGGTTTCGGGCGCCGTAAGCCCCCGTGATGATATTTATATATCTAATATAATCAAATAATGTAAAGAATAGCGATATTTATATTTAAGTAAATTATATCATAGCGGACTTGAAAAATTGTACTTTGGGATAATATGAGGCTCTACTTAACAAACCCCATTGGACCCCACTTTCCCAATGGAACCATGTATAGCAAATTAAAATAAAATTGCTTCCGCATACAAACTAGCAATGTTAACAAACTATTTTATGGAGAAGCAAAATTTCTCCCTAATTTGGCTTTATTTAGAAGCGTTTATAGTTAATTAATGAATTTCTGATAATTCTTATGATAAAACTCCATCAATAAATGCTTTTAATACAATAATCTCTCCAGATAGAACCCCTATAATTTTCACCCTACGCGTGAGTATTTACTTATCGTTTTATAACGCGCTATCGGTATTTTAATTAACTTTAACGTCTTCTCAAGCGTCGCTCTTGGCGATCATGTGTGATAACCAGAGGAAAATAATAATCATAGTAATTGGCTTTAATTTAATAATAGCAATGCAAGCGATGCTATCGGACAATAACACAGTATGTAAACATTGCACCGCGAGCTTTATCATTTTAATAGAATGCTTTTTAGGATATTTGTTTTCAATGATTTGAAAAATATTAAAAGAATTAACATCCACTATGCTATGCTAAAGTTGACTAGTTTTGTATTACAATAATTTTTAGAAGTTTAAAGATTAGAAATTATACCAACATTTAAATCCATCTTTACATTTTCACTTACTCTCGTCAACAGTTATCATAATTATTATTGTTGTTATACATAAATCTAAGCTGAATTTTAAATTTATTTTATTATTTCTTTAAATATTTCTACAATAATGAATTTTATGTGAACAAAATAGGATTTGGATTAAATAACTAATCTTAAGCAATCGTATCTTAAGTATTCGTTTACAAAATAATTATGGTCTCAATCGGTTCTATGAAAGTATTTACGATGGGTAGTTTATTTTAAATTACATTGTAACTTGACTCTCTACCAACAATTTATTTGATTAAAAGATTTGATTTGAATCTAACAAATTGTTTTTAAATCATTTATAAAATGTTGTGGTAATAACAATTTTTATTTTATTATATTCTTACAAAATAATCTTATTCTAAAATAATATTTAGCGTTACGAATTAATTTTATTTAAATCTATCTGAGTTTTATTACTTGTTGCATATAAATAAGCTTTTCTTGGTTCTAATAATTAGTTCCAAGCTGTAAAAAACATTTTTATAATCTACTAGCGGCCCGTCCCGGCTTCGCACAGGTTTGTATAACTTTAACTATATGCTCAGCGCACGCCACGGAAGGCCTCAGAAACGATACTTTTCCCCCGTTTTTAAAACATTTTTGGTTACTGCTCCACACCTATAGGACCTAGCGTGATATTATATAGCCTATGTTACTTCTGAATAATGCAGCTTTCTAATGGTGAAAAAATTATTGCAATCGGTCCAGTAGTTTTTGAGTTTATTCATTACAAACATACAAAAATACAAAAATACAAATCTTTCCTCTTTATTATATTAGTATAGATTAGTATAGATGTAAAATGTCACCAAAATCATTTTTCATAGAAGCTTCTGATAGGTCTGTTGTCTTAAGGGGCGGTCTCCCTTGAAGTTATTATTCCATCTAAATTGGTTCTCTCTACATATTTAAAGCTCCATACAACAGTGTAATTGTGACGTCCATACACTCTAACCCGTGTTAACCTCTAGTCGCGTCTGGTGCACGCGTGCCGCCTTTGTAGGTAAGATTTTATCTCATTTTGTTTATTCATAAATTGTTTTAATGGGTCCGTTTTATTTGGGTAACTAAGTCATAATTACAAAAACAATAATATTTCTTATGGATAATATCTGACGAAAGATATTTTGTTGGTAAGAAACCAAAGAGCCTGATGGATCAAGGAATATGGTTATTTTTGTTTAGAAAATTAACCAGTCAATTACGTCTCATCTAGAAAGTTTCATCTTTCTAATCAATCGGTCCAAAATGTGAAAATAATTAAGATCACGTTAATTATTTTTCAAATTTCTAAAGTTCCAATTTGTATTTTTGTCTACAAATATAAACAAACAAAAATCCTCATCTACAGGTTACAAAATAGGTGTTACAATATTTATGAGAAGCTCTCTGTATTCAGACATGTTGGCGTACACGTCACAATACTCGTATATACCTAAGCAATTAAGTATAGGTACATCAAAAACTTACACTACACTGAATTTTCAAGTAAATATTAATTTAGAGCCTAATATTTCTTAACTACTTTTAACGATACAACTTGAAATATTATCATCATCATCATCATCATCAGCCTGGAAATAAATATCCATGAACGTGGTTCTATTACTGATATCTTTAATATGCCTACTACCATACTATCTACTTCAGGTTCGTCTGTGATTTGAATAGGTACTCGACTAACAAAATTTACTTTATTTCAAAGTTCCTTACAAACATCCCAACCAAAGAAACCTAACAAAAACCAAATGTTAATAAATATAATATCATGTTTCGCTTTTTACATTAGACTCCTTCGGTCCGCCGCATCCGTTCGGATTATCCTCTCATATTTATTTTTTCTCTTCTTAAAGCATCTCGTATTATAACCACATTAATAAGCCTGGTAGGTTGAAAGACCGCCTTTTACGAGCAAACCCAATGTGGTGTAGGGTTACAAACGACTACTATATTAAATACATACAGCAGATGCTTTTCAACGGAATTAAATGTATAAATAATTTCATATTCAAATATTTGATAGGTAAGAAATAGTCATTGATAGATCCACTTCATCATTCAAACAACAATACCGAAATGGATTCTACTGTAGTCTAGTGATTACGGCGTTATTTATTTTAAGTTAAGTACATATTAGTGCACATTTTTTAAAGCATACAAGGTAAACTTGGAGTCCTCATAAAAGCTATACTCAACATTAAACTAAATTCCACATTTTGCTCACTCAGTTACTATTATATACTCAAATATATATGTATGTAACATAGCCTTCCATACAAATTTAGATGTCCCCAACAAACAGACAGACAGGCAATTTATAAATATTTGCTAATGGGTATAATAACACACACTCATACTGTATTTACAATAGGCATGTTTACCTAAGTATAAATAAAAATTATAATTAGTAAGTCCGTTGTTACGTACATTGAATATTTTATTATTATTTTCCTACCTTTTTTTTTTCATTTTATATTTATTAACTTGTATCAATTCTTGTGGCCCCTACTGAGCCAGTAGTTTTTAATTTATATTGTATCTTAAATGGATTGTGTGCCTGATTATATGTGTATATTTAAGTAACTACAAGGAAGAGACTAATTAACACGACACAGGGAATCTTAGTGTGGTGAATAGTGAAATATATACCTTTGTAAATCTTAATATTTATATAACTAGCAAGCAATTTTTTGTTACTTTGTTATTTTTGTGGCTTCGAATAAATACTTAAAATATATTATTAAACACTTTAAACACATTAGACAAATTAAATTAAACATTAAATAAAAACATAAATTCCATATCAAACTGATCATTATTGAGTTGATTCCCACTCTTGGAAAAATAATATTAATACGTTTTTCTGTATGTCTGTGGTTACTTATATCACTACAGGCCTATTATACCTGGGCATTGTTTGTGAAATCTCCTACATATTTGACCATTGCATTGTTTGTGAAATCTCCTACATATTATTTATAAGTTGTTTTATAGGACAGCGTGATATAGATGGGCAAATTTAATTCAATGGGCATTGTCAATTGATAGCAAATCTTGCCTTCTATTTCCCTGAGATTCTATCTTTGCTTGACCAATATAATATATTTTTGTTTTTAATTAATTGACCGCCTCCGTAGACTAGTGGTTGCGCCTTTGGCGTTGTATCCGGAGGTGGTGTGTCCAATTCTCACCTATGGTAAAAAAAATGTTTAGTACGTTTTTTCCTTACAATTTGTCTATAGTCTGGGTGTTAATAAAATATATTATGTATTATATCGTTGTTTCTGGTAAAAATAGTACAAGCCTGGAGCTTAGTTTATGACCAGAGCAATATGTGTAAATTGTTCTACATATCTGTAAGTATTTTGTATCTATTTACCTTTGAGAGTTATTTTGGATTTTATAACTTATAACTAAAAAAGAATCAGCTCTAAATCTCAGCTTGTTTTTTACCCATAAAATACGCTTCATTACGCAGATCTTTCAAAATAATATTTACAAGAAATGTTATGAACCTCTAATGGACTATAAACTACCTGAAACTTGCCAACTCATCCTAAGATGTTTCAGACGATGACGTCACCGGCCACCGACCCCAGTTTTTATTACACGAGACGAATGAAATTTGCAGTCGAAATCAAAATAAAAGCTCTTGTTATTACAAACATTACTTTGTTGTTAAAAGCTTAAAGTTTAGTTTTGAAGTAACCCCTTTTAAGGAAAAAGCAGTTTTAGGAATATAATTTTAAGACAACTTTAAGTGAGATAGATATGAAATATTTTTCTATAGGCGGGAGTAAATCTTTAATATTAGTTTATACACTATAGTGCCTCGGGGAGAACGTTAAGCTGCCGGCCCCGTGGTTATTGAGTCTATTCAAAACATCGCGACGAGCTAGCCACTTGTTCGTGTAGATTTATATCAACAGGCTACGAAGAGGTGGGATTAAAAACCCTCCGCTGGGTACCCGGAGGACGTCTAGGCGGTATGTAATAAATCTTTATGTATTTTTTGGCCTTTAAATGCCTTTTATTCTATACCGTCAAACTGATATTTTTTTCGACAAATGAACCTTTCTATAGTTTCAGTAAATCTCCCTTGACTCTTATTCTACAAATACCTGTAGAATGCGGTTTCAAATCGGTTTATTACTTCGTTTTCTGTTTGCGCTTTTTCTTACATGATTTCTTTTTGCACAGCTCCTAAGGTTCGTAGCGTGATGTTAAATAGCCTATATACTATATACATTCCTTAAGAATTGGGTTATTAAATGCAAAAACATTTTTTTTATAATCCGACTAGTATTAGATTTAGAGATTAGCGTTATCAGACAAAACTCCTTATTTTATTAGTATAGATCGCTTCTCTATATTAACTCTAAAGTTTATAGAACGTTGGTCACATTAATCCATGATTAAAATTAATTAACATTGCATAGTACGATTATTGAAATGCCACGTCACGTAATTTCTACTAATCATGTCCAGTGTTAATTAACTAAGTTTGATCAAAGTTTTAGAAACTGGGACTAGTCATCTGGTTTCGCACGATTTTTTTATTTTTTTTATATGTAGGACAATTTGCACATATTGATCTGGTCACAAACTAAGCTATACCCTTGTATTATGTGTACCAGAAAATGAAATAAAACTTATTATATTTTTATAAACATGGTCTGGGCCATGACAAACTGTAGGTACAGAAAAACTTACTAATATATTTTTGCCATGGGTGGGAATCGAACCCAGGACCTCGGTATACAAACCCAAAGGCGCAACCACTAGTCTACGGAGGCGCTCAAATGATTTATGTTGTATGCAGCTTTTATTATTTTAATTATTATCTGCAGGTAAGTAAGTATATGTTACCTACGAGCCCACACAGGCCGTACCTACATAACTGCCCTGGGTAACATACTCACATGGGCACCGCCTTCACTAAGTATAAATTAAGGTTTAATTTGTTCATTGGTCACGATTTATTTATTAATTTATTAATGCGCATAACCTCTGAAGCGGGGTAGACAGAACATTCCCATTACCTATATCACACATGAGATAATAGTTATATATATATATATATATATATGTGTGCTTTACGGCGACCGAGACAGCGTAGACAGCCCCAGGGTACCCAGCGAAGGGGTTTTAATCCCACCTCGTCGTAGCCGATGGTATGAGTCTACACCGAACAAGTGGCTAGCTCGTCGCGATGTTTTGAATAGACTCAATAACCCATCTATAAACAGGTTCACAAGTTGGTATAGTGAAACCGGAACCGACAGCTTAACGTGCTCTCCGAGGCACTATAGTGGTGTTGTCAAACAAATGTACATAATTTTTTTAATTAAAAACTCATTGGTACGTACCGGGATTCGAACCAGGGACCTGAGTGTTTTTAAGTCCAAGGTCTAACCAACTCGGCCACCACGTATATTAATAATAGTTAGTACGTAATATACGCTATGGTAGGTACTCGTTACGACTATCACCTAGAGTAGTTGTACCATAATATGAACATGCACCAAAAATGAACACCTATGTTTTTTGTTGTATAAAATTACAATACCGTGAAAAAAACTACCATGTTGGTATTCAATTTTATATCGGCCTCTTTACCCCATTATAAAATTAAGATATCAACATGGTACGTTTTCGTTATTCTTATTATATGCAGAAACATATACGTGTTCATTCATGGGTGCATGTTCATTTCACATTATGGTACAACTACACTTCTTCAAAAACAAATGTTTATACTATTACAGGGCTTTTAGATGTTTTTTTATGTATTACTGTAGTTATGTTTGTTATATATTATTATTTGGTGTCATTTATAGATTATTTTTTTATGTTTTATAAAACTTATGAAAAACTTTATTGAAAAAAAAATCGCAATTTGTTTAACTGTTTATAGAATTTCGGCAATTAAGTATCATAGATATAGACAGGCCCAAACTGTAAAAAAATTATCCTACCAAACAAATCAAAATCTAAATAAATTAAGGACAGTAAATTTAGATACGTGTTTCTTTTAGTTTTTCGGCACACTTTATATGGAGTGTTTTGTATAGAATGGGCACATCTATATATATATAGGTATTTCTACCAATACAGAAAATCCGGAAGGCTTACATGATTTTACACGGTTGTTGTTTCCAAGAATTCTTTTATGAATTAGAGGCATTTTCTAACACAACAGAACTACTGTAATTTCTGTCAAAGCTATTGTGTCTGGCGTTGTCGAATTGACGACTGAGGTTTCTGTTCGTTTAACGACTGCCTTACAATCAGGTATACACTAGTTACGGTTAAATAACAACTTTGCTGCAATAGGAATAAGTTCCATTATTGTAACATTAGGTTTAGAAATAGAGCTTAGATACTATAGAGAATTCTGGTTTAAAAGCTTTCAATTTAGTATCTTAAAATACCTATTCCATATTAAAGTATTAATCTTCAGCAGATAATTATATTTACGTAAATTGTTAATCATATAAATTGTAATTTATCAATGCAGCAGCATACATTTAGACATAAGGAACAACAGTTTACAACCGTAATAATAATTAAAAGTATTTAAATAATATTAATAAATTACTTTGGGAAGAGACTATGTGTGCTCTCCTAAATGAAACATCAGGTGATCCCAGGGCCGGATATTACTTTAAGCAACGCATATCATTGGCCATACAAAGAGGTAACGTGGCCAGTATTATGGGTACGTTCAGCCCTGGAAGGAGTTTGTACGCAGTGGATGTTTTGTTTTATGTAGTTATTATTATATTATATATATATTTTTGTATAGGTATATTATATTATTGGCCAAGATAAAATCGTCAGACAAGTGTTGAAAAATAATAAAAAATGCTATAAAAACCGTAGCGCCCTCTAAATGCGCGACGGTTGAGTGCACATCTACTCAGCCCAGGTACTTGCTATATTATTTCTTAGATTTTAATGACGCGTTCTTTCTATACTAGTATGTACAAAGTTTGTATATCCTTACGTGTGGTGTGGTTGAACGTATGCTGCACAATGAACATTTTGCGGCTGGGTGCGTTTCGTAATTGCTATGCGCTCGGCTGTGAACTTAACAAATTCATCTGCACCTTCCAGTAGAATGCAATTCCCTTTACCAGCCGTCAGAACGGTCGAATGACAGAATAAAATGTCTACTTTACAATGCACAATTTTCTTGGTCATCTGAGTTTGGGTAAGATTGGTTATTAAAACTTGTTTAGGGATACTTGGAACTGGCCAGAGGATTATAAAAAAAAGTAAAAATGAAATTGATTTGTAAGTGACTTAACAAATCATTTGTTTTTTTGTTGCAATGTGGATATAACTTTTGATTAAAAAGTGTGGCATATTTTCAAATAGTGATATTTAATTTTGCAGATCCCCGCTCGCCCCTCGGAAATGGTCAACTGCCCGAACTGCTTCCAATCCAGTCGCTTCTAAAATTCCGGGTCAGGCGCACGGTAATTTTTTTTCACGATTTATCGTCAATCTTTTTATTGTGCTTACCTACATTTCCCAATTAGTACAAATATGATCGACGGGGAAGAAAAATCCAAAACTCCTGGAAAGGCGGTAGAAACCGAACTCAAAGTCTCGCCGCCAGAAATCTACGAATTGGATATACCATATCCTAAATTTTGGGAAGAGCAACCAGAAATCTGGTTCGCACAAATGGAAGCATTCTTCGCATTAGCCAACATCACTAATGACACTATCAAGTTCTATCACGTCATATCCCAATTTACTGGAAAACATGCTGCAGTAGTTGAAGATATAATTATGTCTCCTCCAACAGAAAATAAATACGAGAAACTGAAGACGCAAATGATTATACGACTCTTACGTAAACAGCTCAACGCTAAAATGGCATCAGAGGTTTCTGCTCCACAACAAGACTCCAATAAAGAGCTGAATGCCATGACCAATCAAATCGGAGAGCTGGCCAAACAGGTGGAAAAGCTCACGGTTTTAGTGACCAGACAATCCCGGTCGAGATCCAGATGCCGCCACAGATCTGCCAGGTCTACTTCATCTACTTCCAGGTCTTTCTCTAACCACCGCAAGGAATGTTGGTATCATCGCACATACGGTAGCAAAGCTAGATACTGCACGTGTAATAATTAGGAACAAGCAAACACTATAATTAAATGTTCCATGCATAAAATCAACATCTTGTTCTTGGTGGATATTATAGTAAGATAAGTCAATATGCTGGAATTAACCCTACGGATTCAGCTCTGCCCAATTGTTTGGCATCTATGTGTTTCGTTTAGTGTTCTAATCCACGTATGACTTTGGCCATATATTTTATTTTACATGATTAAATAATAAACTATATTACCATTATGAGATTTGTTTTAATTTATTTCTTACCCAGAATTTAATATCTTAAAATTTATGTTCAGATAGACTATAACGCTAACATAAAAATCTTTGGACCCTACTGTTGAAATTGTATGAATCCGTTTGATCTTATAAAATATTTTCCAGCTTAATAATGATGTCACAATTTGTTAGCGAGATTTTTTGATACATACATATATAACTTCATAAAGCTATTTGATGCATAGATTAGTGTCATAGGTATACAGATAAATTTACACGTATGGAATTAAAACCTTAGTTCCTATGTTCTAATGAGACAATCAAAATACTTAGCGACCACGTATTGACAGGCAGGTAGTATTAACAGGTACAACACTTTGTTTAGATGTCAATCAATTTAATTGTACCTAACCCATTAACCGCATGTTCAATCGACTGTTAAAATCTATAATTACAGATTCCGAACACAATAGTATTTTTTTAATACTATACATTTGTGGGCGGAAACTAAATAGTTTATAACAGCGTTATTATTTAATTAGAGATTCGATATGATATGTAGATTAAATTATTTGTCAAATACTTTTTATAAGGAATTTACAACTTAATTTTAATTACTAGGTATGTTAGTTAAATTAATAATGAATTAAACAATAATTAAAAGTATATATTTACTACGATATAAAAGTTAGTTAATCTTTACAATAAGAATGATGATAGTTCTAATAAAATAAATACATATATTTAACAGCCAAAATAATGCAAACATTCCATTATTCACAATGTAAAGGCAGTTGAATAACCTCCTAGTATTACCAACGATTTAATGCCTTACAGATGAACGTAATTTGCGTATGATGATCATCTCGTTCGCACGCGCTTCTCATGCTCATCTCAATTACTCTATGATAGCCTTAGTACTTATGATAGCATGGTACTTGATGGCAAGACAGGCCGTCGACTCCATTTATGTTAAAGCATAGGACGTGAACTTACATCAACGTCTTAATGAAGACGATAGCTTAGAACATCATAATAACTATTATTTAGATAGCTATTTTAAAAAGCTCAATAATCTATTGAATTTCAATAAAAAAAGCAAGAAAATAAATTTACCTACTATGGACTTAATATTTTTGGGTAATGATATCTCTAGTGGCCGAAATACAAATAGTTAACATATATTAGCTCATTTTAGGGATCTGTTAATACTTAATTGATCTCAGATACAAAAAAAATCAAAAGATCAAACTCAGAACATGTACAAAATTATAGTAAACAGAATATTACAAATATTCCGTAAAATAATATGTAGGACATTTCCTACATTGACCAGGTCATAGAAACAATACTACTAAAACATATTATGTATATTAAATAAATATGCAAATCATGACATACTTTACAAAAATATTTTTTTATTTTACCCTGAGTGGAACTCAAACTCACAACCTCTGCATTTAACGCCAATGGCGTAATCAAGTAGACCAAGGAATCCAACAAACTACTAGATAAAAACCTATTAGTAAAAAACTACATAGTAAATATAATTCACCCGATTCTCGTTAAAAATTTGCACAGATTCAGTTAAAATTCCACAAATGACATTATTTGAACAGCCGTAATTGTTATAAAAGCACTGTAAATTACTGGACAGATATCATGAAAAACGGAAGGGCTCTGCGTGACCAAATCGCGTGTAGAACAGACCGTACCTTCAATTCCGCACCCTTGCACACCTATTCTAGTTAAAGGACATCCTTATCTGTTTATACGAGTGTACAACTATGGGATTTAATTTACAACTACCTACAATGACCTTTTGGGGCTTATGGCTGTTTAACTTTTAATCTTTATACCTCCAACATTATGATAGTTATTAGAATCTACAAGGCTACAAGGTATAATTAAAATTGCTAGTTGACCTATCCAGGTCAACCTCGCACTAATCTTAATTAATGATAACTACACCGCACTAAATATCAGAATTATTACTTTACGCAAGTCAAAATTAACAACGAATTTCGAAACTTGCTAATTATTTTGTATCACTTTGTTAGGGTTACGCAGTTTAGGAACGGAAAGCCGTTTAATCGTTTTGTCGTCATCCGCGTGTTTTTCAGTCAGTCCATTATTTGGTTAAACGTTTTTACCCAGAGTCATATATGTAGATATAATTGTTGAGACAACTTTTGTAAAATAGATATCATAAATTTGATTGAGCAAGCAATACAGAGTGAATTTTAAAGGTTGGTCTCTAGGATAACAGATTAGGAAAATAGCACAAAAAACTAAACATATTCACAAAATAAAAAAAATCATGGTGTGTCACAATCGAAAAAAAATATTGGTTTCCCAAACAAATTGATCATTTTAACATTACTAATTTGTATAGAGAAGGCGTTTATTTATTTATTTGAGGCACATGGTTCCATGGAAAAAATGATCAATTTGGTCAATAGAACCTCATTTAGCCCAAAGTACAGCCTTTCAAAATCACGATGTATAACGAAAAATTGTTTAGCCTTAGATATCATGGGGCCTCTCTTTCTTTTATTCAACTTAAAATTATGTAAAAAATTAAAGAAAATAATATGTTGGGAATTTTAAACGTAAAGTTATAGTCAAATTCAATGTCCTGAGAATGGCCCAATAAATTCACAAAAAGCAATAAATAAACGAGCATCTAGGAAGTCCTTTCCTCGTGCCGTCCGGTCACGTCCACTATAAAATATTGGCGACCGCTATCGCAAAATCTATCAATGTCCACGTCGGATGTCGCACAAGCAGCGCCGGCGCATGTTAATGTCACGGTGTCTGGATTTTGGACAATTACTAATTTGTTAATGTAATGAATACTACGATTGGGGGGACTTAGTTCTGGGCAAGTGTCGGTTACTAATTGTTTAATTTCAGTGTTTGCTTGGCGTGCAATTCATATAAGTCTGTATTTACACAGATTATAATAAAATGAAGAACAAAGTTGTTTGTTTAGTCCTCATTTGCATAATTTATTGTTGGATTTTGCTTTTGATATATAATTATACAGTTTTAATGTAAGGTCCTACTATATTATTTTGTTTATTTATTTATATAAATCTTTATTGCATACAAATACAAAGGCGTTATTTGCATACAAATAAAAACTTAATTCCACAGAAGCCATTAATTACGTTAAATTGTTCTATCCAGGTTGTCCAAGTCAATTTCAGCGAATCCAAATACTAATACACTATGCGCCGAGACGTACAAAGTTAATTCACTGAATATACCTAAAGATAAACAAATATAATTTCTAACTTCAAATTTTATTGCGTTCGTAAAAAAAACATAAATATAAAATAATATCCAGTTACGTACATCTTGCGTTTGCAACATATTATTATTTCTATTGCCTATAAAATTAAAAGTAACGACTAGGGTGGTCTAGATATAACTCATAAAAGTAGGTATAGGTGTAGAACGATTTATTGTTTATCTTTATAGCGACTCCAAATATCGACGACCTTCCCTTTTTTGTCATGGACGACACCCAACTTAGTACAAATATTATTTTACTGCTTCTAATTCTACCTATGGGTGAGTTTCTAAACATAAAAACTAGATGTCTCAGCATTTCTAAAAGATGACGCAGTATAGTTTTTTTTTTATTATTTTATATTGGAGCACGGCGTGTGATTGTATCCACCTGGTGGTGAGCAGACCTATATGGCTACAAAGTCCATGAATGGGATCGATCAATAATTGTTCTTAAACAACATTTATCGCTCCCACTATGCCGGCTGAATGATGCGATATCGAAATGGGCGGCGACAAAGACGAATTGCATTACGAGTATGTTTTACTACACTAGCTGTCGTATCGTCAATTTAACCACCCATTTCGTAACCGCACCCTGAAAGGAGACTACCAACTCGACAAGAAATCGATACAATAATCTCCTGAAAACGGGTGAACCCACAGACTAAAACCGAAACATGACTAGGTCATTTGACGGTACTGGTATACATTGTTTATTAGTCTAACCTTTAAAGCACTTTATATATTATCATAAATATCAACCAGCTAAAATTGAGTATACATTATGAAACATGTTTAAGACTTATAGCAATTGATTTATTTATTATTTTAATAATAATAACTGGTAGAGAATGCCCTAATACTAAATTATTAGGGCATTCTCTACCAGTCAAACCTTCGGGACAAATAAACAGTAAGTAGTTAGATAGCTTTTTTTTATAAATATAATAGTACGTTTAATACATAGGCATCTAACCTCAAAAAAACTATTTCTACATGAGACTATATGATTACTGCACAAAGTGTTATGTTTCTTGATTAAAAACAAAATCATTAACCAACATACCTACCAACCATTTTTCTCTAAAACTTAAAACAATTAAAAAACGACAAAAATCAAAATACGATTGAGAGACGAACAATATAATAGCATTCACGCCCCGACCCTTGTATTCAAATAACAAAAGCCAGCGACATTTTTTCCTTTGTTTTCATTAATTCATTACGACCAACCGTCAAATAAATGTCAAGCTTTCATTGATATAAATGAAGGTTTGAGAGAACGTGACGATGACGACATATACTCAGTTTGAAAAGCTTAAGTATTTTGCCAGTTAATTGTGTAGGGCCATATTTCTTAATTTTATTTTCATTCCATGTAGGTTTGATTTATTGAATGATAGTTTCTTAAATCATTGACATACTACCGAAACTATAGTAGAAATTAAAACAGATATTGCAAAATATAAGATAACAAAAGACACAATAACTAAAATAGCAAATAACAATCAAATTAATAATAACAAACAGCTCATTAATGCAAGTTTCGAATTCCAAGCACACCCATCCACAACTTGCTTACAATCTTAGAGCCATATGTTCAAGCCAAAATACTATGCATAACATAATCTGCATATGCTTGTAAAGTTCCTTGTGCCACTGCAGTAAAGATATATGGCAGATGCTGCCTACCCCGCACGTGCTACATCTTGCAAGTCACCGATATCCAAATGCAGTTACACAATCGGTTTACGGTTTACGGTGATAGGCCATATTGTCCCGGCACAAGTTTACAACAGTTATTGTAGATTTCATTTGCATAGTTTTAATAGTTGTTATGTTGTTTAGGTATTTTGTTTTATTCAAGGCTGTTTCTTTATCTTTGGCGATTGTTCAAAGACCTATTGAACTCTGCGTACCACAAAAAACATAGACTGTGATATTAAATTAATAGGTTGTTTGCGGAATTTATTAGGAGAACTTTTAATGATTTTCTTTTAAATACTTACCTAATTTATTTTACAGAATTATTAATATCTTGGCAGCCATATTTGTCTATTAAATGTGTTTATTTGTACTTAATTATATTATATCTATAATACCCCTAGTGGAAGGGAAATAAATAGGAGGAAAAAAGTTTTACATTTATTTATAGAACAGAGTGGCTAGCAGGACAATATGTATGAAATCTCCTACATAATTCTCCGTTACAGTTTAATGTTATTTCAAAATAAATATATATTAAAAAAAATATGTTGAATATTTATTTAAAAATTTGAAATAATAACAATGTTATTCAATTCTTGTTCTCCTTTTAAGAAAACTATTTCCGAACATTATGAAAATTGTTTACCGTAAAAGAAAGCCATAGATAATGGGGAGTCGGCTTTCCCGTTGTTTCTGGGTCACAATAACAAGCTATAGTGCTGAGTGAAAATAAATAGATTTTTGTTGTCACGACACTCGACTTAAGTCACAGGAGACCTTTTTTTAAATCAACGCTTTAATTAATAACGCTTAATTTTTTTTAAATTAACATTCATAACAATCTCAAAAAGAAATGTTTTAACAATAAGGTCCTAAATGTGCGTTTAACTGTGCTGCAAATTCCTCCTACACGCGTTAATAAATGATTTACATCTCCTGCATTAGCTCGATATTTATATATCTAAATAAAACGCGCAGTGGAACGGCAACTTGTTTATTGTATGGCAAAAAATTGCAACCCAACCGAACGCACGACATACAATCAACTAGTGTAAAACTAGGTGGTTAGATGGACAAGGTTAGTTTCTTTCATTCTTTATGACTTTTCCCGGTTTTTGTTATTTAACCATTATCCTGTGTTGCTGATCCGCGCTGAACTTCGTCTGCGTAACTTTAACCGTTTAACTTTTACGCTCTCATAATATTTTTTTTCCCCTATTTTGCAACATTTTTCATTGTTATTTCGCTCCTATATTGGTCGTAGCGTGATGTTATGTAGCCTCTTCGATAAATGGGCTATCTAACACAGATTTTTCAATTCGAACCAGTAGTTCCTGAGATTAGCGCGTTCAACAATACATACAAAGAAACAAACTCTTCAGTTTTATAATATTAAGTATAGATTATACGGTCTAAAGTTAATTAAAAACATGATTGTAGTAGTCACGTCGCGTCGGTTTAATATTTTACCAATTACGCGCTTATTAGTTTTAATTATAGAACAAATTGACAATCGTTCTTCCTCATCCAAATCCTCATCAACCTAAAGTCCATAAGTTTATAATGCTAGTGTTTTGTTTGACATAGATTGGGTAATAGATAATACACACAAGTTTCGGAACAAACTTTGCTCGTGCACATAAATAGACGTGATCTTCCCAAACATAATCTGGATCGTTGATCCGTAAAGTGGGTCGGCATTTCAGGGCGTCACAAATTCGGAAGTCGTACATCGTGCCCTGGGGGAACTATTGAAGGTAAACATTTTATGGGATTAATGTGTTTGGCTTTTCTATCTTATATTTGGGTGAATTGTAATCATTTTGTAATCCAATGCATAGTTTTAGTTCTGTATGTACGTACGTATAATAGAATAATTAATTGGGTAGGAAATAATTGGAAAGTTGGGTAGGAAAATGTTGTCATTGAGGATGAGACAAATCAAGATTTGGTCGAAACTAGGCAAGATTTACATTTAGAATATTTTTAGGGTTTAAAGGAACTCTTATGTTGAGTATGTTTGACTTAAAATTTGAAATAGTTATAAATCTTATTGACCGGCAAAAATTATAGGCACAGATAAAGGATGTAAGTCAATAAATAGGGCATGGGCATGGTCATTTTGAGATATTTTTGATCTTAAAAACTATGTAAAAAATTACATAGTTTGTATTAATTGAAAATGTCCGAAAAATTACCATTCCCATCCCGTCCTTATCTCGAAGTATGCAGATTGGTATTTTTTTAATAGAGTTTGGGATTGTAACATATGAAATATAATAAGATTACCGCAAAGTGTAAAGTTTTAAGAAAAAAATCAACAAAAGGACAACCCTCTGCAGCTCCAGTTTTTTTTATTATAGGTATTTTTTTATAGTAAAAGTTTTGTTAAGAATTAATGACCTATTAATTAATTTTATAAATTAATTATATACGTGGTGGCCGAGTTGGTTAGACCTTGGACTTAAAAACACTAAGGTCCCTGGTTCGAATCCCGGTGTGTACCAATGAGTTTTTAATTAAAAAAATTATGTACATTTGTTTGACAACACCACTATAGTGCCTCGGAGAGCACGTTAAGCTGTCGGTCCCGGTTTCACTATACCAACTTGTGAAACTGTTTATAGATGGGTTATTGAGTCTATTCAAAACATCGCGACGAGCTAGCCACTTGTTCGGTGTAGACTCATACCATCGGCTACGACGAGGTGGGATTAAAACCCCTCCGCTGGGTACCCTGGGGCCGTCTAGACGGTCTCGGGCGCCGTAAGGCACCCGTGAAGATATATATATATATATATATATATATATAAAAGTTTTGAATGTTTTTATATTTACCAAGTTAAGTTTCTCTTAAGAATTATCTTTTCATGTGAAGTAGCCTCTTCACGGGCAAAAAGCTCATTCAATAAAATGATTTGCTGCAAAATTTTGTCAACAAAGGTTGACCTTCCATACATTTCTTTCAATATTTGTGTTTTTACAAATTCTATACATTTGTTAGGATATCCATTGTGTTTGCATTTATCTCAGATTCGGAAGTACTATTGTTTGCTTCCCTTGTGTATCTATAAGATTTAAGAAGCCATTTGTAATCGGATAGGTCCATTTGAGAATCAATTTTAGAAATAAAACATGGTACTTATGTAGCTATTGTGTCCTTTACTTTTATTTTTATAATGTAAAAAGCAATTTAATAGGCAAAAATATGAATTTTAAATATATGAGGCCGGTTTCAGGTTTGTTTAGTTTGACATTGGATGGCTAAAAAACTCTTCGGAAATGTAAAATAAATATTGATTTGTACAAAGATCTTGCCAACTCTACTACGCACTAGGAGTTGTCCTAAGCTATAGATTATAAACATCCATACCGTCCTCCTCTTTAACCTTGATATCTATCTAACTACTTATCGATACTTATCTCTATTAATATATTTATATATTAGAAGCTTAAAATATGGTATACCTAGCAGCTGAAGATACTATACTTTTAAAAGACAGTGTCAATTGTAAAAAAAAAGTACGTTTTTAAAAAGAATACTATACCGTGCTTATGTTGTTTAACTTATTTTACAACTTACACAATCCATAGAAATGTAGATAGAATTTTGTATTGTTCGATATTTACCTGTAACAAAAATATATAAATTAGATGTATAATAAATTATTATAAAGTAGCGAATAAACACGATCAAATAAATAATCGTGAAAATGTGAATTAGGTAATACAGAACGAATCTATTAATTTTAAGCAATCGATACATCAATCGAATATGGAAAAAGTAAATTAAAACAGGAAAGGGAAGGACAATACAAGGATCCCTGTCGGGGCGTCCATTCGATTAATGTTTTAATTTCCAATGGTAATCGGCCACCCTGCGTAAATATATATTTACGTTACTCTTCAATTTAAATTTTCCAATTAAGCCTTATTACATCCAGATAAGGTAGAAATTTCATTAACATTGCCAGTTATATCGAGGACATCTATTGTTGTATTTCGTTGAATAAATTCTTTGTTAGCAATACTTTATGTATTTAAACATCACATTCCAAATTTAAATGTTAATTAAATTCGAGCTACAAAATAAATTAAAACTACTCGAAACAATAAATTTATTCAAAATAACTTGAAAAAAAAACTATAAGTATAAATAATAATAATATTATACTTGTATATTTTTGCATTGCTCTCGCAAAAGAGTTGATTTCTAACATTTAAATTACATTATACAACGTAATTGCTCTTAAATTACTTGATTAAAAAGCTTTTAAAATAATTCTAATTGTGCGTACGAGCGTATGCAGTAGGATCAATAAGCTTTCAGTCAGATAAGTTGATCGGAAACCAAAAATACTTCGGTCCTTGACCGTTCCGTCGTAAATTAGACTGGCATTTACGTTTACATGTCGGGAACAAAGAAGTCGAGACAGACGCCCATACGACACAGCTTAGAGCTTTTAACTGTATTGGAGGCCGCAACAACAATGGTCTTGTACAGGTGTTAGGTGTAACTTTTGTTAGAAGGGTACCAAGTAAAAAAACCCTGGTTGATTCTGTTTTCAATCCAGGAAATGACGTTCTATATTAACTTTAAGATTTGCTAGACTTTACCTATAAGAAGATCGAAGATGTTATGTCTTCTTATACAATTGAAATTGTGTGCCTATTGATCGGCAAAAAAATAAAACTTAAAAAAAAGTTCTATCAAGTTTCCATTCTCAAACTAAATTTTCCAAACGCAACGAGCTTTCACTATTTGACTACTATATGGTGAGAATAAACCCCTCTGTTGTGTACCCTGAGTGAGACCGTCTGGGTGGTCATGGGTACCTTGAAGTTCATTAAATTAATGTAAATCATATAATAATTTTATTTATTTATCTAACTTTATTGCCACAAAGGCGGACTTAATGCCGTTGGGCATCATCTGACAGTCAAACCTTCGGAGCATTAAGTACAGTTTATATAAGGTACAGTTTAGTTTAGGTAATTCCACTCTATATTTTATGAATGTAAGTTTATATGTGAAACTGACCTACCCGATTATGAAGCTCGCACTATTGTGGGGGAATTATTATGAAATATTTCTTACATAAATTAAATTTTATTATGACTTGCAGTTTTGCCCCTGTAAACTGATTATAAATTTTAACAAATCTAGAATTCATACGTAATCTATTCAATCTAAGTCAATGCGGTCTCCAATGATACAGTACTTAAAGCACAATGCACAGAAATAACACCGACTGATGGACACAGAAAGCTAAAACACTTTCCCCTTTCCAAGAACGCATTCAGTCTTGCAGACAGACCGACAGAACCAAACAAACAGGATCAAATTTCAACTGCCTAATAATGTAACTTTTACTTGAAAAGACTCGTTACAAATGTACCAAGTCTTTTCAAGAATGAATGAAATGAATGAATGAATTCTTAAATGTTTTAAATGATGCGATTACGAAATGGGGGGCGACAATGACGAATTGCATTACAAGTAAATTTTAATATACTTATCTATCTTCAACTCAACTACCGATTTCGTAACCGCACCCAGAAAGGAGACTACCACTTCGACAAGAAATCGATGCAGTAGTCTCCTGAAAACCGGTAAACCCACAACAAAAACGGAAACATGACTAGGTCACTTGCCGGTTTAGATGACTTATGCTTTAAATCAACTTTTTTTTAAATAATAGTACAAGTATGTGACGGTATAACTCATAAGATAAGAAGTATGAAGAAGTTTATTCTGTACTATTACTGGTAATTACTTATATTTTTTAATGGCGGATATTTAACACATATTGCTTTGGTCAAAAACTAAACTCAGCTTGTAGTGTCTACCAGAAACTAATAAATATTATATTTTATAAACATCGAAACTGAAGTAAACTATACAGAAAATCATACCATTAGTTTTTCCTTCGGTGGGAATTCAACCCACGACCAACTATGACGTAACCACTAGACAATGGAGACCTATTTCCTGTAAGAAAAATAAGATCCAGACAAACTAACACTCTACAAATATAAGTGAATAAAGTTTATTTATACAATAACATAGTACAAGCTTAGAGCTTAGTATGTGACCAGGACAATATGTGTAAAATGTCCTACACATGATTTAACTTTACTTTACTTAGCAAATATCAGACATTAATACCTATAAGCTATTTATAAGTTACGAATTACATTCGAGTGCTATAAAAGTTACAATCAATTTGGTATTGCTCATAAAGTTAACAGCATTAACTATAGCTTTTATTATATCACGTTTTTCCTATAACTTATAATAACACATAAATAACTGCTGGACTTTTCATGACCTTCCTAAAATAAATCTTATTAAGGGAATTACTCTCAAATCTACTAAATTATATAAAGTAAACAAATTTCATGGTTCAAAAACACTTAGGTCCCTGGTTCGAATCCCTATGTGTACCAATGAGTTTTTAATTAAAAAATCTATGTACATTTGTTTGACAACACCACTATAGTGCCTCGGAGAGCACGTTAAGCTGTCGGTCCCGGTTTCACTATACCAACTTGTGAAACTGTTTATAGATGGGTTATTCAAAAGTCTATTCAAAACATCGCGACGAGTTGCCACTGGTTTGGTGTAGACTCATACCTTCGGCAAGACGAGGTCGGATTCAAAACCCCTTCGCTGGGTATCCTGGGCGCGTCTAGGCGGCCTCGGTCGCCGTTAGGCACCCGTGATGATATGTATGTAAACAAAATTCATAAAACCTGATCCCGCTAGATAATCTCTACCAGACAATTGTTACTTACTTACTTACTTACCTTATTGCGGTCAAATGCAATAAGGTAAGTAAAGCAACAGATAAATTATTAAAAGGAAACACATAGCTGTAAATAAAACTAAACTTTATGGGATGTTTGAAAAGTCACAGTTTCGAATGTTCACCAGCAATTAAAGTCGACCAGAAATACCATTACATATGTAAATTCTCAAGCCAGCCAAATTATTATCGGTTTCGTGTAAAAACATTTATGGCATTCGTTTTGCAGCAACACAAGAATTATGTTCACCATAAATCGTTGTCTGTAGCTTATTACTTCGAAATTACCAATGGTGTTCAATATCTCGCCTTGTAGGGGCATCATTAATTAGTTGAGATGGAATTGCAGAGCTTCTTCGGGAAGTTGTGCGTTGCCGAAGAGCTTCCCGTAGCTTCGGGGCGTTCCTTTTGTGTCGATGCGCTGCTTCTTCATAACAATCACCTACCAAAATTGGAAGTACCCATACGGGCTTTTAAATTTTTAAAATATGGCAAATTGTTTTTTGAAAGTTACGTGTTAAAACAAAGTTACTTTAGGTCAATATAATATGTGATGTTTATCTGCCTTATTACATCCATAAAGTTCTGGTTTTAAGTTTCTTCTTTTTTCCAAGCCATTGATTCAAGTTTTTGCTATTTTTATCCCATTCCATTTGCAGTCATATCTTCTGTTATCACAATGGTTTCTTCCCAAAATTTTGATTATTATATGAATTTATTTGTTTAAAATTGTAAATGAAAACTTTTTGCCACAAGTTGCGGCATTGAGTTTGTGCTTTGTCTTCAGAGACTGACTAAGTCTAAGGACATAACACCATAACTAGATAAATACCAACGAACCTTACAAATGCTAAGTTACAACACCAACTAATACCCAACTCCCAGATCAAAGCACTTATGTAAATCCTAAAACCACAAGATATCTCAATAGATGCATTTATGATAGAAACACCAAATTGCATAAGCAGATAAGTACCATTTCCCGCGAAGACGGGAGATATGCTCGATTTACTACACATAATTATGGGTTCCGACAGTCTTGATGGACATGCACAGCAAGTTTATTTTACTGCGTAGGATGAAAATATCCAGTTTCGTATAGGTACTTTGGTGTACACCGCATGTACGCATTTATTTAAATAAGTTCATATTTAAGACTAATTTTATTATCTGGAGAGCATCCCATCTTACTTAGGTACGGAAATTGGTGCTTTTTTTATCTTTGTAAAAGAATAATTCAAATCCTTGTATTATTCTTTACTGACTAAAATGACAGATTATCATTAGATCAGTCAGAGATTGTTTTTGTTTTTTATCTTTATTAATTTGTTATATATTGTCTCATATTTTTTTCATACAATGCAACGTTCTCTATTGTCTAATTAGTACTTTATATATTTTTCTTTAAAAAAATATTGTATCAGTGTTCTCCTTCTCTTAAATTATATTGCATGTCTGTTTACTGATGACTATAATCGCATAAAATTTTAATAAGTTTTCGATCGTAAAGTAACAAAAATATGCGTAAGTCCATATAGTGCGTAGTGGTTTCTCATTAAGACTATATAGTACAGGTTTGTCATTAAATCATTGGTCGTATCGCATTTCTAAAGGACAGTCAGCATGCCTGAGCACGTACTGGCCACATAATGAAACATAAATTAAGTTTTAAAAAGCAGTAATTGCATGTTTGTGAAGTGTTTAAGAAAAAAAAAAGAAGCATTGGAAGCGAGAGCATGTCGTCTGCGAGTCGCCTACGCAAATTCCGAAGGGGGCAAAACTGCTAGGTGCTCGAGGTGTGCCAACGAGGTGAGAAACATTACTAGCTATAATATTATTATGCACTTAGTAATTAATTATATTACATTTATCATAATAATATATTTTATTTATAGTAGTCTCTTAGTTAGTAATCAATATTAATAACTAGGTCTATTAAAGACCATTACATATATATGGATTATTACCTATAAGTTTTATAATTTAATGTATAATTAATTCTAAATTATTCTCTTACTTGTAAAATTATTAGAGTTTAGCAGTAAAATGCATTTATAAAAAGATGGTTACAGTGCAGCCATTAATATAGATAAAAAAAACAGTAAACAGGAGTAACAATAGGCATACTACTCATATTTATCTTAAAACAAAGAATATTTGAAATTACAGATCATATATAGAATATCATTGCTAAAGTAACTACCTCCTGAAACTAAAGAAATGATAAGCTGCGGCTGTTACAATCTGGTAGCTATTAGTTGATCAGTAAACAGGACCAGGATAGCAGAGTATGGCAGAGCTCTATACTCAGCAGAGCACTGCAAGAGTCTGATAAAGAATCCATTATACTTGTCCACAAAACAGTAATATTAAACAGTTTGAACTTGCAACTTCAGAAGTGTATTCTTCATTAATATTTAATTATTATTAGCAAGTTTAATGTCAACGTCAAACCCGTCGTCGTGAGGTCTATATTTAAATGAAGTTTGCGCTCAAACCGGGCGAACGGAATGAATTATGTAAACATACACACAAACGGTAAGGTCAGTCACCTCTCAGTTGATTCATCTCAAAATGCAGATTAGGACAAAACAACAACTAGATAGCGATGAGCGGAAATTACAGATTTTAATTATGACAGTGATGTTTTAATTAATACGTACAACAACAATATAGTACCGTTAGGAATAAAAATAATAAATAAATATCATCTCGGGTGCCTTACGACGCCCGAGACCGTCTAGACGGCCTCAGGGTACCACCCAGCAGAGGGGGTTTTAATCCCACCTCGTCGTAGCCAATGGTATGAGTCAACACCGAACAAGTTGGTATAGTGAAACCGGGACCGGCAGGTTAACGTGCTCTCCGAGGCACTATAGTGGTGTTGTGAAACAAATGTACATACATTTTTTAATTAAAAACTCATTGGTACACACTGGGATTCGAACCAGATACCTAAGTGTTTTTAAGTCCAAGGTCTAACCAACTCGGCCACCACGTGTATAATTTTAAGATGCTTTATATAAAACAAAAATATTATTCCTAATAATTAAGTACCTACCTACTTTTTAAAAGTTGTTTATATAACAGGAGTTTTTAAATATAATTGTATAATAGAACACTTGAGCTTACTAATAAATAGCACACTGTGGCAGTGTGGTATTTATTAGTAAGCCGAAGTGTTCTATTTACTTCTGACAAATATTATCTGCCATGTGCCAGCACTCTAAGAGGCACTTCTGTTCTGATTCCTAATAACTGCCACCTCATAAACAACTTCAATTACAAACTTAACCTTCTACAAACGTCACAAAAAGGCAGGCCTATTAGAAACACAGTTATATAAAACACGTAACATGTAGAAGTCTTAGTAAAAACATATAGGGCGTTTAACGGTGAGCCTATCGTAAGTATTGGCACAGAGTAAATATCGTACAGATTACTCATTGCTAAAAAAAAATTCAATAACAAACATTAACATAATTTCAAATAATGCTCTCTCTATCTGCATCTCCGTTTACGTTTTTATAACTAAAAAACCTCTAGTCCGATTTTTTTTATTCTATATATATATGTATATCATCACGGGTGCCTTACGGCGCCCGAGACCGCCTAGACGGCCCCAGGGTACCCAGCGGAGGGGTTTTTAATCCCACCTCGTCGTAGCCGATGGTGTGAGTCTACACCGAACAAGTGGCTAGCTCGTCGCGATGTTTTGAATAGACTCAATAACCCATCTATAAACAGTTTCACAAGTTGGTATAGTGAAACCGGGACCGACAGCTTAACGTGCTCTCCGAGGCACTATAGTGGTGTTGTCAAACAAATGTACATACATTTTTTAATTAACAACTCATTGGTACACACCGGGATTCGAACCAGGGACCTAAGTGTTTTTAAGTCCAAGGTCTAACCAACTCGGCCACCACGTATACGTTTTTTTATTCTTTATAGAAACTATAGATGTATTCTGGCCAGGTTATAGGCTAGGAGGTATAAGGATCTGCACCTAATCTCAACAGTTTAACCAAGGGGACACATGTCACTCTCCTGCTAATTTTACATGAAGTAGTAAAATTACTATTTTTAAATAAATAAATAAATAGTTAAAACTTGGCACAAACCATAATTAACTTATTGCACTTAAAAGCAATTAAATATTTTATTTTTGTTTTTACTATCCTTCTGCTAGTATGAAAGTTAATCCTGTGTATATTTTTAATCAAGCTACTACTAAGTAAGTAAATGTTAAATGACAAACCTATCATATGCTTTATCTATGTTATATGCCTACTGTGGTTTAATAATATAATTGAATAATATTGTAGAATAATAAATATAAATTTGAAAGTCTACTAATAGTCATATGTAAGTAGATGGTCAATAAAATCAAATAGCAAATTTATATTTTATAAAAGGCTTATTCTGTACCGATTTATATTCTGTGACATACGGTCCACAATCAATGAGCGATCAAAAAAGTGGTCACAGGATGGTCAGAGATGCCATTTGCAGACTACGACTGCCTTTATAATTGCACCTACCTTGATGATATGATTAATAAAATGTAGGCTTTTGCTTCCTTGTAAAGGATAATTCAATTCTAACAATATGGCTTAGGTACATAATAAAATTATAATAAACAGAACTAATTAATATATATTATAATAATCTTATTAAATTGGTAAATATCGTAATTTTTGTATAAATATATCGAAAATTATTTAAATTATAGTTAAAATAATAAATAATAATAATCTTCTGCTAGGTAAAAAATATTATTTTAACCATCGCATATCCACCTCACCTCTATAACCTCCGGTGCCGCAGCCCTTAAAGCAGAAAATTTAAAAGAGGAAAAATATACAGATATCACTCAAAATTTTGAATTTATAGCCTTTGCTGTAGAAACTCTTGGGCCATGGTCTCCGGACTCAATAAAATTTGGTTTAAAGTTGGGAAAATTTTTAATAGAAAAGTCCGGAAACCGCCGAGCTAGAGCTTTCTTTATGCAAAGAATTTCGATAGAAATTCAGCGTGGAAATGCAGCCAGCGTCCTCGGTACGTGTACGGATGCGGCATCGGAGGATTTCAACGAAATTTTTTATTTATTGTAATATATTTTTTTAATGTAATAAATGTAAATTTTTATTATTACTAAAATTTATCTCTAAATTAAGGTTGCCGATTTTATCTATAAATAATTTTAAATTAACTTTCGCAAAATAACGCCTGATTCAATTAATTAAATAATTATTTAGTAATTTAGAGTTTAGATCAAGGTTATAATTATTGTTTTAACGAAAAAGTATTTAAGAAATCCTTATAGTGATGCTCTTGTGTCTGATCTACGACAAAAATTTTTTTTTTTCTTTTTTTGTAATTTTAAATTTCCCGTGCAGGAAATGTTTTTTTTAAATTTATATTCACATAATTATGAATGTTATGGTCACAGCTTTGTTAAATAAAGCACAAAAAAAACATAAATAAAGAATTATAATCAGAGTATTTGTATTCGGACGCTCTGAAGTTATCGCCAAGTTATTAAACCACTTAACCGGCTGCACATAAACTACAGACGCACTTAACACCTATCTCTTTGAACTACTCTGTTGCACAATTTACATCAAAGCGAAATAGGTTCATCAGTTTAGGAATTAGTGTGCTTAAAACGTTATAAGTACCTACTTTAATACTTGTTTACTGCTCATTTGAATATGAATTTATTCATATGTAGTATATTTTACACATATTGCTTTGGTTTAAAACTAGGCTCTAATGCCCGATTTCACCAACGATCCCTAACTTTAAAATTATAATTTTGCCCCTAAATAATAATTTTGACATATTTGCTATGAATTGACTGTCATTAATTGTCCCTTAACTTAGTTAGGGGATCCCTTAAATTTGGTACATCGGGCATAAGTCTTGGTATTTTGTACTATGTGTGTCCTTATATTTTAAACATTAAAAAAAAATAAACAGCGTTCGAAACTTGAACAAGAAAGGCCATTGGTCTCGGTACATTTTCTGTCACAAAAACATAAAATAAGTGCATTGTGCCAATTGCAATGTCCAGGTGCAATTCTTAACAAAAAAAAAACACAACTGCGTTCTCGCTGAGATATCCGACAGTTGTCGGGTTTTACCACCGTTATTATATCCTGGAGGGTAAACACAGTTAACTGTTTATTTCACTGCAGCACAGCTTGTGACTTTGTATGTAACTGATGGTAAGCAAGCCTACAAAATCGTGCGGTTACAAAATGGGCAGCGATATTTGCATTACTAGTCTACTTTAATTGCCTCGCACTACTTTATCGTCATCTGTCCGTTTCGTAACCGCACCTGAAAGGACTACCCCTCGACAAAAATCGATGCAATAGTGGTCTCTATTGGTATGTATTTATTAACAACAGTATATTCATGGACTTTGTAGGTCTGCTTACAGTTGTGGTAACAAAGCCACAAGCCAAGCTTGAATAAAAAAAAAATGCGGACTGCTGTAAGTTGTAAGTTTAAAAATAAATCCTTAATTAAACCTTTCCAGAACAGTGACCATGTAAAAAAACTTCCAATTAAAAATCAAAATCACAGAACCATTACTAGAAGTTCGTTAACATTACCATACATCAAAATTGTATGAATTAAAATCAAGTACATTTTTGAACAAATTGAAAACCATAAAATATTGTATTCACAACATATATTTTCTTGTAAAATATATTTATATTCCAAAAAGAAACGTTAATAAATACTCCTAAATATTCATAAACACATTTATAAAAAAATCAATATCCCTCATATTATATATGTAGGTAGATATAATGTAAAAGATAAGATAGGCTTCGGTATCAATGAGGTACTGTGAAAATTATCGTGCGAAGTTGCAATATTTTAACACCTGCAAGCAAAAGGGAAAATTATTTACATTATAAGCTTGGAGGGGGAACTAATGTCAAATAGCTAATTTCGTATGAATTCAAAAATTATTTAAAAAATTAACTACCTACCTGTCGTTGTACCCAATATATTTTGTTACTTAATAGATTTTGTTGCTGAATGTACTTAATAGTATATTTTTATATTGTGCTCATGCGCTTAACACGGGCGAAAACGGAAGGAAAAAATGGCATTAAAATTAAATAATTGCGTTAGCCCAATTTGTGGGCGAATACAGCATTCTTTATGGGGAGAAAAAGGAAATTTCAAATTTGGGCTAAAAAGGAATAATTCAAAATAATGTGTACTTATCGCTCTTTGTTATTAAATTATATTGTTTGCATTTATTATTTAAGATGGCCCCTTTTTGTAAATAAAAAAAGATAAAAATGCCTAATAATAATATAAAAATATTTTACCTAAATATGAAATTCCTTCGTATGCGAAAGAATTTATAATAATTGTTTCACCCAAATATCTATTAATAAATTACTTATAATTTGTATTGTTAATATTTTAGACAAATTTAATTTGCAATTCATATTCAAGTTATTTAATTTAAAGTTGTATTTTTCGTTCTTTTTCTCAATGATTTCTTCACCGTTTTCTATAGTAATACAGAAAAGGCTATAAAACTTTTTATAGTACTCGAAAAATTGAATCAAACGTATAGTAAATATATGTAGAACATTTAGCACATATTGCCGGGTCACAAACTAAGCCCTAGGCTTGTACTATGTGTAATAAATACAAATACATATCATATTTTATGGACACCCAGACTATGGCAAACTAACTGAGTGGGAATCGAACCCACGAACGAATTTAACGCTAATAAACGGACCACTACACAAACGACATTTATACTATAGACTTATTAAGTGTTCATTAAAGACACAAGTTTTGATTCAAAAAAACTTGTGTCATAAATAAATATTAATAAACTTATTTAAACTTGTGTCATAATTTAATTCATAGAAAGTGTTCTTTAAGGACACAAGTTTTTATGAACAAAAACTTGTGTCCTTAAGAATACTTTAGTTAAAATAGGTTTTGTCTCTTTTACTCATATTTATTTGTTGCTAAAAAAGAGACAAAACCTACTATAACTAAAGTGTTTAAACACTTAAGGCCTCGAGAGTTACAGAGATAGAATTTATATTAAATAAATATAGGTAGTATAAAAATAATCATAAACTGTGTATAGGTATCGTTTTAGTTGATATATCATAAAAATAATGCCCCCGTGGTCAAAACTTAGTTTATGGGAATACCAAAATATACATAACGATGATGGAATCTTAAAAGAATGCAATCTAAAGTCTGCCATAAAGCCTTCGAAGGATTGATGATATATTGTTATTACCTTTTTTGTAACATCGTGTATACAACGAGCAGACATTTTTGTAACATCGTGTATACAACGAGCAGACATTTTTGTAACATCGTGTATACAACGAGCAGACATTTTTGTAACATCGTGTATACAACGAGCAGACATTTTTGTAACATCGTGTATACAACGAGCAGACATTTTATTTCACTTTTTTACCTTTAAAGTATTAAATAGAATAACTACCTTTTTCCCCGGGCAGCTGGCAGACGTATTAATTTAAATATTTCCTTGGAACATAGGTATAAGTTGACATAGGAAACATTCACAAAAACACTTTCGTTGATCATAAAATCAAAAGTGATTTGTATAGTAGATATCACACATACATATCACGGGTGTCTTACGGCGCCCGAGAACGCCTAGACGGCCCCAGGGTACCCAGTGGAGGGGTTTTAATCCCACCTCGTCGTTGCCGATGCTATATGTCTACACCGAACAAGTGGCTAGCTCGTCGCGATGTTTTGAATAGACTCAATAAACCCATCTATAAACAGTTTCACAAGTTGGTATAGTGGAAACCGGCACCGACCGTGCTCTCCGAAGCACTATAGTGGTGATGTCAAGCAAATGTACATATTTTTTTTAATTAAAAAGTCATTGTTACACACCGGGATTCGAACCAGGGACCTAAGTGTTTTTAAGTCCAAGTTCAAACCAACTCGGCCACCATGTATTTATATTTTATCATTCTTCTAATTTTAAATAATAAAATGTAAAGTATAACTTTGAAAACTTTATCAAAGCTTTATATTCTACTATCAAAGAAACCGAATTTCGAATACCGCGAAGTTCGATTAGCATTCCAAATTTAAAAACCAGTAGATAGAGAAAGTGTTCGAAGTGACAGTTGACCACCGCGTATTCCATACAAGGCAGTGGTGCCAGACGACGTCCCGGCATCCACCTGGCATCCAATTAGAGGGAATGCACTGACCGTCGGGAATTGGCCGGAATATATAGCATGTTCCTTGTTTCGTGACATTATATGCTTTTACCTTTATTACCTTGGTTGCGCTTATAAATGTTAATATAGTCGAATATGTGTTGAATAGTCGCAATCGCGAACTCCGCGTTCTTCATACAAAATTAGCTTTCGCACTTCCAATAATACTCGATTACTGTTTGTCGCAGAATTAAAAAAATCTATTTGTCGGTTTCTCTGTTGGCTTATTAATTTTTATTTTTTTCGAAATCCAAATACAAAAAAAAATACCCACAATAGAATGTTTTTTTACGCACAATTACGAACATTAAAAAAAATTGAACCTCAACCAACAGCCAAGCTGTAATATTGGAAGTACGTTTGTATGGGCGTCAAGGGGACTCCAGGGACCTTAAGACTGATTTCATATAGGAGTCGCTGCAACCATAGAACTCTACCTACTGTGTGAAATGAATGCAAACAATAAATAGATCGGGTATTCTAGCCAATTGTCTAGTAAAAGAAGAGATCCTCCCCCACTATCTCAATCATGCAGACTGGTTTTTCAGTTAATCTCCCTCGTCGTACGTCACAAGCCTCTATAAGGTTGTATAAAAATATTATTCATTATTTATTGACCGCCTCCGTAGACTAGTAGTTGCGCCTTTGGCGTTGTAGTTTTCCGGAGGACGTGGGTTCGATTTCCACCCATGGCAAAAAAAAAATACTACGTTTTTCTGTACAGTGTGTCATAAAATATAATATATATTATATCGTTGTTTCTGGTACACATAGTACAAGCCTAGAGCTTAGTTTGTGACCAGAGCAATATGGGTGTAAGTTATGAAGGACTTACACCCATATTGCCCTGGTTATTATTATTATTTATTTATTTTGCGGTTGGTACACATATAGCCTCCTATATAAAATAAAGTAAGTTTTTTTGGTTTGATTTACTTTACATATATTTTGTTACGTAACTTAACATAAATAATATGTTATGATGTGAATAAAGTATTTGATGAAAGCATTAAGCATACTGTAGATGAGGCCGATATTCCGTAAAAGGATACTTGTCGACAATGGCCTGGGAACTTGGCTCATTTGAGAACAAAATATTATGGCCGTTAGCAAAGCTCGCAATGTCCAGGTATATCTGGACATTTATAATAAAATAAGAAAAGTTTTGTCATTTGAATATTTTAGTGGCCGAGTTGGAGACCTTAGACTTAAAAACACTTAGGTCCCTGGTTTAAACCTCGGTGTGTACCAATGAGTTTTTAATCTAAAAATTTATGGACATTTGTTTAACCACACCACTATAGGTGCCTCGGAGGATTAAAAACCCCTCCGTTGGGTACCCGTCTAGACGTTCTCGGGCGCCGTAAAGCACCCGTGATGATATATACATATCTACTTATTTTAATATATTGATCAGTAAGCCGAACAAATGGTTGGCCCCTTCGATACAACTGTTGATCGAAAATTAGCCCATGGGAATCTCACGGGTTTATTGCCAACGTATTAATAATAATAATAATATGTAGGACAAATTAAACATATTGCTCTGGTCACAAACTAAGGTCTAGGCTTGTACTATGTGTACCAGAAGCAACAATATAATACATATTATATTTTATAATATTTTTTTGCCATGTGGTGGGAATCGAACCCACGACCTCCGGATACAACGCCAAAGGCGCAACCACTAGTCTACGGAGGCTGTCTGTATTAGTAGAAGTATGTATTATTTTATGATTTTTTTTTACTAAAAAGGAACACTCATTTCTATGAGAGATGTGTTATCAAAAATTATATTTTAATTTTTCAACAAATTAGTTACTATGATTTTTTTTATTGGACTCGACATGCATATTACTGAGGTAGTAAGTAGATTATACAGTCTATTCATGATAGATAACCCCTACATGAAATACGATTGCGCATTTATTGTGTATTTCTACTTATTAACTGTGGCATTTTTTTTTTGATGTTGTGAAAAGTAACAAAAATATAATTCTTATGTCCGACAGTGAAACACCCAACTAAATATTAATAAAACTTGTATATTACTATCATATCAGGTGACAATTTTGACACCACATCAATCAATTTGATATAGGAAAGTAGATATCATACATACAATATGTGTATATCAAACACATCCCAATCCAATAGTTTTATTAACATTGTAAATATACAAGAATAAGCAAATAATTTTGGCCAACGCGATCTCATCCCATCTTTCTTTTACTTCCTGCCAACTTACGTCATCTGCTTGGTAAAATATACTGATAGTTCTATTCCAACTTGAACCTTAATATAACAGGATAAAGTTTAGAAATGTTATTGAATGAAACCTTATTGGCGACTGTACCAATATTTTGAGATTCAAGATAAAGAATAAGAAGGCGCTTGATATCAAATTCTTATCAAAATATTATGGTATAATATTTACCAGGATATGACGAGAGTATAACGTGTACCAAACTTACGAGTGATAAGATTCCAAACTAAATACTTGTAGAAAAATAACATTAAATATTTTTTAAATTGTATTTCTTGGAAATGTTAAGTATTACTTAACTCTTGGTTAATTCAATATAGCAGATTTTTAGGACCTGTCATTAATATTTTTAAGTTTAAGAGCTGTTTGTGAATTCTGCCATTTTTACTATTTGAGGGTTAAATAATACTTAACATTTATGATTAATTTGTAATTTTGTAATTTCATTTTTTTCCACGTGGAAAGTGCACATCACTTTCCACGTGGAAAAAAATGAAATTCTTTGACATACAACATATATCTATATTAACTAAATCACTGTACCTACTGATGGTACAGTGATAGAGTAGACTGGCAATGATGTTCTGGGCTGGGTCATCACGGGCTCTCGTGTATGAAACTGACTGTCTTTGGCTACGGTGCCATCGCTTCACGACTTGGGATACTTTTCCTCTCCCTGACATCTTTAGGATACCTCAGTGAGAGCAAAGTACGGCAACATAACGTCGAAAATAAGTCAATGAAGATATATGAAGGTATTGTTTCAATCTTCATAGTACCCGTTATATGCGCTGGTCGTTATTTTCGATTTTTCTGTGAAATCAATGGGTCCGTGGGGATCTGACATCAAATCTTTATTATGTAAAGAGATTATAGTTTTTTTTGTCAAAAAATAATGTTGAAATTGACTGCAAGCATGTTCCAGAAAAGTTATATAAAAATAATTAATTAATTGATGATTGAATAATAGACCGAACAAAATTAAAATAATACAATATCATAGATTATTAATAATACTGGGGGTATTTTAGATAATCTTTATTTTTGTATTATAATATTCATGTTAATATAGGTACTGAATTGAATAGTCTATTCTATCGAAAATACCTTGCTTCGATCGTAGATTTATTTTAGTCCAACAAAAATCTTAGCAATATCCCCCAATGAAATGACCTTGCACTCACTAACGAAGGCTCTGCTCCTTACAAGGCCTGATTCAACAAAAATAATGACTTGACACAAAAAAGAATGCATACAAAAGTACTTCTCTGAAACTTGTCGGATTATCAAACATAAAGCTTAAATCTTGCGGTCAATATTTATTTATTATAAAATGACTAATGATTTCAATATGACATTTTACCAAATAAATTAAGTATTTTATAATTAAAATATTAGCAACGCTTCTTTAAAAAAAACATTCCAAGATTTTATATTTTTTTAAATAAATGAATGGGTTCAAATACGGAGTGTTTTTTTTTATATATATTTTAAATAAATAAAATAAATATCATCACGGGTGCCTTATGGCGCCCGAGACTGCACCTAGATGACGAAGGGTACCCAGCGAAGGGGTTTTTAATCCCACCTCGTCGTAGCGGATGGTATGAGTCTACACCGAACAAGTGGCTAGCTCGTCGCGTGTATGTATGTATATTTAAAATTTGGAAGACATTTATTTAGCCCAAATAATAGGACGGGCGAAACCGATCGCCGAAGTAAATTAAATTATAGTAAAATTGACCTATCTGCTAAAAGTATTTCGCAACACAGAGGCGGGTAGTATAGTAATGCCAGATGGGTCGGAATTAGGTTACAGTGATAAGATATCGCTGTCATGTTATTGTATTCACAATTCGATAAACTTAACCAATTCTAAAATATTATCTATTTTTTAGTCAGAATCTAAAACATAAAACATTCGTATTGTATGGTGGAAGATTTTCAAAAAGTTTTGTTATACATGGTGACGGACGTTAAAAGGTTACACATCAAACCTATTTCCCAAATGAAAGAAAAAAATAATTCTCGTTACATTTTGGATGGGGAAGACAATTATCTGTTTTTATTTGCGACACAGGGTTCAATGGGAAAAGTTGTTCGATTTGATCAGTAAAGCCTTATTAGCCCAAAGTACAACCTTTCAAATTCACCCTGTATATAATTTTAGTATAGGTATATCAACGCTTTTTAAATACGCCGTTTTTAGTGCGTAAACGCTTACGAAAGTTCGCGACTTTAATTATCTTATAAAGTCTTGTTTGACTTGCTTCACAATATATTGGTCCTAGCTTCACAGAGTTCTATGACATTCATTTATTTTGCGTTGGGACGAATATTTAATACACATCTTGAACTAAATCTAACATGAGCAAAAGTTCGTACTTATTTATTTTATTTAAAATACTTTATTGCACAAATTACAAAAGTACTTAATGCATATTAAAAAAAACAAGAAAGTTTCGATACCGTTAGATCTCGTGAGAAGTCGTATGTCGTCGAAATTGTCAAAATTAGGACCCAGTTGAAATGTTTTAATTTTTTATTAGAGAATGGCAAGTGATTTTGTATCCACCTGATGGTAAGCAGGCCAACAAAGCTCATGAATGAAGTCGATTGTTGTTTAACAACGTTTTGTTTAATAATGAATATGTTTTTATTGAATAGGTACATAAGTAGTGTATTACTTGTGTACCTATACAATTTGTTATAAACAAAAAGATACTTGATCTTTTAGGGCTTTACTTTTTGACATTAGCGCGAATTGACACAGACAGAATCGCGCGAAATTTATATACGTGGTGGCCGAGTTGGTTAAACCTTGGACTTAAAAACACTTAGGTCCCTGGTTCAAATCCCGGTGTATACCAGTTTTTTATTAAAAAAATATGTACCTACATTTGTGTGACAACACTACTATATTGCCTCGGAGAGCACGTTATATCTGTCGGTCCCGGTTTTACTATACCAACTTGTGAAACTATTTATAGATGGGTTATTGAGTCCATTCAAAACATATTGACGAACTAGCCACTTGTTCGGTATAGACTCATACCGTCGGCTATGCCGAGGTGGTATTAAAAACCCCTCCGCTGGGTACCCTGGGGCCGTCTAGGCGGTCTCGGGTGCCGTAAAGCATTCGTGATGTATGTTTATCTACAGAATCGCGCCCGGGTGTTTGCTTTGCATTCTCGGCGTAGATTTCTTAACACACAGAGGTAGGTACACAAAGTTTCCCAAAGTTATTATAAGTGTCTGCAATATATCACTAATTTTAATACCAGGATTATTTTAAAGGCCCGAGCTTTGGTGTCTGACATTTGTCATTACAGCTTATGAGTCATTAATAAGGCAAAGATTATCGCGTATCCGGGGACGATGTCATCAGGCGAGATATGAGGAAGTGTCACGCAGTTACAGACCTCAAAATCTGGTAGATAGATGAAGAACAATCGGCCGTAGTGAGGGTTATAAATAGTCTAATATAACCATAACTTCGCAGAGATATTAAAAGCAAGGCATGTGAGACTACCACCTTGACAAAAAATCGATGAAATAGTCTCCTGAAAACCGGAAATCTCACAGACTAAAACCGAAACATGACTAGGTCACTTGACGATTTTTAAATCTGTACGGTCGGTGGTAACGAGACCGATTAGATTACTAGCCATGATACTATGTATACTATATATGTATGTATGTGACTAGGTATGTCACTGAACCACTACCTGACGCCACCAACATTTAAATATAATAATCCTCTTACTCCAAATAACAAGATAAGGAATAAGATTTTGTGCTCTTTCAAAAAGTTTACTGGTCTGACGTCATTTCTGTTTTTTATAGCGGAAACGTTAACTTGTAATAAATCTAATAAAAATTACATTAAACATACACCAACAATGAAGACAAAAACGTGATTAATTCTATGTTCTTGTATTTTTGAATCTTGAACTTTTATAACATACCGTGCCGTAGCAATATACATAAAGAATTTCGGTATTTTGCCAACTAACTAACGTTACCTATACCTTTAAATGTAATATAATAAGGCCTCTGAAATTATAAAATCTATGATTTATCCATCGTAGTATAACCACGAATGTCGTGCCCGCTGTACCCTTCTAACCTGATTAGTTTTGTATACCGTTGTCCGGCCGTCGTAAAATAGCTGGAGAACCGTAACTAAATCAACATAGGTAGGAACTTTCGCATTTCTCGCCAGAGACAAGCTTCGTTTATTTTCCGTTGGTTAACTACTGATTAAATAAACCGATCAAGTTATCTCTCGTGCACTATAAAATAATATAATAATATGTATAAATATATATGTATAGGTATGTCTGAGGTAGTCTGCTGAAATTTGGAAAAAATATAAAACTATTATACTGGATGTTTTTTATCACGGCGCGGTGATAAAATTGTGTTTCATGATGAAAATAATGAAACACGTACCTATTTATTTACTTTTTTGCCATAGTCATACATATAACGTGATCTTTTGCACATTTCGTAATTCGTATTTTTTTTTTAACAATTTCTTTTTGCATCTCGGCGTAGTGTTAATAAAGCCATTTATTTTTATTTTATTAGGGCCCAATAGCCTAGGATTCTAGGAAGGATCTAGAATTATCGAAATTTATTTAAAAGCATGAAGCATTTTTGAAATGTTATAATTCAGGATTAATATCATCTATAATAGTTCTGACAAAAGAGCTACCCCCCAAAATTAAATCGTGGATCCGCCCCTGTCCTGATGGTAAGCAGTAACCAGAACACAAAACTGAAAACAAACCAGCATTTATGTAAGACTCGAAACTGCAATGACTTAAGTTGTTAGTAAGCGGTACCCCTAGTGTGAGTTTTCTAACTATTACTTTGCATTTGAGTTAACTAAAATTTTTATGGGAAATGGTTCAGCACTCCAAGCGGAAATTTTGAGAACTAGAAATGCGGTCCTGTGATTGGTCAAAACGTTAACGCGGTAGTATAGTTAACATGAAAGTAAACGTTAAAAAAGTCACACTAGGGCTACTGTTGGTCGTTGATGATTGGATATGCATCCGACTGCAAAGTATCGAGAGCATTCAGAAAATATTTAGCTGATACATCCCAAAGGTGTGAGAAATATTCCACACAAGGCCGAACCTGAGGTTATTAAAAATATTCGGAGAGTATGTATTTGAGCCAATCAGAACTGTGGGCCCGTGTATGGGCCACATTGAATTTATAAACGGATTTCTAGTGTCTAAATAATTAATAAAAATGTACAAGGCCGAACCTGAGGTTATTAAAAATATTCGGAGAGTATGTATTTGAGCCAATCAGAACTGTGGGCCCGTGTATGGGCCACATTGAATTTATAAACGGATTTCTAGTGTCTAAATAATTAATAAAAATTACCTGGAAAAAGTTTTTTTGTTATAGTCCGGTATTTAATATAATTTAAGTATTTTTAGCAGTAAAATTTTAGGTGGTATGTCGTTGTTGCCGGAGGTCGTGTGTTCTATTCCCCCTCATAGCAAAAAAAAAAATACAGTTTGCCATGATCTGGATGTTTATTAAAATATAATATGTGTTAGTGTCCTTGTTTCTGGTATACATAGCACAATAAGCTTAGCTTAATTTGTGACCTAGGACAATATGTGTAAAAAAATGTACTACATATTATTATTAT
Source organism: Monopis laevigella (assembly GCA_947458855.1). NCBI lineage: Eukaryota > Metazoa > Arthropoda > Insecta > Lepidoptera > Tineidae > Monopis > Monopis laevigella. Next base: position 23,514,506 of record OX381580.1, on the reverse strand, counting down.
AATAAGATCTCAGAATTTATTTTATTAATAACTTGGTACGGGTACTTAATTTGTTGTAAAGTCCAAGTTTCGGATAGCTTTCTTTCATACTTACATTGAAATATTAAAATAACATTTTATTCAACATTCAAGAAACTGCTACCACTAACACTGCCTGCTTCTTCACAATCAACATGCTACTGTCCGATGTTGATTTGAATAAATGGGCTGAGTTCTTGCATTGATACAGCATCATTGTGGTGTCAATATAAATACGAGAGTAGTTCTACATCATGAGCAGAAACTGACTGTGATCTGTCAACTCCTACGCACTCGGTGGGCGGGAAACCTCTGTCCTGGTGAGCTTAAAACTAATAGAGAGAAGATTTAGAAATATATTTAATGTAATGATTTTTTTTTTTTATTCAAAAAGCAGCAACTCTAAATCTAAAGTAAAGACTGTTAACTTTCTAATCTTTCTAAGACCTATCAATATTGATTGCAGATTGCGGTTTATTTTTCTTATTCTATTTACATATAAAAGGCAAATTTAAGATAATGTTAAGTTAAATTTTAGTCACAGAAACAATGCTCGCTGAGAATCCATGGATAGCTAATCCATGGATTCTCAACACCGGTGCTGGGTGTATGTGTGTGTGCCAGGTATGGTTGAGAGACAGGTCCTGTCAACGCTATTTTGGAAATACATTCCATAAAATTTTGACGACCGATCTTGGAAAAAAAGATCTAATATCAATAGAATTTTACTTGAACTCCCCTTGCACTGACTGCATAAAGTTGAATATTAAAAAAGTTTCTAGTAATTTCATTCGTGTGATCAAGTTATTGTTTAACTGGATTGTTTGGTACTAAGGAATATTTGTTTCCCTCGGAAGTATAAGGCTTTAGGCTAAGTTGCGCCAAAGTGTCCGTTAAAGTAGTTGTAACGAATAAAGTTAAAAATGGCGTCAGATGTACCAGCTGTCATTGGACTTTCCAAATAAAACTGGTATATTAGACGCCATTTCACTTTAATCATTACGTATACAGATAGTTTATATTGGTGCAACTTATGGCCTTATTCATAAAAGCTTATTGAAGCCTCGAAGAACACTTTAGTTATGGAATGTTCTCTCTCTTTTACACATATTCATTTTTGTTGCTAAATAAAAGAGACAAAACCTTCTATAACTAGAGTGTTCTTGAAGGACTCAATAAGTTTTGTATGAATAAGGCCATTAGTCTTTTAACTTTTGCGCTCTCTACTCGGTACTTTTATATGTACACAAGTAAGTAACTCCCAGTAATGTTGGTCTATCAAATAACGGCACCGCCTCTGCAGCTCCGAGAATGAGACCTGCCAGTTCCAGTAATGTTAGTAATTAAACACAGTTCATTTGTATTTAATCAATAATTATAATCATTCAATTTTAAGATTTACTAAACTGATTAAGGGACTCGTAGGTGTAGAATTTATTTGAGAGTTTGTAACGAAATTTGCAACAAAGAAAAGCTTTTGCAAATGCTCGATAATCTTATGCGAAATTTCAATGAAAATGTCCTCGAACGCTTTCGCGAAAAATAGTAACATAAATACCCCGTGGAAAATATAATAGCTATAATTCGTTTAAGATTTTTTCATAGATTAGCACTAAAGTTTTAGGTACGAATATTTGAGAAAATAAAAAAAAAATTGTCTATAGTATTTGTCTGTTATTATGGGACAATGCTGATCATATCTAATTAAATTATTAATAGTTTAATATTTAGATAACCAGTAATTTTACATTAGAATGGTGCGTCATAAACTGCACGTAGATGTGATAGGTACTGCAAAGTACAAACGTAGCTAATTTTAAATAATAATGAAATACCCAAAAAGTTATATATTGCAAATCCTTTTTTTATATATTTTGTGACCTCTTTTCAATTTATATTTTGTTTAATTGTATTCTTAAAATAAACTATAATATTATATTCTATTCTAATTATCATATCCAACAAAATGTATTCCTACTGCACCTACTCTATTATTTACAACATTGTTTAGATAATAAATTATGACCCACTGAGCAATATAATAACTGGGTGAGAAATAATCTAAATAGGTTTCTACTACGTTCAAACATTACTTGTTTCTAGATACTATAGTGCTTAAGCTAGTGTTTATACTAATACAAATACTATATAGTTGTACTATATTTAGTGGTAATGATACTATACGTGGGTTTTGCCTGTGGGTTTGTTATTATAATCAATGATTTATCTGATTCTAAGTTTATAACAGATACTACTATATTTACTATAATACTAGATTTGTTGGCCCGGCTCCATCTGTCATATAATTTGTATAAAATCCTACTTTCAATTTGTTAAAACCTGTATATTAATTTCCAGTGATATTTATGAAGAAAAAATTAAAATAACCGTTATAAAAGAGCCTTAACTTGACAAATTGATTTTTTTTTACATCTGCGGTGCCAGAGCTAACAAAATGTCTACTTTTACGTTTGTTTTGCTTCCTTTCCTTTTTTTTTTTTTAATTTCCCATATAATACTATTAAATGATACGATGATAGAAAGCTTAAAAAATGATGCCAAATCATTAAAAAAAAAATACTATTGTTTTTATACTAAATTATTAAAATAAAATAAATATTTTTCTGAAAGATAATTACTGAAAAAATAATTACTTAGTCAAATGAACTCTTACTTAAATATATACATAGAACCTTTCTATAACTCGAACTCCTGTGTATAGAACATAGAAGTTATAAATGCCATTTTTTTTAAATGAAGTATGGAAAAATCAAGCGTTTTATGTAGGTACGGTTAGGATTTCCATATTAAATTCGAAAAAAAAAAAACAAACAAATCAAGCCGTCCATTTCGATTTGTTTGTTTTTTTAAGTACCAAAGTCTATAAATACACGACAGGTGCACACATACACATATTATTATAATAGCCCATACCTACATAATAAATTGAGATTATCTTGTGCCCATTACGAAGGTCCGGCCATAATTGGACCGGCTTTTTCACATGTCACTCTCTGCGTGTGACAGATACATACACATGCCGCTAAAGGAGTTACAACTTCACTTCTTATCGTGTATTTTTCGTAATAAGTAGAAAATTAACTCACTTTCTTATTGTTTTAAAAATTTAAAACAATAAGAAAAGTGGAAGGCGACGAAAAAATTATAATATTTTTTTTATGAAGTATTTTACCCAACATATCTACATCCAACGTATAGAAGGGGAATCTAACTAAAATGAGTCAACGTCATAAAGTAATCGTAAAGGCCATAATTTTAAAGATGGCAATTTATCATTCAATTCTATATTGTTTTTGTATGGGAAATAGTTTAGCGCTTCAAGCGGAAATTTTGAGAACTAAAAATGCGAAATAACCATCGTCTCGGTGTTTGGATAGACTGAATAATAAGGTACAGAGGCTCTACCATGGGTTTGCGCATTGTAGAAACGTAACGTATTCATTTACGTATACGTGAGCAACAACCAATAGGATCGCTTTATTCAATCCTGTTACCAAAAATAAAGCTATCCTATTGGTTGTTGCTCACGTATACGTAAATAAATACGTTACGTTTCTACAATGTGCAAACCCATGGTAGAGCCTCTGAAGGGGAATCTAACTAAAATGAGTCAACGCCATAAAGTAATCGTAAAGGCCATAATTTTAAAGATGGCAATTTATCATTCAATTCAATACTGTTTATTTTCTGTCATCAATCTATTTAAAAAGCATCATCTAAATTTTACTATGATTGTGTGTGAATGATGTTACGGAACATAAATAAATGTTTTTTTTTAAATAAGTAATTTAAATTATTTAGGTACACACATTGACGTAAATAGTAAGGACAGGCCTCAAAACCGGTATTTTAAGTACTAAAACATTGGTGCTAAAAAATCAATTTAGCACCAACGATACGTCAGTCTGTGTCAAGCAGCGGCAGTGAGAAGTACTCAAAATAACTTGCCAATATCCTGTATTGTGTGGTAAAAAGTTGCACAATTTACTCGACAAAGATTAACAAAAAGAAAGACAATATTTCTTGTCATCGGATAGTCGAAAATTTCATATTTAAATTTTAAAACAATTATATTTAGGTTATTTTCAATTCGTTCAATTTCAATGTATGGAGAGATTACTATCAACGACTTAACCTTGTAATGACGTTACATTAGAATACTTATACTGAATACAATAAGAGATGTCTCATACAAAATTCGAATGAAAAAGTGTGACTCTAATAAAAGTTATGATTATCTATACTTATATTATTAAGCTGAAGATTTAGTTTGTCTGTTTGTTTGTCTGTATAAAAAGAAATACTTTAATAGACTATACATAGCCTTCCTCGCTATGTATAGGCCGTTAATATTAATTTTGATACATAGGGCATAACTATACGGGATATTCGGATTTTAAGAAACTCTTAGAAAAAGTTTTGAGATATAACAGATAGGTGAAAATGTACTATAAAGCAATCTTTACTTCATAATAAAATATAAAGCGACATTAAAATAGTTACGATTTTATTGGGGTATTTAAAGTGCAGTTCTAAAACAATCGATTTTTAAAATTTTTAATATAAATTAAAAATTTACAATAGTTTATTTTTTAATTTCTTCCTAATGATATACGAAGAGATGTATGGACTCGTATTATAGAAAAAGATTGATGGGAAATTGTCAGCTTTGTAAATAAAAAAATATGGACACAAACATTGATTTTAAATATTCATTTCTTGAAAATCAGTTTTAAAAAAAGTTTTTGAAGGTAAATTATAAAATTCGGACAGTATTTTTATTTCGTCGGAAGCTCATTCTGTGTTTTGGAGATGATGTTTTTGGAGTTACTTCTAAACTTCTTTAAGTCTACCAACATTATACAATTTTTAATATAAGTTAATATATTGCTATATAATATTGCAAAGTAAATAATATTCATCAACAATTTTCCGTTTTTGTTCGGTACTGTTGGCTTACGGAATCTTTGTGTTAGAGTAAAGACCGTCTTACACAAATAATTTTCATTTAACGGTAGCTAGACTGTACCTAATTTAATTACATAAATATATTACCTTTCACTTGACACCCCACATGACCTAATTTGTCCCAAATTTATTTATTTTTCTATTTAGACCACTTTTCACTCGACCCTATAAGTAATTATGACTTATACCAACCATTTTGTATGAATGTGGGTTAACAATATTTATAACTATTCCAAGTCAGTCGGATGATTAGTTCTCGAGATATTTGACGCTAAGATGTAGATTGGTAGACCGACGGACTAATTTATAAACATACATATCGAAATACAAACACCTGAGTCATATTCACATATTTATGACAAAAAAAAGTAAACATAAAAGTTTTTAATTTTTTTTTTTTTTTTGGCTGACTAATACAGGGAGCCTGAGGGGCATTATCTGTTTCCAACGGTGGCGTGGCTGCGAGATTCGCTAGCCGCAGGAGTTTTTAATTAAATTGGCACGCCCTTAAAACGTTACATCGTACTAAGTATTAGTTCAAATTCTTACCGCAAGTGGCGCTAGTTGTCACTTTATTGACAACAGTGTCGTTGTGATTTTGTATGGAAGGGCCTATCTTGATATTTATATCAATGGGTACACAAGATTAAAAAATATACCGGCGTCCATTTAAGAAAATCTGACAATCAATTGAACAAAAAAAAAATTTGTTTAATTGATTATTAATATTATAAATGTGTAGAGAAATGTTTTTTTCGTCTTTTTTTATTAGATCATGTGACTTTCTATCTAAGTAGATACAAAGGGATACAGGTGTTCCTGGTGGTGAGTGGTGATAGTCCATGAATAGGGTCGATTAATAATTGTTGTTAAAGAACATTGATCGCTCCCACTATGCCGGCTAAATAATGCGAAACGAAATGCATTGCGAGTATATTTTATCGCTGCCTTATCGTCAACTTAACGATTTTTTATTCGCATTTTTAGTTCTCAAAATTTCCGCTTGAAGCGCTGAACTATTTTCCATACAAAAATAGTTAACTCAAACTGAAGAAATAGTAAAACTCACACTATATTGAATAAATCCCATTGCTGGGTACCCTAAAACCGCATAGGCGGCACCTGTGATAGTTTTTTTTTATTATATGACTGTATTTAACATAAAATATACATACCTAGTTCCCAGAAAATAAAATTCTCTTCCAAAGTATCCAATGATCGTTCATTAGATACGATACGTTTAACAGATGTACGTCCCGCTGACTTCGACGTGTGAACAGTTTAATTGGACAAAATGGAAGAATAACTCAAGGGGACAACCCCACTTATTCCAAAATAGGATTATTGGAGAAAGTTTTTGCGGTCATAGTAATTAAGCACCCGGATAACAGTATTTTTTTGGCACTTCTTCAGAATCCTATGAATTGTTAAGGTTGTTTTTATTTATTTACTTTATATTATCATTTAAAGAAAGAATTGTGTAGTAATTTACAATGACAATTTATATTTTATTGTTTGTGAAATAAAATAATAAATAAATATCATCATGGGTGTTTTACGGTGCCCGAGACCGCCTAGACGGCCCCAGGGTACCCAGTCGAAGGGTTTTTATTCCTATTCGTCTCTACATCGTAGCCGATGGTATGAGTTTACACCGAACAAGTGGCTAGCTTTTCGCAATGTTTGGATAGACTCAATAACCTATCTATAAACAGTTTCACAAGTTGGTATAGTGAAACTGGGACAGACATATCCGAGGCACTATAATGGTGTTATTAAACATTTTTTTTTTATTAAAAATCCTTGGTACACACTGGGTTTGAACCAGGGACCTAAGTGTTTTTAAGTCTTAGGTTTAACCACGTAGTACTCTATTTTGTCTGTAGGTTTAACCAACTCGGTGACCACGAATTTCATTGTTTTCATTTTTCATTGTTTGTATTTTGATATGGGTATTCTTTGGTACTTTGAACAAACTATACCTAGCAATGTTTTGTCATTTCAACTATTATGAAATAGGTCCTATGTTGGTAAAAGATGAAAGTAGGTAGTAGAATAAAAATTCAGAATAAAAAGTAAAAAAAACAGTTTTGTTACACGTAGAAAAAACCTTGTATGTACAAAATTTCATAGCTTCACATGTCAATAAAAATGTTGGAAGTAAATTTAAATGTGTAAAAAAAGACTAGAAATAACAAACAGTAACAGAATCACGTCAAAACTATGAGAAACGACTTTATTGTGGGTAAACTCGTAAAGTGACTTTATTGTGGGTAAAGTTTAGGAAATCTTACTTTACACCCACACGGGTAGAGACAGCGAAATACAATGAAACATTTATTTGTTTTTGGGTAAGTTTATTTATTTACGTGAAAGTTAGATAGAGGTATTTTAGTTGCGTTGTTTTGGATAGGTACATTTAAAATTGTCATACTTTTATCGATGTAGATACGGAATAGAATAAAGGTGCATTCAGTTTCTGGCCTACCTACACTTTTCTATTCCGTCTCTACATCGAAAAAAGTATGACAATTGTCATTTATAACCATTTTTAACGTATCAAAGCATATATATAGATGGGTTCCTCTAGTTCTATAAATGCTAAAATCAATTACTGGTTTTGATTTGAGAATGATGCAGCGAGGTTATTTAAGTAGATTCGTAATGAAAATCCGTCTTTGCTCATTTTGTAACCGAACCATTTACTCGGAATAGTGGCATAGTGGGAACAATCTTTGCTGTTAGGCAACAATAAATTGATTGACCCCATTCTTACACTTTGTAGTTCTGCCTACTATCAGGTAGATACAAAATCACGTGGTATGCTCAAATAAAATAAAATCTAGGGAATTAAATTAAAACACATTTTTTTTATTTAAGTTTTTGTTTATTGGAGCATGGCATGTGACTTGGTATCTACCTGGTGGTGAGCATACCTACAAAGCCCATGATGAGGTCAATCAATAATTGTTGTTAAACAACATTGATCGCTCCCACTATGCCAGCTAAATGATGCGATTACGAAATGGGCGGCGACAAAGACGAATTGCATTATGTCTAAACAACTCGGCGTCCAAGTATATATATATTAGATATGACATCAGAATATTATGCAATAAGCGCATAAATTGAATATGTTGGCTATGCAATGCATTTAGCACAAAACTCACGCACTGGTTCGTCGCACCCCGTCATGAGCTCAGACTTGAGTAGGTCACAAGATCGATCTCAAGACTTGGCCGCGTTCCAGTTGGAACCTATTTGTTCCCAGTGCAATATTATTACAACTATTCTACATTTCCTTGTTAATAAATAACGCTAGTAACCTATTGCTTATTTACTTTTTCTTATTTTTTATTATTTATATTTATATTATCTATCTAATTTTATCTGCCAAAAATCTTACTGGCTCAAATTACAAAAATAATATTTTTAGTTTTTTAAAGCATATTTTGGTATAAGTTCATGTTTTAACTTTATTTATTTTATATTTTATATACTTAATAATTTATATTATAATAAAAACTTTTTGAGTCCTTCAAGGACACTTTAATTATAGAAGGTTTTGTGTCTTTTATTGTATAAATTTTTGTTGCTAAAAAAAAGAGACGAGCCAAACAAATAAAACTTTTATCTTTATAGATTAGTATAGATATACATATCTATACTAATCAATAAGTTTTTATAAATACCAGTGTATGTATAAACCGGTATTCATAAAAACTTATCGAGTCTTTGAAGAACACTTTAGTTATAGAAGGTTTCGTCTCTATTTTTTTTTAGCAACAAAAATGTATGCGTTAGGCATTTTATGAATAAGGCATATTATTGCTCGTATATCATATAAGAATTATATCATAAATATTAAAGTTGATATTTAAATATTTCTTACTTTTTTAATATAAGCCGATAAATTTTGAACATACTCGTAGGTTTGAATATGTGACGCTACTTTATATCCCAGTAAAAAGCATAATTGACGTGTACAGTCTGCTTACAATAACTATGAATAAAATTCAAAATTCCAGGCGGACGAAGTCGCAGGCAATAACTTATTTTACTAGTGGTTGCACGTTTGGCGTCTTATCGAAGGTCGTGGGTTCGACTCCCACCCATGACAAAAAAATATTAGTACGTTTTTCTGTAAAGTTTGTCAAGGTCTGGGTGTATTATGATGGTTTCTGGTACACATAGTACAAGCCTAGAGCTTAGTTTGTGACCAGAGCAATATGTGTAAATTATCCTACATATTATTATTATATAACCATTGTCTATATTTTTATCCTACGCGCAATTGACTTCACGTTGATTACATAAGTAGCTATAAAGATACCTAATGTATTCTAGATTAAATTAAATCACACATGTCTAATCTGTTACACATTTGTCTGTAAGGTCATTGGTGTATGTGAGTAATATATATAACGCAACAATATAGCTTGTATATCTAAATCAATCTTGTATAAATAAGGCAAAATAAATAATTGCAGAAATAACTAAAAAAAAGTCGCAAAATAACGATTTTTTTAAATATTTTGCGACAGTTTTCAGTTATTTCTTCAATATTAAATATATACTAACGATTCCCTAATACATATTTATTTCTGTGAAATCGAGGATTGATATAATAGCTACTTTATTTATTGGTGTAGGCAAGTTATTATTTTTTTTTGAATACTCACAATTTAGGTATTTGGCGTTGGTTAGGCTAGGTTATATAGTGCGAAATAAATCTACGCCAAAGTTCGAATAGGCTGCTTTTATTCCCCTTAATGGCACTAATATTTGATACATTAATTGTTTTCTATTAGCGATTCATTTGATATTGTAATAAAACAATCAATGTATTAGGTATATACGTTTGGTATTCGTATCCGTAGTAATTACGACTTCCTATAACCCTTTTCGAGTTTTTATAATACCAAAGTCAGAGGGGTCACCTCTTCAACACTATACACGCGAAAGTGAGTCAGTCTGTTTGTCTGAAGATTTCTCAGCAATCGTTGAGTATTGGCAAACATACGTAGGACCACTCTTATTTAATTTTACCCAATAATATGGTAAAGATATTAACAAAACGTACTTTTGCTAATATCTTTACCGTATTATTTGGTAAAATTAAATAGGTGTGTTCCTACGTATGTTTGCCAATACTCAACGATAACAATAGGCTATTGTAAGTAGGTAGGTATTACTTTATTTTTAAAACTCTGCACTTCAAATTAACCAAATAGTATTTTGGCTACTAAGTAGCAATCTTTTTTTATGAAAAATTGTTTTTGAAAAGCGCGAAAAAAATTGTTTTATTCTAATCGTCTTAGGGCTGGTTCGACCAAAAGAAGGACCAAACATATACGAAGATTAGTAACGTCTAATCACATACAAATCAATATTCTGAGTATTAATAATTTAATCTATCAGTAAATATTTGTATGGAATTACTATCCCCAGTATAAGTTATGCCTTGTTTTGGTTGAATCGGCCCTTAGTCATAAAAACTATATTGAGTGGGTTAGTTATATAAATGGTGTAATACCATTGACGTAAATCTATGTGTAATACCTATTATCTCTTTTCTGGCAAAAAATATATTCATTAGTCAGAAAGAGACGAAACACCATTTATATCTAAAACACTGAAAAAACTTTTTATGAATAAGGGGTTAAATGGATTGAAAACTCCAAGAGCACAGTTATAAAATCAAGTAATATATAGAGAGACAACCCCACTGTATGGTACCTATATATGGTTGAGGGTATTAGGTATGATCTTCTTATACCTTTCGTGCTCAAACCATGTATAGGAACTAGGAGTCGGATTTGAAAAAAAAAATGAATCTGATACCCAATCTTTAAGGAAGGTTATGAATATTTAACATCACGCTAAGACCCCGAGCGAGAAGTTAAACTCCTGATGTTATAGTGGGGCACAGTTAGTTAATTAATAAACTACCTAACCTAGGTAACTATTGAGTAACCACTAATCAGAGACGACATTTAAGGAAGGTATTCTTATATACTTTATTTTGGTTACCAAAATTGTCGTTTTACGTAGATTAGGTATTTTATTAATTAACATAACTGTACCTCGTGGGCGCGGTTACATCAGGAGTTTCATTTCTCGCTCAGCTCCTAGGGGTGGTAGCGTGATTTTAAATACCTTTTAACCTTCCTTAAAGATTGGGCTATAAAATGCATTTTTTTAATCCGACTCCTAGTTCCCAGTTTCCACACATGATGTGAGCATAAAAGGCGTTTAATCAGTTATTTGAAATTTAGTGAGACAATATAAGTATATTTTTATGACAAAAGTCTTTGATAATAGACCAGATAATTTAACAAGGTGACCTCTTTTAATTCTGTTTATTATATGACTTAATATGTACAATGTTATTAACATTTTCGCGAAAAGGTAGGTATGGTATATCAAATCTCTTTGCTTAGTGATAATTGGTTGCAACGTTTTATCCCATTCTTATGTTTGCTTATGCTCTAAAAAAATGAATTAAATCTTTTAAGAACAATGTAGGTATACCTATGCCACCGTGGTCTAGTGATTGCACTGCCTGCTTTGTATCTAAAGGTTTTAGTTTCGATTCCCATACATTGCAAACCAATATTAATGCATAGCATAGCCTAATTTTACCATAGTCTGGGTATTTTTTTTTATTTTTTTATTTATTGCATTTAAATTTTACAAAGGCGGACTTAATGCCGCTAGTATTTATAAATTAAAATATTATTAGTATTGTTTTTTCTTATACAAGCTTAATTAATATACGTGGTGGCCTAGTTGGTTAGACCTTGGACTTAAAAGCACTTAGGTCCCTGGTTCGACTCCCGGTGTGTACCAATGAGTTTTTAATTAAAAAAAAATGTACATTTGTTTGACAACACCACTATAGTGCCCCGGAGAGCACGTTAAGCTGTCGGTCCCGGTTTTAACTTTACCAACTTGTGAAACTGTTTATAGATGGGTTATTGAGTCTATTCAAAACATCGCGACGAGCTAGCCACTACGAGGTGGGATTAAAACCCCTCCGCTGGGTACCCTAGGTGCCGTAAGGCACCCGCGATGATACATATAGGTACAAGCTTAGAGCCTATATCAGGGCAATATTTTTTCCTCGATAATATTTAATATTTTATCGAATACATGAAACTATAATAAATAATAAATAAAATATGTGAATACAAATACGTCTTACATAAAATTAGTATTATATTACATACTTTCCACAAATAAAGACACCAAAACATAATAATAATTTATTTCGGTAATTGGTAGCACTGTTCGATTAACAGCCCGAGTTGTTCAACAAGCCAGTTTAATGTGCCATCTCACCCAAAACGCATAAAATACGTTGTACTAAAAAACCCTTTCTTACAGCAAAAACCCGCAGAACAGGTAGATGAAGATATCCGGACATAGACCTGTTTCACTGAATATTGTCTGCGAGGACATTGTCCATTCACTGAGGACAACAATGGTTTCAAACGTTGGGTTTTAACTATTACGTCGGAGAACTTACAACAATAGGTTCTAAATTTAATTTTGTAGGTGTATTTCTAGAAACATATAACTAATCCTTAAAGAATACTTGTAGTAATAGCGAAATTATCAAGAATTTCTTGAAGGAAGAAGAAAAGACTACTAGGTACTCCGCTGAAGGATACTTAAAAATATCTGAACTGTTATGACTTTATTCAGAAATGTTTCGATAAACCTAGGCTCAGTTTTCTCTCTGTCACATTGATAATAAGTAAAGTATGGATGGTTATATTAATAAATACATTGAAGTTTTAAAATTGTAACATTCAACTATTCATTTATTTTCCCAACTCAAATTATTAAAGTTTTACCATCTTGACAAAAAAATGCATATGTAGTACCTATATAGAGATATTTTTATAATATATTAAACCTAATTGATTTATCATTATCTTTTGAGATAGGCATTCACTAGGTCCTAAATAAATCTCTACCATATCTCTAGATATAAACGCAGTTTTTAGAGTCATGCTATTATGGTATCTCGGTACATATTATTTTCTCCGGTAACCACGTTTACCATACATCTCACTGTCTCTATTCTCTTCCTCATTTTCGTAGCTATAGTTACGCTTTCTTCCAGTCCCACTTGTTCACAAATAACGTCATTGCGGATTCGGTCTGTTATTTCGGTCTCGCCCCGACATCACATCATCATTCGTCGCAGGCAAAAGAATACATGCGACTCTGCTTTCGTCCTTATTCTTTCTATCAATAGAGTCGGGATTAGCACTCCATTATTAATGGCTAATCTTAAAGGCGTTTGCCTGATAATACATACTCTTATGGGTATGCGCATTTAATTTCGATATCAGATATCAAGAAAATTAAAAACAAGTGATTTATAGCACTTGTTGGAGTATGTGAGAGATCAATCCACGCAAGCGCACATTTAGACCTTATACAGTTTTTTATAACTGTTCAAAAATACCTGTAAAGGTTTACATGAAATACATATCTTTCATAAATTTGGAAGTCTTTTTAGCACAAAAAAAGGATTGCGTTGATATCATTGTGATGAGTATCTCGCTTACACAAACTATCTTTGTACTGAAATTGTATTTTAAAAGTGAAGCTACTATTTTACTAGCTTTATTAAAGGAAACTCTAGCTCTCTTTATAAGGTCTATAGATGTCAATAAAAAAGTACATTAACGTGGGCGAAAATGGATAGGTATCGTACTCTTCTTTCTATTTCATGAAATAGCACGGCTAAGATTTTACTACGGCCTATAATAAAATAAATATTTAATAAATTATAACTATTATTTATGTGATGCAAGAAGATGCAAATTTTAGAGGTGTCATATTACTCCTAAGAAAACATTATTATTAGTCAATCGCAGTCGGGGCAATATAAATTACCTACGACATTACTTGGTAATAGATGTCATGGAAAGCACTAGAGTTAAACATGAGAGGATAACAAAAGTTTTCTTCCATCTTTCTTTTTTTTACCTTAGTTTTCTTTATCTTTTGCAAAGATTTTTTTAATTTTTATGACAGCTCGGCGTAATACCTCACATTCACCTGACGGAAAGAAGAAAGAAAATGGAAAGAAGATCTGAAGATCCAATAGTAAATGCTTCATGCAATTACGAGCTACGTAATCGTCCTTTGCACACATTATACCGGCTGAAGATGCCTATATATGCATCAAGTCAAAAGATGAAGCAAACAGGTAGAGCATTCCACATTTTAATACTGGATACGAATCACCATTTTTTTTGTGTGGGTTTGTATGTCTGCCACAGTGTGTGCTATGCTACCTTCGTCTGGTGTCTGTTTTACAATTTCCAGACCATTTTCAGGCACTTTGCTTTAGGTTCAAACAATTAAATAATTAAGTGTTTCCTTCTCGACTATTTTTTGTTTTGATGTAGACTTCCAGAATAATTGTTGGTAAGTTGGTAGGTACCTGAAGTTTTATTATCATGATAATAACTGGAAATTTCGATATAAATAGAGTTGAGTCATATAAAGATATGTCTAAAACAAATTTGATATGCAAATGCAAACTCTAATTGGTAAATTCATTTAGTATCTATATTTTTTATTATCGGAACACAGCAGTTGACTTTGTATCTATCTAATGATAAGCCGTACAAAATCCATGAATGGGATGATTTGGCCGCCCCTAAGATTCTGGTTTAATGATGCGGTTACTAAACGGAGAAAAACACTAATTTGCATTACGAGTCTTGTGTAATATCCTCGCTGTATAATATTCTCCTAAAAGAAGAATACCAACTCGACAAGAAATAAACCAAATAAATAAGAAATAAGGTCTAATAATAATAATAATATGTAGGATAATTTACACATATTGCTTTAAACACAAACTAAGCTTTAGGCTTGTGTACCAGAAGCAACGATACATATTCTATTTTATAAACACCCAGACTATGACTAACTGTACAGAAAAAAACGTACTAATATTTTTTTACCATGGGTGGGAATCGAACCCACTACCTCCGGATACAACGCCAAAGGCGCAACCACTAGTCTATGGAAGCTGTCAAAAATGATTAGGTATAATAAATAGATTTATTTATACAGGTCATTAACACGATTTTAATGAATTCAAGCATTGAACTTTTCGTAGCTAATGCAAAAACTAGATTTACTACCCATTTAAAGGAGAAATCGAGGTAAAAAGTAACCTTAATTAACTTGCAAGCATGTTTAAATGGTAATCAAGTTAGAAAAAGTATTTAATCAGGTCACAGAGTAAGTTGGTACTTATTAAAGACGATCTAGGTTTCTGTTTCAGTAAGTACTCGAAATTGGCAAAGTTGTCGTACTTTTATTTTAAAATAAAAAAGTAGGAAAGGGTGCTATGCCATACAGCCATGTCATCAGTATTTTTTTTCGGAATTGTTTTTTTTTAGTTAACACAATATTTATTTACATCAACAACAAGTTATAAGCCATACGACCTTCGACATCATGACATCATTATAGCACTGTTGGATCTTGATTATAATAAAATATAATAAATAAACTGTATAAATAAACTTACCAACTGATTCCATCTTTGCCTGCGCTAGTTATATGTTCAGCGACCGAAAATCCAAAGTATGAGTCGTTATTTCCCACTTTTATCACAGGTATACTCGGCTCAAGATTAAAACTTGCAACCACACAAAACAAACACACTAACAAATTGGAATAAATAAAAATATTCGAAGCCATCTTAAATTAAAAAAAAAACGCTAAGTTCAAACACCGTGTTCGATATTTAAAAATTCACTTGCTGTAATTTATAATGTCCGTAAATTCATCGTAAAGTTTTTCAAATTCGATGTGTGAGCATAACACACAACTTTGGCGCCCGACGGCTGCCGGTAAATTGTTTTGATCAGCAAGAATCAGCCTCGCTGTGTAATCTGTTACCAAGTTAAATGAACTCTATGTGTATGAGAGCCATCTGTTGGCATAATTCAGAACTTCGTACTATGCAACAGCCTTTTGAAGTTTCAGAAGTGGATTTAATATTTTAGTCTGTAGCTAGATGTCGCCTAAAAGATAAATATAGAGACAATTTAATTGCTATCATTTGCGAGAGGTGGCGCATTACGATTAGTGGTAGACTTCTTAATGATTTTATACCCTTGGAGGACAGCATGTGACTTTTTATCTATCTGATAATAAGCAAGACCATGAATGTGGTCGACCTACACATTGTTGCTTAACAACATTGATCGCTTGCGCTATAATAATAATATGATGGACATTACAAACATATTTCATTTTGTTTAGGTTAATACCAAACAAAGACTTATGGTAGAGCCTCTGAAAGAAGACCACCTCCTTCAATATACCACCATGAAAATAAAGTCTCCTGAAATCCGGTGAACCAACAGACAAAACTCATCATGTGACTCACTTTACGGGTTTCTCTACGACGAGTCTAGCTTGCTCTACCACAATATTTTGCAAATCTGTAAGAGAGGTTTCTATCTATAGTTACTAACGACTATAGTATAAACTGCTTACAAAACTTGTGGTAGAGTTACTTAGCACTTCTGTCAAACCACAAGACAAATTTTTAGTTCCAGTTTTAGTCGCAGCACTTGAGTAGTCCTGACTGCGTCCTAAGGATGTCCACTTAGTCCGTAGTTAGTGTCCGACATTCTCGACCTACGTAATTCGGTTTTTATGTTCCTATTTAATCATAAAAGAAGATGCAATTTTTTTTGGAACACGACTTGTGACTTTTTATCTATCTGATGGTAAGCAGTTCAACAAAGAACATGAATAGGGTCGATCAATACATTTTTTAACAGCATTGATCTCACTCACTATGACGCCAAATAAATGCTGTTACGAAAGGGCCGGCGACAAAGATGAATTTACATTAATAGTCTACTGTAATATTATCGCTGCCTTATCTAATTAAAGACAGCCTAAAATTTTATGTAACTTTTTGAATTTGTATAGCGAACAATATTTTTGGTTATATAACTTTATTTTTTATTTACCGGGGCGGGGTACCTGCTCATTCGAAAATATCTGATTTGCAACGTAGAATATATTTTTACGTTTTTAGAAAGTGAGTAAGGCGCGAGATTTTATTTTCGATCCGATTTCTTTTAAACGGGCGAGCGAATGAAACCGCGAGGCATAGTAAAAAAACCCGCCAGCCTAGCTTAGCATTTTTTTTAATTTTTATAATTTAGGAACCAATTAAATAGTTGGCGGTAGATGTTGTTAACATTGTCCATTCTGCAGTTCAAATTTTAAAAAATGCATCTAGGATTTTACCAGGGTGTCACCGGAGCGATCGACTTGTGGTCAGAGGCTCTACCATGGGTTTGCGCATTGTAGAAACGTAACGTATTTGTATACGTATATGGGAGCAACAAACAATAGGGCCGCTTTATTTTTGGTAACAGGTTTGAATACAGCGATCCTATTGGTTGTTGCTCACGTATGCGTATACAAATACGTTACGTTGCTACTGCGCAAACCCATAGTAGAGCCTCTGTGTTTACGTCCTGCGGCCGCCACATTCTGTTTTTTTAAAGGTTAAATTGCAAGGAAAATAAAGTACATGCCTTTTTAGTTATTGTTGTTGCTGATTGTTCAATATAATTTATAAAGATTTCGTTATTTTGATAAGCTAACGATTCCGTTATAAAAAAATTTGGCCGCTGGAAGATCTAACCATCTATGAACTTGTAACTTGTATTATTTATTAAGTACCTAGGAACTTATAATATATATTTGGGGCATAGATATAAGTATAGTCTGTTAGGTTGATCGCTTCGGTGGCACCCTTGCAGCAGGGCAGTTGATAGGTCAATCCAAAACAGTAAACAGTAGCAAACAAGCTAGTCTTATACTGGTGGATTATGCGGGTTAGGTTGCTTTTTATTCTACTATAAATACAATAGTTTTATTATTTAATACACGTTTAATTTTGATATGAAGTAAATAAAAAATAATAAAAAGTCTTACAATATTTGCATACAGATGCAAAAACTGTCAAGTGCATGACCTAGTCATTTTCAAGAGACTTCTGTAGATATTGATTTCTTGTAGAGGTGCGTCGTTTCCTTTAGGGTGCGGTTACGAAACGGGCAGTTGATTTAATGATAAAACAATATTATATAGTATATTAAATTAGTCTCGTAGTGCTTATTCGTCTTTGTCGCCGCTATTTCGTAACCTTATCAATAAGCTTGCATAATGGGAGAGATCAATATTGTTAAACAACAATGTATTGATCGACCTCATTCATGGACTTTAGTAGTCTGCTTTTCATCAGGTAGATGCAAAGTCACAGTTCATACTCCAATAAAAATAAAATGTGTATGTTTGGGAGGATAGGATAGGCAACCTAGCCCTAGACATTCATTTTAGACTTTTCATAAATGCCTGTAAAGTCTTACATAAAATAAATATTTTTGACTTGACTTGACATAAAATTTCGAGTGGTACCTATTTAGCGAATATCGCGAGTAATGTTGGGCGCAAAATTTTCTTTTTTGCTGGATATGGTCTAATTGGTCCTGTATTATCTAATTATGAAAATTGGGTTTCAAACTTTATGATGGTATAGATTTTATACTATAGAGTATAGAGAATCGTGCGTTAGGTAAGCTAATTAGGTGAACTATAAGTTGCTCTAAGTGCGCGAAACATTCCTCATAGAACGCTTATTTAACTTCTGTCATGGTATCTAAATGAATCACAATTTATAAGTTTGTAATCAGTAGCCTTAGTGCGAGTATTTTGTTGTTTTTTTAACGTTTACTTTCGAGTAAACTATACTACTACGTTAACATTTTCACCAATCACATGCTCGCATTTTTAGTTCTTAAATTTCCGCTTGTGGCGCTGAACTTTTTTCTATTCAAATTTTAGTTAACTCAAACGCTAATAACTCACATTAGGGCTACTGGGCATTGTATGTGAAATGTCCTACATATTATTATTATCATAATGAGGTGTTACCAAAAGATGTCTAGATATTATTTAAAACTAGAGCTATATTTATATATTATACCTATTGTTATTACATATGAAATTAATACCTACATCTCAGAGTAAGACCTTTGAATAAAGTAAAAAAATATGTTGTAATAATATAATTTATTTTAAAATAATGTATTATATACGACAATACGAAAGAATTTATTAAATTCCAATATTTAATAACTCTTTTATATTTAGGTAACGCAATAATATTATACGAGCAGAATAATGATAATTTTGAATTACTTACTAAATAGTCTTTTAAAATTGGTTCTCTCCAAAACATGTGATAGATACTTAGAACCTACCAATTCAGATCTTTAAAATGAATAAAAAAGAACGAAAAAGCTACAATATTATTGCGTTTTACATTAAATAATATTATGAAAAATACTGCAAAAGTACTGGCATAAGTATAGGCCAAATTTAAAATTAGAAGTAACATAATATAAAAAAACAATCACAGACATGTGACACCTAAGTGGTATTTATTCTACCATGAAATCTACTACTTTAGGATATAAATTTTGATACATTCTTCATTCAGTCATAGCCAATTTGATTACAATCAAAAGGTTTGGAAACCCCCCACAGTTGTAAGTGGAAAAACATTGGCGATCGACAAGGCCTCATTCATCGTGTTAATAAAATTTTGCTGCTATCGTTATAAAAAACGAGTTGCAACTCCATTCTGTTCTGGATTGGAATTTAAGGCAATGGGTGGAAAGTGAGCTCAGTCTGTGAGTGTGCAAAGAGAAGGTTGAGTTGGGAATCAAGACCAACTTTGTATACTTTGACAACTTTAGCTTTGGACTGTCCAGGTTCTTTGCGGACGACAGCCACTCCTGAGACTTTCATTAAATGCACTTCAGAGTCCACGGATCCGCCGCCAGTGGTAGCCAGTTTCACATGGCAGGTGACGTCGACGTGGATATATTTCTCGACCGCCATTCCCTTTTTCCCCGGAACCTCGACGTAATCGGTCTTCTCTTCCACTTGAGGCAGGTCAGCCCTGAAGACGCTTGCTTCTCCAATAATGCCCTGATAAATAAATGGATGATAATGTAGATTGGAACAATCAACGAAAATGACAAAATATGTCATTTTTTGTTCAATATTTATATATTTATTAATTAATATTTATTTCCTTTAATGTTCGATATTTTTGAACAAAAATGACATAATTTGCAATTTTTCGTTCAAAAATATCGAATCGAGATGAAAGTCGAAAGCGCGAGAATTGCCCACCAGAAAGAGCTAAAATAATATTATTATTTTCCGATCGAATTGTAATTATAGTTTTGAATTCAAAATAATAGAAATCTTTAATTAATATGTTTAAAACTGAGATTCAGCATTTAAACAGTAAAACTCGTTTCTTCTACTTTACTTTTAAAGTATTTATTTATAATTTTTAACTCACCCCATTTCCACTAACAGAGAACTTCATTCCAGTATGAATAGCGCGCGGTTCCATGCCGAGTCCCTCAGGATGAGAATCAGACCAGAAGAAGTTTTCCGGATTGTTCAGGGAATCAGACTTGAAGGTAATGCGTTTTCCGTAGCCCATACCAATAGACTGGAGAAGAAGGCTGCGGCCTTCGAATAGATGACGGCGGCTGGAGGCGGGGCGAACGCGGTAGTAGAACCCGGGCATGATGCAGGGGTCGACATATGTTCCTGTAGAATAATTGCCGTTAGAATTATTTGACTCTGGTAAAATCTACTTAACAACCTAAACCAAAATATTGTACCTACTAGATCTAACATTGTCTAATCAACAATAATAATAAAAATGTAGTACTTTACGTATAATGAATGATGTACATATTTGCCAAGAAACATGACGTCCGTATGCACAATATCTTCATAAATTTATAACCTAAATGATTAATTGAGGAAAACAGCATACCCTATATATAATAAAATTAACAATTCAAAACTTACCAATAACAGGAAACTCGTATCTCTCGATGCCGACGACAGAATATACACAAGGAATATCTTTGATATCGCTTCCATTAACTGTGATTCTTCTCAAAGAAGACTCAATACCAGACTTAAGTTCATAACCTTTCTTTAATTGCTTGATACCAATAGCAACATTAATGACTCTAACGACGTTGGCATTGCCTCTTCCTTTCTTTAAAATAGCAGTACCAGTAACTGGTACAAGTTTTACTGCGCCATCGTTTTCATACCATTCTACTTTGCACATGGTATTAATTTTAACTCTCTTTTCAATAGATCCATCTTTGCTTATCTTTTGTTCAGTTTCAATTTGATTTTTCTAAAAAAAAAAAAACAAAGGTTTGTTATTATGTTTAAAGTTTAAGTCTTCGTTATAAAAACGGGAAAATGGTAGAATTAGGAAGACAAAAAATAATAAGAAACCGATAAGAGTTAATTACCTGTAGTTGAACAACTTCAAGTGTACCCTGTGGATCATGATTAGCATCAAAAACAGTAAATTTGTCTCCAACTGAAACAGCTTCAATCTCAAAGACAAATCCTTCTTGTCTAGAGTCAGTCCAGAAGTAATTATCATTGTTGTTCAGCGAAGAGTCCAGGGGTTCGAAGGTCATGCGACGTGCGAAGCCACGGCCGATAGATTGGAGCGTCAAAGCCTTTCCTCCAAAGAGATATTTTGGCTTCACCGACAATGGAAGAGCATCTAGAGTCTGAAAATTTCAATTCATTGAAAAAATATTCTTAGGGAATCACTTATTAATAATAATAAAATATTAAATTTAAAAATTACTAACAAATACAACTTTAATGAACTTTAATAGTGATTTTAAATATTTATATTAATATAAAATATTATTAGGATCTTTTTTAGAATTAATTTTGTAAAATCTTGGTTTCGAAATTATATTTTGGTAATGTATTTAAAATATTTATGATCGATAACATGATTAATTTTATATACCCACATGCATATTATTAATAATATGTGTTTTATTTTCTTAGATAATAATGACTTTTACATTTATACAAATAATTTAACAACCTCAGGAATTAATATATTTATGTAGTTAATGTAATAATGACTGTTGAAATTTTGATTATGACACACGTTTATGATGATGACTTATAAATAAATAGGTATATGGGGAGTATGACAAAACTAAACATGTCAAGATCATAAGAGATGCAATTTAAAAATGTTAAATCTGGTGATCCCAGAATGACACTATGGTTTACCTATTGCGGACAAACATGCGGCGACACCCAATATGTCAGAGTCATTTTGTCGGTAGCTGGTCGCAATCCAAGGAGAGTGTTTTGTCAACGCCGCTCAGGGCGGGGTTCTGAAAAACTGGACGGTCCACATACCATCGCCTACAAACGCAAGTCGAAACAAGTGGCAAATTGAACTCAAACGCGAGAACAGTGCTGATCGATGATGACAATTTCTGTATAAGAAAATGGCAGCAACGAGGCACCGTCTTTAAATGCAATAACAACACGCGACCTAACATCCCAAAATTTTGACCAAATGATCTGGACTGGAAATGGACTTTAATTTACAAGTTTAGGCCAAGTTTTAAAATTGTAAGATTTAATTTAAGACAAAGGCTGGTTTAATTTTTTTAAGTAGTGAAAATAGAACTTTAATTTTTTTTTGTAAGGTTGCCATTACAGATATGTTATGCAAGATTTGTAAAAAAAAGTTGTTTAATAGGTTTCTTTTCATACCAATTAATTTAAAACAAGAATTTTAAAAATGAGTGTGCTTATATTTTATTATGACAACCTTACTTATCCTTCTTGAATGTTCTTGCAATCTACTTATAAAGATTTGTGATGTAATTATTAGTAAACCCTTTGAAAGATTGTAAAATTCCTCATTTTAAATCAGCTTATCATTTAATTATTGAAAGTATTTTAAACTTGCTGCACTAACTGAAATTATTATTAAAAGGATTTTTACAATTTTCTGAAACAATTTTTGGAGAACCAATAAACTCACCATCCATTCGGGTTCTGAAAAACCAAAACCTCAAAAATGTTTCACAACCACTAATCACATCATAACGCAAATGTTTAATAAAAAAAACTAAAATAGTAATAAAATAAAAATTCGAATGCATTTAACATTCAAGTTATACAAATTTACAATATTTTTGAAGGACAATTTAACAAAATCTTTAAAGTTCGCAATATTGATATTGCTGTGGCTTGAGCTAAACTTATTTTTACATAGAAGTCCTTTTTGATTTCACAGTCCAGTAAAAAACAATTCCCGATATACAAAATGGATCTTTTTAGTTGATCTTCGATGAAGTTAATGGGGTGAATTTTCCCACATTAAAGATTAAACGATTTCCCGGATAATTTAACATCGATGAAAGTTAGGCCACATTCAAATGAAATAATCCAACGAGAAGTATTGTTATTATTAATAACAAAAATAACGAAAACCAAAATGTGGATGATTGCGTGAAGAGTAAATCTTAAATGCAATCACCAACACTTTGAAGGGCTAGAAATTGAATTAGAAAAATAAATTCTCATTGGATTATAAAATGATCGGAGAGTAGATGAGTGCATAAATTATACAAAAGATATTCATCTCACCTGCATCGGTCTAACTTTGTAACGAAACCCGGTCATAACCCTAGGGTCAATGTAGACCCCAATGACTGGTAGCTGATGAGGAGCAGGCTGAGGGACCTGGTAGACTGCTGGAATGTCGCCCAGGGCACCGGCGTCCAACGTCGCCACTTTACCGATGAAGCTTTCATCCCATAACTTTTTGTACGAAGCTTTAGGTTTCTCCTGAAAAAACGACTGAATTTAAACTCAAATATAGGCAAGTAGGTACCAACTGACTACAACTGCTGCACTATAATTCCAAACTAATGTGACAACAATTGCAATATTTGGCAAAGAATTATTAAATTGGCTTAGGTATGAATTACGTTTTATTATTTGAATTACTGCCAAGTTATTATTAAGATTTACTATAACATATATAGGCATATAGGATTTACCATATATCTTCCTCCTGTATTTATGATTTAGGACGCCACTTAGGTATGTGGATACACTCATCGTCACACATTTCGGCCAAATTTGAGGATCTTTGATCCCTGTTCAGTCACAATTATGTCGTTCATTCCAGAAATCTAATTTTAATCCTTTTTATCATTTTTAAAGAAAGTATTAAATACTATGTGTGTCCACAAAGATCACACTAACATAGATATGCATATAATATAAAAAATATAAGAAAACTTTTCATGAAGTGTAGGTATCATTAATATTAATTTTATTCAATCAATAGAATTATATGTCGCATCAGAGTTTGGAAATTACAGTATTTAACGAGCAAAATGTTGTCCTATTTCTTAGTGAGTAACATTATTGTTTAATAAATATCCATCTTTAAAAAATATGTGAACATTCTGCCAATTTCCGAACCAATTGGAGCGAGGTCATCATTTAACTTGTACCTAATAAAAGGCAGAATGTAATCTATAGATTAATTTGTCCGTCTTCATTCTCAATGTTATGCATACATTCTGTGGGTACAAAGTCCGTCAACGAATGCGATTTGTTATTTATAAACTTCCTGAAAGTTTCTGCCGATTTGCTCATTCGACCGTTATAGAATATGCTGCTTACACCTACGTTTTACATACTAAGTTATTAGTATAATAAATATTTCTTTATTTTCCAGAACATGGTAGAGAAGAATGGTGTTACAATTTCATGTTGATATCAGCATATTAACATCAGCGTTTAGACAACTTCTAGTTCTTTGAATGATTTTTTTAATTATATTATATAAAGATTTAGTACTAAAGATGTTTATGTTTAATTATTAATAGATTAATAATAATAATGAATTGTAAAATTTAAACAAAACATAGTTATTATTAGTAATTAATTCAGTAAGTCTCTTTATTTTTATATATTATATAATGATGATAGTAATTCTAAAAATTCTTTAATACTAAACTGTTGAAAGTTTTTACTAGGACGCAATATTTTTTTAAAATAAACATTGTCATCATAAAACATATAAACTGATAGTAACGTAACGGGGTAAATAGGTCAATACCTTATTAAATATAAAGAAAGTGTTATCCAAAGATAACATTAACCATGTGTAGCAAAGTAGGTACATCAATAAATCATTAAGGAAAGAACTCGAAAGAAAATGAGCGGAAACCAAAGAGTGCAGGAAAATAATCAAGTCGCTACTATCTAACCCAGACGAAGAATCCATAACAATGCAGTGTTTATATAAGCTTTATCTTAGATTTAGTACAAAGATGACAAAACCTTGTCTACTATAAGGCCAGACTCTGTTAGCGATAGATAAGTAATTTGTCATCTTAACTTATGATTAATTTCATAAGGCGATGCAACTTAAAAACATCTGTTAGCGTCACCGTAATTTATTCCTAAAATAACTTCATGGAATATTCCATTAGAATAAAATTCAACAATAGGGAAAAAATATTTGTGACATCAAAACAAATGAAGCAGATACCTAAATTTGTTAAATTTATTAACTTTAAAATTAGATGCACTCATGCCTGATTTCACCAACAATCCTTAACTCTAAAGGGGTTCCTTAATAAGAATTTGACATATTTGCTATGAAACAACTGTCATTAACTGTCCCTTAACTTAGTTAGGGGCTCCCTAAGAGTTGGTGAAATCGGGCATCAGTCTTTTTAATAGATTTTGAAACAACACGAATTCTGACTCAAAATGTATAAACAAGATTTTGGCAGAATTTTTAAATTTATTTTTAGAATTTATGCTTCGTTCTTACAACAATATTAGTGTTTACAAGGCGACGACGCTACAATTATGATCATCAGAAATTACCTTTTTTAGAGATGTGTGCAAATATTTCTAACGTTTGTTTTCTTATTGATTAAGTATTAAATTTTTAAAGATAAAAATGCAATGAAAAAATTCCTGGTGGCGGGACTCGAACCCACGAACCTCGCTATCGCGGCAAGGCGCTCAACCGCTGAGCCAACCAGGTTCCAGTCAGCCCTCAAGAATTTTGTCATTGGTTGTTATCTACTTATACACAGACGCCCTCTATTAGCTTTCTTCTAATAACTCTTATACGAGTAAAGTCAGAAGTCCTAGTTTCTAATACTAGATGGCAGAGGAGTCTGTTTTTTTGTTTTTACTTTTTTCAGTATTTTATATTTATGCATTTTTATAAATTCCTTTATAGGATAATCTTATTGATTTAGCAAATTTACATCATACGGATATTATTCTAGATTTATATAACTTGCCTATCGCATACACGTTAGTAATTTACATACATACTTATCATCACGGGTGCCTTACGGCGCCCGAGACCGCCTAGGCGGCCCCAGGGTACCCAGCGGAGGGGTTTTTAATTCCACCTCGTCGTAGCCGATGGTATGAGTCTACACCGAACAAGTGGCTAGCTCGTCGCGATGTTTTTGAATAGACTCAATAACCCATCTATAAATAGTTTCACAAGTTGGTACAGTGAAACCGGGACCGACAGCTTTACGTAGTAATTTAGATATATTATTATACTTACATTAATTTCCAAATCATGGAAGACTTCTTCACCATCACTTTCATAATCACTTGCAATAGTTAAATGACCTTTGCGAATAACATCTTGTTCCTGCAAGAAAAATAGATTTTTCAAGTGGATAATATTTTTTAAGGATAAATAACCTAATCTATTTTCTATCCAGAAGTACACTTTTTAATTGGAACTAGAGAAGTATTATCAGTTAGTACATAAAATATCATTCGGTAATTGGATTACATATATCTGTACATTTTAATCAATAATTTTATTTTAAATCTGAGCAGTTAATAAAGTAAAAAAATAAATAGCCTGTTACGAATTGCTTCCTTAGCTTTGAGCGGAATCTACTCATATATAAATCATAAGTACCTAAGTTTAATCTTTTATCTTTTTTCTTTTTCGATAATATTTTGATAGTTTACCTGGGCAGGAGGCAGAGAATCTACTAGAACAGCATCTTCTGGAATGGCGGTAGTGGATCCCGTCAATCTGGCGCGGGTTAGGTTCCAGAGCCGCTGCAGGGCTAAGGGAGCCACCTCATCTTGAAGATCCATTAAGTTACTGGCTAACATTTTTTCAGAGATTTCAAATCTGAAAAAAAATAGTTTTCATTATTATTGTTATTTTAATCCGTGGGGGTATTTATTGTTAATTTAATTATAATTGTCATCGTTATTATTCTTAGATTAATCTTATGTTCATTATTAATTATTATTTTAAATGATTAGAATTCATACGTTAAAATAAGTGTATGAAATTTTCATAAATTTATTTTATATTGAGGGGAATTAAACTATCATAAGTAACTTATAAAGAGATTGGTTTCATCTATAATAGCGTTGCAAAATATATATTTTGAACAAGCTAGTTTTTGTGGGTCGACTGTGTAATTTATTTTAATATCCATGAAAATTTATAATATACCTACTTAGACGTTAATAAAAAATAAAACCTACGTAACCAAAACAACTTACTTTATTTATTATAATTTAATTTAATTAATAATAACTAGGAGACTTCGTTCACCTGGAATTTTGAATTTGATTCATAGAAATTGTACATGGTCTGATATGTTTTATATACCTATGTAAATTCACTTTTATAATATTAGTATAGATATCGATAAATCAAACCAAAATAATAATATAAATGTTAAAATTATTTCCGTAAAACTACTAAATGAACAAGTGTTGCATGAACTTGTAAATAAGAAAATTCATAGATACATTGTTATATTCTACTGTTATATTAATTTATTTATTCAGCCGATGATAAAGGCTGAAAACTTGCAAAACAATTTTTTCATGAAAGTTCGTTAAACTTAAGACCTCTGGAAAAAGATCTGAACAATTAACAGGGACTTGCTTCATTATAGGATTTCTAGAACAGTACCTTAATTCTGTGTATACATTTGCAAAATACGAGTATTAGTAGGTATAGGTACAAATTTTAACCTAGAATGAATGAATGAAAAATTCTTTATTGCACAAGTTACCTACAGTTAACCTTTTAACATATTTTTTGTTTTAGTATTTACAAGAGAGAGAGGATAATTGGTTTTACGTAATCAATGCGTTACATAAATCTTAATAATATATACTGGCCAGTGGACAGAATAAAGATCTGAATCTAAAAATGCTGTAAAAGTACCAGTAGTTTTATATGTCAAATTAAATCCTTTATAGACACCATAAACTACAGAACTACCTGCCTCTATCTATGCCCGCCTCCTAACGGCTTCCAGGAAAATTAATCCCAACAAGAGCCAGGTAGTTATTTTTTGCTTCGGTTAATTCATCGTTACCATTAACTATTTTATAGTAACAAAAAAGTAACCAAGTGAGTAGGTATAGTAGAAAAAGTTCTAGTAAGAAATATGAAAATAACTATAAAACTAATGAATCTATTAAACAATAAGTATTAAAAATGTGTAGATTCATAAAACATAAACAGATATTGCAAATACTTTCTATAGCAAACGGTAATAATTTATGTTTTTTTTTACGTGTTACTTCGGGCACCGACAGTAACTACATAGGCACCATTCTAAATTTAAACTTTCTACTTCAACCAGGATTAAAGATATCGAACTTAATAGACAGGGTCTGACTGAGTGATTTTCTTTAAAACCCTACTGAACTCTAAAATCATAATGCAGTTCTACTTTTTGCCCCACTTAAACTTCTATTTCGGTCACAAATTCTAAAATAGAAATGACAAGGACTTTCCTTTTAGAATATAGAAAGCGTAAGTTAAAATCAATATAAGTAACCTATCCTGCACCAATTGTCATTGCGTGAGAGAAAGCAATGATTTATTCATCTATGTATGTGGGTATACGTACGTATATAGCACAGTTTGGACAGTCTGGTCGGCCATTTTACCGTTAACTGCTTATACAATGCAAGTTTTATTAAAAAGATAATTACCACATTAATTATTAAAACAATAATAAGTAAAGGTTAAACTGTAGAAATGATACGTTACATATTAAAATAAATCTATTTTACGGCATGCATTCATTAATTATTCACTTTCTTTTTGTTCTTCACCTACCTTTATTTTGCAGAATCAGCAAAAATAGAACTGTAAGGTCACAGCCAACAACTTTCCTTGACAATTGACTGAAATACAAAAAAGTATTGAAGCAAAGTACGATGTCGTAGCAGCAAACAAAACAAACGTCCTCGAGTGCGGCGAAAACTATACTGTGGGTTAACTTCGAGTTGACTGTAATTTAAACTGTGTGCTTCTCCTTACAGATTTTCCTATTCATTCGCTCTTAGAGGTAGTTTCATAAGCGAGCGAGATAGAGAGTGAACACGCGCTGAAAGCGTGAACATTTCTCACACATAGAAAAGAGGGCGCAACTACGCATGCGTTTTGGTCGGATTTGTAATTCAATTGAATTGGAATATGTCTGCGAGGGCCGAGGTCGTCGTCAGTCGCTCACTGACAGGTTAAACCTGTTATAACATGCTCTTTTTTATGGATTTTGGAAAGGGGTGTGCCTGTGGCAGCTCGATAAGGGCCCTCTGTAACATTTACTGAGATAACCGTGACTGGGTTAAAAATATATGTAGTTCAACTTTAACTGATAAAAATATTCGTAACTTTTGCAGGGCAGATAATGATAGACAGGTCAATGGAACCGGCTAACCACCTAGTCTTACAGTAGTTAGTTATGTAGCATGCATTCGCTTGGGTTGCATTTTAGCAGACCTACAAGTCTGCTAACCAGAAACAATGATGCAATTTATTTTTTTTGTAAAACCCCATACCAAGGAAAACTGTACATAAACGTACCTACTTTGCTTTGAGGAAATCGAATCAAATACAATGGCATCGGACTGGTCACAGGAGGCAGTCTAGTGGTTTTGCTTAGTATAATAAATGTTTTGACTTGGGATAGTACTGTTCTATTACTTGTTCTATTATTTCTTCTGTGGTTCTAGCCACACAGAACAGAGTACATTAACCTACAGAAAATGTGGGTAGAAAAAATTCAAAAAATCTACGATAACACAATAACGGCAACATTAAGTCACCCAATAGTATAAAAATAATACAACGTCAACACAAGTTGTACAACAAAAACTGTCTTAAAATTAAACGAAGGTTGCTTTTTAATAATTCAGTAAAGTTCAGAAGGCCTCGAAGTAGCCGGAAGAATTCATCACCAACGCAAATATAAATCAGGAAACAATCCTACTGATTATTTTAATCTGATGATAGGAGTAGCTTATCCTATATTTTGGTAATTTGGGTACAATTTTAACACTTATTTTTTTCTAAAGTAATAAATTGAGATTCAAGAAGTAACGAAGGAATATTTCACAATTTGGTTTTCCATAAAAAAATACTTAATTATAGACTCAAAAACTTCTTTTTAAAGTTTATCTACCAAAACATATTAGGATAATTGTTACCTAAATAAATTGTTTGGATATGT
This sequence comes from Monopis laevigella, assembly GCA_947458855.1. NCBI lineage: Eukaryota > Metazoa > Arthropoda > Insecta > Lepidoptera > Tineidae > Monopis > Monopis laevigella. Next base: position 23,483,955 of record OX381580.1, on the reverse strand, counting down.
ATCGAATTATCTATAAATAACAACTGCCGCGTTTGCACTTTACTTAGGTATTTAATGATAAAAAAAGCATTGATTGAACAGTCACTCAATGCTTTCCATCGGGCGAGATTGAGGTCAAAAGCAACTCTGAGATCAATAAAAGTGCAATACTCTGGTTATCAATAAAAATAATTTCAAAAAAGTTGTGTCATCTCAAAGTACGAATTTTACATGGGTCGAAAGGGACAGGTTAAACATTACCAGTTTTTATAGAGATTTTTTTTTTTTTCGTTTGCCACACATGGCTCCATGGGTAAAGTTATTTGATTTCACCAGTAGAACATCATATTAGCCCAAAGTACAACCTTGACCAAAGTCACCATGTATAATGGGCAAACAAACGTTAAGTTTTAAACAAGCTTTTGTTAGGGTTAACAAAAGCTTGTTAAAAACTTGTTAATAATATAATATAACTAGCTGACCCGCGCAACTTTGTCTGCGCGTTTAAATTTAACCGTTTACGCAGCGTACGCTCTTAAAAGGGATAATTTTTCCCCGTTTTTGCAACATTTTTCTTTGTTACTCCGCTCCTATTAGTCGTAGCGTGATGTTATATAGCCTATAGCCTTTCTCGATAAATGGATTATCCAACACGAAAATATTTTTTCAATTCGAATCAGTAGTTCCTGAGATTAGCGCGTTCAAACAAACAAACAAACAAACTCTTCAGCTTTATAATATTAGTATAGATAATAATATGTAGGACAATTTACACATATTGCTCTGGTCACAAACTAAGCTCTAGGCTTGTACTATGTGTACCAAAAGCAACGATATAATACATATTATATTTTATAAACACCCAGACCATGGCAAACTGTACAGAAAAATCGTACTAATATTTTTGTTGCCATGGGTGGGAATCGAACCCACGACCTCCGGATACAACGCCAAAGATGCAACCACTAGTCTACGGAGGCTGTTCTTATAAGTATATTGGAAACTTATGAACTTACCTACCCCCGCCTCGCACAATGTATGTTCAAAGTGTATTTATAATATTGACGAATCGCGATTCGCCTAATGCAACAAGATACAGTTTATACTAAGAGCTGACGAAATCTAATAATAACCTGATTGTGCTATGTTTATATTTATAAAGCCACGGGTTGATGTCCTGTGCGTGACCTATACACACGTGAACTAATATATTTATTTGTTATTAACAAAAATCACCATAACCTGTTATAGATGGAGGTCCGATGCGTAATAAATTTAATTCGCCTGTGGTATATAATTGAAGTAAGTGTAAAGTCCAAGAATCCAAAAAAAAAAACAAAAATCAGTTTTATTTTGTAAGCATAATTGTAGCAGTTCTTACCAGATTCGATATGATAATGCTGACGGTTTTAAAATAATTATAGGTTATTTTTTTTTTAGGATAGCAGAGTTAGGATCAGAATTTAAACGACTTATTATCCAGGCTTGGTATGCAGTATGCTGATTGCAGTAGTAACGCAACAAAACTTTTATGCATCCGGTGCGAGCTTTTGTAACTACGCCCATTTCAAAAGCAATTCGCGAGCCGCGAAAACGTTTGTGGTCTTGGTCTGGTCATTTCTGCGCTCTGTGCCTGGACACTGGACTGTAACAATTAAATAAATTGTTTATATTTTCCTCTCTAAATCAGAATCTTTACAAATACTACACATACATACATATCATCACGGGTGCCTTACGGCGCCCGAGACCGCCTAGACGGCCCCAGGGTAACCTGCGGAGGGGTTTTAATCACACCTCGTCGTAGCCGAGTCTACACCGAACAAGTGGCTAACTCGTCGCGATGTTTTGAATAGACTCAATAACCCATCTATAATCAGTTTCACAAGTTGGTATAGTGAAACCGGGACCGACAGCTTAACGTGCTCTCCGAGGCACTATAGTGGTGTTGTCAAACAAATGTGCATACATTTTTTTATTAAAAACTCATTGGTACACACCGGAATTCGAACCAGGGACCTAAGTGTTTTTAAGTCCAAGGTCTAACCAACTCGGCCACCACGTATATAAATAATATATATTTAAAAAAAATACAATTTAATAGAAATCATTTTTAAAAAAATTACCAAATGGTAAGTCAGTAATATAGATTGAAGATCCTAAGTCTGACACATACATTTTACTTAAAACGTAAAACCATTATACATAATCGCCTAATTTTACACAATTCGTATGGCTGTTAAGCTAACAAAAAAGCAATAAATTAATATTTATTATGTGATTTAGACTCCATTATAGTTAAGTCAATTCAGTATTTTCCAGATTCTTCTCTCTTAGATTTTACTTTTAAAAAACAAGTTTATTTTAGTGTCAACACTTGTAACCCAGTTTTTAATGCAGACAGATTTTCTTATATACATATCTTCAAGGGCATTAAGCCAACAATTATTATTACAATTATTGATGTAAATAATAAAAAAATATTCATCTATTTATAAAAAAAATTACAAGTAATTGTAAATTGCTTATATAATAATAAGTTACGTTTAATTATAGAAATACACCCTGACCCCTGTGCAAGGATACCCTGGGTTACAAATATTAATCCTTTTTTTATTGCATCACGGCATGTGACTTTGTATGTACCTGGTGGTAAGCTGGCCTACAAGGTCCATGAATGGGGTCGATCAATAGTTGTCCTCATACAGTATTGAATGCTTCCACTATGCTAAATGAGGCGATTATGAAATGGTGAAGACGAATTGCATTACGAGTATATTTTAATATCCTTCGTTGTGTTATCGTCAATTCAACCACCCATTTCGTAGCCGCACTCTGAAAGAAGGCTACAACCTCTGCAAAAAATCGATGCAGTCGTCCCTGAAAACCAGTGAACCCACAAACTAAAAGTGAAACTTATATGACTAGGTCATTTGACGGTGTTTGCATCTGGATGGGCGATGGATCTAAGCCAATAATAAAATGAAGTGTTAGTTATTATTAATTAATTAGTTTAATTACAGATTTTTTTTAATGGACACCCTGAACCTGTTGTACGATATATGTACCATTTGCGACACATAGTTCCAAGGGAAAAGATGTTCGATTTGATCAGTAGAACCTCATATTAGTCCAACGTACAACTTTTCAAAGTCACCATGTTTAATAAAAAGAATACATTAGGTACACACATGATCACAAACTAAGGGCCAGGGTTGTACCAGAAACAATGAAATAATACAAACTGTACAGAAAAAAGTACCTACAATATTTTTTTGCCATGGGTGGGAATCGACACGACCTCCGGACTCCGGATACAACGCCAATGGCTAAGTTTTTTTTATTTTTTTATTGGAGCACGACATTTGACTTGGTATCCACCTGGTGATGAGCAGTCCTACAAAGTCCTTGAATGGGATCAATCAATAATTGTTCTTAAAAAATATTGATCGCTCCCACTATGCCGGCTAAATGATGCGATTACGAAATGGGGAGCGACAATGAGGAATTGCATTACGAGTAAATTTTTTTATATACTCGCTGCCTTATCGTCAATTCAATACCCATTTCTTAACCGCACCCTGAAAGGAGACCACCACCTCGACAAGAAGTCGTTGCAGTAGTCTCTTGAAAACCGGTGAACCTACAGACTAAAACCGAAACATGACTGGGTCACTTGACGGTGTTTGCATCTGTATGGGCGGTGGTAACGCCCACGATACCGGTCGGTCGGTCTCACGAAGTTATAAAAACCTTCCTCCCACCTAAAAGTACGAAAGCAGTCAATTTTACTTTGTTAAACTACCTAGACATAGATATTTAATTAAATATATGTAGTGTATTAGATAGGTACACATAAGGACTAAAATAAGACCACTTTATCATTTAATGTGGTAAGTACAGTCGCAGATATTTAAAACTAAACCATAAAAGCAAGGTGCTAATGTTGAGCTTAGAACAAAAATAACTAAAACAGTAGCAGTGACTGTATCCACTCATGTTTCTTTCCTAGAATAAATTGTTTATAAAATACTTGAGTGTAACATAAGATTGCCACAATCGTTGGCAGTCTTTATTGCTGAAATGTGAGAGCTATTTAGGTATCAACCAGCAAGCTATGTAGGTACCTTTATTTTCTTTTAATATCTACCACACACTATGATATTTACTGCTTATAAGGCTATGCCACACGTAGGGGAACTACTTTATATATTAAAGAAAATTTACTGCAAGAAGAATTCATTTCATTTTTTAAATCAATTGAGGCTTCATTTGCAAATTTTTGACATTTCTATGAAACAGGAATAATTGATGCTTACAACTGACCCTGTTATGTACGACCTGCCTTGTAAAATAAATATGTAAGTAGTACATTTGTTTGACAACATTGCTATTGTGCGTCGCAGAGCGAGTTTAGCTGAAACTGTTTATAGATAGGTTATTGGGTATCTATCCAAACTCCGTGAAAGCTTGCTACTTATTCAGTGTAAATTCAGAATGTAATCGGCTATGACTAGGTGGGAAAACCCCTTCACTAGGCTATCTTGGCGTAAGGCACGCGTTATGTTAGACGTACATTTACAAAATTCAGCAATCATCCAAGATAAAATATGAAATATGAACATCAAATATTACAAATAATTTTGTAGAACATTAAACCTTAGTCAAATCAGCATTTGAGAAACACTTATTTAGAATTAGGACTTAGGTGTTTTCTATTTATAAAGGCGCTAACTGACTAGTGAATGCGTGACGTACACGTATGTGTAAATGAGTGTAAATTAAAAAATAACACAAATAATTAGACTACCTACTACTTTTTTAGATTCGGTCAAACCCCTTGTCGGACCATAACTCCTATATTAATTAAATACTTTAAAAAGGATCACAAAAATCGGACAAGTAGTTCTCGAGTTATTAGTACAGAAACGGACAGACAGACAAAAAACATAAATTTTATATAGTTATCGGATAGACAAGTTTATAATATTATTTATACGTTTTTTGCATGAAGGTAAAAAAACGCGCCCCGCGCCAACGCGCGGACGGGCACGGTTTTTACCTTCATGGTTTTTTGCTTTAACCCTTATTATTTTTTTAAAATAAAATGGCCGATTTCTATAATTTTTTTTATCAGGTTATACGATTTTCTCAACAATATTTAGTCTACTGGTTTGCGTTGCTGTCTTTTGCCACTTGAACATATAATATTCTTATACCGGTAAAGAATTAAGAGTAACAAGGAACCTATGAATAAAGATAAATATATTATATTTTTTAAACAAAACTTAATATTACGTAAATAATTAATAGCGGTCCGTTACTTGACCTGTATTTGCACAAGAATTCAGATTGTTTATTGGAACAAATACGTCAATAATTTTATTCCACTATTTTATTATGAATTTTATCAATCACGCCGTCTTCTCGTGGGCGGAAGCAGACGTTCTGATTCAAGTTTTTTGTAATAAGTGTTTTTATTTAGATATAATTTATTTGTGTTATTGTTATGTTTAAAGATATATTTGGAGACAGACGTCTGTGGACGTTTACTTACGCAATTTCTTATTTTTTATTTATAAAACATATTTTATCTACACGATAGATGTACCTACGTAGGTAATTTTTCAAAATAATTACTTAAAATTATAGTAAACAACAACAAAATAAATATTCGAAAAAAATTCACCATTGATAGCCTAAAATTGTATATACATTTACACGGGTATTCATAAAAACTTATTGGGGAAGAATACTTTAGTTAGGTATAGTAGGTTTTGTATCTTTTTTTAGCAACAAAAATAAATGTGCGTAAAAGAAACAAAACCTATTTTAACTAGTGTTCCTCACAGACGTAAGTTTTTATAAATTAAACTATTAAAGTGTATTTTAGGCAATAAGTGTACTTTTACTTATATATAGTGTTGTTAAAACTGTAACTATAGGTACCTACAATATTTCTTTTAAATAAAAAAATATATATATATATAAGTGAGACTTGATTTTGTTTAAATATCTAGATGCCAAAATTTTAAATTTGTGCTCATATGAAAAAAACTCTTGAAACTTCCTAAAATTATTTTAGGAAAGGTTTAGTAGGTTTTTTTAAACTCGATTTTATTACTTATATTACTTTTTTTATTATCGTCACAATGTTGCTTGATGGAAAGCATCGAAGGGGTCGGGTCGAATGCAGAGCACGTTTACTTTGTGATCACTCTTTTCTTACTAATATTAACACATGTAAAACTTAAAAACATAAAAACTTATTGAGTCCTTGAAGAACACTTTAGTTAATAGTTTTTTTATCACAAATATATGCGAAACGTTTAAAACACTTTTGAACTAAAGTGTTTCTCAAGTACTTCATATTTTTTTATAAACTACCTGCGACCTGCCCCGACTTACATACCTACTTATGTACTATACATATAAACCTTCTGGTACCCCTAGTGTGAGTTTTCTAACTATAACTTTGCGTTTGAGTTAACTAAAATTTGTATGGGAAATGGTTCAGCGCTCCAAGCGGAAATTTTACGAACTAGAAATGCGGTCGTGTGATTGGTCAAAATGTTAACGCGGTAGTATAGTTAACGCGAAAGTAAACGTTAAAAAAACTCACACTAGGGCTTCAGAGCACGTTTACTCTGAGATCACTCTTTTCTTACTAATATTAACACATGTGAAACTTCACTAATATCCAATGGCTTTATTCATGAAAACTTATTGAGTCGTTGAAGAACACTTTAGTTAATCGTTTTTTTATCAAAAATATATGCGAAAGGTTCAAAACACTTTTGAACTAAAGTGTTCCTCAAGTACTTCATATTTTTGAGTTAACTAAAATTTGTATGGGAATGGTTCAACGCTACATACATATCATCACGAGTGCTTTACGGCGCCCGAGACCGCCTAGACGGCCCCAGGGTACCCAGCGGAAGGGTTTTAATCCCACCTCGTAGACTCACACGTCGTAGCCGATGGTGTGAGTCTACACAGAACAAGTGGCTAGCTCGTCGCGATGTTTTGAATAGACTCAATAACCCATCTATAAACAGTTTCACAAGTTGGTATAGTGAAACCGGGACCTACAGCTTAACGTGCTCTCCGAGGCACTATAGTGGTGTTGTCAAACAAATCTACATATTTTTTTTAATTAAAAACTCATTGGTACACACCGGGATTCGAACCAGGGACCGTTTTTAAGTCCAAGGTCTAACCAACTCGGCCACCACGTATATAATATATGGTTCAGCGCTCTAAGCGAAATTTTGAGAACTAGAAATGCGGTCGTGTGATTGGTCAAAATGTTAACGCGGTAGTATAGTTAACGCGAAAGTAAACGTTAAAAAAACTCACACTAGGCCTACGGAAGAGATTACCTAAATAATGCTGTAAACTAGATCAAAATACATTGCATGCACACGCGGAAAGCGATTTAAATTTATTTTATACTATGTATAGAAGCCATAATAAAATTTTTATGAGTAATAAGTTTGAATTAACTCCTCCGTAGACTAGTTTGCGCTTTTGGCATGGTATCCGGAGGTCGTAGGCTCGTTTCCTACCCATGCAGCCATGGCAATAAAAAAATTAAACGTTTTTCTGTACCCCTAGTGTGAGTTTTCTAACTATTACTTTTGTTTGAGTTCTAAAATTTGTATGGGAAATATTTCAGCGCTCCAAGCGGAAATTTTGAGAACTAAAAATGCGAGCGTGTGATTGGTCAAAATGTTAACGCAGTAGTATTGTTAACGCGAAAGTAATTGTTAAAAAAACTCACACTAGGGCTACTGTACAGTTTGCCATGGTCTGGGTGGTTTTAAAATATATGTAGGTATTTATTATATCGTTGTTTCTGGTACACATAGTACAAGCCTAGAGCTTAGTTTATAACCAGAGCAATATGTGTAAATTGCTATTATTATATTTAATATTATTATACTTTATTATTGTTATTAAAATTATTGTTGACTTGGCTTACAAGATGTTAATAGGGAATATGCATGTTTTTTTTTATTATTTCATTACGTGATAGAGAAACTACATTATTATTTAGACCATAAAAACATTTTTTTTTTTTAAAAAGGATAATAACACCAAAATAAAAGGGTTTAAACTTTATCTGCCACTACCGCAGTAAAAAACGGTACATCACTAGCCGCCATTCTGTGACGTCATTCGTGCTCAAAAAGCATATTAGTTTGATGTTATTGCACCTCAAAAGTTAGTCAAAAGGTTTGTTTCTAACAAATTATCGTAATAAAGGACAGTAAATACCCGAGAAAACAAGAAACTGTAGACTACAGAACACACGTTGATATTTGTTTATGCGCGAATGACGTCACATGAAGTGTTTGCTAATGTCGGAGCGTTTAAAAATGATTTCCGTTTCTACAAAAAAATGATTTTTAAAATCGCATTTATGATAAAATTAGCTAATCAAAATAAAATAGATTACTGTAAATATGTTCAAAGACATATAAGGAACATTATATATTAAAATAATAATAATTGGCGTTACATGCATATTCCCTATTGGAGCCTGTATAACCTATTCAGGTTTTACAGGCTCCATGTTTACTTGGTTACGCCGCGTTGACGTATTATGTGGAGATTACGGGTTCGAGTCCCACTGGGAGCAAGTTTTTCTGTTCGGTTTGCTTTGGTGGATAATAGTACATACTACACATAGTGCTGACCCAGCCACACAGCGACTAGTGTGACTAGGAAAATATGTGTATATAATAATATGCAGTCTACATATTATTAATACTCCTTTGTTGACACAGCTTCGCCCGTCATATCATATTTTTATTTATTTTATTTTATTGGAGCACGACATGTGGTGAGCAGACCTACAAAGTCCATAGTGCATGAATAATTTTTTTTAACAATATTGATCGCTCCCACTATGCCGGCTAAATGATGCGATTACGAAATAAGGGGCGATAATAACTAATTGCAAGTATATATGAATTACGAGTATATTTTAATATACCTACTCGCCGCCTTATCGTCAATATAACAATCCATTTCGTAACCGCACCCTGAAAGGAGACTACCACCTCGACAAGAAATCTATGCAGGAGTCTCCTGAAAACCGGGTAACCCACAGACTAAAACCGAAACATGACTAGGTCACTTAACGGTTTTTGCATCTGTATGGGCATCTGTATATCATCCCACTTCCCAATTTTCATTCATGAACTTCATTCAATTATTTTCCCGTGATTGTATTTAAAAAAAAAACAGGTTTCATTTCATAATACCTAGGTATACCTATATTAATTATTGCTTTACCTTGCATTTTATCAAAACGTAGATTCTACGTTGTTAAACCTAACGTTAGGTAACTACCGTATCTGCGTATTAAGTTGCGGTAATTATAATACAACTAGTCTTATTACAAATTCATTGCTCGTGTTATATTTGTCACGAGTGATTAAACGTGTCTTATCGTCTTTCCATCTGTTTAACCAATGTGTGGATTGCATTGTTGGACTTACGCATGGAGCATTTCTTAATCAGTTTTTTACTAAAAAAAACTACTCTTTCAGTGTCAATTTTTTCTCAAAATCTTTTTCGGTAATCATTTTTATTTTTTCATTTCAATGGCATTTTTTTAAACCAAAAACCTATTTTTGTCGAAAAAAATTGGTCGGCGAACTTCAGAGATAAGATTTAAACACGGAATAAATAAATTATTTATTCCGTGGATTTAAAGCATATTACCGTACTTATACGTTGTTTTCAGTGACATAAAAGTTTTTCTTTTTAAAATGAAGACCGTGGAGATGTAAAATATACTTTCTCGATATTAATTAGATAGTCGCTTTATAAAAAAATCTATTAACTTTTGAAAAGACAACCAAAGTTTGAATTATGACCATAAAAATATTACTTTAGTTGTCATATCAAAACTTAGCAGAATTCTTGTAATTAGGATCGAGTAAGTAAAATCTACACCTCCATGTTCTTTTTTTACTCATACCATCGGCTACGACGAGGTGGGATTAAAACCCCTCCACAGGGTACCCTGGGGCCGTCTAGGCGGTCTCGGGCGCCGTAAGGCCCCGTGATGATATTTATCAGTCATTTATCAAGTCAGTGATGACTTGATAAATGACTGATAAATCATCGTGGAAAGCCTGCCCAACTGGGCATTTCATTTTAGGGTGCTCAAAGCCAAGCTAGGGCATCCAGTCAACGCACGGCCGTTTGGGAACGGCATTCGTTTATTGCCGCGCAGCGATACCAAGTTCCGAGAGGTTCAACGGTACCTGACGAAAATCGAAAAAGAGGAGAACCTATCGTGGTTCTCCTATTCACTCCCGGCAGAGCGCAGCCTGAAGGTTGCGATCAGAGGTCTGCCGGTCAATACAGAGGAGCCGCATATTCAAGAAGCACTCCGGGAGCTCGGATACGACCCTGAATTTGTCAAACAAATCCAGGGTCGGGCCGGGCGTCCCGGGTGCATATTCTTCGCCCAGCTGCGACGAACCGCAGACCTCACTCCTGGAATATTCACCGTTACCGAGCTGCTGGATATGAAGGGAGTCATCATTGAAGCCTGGAGGGGAAAGAAGGGCCCCTCACAATGCCATAGGTGCCAGCAATTTCGGCACTCTTCACACATGTGCCACAGGCCGCAAGCTTGTGTCAGGTGTGGAGGAGGACACCCGGCTAAAGAGTGCCCCCGCTCTCGGGAGGATGCACCTAGCTGCGCCAATTGCGGCGGCGATCACACCGCCAACAATACCTCCTGCCCCGTCTTTCGCCGTGAGTTGCGAAACAAATCGGCGGGAACCATAGCCCTGTCGACCGCCGGCAGGGCCCCAGTTTCGGACCCGGTGAGGACGGGGCAGGTGGCGGGAGGCTCTTCTCTGCCCACCACGCTCCAACCCCAGGCCAACGACCCAACGCCGAGGAATTCCGTTCCCAAGCGCAAAAAGCGAGGGGGCCGGAAAAGTAAAAGCCGAAAGGCTCGAGCCGGACCGGACTCCACCGCTCCAAGGGGGGGGCCCTCAGCCCCCCCGCCATCAGCGATACCATACGTGGCGCAAAGAGCACTGGAGCTCATTCCAGTGAAGGCTGTAGCCACGCTCCTCCTCGATATATTACGAGCTATCGAGGCCGGGAAAGAACCTCAGTCTGCTATCATGTCCGGACTCGCCGGACTTGCTGTTAGCAGAGACGAGTAAGGCGCCTCACGCCTACTTGCGCGTGGTGCACTGGAATGCCCGCGGACTGCGAGAGCAACGTCGCACCTTGCAGATTTTCCTCAGAGATCAGAGAGTAGACGTGGCGCTGATTAGCGAGACCCTCCTCTCCTCCTCGATCCCCTTTAATATTCCTAACTACATTGCCTACCGGAAAGATGAACTTACGGACCAGGGCCGCGTCTTTCGTGGGCTGATGGTCCTGGTACGTAGGAACATCATCCACCAACCCCTCCCAATCCTGTCGCTCCAATCCCTTTACACGTTGGGTGTGGCACTGCATATAGGTGACAGAGAGCTGCACCTATATGCCATTTATAAGCCGCCGCAGGCGAAGCTTGATACGAGGGGACTGCGTCAACTGCTGGATACGCAAGTCCCGATCCTCGTCGCCGGCGACCTCAACTGTAAACACCCAGCCTGGAACTCCGGCCAAACCAACCCGGCGGGGAACCTCCTGCTGCGGGAATCGGAGCGGGTGGGGTTCTGTGTGTCCGGCCCGCACGGCCCGACGTATTTGCCTGCGCAGAGCGCGCACTCGCCGGACGTGCTGGACATAATAGTTCACCGAAACCTGCCCTGTTCCCCGGAGCAGGAAGTTCTCTATGACCTCGATTCCGACCACCTCCCGGTCCTAGTCACTTTGTCTACCCTTCCTACCAAGGCCTCTCTTCCAGTGCCACGTAAACGCGTTAACTGGGAAAAATTTACAAGGTTGCTCGACGATTACACGCCGACCTTCCCCATCTCGACGCCGGCGGACGTGGATAGGCTCGCGTCCGATCTGACTGTACAGTCCCGCAAGTCCCTAGAGGGGGCCTCCACGGAGTCCCCCCCGCGAAGGGGCTCACCACCCCTTCCCCAGAACATCAGGGACTTACTGAAAAGTAAGAGAGACCTGCGGAAACTGTGGCAGCGCACTCGCTGCCCGTCGGTGAAGACCGACCTAAACGCGCTCGCGGCCCGAGTGAGGAAGGCCCTCGACAAGCTTCACGCCGACCGCTGGGATGCTCGGATCCAGGATGCAACCGGTGACCTACAGGGAGTTCACCGGTTGTGCTCCTCGATGTCCCGTGCGCCACCAACGATTCAACCCCTCCTCGATAGTGACGGAGCCCCGAGGTTTCGAACGGAAGATCGTGCCCGGATTTTTGCCGAATGCCTAGAAGGACAGTTTCGTCCTAACCCACCTAAATCCATCGAACATGTCGCAGAGGTAGATCGCGTAGTGGAGGCCGGCCTCCACGGCGCGATACCCGAGACGGAACCCCTTGTGATATTCTCTCCTGGTATGGTAGCGCGCGCCTTCAGCCGCGTACAACCACGGAAGGCCCCCGGGGCCGATGGCATTAATAATATGGCCATCAGGTGCATGCCACCGCGAACAATCGCAGCCTACACCCGCCTATTTAATGGCATTATGCGCACGGGCCACTTCCCGACATTGTGGAAGGAGGGGCGCATCATTATGATACCTAAACCTCGGAAGAATATCAAGCTCCCAGAAAGCTATCGTCCGATAACTTTATTACCGGCGATTTCCAAAGTCTTTGAGAAGCTACTTTTGCGACATATCGTGCCTCATTTTTCTCCTCGCGACGAACAATTTGGCTTTCGTAGCGAGCACTCGACGACTCTCCAGTTGACGAGAATCCTGCACAGGATGACGATGGCGTCTGACAGGCGAATCTTCTCCTGTGCGGTTCTCCTCGACATGGAAAAAGCATTCGACAAAGTCTGGCATAACGGGCTTCTGTTCAAAATCTTGCAAACTGATATACCCCGTCGCGTAGTACGAGTCATAGCCTCTTTTCTGGAGGGCCGTAGCTACCACGTTACTGTTGAAGGTCTTTGCTCCAAAAACCACCCCATCGCTGCGGGCGTACCGCAGGGAAGCTGCCTTTCCCCGGTTCTCTACTGCTGCTATACCGATGATATCCCGCTGGCCGAGAAGGACGTGGAGCTGGCTCTGTACGCGGACGACGCTGCCTATTTCTCGTTTTCTTTAAACGCGAAAATGGCGGCTGTCTACATGCAGAGACAGCTCGATTTACTTCCCGACTGGCTTTCACTCTGGCGCCTACGTGTAAACGTAAAAAAGACACAGGCAATGATCATCCGCAGAGAGGACCGGGGAGTGGGCCGTACCCCCCCGCCCCCGCTCCAGCTTTGTGGACAGTCCGTTGACTGGTCCAAAACCGTGATGTACCTCGGAGTCAAAATTGACCACAAATTGAAAATGAAGCCGCACGTCACAATGACGCGAGCTAAAGCGGCGGTCGCGCGCTGTCGGCTGCGTCCAGTGTTGTCATCCGGATTACCATTACACACCAAAGCGGCCATTTACAAATTATATATACGGCCTATTCTCACATACGCGGCACCAGCCTGGTACGCGTTATGTGGGAATAAACATAGGGCGCAATTAGAGGCCCAACAAAGTAAAAGCCTGCGCCTCATAACCGGCGCACCATTTTATATGCGCAACAACTCGCTGCGACGAGACCTCCGGATGGAAACACTGCACGACTTCGTCGTTCGTTTGACCACCCGTATGTTCTCGCGTGCAGATGCATCAGGCCACCCGCACATTCGGGACCTGACGCCTATGCATGCGAGACCACCGGATGCCAAACGGCGATATGCGCGCGACCTGGTACCTCTCACGAGCGAGAGTGATAGCAGTTCGGGAAGCGAAAGCGACTCGGACGGCTAGCACGATTGCTTTACGTGAAGGAACAGCATCACAGACTCTCCACAGAGCCCCTTGAATCCGTCGACCAGTAAAAAGGTCACGCAAAGACCTATCCGTAGTTACGGGTAGCGAACAGCTACTATTGAAGGAGGTTAAGACCTCGTAACAATTACCCGTCTCCCGTAAGGGGGGATAGTGACGACTCATCGCAGTGATGACTTCGTTATCACTGAAAACAATATTTAGACGTTTTTTAATGTTAGAGTTTTCGAATCCATTTAATGTCCAGTGTACTCCAGTTTCACAATACCAACTCGAAAAACTGTTTATTAGTCTATACTAACCGCGACGAGCATGACATTTGTTAGGAGAAAACTCTGCTACGAAGAGGTGGTGAATCCCTTCACCTATAGTACTCTGAAGCTGTTCAGACTGTCTAGAGCGTTCGTAAAGCAGCGTGATAGTACTTAAGTAAAAAAGTACCTTGTCGTTAGAGCAAATCATAGCAATTTAACCAATTTAAAAAGGTATCTACGTAGAATCTATACTTATTTCAATTGCTAAAATAGCATCTAGATACCTCCTCACAAATAATAGGACTTTGACCGGCCAATCAAATAAATTATTCTGTTGACTGTTCTTCAACTTGTTGGCAATCATAGTCCATTAAGATCTAGATGTAAGATAAACAATTTATTTAGCTTCTAACACTTATTTATTTCTAAATTAATGAGACAATTAAAAGTTCTCTTGAAATTTAATGGATCTCTTAAAAATTTAAATGTTTTTCGGTCATTTATTTTAAAACTCCTCTCTGTTCAGAAACATTTAAATGACCCAAAACTAGCTACATAAGCCTTTGTTTTATACCTGTTACAAAATTATTTTGTGACAAATGTGATAAATAAAACCTATTATTAATTTTAATGTAAACTTCGAAAAGAAAAGGGAGTAATGGGTTTGAATATATTAATATATATTCAAACCCATTAGGGCAAGAATATATATTAATAAAAACTTTATTTAGCGTTTTAGCAGTAGTTTTTCCATACAAAACTTCGTGGGCTGTAATCTCGTAATATACAATGAAAATGTTAATAACATATTTTTTATTAGATTCCTTATTAAGTATAATTTTCGCAAAATACTTGTATGTTCACTAAAATATACATATTATATATTTAAATAAATAAAATACAATAATATTTAAATAGCGCCATCTATCCGTGAATAGAATGTTTATTTTTAAATTTGTCGATATAAAGAAATAGTACAACTATCAACCACTAGATGGCATCTCAAAAATGCAAGTAAAAACAAATTTTACAAAGACAATAGGCAATATTAAGCATGATGACTATTTTTTTTAAAGTATTCTACGTAGTTCGGAACTATCCACTATTTCCAAAAATCAAGTTTTGATAGTAAAAAAATTAAATTGTTTTTTTTTCTTTTCGCCAAATCAAAACGCTCGGTCGCTCGCTCACCGGTGTTATGCATGGCATCTCGCCTCAGTAAACATTTCGGAGCCTTATGCTGGTTAATTTATAGTTCTTTTGTCTCCTAAATACTTTATTTCGGACACCTATCAATAAAAAATCCTAGTGAAATAAGTGGCTAATCTTGCACGGCGATATCCGACTAAGTCTAAATTCTCCAATTTATTTGTGTGCAGATAACTTTGATGTAAGTTTTTACTTATTTGGTAGGTACATAAGTCGTTAAATTATGTGTGCGTAATTGTCTTGTTTGTCTATCTTGTATGTGATTTGTATTATAATTATTTTATATATTTTGAGGTTAGGTTTCACCTCTTGTTTATCTACCACTGGTTATCCTAATGGGTACTTTATTCATATTTCAGTTGCCAAATGATATGGACAATTATAAGGAGTATCATGTGATGGGACCTGTGTCAGAGGTTCGCATAAAATCAGTGTGTTGGTATTCCTACAAAATTTGAATGGCAATCAGATAGAAGAACACCAAAACCTAATACTACAGAAAGGCCCATATATTATCAAGACAAAAAGACGATTATTGAAGAATATGAAAAATATTTAAAGTATTTAAATAAAATTTAGACCTCGGAGAGACTTTGTTCAGGTACATATTAATGTTTCAATCATAACTAAACTCACCTTGCCTATTAATGATTATGTAGGATTAATATTAATAATGTAGATCATATCAAACATATTGCCCTGGTCTCATACTAAGCTTGTACTAGGTATATGTATATTATATTAGTAGCAATGTTTCTGGTACAAAAAAAAATTAAAAAAACTGTAGTTTGTCATGGTCTGGGTGTTTATATAATATAATATGTTTTATAAACACCCAGACCATGACAAACTACAGTTTTTTAATATTTTTTGCCAACATTAGGAATCATACCGACAACCCCTATATACAGACACTAGCCATAACACTAGACCACGGAGTAAAATATGTGCAATCTTAGAAATTTATTTATATTTAGTAGGTACTTAGTTTTATCTAATATATATATATATATATTTTTATTTACAGTTTAAAATGCCAACATAGAAAACATTGCACAAGAAGAACCACATAAGACTGCAGACAGGCTTAATTAAGATGCAAGATTAATTAATTAAATAAAACTACAAAGTTATCATAATTAACGCTTTTTATTTATCCACAAATCATCATGTATAACTTGTCCTTTCCAAAATTATATACATAGGGCTGCTCACCAACATGTTCCTAGCTAGATTAATGCTCTCTTACAAAAATCTATGAACATTGGCAGGATAATTACGCACACAATGCTAAGCTAAACTTTAATCCATATGATGCAATTCTGAAGTAATGAAAACCTGATGTTTTTGTTCATTATACTAGGCAATACAGAAAATATGTACCAAGAATGAAAGTATAACTGTAAGGAAAAATCTATCGGGTACATGGTGGGATTAAAAACCCTCTGCCATGAAGCAGTCTTCTGCACCGTAAGGCACCTGTGATGATATTTATTATAAGTAAAAAATATAAGGTGTCATTCTATATTTTTACATTTATCAGGGTGGTACAACTGCTTTATAACTTATGTACACTGTAAACTATCATTTTTAGTATATATTTTCATTGATGAGATCTTTACTAAACTAATTTAGGGTGTGGCATTCTGATATTCATAAAAATATTACATCTGTCTCTTATGTTCAGTTTTTATTACCACCTGGGGCCTATTTCATAAACGTGACAATTGTAATTTACAATGACAATTTATAATACATTGCTTGATTTTGTTGGTTCTAAATAAATAATTCCAACTAAACCAAGCAATGTATTATAAATTGTCATTGTAAATTACAACTGTCACGTTTATGAAATAGGCCCCTGGTTCATTCATTAAACATATTTTAGGACTTGTGGTCACACTAACCTGTCTGATTAATAACTTAATAGTAGTGGGACCACAAGCATGGAGGTACGAGTATTAGAGAAATTTGGGTGATTCCAATAATGGAAACTCATAAAAATATGATAAAATTTCTCAGATTTTTGTTAGTACTCTAGGAGTGATAGCTGTCAACTGTCAAAATACCATACTTTTTTGACTGAGAATGCTTCCATCAAAGAAATAGAGTAATTTCTCTAAGGTCCTGGTGGGTAAAACTTAGGGAGACTAGGAATCATAGTTCAAATTAATTAATAATTATAATGTACAACACTAATGCCCAATTTCACCAACTCTATGAGAGCCCCTAACTAAGTTAAGGGACAGTTATTTCATAGCAAAATTCTTATTTAGGAGCCCTTTAGAGTTAGGGATTGTTGGTAAAATCGGGCATAAAACAAAGAAAATCTGATACATAGTTGTCATTAAATGTAACAGGATTATTTATACTTTTTTGTTTGTACTGTAGTTGCAATCAGCTACACATAAGTATCCAATTTGAAGTGCTCTTAAATATATTTATAGTTGTATCTGTACATAAAACTTCTGGGTTAGTTTCCCATTTACTACATAATTTTTAAAATTCGGCACTCATGGGACTCTTTCAATAACACTATTTTTACAGATCGCATCGGATAATTCTGCTGTCATTGGAAAGTTTTTGAAAAGCATTAAACCACATTTTTGTTTATTTTTCCTAGCGGTACTCAGGGTTTTCCTTACCTTATCCACTAACAACTTTCATGATATTTGATTCATGCCATACAATACAAGTTTTTGCAAAAATATCTCACAGAACTTTTCTTTGGATTTGAGCACTAATTTAGGCATAAATAAACTTTCTGTTTGACCACAAGCACAGCCTTTTCGTACCAATGATATTATAAAAAACAAAATAGGTATCATTGTTTCATATTTTATTACCTCACAGTTGTTTTATTTTCTTCCGTTTTTCTAGAAACTCTTCAAATTCTTTTTGATGGCAAGCTAGGCTTACAATTAGATAATTCTTTTGAAATTATATACCTACATATTAGAGTATTCCCATCCGAGGAGAGTTTGGACTTCATTTCACATTGTTCCGGACATATTTTACCTAAAATTGTGCACAGACTTCCATTCCAATGCGTTTAAAACTGTACGTAGCTCACAGTGTCATCACTATTTGATGCCCACGAAGACCTAAAATAAATAAATGTGTAAGTATATGTCGTTATTTACAAAAACAACATTATAATAACATAACCTTTTAAGTGCATATAAAATTAGATTTTACGTATTTTTGGGCTAAAAAATTATTATGTATTAAATAAATTATTAATTTACTTACCCTATATAGTGTATTATTTATGAAAGTAAGCAAAACAAAGTTTGTTTACCTACTTGTGTGACCGGTGACGTCAAATTCGTCGCTCCGGACCGGATTGGTGTGGACAC
Source organism: Monopis laevigella (assembly GCA_947458855.1). NCBI lineage: Eukaryota > Metazoa > Arthropoda > Insecta > Lepidoptera > Tineidae > Monopis > Monopis laevigella. The sequence continues at coordinate 23,465,195 of OX381580.1, read as the reverse complement.
CTATCATGGTGGATTGCTGTATTTTGTACTTTTATTTCAATAAAATAATTATCAATAGCGCTCAAAATATTAAATATAGTCTTTTTATAATTTATTTATCCTATTTTGTCGATTCTTGGATACTGTCATTGGGTGATATAGTCTTACTTCCAATGCCTTAATAAATTTAAAAAAAAAGTACTGTTATCGTGCTTATTGCGACGTTGCCGCTCTGTACCTTCTCATCCAATAGAGACAGCCAGTGCGACGTTGCCATACATGTTTATTTATAGTTATAATACTTTTGTAAAATTTTTCAACTTTGTTCGATTGCATTGGTGATTTTAAAAAGGTGAGTCAAGTGCATAGGTTTTTCAGAAGGAATATAGACTGTAATCGGTAGGTAATAAAACTCATTTTGTAAACATAAGAAAATTTATATATTTTAAAACATTCTATACGAGTTCTATTAGTTTATTACCTTTTGCCCGCAGCTTCGCCCGCGTTATTTTGTGGATCATTAGGTATAATACTGACAATATTCATATTTTTTTAATTATTTTAATTTTGTACCTATACAAATAGGTAATACGTAACACACCTACTTTAGTATAAATAAAAAAACGTAAGAATAACATAATGTTGGTAGGTAATCAATAAAGGATAGGATTTTATATTGTTAGAATTATTTTAAACATGTAGAAATTTTCTTAGGCAAACACAACAACACCGCAGTAAACTCGCCACTTGTTAGGTGTTGCTTCTGAATACCATAGGCGAAATGAGAACGGGTTTATCTCTCCGCTGGGTACCCGGAGGCCGTTTAAATGGTTCCCGGGAGCTAAAAAAGAACCCGTGATGGTATATTTTTTTACTTAGGTAGTACCTAGTATTACCTAATCTAGGCAGGTGGCAGGTACCTAATACAAGTGATAGGTCATTGCCAATATAGGTCCAGTGAAAATAAAAATCACGCGTAAAGATTTCGAGAGATACCTTAACAACTAATACTTATGTGACTTTGTATCTACCTGATGGTAAGCAGACGAACAAAGTCCATGAATAGGGTGCATCATACATTGTTATTTAGCAACATTCATGGCTCCTACTATGCCGGCTAAATGTTATGACATAGGTGGGACTCGCGACAGAGACGAATTTAGATTACGACGTGTAGGTATTGCAAATTCTTCGTCGTATCCTCGCTGCTTATCAACAAGTCTATCGCCCGTTTCGTAACCGCATCCTCAAATCAAATCATTTATTTATGAACATAGGTTTAGTTATAGGTTATTACAGATGGCAGTTCCCTTAATAGTTCTCTATGCCCTGCCCGTAGGCGTATAAATATTTCAGTGGTTATATAACATATAATAGGGTACAATAACAGACACACACACTGCAAAGAAATTAATTTACGGTGACACACAAACAATTATAAATCCAAGTATACGTGGCACATCATCTTATCATGGTATTGATCTATCCGACAAGAAGTCCTGCACTGAGTAGTAACATTTATCCAATAACAATTCAGATAACCTTTTTTTAAAATGTGTATTGGGCAGAAGTTTAAAATCTTTACCCAATTTATTATAAATTTTTGGAGCCATACACAAAACACTTTTATGCATAAAAGTAGTCCTCGACATTGGTGCACTTAAATTATTGTCATATCGTAGAGTACGTATACGCTTTTCAGAGTTCAGTGGAAACAAATCTGGATTATTTCTTACAAAGATCGCAATTTCATATAAATAGATGCAAGGTACTGTGAGTATTCTCAAATTTTTAAAGTATGATTTGCAACTGTCCGTCGGTTTCAGTCCACAAATGGCTCGTACACATTTCTTTTGAATATAAATTCTTTATTGGTTGAATTACCCCAGTATATTATACCATATCGGATCATGGATGCCACGTATACATGAAACGCCATTACAGCTGTGTTGGTACTACTAACTGTAACTAGCTTCCGCAGAGCAAATACAAACCTACTAATTTTTACACTAATATACTCAATGTGACCTTTCCAGTTCAAATTTTTACTTGAATGTACTTACCATCAGGTAGATACAAAATCATATGCCGTGCTCCAGTAAAAAAAGTCGCGAACGCGCTGACGGGGACATTCGGTTCGGTTACTTGTACTATTGTTTATTTTGTGGTCCATCCATTCTGGAAGCGTTTTAGCGGATATCCCGTAAAAAGTAAATACGAGCGTATATCTTTATTCCGTGAAGAAAGCGGCTAAAATTTACTGAGTCAATTTTTATCATGCATTCAAATATGTTTTTCATTTTTTGTTCTTACAATGTTTAAAACTGTCAATATAATACTTATATTTAGAGGCCTTCGGTTTGCTGGTATCGATCGACGACGGCGATCCGACGAGAAATTTTGATATAGCTTTTAAATCATCTATTAATTTTAAAATAATTATAACAGACAAAAAACTCTTTTTATGTAATTTCTACCAACACAATGACATGTGCATAGTGCATGTTGCACATATTTTTTTTTTAATAATTTTTAGACTGGCTATCTCCATAAACTTCTACCAATTTTATTCCTAGTTTTTCAATAAAATGTCTTGATTCTAAACACCAAATACCTTATGTTTCGATTGCGAATGAAAATAATATATAATGATTTATTAAACTTGAATATTTATTGTTTTTTAGTTATTCGGCGGCAGAGCCTGGACGAATACTTGTAGAGACAATATGTGTTGCATATAATGTTTTGGCACAAGTCGCATCCCAGACCAATGGCATGCCATTGGGTTAAGGTATTAACGTTATACTGAACGTTCTCTGTCATTTCTAATTATTAAACTTGCGGCTCTAGGATTAATGGAGTGTTAGCAGTCGTTAGAGTTGTTTTTTTTTATGTCGTTGAGAAAGAATGTCTGGGAATGTCTTTTTGTCCAACTAACGTGCCACAAATGCAGTTATGAGAAAAACAAATGCTACTACCTACCTAGACGCAGAATAACTAATATTCTTAAAATGTAATTATCTAGAAGAGTACCTGAATGAGGAGAAGAAATCTAAAGAATGTATTCAGGGATAGACGAGGCTCGTAAACGAGCTTGGTCTTAAATATTAAATAAATTTCGGTGAAGTTCTTATTAAACTTGTTAGTTTGCAAGTAGAGAAACAATATTCAAGTAAGGCATAAGCAGCGTAAGAAAGCAGGCCAGTATAGACTATAGATTTTCAGAATTGATCTTTGGTGGAAATATTAAATTTTATGTTTTCTAACGACAGAGTGGTGCCCAGAAATGAAAGATTATTATTGTCAATAATTTTAAGACCAGGAAAAATAGTTTGGAATTATTGAAAGATAGAATGATTAAAAATTGAACAAAAGTAAATCTCACATTTAGAAGAATTTGGCTTATAAATATCATCAAGGATGAAGAATTACTTTTTAACATTATTGTAACATTATTCACTCAAAAATTTAAAGAAAAATAAAATGTATATAAGAAATAGTTATTTTTTTTATATGAGCTAAAATATGTTATTAAAGCCCTACTATTATATTTTCTAAAAATATAAGCATTCATATCACAAATCATAAAATATATACCCGAAAATAAATCAAATTTGAAATGGAGCGCAGTGACGACGATGTTCTTACCTAAAAGTAGACGTGAAATTACAAGCAATTATACGAGTGTACAAACTTATTAAAAAACGTATACTGGATTAAAATAAAACTAAAACACATTGTACTGTACTGAGGCTCTACCATGGGTTTTAATACGTTACGTTTTAATACGTCACGTTTTTGCTCACGTAAAAATGTTGTATGGGATTTTGTTCAGCGCCCCTAGCGGATACGTGAGGTACTAAAATCGGTACCATAGGTTTTTTTTACGTAACTTACGTTTTATCGTCCGCTAAGTTCCGTATGCGTTCCCATACAAAATGTCTTAAATCGGTACCATGGGCGCACAATTTTGACAGATTTACGCGAACGTATCACGTTTTTAGATTTACGTGATACGTAAATCTCTCACCGGCCATTTGCAAAGTGAAACGAGATTTAAAGTGCTAAAAAGACTAAAATTTGTTATAATATAAAGTTTCTGAGTATCAAGATACTTTAATACTATTTTTATTATTATTTTTATATTCTCCGAGCTTGTTTTCACAGTTGTTTAGAGAATATAATTGTTGTCTACACAACTGTAACAAAGTAACAGAAAAATTAAGATTACTTAAATTGAGAAGACTAAAATAGTGAGAAAGTTTCAGTGAGGTGGGTTCTAAACATTGAGTTGATATCATTGTTCGAAAAAACTTGCTAAAAACATTTGAAGTGTGCTAAAATCTAAAATAATGTCTGCTAGGGCACACTTTGTATGGAGAACGGTGGCGGCAATTGAAAAGGCCTACAAAGTAAACGAACATTTAAAGAAATTGGTGTATTCAACTTGGGGATCCAATTGAAAACAGTAACTTTCAGTCTCATTTCTAGATTTGTGATTTGCTTCAACCGAATATGGATTTAAAATGAACACAGCAAGTCTATCTACAATCAAAGGTAAATATGTAAAAACATAATCAATGGAAAAATACTCAAAACATTCTAGTATAACTGTAATTCAATCTTGCTGGATTTGTAGGTTATGTGAATATTTTGACTGGTAAATTTATACCCTTCCTTAAATTACATACATTTTAAATACAATTCTTGAAGCTTTAACATTAATAAACATTATTTAATATATAACTATCTATACTAAGCTGGTCTCAATGTTAAAAAACAATTTATTCCCTTAAAACATTTACATTGAATTACCAAATTGTTTTATGTAAAATAGTCAAATTTATTATAAACATGAAAGTCACTGATACATTCCCTGTGTGTAGCTGCAAGTTTTTCTAACAAGCCCACTGTTTTGTTTCTAAGTATATAATTCTTAAGGTCTACTCAGACAAGCCTCTGCAAATTATTATGGCATATGTGAAAACATAGATGTGCTTTAAAAAGATAACAGATTTTAATCAGAAAATTTATAACAAATGTAGGTTCACTCCTGGAAAGTTTTTTATGCTCTTATTATTTAAAATAATTTAGGAAGTTACTAAAATAGTAGTTAACTATACAATATTTCAATTTAAATATTTTCTTTGCAGGTAATTTTGGGTATTCACGATGATGATCTGACATTGGTTCAATGTAGCAGGTGTATAATAAAAAATAACACAGGAAGTGTTATTGGAATACTTTTGGGGAGTTAAAAGTTGATGGTGCTGTCTGTTTTCTAAGCCAAGGTTTGCACTACAACAAAAGTGTGCCCGAATAATCTACAAGGTATACCTACTATAGATATATATAATATATATATACCTTGTTAACCTACCCCTGCTTAATTTATTTGTAATAATATTTTTTTCTTGCAGGAACATTTTAATATAGGGAATAATTCAAAGATAAAGAGTGAAATGACTTATTTGATGAGCGGGATCAGCAAGTTGTGGGACATAACTATAAATCACTATAGAATGCAATGTACAGACCCTGAAGACATTAATTTGCGTCTACAATGTTTAACTACCTACTAATGCTCCAAATAGATTTGTTTTTAAGAAAATGGTTCATGAGCTCTTTTTAAATAAATCCCAACAACTGTTGAAGTAATCATTATACTGTTTATGAATAAATATGTGTACTATATGGTATGTAGTATATTGCATATGTATATGTGTATAATACATGTATTTGTATAGCGTATGGGTATATATGATAATTAACTAATACTTTAAGGTAATTATAATTTTATTGCACACCTACCCAAACTTAATATTCTAATGTAAGGTTTGAAAGTTTTATAAATAAATAAATATTGATATAATATACTTTACTAACCAATCACTCAATTTGTTATTGAGAATGAAGGCATTGCATAGCTATGTTAATAAACATTTATATTTTAATATTTTTTTATAATTTTCTTACCCTTTTTATCTTATACATAAGTACAAAGAGTATGCAGTTACTAAACAGGGGGTAAGTTTTGTGATAAGGCAAAAATTTGTCTTATAGCCATTTACAATAATCTATATTTTTTTGAAGTATAGTAACTATACTATATAAAACGTGTCTCATTAAGAACTTGTATTTAAAAAAATTAAAAACAAAAGTCAATAGAGTGCATACCTGCCAACAGAGCAATGGTGGCCATTTAACCGTTATTTTGTTTCATGTGTAAATGTCATCACTAGCTCCATACATATGTAGAAAAAAATCTTAATAAAATATTAAATAAATATACATTCTTTAATTTTTTAAATTCTATTTCATAATGAGACACCTTTATAATTACTTTAGCAGCTCCTATCCAAAAAAAAACAGCTGTTTTGTAACTGCATAATTTATTTGGTAGCCTGTTTCCATATATTATACCTACTTATAACTTGTGTATGATATATATTTTATTGGAGCATGGCATGTTATTTTGTGTCTACCTGATGGTAAGCAGACATACAAAGTCAATATATTCTTGTTTAACAACATTGATCGCTTCCATCAAACTGTCGAAAAGATGAGGTTACGAAATGTGAATTTGCAAGTTTTAATATTCTCGCAGCTTTATCTTCAATTTAATATCTCTTTCATAACAGCACTCTGAAAGACACCCTTTATAATCAATGCAATAGTCGCCTGAAAACCGGTGAACCTATTGACTAAAACCGAAACATGACTAGGTTACAGCACAGCTAGCTAGTATACAATACTTATATTCATGTGAACTTAAAACAGGCAGCTGGGCTCACTTTTGCGTTTATAATATTAATATGGGTATGGATGGAGTGTATCAAATCGTTTTTTACCCTAAAGATATATAAATAAACAACAACATCATAGTTAAATGTTAGACAGTTATCATAAAAACCCAACCAAGAGCCAGGTATTTTATTCTTAACTTATGTACCTACGAGTTTATCATCATTTCGCAAATAGAACACCAGCAGATCTAAACGGAGTTTTTAACAAAGGTGACGATGATGACGCCGGTAAGAATAGTATATGTTATGTGACATATACTATTCTTACCGGCACCTCAATATACATATCTATATATATTGAGGTACCAGGCACAATTGAAATAAATAGATATTTTATAGTGCGAGTGAAAGGCATCTTGCCTAGGGGACGCCTGTGTAAATGGGGTGTGTTCTACTGAAACCTTCCCCTCCACGGCTACGTGGAAGTGGCGGTTGTTAAGGAAGGAGGCTAGCAATCTCGTAGCTATAGGGGGCAAAGACGAGTCGAGGAATTTTTAACCTAGGCCGCAGTGCCAGGCACTATCTAAGGCCTTTTCGATGGCGATGAAGACTCCAACCGTGGATGCGCTACGTTTAGATCGCTCGCCGGGTGCAGCACCCGGACTAGTTGGAGCATGGTACTGTCTCCCTCGCGAAAGCCAAATTGCTTGAATCGAATTTCGACGTAGCTCTTTAGCCTCCGGAGGAACAGTCGCTCGAACTATTTAGCCGAGTGCAGAAGCAGGGTTGAGTGGATGGGGGAGGGCTAGGTATTTTTTGCCTTTGTGCCTCCTTGGCCGAGATTATGAACTCCATAAGCTGTCCGACGGCAGCCTCAACGTCTTGCGGCGTGTTTAGGGGACCAATAAAAGAGAACAGGTGTTGAGGTTCGATCTATATTGGTCTCAATCGGTTTTGTACCGCCCTCTCGCGGCGGCGACGTCTACCTTATTGCCCAGCACTATGATGCTGAGAATCCATATTGTAAAGCACTTCGACATGGACTGGGTTCACTATGGCTTGGGCCAGGGCGATGTCTAGGACGTCGGCCGCGTGATTCACCGCCGAGTCGTCGAAGAGGGTTGACAAGTTGGGAACCCCACGCGGAATGTTCCGCGTTAAGTCCCCGATCACCAGGTTGGGGTGTGGTCGTGTCTAGAAAAATGTCGGAAGTCTGCGGTATCTGCATAAATTTTAGGATTACGTGGACTTTGTTGGGTTTGGTAGGCCTTAGGGGCCCTTTATATACAGGTGAATAATATATATTAAAAGGATGTACTTTAAGCTAATATGAGGTTTTGCTGATCAAATCGAGCAACTTTTCCCATGGAACCTAACGTATATCTAACTGATGGTAGACCTACAAAGTCCAAGAACGGGATCGATCAACACATTGTTGTTTGATCGCTCCCGCTATGTCGGCTAAATGATGCAGTTACGAAATGGGCGGTGACTTAGACGTATTTGCATTAAGAGTGTATTTTAATATCCTTGCTGCTTTATCGTCAACCCAATCCCTCGTTTCATAACAACACCATGAAAAAAGACAAGAATTATATGATTATGATTTTTTTTTTTTTCTCTTTTTAGCCTTTTTAATACAGGGTGAATTTGAAAGGATGTACTTTAGGCAAATATGAAGCCCTTAAGTTTGGCTAACCATTTGAAAGAAAGAAAAAAAAACTTACAACAGTTGGTAGAGCTAGCAAAACTTAAGGTCTGAATAGGTACTGTAGAGTTAGGCATTTTCTAAATAGGTGTAGGTAACTACTCAGCCCTTAAGTTTGGCTAACCCTCTACCAATAAGTGTTGTAAATTAAACCTTTTTCTTTAAGATTTTATTAAACTGACAGCTCATTACTAAATGTTTAAGTCATAATTTTGGTTTAAAATTCATTAGATTGAACATTTATTAGACAATAATTAATACATTTATTATACTAGAAGCATGTAAAAATATATACATGATGACTTTGAAAATATGTACTTTGGGCACCTATATTTGTCTAACCTTCTACCAAACACCCTGCATGATGAAAGATTGCCAAAACATGACTAATGGCCAATTCCTGTAATCATTGATTCTTAATCCCCATACTCAGCTGCATTTTTTAATGCAAATAACAAATCATTACCATATAGACAGACTTAGAATCTTAACAGACATAATGGAGTCTCTTCCAAATTAAGAGACTATTGGTCTTATTTATAAAAACTTATTGAGTCGTTGAAGAAAGGACACTTTAATTACAGAATGTTTAGTCTTATTATATGCATAATATTCATTTTTGTTGCTAAAAAATGAGAAAACCTTTAACTATAGTGTCCTTCAAGGACTCAATAAGTTTTTATGAAAACCGGTTAGTATGCAATCTCTGTATATACATACCATTTACTTCATTGTCTGGTGGTTTACCAAAGAGCCAATCAATAATCGAATTGAAAGCCAAATGTATGGGATTTGACGTTTCTCATTGATCAGGCTCTACCCATAGAGTAAAATTCCTATACATTTATATCCATCCACGCGTCAAATTGATTGTCATTTGGGCTCTTTGGTAAGCCCCCTGTAGAGATTTACCTACCATTATTATTTTGATATTTTAATGCTAAAGAAAATAGGACAGAAATAAAATCAAAGTAAAATAACACTATAATAATAAAAAAAATAACAAATTAATATTATTCAACAAAACTTAAGTACATATATTCCATACTTAAATCTATATATAAAAGTATTAAAACCATTTCCATAGCGACATAGCTGTCCATTCTTTATAAAATTAGAAAGATTTATATCTAATTTTGTAAAATTGGTCAAAGATATTCAATCAAAAATTTAAGATTTAGACTCTTAGACCATCATCATTTAGCTTCATATAATGGTGTATGTTCTTGTGTGTCCCATCTTAATTTGCCATCCAGTATAGTGCGAGGTGTGGTGGTAGTGTCTATGAGCAACTTCATTCATATAAACACTTGTGGAGGGCTCCATTTCCAAAGTTCATCTGCAAATGTGACAATAAAAAGAGGCATTGTATGAGGTTGTCAAATATGTTTAGGAAATTCAATCACTAAAAACATTTTTTTTAAACATTCAACATATTTTTTTAACATTTTTTACTTTGACAAAAACAAAATAGTGGTCAAATGAAAATACTGTTCACAAACTTAGGGTATCATTCAACAGAATAAGAAAAATCCTTGCTTTTAGAAAGACATGTAGGTATTGTTTTCTCAGAGTAAGTTCAAAATTATAATATTTGTATGTTTTATGATTTCCGCATTTGTAAAACTGACCTTTCTATATATATATAAATAACATCACAAAGTACCACACCATCAATATAAACAAATACAATGACCTCATTAAAGAAATTACTAAAATTTTAGCAGTCTTTTAAAACATCTTGCTCCACCTAACTCTTATGGAATGTGTTTCCAAGACGGCGCTGACAGTATCTCATAGTATTTGGTAAGGTAGTAAGGGTAAGTACTGAACACTACATGAAGTGTTAATATCACAAAGTGCCTTCAATTCTTACTTCACGGTCACAGCTACTATAATTTATCTTTGGATTAGAACTAAAGCAAACATTTTTTAGACGTTTTTATTTTGGTCAAAATGTACTAGATAAATAATAAATACTCACTATTCAATTGTATCCGACAGCATTATAAATTGTTTATTACTCGTTCATAATCTTATGATCGGGATTTTGATATAAATATTAACTTTCCAGGGCGGCAGCGTATCAAAAAAATACACTTGATTCTACCACCGGCATTTTGATTTGTGATTCATTTATTAATTGCCAACCTTTAAGGAAAATCCAACAGCCTTTCAAATTGTACACTTGTTTTATTATCATCGGCATTAAATTAATTGGTTTTGATTTAATTTGTATTTTTCACGCCTTCCTGATCAACGATATTTACATTGTATAATATTGACAAATTGAAAACGTGTTATTATGTTAAGATTTCACGATTAAACATTCCTTTTCATTTTTGTCGGATATCAATTGCTCCGTATAATGTCACATTGACACAAAAGTATTTTTATCTTTGTCTTGGACTCTAGTTAGATAGAGACAAAGCTATTTCCGGTCCCGTTTTTGTATTTATCGTATCACGTACGTACGGAACTCCGTATATGATAACCTATGGTACCGATTGGGTGCAATACGTTACGTTTTTCGTCTTCACATTAACGGATGGACATACGTTAACGTATTTTATTGCAAAAACCCATGGTAGAGCCTCTGAAACTTCCTAGAATACGAATGATTTACTAGGCTAAAGCCTTGGTCTAGTTCCTACTGGCATTTCTATTAACTTTTCATATATAAAGAAGTTGTTATAGTGACATAACTATAATAGTTAACATATGGTAACGCGAACTATTTTGTAGATCTAAAGTTGTAGTAGGTACATTATTTTGTTCTAACATCAACAGTTTTCGCAACGTACTTGTAAAGAAATTTATAAGTATTTTACCTTGGGTTACATTTTCGAAGTTTTCGTATAACGGATCCCTAATATTTTTTAAAATAAAACTCATCTTATGTTACTGTATAGTATACTACATTATTACGTACAGTTATGGTGTAATATTATAGGAAGAAAAAAAAAGTCTATTTTTTTTTCTTCCAGCAGTTTTTGAGTCTATTCGTTACAAACAAAATATTAAAAATGCAAATGTTCTCTCTTATAATATTGGTATAGATTTACATAGGTATTCATAAAAAAACTTATTGAGTTCTTAAAGAACACTTTAGTTATAAAAGGTTTTTGTCTCTTTTACATGTCATTCCGGGTTGACCAAAGAACACGATCAGAATTTCAGCTTTTCGAACACATCAGATCTCAGCCCTGAAAGTGTTTTAGGGGCCCATTTCTTAACCACATGTTTTTTTAAAGGTTTCTCGAAAAGTATTGCATTAGAATAGATGATGAAACTACTTTGGATGCCGTCACATATCGCGTTCCTAAACATTTATTACCATCACATATGATTTGTTTGTTATCTACCTAGATATGATAGAACTCTCTACGTTAGGTGGTCCAGCCAGCCTAAAAGACAACACATTTATTACCTAATTCTATTCACCGAAAAAAAGCTACGTCTCAAATAGTTAGCTTTAAAAATTTCGGCTGGACGATGATAAGTAAGTCAGTCAGGGCAAACTCTGTTATATAATTCGTGACCCACCCCACTGAATTAATAAATTACTGCGACAAGGAGTTTAGGTGTACCATGTATTATTGAAAATATTGTCATTAATTTTGCATGATTAGGCAAATAATTAGATAATATAAAATCATTGTGTACTCATCACCCGAACGATTCGATCTCTCATCTTTGGATCTTGTCAAATCTTAGATACCTTCTAACAATTATTGATAATAAATGTTTATTTATGTTACCAACGTGTTTACTTCAGTTTTTTCTAATGTTTAATTAGGTAGGTATTACTCTAATATATTTATTATAATGTAGCCTGCCTTAAATCGCGGAAAACGCCTCAGATATATGTATATATATAAATATATTCACTTATAACAACTTGTGAAACTGTAGATGGTTATTAGATAGAAAAACAGCAAACTACAAGGAATATCTAAAATGCTCACAGGGCCGATTTTGATAGAAACTAAAATTGCAAAATTAGATTTTTAAAAAGAAAAAACTCCTAGCCGGGAATCGAACCGGTTGATTTTGAAAAAATAATGATGTGTTAATAGTGTCGCTGAAAATGAATAAACGGTGGAAAGTAACTTCAAACGGCAAACTAAAGGAAATTGCTCTTTGTTTAAATTTTTGAAACCCTAACTAATAAATTGTTTAAACTTTCTATCTATTGGCGCTTTAAAATATAGGTGTTATTTTATTAGATTTGGGTTGGTTCGATTCCCGAGTGTGGTTTTTTGATTCCCAATCGATGTTTTTTATTAAATCTTTGTAACTATGATGTTTTTCTTATATCTATTTGAAAATAAATTAATGTTTATTTTCGGTAAAATGCCATCATGAACATTTAGTATCCTAAATGTTCATGATGGCATTCCCTTTAACCTCCAAGTTGTATCGAATCTACATAAGTCCGAAAATATAACACCTATACTTTATCAAAAAATTCAAATAAAAAATTATGTTATTGGTATTATGAGTTTGGAAACAGTGTTTTTATTTTCACTTTTTGAATGAACATGTATAGTAACATAGCAGGTATGCGACTTGGTAAAAAAATATATAAGTAGGTACAAGTATTAATTAACACTATATAGTCTGAATAACGTTGACAAAATAGGTATGTACCTATATTAGAAGGAACACTGTGTTGATGTTGTTTTGGGTGCAGCCGCAGTGGATTATGGCAATAATAAACGAAATGGTACAATTATAACGTGTTTTATTCTCTAATAAAAATGTATTTCATCAAGTTGTTTTGATCGATTTGACACAATATGATAATTTACTTTTTTCTTCGAAAGATATGAAGATATGAATATTACCTTTTTCTAACATGTCTGAGTTTCTTCAACATAAGGATCCATTATTTCACGGCGTCTAAATATTTAATTTTATAACGGTGTATTAGGTTTGCCAAACATCGATACCTCCTTGGTATCTTAGTGCATAACCACGGAAGAAATAATAATACCATAATCATAAAAGGGCTCTATCACAGACGATATAAGCAGTCAATAAACAAATAAAAAACTCTATTTGTATTACACCAAGAAGCAAAGATATCCACACCATTATTCATTTAGATTATTTAAGGAAGTGCTTTAAATCTATGTTCTCCCCTAATGACTTCCATCGTGTAATTTTGCCAATGATTTCCAAGACGTTAGCAGCGCCAACTGTGTTAAATAGCGGAACTATTTTTTTATGCAGAGTTTTGATACTAAAAATTTATAATTTTCTTCTCGGACATGTAATCTCTAAAGTTAGCCATTGATACAGCAAAATTTATACATAAATAAGTTCCAAATGTTTTCCGATTATCGCAAAATGCAAAATTTCAAAGCTAGCGACTATAATATTTACGTAATTAATTAAAAACCATGATTTTGCGACACAAGCGCCATCTCTTGCAATTAGTTTCCATACCCGAGCTGAGGAATCACCTTAAATGGTCTTTCTTACTAATGAAAATCATCTTTGCCAGAAAAGAGATAAAAACCATAAAACACAATTTAAACTTAAAAATCGCAATATAGTTTTTTATGAATAAGAAGAAAAGAGAAAGAGGTATCTATATTAGATACCTCTTTCTCTTATTTCTATCCCTATCTTTAGGGATGCATTAAAAAAATCCTGAAACTTTATTATCTTAATCAAATTCAGGACCTATTTAGTTTTCTTTTTTTGAAATATTAACATCTGTGGTGTTTTTTTTTGTCAATTCAGGGTTCTGGCGTTCACTATCATTCAACCATTGAAAATAGTCAAGTTATATTCTTACTAAGTATTTTTATACTTTGTAATAAGTAAATCAATATATAGATAATATTCATAAAATATACCTACCTAAAACTTTTTTTTATAACACCATTTTAGAGAAAGAAGATAACCCTATTTCCCTCATGCATAATTAAGCAAGTACCTACTAAATAAAATTACTTATAAGAGCCCTAAACTCTTATCTACTAAACACAATTATATTTTACTTCCTGTCTGTTACAATAAGTGGTGGCTAAATACAACACTTGAAAAAATGTTTACAAAATCTTCCATCACCCAATTGACCCCAGACAATAATACGCTTACTTATCACACACATACATAATATTAAAAACATAGCTTTTGTCTGTACTATTCATTACAAATAAACTTTTTTGTTATGATGCTAGCAACTATCTACATCAGGATGTACGCAAAATAGTACTATCACTTACAATTCAATGTTTGGTAAACAATTCTTATTTTTTACTATATGACGCATTAAATATTTTTTCCATTTTCATTATCAAAGGAAAGAAAATAAATAAGCAAAATTTATGGGCTGTTTTTAAAAAAATTCTACCTAAATATTAACCACATGACATGTTCTACCCAGTTTTTCTCAATTCATCCAAATTTCTAGTTTTACCATTTTACTCTAAATTCCCAAAGCCCTCCAAAATTTGATATTCTTCATTGTTCCCCAAGTTCATTCAAATTTTTTTCAGTTAGGATATTTAAAAAAAAAACTTATTTATAATTAATACATTTTATTATACATAGGCGAATATTGCTGATAATACTGAAAGGCCCTTTTAAATTATAAACATACCTACTTCATATTTTAATAATCACGAACTCTGTAGTCTCCGTATATTTTCATTTCAACGTTGTTACACCTAATTATTGTGTTATTCATTTAAAATGTCACCTTGTTCGTGTTATGAACTTACGAAAAGGTTAAACAAGAAAGTGCCATGAAAAAAACTTGGGTATGTTTGAAACAGGGTAAATTTGTACTTTAGGCTAATATGAGATTCTAATCAAATCAAACAACTTTTCCCTTGGAACCATGGTGTCGCAAATTTAAAAAAAAATGCCTTCTAACACAATTATCTAGTAATTTTAAAATTATCAATTTGTATGGGGAAGCCATTTTTTTTTCTGTTGCGACACATGGTTCCATGGGAAAAGTTGTTAGATTTGACCAGTAGAGCCTCAAATTAGTCCAAAGTATAACCTTTTAAATTCACCCTTTTGTATATTATCCGATAAAACATGAATGAAAAAGACAGTAGTAGATAATAACAACTCAATGTAATGATATCAATAAATATCTGGTTCCACGTGTTACATAAAAATAACATAAATATTATTGCCCTTGCACTTTCATATTATCTAAGCTACGTCAATGCCCCTAAACCTATGATTTAACACTTCGTCTTGGGCCTAGTTGCTCGAAACGCGGTTAAGGCGAGGTGAGCTCAGAGATTGCGTCTATAGTTCCGAACTTTATAAGAAAGTGACTGTTTTTAGACGACCAGAAAAATATTTTCTTAATTTGAGGGATATTAGTGATATAATTGTTAAGTCAGAAATGTAAAATAAAATAGTTTGTTTGATAGAAGTAAATCGTGAACATGCTGTAAAATTTTATTTTTTCGGATTTTATGACATTACTATAATTAATGTTTTACATGATTTTTTTGTTAAAAAAGCGGCCTCAGCCTAGTGCTTAAGTCACTGAGCAACTGATAACAAGGTTAAGCAGATGACAACAAGGCCGGCCTGGGATGGGTGACCGCTTTATACAACGAGGCTATTTCATAATAAACACCGCAACAAGCTCGCCACTTGTTAGGTGTTGCCTCCAAATACCATCGGCGAAATGAGGACGGGTTAATCGCTCCGCTGGGTACCCTGAGGCCGTTTAAACGGTTCTCGGGAGCCAAATAGGCACCCGTGATGGTATTTATTATTTTACTATTATTTTTTTGTTTTTAGAAGGTATATATGACAAATAAAAGCAACATTTTTAATTCATATTTTAATTTTTTATATAGTTTTTCTTAAATTAATATTTAAACGCATTGTGACTAACGACATTTTGTTTCCGTGCGACTTTTGGTAGTCCACGCTGCTTACTCTAATCAGAAACCGAACGCCGAGATAAAACATAGGAAAGTAGATACTCATACGTAATTTTACTGACGAGCATACCTCACCTTAAAGTAAAACCTTACTTACCGTCTTGTCTCTATTCATAAACGTTTTAATAATCCATAGCTATTTGGTTACAGAACTAAACCTGTTTTGTGTATTTCAAATATTTCCTTAAAAATAAGGGTAGGTGTTCCGAACTAAACCTACTGTATAGTCCCGTTCACACTGTTATCTTCTATACGAAAGGTTTAGTTTGACGAAACGCCGCGTTCTTTTTTAAAATTTATTCAAAGGCTCTTGCGCAATACTCCGAACATGCGAAATCAAGTCGTTTAGAGTTTTTGATGCAGGTGTTACCAGTTGCCTTGTAAATGAAAAGTTGTGTCTATCCGTTTGAAGATATTATTTAACTTTTACTTATAGGTTAGTTTCGGGCAACCGGGCCTTGTTATCTTAATAAGCACACGACAGTAATACCTATAGTACTAAATGCAGTTTTCAATTAAATCTGTCCAGCGCTAACCGGTGCTCGCGTGCGGGTCAATTCGGGTCGGGGGTAATTACCATTTATCGATAAATGGTCTTAATAATAAGTAATTATAGTTTTAGACTGAGTTGAACCAAAATAAACTAAATGTAACGATTAAAGTTAAAAATACCGTCGAATATACCAGTTTTATTATAAAAGTCGAATAACAGCTGGTACATTCGACGCCATTTTTAATTGTAATTGTTAATTTGACTACATTAAAAATATACTATAAATTGTGGTCATCCTATCAGACAATGGCGTAAAAAACATATTTCACTTTATTTTAAACTAAATTATGTATATACCTTTTGTAGATTACACGAAATAAAATTGAATATTTTTTACAATTTTATTTATAACAAAAACATCTTTGATTGGTTGATGACTGGTGACAAACAATACACAGATTATAAATCGTAAGGATGAAATAGAATAGAGTATAATATATAGGAGATTATTTAATCTGTGCTTGTTTACTTGCGTGTGACGTCACACGTGACATAGACTGCAAAACAGCGTTTTTAGCGCCATTGTAGAAATTCAAGCTTTAACTTTGATTTTTATTAATAATGGAGTAGACATCCCGGAAATATCAATGTAGTGTGATTATTATGTAATGGAGATACATATAAAACGGGTTTCAAAAAGAAGTCAAATACCCTATTACTTCAACGGACACTTTGGTGCAACTCAGCCTTAGAGTAGGTAGTACAAAACATAAAATAAAAACGCTAAATTGTTATTTTAGTAAATAGAATTTTATTAGTTTATTAAAAAAAAACAATAGTACATTGTTCACCGAGGGGAGAAAGTCACCGATTACTAACGAGGGCGAAGTTTGAGGCCCGATGCGAAGCGGAGGGCCTTAATTCGCTCGAGTTAGGAACACTTTCTCGCCGAGTGATACATAGTCCTTTATACTACACATACGAGGAAAATAAAAAATAAAATCTCTATTAATTAAAGAATCTATGCTACTTTTCTAAACTTAATAAATCAAAAATGCAAAGAAAGTAAACAGCCAATAAACCAATACTTTTATTTATTTTATTTTGATTAAAATTTCGAACTTGTAAAAAAAAACTAGGCTGTATGGCTTTGAACCCTTGCCTTTCCTAATTTGGAAGAATTGAAGAAAAAAAAATTAAAAAAAAACTAGCACGTTAACAATGAATTTTCATATACTTTTTCCTCCCGCTTAAGCACGTTAACAATGGATTTTCATACACTTTTTCCTCCCGCATATTTGTACGACTACAAAGACGTACTTTCTGACCTATTCTTACGCAAGTAAGAACCTACTTTCCGAGCAGGTGTAGTATAAAATTATATAATATATTACCTAACCTTTTTAATCCATTTAATTTGTAACAAAGTTAATAGAGTATTTAAAATTAGTTAAAATTTTAAATAATTAAAAAAAAAAAAAAATATTAACAAAAAAATATATTTGACGTCGCGTCGATTATTATTAGTACACAGATGTTAAAAAAACAAAAGACATTATCTTAGTCGAATAATAAACAAAAGACATTATCTTAGTCGAATAATAAACAAAAGACATTATCTTAGTCGAATAATAAACAAAAGACATTATCTTAGTCGAATAATAAACAAAAGACATTATCTTAGTCGAATAATAAACAAAAGACATTATCTTAGTCGAATAATAAACAAAAGACATTATCTTAGTCGAATAATAAACAAAATAAATTAGTAATAAAATAAACGTGACGGTCCTAATTATCAGCACTTTAATAGGACAAGAAGTTTTAATTACAAGTATTTTATTAAAGGCTACAATTTATGTCAGATTTGCAGTGTCAAGGGGATACAATAGACATTAAATATTGTTTATTTATATAGTATTATATAACTAAGTGTAAGCTATGATCCATAGAAAATATTTTTTGGAAATATTACCCTATGTCCAAATATTAGCACCGCTATCACCAATTATTAGCAGTCGTGTAACCAATTATCAGCACAGAGTCAAAATCAAGTGTTTTTTTGAATTTCTTATGTGTTTAATTATAAAACTAAAATGTATACTTCTTAAATTATCTATATAGACTCTTATAAAATAAAAAACTATTCCTAGTTTATACTAAACTCTTTGGATAGATGTTATAAAGAAAGCAACGATTTCAAATCTTAACCAAATTTTGTTATATGAATCACTAAATTCGACAAACTTACCGGCGAATACTTGATGAAGAGTATTTCAAACGAAAATTTTGCCACTCAAATTTACAGTAATTTACACGACGATCAACAAGCGACACTATTGTATAATGTTGCTAGATTTGAAGTTAAGAGTCTTTTTAAACTTTTTAATAACTTGGCATTTTAGAAACCATAAAAAAAACCTTAATATTTTAATTTTTTACCGAAGTGCTGATAATTTGGTGCAGTGTCGGCATCTGGATCCGTCTCCCTATGTTTTAACCATTCACAGATAATGCCTTTTTGTTTGTTTATTTATTTTAATATAATACAAATAAATTAAAGTATATTAGTTTTTCTTAATGCTTATAATACTTATAACTTAGAAAAGGTTGTATGTACATTTTTTTAATTACAAGAAGGCCTTTACTTTTTTATTTATTTAAATATAATGTTCTCATATCCCTGAATGTTTGACTGTCAGATAATGCCCAACGGCATTAAGTCCGCTTTTGTATTATGCAATAAAGTTTTTTTTTATTATTATTATTTGATTTCAACTTTACATGAAAAAGTATTTATACAAAGTGACTTGAATGGTTGTACTTTAGGCTAATATGAGGTGAGGTGAGAAAAAAAAAAAATCATCTCCATTCTCGGGGCATATATTTTTTTCATTAGCGACACATGGTTTCATTCCTGACAGTCAAACATTCAGGGACATGAGAACATTATATTTAAATAAATAACAAACTAGTAATGTTAAAATGACCAATTTGTATGGGGAAGCCAATTTTTTTATTTTATTTGCGACGCATGGTTTATATTTGATTTGATCAGTAGAACCTCATATTAGCTCGAAGTACAACCTTTCAAATTTACCCTGTATAATAAATAAATTAATATTTTTTCTAGTTTTATCGAACTTAAAAGTACAATGCAAATAAATAAGCAAAGTAAAATAATTTTAATCGCTGTTAGGGGTTTAGTTTTTATATTGTACTTAAATAATAATATTTATGCATTTTTATAAATTCCTTATTAGGATAATCTTATATAATGAATTTTTAAAGATAAAAATGCAATGAAAAAAATCCTGGTGGGCGGGACTCGAACCCCTAATACCTTGCATTTTTATCTTTAAAAATTTAATATTAAATAATAATAATAACTTATAATTTATGTGTCAATAAATTATTTTTTTCTTTTAACTAGAGCATGGCATGCGACTTTGTATTTACGTGATGGTAAGCAGACGTACAAATCCATGAATGGGGTCGATCAATACACTGCTGCATTGATCACTCCCACTATTAAAAAATAAATTATGCCGTTACGAAATGTGTGGCGGCATAATTACGAGTTTATTTTAATAGCATCGCACTATCGCCTAATTAATTGCCCGTTTCGTAACCACACCATGAAAAGAGACTACCCCTTGACAAAAAAATAAGCAATAGTCTCCTGAAACCGGCGATTCCACAGACTAATACCGAAACATGACTAGGTCACTTGACGGTTTTTCATTTGCATGGGCGATGGTAACGATAGCGGTCAGTAGACTTAACAAAGTATGGAGATCTTCCTCCCATATACCTAATTCTAATTATAATAATTACATATCCCAAATAAAAATATCTTGTAACATGCCTAGAGACACTTGCTGAGAATCGGTGTCAGCTGTCAGATTCATCGTCAGATACTTGGCAGCTTCCAGTATCTGAAGACACGAAACGTTCCCTGGGGGTAGCTTGTGACATAGCTGGCTCGACAAAGACTTGGCGCTGTCAAAGTGAAAGGTTAGAGAGTCCAGGATTTCTGATAGGTCTGACGGAATCAGCTGACAACATAGATGGGATAACGTGACGAATAGCTGAAACAAAAGTAAACATATATGACTAATGAAAAGGGTACATAAATAATCTCTGTCTATCAAGTAAATCTTAATTGTTTGAAAATATATTATTACTACAAAAAAAATTACGAAAGCAAATTTAATTTATAACATGAAGATAATCACTAAAATATGAATAAATACGAATGTGCCTAAATTCTCGAAGGTCTAAAATCGCCCTTAGGACAAAATGTAAAACATGTTCGTTGCAGCCTAATGTTTTTATTGGAGCACGGCATGTGATTTTGTATCTACCTGATGGTAAGCAGTCCTACAAAGTCCATGAATGAGATCAATAAATAAATTGTTGTTTAACAATATTGATCGCTCTCACTATGTCGACTAAATGATGCAATTACGAAATGGGCAGCGGCAAAGACGTATTTACATTACGAGTCTATTTTAATATCCTCGCTGCTTTATCGTCATATCAGTCGCCTATTTCGTAACCGCAACAAGAAAGGGACTACCACCTCGACAATAAATCGATGCAGTAGTCCCCGGTAACCGTTCTCACTTTTTGAGAATTCATTATTTCCACCTAAATGAAAAGTGAGAAGGTCACTTTTTGTTTTTGGTTTGTATGACGCCCGCCATGTTCTGTTCTCATGCTTGGCAAGGCGATTAAGGCCTTGGGGCACTACCCTATAATAATATACTTTAATGAAGATAATGCAAATTTTTATTCCAAATCAGGAATTGAGAATCTATTCGAACATCATATTGAAATTGTTATATAATGTCTAAGGTCGTTTATGGACTATTTCGTGCAATAAAGAAATTTAAATAAAACTATATAAATATAAAAAAACAACATTACCTGTTCAATAAGATTATCTTTATGCTTATATTCTGTGTAATCGTCAACGTTAGCAGCATTCTCAATGGCGGCCATGACAGTCCGCCATATTGGAATGAAGTTATCCGCGTATTGCGCACGGTTTTTTGGTGCTCTTAACGCCACCGCCGCGTTTATACGAACTTTTAGATTTTTACATTCTTGTGTTAATGTACAGAGATTCGTGAATACTTGATTCTGTAACAAAGTCATTATAATATAATAGACAGATATTGTATAATAAATTTTCACAGAGTATTTTTGTATAACCGTTACTTTACATTTAACAATTAATAAAAAATGTTTGACAAGTTAAATAAAAAACCTCGGCATATTACAGAAAAGTGTTAAAACTTCGCGCTCAAGATATTTTATCTGGAAAAATTACTGTTTTTTTTAATAGGGTACACTCAACTTAACACTTTCTTTTATAATAACTACATCAATTATGTTTTTTTTTGTACATAGGTATTGATTATAACAATAACATTTCATATCTCACACCCACCTATATATTGAAACTATTATTTTTTTCTATAAAATCTGTTAAAATGCAACAACTATTTTACTACTTTGGCGCCATGGCCTGAAAAAAAAATTACTAATATAAAAAAACACAAACCTGCCACCCAGAAAAACTGGTAAATAGGGTATCATTTTTCATAGCGTTGCCCATAGCGTAGCATGCGTTCCATCGAACTTTCATATTGGACACTTTGTAGGCACAGTGGTTAAGTTTATTTATCGCATTCTCACATAACGGCTTTAGTTTTGGATCTTTCAATAATTGTTCTGGCTTTATTATTTTCAGTAGATTTCCTAATCCTCTTGTGGCGCTCATTTTTATCTGAAAATTATAAATTATAATAAATATTTTAAGGGTTTTTGAAAGAAAACATTTTTTACTTCTACATGTAAAAATGTGACAATTATGGTTATTATATTAGCGTGTATCCAGAGATCATGGGTTCGATTCCTACTCATGACAAATACTATTAGTAGGTACGTTTCTCTGTACAGTTTGCCATAATCTGTGTTTACTTCTTGTCGAGGCGGTCTCCTTTTAGAGTAATGGCTTTATTCATAAAAACTTATTGACTCCTTCAAGAACACTTTAGTTATAGAAGGTCTTGTCTCTTTTGTTTAGCAACAAAAATGAATATGTGTAAAAGAGACTAAACATTCCATAACTAAAGTGTTCTTCAAGGCTTCAATAAGTTTTTATGAGTAAGGCCATAAGCGTGCTATCTCTTCGACCTCATCGTTGCTTTCCATCAGGCAAGATTAAAGTCAAACGCTGATTATGTTCATAATAAAAAATAAAAGATTAAGTGTCGTTGTTTCTGGTATACATAGTAAAAGCCTAGTGCTTAGTTTGTGATAATATGTGTCAAATGTCCTATATATTATTATAACCAAATTTGGACAAATATGCAAAGAAAAGTAGAAAAAAAATAATTTTGTTTCGAAAAACGGTTTAAAGGTAAACCATACACTGGTAACTCCAATGTCGAAGCCAGTAGCAAAGGTCGCGTTCCGCGGTTGGCTGTGCTGCCACGAAATACTGTTTTTTTAGCACAAGGCGTCGTTCAGCATGTGGAAATTTTAACATTTCAATTCAACATGGATCGTTCCGCGGTCAGAAATATTAGCAATTACTTCACGAGTTAAAATATATTTTTTTGTGTTACTTTTTAACAGGTGTCTGTTTACATGTAAATATCTATCTACAATTTGTATTTAATGAATTAGAGAGACAATGTTCTTAGCAAACCATGGATTCACCGTGCGGGTGCCGGGTCCATCGCGTGGTTGAAAGGCAGGGGAATGAACTTCAGCGTTCCCGGACTTGAGACCGCGAAGTAGGTTTAAAGGCCTTTTGAACTCTCACCTGCACTGTGTTCACTACCCATATTATACATTATAACTATTTTAGTAATAAATTCAATATAACCTTAAAAATATAGGTAGGTATATGATGTAAGTAAATTCAGCTTTGATATGTTTAATTTGATGTTATTAAATTATTATTGTAACACTATTTTAGTAATAAATTCAATATAACCTTAAAAATATAGGTAGGTATATGATGTAAGTAAATTCAGCTTTGATATATTTAATTTGATGTTATTAAATTATTATTTTAATACCATTTGTATTTAAATAATAGTTTATTTTAAAAAAAATCTATATATAAAAAAGTAAGTAAAAACTTAATTTCAATTTTTAATTAAAAATAGTTACTAGTTGTCAAAAGCATCACCGATCGTTCTCGAGCTATATTCTAGCATTGCTATAAAAAACTAAAACGGCTGTGTTAAAACGGGCAGTAGTTTTTATGTTGCCCGCACTGCGCCTCGGTATCTATACATCTGGAACGGAACAAGTGCCTGAAATTCTGGATGATATGAAAATTACATCAAATTCAGAATAAGTGTACTATTATTCTCTGTAAAATATAATTGTAGGTCATGAGTTCAGTACCCATATATAACTCTTAATCAATATGAATGTTTACTAGTATTTTTTATCTTTTTAGAAACAAACAATAGTGCAATTAAAAACTGGCTAAAACAGGTTTCATGCCGTTTGTATCAGGATTCGTGTTAAAGTACAAATAGGAACCAGTTTATACTCTTTATTATATTTTCACAATCCAGCCTTATCTATTAAAAATATTTTACTAGCTATGCCCTGTGGTTTCACACGCGTTAAATTCCAACCGTTACGTCTAGGGTTTGAATATCGGACAAATTTTCAATTCCGGTATTGGGTTAAGATATTCAGTTTCGGAATTCCGGAGCTCAAGGCTCCCTTTAAAAATGTTATACAAGGGGAAGCTACATCGACATAGCGATCGACGCGTCGATTAATAAAAATGTATAAGTACTCGATTGAAGAGATATGTCAAATCCCATACAGTTGAGTTTCGACTTCTATCGATCGACACATCGATGGGTGTGTTGATGGGCTTCCCGGTAGAACCCCTGTTGTTCGATTTTGATAAATAGTCTGGACGCTAATCTGTGGGCATGAACGTTTTGACAGGTGGTAACTTGCAAGTCAGTCTACAAAAAAAATGGTGTAATTAATTCTGTGTCCTGGTTTAATTATTTTGTTTCTAACTTTGAATAGCGTTCTTGCTCCGCCAGTGATCCGCCAGTGAATCCCATTTACATTGTAGTGTTTGTTCGCCATGTATTAGGCGCCTACAAATAGTGATTCAGATTTGTCGCGTTGTGTTTGTTATATGGTTCCAACGCCGTATTTTACGTGGCTTAGTGCTTTTGGTTCAACATCGAAGTTATTGCATCCCTTGGGTACCCAGGGATCTCGTCGCTAAAGCACCACAACAAGCCATTCGGTGAGTATAGATTTTAAGGTTAAGCGGCGCGAAACGCACCCGTGTAAGAAGCCTTGACGAGGTTTGTTTCCCGGCTTCTTGCACACCTGCAGGGTAACCACCGACTCCGATACCATGAGATCTCGTTCGAGTTGAGATCGAGAAGGATGTTTTTAGTACTACGAAAAGTGAAACATCGTTATATGAATTAACGAATACATAACTAGTTTGAGTACCTAATTAATTACAAAAAAATATTTATAATATTATGAAGTTTGTAAATATGATTCGTATGAAATGACGTCATTTTTGATCTCAACTCGAACGAGAACTCACAGGATCGGAGTCGGTGTCGAGTTGAGATCGAATACGATGTTTTTAGTACTACGAAAAGTGAAACATCGTTATATGAATTAACGAATGCATAACTAGTTTGAGTACCTAATTAATTACAAAAAAATATTTATAATATTATGAAGTTTGTAAATATGATTTGTATGAAATGACGTCATTTTTGATCTCAACTCGAACGAGAACTCACAGGATCGGAGTCGGTGTCGAGTTGAGATCGAATACGATGTTTTTAGTACTACGAAAAGTGAAACATCGTTATATGAATTAACGAATGCATAACTAGTTTGAGTACCTAATTAATTACAAAAAAATATTTATAATATTATGAAGTTTGTAAATATGATTCGTATGAAATGACGTCATTTTTGATCTCAACTCGAACGAGAACTCACAGGATCGGAGTCGGTGTCGAGTTGAGATCGAATACGATGTTTTTAGTACTACGAAAAGTGAAACATCGTTATATGAATTAACGAATGCATAACTAGTTTGAGTACCTAATTAATTACAAAAAAATATTTATAATATTATGAAGTTTGTAAATATGATTTGTATGAAATGACGTCATTTTTGATCTCAACTCGAACGAGAACTCACAGGATCGGAGTCGGTGGTTACCCCCCTGTTCTATGAAGTCCTAGAAATTTGGTTGGTAATGAAATTTCAAGAACGTCAATGCGTTCAAGCTGTTGAAATAACGCGCTACGCCTCAAAACGTGACAAAATTATAATTTATTTTCGTTATCGAAATTCCGGTATTACAAACGATACGGTAATATGTCGGTATTCCGGAATTTTGTTGAAACCATAATTCCGGAGTTCAAGCCCTAGTTACGACGCGTTACCCTATCGCGATCCTACATGTGTACCTTCAAAGGAACCTTTATAATAAAACTCCGATATCTGTAGATCTGTTAATCTACATCAAATACTTATCTCAAAAACTACTGGTCTGATTTATGATTGTAGATCTTGTTGACAGTATCTAATAGAATACCCTATATAGTTTATTATTTCTCAGAAGTTATTGAACCGATTTCATTGAATAAAAAAGGTTTGTAGGTATTCAATCAAACATTGAAACTAAATTAATATAAGTAGGTACCAAAACGTAAATATTTTTTGACAGAAAAAAACAAACTGAAAACCTTCACGAGCGAGTTTTTGAACCTTTCGTTTATTATAGCGATGAAAAGAAATTTATATGTATATTTTTTACACCTGGGGTTCCATTTACGAAGTTTTCGTACGAATCCAAAATATACATATCTTCACAGGTGCCTTACGGACCCGAGACCGCCTAGACGGCCCCAGCGTACTCAGCGGAGGGGTTTTAATCCCACCTCGTCGTAGTCGATGGTATGAGTCTACACCGAATAAGTGGCTAGCTCGTCGCGATGTTTTGAATAGACTCAATAACCCATCTATAAACAGTTTCACAAGTTGGTATAGTGAAACCGGGACCGACAGCTTAACGTGCTCTCCGAGGCACTATAGTCCAAAATATTTTTTTTTAAATTAAACATAGCCTATGTTACTCAGTGATAATGTAGCATTCTATTAGTGAAAGATTTTTATTAAATTAGCCCTATAGTTTTTCATTTTCATTTCAAAAATAGTATTTGAGATAAAAATTATTAGAAATTAAAATATATTAAAATATAAACAATTATTTTTAGCAATATTTTCGGAAAGTATAGAGCAACATAATATATTTCACATTCTTAAAAACAATCACATAATTTGAACATAGATGGAATCGCCCCGCTTAGGTTGCCAGTCGTTTACAGTAGTAAGTTGTGTGTACTTTAAATATTTTCCCCGACCTTCTAGCGTTTTCCCTGATATTTGTCTGACTTTTCCAGTCTCCGAAAATTCCCTGTCTTTTCCCGGTTTTCCAGAAAGTGGGCACCCTAATACGGTCATGTCGCCATTCCTTTTTCACCCTAGTCCTTTCCCGATTCCTTTCTCCCTCTTTTCACTAATAATATATACTCGTATCTTTAGTCTACCCACAAGACAAAATTTCGAGTAATGCAACGAAATCCATTTATCTAAGAAATAATAATAATAGTGTATGCAGATGATGTCTAGCCCACGCTTAATGTTTAATGGACTAAATACTAGCGTACTAAGGTCCATGATTATAGAATGCAGTTTATGTATAAATCATTAGTAATACTGGCCTTGGACTAGTGGCAATAATTATCGCATATGATTATGTCTCAAGGTCTTAGGTTCATATTCCGTTTAGGTTTGTTTGTAAAGATCACAGTCTGATTAATTATGACGCACAAACCATTTACGTTTCTGTTTCTATATTTTTACTGTTTTTTTTTTTTTTTTTTTTTGTGTTATTTAAAAGATATTTAGGAAAGTAATTTCTGAAAAAAATTGTATAATAGCTAGTAGGTTGGTTAAAACAACGCAAAAAATAAGTGACACGTTAGTATAAAATATAAACAAAAACTAAAAAAAAACATAATTTACACTATCTCGTCTATACATCCAAAATGAAACTTGCTAGCTCACTTATTTTTATTTACTCACTTATACATTAACGCTTTATTGAGCGTTTTAATGTAGTATGGTATTTCATCTCTTTCTTACCAATGACAATTATCTTTGGCAGAAAAGAGATAAAGCATTATTTTAACAAACCCTCAATAAAGTTTTTATGAATAAGAGGGATAGAGTACACCCTCCAGCGTAGAATTAATCTTTAATATTCTTTGTCTAGCCTTAGATTAGATGACAGTTAATAATGTAGCATGCGTTCGATTTACTCTTTAATTTATTTAATGGATATAGAGCAAATAAAACCTAGTCAAAACCTATTAAGAGAAAACTTTTAACTTTGATTTTTAAACTCGTGTCTATAATAAAAAAACAATAATAATAATAAGAAGCACATTGTACACATATTGCCCTGTATTACGCCGCACAACGTTAAGCTAAACTTTAACCAAAATGACGTAGTTGTCTGTCAATTTTCAATTTCACCAGGTTTGCATTACGTCTGAATAGGGTATTGGACTCCTTTTTGAAACCCGTTTTATATGAAGTTAAAGTTTGAATTACCACAATGGCGCTAAAAACGCTGTTTTGCAGTCTATGTTAAGTGTGACGTCACACGCAAGTAAACAAACAAGCACAGATTAAATAATCTCACTCTATTCTATTTCATCCACATGATTTATAATCTGTGTATTGCTTTGTTTACTTGCGTGTGACGTCACCAGTCATCAACAAATCAAAGATATTTTTGTTATAAATAAAATTGTACAAAATATTCAATTTTATTTCGTGTAATCTACAAAATGAAATATGTTTTTTACGCCATTGTCTGATAGGATGACCACAATTTATAGTATATTTTTAATGTAGTCAAATAGCCTATTGCATCATATCGATTAAAGTTCAGATTATATATGTGCATAATCACACCCCTGGTCACAAACTAAGCTTTAGGCTTGTAATAGTACACATAGGTGTACCAGAAACCACGATACAAATACATATTATATTTTATAAACACACAGACCATGACAAACTGTGCCGAAAACGTACAAATATATTTTTGTCATACGTGACAATCGAACTGATAACCTCTGGATACAACGCCAAAGGGGTTTTTGTAGCTTTTGTTGAGGGGAAATTTCAAAAATGTTAAATGGCTTTACCTTATCATTATCCGTCGCACAATGCACGCTGACCTCTAGCAGACGAAACAGTAGATCGTCATCTATGCTATCTATATCCGGGTCTTCCCTGCAAACATACAGCTATATTAGTTGGCTTAGAATGGTAATATTAGTACAAAAATGGTAATACTATATTGCAGGTAAGAGTTAAAAGGCCTTTAAACCTAATTCGCGGTCTCAAGTCCGGGAACGCTGCAGTTCATTCCCTGCCTTATAATAATAATAATATGTCACAAATTGCTCTGGTCACAAACTAAGCTCTAGGCTTGTACTATGTGTACCGAAGCAACGATATAATACATATTATATTTTATAAACACTCAGACCATGGCAAACTGTACAGAAAAAATGTACTAATATTTTTTTGACATTGGTGGGAATCGAACCCAAGACCTCCGGATACAACGCAAAGGCGCAACCACTACGTCTACGGAGGCTGTCAAAGAATAGTCAAGAACATTGTCTCAAAGATTTGTTGTCGAGGTGGTAGTCTTTCTGGGTGCGGTTACGAAATGGGTATTTGAATTGACGATAAGGCAGCATTTTATTAAAATGGTAAACCCGTAATACAATTCATCGCCTATTTCGTAAACGCATCATTTAGCCGTCATAGTAGGAGCGATCAATATAGTTTAAGAACAATTATTGATTGACCCCATTCATGGACTTTGTAGGTCTGCTCAATACCAGGTACAAAGTGACATGCCGTGCTCCAATAAAAAAAAAATGTGGAAAAATCAACAAAATGAGCTAAAGTCACCCAAGGGCCATTTCTAGGTGGAAAGGTCTATATAACTTCGATAGACTTAAATTATAACAGAACCGGTCAGCCGGCTTAGCAAGTTATAATTAAGAACACTTCAGTTGATTGAGAATTCTGCGTTTCTCATACAAAATATATTTTTTTATTTTTTTATAAGAGCTCAACATGTGACCTTGCATCCACCTGATGTTAAGGAGTATGCAATGTCCAGGAATGATAGCAACAAGCGGATGCATACGGGTACACCGCTGGTTGCCATCATTATGCCGGCTTAAGATGCCTATTCACGCTTCGTTTAAAGGACTCAACGCACTTCCAGTATTACTCGACTACTGTTTGTCTTAGAATTAAAATAATATTTTTGTGGGTCATTTTATTTATTATTGTTTTTGTTTATATTGAGGATATTTTTGTTTTTTTTGCAAATATAAAAAAAAAAATCTAGTACCTATTATTGATAATACATACCTAAGTATAATTATCAACATTGCCAGCCAAGTGGTTATACTAGAAGTAAGTTTGAATGGGCGCCAACACGACTGGCGAAACCTTAAGGACCCTGAAGTCGACTTGACGCCCATACAAAAGTACCAATTAATTTGGAAGTACCTTTGTAGCTGTTTGTCGAAGTTCAACTATTTATTTTGTGTTCGTAATTGTACGCGACAATCTTTCTGTTGCGGGTAATATTTTTTAAGTTTTTTTTTTTTATTTTTAAAAACAAAAAAAAATTACCCGACACAGAAAGATTAAATACAATGACCGACAAAAATATTATTTTCATTCTGCGACAAACGGTAATCGAGTATTATTGGAAGTGCGAAAGCTAATTTTGTATGGACAACGCGGAGTTCGCGATTATGAATGCAGTGCCCTTAAATTTGACTTTTACAATATAATGATTTGGAAAAGATAAAATGCTAATTTAACTAAATTTTGACAATAGTTGGATTTATAATATAATAAGTACGTTTATATGGTAGCTCTGTCAACTCTGGGACCTTATTGACACCCATACAAAGGTTCTTGCAGTGTTACAACTTGGCTGTTAGTCGTAATTTAATTATTAGTTTTATGTTGGTACTGGTACGAAAAAAATATATATATATAAAAAAGGCAAAAATATTATTTAAATTCTACAGCAAAGAGTAGTGGAGATATTCTATTCACACCTGCCGTGTTCTTACAACTTCTATCGCAACTGGCGTGTTCTTAATAAGCTCTCCAATGCATAGTAGTGTTGTCAAATAAATGAACATAATTTTTTTTTTTAAACACATCAGGGTTTTAAATTTGGACCTAAAACTGTAGTGTTTTTAAGTCTAAGGTCTAACCAACTCGGCCACCACGTATAGAGGGTGAAATTAAATGGTTGTACTTAGGGCTAATATGAGCCTCTACTTGGTTATGTAGCGTGTGTACGGTTCGGCAATATTTTTCATATTATATACCACTACGCGTTTAATTACTAAATATGATATTGACGTAATGAAAAATTTTCGTCGTTCTTTTGGTAATAAATAGCAGCCTAAACAAACGCACTCTAAGATCTCTTTGTTTAAAATATCTGTAAAAAATTACATAAAATAAATAATTTTGATTTTGATTGATTTTTTGTTTCATTAGCGCACTCTAAGATCTCTGTGTTAAAAATATCAGTAAAGATTTACATAAAATAAATAATTTTGATTTTGATTGATTTTTTGTTTCATTAACGCACACTAAAATCTCTTTGTTAAAAATATCTATAAAGATTTACATGAAATAAATAATATTTATTTTGATTGATTTTTTGTTTTATTAGCGCACTCTAAGATCTCTGTGTTAAAAATATCTGTAAAGATTTACATGAAATAAATAATTTTGATTGATTTTTTGTTTTATTAGCGAACTCTAAGATCTCTTTGTTAAAAATATCTGTAAAGATTTACATGATATAAATAATTTTGATTTTGATTGATTTTTGGTTTCATTAGCGCACTCTAAGATCTCTTTTTTTAAAATATCTGTAAAGATTTACATGAAATAAATAATTTTGATTTCGATTGATTTTTTGTTTCATAAGCGCACTCTAAGATCTCTGTGTTAAAAATATCTGTAAAGATTTACATGAAATAAATAATTTTGATTGATTTTTTGTTTTATTAGCGAACTCTAAGATCTCTTTGTTAAAAATATCTGTAAAGATTTACATAAAATAAATAATTTTTATTTTGATTGATTTTTTGTTTCATTACCGACACATGATGCCATGGGAAAAGTTGTTCGATTTGATCAGTAGATCCTCATCTTAGCCCAAAGTACAGGCTTTTAAAGTCACCATGTATCTATATTATAAATAATTAAGAGACAATAAAATAATTAGGAAAGTAGTTGACATACATATTGAGAACTAGAGCGTCGCTAAGGTTGCCGAGGGCCCAGGCGGCCTTGGTCCTCACTGCCATGGTGGGCTCGTTCAGGGCCCGAAGGATATTCTCTCCGCAGTCAGTCACGAAGCATACGTCCTATAAAGACAAATTAGGTGGGAGGAAGATCTCTATAACTTCGCTAGGCCGACCGACCGGTCTCGTTACCACCGCCCTTACAAATGCAAAAACCGTCAAGAGACCTAGTCATGTTTCGGTTTTAGTCTTTGGGTTCAACGGTTTTAAAGAGATTACTGCATCGATTTATTGTCGAGGTGGTAGTCTCCTTTCAGGGTGCGGTTACGAAATAGGTAGTTAAATTGACGATAAGGCAGCGAGTATATTAAAATATACTCGTAATGCAATTTGTCTTTGTCGCCGCCCATTTCGTAAACGTATCATTTAGCCGGCCTATGCCATCTATATGGAGCAATCAATTATTGATCGACCACGTTGCATTCTTTTTTTTTTTTATAAGGTCTCTTTAACTTTGCTAGGCCGACCGACTGGCTTCATTACCATAGACCAAAAACATACAAAACGTCCAGTGACCTAGTCATGTTTCTGTTTTAGTCTGTGGGTTCACCGGTTTTAAGGAGCCTACTGCATCGATTTCTTATTGAATTATTATTCTCCTTTTAATATACTTTCCTTTGCTCGCTCCTTTGTAACCACAAATCATTATTCAAATAAAATTTTAAAGTAGAATCGTAATTAAAATTTGTCTTTTTTGTCGCCGATTTTGTACCCGCATCATTTAGTCGGCATAGTAGGAGCAACTAATTAAATGCTGATACATAACAGTATATTAAACAGACCGTATTCGTGTACTGCTACTTACCAGCAGGTACATACAAGTCATATGCCGAGCTCCAGTAAAAAAATGTCTAAAAGAGATTATGGAAAATATATATATTTTATTTATAAATAATATCATACCAAACCAATTAATATACATAAAGAGTGATATGAATTCAGATGCAAGTGCCAATTTTTTTATAGAAGAACTTTTAAAATACATATATTTGTTATTGTTAATACCTCTCTGAGAGTGCGGTACATGACGCCCATAGCGAGCGCTCTGACGGCGGCCGCGCGAACTGCCGCGTCTTCGTCTCCACACGAGCCCACCAATAACGTGCAGCATAGCACTTGCTGTCTTCTCTGTATCAAAAACATAACTAATTATTTTATGATTCTGTAAAACATATACTCTTTATATTACCCTTCCTAATTATTAGATAAAGGCTAAAATAAAATCTGGTGTATGGAAGACTGATGGAAGAAAATACAGCCAGCAAGAAAGAGAAAAAGAGGCAAACCAAAGAGAACTCTGGTTTTACAAAAAAAATACAATAATTGGTAAAGGTATAAAATAGAGGAAGCGTTCGCCCAAAGGCGACTTTAAGAAATGAAGATTTTTTTTAAATTATAAATGCCTACATATTATTTTTTAAGGCAAATAAAATTATTTTACATTTGTTTCACAAAACAATTATTGAGAGCACGTTAAGCTGTCGGTCCCAGTTCCACTATATTAACTTGAGAAACTATTTATAGATAGGTCATTGAGTCTATCCAAACATGGACATATGCTATGATTATAAGCTAGTAAATAAGCATATCTCCTGATGGTCAGGTACATATGTGGAACGCCAGAGTTTTTTACTTGCCTTTTTCTCCGGGGTGTCTCTGGGGGACCAACATGCGGTCAGTGTTTGCGCTCCGATTGATACATTTTTGTACTTTTATATTAATTATTACTTATAGTGGATATTTGGGGCGTAGATATAGTCTGTTAGGTTGGTCGGCTCGGTGGCACCTTTGCATGGCAGATAACGATGGACAGGTCAATGGAACCAGCTAACCACCTAGTCTTACACTGGTTGGTTATGTGGTGTGTATTCGGTTTGGTTTCTAATTATTTTATGTATGCAAGAACCTCCCTAACCAAGCGCACACTTAGACCTTATACCTTATTATACTAAATAGTTTTTTTTTTTTGACTATGCATAAATACCTGTAAAGGTTTACATGAAATAAATATTTTTGACTTTTGACTTTGACTATGGCAACGAGCTAGTCACATCCGCTAGGTTCCCTGAGGCCGTCTAAGCGGTTTTGGGCGTAAGCACCCGTGATGGTGCGTACGTTAAATTATTTTATTTATTATTAAACTTAAGAATAACTAAGTTGAAGTTACAAAACACCATGACAACCACTAAACTATGAGATTTCCACCATTTTTTTTTAAATATACATGTAATTTATTCTGTAGGTCGATTTTGATAAAATAAAGGCTAAGTGTTACTCACTCACAATAAAGGCTCTTATCTTTCAGTAATTCAATTTTGAATGTGGATTTTCAGTGATGCGCGAAAACAAACGAACCGACAATCAGAAGAAAAAAATACTTTCCACTACTTATTTATCGCCTCTTTCAATACTCTTTCTTGCACATACCTACTTTAAGGACACTACATATCAAGTGAAGTCTGCGTTCTCCATACTCGCACAAAATGAGCTTTCACACTTCCAGTATTACTCGACTATTACCTATTTGTCGCTGAATTAAATAGTAAATTGTTTATTAAGGGAGCAAAATATTTTTTTTACGGCGAGAGCGCTTTTTTTAATCCAGAGCGAAGTGAGGGATTCTAGAGTAGAAGTCCGAGCGTAGCAAGGGATTCTTTCGTAGCATCCTGAACGTAGCGAGAGATTCAAAGTACGTCGCCCGAGCCAAAAATATATTTTGCGCCCGAGTGATACATTCTACTTTTCATCACCTTCTATGAGAAAACAAAAGGCGCCTCATATTTTATTGTAATTCACGCGTTTTTAATTTGATATCTTTCTTTTTTATTCAGCCGGGCGGCGCGTGACTCTGGGCCGTCATACCCGTCTTTATTCAAACAATATTTGCGTTCGATTTCTTTAGCGCTGAACACTAAAGGTTCGTCCAAATCAACGCGGTGGCGGTGGCGGTGGCGGCCGCGGTGGCGATCAGTTACTGCAGTAGTACTTGTATCGACAGGTTCAAACCAAACCGTACAGAGTCTGCACGCGCGATCACTTGCGGCCGCCAGTGTTGCCAACTTAGTGGATTTTCCACTAAAACTGGTTGTTTAGACTAGTCTTTCAACGGGGAAATTTTGTTTTAGTGGCTGGTGGTTTTTCTAAGTGGTTTTGTATCCTAATAAGGAATTTATAAAAATGCATAGGTAAATATAAAATACTGAAAAAAGTAAAAATAAAAACAGATTCCTCTACCATCTAGTATTAGAAACTAGGACTTCTAACTTCACTCGTATAGAGTTAATAGAAGAAAGCTAATAGAGGGCGTCCGTGTATAAGTAGATAACAAGCAATGACAAAATTCGTGAGTGGTGACTGGAACCGGGTTGGCTCAGCGGTTGAGCGCCTTGCCGCGACAGCGAGGTTTGTGGGTTCGAGTCCAACCCGGTAACCAGGATTTTTTTCATTGCATTTTTATCTTTAAAAAAATTAAATTAAAAAAAAGTAAGATTAAAATTGTTTTATTAAAATTACAATGTGTACTATTTTTTTTTTGTAGATTTATACCCAAAATACGACTTTTTCTAGTGTATGATACGATCCCTTAAAAAATAATGTTGTTGGCAACACTATAGATCGCGTGTTTGGTGTGAACGGCTGAGATCGCCACCGCGGCTTCCACTGCGCCCGCCACCGCGGCCGCAGATTGATCGCGTTGGTCTGTGCGTACCTTAAGTTGTTCCAAATTCAAAAAGTGCACGGCAAAGATAATTACGGCGCACTTATATAGAGAATTATAAGCTAATTACTGCTTACTAAAAGTTTCTTATAGAAAACACCAACTTTGGGGGCACTTAAAGATGGATGAACCAAGTCGTCCTTTTCGAATAGATGGATTAAAAATTTTATTTTGTCGGTCATTGTATTTATTAATCTTTCTGTGTTGAGTATTTTTTTTTTATCAAAATAAAAACTTTTTTAATTATATTATACATAATACAAAAATATGTATTACAATAGAAAGGTTTTTGCGAATAATTAGCAACATAAAAATAATTAGACCAACAGCCAAGTTGTAATATTGGAAGTACGTTTGTTTGTATGGCCATCAAGACGACTGCACAGAAAATGGATTCGCGAACTTGAACGGATCGAGTAAGTAATATTTACACCTCCATGTTGTTTTTTTTTTTTAAGTTTAATAACACTGAAAATAAAATTTAGACTTTTTTTGGACGTTCGAATCCATTTCCTGGCTTCTTCTCTGTACAAGAGACAGAAAAGTCTACGATTTTATTATACAGGGTGAATTTGAAAGGATGTACTTTGGGCTAATATGAGGTTCTGCTGATCAAATCGAACAACTTTTCCCATGGGACCATGTGTCGCAAATGAAAAAAAATTTTGGCTTCCCCATACAAATTGGTCATTTTAAGATTACTAGTTTGTATGGAGAAGGCAATTTTTTTTTTCATTTGTACACATAGTTCCTTGGGAAAAGTTAGCCCAAAGTACATGCTTTTAAAGTCACCAAATGTATGTACTAGCATTCGTAATCGCGAACTACTCGTTCTCCATACAAAATTAACTTTTGCACTTCCAATAATACTCGATTACTGTTTGACGCAGAATTAAAATAATATCTTGTCGGTTTATTGTATTTATTAATCTTTCTGTGTTGGGTTATTATTTATATTTTTTTCAAAATCAAAAAAAAAAAAAAAAAAATTATAATACAAAAATAAATATTACCTACAACAGAAAGATTTTTGGGTACAATTACGAACATTAAAAAAATATTTAAATTTCGTGTGAATGTATAGACACGAAAAGTGTTATTTGTGACAGCCTCCGTAGACTAGTGGTTGCGCCTTTGGCGTTGTATCCGGAGGTCGTGGGTTCGATTCCCACCCATGGCAAAAAAAAAATAAAAAAAAATAGTAGTACGTTTTTTTTTGTACAGTTTGTCATGGTCTGGGTGTTTATAAAATATAATATGTATTAAATCGTTGCGTCTGATACACATAGTACAAGCCTAGAGCTTAGTTTGTGACCAGAGCAATAACTGTGTAATTTGTCCTACATATTATTATTATTATACTCGTACTTACAGGTAGTTCACTGAAGACACTTTGTCCGACATTAGCGATACAGTCGCAGGCCACGGCCTTAGCTAAGGGGTTGGTCGCACCCTGCAGCACACTGTACACTGGAGGCAACACCTTCTCCCAAAAACTAACACGCTGGGCTAACGGCGGTGCTCGTGATTCCAGTTCTATGTAAACAAATATAACAATAAAATACACCGTCTCCGTGGTCTAGCCGGAAAAATACTTCGATCTCACGAATGATGTTACTAGAAATCAGGGGGCGGATCCAGGATTTAATTTGGGGGTGGGCTGTTAAATAAATTTCGATAATTCTGGTTGCCAGTGAAATTGTCGAATTTTGATTAGGTTTAATGTATTTCACAGTGTGCCAGACAGATATGTACGTCTGGCATCGTTGAGAGGGGGCCCCTGGGCCTTTGATAAGTTTTTTAGAGTATTTTTGCAACTTATTACAAAATATAGTAGATTTTAATAGGAATCAAACTCACGACCTTTACTTTCCCAACAAGGTAAAGCTAATACTGAGCATACAGGTACTTCTTACTTACGTATTTTTCATTACACACATGCCCTTTATGACATTATATGATTACGCTATCTTACAGCCTCCGTGGACTAGTGGTTGCGCCTTTGGAGTTGTATCCAGAGGTCGTGGGTTCGATTCTTACACATGGCAAAAAAACTATATTAGTACGTTTCCTTTGTACAGTTTGTCATGGTCTGGGTGTTTATAAAATATAATATGTATTATATCGTTGCTTCTGGTACACATAGTACAAGTCTAGAGCTTAGTTTGTGACCAGAGCAATATTTGGAAATTGTCTTACATATTATTATATTATTAACTAATCTTGAGTGCCCGATTACAGGGACTTGTGTAGTTACCATCATGATCTTTTTTTTTTTTTTTTGGAGTACATAATGTGTCTTTATATTAACCTGATGGTAAACAGACCTACAAAGTTCATGAGTCAGCGATCAATACATTTTTGTTTAACAGCATTGATCGCTCCCACTATTCCGGCGATTGATGCGGTTACGAAATGGGCGGCGAAAAATTTATATCTTCCCAGCTTTATCGTCAAACTAACTGCCCGTTTCGTAGCCGCACCGTAAAAGGACACTACCACCTCGACAATAAATCGATGCAATACCTAAGCTCCTAAAACTTGCTAAACATTTAGGTAAATTGTGTATTTTCAGCTATAAATACTGTAAATATTTATATATTATAATTTAATCTGCTATTTATTTGTAATGAATTTAATGCGGAATATAAATAAAATTTTATTATATTTATAAATTAATAGTGATTGAAACTTTAATATAGGTATACCTAATTTCAAGATAGCATCCCCAACAATGCTAACAGTTTTAGCTCCCTGCAGAATGATCTCCTGGTGATCATTGATAAGCATCTGGTACAAGACTATCGCCAGGAAGTCCAGGTGCGGCTGGAGAAACTCCTCAAAGTGATGGAACGCCACCGCCGATATCACTTGTAGTGACTCCAACATCACTTTGATGCCAGATTCTTTACATCCCTGAAAACCATGCAACAGTATATAGGTAAATAATATTTTATATTTTATGTGGCCTTAAGGTCCCTGGCTGGAGTCGACTTGACGCGCTTATTTTTTTTGTATTATAATATTAAAAGTTTTTTTCTTATTTCGAAAAAAATAAAAATATTAATAACACAGAAAGATTAATAAATACAATGCCCAACAAAAATATTATTTTAATTCTACGACAAAAATTAATCGAGTACTATTGGAAGTGCGAAAGCAAATATTTAACAATAATTAGTCGATTGGTTTAAAATTGTCAATTGGTTCAAATGATCCTTGAGTGTGAATGTTAGAATATTAAAAAAAATGCTAATAACTGATCCTGCAAAAAACAGGATGATACCGAACCGTAAGTTTTGAATTATCGTATTTTTTTCAGACACTTTCAATACCTTGTTCTTACCTTGAGTTCTTGTTTAAAAAAATATACACTTTCACTTACCACAACTTTATTGTCTCTAAAAGCCCATCCCAGATTCCAAAAACATTTATCCAAAATCCAACTTTTAAAATAATTATTATTTACTGTTTCACCAGTATCTTCAACATTCACATTTTCATGAAGTATCATTATATTATCTTCTTCATCATCAGAATATCCTTCTTCAAAATCATCTATTTCTTCATTTTCTTCCTGATTGAAATTATAAATATGTTTTGTTTGTTCTTTAGATGATGTTGAATCTTTGTGAATGGCTTCCAGTAATTCATCTACTTTAGGATCTATTGATAGAATACAGCCAATCAATATAAGTGTTCCTACTTGAAGTCTTACATCTGAAAAAAATATTTTAATAAATAACAATGGCCGTTCTCTCATTCTAACCATGGATTCTCCGGGTGTAGGATCCATCTCTTAATTTGTGGCAGGGGAACGAACTGTAGTGTTCCTGGACTTGAGACCGTGAAGCAGAGTTGAAAGCCTTTCCCAATATCTCTCTCACGTTCAGTACCTCTCTAACCCTGATCCTGCGCCATCTTGGAAACAAGTTCCGACGACCGAAGTTTGTTCCACTTGGAAGTCGGTTCTAAAAGTATTCCTCTTTTTAAGCTCCCAGATGATACCAGTATGTCAGAGGCCCTACCATGAGTTTTTGTTTCGTATTAATGTAACGTTAATACGTGAAAAATTACTCATGGAATCACTTTATTTGAACCTCTTTTGAAAAATAAAGCGATCCTATTGATACGTGAGGACGTACTAACGATACGTTAACAAGAAGCAAAAACTCATGCCTCTTGTACGGTCAAAAGAAAGATAGATCGATTAACTCACACATACGAGGTGTGTTCAGAAAATAACGAGAATATTTAAATTGCCACAAAGCAAACGGTCCATAAGGAGTACTACCTACAAAACATAACACCGAGTTTTTTTTTTTCTAATTTGCCAAAATAAAGAGAACTTTAAAGGCTGTCGTTTTACAAGCAAAGATTACATTAAAAGAACTAATGGCTATCCCAAAGATCGAGATTGAGAAGTGTTTCGAGGATAGCTGGCACAAGTGCATAATATATATTGGGGCTTGTTTTTTTTTTCAAATAACGAATGTTGCCTTTAATTCTAAACACACCTCGTATTTGCCTGCCTGGTTACAAACTAGCATATTACCTCTATGAAATAAGAATCTTCTAGAAGACTCCAGTAATTCAGTAATAAGTCCTTTTTCCATCTTGTGATAAGGTGTGGCCTGCACAAGTGCTGCGCAACATTTTAGGGTGACCAGTATCACAGTCAAGGAGTGTTCCGTTTCTAATATTCCTGTCAGTACCTTATGCAAACACGTTATTGTGTAACCCAGCGACACCGAGAAAGGAATAAACGATAGTGTTCCTTTTTTGCTGAAAAAGAAATAGCATCAGCATTATTCAGATATTTCACTGTAGATTTTCCATTTTTCAGACACTTTTTATTGGAGCACGGAATGTGATAGTATATATATATCACATATATATCACGCCTTACGGCGCCCGTGATGATATCTAAATATATATAACTCAAAGGTGACTGACTGACTGACTGACATCAATGCATGGCAGCAACATCTATCGACGCACAGCCTAAACCACTGGACGGATCGGGCTGAAGTTTGGCATGCAGGTAGATGTTATGACGTAGGCATCCGCTAAGAAAGGATTTTGATAAATTCTGCCCCCAAGGGGATAAAATAGGGGATGAAAGTTTGTATGATAAAAAAATAACTATTCCACGTGGACGAAGTCGCGAGCACAGCTAGTATATATATATATATACTAATTTGTGATAATAACATATTGTAATCTCACAAGGTGTTAATATTATCAATAATATGTATGAGATTTCACACATATTGCCCTAGTGACAAACTAGGCTCTAGGCTTGTACTATGTGTACCAGTATATCATATTTTTATAAACACCTAGCTAGACCATGGCAACCTATACAGAAAAACATACTATTATTATGTTGCCACCCTTATCGGTATTGAACCCGGAATTGTACCTCCAAGTACAAATAGCGCAATGAGTAGAATCGAGAACTACAGAATCAAGATCTCTGAATAGTGCTATTGTGTGGGCTTACGTAATTTTTTTTTTTTTTAATACATTATCCTTCAAAATTTTGCCATAAACTTCTGTTAATTTAATAGTGCTGATTGTGTTTCTGACTTTTTATTATAACTTCTAAAGGGATGAACCTATTAGTAAATAAATATATATACCTTACTTCAGCCTGAGATAAATACATCCTAGAACCCGACAACAAAGCCAGAATAACATTGAGTACTGCAATCCTACTGGCTCCGATGGGATCATATACTGCACAATAAGCCAGGGTCCTTTTGGATGACTCTTCAGATGACCACTTTTCAGGATCTGGGTTATCTGGTAGAAGAGCCCACCAGAATCCAAACATATCCCTTTTTTCTGTGACCTTAAAATATAAATACATGCAAGTGATATTACAGAGTGGAAAGTAGAGATCAAGCACAAAGACTAAACAAAAAAATTTTTTTTAAATAATAATAATTGTATAATAGTAAGTCTTTTGTGAATCCTGAGTATTACATATACTGTTTGTTTTGGACTTGGAGTCAAAGGTTTAACCAACATGGCCACATATATACTCAGCCATCATATATATCAGTAATTGAAATAAGCTAAAGATTAGGAAACAAGACTTAGCTTATTATTTCAATTTTTTTAAATTTTTTTTTTATATTATATCATCCTTACGGCGCCCGAGAACGCCTAGACGGCCCCAGGGTACCCAGCGGAGGGTGTTTAATCCCACCTGGTCGTAGCTGTTGGTATGAGTCTACACAGAACAAGTGGCCAGCTCATTGCGATGTTTTGAATAGACTCAATAACCCATCTATAAACAGTTTCACAAGTTGGTATGGTGAAACCGGGATCAACAGCTTAACATGCTCTCCGGGGCACTATAGTGGCGTTGTTAAACAA
This sequence comes from Monopis laevigella, assembly GCA_947458855.1. Classification (NCBI taxonomy): domain Eukaryota; kingdom Metazoa; phylum Arthropoda; class Insecta; order Lepidoptera; family Tineidae; genus Monopis; species Monopis laevigella. The sequence continues at coordinate 23,422,669 of OX381580.1, read as the reverse complement.
ATGTACATATTTTTTTTATTCAAAACTCATTGGTACACACTGGGATTCGAACCAGGGACCTAAGTGTTTTTAAGTCCAAGGTCTAACCAACTCGTCCACCACATATATAAATTTTAGGTGGTAAATAATGATTAAAATTGGAAAATATTTTCCAGTATCTTCCACTTATATTTTTAATCATTACAAAATGGACTTCAGCAAAATAATGCCTGATTCAATTAAATATAATAAAATTAAAGTTTTAAAGTTATGCCATGTAAATCATATCAGTAAAATAACATTAAATACCTTTAATAATATTAACATATTTGTTGCAGTACCTTAATGAGAACTAGTAGCAAGTTTGAAGCACTCTGTCTAACTCTCGATTTGAGAGCAATTAGTTTAGCTTCTCTATTACTTTCTACATCTGACATATCAGAATCACTGGTTGCAGGCCAAGCAGAACTATTCTTCTGTGCCTCAAAGTAATTCTGGATTGCAGGTCTGTAGGCAGAGTTATTGTCAAAACTACCAACATCTTTCATTAGACTTCTGTCTGAAACTGGTATATCCTTTTTTAGACTTTCAATTGCATTGTTTCTTTGTTTTCTTAATTTTTGTTTCTGAAATAAAAAACAAAATAGGTAGCAATATATTTTGTGATTATCCACAAAACTTTATTATAGGTTATTATCATGGAGATGTGAGAGCTAACACAAGGAGGAGCAACAAAAAGGTGTAATTTTTTTCACTATCATATAACTGCCATAATTGCCTATGCTTGAACTTATATCACAGATTTATAGGTAAATTTTAGTATAATTTACTTTGACAACAGCAATGACTCCCAAAAGCACCTTGCTTTTCAAATAAAGGTTGTGAACCTTGGTAATTTTTAATATTCTGTCAGACTAAACAACTCGGACATATTTGAATTATTTTGGGTTGAAACAAATAGACCCAAATGTATTCTTGAACAGGTCAGTAGGTAATCTTACCTTTCCACTTTTAGGAATATTAGAAACTGGAGCTGCAATGGTCTGTTGAGCAGGCATTATTTTATCTGGTTTAGATGCTTGTATTAATATACCATATAACACATAAAACCTACAAATACCCATCATTTCTGGTAGTGGAATGTTAGGTGTTGTTTGACCGAAGTATAGCTGTGCTAAAATTCTTAAAGAATAAATAACAATCTGAAATTAAATAAATAAAATTATTTCAGTTATACTGGTATTTTTTAACACTACCCTGGTTTAGCAAATGCTAAACCCTGGTTTAGCAATTCTAGATCTTTGTAGGTTGACTCATAACAGGTTCATATTCAGTCACATAATCTCTAATATAATATATAAAGCAATGTCTCTGTCTGTCGGATTCTGTGCTTAAAATTTGAAACACTTTTTTAAGTTATATATATATATATATATATTCTCTGTAATGTTTATAGGTTATATATTATTTTGTATTATTTTCTTGGCATGATAGACACGTGACCTGAGCGAGCTAGCTATTATACTTAAAACATTATAATTGATACTTTCAGGGGAACTACTCTCAACCATGGGGGGCACTGGACACCTTACTATTATTGTGCATTTAATTTTCACTACTGACAACTGTTATATATACATAAAACTTGTCAGTAGTGAAAATTAAATGCACAACCATAGGTATTATCATGTTATTCTATAGGAAATTATTATTTATAGATCTTCAATCCTGGAGCCTGTAGTAACAAATAAATTCTTTTCTATAGTTATTGTATGTTTCATACAAGTACAACATTTAAAAACAATATCTTGCTAAATTTTGTAATAGAAAATAATTGTACATTATTTACCTTACAACAAATAAATTCATCTTGTTTCTTTGAGAATCCTTTCATTAAATAGTCTACAATTATATTAGCAAGTACTTCTTTGCTTTTGGAAGTCAGGCCTCCTTCTGGATCTGTCTTACTATCATCAGGTACTGCTGTTAATGAACTGGTGCATTTTAGGCTTATCAATGCAGATGTTAAACTATCTTGGTTAGATAGATTCTTAATAAATTTTAATAATATTCCATTTTCACTTATTAAATCATCTGTAAACTAAAATAACAATATTATTTTATTACAATTATTTATTTAATCATTATAAAATCCTAATAAATTACTTTTATGTGATCTTGTAAACTAGACTTACTAAAATTTTTCATGGGATGGGATGTTTATAGACTAAAATTGGTTAATTTATGATATTACTTTTATTCAAATAAAAATCAATTCTGTACCTACTATTTTTGTTAGCATGTTAGGAAAAAGTCATAGTTGGAATGCAGGTTTTATTGTGTAAAAGGTTTTATTTTACATAATTATAATTCAACATAAACAAATAATATTTAAAAAGCTATAATATTTTACAAATTAATAGAATTATAATAATAACTAGCTGACCCGCGCAACTTTGTCTGCGCGTTTAAATTTAACCGTTTACGCAGCGTACGCTCTTAAAAGGAATAATTTTTCCCCGTTTTTGCAACATTTTTCTTTGTTACTCCGCTCCTATTAGTCGTAGCGTGATGTTATATAGCCTATAGCCTTTCTCGATAAATGGATTATCCAACACGAAAATATTTTTTCAATTCGAATCAGTAGTTCCTGAGATTAGCGCGTTCAAACAAACAAACAAACTCTTCAGCTTTATAATATTAGTATAGATAATATGTAGGACAATTTTACACATATTACTATGGTTAACCTCTAGGCTTATTATGTGTACCAGAAACAATGATATAATATTTTTTTTCATAAACACCCAGACCATGACCAACTAAACAGATAAATGTACTAAGTTTTCTATGGGTGGTAATTGAACCCACAACCTCCGGATAACTCCAAGAGTCCAAACACTAACCTTAAGAGCTGCTTGTAAATAACAGTGCATTATACATTGTAAATTATGTATAATATCTGCAGATACAATATCTGAACACTGACCAAGGCATCTAATATGCCAAGATATTACTTTCGTCATGAAATCTGAACTAAATATTAAATTCTGTTTGGTAGCAATATTAGTCATTAGATGCGAGGCTTTGACTGCTAAGAACTCATCAACTGGGGTAATATTTAGGCATAAGGCTGTTATTAAAGTAGTGCCATCCTGAAATTAAAAATATTTATATGTATTGCAATTAAAGAATACAATTATAATCTTTATGTTCTATATAAATAAGCTATAGAAATCAAATAATTTCATTTACTTACAGTTTTGTTGACAAAAATACTGGCCTTGTAAGGCTTAGCATTTAATTCATCTATAATACTATTAACTCTAGTTTTATCATAGTCTTTTAAATATAAATAGTTGCAGAGTTCCCCACTGAACATAGAAAAGTTTTGTGTATTTACAAACTCCATAGCTTTATTGCTGTTGTATAGTTTAAAATATATTTCTAACCATAGTACTTTGGCATTTTATAAAGTAAATAAAACTATTATTTAAAAGAACTAAACAAATTCAACAATGATGATTGTTTTCAAATAAAAATATTTTTATTATTTATTATTCATTTTGTAGGTTAATTATTTTTCTTTTTTTTTTCCACACTGTGGCGCCTGTGGCAAAGTTTACGACCAGGCTGTATGGGTGAAAACTTTGCCATGTATATGATGTTATGTATTTTTTTAATATCAAAGCCGAAGCCAAGTCTTTCTTCGTCGTTCATTTCTATATTTATAAGGCCATACTTATTTTTTTCTCATTATTCAATCCAGTAATATTAAGTAATTAAGGCCATTGCCACGTCTTCTTTAGTCTGTACAAAAATATCAAATTAATTATTTTTCTTGATTTATTTTTATTTATCCATGCGTGTGTTGTAGGGTAGAAGGGATAACCCATACGCTCAGGTAACCAAAGAAAACAAAGATGCGGATTTAAATAATATCGATATTTTTATGAACAACAAGCACACATAATTAAAATTAATATTACTGTGGATGTATCCACAGTAATATTATAAATACAGATATGTGTCAGTCTGTCTGTTTGCTGAGGATAAGCTTCTAAACTATTAAACCGATTACGATAAAATTAATTACCAGGGGTAATATCCTATTATTACCAACATATAGATAGATAGGTATATGGGTAAAATATTCACAACCGGCAAAAAAATAAGTTTATGAATATCACCTACTTAAAATTAGCCGTGAGTAAAAACTCATTTCGTAAATCTATCTTTAAAATTGATTAAAAATTATAAAAGTACAGACAACTTATATAGTATTCGCCACGGGGGGCAATAATCGCGCGTTCGACATTCATTTCGATTCTATATTTTTGAACGGAATAAATAATAAATATTGAACGAAAAATGATATATTATGTCATTTTTCCACAGCATTTTTCGTTCAAAAATATCGAATCGAGATGAATGTCGAAAGCGCGTAAATTGCCCACCTGTGTTTAAAACATTCGTGTAAACGTATAGGAAATTTATTTTAAAAAGATCGCTTAAATATTCGTTATTATCCTACACTTGATATTCTATAGCCAGGTATTCGCAAAAGTGGCATCGGTGCATTGACGTTTGAAATAATAATAATATGTAGGACAATTTACACAATATATTGCTCTGATTACAAACTAAGCTCTAGGCTTGTACTATGTGTACCAGAAACAAACGATATAATACATATATTTTATAAATACTCAGACCATGACAAACTGTACAGAAAAAAACGTACTAATATTTCTTTGCCATGCGTGGGAATCGAACCCACTCAGGGATAATTTCAGGGTGTGGTTACAAAATGGGATGTTGAATTGACGATAAGGCAACGTGTATATTAAAATATACCTACTCATAATGCAATTTGTCTTTTTCGGCGCCCATTTCATAATCGCATCATTTAGTGAGAGCGATCAATGTTTTTTAAGAACAATTATTAGTTGACCCCATTCATGGACTTTGTATGTCTGTTCACTACCAGTGCCCTGTTTATCAAAACTTACAAGCCTTGTATTACAAGCAATTTTCTTGTAAAAATATTCATTATTACAAACATGTGTTGATCAAAACTACACATGTAAAATACGATTTACAAGTGTCATTATTTATTTCACAATTATATTTTTACACACGTAATTATGATTTTGTTCATCAAAAAAAATCTTTATAAGTTAGTAGAAAAGCATTACAAATACGGAGAGTGTCCGGCGACTCTCCGTTCGTTCTTACAAGTTTACAAGTATAGTGCCTAGTACCGCATTTTTTTTGTATAATGTATTATATTATACAATAAAAATCCAGGTTGAATTTAGAATGATGTAGGTACATTGGGCTAATATGTGGTTCTGCTGATCAAATCGAACAACTATTTCCATGAAACCATGTGTCACAAATGAAAAAAAAATTTGACTTTCCATCACAAATTGGTCGTTTTAACATTACTTGTTTGTGTGGATAAAATTTTTTTTTTCATTTGCGGCACCTGGTTCCATGAGAAAAGTTGTTCCTATTGATCAGTAGAACCACATATTAGCCCGACATACTTCTTCATGTTGGCGCAGAAGAAATAATAGTATGTTGGTGTCAATTGGTATGGGGCATAACTTTCAAAGGATCTACTTTGGGCTAATATCCTCATATTAGCCCAAATCCTTTAAAAGTCACCATGCATTATAATAATATATTGATGGATGACCCACACCAATTGACACCAATATGAAGAAGTATTCGTTACCTATTTTACAAGGGATTTCCCTTGGCGACTCTGCGTACCCTCTGAAGGAATAATGTCTTTTTTATCGCGAATCTGCAGTTTTAAAATCGTTATTATGCGAAACGTTGGACCTTGCCGCCAACCGCCAATACTATACTTTTCAAATTTTAAATAAAAGGCGGGAAAACTTTTTATTTTTATTCATTATGGAATACTTTGTCGCTACCTACTATTTAACTATTCAAGAGGGCAGCAGCCAAAGGCGCAGCCCTAGCACAGATTAAATAGAGTACTACGCATAGAGTATATTATTATATACAAAAAACTACGCCACTAGTCTACGGAGGCGGTCGTCCGTTGTATTAAGTATTGTCCGTTTCACAAAGGTCTTTAGTGAAAGAAATTAAAATTCAATAATACCTAGGCCATTTATATAAGTATTCAACAGTTTTTCACTGTAGTTTTTCATTTGACATTTTGATCAATCTCATTCCCTTTTTAATTGGTTGCTTGAAACATTTAAAACAATACACACGGACACTTTATTTCGGGCTTTATTTGTATCTTATATAGGTATTTTATTTTTGCCAAAGTGACACTCAAGATTTAATTAAATATTTTCATTGTAATATTATAATGTTAAAATTTTGTCATAATTCAAAATATAATCCTAAATATCCTAATAAAACGGATGAAACGAAGAAACTTGATAAAAATAAACATCAATTTTCTATAATCGGAAACTACCTATCCAAGGAGTTTATCAAATGTTGTGAAACTGCTAATTTGTTATACAAATACAAGAAAAAGAAGTTTGATCTTCCTATAATAGAAGGTACCTTAGTTTATACCCTTGGTTTCCCCAGCCGACAGTGCAACTATACAAATTATCCCATAGTATTAATCAAATTATTGACAATATAAAAAAAGCACTTTATCATTTATTGTAAGTAATATCTTTCTGAATAACACCATATACTTTTCTAATCCCCATTTTTGCATTTTCCGTCGATATGCCAATCGGCGCGTCGCGTGATTGAGTCGCGTCGGCCATTCATTCATTATAAAATAGAATATAGGAATTTTAGTACATGAGTAGAGCCCATGGAGATATACATATTATATAGGGAGCCACCCTAAAGCCTAAAATCGACTTTTTAAACGTGAGAACAGATGATAGCCGCCCGCCCGCCATACAAATTTAAAAAAAGGTTAGACAAAAACATTTCCAATCCCTGAGCGTTGATTGGTTGAGAACACAATATGGCGGCAACAAACATGTTTGACATTTCGTTTTAAAAGGAGGTTTTCCATATTATATGTTTCTTAGTTCCATACTAGATCTTGTACGACTTGAAACATCAAATCCCATATTTTCGAATCGGGCCCCAGCGACAATATTCTGTTTCTTTTAAATGTAACGTTAGATTGTCAAAATAACGAAACCCTTAAATAAGTACAATGGCCACAACACTTATGCTAATAAGTTTCAATGCAAAAACATCTGTATTGCATGGGAATAGAGTGCAGAAATTTATTAGTTTTCGTTGTTGCTGTTTGTCTTGTCATTTTTATGGGATATTGTTATTTTGACAAGCTTTTCGTTATAAGAAACAGAATATGGCCGCAGGTTATAATATTTATGCCATAGTGCCACATATATGCCACACAATGGCAGGCAGGGGACATCTTACGGTGAACGGTCTGTAGTAGGTATGTTATTCTGATTTTAGGCATACATCACAGAGTATATATATATATATAACTCTCAATGTGTACTACAGAGTTCTTCCTATAAATATATAGGAAGAACTCTGTAGTACACATTAACTTAGGTACTCTGAACTTATTTATTATGTCTGGTAATAAAATAAGGCCGCTTTTGAATTATTTCTGGATAGCAGAATGTTTAGTTTTGGATCCTAAACTTTTTGCTTCTAATTAACGTGGTGTATTTTTGAAAGCAGAAAAAATTAAGCAATTTGTCGATGGTTCCTCACATAAGTAAAAACTTATGGTAGAGCCACAGGTTAGGTTCCAAAACCAGACTTTCTGCTATAATTTCCTTGCTGTTAACTTGCTATTATTGAATGTATATTTTTAGGCACTACAGCAGTAGACTGGCCTTCGAAATGGAATGATTTAAAAATACGATTCGGCGAAAAGGCTTTTTGTCTCAAAAGCCCGGTTGCTGTACTGCTTAACGGAGAATTATTAGGCGGAGAGAATGAATTAAATCAAATATTAAAAGAAAAATACGCTTTTAATATTACTATCGACTACTATAATAAAGCCGTTGAAGCATTTGTGAATCGTGTTAGATCTTCAGGGGTAAGCTTAGCTTAAGTAAATAAGCCTTATGTTATTCGTAAATAGAGGAAAAATAGGTATCCAAGGGACTTTGCAAAACTTCCCTTTATATTTAAAAAAATCCTACCTAGTATGGATGTTACGGTGGTGGTTTTATTGGAACCGAAGTCGGAGTAAGAGTTTTTTTATCTGGTTTTTCGGAGTCGGAATCGGTGTCGACGATGGTAGAAGAATACAACCATTTTGAGATAAAGACGGTCTCCTGCTTAAAAACAAACTATAATAAAAAGATGTCCCCATACTCGAAAAATACTCCCTCCCGCAGGCGAACGGGGGGATGTTTTCCATTCACCTCGGATAATATGCTTGCTAAAAAAACAGTAAGGCCACACCCATATTTGGTTATATGTTTGATGATAGGTGTTATAAAACACAAAACAGTGTCGCAGGAGACCCGACGGCTTCCGAGTAAAATGAAAAAGATTTGATTTCGAAAATATATGCTAAAATAAGAAACTAATTTCAAACATGAATAAAACTGGTTTTTAAGATATTCATGTTTGAAAAGTTTAATCTATTATTTTTGTGATGTGACGTCATTATCACGATGGTAAAGACTACATGCTGCTTCTAATTAAAAATATATGATTGTAAGTTGACATGTCACAAGCAAGCGTTTCTATTGGTTACCGCGAAGTGAAATGAAAATTTGGGTCCAATAATACTCATTTATAAAGCGGCATACGTGTTTCTAGAAACTCATCTTCTATCAAGAATCTGTGTATTCTATCAAGAAGCTTTATTATTATCATTACCTATAAGAATAGCAATAAAATTTCTAAATAACACTTTTTTCTTATTACCATGCCCTAAGATACATAAAATAACAAAAATATAGGTGCATATCGCACGAAATTTATCCAATAGTATGATTTCAACGTCTTTTAGTCTATTCTATTATCTATGATTCTATTATAGCGTGCTTGTGATGTCACGCAGATTTTTTATATTTCAGATTTCAAATATTAATATCTCAAAAACCAGTTAATTATTTTAAAAATAAACGTAATTAGTTTCTTATTTTAGGCTATGTTTTAAATTATTATTTTTTATCGTCGGAAGCGAATTAAGACGGTTAAGGGTTAACATAATTGAGGTGTACAATCAATAGGAAGTTTCAAGAACCGTTCTTTCGGAGACTGAGTGGAAGCTCCGTAACATTCCCACTACCTACTAAAATAAAGCAAATTTTAGGCCTATTTACTGCATCGATAACAAGCATTTATATAATGGATATTTTTTTTATAATGGACTCGACTTATTTCCTACTCCAATTAATAGGTAATTAAGTCGAGTTCATTATAAAAAAGACACAAGACAAAAAGCCCACAAATAGTACCTAGTTACCTATTTCTAATAAATAAAAATGGCTCTCTACTAAATACCTACGTAAAACTATATGGTTAAAAAAAACGCTAGCAAATATTTCAATAAATAATTTAATATTTTAGAGACCTCATGCATACATGCATATCGCACTGGATGGAACTTACATTGGGACACTTATATTTATGGTTAGTACCTATACGTATTACCTAGATACTAATTAGTAATCTATTTATTTGTAAATACTAAACTATGTCGTCATTAAAAATATTAAACTTACCAAGCGCATTGCCAGCCTACGTCATGGCTAATACGAGTATAAATGAAATTCACATACATACATACATATCATCACGAGTGCTTTACGGCGCCCGAGACCGCCTATACGCCCCAGGGTACTCATGGGAGGGGTTTTAATCCCACCTCGTCGTAGCCGATGGTATGAGTCTACACCGAACAAGTGGCTAGCTCATCGCGATGTTTTGAATAGACTCAATAACCCGTCTATAAACAGTTTTACAAGTTGGTATAGTAAAACCGGGATCGACAGCTTAACGTGCTTTCCGAGGCACTGTAGTGGTGTTGTCAAACAAATGTACATATTTTTTTAAATTAAAAACTCATTGGTACACACCGGGATTCGAACCAGGGACCTAAGCGTTTTTAAGTCCAAGGTCTAAACAATTCGGCCACCACGTATATAAATGAAATTCATAATAAAAAAATATACAAGCTTTAAAAATATTTTACACCTATCAAAATAAGTACACCATTAGCAAGTTTTGGTCCATTTTGACTACCCATACATATTCTGCTGATATATTCTGTTTCTTTTCAAGGTAACGTTAGATTGTCAAAATAACGAAATCCTTTAAGTACAATTGTCTCCTCACGGAATGCTAGAAACTGTCAAAGCAATAACACCTGTAACACAAGGTAATAAAGTGCATGCCTTTTTTAGTTATTGTTGTTGCTGATTGTTTAATGTCATAAAGGATTTCGTTATTTTGACAAGCTAACGTTTTGGTTATAAGAAACAGAATATGGCCGCTGTTTCTTTTAAAAGCAACGTTAGATTGTCAAAATAACCTTTATGTACCTACAATTGTCAACTCAGGAAATTCTAAAAACTATCAAAGCAATAGCACCTGTAACACAAGAGAATAAAGTGCCTGTCTTTTTTGGTTTTTATTGTTGCTGATTGTTCAATGTAATTTTTAAAGGATTTCGATCGTTATTAGCGCTCGCTCCTCCAATCAGCGAAGGTTAAAAAACTACTCTGATTGGAGGAGAGCGCGCTAATAGCGGAAATGGTTATTTTGTCAATATAACGATCATTGTAACTTAATATACCTATAACAGCTACATCTTGGATAATATAGCGTCTGTCCAATAGCTTTCTTGCTGAACGCTTGTGTTTTATATTTGACCTCACAACTCACGATCAATAACATTACGTTGGCTGAAATCCCATCTGCTAATTCAGCTCTTACAGTTAATTTTCTTTCAGGTATACGTAGATATATTGCCAGTTACCAGCGAAAACTTCTTACGTTTGTGCACCCTCAAGCGTGGCGGATACAAAGGGACACCCATACACCGTATTGTAAAAGATGGATGGATCCAATGCGGAGGTTACGGGTTGAAAGGAATAAAGATGCCTTGTGAAAATTATGCCATACCCCATGATGCAAGAGGAATTCTCTGTATGGCAAATGAGGACAGGTTTAATAATATTTCCTAAAAATAATCCACAAATTTTCTCCAGATTCTGTGAAGTGCCCTACCACTTAAAAATTACGAAGGTACTGAAGCTTTATTAACACTAGAGCGCACGCGCCTCGGTTTGGTACGTGAAAGCACGCGTGGGGGACTGATGTACCCCAACTGATATACCAGTTTATACCTTAGTATAGTGCTTTAAATTAAACAAAATTATTATGAATATGAAAAGGAACTTTTATTCGAATAAATTTTCTTCTTTTATGTATATTTTGATGTGATTTGCTTCAGATATACCTAAAAGGAGCTCACCCTTGAGCATTTTCTTTGGCATCTTGATCAGTGTCTGAGTCGTGCGGGGAGTGAATGATCTGCTCTTCTTCCGGAGTATGGTCCTCCGCTTCGCTGTCATTAGCCATTACTTCATTGAGCCATGATTCCATAATTTTGTCCGCGGGGATATGCCATGTTTACTGCCTAACAATGAAAAAAAATATTATTGAGGTTATATTAACAAAATAAACACAAAAATCTAACTTAGAAATTGAATACTCACCCTAGAAAATGTTGGTAATATACACAAAAAAAAATTCCACGAACGCACGCGTGGGATTATATGTACCCCATGCGACTTTAAATACTCACAGCGCAAGCGACAGTGCCGTGCAAGTGCCGGCAGACTACAATAAATATACATTGGTTAATAAGTAAAGCTTAGCTAGACGCTCAAGGTCAAACAAGTGCAATTTGTCAAGTTATTCTACAAAATCAAACACTGGGGTACGTATGGTCCCACGCGTGCGCTCTAGTGTTAAGAAATAGAAGCACTGTATAGCTCATCTGAAAAAAAAGTGGCATGCGATCCCCGGCCGTGGGGGCCATTAGGAGATGTACAACGTTCCTACTTACGTAATTTGCGTGCATTAATTTCGCTTCGTATTTGTTACAAGTACTGTCGTTCCATACAAAGGAAAACGCCGAAAGTGAAATTAATGCATTTACTCGACATGCATGTCGAAGAAGCGCGAGAATTACCTTTTACTGGTACTGAAAGAACATTTAGGTAAATTCCCGGGAATTCCAGTACTTGGTAACAGTCTACTAAAATTTTCTATATGTTTCAGAAATATAGATAATTCGACTCAATTTTTCGTCCTATTGCAACCGGCTGAATGGATGGACCACAAATATGTGGCTTTCGGGAAACTAATCGAGGGAGAGGAAACGTTAGTTGCTATAGAAAATGTACCCACGTATTACCAATCTCCTACCAGAGACTTGGTTATTATGGATGCTGGAATTCTTAACGTCGAATGTCAAGATATAAAACCAATTATAGGAGTCAATGAATACCTTAAAAGCCATATTGAAGACCTTGCTGAATTAGGACGTTTCGTTATAGATGTAATTATTTTAATAATCATTAGTATAAATTAATAAACCAACTCTTGGTATGTACTTACCACCTACCTATAATTTTATTTTTTTAATTATTGTTAGTTGCTGATGGATAAGGTATATTTTGAAGCTAAATTTAGAGAAGTATCGAAAATGCAGCAACATGTAGCTGAAGATCCAGAAGAAGAGATAAAAGTGCATGCAACAAAAAGGTTAATTTCTCAAACTTAAAATTAACTTACACATATATTACCTCTGTAACTATTTATTAACGTTAAAATGGAGCCTTTGACCACCTAGCTGCATTCGACCTTAAAAATAAAGCTGGTACACCTGACGCCATTTCTGACGTTAATAATTAAGTCTTACTTTATATTATATTTTACTTAGAAATTTTAACACATTCAATTATGAGAAAAGCGAACATCATGTATTTTTGAAAATCAAAAAAAGGCAGTTCTCAGCCGTTTCCTTCTTTTAGTATATTAATAGTTAGATACTAAAGCTGAATTGCTTCAAGTAAATAATGAATACTTTAACTGAAAATTTAAGCGTCATATTTCCAGTTTAAAAAGACATATTTATTGATGCAACCCCAATTATAATTATTTTGTATCTAAATAGATTTAATAAAGAAGATATACAAAAACATTTTGGAAGAGGTAATGTGGATTCTTCTGTAGCACCTCTAAAAGATGCTAAAGGAATAGTAGAACCTGACACAGAAGACTACGAACCTGAAGAATATATTTACCAGCAAGTGTCACTTAAATCGAGCATTAAAGATATTAATGAGACAAATCCTTATTATTTAGAACTTACAGATGTACCTTACCCGGGTGAAGTGGACTCAGTTTTTGATTTTAAAAGGTAAAAGTAATTTCGTTATATTAATTTTTCGTTATCCTAGTATACAATAAAAATAAACTACCTATAGCATTACCTAAGTCAACTATTGATCCCACTTAGGAAAACACAAAGTTAAAGAAGATATTAAGTAGGTCCCTCAACTTTATTCCTTCATGTCTACACCATAGCATGATCAAAAATTTATGTAGATAAATTTAATATACAATATCACGAGAAAATTAAAAATCATAAAAAACATTAGTTACTTATATACACAAAAATTTAAAAAAATGTAGTAAATGGTTTTATTGGTGTGCTGCAGAAATTCAATGTTAAATAAACTTCAATCCAAAGGCCTAGTGGATATGCCTATTTACTTTACCTCGATGTCCAATTGATCTACTATGTAACTATACCAACAATTATTGAATAGACGATTAATATATGAAAGAGAATTTGAAAAACATGACAATTAACAAACATAGTTAAATTTTTGAGCAGACCACCAGATCCTTACCATTAAATTTGATTCAAATTCTTAAAAATAGCTATAATAAACAAAAATTTTTAATAATATTGCAGATACTTAAAAGGACATTATTGCCTAGAAAGCGATTTGGAAACGAAAGAGGAACTGAAGGAAAGACTAAAAAATGTCCCAAAATCTCCTGAAACTTCGAAATTTGATAACAATACCGAAGATACTAATGGTTAGTATTTATAATTATTTTATAATGCGAAATATAAAATAACAAAATCTGTTTCCTTTTTAGTGCAATCGTGGGATTCAAATGATGAACATATTCGTCAATATTTAAGGTTAGGCATACCTACCATAATTATAAAAAGTTGTAAATTTTATTTTAATTATATACAATTAACAGTAGGTATTTAATTTTTAGACTAAATGCTGACAAAGCCAGTTTCGCTGGTGAAATTATTAGGAAAATAGCGAAGGGAAATAAAACGATAGCATTGGAAAATAAAAAACCGTAAGACATAACTACATACTCTTATACAAATAAAAATCAATCGCAATGAATAATAATTTACTGTTTTTTACTTTTTCAGGTCTACAATAAGATACAACATTTTATCGCAAAAGTAAGAAAAAAATATGTGAAGAAGTTATATTTTTATGGAAACTATTACTTGCGGTCATATTCTGTTTCTTTAGGTATCGTTATATTATCAAAATAACGAAAAACCACGATACGGAATGCCAAAAACTGTCAAGGCAAAAGCACATGTAAAACAAGGGAATACAGTGCATGCCTTTTTTAGTAATTGTGGTTGCTGATTGTTTAATGTATTTTTGAACGATATCGTTAACAAGCTAGGTAAGGTTTTCGTTATAAGAAACAGAAAATGGCTGCTGGTCGTTATTTATAACGGTGCATGTTGTCAGTTTTTTTTTTTTTAACTTTAGAGCGAAACAACTTTTTATAAAACTAAATAGTTTGTGTTTCTGCATGACTTCCAAAAACTAATCTCCTTATTCAATAAATAATAAGGGGATACTATTTTAACAGCTGGAAGTACCTACACAGTTACAAAAAATCGAGTTTTTTTTAAATTAAATTTGGATTTTGCACGGTATGTGATTTTGTAGCTCTATCTTTTTTTTTTATGTACGTGCAGACATACAATGCCCACGAATGGGGTTGATCAATATATTGCTGCTTAACATAATTTATCACTCCCACTATTATAGTTAAATTAATCGGTTACGAACACCAAAACATGAGGGTCACTTGACTTTTTTTTTTGCATCTCTATAGTACCTACACAGAGCCGTGTTCGGAAACGTAACACTTTAACACTGGGTAGTGTTACAGAGTGCGATAAAAATATTGAATAATGCTTAGAGAAGAAGAGATGCATATAGTGTAGTGACATGACCCAGTGTTAAAGTATTAGTTTACGAACACGGCCCAGGGTGAATTTTTCAAGTGTGCCTTCAAGGCCAAATCCTAAACTACAAGGAATAGCGAAAAATGCTCAAAGGAGTCTCGGGGCCGATTATGATAAAAACTAAAACTGCATCATTACAGTTTTAAAATTAATAATTTAAAGAATTATTACTATAATTTCAAACAATATATTAGTTAGGCCTTAAAAACATTAAACATATTTTCTTCAAAAATAGCACTTTCCGTTTGAAGTTACATTCCACCATTTGATCCTTATACACTATAAGTTTATTAAGGTTTTTTTTTTAAATCAACCGGTTCGATTCCCGGCTAGGTGAATAAGTTTTTCACAAATCTAATAAAGCAGTTTTAGTTTTTATCTTAACCCGAGACTCATTGACAATTTTCCTTATAGTTTAGGATTTAGTCTTGAAGGTACACTTGAAAATTCACCCTGTATAAATCTCTAAGGTATAATACCTACTATATTGACTATACAATGTACATGGGGGTAATAATCTGTACCTATAATAATGCTATATATTTTTTTCCTCACAGAAAAATTACATGTGACACAACAAAATCGAAAGAAACATCATCGGAAACTGATAGCTTGGATAATGAGCTAGATAGGTAAAATAAAAATATTGGTAGGTACTTACAGTAGTAAACAATAAAATATAAAAATCTCGCCATTTTGCGGATTATTTTTGGAACTAATTTCTTATAAGGATGCGCATTGCCGTATCTAGTAGTCCAAGATCCCAGGGCCTCCACACCTTACTTATTTTCTTATGCTCAAAATGTATGCGGTAGAATAGTATTAGTTAGTACATATAGTAAAAGTAACACATACCTACCTACTAGCTTGAGCCGACGGCCAATTCTCAAAATTTTACTCACTTTACTAAAGTCTGCTGAGAGCTGATTTTTATATATGATATTTAGGGGCATTTTAAATACTTTTTGTAAGTTGCAGGACCAATCGTAGGGGCCAAACATCCCCTAGGTACATTTAAATTGTCCTGCAAATATTTTTATGTAGTTTTTAATAGTTAATGAAATTGGTAGTTAAAAAAGTTTTGTCTATAATAACACAAATGTATGTAATATTTTTTTTTTACAGAAGAAATAAAGAAGTGCGTATTACATCAGCTGCACCAAAAAAAAGAATGTCGCAAAATTATGGCCGGGATGCGGGATCCACTGTTGGAACCATGTTAAAGTTTTCTGGTGGAAATAGTAAAAAAAACAATAAGTAAGTTCAGTCGGCTACAGCCCAAACTACCCATTTCCGTTAGTTCTTCCTCGCCGATTATTCCCATACGCCACCACTGGTGGCAATCGACACGACAACGGGCAATCGACAACGTGTCAATTGTCACCAGTCGTGGCGTATGGGAATAATCGTTCCTCGCTCTAACACTGAATTAGCATTTGACAGGAGCTTTAGTAGTTTAAGCTATTGCCGACTGTACTACCTACCTATTTATTTTCTAACATAGCACTGCTCATGACAGGTACAATATCTGAAATATTAGGCTTTTTATAACCTAAAAAGAAATTAAAGTTTTGGCGAGCTTTGTCTATTATTTTAAAAGCACCTTCAAAATTATGTTAAAACTATAAGTTCTTACTTACATCGCCTAAAAAATCGGTTTTCAGTATGATTGCAGAAAATGTAAAGGATCTTTTGATGCACACGTCTGTACCAACATATATAGAAATATCAAGCGATGAAAATGTTGTCCCGAAAAACGAAATGGAAAACCAAACTTGCAACATGAAAATGGCCCTGCAACATGGATTTGAAAGCCGAATATCCACGGATTATATTAATACCATAAAACCTGGTCAAAGTATTATAAAGCATTCAATTCGTAGTAGAGAATTTGCTAAAAATCGACCCTCGATCTCTGTACAAAATTATAAAATGAAATACCGAACAGGTCAATAAAAATTGTCTAAAAGCTACATTTATTTTGTATTCTATTTTAATACTTTCTTGTCATTAAGTCATTTATATAATACAATTTTATTTTCTCAATGTTGTCTATTATTAAATTGTGGACCAGAGGCTCTACCATGGGTTTGCGCATTGTAGAATCGTAACAATGCGCAAACATGGGTTTGCGTATTGTTACGATTCTACAGCTACAACCAATAGGATCGCTTTATTCAATCCTGTTACCAAAATACTCGCGTATACGTAAATGAATACGTTACGTTTCTACAATGCGCAAACCCATGGTAGAGCCTCAGACTTTCTTACATTCACGTTAGCGTCACGATATATTTTAAAAAAAACTGACACGCGCAACTTCGTCTGCGTAACTTACGCAGCGTGCGCAACGGAAGCTCAAAAGGAACAATTTTTTTCCCCGTTTTCCGTCCCTATTGGTCGTAGCGTGATGTTATATATTCTATAGCCTTCCTAGAAAATAAATAGGCTATCCAACACAATCCACAGATTACCCCCTACATCCTCACAAACTTTACCTCATAGGTAAACTAAAGAATTATGCCTACCATACATGAACGCAAAGACCATTTTGTCCGCTAATTTTGTTTGATTTTGTTCTCATTCCGTTCAAAAGTTAACGTGACACTGGCGAACCACCGTAGAAATAATGCACTTACGAAATTACTTCTGGCACAGAAATTAATTTTCCATTGTGTTCTATTTTGTGCACCTAATTTCATTTCGCTGGGGACTTTTAACGTTTACTTTCCAGCTAAGTACTATATACAGAGTAAACTTTTTTCGGTTTATTACGAGTTTTCTACCTATACTTTACGATTGAGTTAACTGAAATTTGTATGGGAAATAGTTCAGCGCTCCAAGCGAAAAAAAAATGCGAACTAAAAATGCGAGTGTGTGATTGGTAAAAATGTTAACGCACTAGTATAGTTAAGCTCGAAAGTAAACGATAATAAAAACACTAGGGCTACAATAGTCGCAATGACCCAATAAAATTACTTTTTTCAAAGATTTAACTATACTACTGTGTTAACTTCACGGAGATATATATAGGAAACCGCCCTAATGCCTGAAATCGCTTTTCCAAAGGTGACGACAGTAATGGCCGCCGCCATACAAACTGAAAATAAAAAGATAAAAAGTAAGACAAAAATATTATAAGCAATCACTGTGAGTTGATTGGTTGAACTGACAACACAATATGGCGGCAACGAACACGTGACATTTCGTTTTATAGGTAATTTTAGGCATTACGGCGGTTCCATACATTATTCTTAGTTTTAAGGTTATTATTATTATTATTTGATTGAATGGCCTCTTCGCATGACGCGAATTTTTGCCAGTGTCATGTGGGTAGGAGAATAAAACGAATGAATTATTAGTTAAAAGAGGGATAACAGGATGGAAAGGAATCAGGAAAGGACAAGGGTAGAAAAAGGAATGGTGACATGACCGTATGTAAGCATACGGTATAGTCTTGCCAATATCAAGTGAAGAGGAAAAAGAATCTGCAGTAAAATGGGTACCGCCATTTTACTGAAGATTGTGGGATTATTTGAGATAGCACAAACACCGAGATCACTGCGTAAATGCTACACCTATCACACTTAATAATACTATTACGAATGCTTATTCTACAAAATTAGTACACTTTTGCACAATAATATTCAATAAAATTTAATATGATAACCGCAGTAGAAACACGCGTCTACAGTCTTCGGGCTACCCTCAAAGAATCCCAGTTTTATGGTTAACTTCACCAATCTATATGCTTATTTTGAAAGTCTCGGAAAATAAAGCGTTCCTATTGGTGGAGAGTTGACGATTGACTTCGGCTATTGTAGCTCCTCTAAGGCTCTACAGTGTGTTTTTGCTTTGTAGCAAAGTTACGTTAAAACGTGAGAAACCACCAATAGGATCGCTTTAAATCCTGTTACGATTTTTTTTTTAAGGTTTACATACTACTTTTTTCTTTTAATATGTAGGACTATTTATACATATTGCTCTGGTCACAAACTAAGCTCTAGGCTTGTGCTATGTGTACCGGAAACAATGATATAATACATATTATATTTTATAAACACCCAGACCATGACAAACTGTACAGAAAAACGTACAATTTTTTTTTGCCATGGAATCGAACCCACGACCTCCGGACACAACGCCAAAGGCGCAACCACTAGTCTACGGAGGCTGTACTCTGCGTAAACATTTTCACCAATTTTAAGCTTTTGCGTTGATTTAGATTGAGGCGCTGTGCTATTTTCTATACTAATTAGTTCGCGGGTTAACTAATTTACTACTATACAGTAGGTAAATAAAATTCGCACTAGGGCTGTTCTTATCAGTTTTTCACCAATTTTGACAAAAAACCTTAACGGAGTAGTATGGTTACTACACTAACTACAATAGAAAATGTTATAAAATCTCACACTAAGCTACAGATAAGCCTATTTTAAACTAAAAATAAAGCGATTTTTTTTGTGAAGTGTTTATAAAATCAGCCATTGTTTACTATATAATTTTAATACCTGCTCAAAAAGTTTTCAAGAATCCTTTTCGGGCTTAATGACTAAAGAAGAACGGTCATAGCCCATGTATTTTCAGACACAGGCTTAAAAGCCGCGTTCAAAAATGAAACCTATCCAGTTCGATAGAGGAAAATACGTATAATAAAATTGTTAACTACATCGAAGTTCGAGAAGTTGGGAGAAAAAAATAATTCTCATTTGAATTTGAGGTTATGTTATGACTAGTTATTAGGTTAGTATAGCGAACAATTTCGGCCCGCGAATTATTAATCCGCAAAATTAATAGTAGTGTTTCTGCATAAACAGATTTTTTTTCTGAATATGTGGACATAACACAGAAAAGACAGAAGAATCAGCACGTAACAAAAGTTGTCAGAACTTTTTTTTCCCAACTTCTAAAATTATTTTGAATACTGGAAAATAATGCTATTAAGTAAACATAGCGTTGTTTATGAATGCTAAGCTTTTACGGTTGGGTCCAGAATGACCGTACTCCTTTGGGATAAAAAGTACTAATACACATGCTAGAAAAAGACCAATAAACATACAATGAAATTTGCATGCAATATTCTCGAGAGTACAAGTTCACCTACTATAGCATGTGTATCCACACCTCAAAGTAAATTTAAAAATAAATAAAAGAAAGTAATACTCTTAAATTTTATTAACAACACAGCATAGATGCACTCCCAAATATCCCTTCACTGTACAAAAATTAATACTAAATATCACACCCACGATAAATTATTGTATAGTCCGTACCTACACGATATGATTATATGAAATAAATATTGATATTTTTAATCTTTATAATAACCCAGTAAATTAACATAAATTTTGTTTCAAAGAAAAAAATCTAAGATGTTCCTGATTTTCTTTTCTTTACATTAGTGTCAAAAGCCTTCACATTATTTTATAAAAAAAAAAAGAAAACACTGAAATTTTATTTTTAAACAATTATACATTTTATAATAAAATTAACATAATAAATAAAATAAATAAGGCCACATTCCATAAACTTAACACTAAGATAATGGTAAAATAAGAGTATAAACAACTATACAAGTATGGTAGTACCCACATTTATAATATTCTGTGCCATCAGTAGTTGTATTAAGGTCAAAAACTCGTGAATAGCGCGTTAAGTCAATAAAATATATGGATAACTAATGTTTGGAGATGATATTTCAATCCATACATATTTTGTTGTCAAGATTACACAGTCCATTCATTATTCCCGCCTACTCCTTTTCCATCCTATTATCCCACTTTTACTAAGATTTTTTTTTTTTCTCGGAAGACCAATAAATAAAAAATTAATGATATAGAATGACCAAGTCACATAATGATATTATATCAAGCCAAAAGCACCTGTAATACAATGGCATAGAGTCCATTACTTTAGAGGAAACAGAATATGGCCATTGTCATAGTGACAGAGTCCTTTTGACAGTTTGATAGTACAATTCAAAGACATTCAGTAAAATAGGGTTTTACGGCCTATTACAGTTATATTGTTTTTACATATTATTACATTACTAGTTGTTATATCGTGGTTCTACTCTAATAATACAAGTTTTTAATAAGTATACAAAAATAAAAGTAAAATATTGGCATTTTTCATTCTTACTCCCACATTCTTTAACTGGGTGTTTTGGTCACAGTAATAAAATTATTTTATATTCTGCTCTATATTAAAAATAATGAAAAACGTGTTTTTTTTAGTGTAGCCCATACAAATACATTAAGATAAAATGACTTAAAGTACAATAATAGTCTACAAATCACTTCCATTTTTATACTAAAATCAACAAATGAGAATATGAAAAAAAAAAACAGGCATTTTTGTAAGAAAAAAATATCTACATTTTTTATTTATAAAATGGGTTAGTGATTCTAAGTCTAAAAAAGGTACCTTTGTAAAAATCACCCACCATAGAAAACTAAGTATTATCTATTTTTATGCTTATTATATTTGTTATTCGATAATTTTCTAAATATTGTGACTATAAAATTTGCTAAATTACTTTCATTTTAATACACAATTCTTCTGCCTGAAAAAAAAAATGCATTAAAAATCACATAAAATCTTTCTATTATGATTCATATCATGCTCTCAAGTAAAAACAAGACTAGAAGATTATAAATAAACTAGGTAACAAAATTATATAGTAAATAGGTATATTATACAAAATATATAATTTATTTATTTACACTCTTATGTGTATTTTTTAGGACAAAATTCAACACGCGTTCTTATAATTTTATTATAGTTGCTAATACAAGAATTTCATTAAATACAAAACAATTAGAAATATTTAAATATAAACAAGAACACGCCATAATATGATTAATGTTAGGATTACTGGAATATGAAATAACTATCTCCCATTGGTCCCTGGTGGGACAGAGCGGTAGGACTTCTGGGACGTCAAAATAATGCTATTTGTATATGATTTTACATAAGCATCAGCACTGAGGGGTCACATTTTGAATTTGTAACTAATAATTCTTATGCCAGTAGTAAAAATAATAATAATATAAGTAACATGGGATTTTTCTTGTACAAATGTTTCCGTTAATACTAAACAGATTAAATTGAGGTTTGCATGGTTCAAGATTATACTTGTTTTTACAAACTATTTTGTTTCTAAGTTTGTAACTAGTGTAAATTTGATGATATTGAAGTGCATTTTAATAAAAACGTCAGCACGGAGGGGCCAACTATAAACTTTTATTAATTATAAGTTTTACATTTTTTGTAAAAAAAACTCGATTTTTACTAACTGCGATCATAAGAATTATTAGCAAAATTATTATTATAAAAAATGTGGTCTCTCAATGCTGATGACCATTATTTTTACTGCATTGACTGGGTATGTTGTAATATCGATAAATTCGGTGAAGTTATTCGCCTCGGTGGCACTTTAAACATATAAACATGAGGTCAATTGAATTTACACAGCTTATTTTCAAATACATTTAGACTTTTTATAAACTATATAAACGAACTATTTGTGACTAAACAATGTTACATTATATCGTTGCTTTGTGACCAGAGCAATATGTGTAAATTGTCCTACATATTATTATTATTATTCATTCTCAAAATATGCCATGCTCATATCTTACACAAACAACCAGAACAAATGGGAAAGGACTTATTTAGAGAAGAAAAAATAATAGTATGCCATTGTGAGAAAAAAGTAACTTTTGGAATCACATTGTTTGTATCGTTATACCTAGGAAAGGAATCATTACATTAAAAAAAAACTAATGAACAGTGAATTAAAGTAGTCATTTTAGTGGTAATTTTGCCACTGGAGGACAACGTTTGTATTAATACGTACATAGAGGCTTAGCATAACCACATCAATATCAAAGTGTTTGACAGTCGATAAAATTAAGTTTATGAATGAACATTCATTCATAAAATCGATATGTATCGATTTTGTCGATTTATCGAGCCTATCGATGCTGTTGTGCTAAGGCCCATAATAACCATCAGTTTAGAAATGACGTACAGTGTAAACTCTTTATAACGATAAACTCTCTATAAAGTAGAAGTGAGCACAACTTGGTTAGTTTGTGTTAAAGCCCATATATTGACACACTCTTTATAGCGATACAGCCATTCTCTGTTACGAAGAAATGTGTTCATATTTAACAGTAAATATTTAATATGGGTATTATCGTTTATGTTATTAGGTAACAAATGATCTGGTAACATCTGAGGTCATAAACGAGCGGTCTTGCTTTCTTTTGTTATTCTTACTATAATTACATAGACATATCATCACGGGTGCTTTACGGCGCCCGAGACCGCCTAGACGGCCCCAGGGTACCCAGCGGAGGGGTTTTAACCCCAACCTCGTCGTAGCCGATGGTATGAGTCAACATCGAACAAGCGGCTAGCTCGTCGCGATGTTTTGAATAGACTTAAAAACCCATCTATAAACCGTTTCACAAGTTGGTATAGTGAAACCGGGACCGACAGCTTAACGTGCTCTCCGAGGCACTATAGTGGTGTTGTCAAACAAATGTACAAAAATGTTTAAATTAAAAACTCATTGGTACACACAGATTATTCTATAAAGGAATTTATAAAAATACATAAATATAAAATACTGAAAAAAGTAAAAACAAAAAACAGACTCCTCTGCCATCTAGTATTAGAAACTAGGACTTCTTACTTCACTCGTATAAGAGTTATTAGAAGAAAGCTAATAGAGGGCGTCTGTGTATAAGTAGATATCAAGCAATGACAAAATTCGTGAGGGCTGACTGGAACCTGGTTGGCTCAGCGGTTGAGCGCCTTGCCGCGATAGCGAGGTTCGTGGGTTCGAGTCCCGCCACCAGGAATTTTTTCATTGCATTTTTATCTTTAAAAATTTAATATTGGTACACACCGGGATTCGAACCAGGGACCTAAGCGTTTTTAAGTCCAAGGTCTAACCAACTCGGCCACCACGTATCTTACTATAATTATTGTAAATTTATTGTTTTTATTTGTTCACTCCATATAACGAAAACTCTCTATAACGATGAAAAAATGAAAAAGAAAGAGTTTGCACTGTATTTCTAAAATTACCACATGCCTATATTAACCACTTTTCTAAAATCAACTAAAGTCAGTCGCCATATTGTTTCTTTTACAGGGAACTTAAGTTTGTCAAAATAAGGAAATCCTTTTGGTACAATGGCCACGATACAGCATGTAAATACAAGGTAATAGAATGAATGCATTTTTTTTAGTTATCGTTGTTGCCAATTGTTTATTGTCATTTTTAAAGGGTTACCTTATTTTGTCAAACGTTTCCTTTATAAGAAACAGAATATGGTCACAGAATGGTTTATGTATAAAATAGTCCTATATTTTTAGTGTCATTTTATAATAAATTAAAATAATTTTTAATTCTAAATTCTGTCCCCAAAAGTATCACATGCACCCAAACCATATTTACGCCGTAAAAATAAAAATAATAGGGAAGGGCCCTAACAAACTTTGTAAAGTATAAATCACAAATATTCCTGTCTCGCTCGCACTTATTTAAATCTACAAATAGAAAAGAGATATTAAACGTATTTGTAGCCATATGCTGTTCTCACTCCTTGAACATTGATTGGTTATTATAACACTTGTCTCACTTTTTTTATTTATTGGAGCACGGCATGTGACTTTGTATCTACATGGTGGTGAGCAGACTTACAAAGTTCATTAATGGGGTCAATCAATAATTGTTCTTAAACAATATTGATCGCTCCCACTATGCCGCTCTTTGTTTTGTGTTCGTGTGTGGCCTTAGGGCACCTCCTTATTATATACTTCCATATTATTCATACATCCACATGGTTTTCTGACATTAATAATCAAAAAGTTATTTCATTATGCTATTATTAACAACTTTGAACTGTTCCTATAAATAAATAATAATCGATAATAATCGAAAATAATGACAAAACACAAGTTTTCACCAACGATCCCTAACTCTAAAGGAGCCCCTAAATAAGAATTTTGACATATTTGCTATGAAACAACTGTCATTAATTGACCAATAACTTTGTTACGGGCTCCCTTAGAGTTGGTGAAATCGGGCATAACTAGACCAAATATTTGTTTAAATGTGAGTACAAATAAAATAATAAAATCACTATAAGATGCTGTTTTAAAATAGGGAAAATATATGTTTCAAATAAGGTGTAAAAACTAACCAGGTTGATGATACATCAAAAATTTCTAAAAGAATGAGATGAAAATATGAAGAAAATTAGGAAGAAAGAGAAAGGGAATTAGACTTTGGAACGGCATTGTATATCTATACGTTTTTTTTTGTAACGCATAAACAAATTAATTTCATAAATTATAGTAACATGGAGCAATATTATAACTTTATTATGATTAAAAATAAATTTTGAAAAGAAAAGGTAATTTCTAGACATTTTTTTAAATTACTTGACTGCCAATAATCTTTTTCCAATTGAAATCACCAATAATATATTGTCAATCACCTATAAAGGTAATGACTCTGTTAACACGATCGCATTTGTATATTTAAGTAACACATGACCCAGGTATTTTTTTTAAACTAGTTTTGGAACTTGGCCCAAATGATTAATGGCTTTATTGCCTTTGTTTTATCCTTATTTCAATTATATAACTAAAGCATAGTAAAATAAAATATTTTTTGAAATTATTATAAATTTTCAACTAATAAATTATTACAGCAAAAATTCATTAAAAAAATGTGAATATAGAATTTATTACAATGTTAAGGGGGCAGAATCTAGTTCACAGTTGTTTTTTCATACCAATATTTGTACGGCAAACAGCAAGGTTAAAAACTTTTTGTCAACAAAGTACCATTTGAATGTTAAGGGCTCTGCAGTCGCGATGAGGCCCATACAAACGTACTACCAATACTAACTTGTCTGTTAGTTGTAGTTCAATTAATAATTTTATATTGATAATTTATACGTAAAAATTTAGATTATAATAATACAGTATACAGGGTGAACTTGAAAGTTTGTACTTTGGGCTAATATGATGCTCTACTGATCAAATCAAACAACTTTTCCCATGAAACCATGTGTCGCAAACGAAAAAAATTTTTGGCTTCCCCATACAAATTGGTCTTTAACAATAAAATTACTAGTTTGTATGGAAAAGGCAATTTTTTTTTCATCTGCGACACATGTTTCCAAGTAAAAAGTTCGATTTGATCAACATCACCTCATATTAGCCCAAAGTACTACCTTTCAAAGTCACCTTCACAAAGTATATATATAATTATTAACTATACAAAATTAAAAAGTAGTGGAAAAATACTGGTAGTCCGAAAGCTAATTTAGTATGGAGACAGCTTCACGATCGCAAATGCTCTGTCCTTAATACTTGACCTTGCTGCCCACTGAGTCAGGGTTTCAATGTCCGTGGCCGTGGCCGAAGGCGCCGTTGCCCTGGAGCCCCGGGGCGGGCTCCTCAGTACCTTCTGGGGCCTCGTTATTGTTTATGTTGTTATTTCGACTCTCCAATTGCTGTTGCCACATCGATGCATAGAAACCTTTTTGCTCTAATAAAGCTTCGTGACTGAAAACAAGGTTATATTTTAAAATCTTTATACCTATATATATACTTATAATAGACCTAATAACCCATCAATATACAGTTTCACAAGTTAGTATAGTGAAACTGGGACCAACAGCTTAACGTGCTCTCCGAGGCACTATAGTGGTGTTGTTAAATAAATGCACACCATATTTTAGATTAAAAACTTATTGGTACACACTGGGGTTTGAACCAGGGACCTAAGTGTTTTAAAGTCTAAGGACACTAACTCGGCCACCAGGTATATCAAGGCTTTACATCACTTCCATGTTTATTCTTACTTTCATGTTTTAAAATGGCTAAGGCCAATACTTTTTTTTTTCTTTTCTTTATTTATTTGAGTAGATTGGAGCAGGTTTATGGATCATATTGGAGACTACCCACCCAGAATGTTAAGGCATACTTACTTTCCTCTCTCGATGATTTCTCCATCTTTAAGTACTAATATTTCATCCGCGTGGATGATTGTCGACAACCGATGGGCGATTATAAGTGTTGTCCTATTTGCACAAACTCTAGCCAAAGCAGTCTGTAACATAAATATTTAGATTATTATTATAAAAAATTTTTTTTTTTTAGTTCAAACTATTAAAAACTCTAAATAAAATTGAAGATCATGTAAGAGTAATTTAAAGTAAATCAATACAATATGTATTTATATAATGTCAATACAAATACCTGCTGGGTGATTTTGCGCAAAACGCTAAGCTAAACTTTAATTGATATGATGAAATTCTGATGGCACATAGGTTTTTGTTACACCCTCA
Organism: Monopis laevigella; assembly: GCA_947458855.1. NCBI lineage: Eukaryota > Metazoa > Arthropoda > Insecta > Lepidoptera > Tineidae > Monopis > Monopis laevigella. The sequence goes on along the minus strand of OX381580.1, from coordinate 23,395,006 downwards.
ATATTTAGTTCGTCATTCTTTCATCACTCATTATTACTCGCATGGTATATCACAACACTTGCCTGTATATTTCTTTCAGTGTTGGTATCCAAAGCAGAAGTAGCTTCGTCCAACAGTACTATGGTGGGGTCCTTAAGTATAGTCCGGGCTATAGCTATCCTTTGCTTCTCCCCACCACTTAGCCTTAAGCCTCTCTCTCCTACCTGAAATAATAACAAAATAATTTAAAAAAAAAATAGAAATAATAATTAATATATTTATTTATTTATCTTCACACCAGGTCCCTTACGGGGTAGGCAGAGACAACCGAGCGCCACTTGTCCCTATCCCTACATACTCCTTTCGCCTCTTCCACAGTCATAACTCTTCTCATACATGCACGCCGATTTCGGAGACTCTTAATAGCACCGTCTTTTAAAACCTTTTCAATTTGGTCATGGTACGTTTGTCTTGGTCTCCCTCGGCCACGTTTACCCTTCACCTCGTCTTTCATCACTCATTCTTTCTATATGCCCAAACCAGCGGAGCATACCTTTTCTCATTTTCATGCCTATACTCTCTTTCAGTCCCACTCGTTCTCGAATTACGTCATTGCGGATTCGGTCTGTTATTTTAACACCGCACATTCGTCGCAATGAGCTCATTTCTACTGCATTTATTTTGCTTTCATATTTCTCCTGATATACCCATGTCTGACTTCCATACAATAGTGTAGGTACAAGCACTGCGTTATGAATGGCAAGTCTTGCTTTTTGAGTAATATTTGACCTACCTATCATAGAACGCAGTGCTCCGTTGACACTATTGCCTGCATTCACTCTCCTTTCAATATCTTTTTCATATCTACCATCCCTAGTGAAAATACTACCCAGATATATAAATTCAGACACTTGTTCTAGTTTCTCATTATCAATCATAATTGTCGCATTCGTTATATCATTTCTCTCAAATATTAACACCTTAGATTTTCCCGCATCTTTCATGTCTGTGACAAGTGATTGCAGCTCTTGCTCAGATGATGCAATAAGGAAAGCATCATCTGCATACAACAGTGAATTAATCAACATGTCACCCATTTTTATCCCACATCTGTTTTCTTTCAGTCTCTGCAGGCATTTGTCTAGGTATATGATGAACAGCCTGGTGGACACCACACATCCCTGTTTGACGCCAATGTTGACATTAAAAAATGGAGATAACGTGCCGTCCACCCGTACGCTTGCTGTACAATTTCTATATAGTGATTGTATAGCCAGCTTGAGACTGCCAATAACACCATAATCAGGCAAAATGTCCCACAGTTCCTTTCTTACAACCCTGTCAAACGCCTTCTCCAAATCCATAAAAGCACAGAAAACCTTCTGGTTTAAGGCCAGGAACTTCTCTGTGATATTACGAAGGGAGAAGATCTGATCCGTGCATCCTCTATCAGATCTAAAGCCTCCTTGAGCCTCCCAAAGTATTCCTTCAGTCTTCATTTCCATTCTTCTCATGAGAATCTTTCCATACACTTTGCTTCCCAAACTGATCAAACTGATGGCTCTGTAGTTGACGCAGTCTAATCTAGAACCCTTTCCTTTATATAAGTGGACGATTACCGCGCCCCTCCAGTCCTCAGGAACTCTTCCCATATGCCAGCATAAGTTGCACAACAAATGGAAACCGCTCCAGAGTTTATGCCCTCCATATTTGATCATTTCGGGAAATACCTTATCAATTCCCGCTGCCTTACCACATTTCAAACTTCTTATCGCTCTTACAATCTCAGACACATTAATTTCATCCCATGCTTCAGACGTCAGTTTAGGTATCTCTGGAAGTGAGATCCCAAAAGTGATGTCGGGGATGCTACTTTTATACATCTCACCAAAATACTCACTCCAACGCTTTAACACTTCATCAGTGTTTGTAAGAGTGTCACCATGCTTTGATCTTATTTTATCCATTCTAGAGGTTGTTGAACAACTTCGAGAATTTTTCACTTCCCTCCAAAAAAGTTTCGAGTTTTCCTTGAAGTTGTTCGATAACCTCTCTTCACCAATCGCTCTGCATCTTTCTTGCTTCTCTTTTACCAAAGCTTTGGTGTCACTCTTACAGCGTAGGTATGTCTGTCTTTTCTCTCTTCTAATACTTTCAGTCAGACTCAGCGAAGCTATATAGCTCAACCATGCTTTCTTCTTTTTCTCCACAGATTTTTTAACTTCTGCATCCCACCATGAGTCCCCTTTCGTAGCTCGCTTTTTCGTTACACCACACACCTTTTTTGCTGATTCTACCATACTGTCTCTAAGAAGTTTCCAACATTTATCTACATCACCACTCACATCTTCCAGGTTGACAAGCTTATCTTCAATGCAACTTTCATACTCTACTTTCACACTTTCTTCGCGCAATTTTTCACATTTTATTCTTTCGAATTGCTCCAATATCCCATTAGAACGTTTACACCGCCAACCTCTGAAAAGACCACTAAATCTGGTGACGACCAGATAGTGGTCAGTTTCCAGTTCTGGCCCACGGTGCGCGCGTGTGTCTGTGATATGGGACCGGAGACGATCGTCTACAATCATAAAATCTATCATACTTCTCTCTTCATTCATCACTCTTGTATACATGTGAATGTCCTTGTGAGCAAACAGAGTATTCGTCACAAGGAGATTCTTTTCTAGGCACACATCGAGTATAAGCCTGCCAGCTTCATTCACCCTTTTATCACCATACTTGCCTAGAACCGCATCATAACCTACTCTGCGTGTCCCGACCCATCCGTTCAAGTCACCACACATTATAATACTCTCGTTTCCTTCTGCCAAATCTAGAACATCTCTGACACTATCCCAAAACTGCTCTAGATCTTGCTGGGGTGTGGAGCTAACCGGCGCATAAACTGCAACCAGGAGGATTTTCCTCAACCCAATTTTGAGTCGGATCCATAACAATCTTGGGCTCACCATGCTATAATCTTTCATACAATAAACCGCTCGGATAGCATTATTCCGACTCCCTGGCAGCCGTGGTCGTTGTCGGTTACTCCCGACCAGAGCACTACACCGCCCCCGGGTAAGTCGACCATTTCGCTACCCTTGCGCTTGGTTTCAGTAACACACATCACGTCTAACCTCATTTTATCCATCACCTCCAGCAATTCGTTCATCTTATCATTTATTCGTCCCCTCACATTCCAAGTGCTCATGCGGCACTCGTCTGTCCTCGTCCCGCCTCTCTGGGCCATGCGTGATGGGTGGCGGTACACTTCGCCGCTTCGCCAAAAAGTTTTAGATTTATAAATCTAACATTTCTTGTTTTACCTATATAAAAATAAAATTAATAACTAATAAAATAATATGTACACAATTGATTAATAATAAGAAAATAAATATATAAAACTATGAAATAAACGATTAAATAAAATAGTGTAAAAATTATAACTTTCAAATAATGTTTATAAATAGTCCACTTCAATTTGTCACACTTCCTTATAAAATATTGCCTTTGTTTATTTCTTCGTTTATTTTATTTTATATAATATTCCAAGAGCATATTCATATCCCAAGAAGATATTACTTTCTTCATTAATATGTAAATAAACCAATATCCTTGTAAAATGTAGACCTCCATAAGTAGTTGCAGATATTGTGATATAATATTTGCTGGAAAAAAAAAAATTTCACCTCCACCACTACTACCACATATGTTTTCGTTTAGGCTTTTCTATTTCTTCAAATTTAATTTTATAAAAATATATAAGTATTATTTCATGTAAATTTGTACAATTTTGATTAAAATTATGTTAAAATTTAAATATTTCAATTTGTTTACAAAAATTGTGACTTATTTTTTTAAGTGTCAAGTGTCAAATAATAATTAAGTTCTACAAAATCCATTTTTAAACTACCATGAGGCGTCAATCAATACATTAAAAAAAAAAAAATTTCGACTCGAAAGGATCAAATATTTTATTTTACCCATACAGACGCAAAAACCTTCAAGTGAGGTCACAGTCATATTTCGGGATATTTTGCATCGATTTCTCGACGAGGTGGTAGTCTCCTTTCAGGATGTGGTTATAAAACGAGCAGTTGATTTAAGGATTAAGCAGCTAGGATATTTAAGTACCCACGACAAGATATAGCAATTACATTGTTGTAATATGCTTAAGGTTCACAAATTGAGCTAACATCTGGGCTACATCTTACTATTGTGAATAAAAATAGACTCGTAATATAATTTAGTCTTTGGTGCTGTCCATTTCGTAACCGCATCAATTAGGGAGAATAGGAGTATTCGACAAAATTAAACATTAATTTATTGATCGACCCCCATCCATTGACTTTGTAGGTCTGCTTATCATCAGGCAAATACAAAGTCGTGCTCCAATGAAAATATAAAAGACTAGCTGGCCCCGCCCAACTTTGTCTGCGTAACTTTAACCGTTTACGCAGCGCACGCAAGTGAACCTCTCAAAAGGAACAAAATATCTCCGTTTTTCCAACATGTTTCATTATGCACCGCTCCTATTGGTTGTAGCGTGATGTTATATAGCATATAGCCTTCCTAGATAAATGGGCTATCCAGCACTAATAGAATATTGAAAATCGCCCCCCCCCCCCCCCACACAACATCACAAACTTTACCTCTTTAAAATAGCATAATATACGTACTTGACTGTCATAAGCATCCGGGAATGTTAGTATTCTGTCGTGAATGTCTGCGTTTTTAGCGGCTGTTATAATGTCGCCCGAAGGAGCGCTCAGGCAGCCATATTGGATGTTATATCTGAAAATTACCTAAGTATATTATAACAGATTACTTGACCGCCTACCTGGTTGCGTCTTTGGCTATGTATCCGAAGGTCGTGGGTTCGTTTTCCACACATGGGCAAATTTTTTTGTAATAAAAACAATATGGGTATTAATGAAATATAATATCGTTGTTTCTGGTACACTTAACTTAGTTTGGGACCAAATAAATCCCTACATATTATTATAATCCAAACTAAGTAAAGAACTCCATTTCAATAGAAGGAAACAGCCTAATTTTACCCAAATAAAAGAGGCTATTATTTTTATCGTATTATGTATATATCCGCAACACCTAACGTAATAGTATTATCCCTTGATAGAGCTTTTCAAACAAAATAATTTAAATAAAAACTTAATCATGTAGGTTATATATTACGAGTATTATTATTTTTTATTTATTTTTTTATTTTTGTAATAAGGATAAACTATTTGTAATAACTTATTGATGGTTTTTAGTTGTTATTTTTTTATAAATAATTGTTACAATTGTAAGCCGTAAGTTGTCTCAACGCTGTAAAATAAAATAAAATGTATTATCACTTCCACAGTTTTAAGCAAAATCAAATAGAAAAGAAAATTTAGATCAAACGACAACACATCAAAAACATCAGTGGCAGAATTTTGCAGTTTTCTTCTCCGTCAATCAATCATTGTAAATAATGGTGACCACCGACCATGAGGAGACCGGAGAAGCCGAGAGGGACGAACCAATACAAAAGTAAGAGAAAGTTGTCAGTATGTCCCTTTCCTTTGTATAGGTGCGTCCCTCTCAGATCGTCCCATGGTATATGGCCACCATAAGAGTTTTAGGAGAAAATTATTGATAATAACAAAAACTAACCTGACAGTATTGTTAAACAGCACCGTGTCTTGCGGCACGACCCCTATGTTACTCCTGAGCGACGCCTGCGTTACCGTCCTAACATCTTGACCGTCAACGAGTACTGCGCCTTCGTTCACGTCGTAGAAACGGAATAGGAGACGCATTATGGTAGACTTTCCTGCGCCACTGGGACCGACCTGGGGAAAATAATTTATTTTAAAAATTGAGCTTCCACTTGCATCAATATGCAGATAAATCTTGAATAACAATTTAGGTGGAAGGTGGTGTTCACAAGTTTTTAGGAGATGATTGAAGAATGAAACTTTAACCATGCTTCGCGGTTTCAAATCTGGGAACATTCCAGTACACTCCCCTGCCTCTCAACCATCGAAATAGACCCCGAACCAGCACGAAGAAGGCATAGATAATATTAATAATTATATTTATTCGCACAAGAGGGATTACAATAAAAGATGTCCTAATACAGTAGCCGTAGTGTGAGTATTTTTAACGTTTACTTTCGCGTTAACTATACTACCGCGTTAACATTGTGACCAACCACACGCCCGAATTTCTAGTTCTCAAAATTTCCGCTTGGAGCGCTGAACAATTTCCCATACAAATTTTAGTTAACAAAGTAGGCGCTGGCGCGACGATCTTCCGGCTTTTCAATTAATCATTTCCCTACATCGTTGGCGAATTTTCTAGAGTCAGGAAATTTTAAGTTTACATCTAACTCACCAAAGCAACAGTATGTCCCGGAGGTATCTTGAACGACACATTCTTGAGCACCAGTCTCTCCGGGCCATAGCCGAATGAGACATGTTTGAACTCTATGACCCCGTGGCGAACATTAAGGTCGGGAGCCCCTAACGTATCTCTCACATCAGAATCCACTCGCATCAGGTCAAACATGTTCTCCATGTCCACGAAATTCTTTTGGATTGCCCTGTTAATTGTTGACATTATTAATAGAGTGGGGCTTAGCATAACCACAACGATATATAGTTTGACAGTCGATAAAATTAAGTTTATGAATGAACATTCATTCATAAAATCAATATGTATCGATTTATCGAGCCTATCGATGCTGTTGTGCTAAGGCCCAGTATTACGATTGGAGTGTTAATATTAAATTTGCATAAATTCCTGAAAAAAGATCCACAAGAAATAATTGTATAGACTAGCTGACACGCGCAACTTCGTCTACGTTGTTTAACCGTTTACGCAGCGCACACAACGGAAGCTCTCAAAAGGAACAAATTTTCTCCGTTTTCCCAACATTTCTATTGGTTGTAGCGTAATGTTATATAGCATATAGCCTTCCTCGATAGATGGGCTATATAACACTATAAGAATTTTCTAAAGCGGTCCAGTAGATCAAGAGATTACCCCCTAACTTCCCCCTAACCTCCCAAACTTAACCTCTCTAATAATATTAGTATAGTTGTAAGTATTGGTCTGTCTGTCTGAATTTCAGAAAGATCTTTTTGACCAACATAATATTAGAATGAGTTGTGAGAATTGTTTACAGGATGAAAAATGAGGCAAACTGTAAGTAACATAAAAAATGAGGCAAAGTGTAAGTAACATAAAAAATGAGGCAAAGTGTAAGTAACATAAAAAAAAAAATTGTCAATTTAATAAAAACCAAATGCCATCAATAGCATTATTTAGTTAAAGCATTTTTTTTTTATTAATTCACCTCAATACTGCAAACTATTTTAACAGCAAACCCAAATAAATTGTCTACTTCTATATTAATATTATAAAGAGAAAAGATTTGATTGATTGTTTGTTACGGATGAACTTAAAAATGACTGAACCGATTTGAAAAAATATTTCACCTTTAGAAAAAGATTTAAATTTAAAAAATCTTTCAACTATAGAAAGTTGTCTATAGAACATGGATTATTATCATATGTATTTTATTTTAGATAAGATTTTTAGGTATATATTTTTTCCTTTTTTTTTTGTATTCATAAAATAGACGATCACCAATCGTAATTTTTATGCCAAAGGTATTACTCTAAATCAAGTAAGAACAAATGCGTACAAACCTATAGTAAGTCCCGAACCAGTTGAGAGGCACATACAGCTGAATGATATAGGAAGCAAACAGCACATAGTCACCCACAGTCAGGGTTCCTTCCACCACCATCCTGATGGCCAGCAATGACCCGGTTAGAAGGCCTGAAATATAGTCGTAATATATAATTATATGCACTGTGAAGCCATGGATAGCTAAGAACATAGTCTCATGCATTTCCATACGGTGGAAGATTTATGACACATTCAAGGTGCCTGAATAAAATTTTACTTACCTCCACAAACAATTATATTCTGCAGCGTATTCAGCATATTTAATGTAATAAGGGATTTAAATTCTTCTTTCTGAAAAAAAAAATCTTTATTAAACAAATATTAAAATTAGAATAGAGATCTTATTTTAAAATTTGGATTTTTTTTATTGTAATAATTAATTAATATGTAATAATATGTAGGACAAGTTACACATTTTGCTCTGGTCACAAACTAAGCTCTAGGCTTGTACTATGCGTACCAGAAGCAATATAATACAATACATATTATACTACAACAATATAATACATATTATATTTTATAAATACCCAGACCATGGCAAACTGTCTAGAAAAAACGTACTAATATTGTTTGCCACGGGTGGGAACCCACGACCAAAACGCCAAAGGCGGAACCACTTGTCCAGAGGCTGTCAAACCTAGCATGTGAATGTGTATCTACCTGATAGTAAGTAATCCTATAGGTTTCATGCAGTTTTTTATCAAAATCGGCCCCGTGACTCTGTTCAGTATGCTATTAAATTAGGTAAGTATACCATGTACTGGTGAATGCTATCGTTTTGTCATGCAGGCTCTTCTTTTTTTCTTGTAATTAATGGCGTCTACGCATTACACGTAAATTTGCCAATGATAAGTGAAGATTACTTTATAATGATTATTTTGTAAAAGTAGGATAAAAGGATGGATAAAGACTAAACGAGAATAAAAAATAACAACATGCCATATGCAAACAACTGTATTTCGACCAGTGTCAAGGGAAGAAGAAATATATATTGATGGTATACCACTATTTTACCAAAGATAATGGGATTATTTAAGATAACACAAACACCTAGATTACTGCATTAATCTCACACTACTAAATTGTTGCAAAATAACATCCTATAATAAATAACTACTTTTTGGCTCCCGTTAACCATTTAAACGGCCTAGTACCCAGCGGAGAGATTAACCCATCCTCATTTCGCCGATGGTATTCGGAGGCAACACCTAACAAGTAGCAAGCTTGTTGCGGTGTTTATGATGGTATAGCCTCGTTGTATAAAGCGGTCACCCATCCCAGATCCAGCCTTGTTATCACATAATAACATCCTATAAAATTAAATATAAAAAATATAACACAAACATGGGTCTAATCTCCGGGCTACCCTCAAATAATAGTCATGCAAGCTCTATTTATCCCAATTTACTGGCATGTGTATCTTGCTTTGGCCACCACTATACCTGATAATTGACAATAGCTTCTCTATAGGAGACTACTTCATAAGCCTCCGCTCCATAATACTTGACGGTTTCATAGTTGAGCAGGGAATCAACTGAGCGCGCCTTCTGAGCGTTATCCGCCAAGTTCATGCGACGCTGGAACTTGGTACGCCATTCTGTTACTGCTATGGTCGCAACTGGAAATCAATAGGTAGAATTTAAAAGGAATATTTTTTTCACATTTTTTATTGTTACCCCGCTCCTATTGGTCGTACCGTAATGTTATGTAGCCTATAGCCTTCCTCGATAAATGGGTTATCCAACACTAAAAGATTTCTTCAATTCGAACAAGTAGTTTCTGACATTAGCAGCGCGTTCAACCAAACAAACAAACTCTTGAGATTATAATACTAGTATAGATTTAAAATGGAAAATTAATTAGCCATAGGTCGTCATAATTTGCATTTATTGAGTTGTTTTAACCTTTTTTTATGTTCATGGAATAAATTACCGATAGATATAAAAAAACTGTACAATGCGGAAAGGACTCTAAAAACGCTACAGAACAATCAATATTTTTAGACAATAATCAGTATTTTTAGATTTCTTGTCTATCTATTTGTTTTTTTGTCGGGGCATCCCTTAAAAACTACTGCGGCCGGCCACATTCTGTTCCTTATAATGTGCGTTAGATTGTCAAAATAACGAATTCGGTTACCTATTAACGCTCTTTCCTCCAATCAGCGAAGGTTTAACCTTAAAAAAGCGATAAAAAAATAGCTGGACCAAATTATAAGCGTTATTTTTTGTTGAATAGCTGAATCAGCTGTGGGTAAAATAGAGTATATTATATTTTGATATACATAGGGGAAAATTAGGGATTCGGCGATTGTGTTTTAAGAGTCTCTTAGGAAAAGTTTTTAAATACACCAGCGGCCTTCTTCTGTTTCTAATAATTAGTTATTTTAACCTTTTTTTATGTTTATGGGATAAATTATCAATAGATATAACAAAAAAAACTGTACAATGAGGAAAGGACTCTAAAAAGGCTACAGAACAATAATCAGTATTTTTAGAATTCTTGTCTTGTTTCTTTTTTTGTTGGGGCATCCCTTAAAAACTACTGCGACCACATTCTGTTTCTTATAATGTGAGCGTTAGATTGTCAAAATAACGAAACCCAATAAATATGTCATTAAACAATTAGCAACAACAAATACTAAAAATCATGCACTCTATTCCCTTGTATTATAGGTATAATTGGCTTGAAAGTTTTTAGCAATTGTGTTGTGACAATTGTACATAAAGGATTTGGTTACTTTGACAACCTAACGTTACCTTTAAAAAAAAACAGAACAGAGTATGTTATATTGACATAATCCGACATTAAAATATTTTCATTAAATAAAATTTTGGGGAAATAGATTTTTACCATGTAAAGTTTAAATTTTATGTCATCTATTTAGCAACTAGTGATTGGAAGATAAGTACTTACTAAAACCCAAAATTATACCTAGAAATCGATGTTTATATATATTATAAAGCGTGAGCATATATATAATAATAACAATAATATGTAGGATAATTGACACATATTGCTCTGATCAAACTAAGCTCTAGACTTGTACTATGTGTACCAGAAGCAACAATATCATACATATTATAATTTATAAACACCCAGACCATGACAAACTGTACAGAAAAACGTACAATTTTTTTTTGTCATGGGTGGGAATCGAACCCACGACCTCCGATACAAAGCCAAAAGCTTAACCACTAGTCAGCATGGTTCTTTACTTTAGTTATGATAGGTATCTATTAAAAACAATAGCAAATAGTTTATTTTTAGTTTCTTTCACGGTGATCACGGGCACAACGCTAAGCTAATCTTTAATCGATATGATGCATTTCTGACGTAATGCAAACCTGGCGACATTAAAAATTGATAGACAACTACGTTAAAATTTAGCTTAACGTTGTGCGGCGTAATAAACTCTAGTAATTAATAAAATAAAAATACTCACTAATATACAATAACATGGTGACAAAAACAATCAACCCAAACCACACGTTAAATGCAGTAACAAAGAAGGCTATTGCTACAACAATATCTATGATTGTGGGGGTGATAGAGAATAGAATGTAGGACAGGAGATTATCTATGGAATCTGTTCCACGGTCCATTACTCTTAGAACTTCTCCGGTCTTCCTTGACAAGTGCCACCGGAGAGGCAAAGAGTGGAGATGTCTGAATAGTTCTAGCTGCAAAGAATTATAGATTGTTTATTTTAAATTTAATAAAAGATTTGGTCTAAAAAACTATATTTTTTTTGTATTTGATTTTATTAAATGGCATGTGACTTTGTATGTACCTAATGGTAAGCATATCTACAAAGTTTATGGATGGAATGGATCAATACATTGTGTTTAACAACATTGATCACTCCCAATGCGAGCTCATTGATGCAGTCCAAGCAAATACCATAATATATATTGGTTGTGTCTTTGACATTAAATCCGAAGGGCTCAATTCCCACACAAGGCATAAGAATATTAGTATGTATGTTCTGGGGGTTTATATATTTTTTTATAGGAGAACAGGATGTGACTCTGTATCTACCTGATTTAAGCAGACCTATAAAGTCCATGAATGGGGTTGATCAATAAATTGTTGTTTAACAATATTGATTACTCCCACTATGCTGTCTAAACGATGTGGTTACAAAATGGGCAACAACAAGGACGAATTTGCATTACGAGTCTATTTGAATAATATTCTTGCTGCTTTAGGCAAGCCAACCGCCTGTTTCGTAAATGCACCCTGAAAGGAGACTGCCACAAGAAAACTAAGCAGTAGTCTCCTGAAAACCGGTGAACCCACAGACTAAAACCGAAACATGAATACTATGTATTATTTCTGTTGCATCTGGTTAACACAGTACAAGCCTATAAAGTTTGGTTTGTGGCCAGTGGTCACATTCCGTTTCTTATAACGTGACCGTTAGATTGTCAAATTAACGAATTCCGTTACAAGCGCTCTCTCCTCCAATCAGCGAAGGTTAAAAAACTTTTTTGATTAGAGGAGAGCGAGTTAATAGCGGAAATCGTTATTTTGACAATCTAGCGATCACGTTGTAAGAAATAGAATATGGCCGCAGAGCAATAGTGTGAAATGTCCTACATATTTTTTTTATATTAATTTAAAAAAAAACGTATGATTTACTATTAAAAACTTATTAAATAAAAATATGAAATATAATATTACCTGCAACTCTCGAGTGGTATACTGTTGAACCCTTATCCATAGAAAAGATCTTAAATTATTGAGTAAGCCCATGCCACCCGTCCCTCCGCCTTGCAGAAACTTGAATGTCACATACAACACTACTAACTGCCAACAAAATACTGGGTCTTCTGTAATACTATCGACTGAAATTAAATGTTAAGTTGGTTAGACTTAAAAACAATAGTTTACATGTCCCCGGTTCAAACACCAACTAATTATTTCTTAATTTTAGACTGCCTCCATAGACTAGTGGTTGCGCCTTTGGGGTTGTATTATTGTTTATTATGGTCTAGGTGTTTATAAAATATAATATGTATTATATCTCCAAAATATGTTTTTGAGTCTATTTGTTACAAACAAAAATACAAATCTTCTTTATAATATTGGTATAAATAATAAGTAGGAAATTTTACACATATTGCTTCAGTCACAATCTAAGCTCTGGGCTTGTACTTTGTGTACCAGAAAAAACAACAGTAGTAAATATTATATTTAATACCCATATACTGTAATACCCATATACTGTAAAACATATTAATATTTGTGAAAAACATACTAATATTTTTATACCTTGTTTTGGGAATCAAACCACTACCACTACCAATCAAACCAAACCCAACCACGGAGGTCATAAGTCTATTCACTCCAAGAATAAGAAATAGAATGATCACTCACCAATAAGTTTGTTGTAAATAGGAACATAAAGATTAACAACCCGGCCAGCTATAAGGGCAAGTATGCAAATAAATACATACAGCTGTAATACAAAACTCTTCTTGGGCCATAGGAAAGGGAGCAAGGATTTTAACTTTGTAAATACATTTCTAAATGTGGATTGGTTTTCATTGTCCTGTAAAGAAATTATTAAAATATTATTACTAGCTAAATAAACAAAACAAAATTTTGATTACCTACTTTTTTTGGTGTAAATTTATCATCTAATGGAGTTGTATTATTTTGATATGGGCATGACATATTAGACCAAAACATTGAATTTATAAACTGACTTTAATTTTTTAATCCTTCTCTTCTTTAAAAATATAAAAAAAAAAAAGTGAAAAAAGTGAAATTACTCCATTTCAAATTATTTAATTTTGCTATGCAACATGCTCGTTGGGTACTTTTTAATTATATATTATATAAAAATCCTTGATTTCTTTTTGTTAAATTTCTAATTATATTTTATTTATTTCATAATCATTTACTTTTGTTATTAGTTACAGTCATTAATATTATTAGAATCCTATTAAAATACATATTTTTTATTTTAACATAACATAATCATCATCAATAAATGGTCCACTTCCTGTGGATTGAGATCATTTGCAGAGATAGTGGGAGTTTATAAAGATTAATGATACTCTTACCAAAACTAGTGGTTTGTTAAACCGAAAATAATACAATGGAAAAAAAAACTTACCCTTGAATGAATATTTCTTCTATGGTCACCACTATCTAAGTATTCAAACTGGTGCATAATTCCTGGTGCCTTCAGTCCAAGAACAAACATAACCATACACGACAAATAACGTCCCACAAACAATGACATCTCTAGCCGATCCTGAAGACTGTAAATCAAAATTATATACTTAAAATACTAGTATGAGATGTTTATAGTTATGCATGGATTATGTGTGGGTGCCTGGGTCCATCCATCAAGTTGGTTTGGATAGCAGTGAAGTGTAGTATTTCCGTACTTGCGACTGCAAAGTAAGGTTGCAGGTATTTAGCGAGTCTGCTTCTTCAAAAATCTGTGTTAAGTTTCCCTCTGTACCAAACAGAATACAGGATACAGTCAGTGCATTTTAGAAACACATTAAGAACCGATCTTGGAAGGGCAAATGAGAGCAGATGCAAAGATTTTTGGAATTCAACTTTCGCCAAGCAATGTGTTTTAAAAAAACACATTGCTTGGCGAAAATAAAAGTTTTTTTTAACCATATAGGCAAATTTTATATACTATATTTTTTGTTCAAAATATATTATATAATATCTTTGAGGTAACATATGCAATTTGTTTATTCGTTAAGCCGACCAGTCTCGTTACCACCGCCCATACAGATGCAACAACCGTCAAGTTTTATAAGGCAGCGAGTATATTAGAATATACTCGTAATGCAATTCGTCATTGCCGCCCCCCATTTCGTAATTGAATTATTTAGCCAGCATAGTGGGAACGATCAATATTGATTAAGAACAATTATTGATTGACTCTATTCATGGACTTTGTAGGTCTGCTCACCACCAGGTAGATACAAGAATCACATGCCGTGCTCCAATAAAAAATAAAAATATTAGAAAACTGTTACGGTTCCCTACAATTTTATAGTAACTTTATAAAGGAATCTTTCGTAAATTCATTATTAAGAAACAAAATGAAACAAAACTTACTTCCGTAAGTGCCACCACCATCCTTCCTTTTTGATGTTAATAAATGACAGATTTTCAGTAATAAATATGAAAGCCCAAAATACTAGAAGGATGAACCCATGTCCTCGAGGTGGAACAGAGGGCAACAGGTATCGCCTTTCAAGGTGGGCGAGGTAAGCTGCTATTGGAAACATTATTACCGTAACCACTAGTGCTACTATCTGAAATTATAATAACATTATCTATAATAATATATTATGACATTAAAACTATTTTTTTTAAATGTCCTTCAAAAATCTTGTTTATTTAATGATGTGATTCTTGTGGTATTGCTTACTTTGACGCTGCTCTGATATTTGTTTGTGGTATTGCTTACTTTGACAACCTCCATGGTCTTTGGTAGTTTAATAAAAATATGTAGGACAAATTACACATATTGCGCTGGTCACAAACTAAGCTCTAGACTTGTACTATATGTACCAGAAGCAACGATATAATACATATTATAATTTATAAACACCCAAACCATGACAAACTGTACAGAAAAAACGTTGTAATATTTTTTTGCCATGGGTGGGAATCGAACCCACAACCTCCGGATACAACGCCAAAGGCTCAACCACTAGTCTACGGAGGCTGTCAATAATTAAATAACTTCAAATAGTTTCAGTATTATATAGAGAGTTTAATTCATGCTCATCATCATCATAATCAGTCATAGGACGTCCACTGCCTCTCCTATAGATTTCCAAAAAGCACGGTTGGAAGCGGCTTGCATCCAGCGAGTTCCTGCGATCTTAATAAGTTCGTTCGGGTGGACGTCCTACGCTGCGCTTGCCGGTGCGTGGTCTCCATTCGAGAGCTTTACGGCCCTATCGGCCATCAGTTCTGCGTGCTATGTGCATTGCCCATTGCCATTTAAACATGCTGATTCGCTGGGCTATGTCGGTAACTTTAATTCGTCTTCGGATCTCCTCATTTCTGATTTCTGACAGAGAATCTCTCTGCGAGATCGAGTTCGAATCAGAGAAAAGGCATAGCCCTCTCCATAGCATGGTGTGCTATTTTCAGCTTGCTAATAAGCCCTGTATAGTAAGAGACCATGTTTCAGGTCATCACTGGCAACACACACTGGTCAAATACGAGTACTATAGACTTGGGGCACTGAGGTATTTTGGAAGAGAAGACGTTACATAGTTTTCTGATCGCTGTCCCGCCATGCAGGATTCGACAGATTAACTCTTTTTTGTTGTGTTGAAACTACCTAATGGAACTGTTATGTCATGCTCAAGGCAAAACAATATTATTGAGTTCTGTAGGGTTTGTTTATAAAATTTAATATGTATTAATATAATTGTTCCTTTTGATTTTTCTAGGTTACTTGCCCAATATCCTTTACCACTACTAAAAGAACCTCAAACCAAACTAAATTCAAACAATATTCATTCTCAAGCAATATCTATATTATTAAAAACATTGTTTTTTGCAAAACAAATGTTGTTTGCAAAACTCACTAAACAAACCATATGGCTTTTAGATTTAATCCCAATTTAACATTGTTAAAACTTCAGTTTTTCCTATTCCAGCGGTGGTTTGTTCGGGATTCTTGATGTTACCTCTTCGGGGGTCGAAAACGGAAAGAGAACGAATTCCGAGAAAGCTTATTAAACCCTAGGGCCTATATATAATAAGCTTTCTCTTAATTAATGCAAGGAAACTTTTTATAAAAACTCAATATTAAAACTTACCATGTATCCATAAATTTGTCCACCTCGAAATATAAAGGCTTGTAAAAAAAATCTGACTAAAGCAAGACATGGTACAAACAATGTAAAAAATATTTGTACCCTAAACAGTTTAGATGGGCTCACATCAGTTACCTCTGTTGCATATCTGGAAATATTAAGATAGGAGTCAGTAAAAATAATAATAATATTATAGTATTAGTGACACCAATCTTCACTCTAGATAAGGGCAATAAACCAGTGGACGTATTCTACTAAATGAATTGGATAGGAAAATTCAAGACAGCTTAGAAAAAGTTTGGGAAGTGTTAGCTAAATATACAAAATTGAGGGTTGGATATTGTTCTATTAAATTTTAGATAATTAATTTTTGATTAGAAAATTTTTTAACACACCCTCAAAATTATCAAGAAAAACGATAAAAACTGTTTCCTTTTTTCGTTTTAAGTTTTTATCTGAAAATAAATAATCATATTACGAAAAAGCATTTCTGTAGTATGAATATTTAATGTAGTATTCAACTATTAATGCTATAAAAGGTGGTGCTAGGCCACCAGGACTTACTATTGAAGAAAAAATCAAGCCACCTGGGAGCTTTCATCAAAAACACTGCCGAATCCATTAGATATATAAAAAAAAAATGTATGGTGACATTGCTCTCTTTTATAGGTCAAAAAAAAGTCTGTAATGGCATGTGTCTAACTTTTAAGGATAGCTTACTATACCCTTTACTATATGCTATAAATTTAAAGTTGTGTCTAATATTAATGTGTTAAATATATAGGGGTGATGGCGAACTGAGGCGATTGTACTAATGAAATGACTGGTAAAGCTGGGTCACAAAAACTAGTATCTTTATATTACATGATTTGATTTTGTTATTTTTACAAATCTTGCTTAAGAAGCCAGTAAAAGGTTTCGCGATCTCGAACGTCTAAAAACGTGTAAATGTTGTTTTCGATGATATCAAAGTTTATTTTTAATGAAAAAGAACGAAGAGGTGTAAATATTACTTACTCGATCCTAATTAGATAGTATTTTTATAAAAAATATATTAACTTTTGAAAAGACACCCAAAGTTTGATTTATGATTCTAAAAATATTACTTTAGTTCTCATTTTAAAACTAAACAGATTTTTTATAAAGAAATTATGTAATTAGGATCGAGTAAATAAAATCTACACCTCCATGTTCTTTTTTCCAAAAAAAAAACCTTATTATAACTGAAAACAACATTTAGATGTTTTTTGACGCTTGAGTTCGCGAATCCTTTTCCTGCCCACTTAAGTAAGACTTGCTTAAATAAGTCTATATGTATTACTTTATCAATAAATCAATAATTTAGATAGTGACATAAGTCTGTGAATTTATTACACGACATTAAGAGCTGAAATTAGTTTATTGTTAGTATGCTTTTATAAAATTCTTATAGAAGTTGACATTATGATAAGCATTTCTTTGGAACTTTTATAATAAGATAAATCTTAACAGTTTTTTTAAACATGCTTGTTAAAGAGATAAAGCATTATAAATAATATTTATAGTTTATTTAATTATTAGTTATTTGGAAAACCAACTTCCATAAATCATTACAAAACATATTATAATAATATTAGACACAACTAAAATATTTTTATCAGTTAACAGAGACTTATTGAATAACAACAATGTAAAATAGTTTACTAAAAATATTTATTAATGTGAAAGGATGTTATTCATTCAGACAATATATTTGTTTTATTACTATTAACTTGTATTATATTTATATTCTGGCTAACTACTACATAATTAATATAATACCTAATAGATTTTTATAGTTTTCAATCATGTAATAAAGGTCAATATTTAGTCAATTGTAATCAGGTAATTTTACAATCAATATTTAGTGTTATATTTCCAGTAGATTGTTTTTATATATAAAAAGATAAAATAGTAAGTAATTTAGGAATAGATAAGATATGTTTAATGATAAATTTAATGGTTCTAATAAATACTGATAATTTTTTTAGATATTTATCCTAGTTACTAGATTGGTATTTAACTTGTGTTTTATCTAAATATGCAACTATAAAATTATTATGTACCAATGATTTTTTTATTAAAAAAATTATGTACATTTGTTTGACAACACCACTATAGTGGCTCGGAGGGCATGTTAAGCTGTCGGTCCCAGTTTCACTATACCAACTTGTGAAACTGTTTATAGATGGGTTATTGAGTCTATTCAAAACATCGCGACGAGCTAGCCACTTGTTCGGTGTAGACTCATACCATCGGCTATGACGAGGTGGGATTAAAAACCCCTCCGCTGGGTACCCTGGGGCCGTCGAGGCGATCTCGGGCGCTGTAAGGCCACCTGTGATATGTATGCATGTAAAATTATTATACATTCCTAAAAAAAATAGGTTATGGAAAAGTTATATTGATTATTTATTAAATGGACTTAGATATCAATGTGTGGAATGTCAGAGTGTTCAATAGTATACTTGTCAAACCAGCCTCTGCTTCAGCAAATTACTTTGTAAAAAGTTGCATTGAAAAATGCAACTTATAAATTATAAATTAACCATGTCATGGTCAAGCAAACCCTTTAAAAAAATATATGCTCTATCCTATTAAACTTAAATAAAGTACCAAATACTTTATTTATTTAGAAACAGCAGAGACTTAATAAAAACTATATGATGCAGTGGCATGTGGTCAATATTAGCCAAAAAGCCATGCAACCCTAAAATCTAGTGCCTAATTATTATTTATAAATAAATAATACATATTTTAAAATGCTTAAAAATATATGCCATAAATACCCCAGAATATAGCAAAATTGTGGTCTGATTCACAGCAAAATCAATGTCATCACTGTCAGCACCGGCATGAACGTAAGTGCGCTAACGATGGATGATTTGACAATAATAGTGAAGTCATTGCAGGCCCCATATTGGCCCCATAGTGATTTTGCTTCTGGGTGAAATCGCTGTGAGTGCTGTCAGAATGACATTTATCTACTACATTACTTCCCTACCTTTAATTTAAATAGAGCAACTACTAACTATAGACAAAATTCCTTCCTGATTCGCACATGTAGCACATACAACAATTTGAGTCGTTCACTGGATACATGATTTATTTAATGATAAAAGTGCGGCACTGAGGCTGTCGTTGACAGGCTTATTTTTTGATGACATAGACTGATTAGTTATTTTTTGTTTACTTTCATGCTGTGTTCATTCTTCTTCTTGTTAATATTTATAAGAAAAAATAAATTAAAATTAACCTAAATAATAATAATGAAATAGCAATCTAGTATAAACCTAAAAATAAAAATAAATAATTTTATATTTGTGTTATTACTTTTTTCTTTTACTATGTTAATACATTGTTATGTAATTTTATTTTATTTTAAGTTGTGTCTAAAGTTATATACCATGTATCTATCAGTGAAAACCTATTATTACCTTTCTATGTTTATATAAGTGTTATGTTATGATTTATGAAAGTTGATTTAGGTATTTTTCCAAATACCTAATAAATAAATCTAGAAACATGTTTTTGAGGAAAGTAATGAAATTCCTAAAATATTTATTAAGTAGATAGTTAAAGTGTTGTGTTTTCATTTATTTTGGTATTTATGTAAACAAATATACAAAATTCATTAATTTGTTATGGAGTTTTATTTGACATTAAAACAGAGTGAAAGCTCCATGTTTTAGTTGCGAGATAGAGTGAGATACAAGTGACATTCTTGTGAGCGTGCTTAATCACTGGTCCGATTCATTAACATGTTAATAGCATTGTGAGTTATGAATGTCAGCGCTGACAGCGGTGCTATGGCCATTTGGACAGTGAGGATGATATGAATGAATCTTTATTTGCATAATTCTGAGTTTACAAGTTGTTAAAAAAATGTGTATACAGTTTCATCAGAAGTTACCCATGAGGTGTGCAAAATCATTATTTAATATTGATGTCAGGAGAAAAACATTAAATTACAAATATAAACTGTATACACATATATGATATTCTGGGGTATTTACAGTTTTTTGGCTTATATGGACAGCATGCCACTGGTACCATGGTGGTTCTTTTTTTTTTTTTGGGAAGAAATAATATTTACAAGCTTAACCTATCATTGTTGAGTATTAGTATATTTCAGAAAAGTTACTTATTCATATTTATTTTATATAGTTATAATATATATAATGCGTAATTATAATTTTATACCGAGATTTTTATTTTATTATAACTTTATTACTGCATAAAGGGGACTTAATACAGCATTTATAATTAGGCATTCTCTACCAGTTAAAATTTAGATTGTAAGAGGGGAATGCATGTAGCATTTTTATTTTATAACTGTTGCAAACACTTCTGCCTCAAACCTTCAACTCCACAATAAACTTACCTCTTATACATTACAATCTGTATTGTACCAAGTGTAAGTATCCATCCACCTATTATTATGGCTGAAATAGTTTCCATAAAACATTGTGAAATTCCATGATCTACCCACACTTCACCAAGAGTTATATTGGGTGGACAGTACTCCATCATCTTAACTAAAACAAATTAAATTCAGGTATTTAATTACAAATTCTTACGTAATCGCAATAGTCGCAAATCATTGTTTATATTATTAGAATATTTGTTTATAGGTATAGTAGTATAGTATAAATAGAAAATATTAGTAATATATATTTTTATCCAAAAATTTTAATATAGGAATGCCGATTTATATAAAAAATTATGTGAATTATTAATTTGTTTACAAATTAAACTTACTTGAATTACGCCGATGAAATCATGCATGAGAGTCAGAAGTTTAAAGAGATAAATACACAAGATACCATTAATAATGGCTTTTAATGGTAATTATATTAGGTTAGGCGACTAATCCGTTAAATCATTTATCAATAAAAAAAACATTTAACAGGAAACAGGAAATTATTTCCGATCAATTTTATTGTGACTTTTTTTTTGGTTATTATTTTGCACAGAACCACAGACTACAGCGGAGGAGCGAGAAGAGAAGGAGCGTGGGTCTGACCCATGGAGGTATATAATATAATAGGGAGGCGCCCTTTGGCCTTAAATCGCCTCTCCAGTGAGAACAGAAGATGGCGGCCACACAACTAGAGGTGGGACTCTTGTTGATAATAATTTTACCTAATTGAATTTTCAATATTCGATTATTTTTAGGATTTTTTCTTTTGCTAATATTAAATTATATTTTAGAAGCATTACTTACATAAAGTTTTATACTTTTTAATTGAAATTCTCATACTATAAAAATGCCGTCAACTTGAAAACACGAATTCTTCATCTTTGTGTGAACTTGTCCAATATATGGAAATTACAACTTTAAAATAATATTATATGTATTACACAAATATATAACAGTTAATATTATATAACAGTTACTTTTTTTTATAGGATCCTTGTTATATAGGGTATATTTTTTTAATTATTATTATTATGTTTTAAATTATGTATAGTTTTAATTTTATTAGTATTACTTATTTATGTTTTGTAAGTTTCTTTAATAAATTTTGTACTATTTTATTAAAATAAAAAAAATATTAACAGTTTAATTTCTAAAACGATTCACTTTTGAACTTCTTCTTATAATGAGGTCATTTTCAACGTTAAGTGTCGAGAAAATTAAAATAAAGCGTCATTACAAAATGTAAGCGATCATCGTCGTTAGTTGAAAATGTTTGTTAGCATTTTGTAATTATTGTTGGGAGGGAGACTAATACGGGTCAACTTACACTCCATGTATTGTAGGTTGACCCGTATTTGTAACCTAATATCTATCTGGTCTAAACGAAGTAAACCATTATAAGTTGTTACATATGAATAAGTTAATATTATGTGTAATATAAAAAAATATATAAATAAGTATTCGTTAAAAAAAAAATAGTACGTACATCACTAAACCAATTATTAAAATGAGAACATAGACCACGATTTTATGATCCATGCTGAGAACAGTCACATTTAAAAAAAAACGTGAGAACAGAATATGGCGCCAACGAACAGTTTTGACATTTCAATCATAATTTTAAGAAACAAAAAATAGCTATTTATCTCTTTGCCATATGTAGATTTAAATGAGTGCGAGAGAGACAGATACATGTACGTGACTTTTTACTTTAGAAGACAATTTGTAACAGTTCCCTATTATTACTAGTTTCATGGTCTGACCAAAGAACACGATCGCCAATCGAATCGCCTCATTGATCGATAAAAATGTATAGGAATTTTACTCTATGGGTAGAGCTCGATCGACGAGAAACGTCAAATCTCATACATTTGGCTTTCAATGAGTATTTCGATTCGATTATCGATTGGTTCTTTGGTAAACGGGGCCTTACGTATTTACGTCGCTGTCCACAAATGAATGTTACTTGCGCGCGGTCGTTTAAATCCACACAACCCTATTTCGGAGTCGAAGCTCAGAATAATAATAAAATATAGAAGGAGGATCAAAAAAGGTTAAATTATAATATATATGAACTTTTCACTCATATGGCTATTCTAATGAGCCAAAAAGAGATAGCAATTGGTTTTCAATCCAAAGAGGCAAGGTTGCGTTTTGTTAGCTGCGGCTACATTCTGTTTCTTATAACGTAA
The DNA here is from genome assembly GCA_947458855.1 of Monopis laevigella. NCBI lineage: Eukaryota > Metazoa > Arthropoda > Insecta > Lepidoptera > Tineidae > Monopis > Monopis laevigella. The sequence goes on along the minus strand of OX381580.1, from coordinate 23,371,823 downwards.
GCGTTAGATTGTCAAAATAACGAATTCCGTTATTAGCGCGCTCTCCTCCAATCAGCGAAGGTTAAAAAACTGCTCTGATTGGAGGAGAGCGCGCTAATAGCGAAAATCGTTATTTTGACAACCTAACAATCACGTTATAAGAAACAGAATGTGGCCGCTGGTAATGTTAGCGCGGCGCTCGAATTGTTTTTTTTTTGGAAAAATATTGATAAATACCAACATCTGGGGCTTTATTCCGAGTTTTGACACGTTCACCGTCGCGCATTTTGCGTAAACTACAAATATTTAAATATAAGTTCTATCCTATTAAATATAGAGTTCAAATTCCAATGCTCATAAAATATTCAAACTTGCGAAGATTTCGTGTATTTCAAGATGGCGGCATTATTACAGCCAACCTAATACAGACTATATAACCATGGAAATAGAACTTATACTTCAATACTTATGTTTTACGCAACGTCTTGTCGACTTTAGCGGTTGCAAACTCGGAATAAGGCCCCTGATGTTAGAACAGTCGTTATTTTTTTGCAAGATATTACAAATAAATGTTAACATTTTTAACATCGCGTTGGAGGTGATTTTTTATTGTTAATCTTTGACAGATGTCAAACAATCCGTATTTTCCTGGGCCGTATTCGGAAACTTACACTTTAACACTGGGTAATGTCAACAACGGTAAGACTAATTGAACTGAAACATTGCTTATCCAAAATATCATGGGACATAATAAGACTATCAGAGGTAAGAAGAAAGGGAAGTGAAATACAGGAACTGGACTGGGCAATATTTTTATATAAAGGAAATAATCAAATAAAGAAATATGGAGTAGGTTTTCTACGGTACGTTTGAGTACTGCTTAAAAGGCTTACAAAGCTAGCTTATTTTACTTGACAGGTGTTTTTTTAGTACTTCGCTTTGCTTTGGATTTTTGATGACGTCACAGAAAAAAAGCAAATTACGTCATCGAATTCGCTGCGAACGCTTTGAAATTACGAGTAGTGCAATCAAAGTAAATTGTCTGTGGTCACAATTATGTATCAAATACTTTTTTTTTGTTTATTTTTATTGTTCCCGCGTTTCACTTAATCGTTTTTGAACTCTATTTTGTATTCTCTTATGAATTTTATATGATTTTTATTTATGCACATAAAACTGTTCGAGTACTCCTGCAAACGCTGCGATAGCTTTGCTTCGCTTTGTGTACTTTGACGGCTGTTTAGATTGGCTTAAAGCCTAAGCGCTTTAAGTGAAAAACAGTAGTAAACGAACACACTGCTAGTATAACTGAAACACAAAGACAAAATAATTGAATTTAAAGGCATATCAGACAGAATTGCATACATTAATATGACATTTGAAGATACAACAATATCAATTATACAAGCGTATGCTCCGACAGAATCATCCAGCGAAGAAGAACTTGAACATTTTTACAAAGACCTCAACAATGTTTACAACACAGCAGTAGGAAACATAAAAATAGTAATGGGCGATTTTAACGCTAAGATAGGAAAACCAAGTAAAGAAGAAAAGGGATTTTTGGGAAAATATGGTTATGGAGAAAGAAATGCCAGAGGTGAAAGACTTATCAGCTTTACAACAGAAAATAACTTATCAATTATGAACACATATTTTAAGAAAAAACAAAAACGAAAATGGACTTGGAAATCTCCAGACGACAAAACAAGAAACGAGATAGATTTTATATTATGTAATAAAAAGAAACACATATCCGACTTGGAAATTTTAAATAACATTACTTTTAGGACAGACCATCGTCTAATAAGAAGCACAATCACAAATATAAAATTAGAAAATAGAAAAGATAGAAAAAAATACAACAATACCAAAGCCGTGTTTAACGATGTGGAAATGTCTAACAAATACCAAAATAATATTGAGAAACGCATCCAAAGTATTCCAACTACTTCCGCATAAAACCTATATAATGAAATTGAAAAAAACCATAAAATTAACAATTGAAGAATGCTCAATTAAACAAATAAAACCAAAGACAACAATCCTTACCACCAAAACCAAAGAAATGATAAAAATAAGACATGAATTATTAATAAAGAAACCAAAATCAAAAAAGAACAGGAAAGACTTAAAAGAAATTTATAAAAAAGTACACAAACTCATAAGAAAGGACTATGACCATCACAAATTAAATCTAATCGAAAATGACATATTAAATAAACGAAGTATAAAAAGTGCATATCAGTGCACTTTTTATACTTCGTTTATCAGACAAATAAATAATAATAATCCATAGATACCTGGGGCCTGACCAAAGAACACGATCGCCAATCGAAGCGCCGCATCGATCGGTAAAAATGTATAGGAATTTTACTCTATGGGTAGAGCCTGATCGCCGAGAAACGTCAAATCCCATACATTTGGCTTATGATGGGTATTTCGATTCGATTATCGATTGGCTCTTTGGTAAGGCCCCTGAACTAATAGAAAAAGGTATAAAAACTACAAATAGAGAAAGTATACTACATATTGCAACAAATTTCTACCAAAATCTTTTTAATGAGCCCAAACATACAAAGACTGATAAAACCTATAAAGAAAAAGTAAAAACAAATAAAAACGAAGTACAAACAAACAAAACTTCAGTCTTTAATATAAACGATATTAATAAAGCTATTGGTAAACTTAAAAACGAAAGAAGTACTGGACCAGATAATATTCCAAACGAAGCAATAAAAATGGCAAAAACTATTCTATCAGAGCCATTATTAACACTATTTAACCTAATTTATGAAGAACAAAAAGTATGCAGTCAGTGGCTGTCATCAAAAATTATTTTATTATACAAAAATGGTGATTCGAAAAACATAAATAATTATAGACCATCAGCCTAATACCAAACTTATACAAACTGTTTTAACCTGCTTACTAACATAAGTTCTATGCTGTTGATTATAAAGTTAAAATTCCAATGCTCATAAGATGTTCAAACTTGCAAAGAATTCGTGTATTTCAAGATGGCGGCATTATTATAGCCAACCTAATACATACTATATAACCATTGGAATAGAACTTATCTTTCCATATTTATAGTTTGCGCAACGTCTTGTCGTGATTAGCGGTTGCAAGCTCGGAATAAGGCCCCTGGGGCTTTATTCCGAGTTTTGACACATTCACCGTCGCGCATTTTGCGTAAAGTACGGGTATTGAAATGTAAGTTCTATCCTGTTAATTATAAAGTTGAAATTCCAATACTCCATATATGTTCAAACTTGCGAAGAATTCGTGTATTTCAAGATGACTACATTATAATAGCCAACCTAATACATACTATATAACCATTGGAATAGAGCTTATATTTCCATATTTATAGTTTGCGCAACGTCTTGTCGTGATTAGCGGTTGCAAACTCGGAATAAGGCCCCAGGGGCCTTATTCCGAGTTTGCAACCGCTAATATAGTTATATAGTATGTATTAGGTTGGCTATTATAATACAGCCATCTTGAAATACACGAATTCTTCGCAAGTTTGAACATGTATGGAGCATTAGAATTTCAACTTTATAATTAACAGGATAGAACTTACATTTCAATACCCGTACTTTACGCAAAATGCGCGACGGTGAACGTGTCAAAACTCGGAATAAAGCCCCTGATGTTCAAACTTGCGAAGAATTCGCTTATTTCAAGATGGCGGCATTATTATAGCCAACCTAATACAGACTATATATCCATTGAAATAGAACTTATATTTCAATATTTATAGTTTTCCGAGTTTGCAACCGCTAAAGACGACAAGACGTTGCTTGTCGTCTTTAGCGGTTGCAAACTCGGAATAAGGCCCCTGACGTTAATAACAGTCGTTTTTTTGCGAAATGTTACCAATAAATGTTAACGTTTTTAGCATCGCGTTGGAGTTGAATTTTTAATTTTTCTCTTTTTGTTAATCTTTGACAGATGTAAAACAATCCGTATTTCCCCGCGAATGTATTAGGTTATTAATCTTAAAATTATCTTTCGAACTATAAATATTTGGTTTTATAATATACTTTTGTTTAATTACTTAGATTTTAGTTTATTTATTTACTTTACTGAATAATGGAGAAAAATTTTTGGAGATACCAATTATAAAAACCATAATTTCGGGAAGAAATTATGATAATGAAATAGATTTTTTTTATTTACAGTTTTAGCTTTTTTTTACGTTTAAGGTAAATGTCAAAATGGCAGATGTCAGAAATCAGTATTTTGTGGTAATTTTATCGTATTGTTTGCATTGATAAAAATACTAACAAATGTTCTTCTTCTTTTTTTAAATGATGGCCTCTACTCGTTATGTACGAGTAATTTTGCCTGTGTCGAGTGTAGGTAGATTTCAAATTTATATAATTATAGTAAAAGTGGGATAATGGGATGGACAGGAAAAGGGAAAGGACTAGGGTAGAAAAAGGAATGGCGACATGACCGTATGTAAGCATACGGTCAGTGTGTTCGTTTACTACTGTTTTTCGCTTAAAGCGCTTAGGCTTTAAGCCAATCTAATCAGCCGTCAAAGTACACAAAGCGAAGCAAAGCAATCGCAGCGTTTGCAGGAGCACTCGAACAGTTTTATGTGCATAAAAAAAATCATATAAAATTCATAAGAGAATACAAAATAGAGTTCAAAAACGATTAAGTGAAAGGGAGGGAACAATAAAAATAAACAAAAAAAAGTATTTGATACATAATTGTGACCACAGACAATTTACTTTGTTTGCACTACTCGTACGGTACGTTTGAGTACTGCTTAAAAGGCTTACAAAGCTAGCTTATTTTACTTGACAGGTGTTTTTTTAGTACTTCGCTTTGCTTTGTATTTTTGATGACGTCACAGAAAAAAAGCAAATTATGTCATCGAATTTGCTGCGAACGCTTTGAAAATATGAGTAGTGCAATCAAAGTAAATTGTCTGTGGTCACAATTATGTATCAAATACTTTTTTTTTATTTATTTTTATTGTTCCCTCCATTTCACTTAATCGTTTTTGAACTCTATTTTGTATTCTCTTATGAATTTTACATGATTTTTATTTATGCACATAAAACTGTTCGAGTACTCCTGCAAACGCTGCGATTGCTTTGCTTCGCTTTGAGTACTTTGACGGCTGATTAGATTGGCTTAAAGCCTAAGCGCTTTAAGCGAAAAACAGTAGTAAACGAACACACTGGTATTTTCAAAGCGTTCGCAGCGAATTCGATGACGTAATTTGCTTTTTTTCTGTGACGTCATCAAAAATCCAAAGCGAAGCGAAGTACTAAAAAAACACCTATCAAGTAAAATAAGCTAGCTTTGTAAGCCTTTTAAGCAGTACTCAAACGTACCGGGTATAGTCTTGCCAATGTCGAGTGAAGAAGGAAAAATAATCTACAGTAAAATTGTTACCGCCATTTTACTGAAGATTGTGGGATTATTTGAGATAACACAAACACCGAGATCACTGCGTAAATGCTACACTTCTCACACTTAATATTACTATACGAATGCTTATTCTACAAAATTAGTACACTTTTGCACAATAATATTCAATAACATAAAATTTGAAAAATATAATATAAACACGCGTCTACAGTGTTCGGGCTACCCTCAAAGAATCAACAAATGTTAACATGATCTAAATAAAACGCCAAAACAGCTGATTTACATTTTAGCGCGAAATACTGGTACGGATTAGCTAACAAAACGCACCCACAGTGTAACTCCACTATTAACCTTTTTTTTTAGTTAAGTTTGGTATCGCAAAAAGGTACTCCCTTTTTGCGGTACAAACGGTACAAACGATACAAATAACGTCGATTGCACGTGAACTTCTTTTATATATGTATTGTATATGGCCATTTTACCATGTACTATGGTGGAGGGGAAACCTTGATTAGCTACATTTATTGGTTATTTAATCGAAGAATAGGACGGATACTCCAGGAAAGGAAAACGATTTATCTCCTCCTAAATTTTAGACGAAACACTGGCGAAAGCAAAAGTGTTAAATAAAGCCCCATCTCAGCTCGCAGCCCCCTTAGTCAATAGTCGTTCCAATTATTTGATTGATACAACAAATCCATAACAATTTTACTGGCCATGTTCACATATCTTATTAATAATATATCTAACGACTGCCGGCGCCCAATGAGTCCATGATGGTCCATGCCTCGGCAGCAGAATACACAATATATGTATAACGAACACTTATGTCATTTCTTTTTATAGGCCATTAATGGCATTAGAGAGGTTTCATATTGTTATTAGTTTCAAGGGTTACTTACACGCTACAGGGCGCGGCACGGCGTGGGTTACGGCGCGCCGTATCTTAGCTGGGGGAACGTATCTACGCGCGCTGCTTCTATACTACTACTACTACAGCGCTTCCATATTATTCATACTTTGTGAGGTTTAGAATGAACGCAAAAGAACGACCAAGAGATATTATAAATGAATGAAATTGAATGAATGAATAACATAAAAAAAATAAAAAAAGTGACGGGCGACGGGCGACGGGCGGTCGCGTTTCGTGTTTTTGGTGATTTAACTAAAATAAACGCGTTGTAAATATAATTATTGTAGATAAAAAATATATATGTATTTTAATGCCCGTCGCATAAGTATTCGCAGTTTATTCCTCATGTACCATTTAAATATTAATAGGATAAATAGTGAGCATGTGTCAGCGACCATCAACAAATGGTGTAGTGTAGCATCGAGCAGTCGTCATGTGAAAAGGGTTATGACGACTAGCTGAAAATAAATAGAATTTATTTAATGTTTGTGTTGTGAGGTTTGTGTTGTACGCGATTTGATAAGAGAGTGTAATTTTGAACTCAAGATGGCGGACCTAGAAGCAGTCCTGGCGGACGTTAGTTACTTGATGGCTATGGAAAAGTCGAAATGTACTCCAGCAGCTCGCGCTAGCAAGAAGATAGTTTTGCCAGATCCAAGGTATATTCAGTTGACACTTGGTAGAGGTCAATGACTTCACTATATTTATTGTTTATCATTTGGACCATGTTTACACACCAAGGCTAGTTGTTTACAAAATGTTTTAAATTAACATATTTTAATTATTATAAGATTCTCTTTATATTTATATTTGCTGTTCTGATTCTTATATGAATCTCATAAGAAAATAATATGTACCTAATGTACATATTATTATATACATGCTTTAGGGTAAGTATAAAGTTTCATAGAATTCTGTAGCATGAATTTAAAGTTAAAGGGAATTCCTATTTTTTTTATTAATTAAATTTTTAATAATATGTTAATATAATGTTGAGAGTCTATTAAAGAAGTCAGAGATGTTTTTAAGAATTCACTAGGATCTATTTTGGATAATCCCAAGATACAGAAGACAAATCTTTCAGAATGCCTGATGTTTGGGACTCGGTGCTACTTTTTCCCATTCATTCAAAAACAAGATTCCAAATGACAGTAATATTTACTTGCATATAAAGTTCTTTTGACTTTGGTTGATTATTCATAAATACTGAGGGTTGATTGGGATAGGCAACATACTCTAACAGAAGTATTTATACCAAGACAAAAAAACTCCATTGTCAATAACATTGGCCAATAGAAAAATATAAAATTGAACAATATAATGCGGTGGGCATTATTGTTAAATTTTATCTTAAAAAATCTTTAAATTTTACAAATAAAAATCCAATCTACTGACGAGCAAAAAAAAATGCCACCGTCAATAACAACATCCAGTTATAATAACCAAACAAAAACTTTCCTTGGGGTGGCCCTGGAGCCCATTCACTAGCTTTTTAAAGAACTTTTTGAAATAAATATTATGATTTTGGACATGTTTAACCTATTTTGACAATTTTGGGGGGGTCCATAGCCTCCTGGGCCACCCACTCTGGATCCACCAATGCTGCACTTCAGGAGGTATGAGAGATAGAAACTGTCAGCTAAACATGATCTCTAAACTACCATAACCAGGTGCCTTAGGTGAATTTAACTTCAACTATTGAGGAGCCTTGACTTGAACCCAACCATGGAGGCTACTCTGACAAGTTAGAATATGATACCTACCTTAATTAACCCTAAGCAAATGGGTAGAATGAGCTAACTCCAAGTAGCAAATATAAGTATGTATATTTTAACAATGTCTGTTGGTATATTAGCCAGGTAACCTGGCAAGTACAGCCAGGTAACCCCTCCATTTATGAATTTAATTATCAGATTTCATTCATTTATGAATGCCTAAGGGCAACTAAAGTACACCAAAAATAACTCTTCAAAGAATAATTCCACCAAAAATAATTCTTCTTCTTCTGCATTTGTAATCGCGAAGACCAAGAACTCCATATAAAACAAGCTTTCACACTCTTTCCTTTAATACTCAATTACTCTTTGTAGCAGAATAAAAATAATATTTTTCTCATTCATCATATCGAGTTGGTTAGACCTTGTACTATATACGTGGTGGCCGAGTTGGTTAGACCTTGGACTTAAAAACACTTAGGTCCATGGTTGGAATCCCGTTGTGTATAAATGAGTTTTTAATTAAAAAAAATATGTACATTTGTTTGACAACACCACTATAGTGCCTCGGAGAGCATGTTAAGTTGTCAGACCCGGTTTCACTATACCAACTTGTGAAACTGTTTATAGATGGGTTATTTTGTCTATTCAAAACATTGCGACGGGCTAGCCACTTGTTCTACTCATTCCATCGGCTACAATGAGGTGGGATTAAAAACCCCTCCTCTGGGTACCCTGGGGCCGTTTAGGCGGTCTCATATACATCATATTCATTAGTCTTTCTGTGTAAGTTTTTTTTTATCGAATTAAAAAAATCCTTTTTTAAAATTGTAATAGGAAAATATTTATTAACCACAAGAGAAAGATTTTGGATATAATTACCAACATAAAGATAATAATTGGAGGTTGACTAACAGCCAAGTTCTAATATTGGAAGTATGTTTGTATGGGAGTGAAAGTCAACTACAGAGCCCTCAAGTCCTCTTATTATCAATTATTTATTGACTCTGAATGCAACAGATATTCATCACAGATGTATTATTGACTCTATATAAATGCTGGGAAAGGGCACTAACTTTCAGTGTAAACTAATAAGAAAAACCCTCTTTTTCTGGGTATCCTAAAGCTGGTATCACAGACAATAAAAGTAGGGTATCAATAAGCACTAATTTGTGATGGCTTTAGGGGCCATAAATGCATTTTTTTAATTTATAATTCTCATTCAATGACTAAATTAAATAAAATCAAAAAGATAGCTTCTATCAGTTATTTCAACTGCCTGTCTGATAATATAAATAATTAGTTATTTAAAAACTAAACCATCCTTTTAAAAATTAAATGATTCATTAAAACTCTTATGACCCACCTTGACACAACTCAAAAAGTGGAGAGACCCACTATCCCTATATACTTTTTATTTGTTGGAGCACAGCATGTGATTTTGTATCGACCTGATTGTAAGCCGACTTATATTGTTGTTTAACAATATTGATTGCACCCACTATGCCGGCTAAATAACGCGGTTACGAAATGGACGGCGAAAACTCGCTGCTTTGTCGTCAATATCAATCGACGAAAACAAACGCAAAGACTTACTTCCACTGCATTAAGTTTAGTTTTAAAACCATTTCTAGTAATTTAATTCCTCTTAAATAACCCTTGTTGTTGTTGTCCTCCGTACTTTGGTTCTATGTTCAGATATCTAAAGAATGATGGTATTAATATCTTGTTTATTTTATTTTTCATGATTTAAGCTTTTACATGTTGCCTTTCTAATTCTGGTGCACGTTGCGTTAAAAGATATGAAGCTTACTGTCAGTTTTACACTGAGCGATGTCGGCAAGTTCAACAATGCTCATTTCTTTAGGAATTATATATCTACTGACTATTAGCAATTATATTATGTACTACATATGTTAACCGTAGTGTAACCAAATTATATAAATAAATTGTCTCTAGCATGCTAAAAAAATCGCGTGCTGTCATGTCTTTATGTTCATATCCAGCTCGTTATTCGCGATTAGCCAAAAGATTAGGCCTTTTTGCTTGAGTCGGCTGATTAGAAAGCCAGCCTAGTTTCTTCCAAAAGGCGACATGTCCAGGGCTTTCACTGACCTCGAGATTTACGCCCGTTGTGAAGCCACCCCCCCGGTGCATAGAAACATCATAATATACATGTAAAGAATCAAAGATTGAGGAATTTTGACTTTGTATCACCACGCTTATCTCTTCCAAAATTTAATCACCCTAACCATGTAATGAAATTTATTTCCCTTGTATTTGAAAAAAAAAAAACAATAAAATGCTACGAGAGATTAAAATACAAGCAAAGGCGATAATGAAAAATGCGATGTAATTTTTGTTATTGAATTACTCCGATTCCACTCATTCATGCATTCGCACTATGACTATTTAGCCCGTCACTTTATTCGGCGTTCCCTCAGAATTGTATATTTTAGGATCTACCCTATATTACCTGGAAGATATTTTTCTAGTGTAAGGAAGAGAAGACCTACCAGATCTATAATCTATAACATGTAAGTATATCGCGCTAGCTTCTGCCAGGAGATTCATAGTTTAAATTATATCTATGTGAAAGCTGTGTGATGTCAGATTAAGATATGTTGGAGACCTCTGGGTTTTAATTTACCGCCCCTAGGTACCTGATTAAACCGAAATCTGTTAAGTAACACTTCTCACTTTAACAATTGTAATATTAGTAATTTATGGAATAATATAAAGAAAGAACCCCCTGGAAAATATATTTAAGAGTGTTTAAATCTAGCTCAATGTTCAAAATAACCCCTAAAGTTATCTGCATATTTATATGTAAAAAAAAATCGTCGTGGAAATCGTTTAATACCATTGATGTTATTTATGGAAAACATCCACTGATTCATTGCTTGTCAACGAATTCCTACATTTAGACAACCGCTTTTGTTAAAGCCTATTTTGATTTCATTCTTTACCTTTCTATACTAATATTATAAAGAGGTAAAGTTTGTGAGGTTGTAGTGGGTAATCTCTGGATCTACTGAACTGATTAAAAAAAATATTTTAGTGTTGGATAGCCCATATATCGAGGAAGGCTATAGGCTATATAACATCACGCTACGACTAATACGAGCGGAGCATCAATGAAACATGTTGGGAAAACGGGGGAATTTGTTCCCGTTGAGAGCTTCCGTTGAGTGCGCTGAGTAAACGGTTCAAGTTACGTAGACGAAGTTGCGCGGGGTCAGCTAGCCATTTACATTAATATTTCATTTTAGGGATACTTATAAAAAACATACTATCTTAAATTTAAATAATAATGAAGGTATTCGTCCTATATATAGGTAGTACTCCTCTAGACCGGCGGAGAGCGGTAGATCCTTTTATTGGAACATGACGTGGTTTGGTTCCATAAACAGTCTGTATGGCTTAGTCACACACAACACAACCTTTGTCGAATCACCATTGTAATAAAATATTCTGATATGGACTTTATTTACTAAAGAAGCATTTCCTAAATCCTTTAACAAGCATGCAGTATAGAGCTATGAAAAGGTCATGGCAATATTTGTAAGATAGTAAAACTATTTATATACCTATTTAAAAAACTTTATGGAATTGTACATAGCCGAGCTTATTAGGCATTTTCTAACAACTAGTTGTAAATGTATATAAACAACTATGTAATAGTACATATTATGATACAGGAGTTTCTCAGAAAAACTTCAACCAGGATAAAAAGGAATTCTTCAGCGAAGAATACAAATTGTCTCACTATAATATTTCAATACAAGTATTATTTTTTTAACTCTATAAGTAAACAAGTAAAACGATATTTTATTTATTCAAGATGATCCGCGCAACTTCGTCTCCGTAACTTTAAAGTTTTCCCCGTTTTATTGGTCGTAACCGTAGCGTGATGTTATATCATATAATAATAAATACCATCACGGGTGCCTTTTTGGCTCCCGAGAACCGTTTAATCGTTCAGCGGAGGATTAATCCATCCTCATTTCGAGGATGGTTTCGGAGGCTACACCTAACAAGTGGCGAGCTTGTTGCGGTGTTTATGTTATATTATAATAGTCTCTATTTAGTACTCCTGTTTTTTCCGCCATAGTAAAAAACCACCCATTTGACTACGCAAAATATGCAAAAACCGTCAAGTTACATAGACATGTTTCGGTTTTAGCCTGTGGGTTCACCGGTTTTTAGGAGACTGCATCGATTTCTTATGAAGATGGTAGTCAGGGTGCGATTACCAAACGGCTAATACCACCGGCTACGACGAGGTGGGATTAAAAGCCCTCCGTTAGGTACCCTGGGGCCGTCTAGGCGGTCTCCGGCGCTGTAAGGCACCCGTGATGATATGTATGTATGTACAATATGACGTTGGCAACCTTTAAACTATTTAGTTATAAGCGTAATACTCAATTCTTGAAGATATCCTTTCGGGTAAATTTCCAGTGTCTATCAATAATGTACGAAATTTTGTTTTGTATTTCAATTCACACTTTTGTCGGCCATTATTTAAAATTAACAGAACATCTCCCTGGTAGAAACACGTTGAATTTATCCCTTATCTCCATATAATAGCTTATTACCGCCTCCGTAGACTGGTTACGCCTTAGGCGTTGAATCCGGAGTATTCCGGAGGTCGTGGCTTCGTATCCCACCCATAGCAAAAAGAAATAGTACGATTCTTTTCAATTTTTCATCGTCTGGTTGTTTATAAAATATCATATGTATTTCTTTCTGGTACACATAGTACAAGCTTAGCAATATAGGTGTAATGTCCTTCATATTATAGTTATTATATGAGCAATAAAGAGTTGAAATTTATTAAATCTATGGTTTCGTAAAAAAATACATTAATGGTGAGTCTCAGGTGTCCATCAGAGTTGTCCGTCCGTGTCATATATCCCAGAACTAATTAAGTACGGTTTTACTTCAAAGGTCATTGGGCGCAATCCGACACAATTTGTGAATGTTTGCCTACAGAAACAAAATTACTTTTAAATTAATAAGGTATATCCCACTTTCCATTTTAAGTTTTTTTCTAAGATACAGAATTTCATTTTCTGTCTAATTCCCATTATTTATGATAATGCGACCCATATATTCGTAAACCAGAGATATATGTCGAAACATCCCACATCAATTAATTTCTGTAGGTCGTGGGTAAATTTTTCATACTTAAGTGCTCAATGACCTTTGGATTGGTCATACATTTTGCTAAACTGAGAAAAAGGCGAGTTTACAAAATTTCACCCTTGTTTTTCCTTTTTTTTCAGTTTGCATTGCCCTGTTTACATCAATCCTTCGCCCCTAATGCATTTCTCGAACGGACTTTGTTTTTAAACAACTCATTTAAGAATCCGTTCATTAAATCCCAATTTAACTTTTGTTTGCCTTAACCCGTTGTAGGTACGTAAAGTAATTAATTTATATAGGTAAATGCGTCAAGTGCGGTCCATCGACCGTGTTTTTAACTGGTTTTCAGTTTCCCTGCGTCACTGAGACGTAAATGATTTGTGTCCTAATCTATCATTAGATTTACTGCTTGACGCAAACAAGCAATTTTGAATAACGACCGTCCTAGATGCGTCCATGAGAACGAAAAAAACATTTGTTTTATTTACATTTAACTGTAGTATAGGAGTCGGCCGGCGGTGCATTCAACCAAACACGCTTTTCTAATCGAGTAGGTTAAAGTGTTTACTGGTTTTTCTGTTTTTTTATTTGTCGATAGATACTTATGGACAGTTCCTATAATCATAACGGTAACGGTTCGTTATTCACATACAAAAATATTAATATCCTAATAACTAGAGGGTATTTTGAATTCGAGTTGTAATAATACTATTACTAGAGATGCATGCCATAATATGGTTCTTTTCTAATGGATAAATGGGTTCAACACTAAAATAATTTTTCATTTCGAACCTGGTCGGCAATTCTCGCGCTTTCGACATTCATCTCGATTCGAGATTTTTAAACAAAAAATGACTAAATGTCATTTTTCGTTCAATATTTATATATTTATTAATTAGTATTTATTTCGTTTAATGTTCGATATTTTTGAACGAAAATGGCATATTTAGTCATTTTTCGTTTAAAAATCTCAAATCGAGATGAATGTCGAAAGCGCGAGAATTGCCTACCAGTAGTTCCTGAGATTAGCGCGTTTAACCAAACAAACAAACTCATCAGCTTTATAATATTAGTATAGATTAAACGCGCTTTTCGTAACGGGTAACGGCATCCTAAAAGAAAACTAGCGCTTCTACAATAAATATTACTCTTGCAAAAAGAAAATAAAAAAAGTTGCGCTTGCTTATTATAAATCTTTTGACTTCGCGAGCCTACGAGCTTAGGCACGTTACGCGGTTGGCCCATAGTGTAAACAAAACTATAAAACAGTGTTTGGGACTGTTCTCATCTCAACGACGCTTATTTATTGATAATACAGCTAAAGCGACAAAGATTTCCTTTACAAGAAGCGATGTAATACGAAAAAAACATGACTTTTAGTACCCTTGTTTATTCCTAAATAACAATGTTAGCAATGGACCTAGGACTGGTGATATCGCGGGATTCGTGTTATAAAGGCTTACACTCAACCCTAACTCTACTTGATATACCATTACGCCTGTATCCCTATTAAGGGCTCCGCAGTGGTGACACCCATACAAATGTACTTCCAATATTACAACTAGGCTGTTAGTTCAATTATTATTTTTATTTTGGTAATTATTAATAATATTTTTAAATAATGTTTATAAACACAGAAAGATTAAAAAATACAATGACCGACAAAAATATTGTTTTAATTCTGCGACAAACAGTAGTCGAGAAATACTGGAAGTGAGAAATCATTTATTTCGTGTAAAGTTTTACATGAAATAAATGAATTGACTTTCATTTTGTATGGAGAACGCAGACTTCGCGATTGCGAATGTTTTTAACTATGAAATGTTTTTAAATATTGTTAAATAGCTGGCATAAATTCCCCTATAAAGCTACATTGGTAGCTAATAATATTTTATTAAGCATTGACTCCACATCATCATTTAGTAGTAGTACTAATAATGTTGTGGTGCAACCAACTTTAAACTTTTAGATGTGACAATAGAGAAGGACATTTGTAAACTTAACTTAATTCACCAAAATATTCAAAGCTTCTCTAGCAAAGTTCTTGACATTGAATTATTAATAGAAAAATATAACTTAGATATAATGTGTTTTACAGAATCCTGGCTAAAGTCCGACAAAATGTGTTTTAATGTAAATAATTTCTCAGTTGCTAGTTTTTTTAATAGAACCTCCTGTGAAGGAGGTGGCTCTATAATTTTAATTAAAAATACTTTAAAGTATAAGGAACGAAAGGATATCGTAAAACTATCTGTTGAACATGTTTGTGAGATTTCATGTGCAGATATGGACTCGTATATTATCTTATGCATATATAGACCCCCAACATCGTCTTTATCTTACTTTATAGATACAATGGAGGATATACTCTCAAAAATATTAGATTTAAATAAACGAATATTTGTATGTGGGGATTTTAACATTGATATTTTATTAGATTCATGTGACAGACAGAAGCTCATTTCTCTTTTTAACTCCTTTAATTTAAATAACATATTCACAGAACCGACTCGGATTACTGCAACTAGTCAGACTTGCATTGATAATGTATTCACTAATTGTACCATTTCAGATCACTCTGTCATTACTGGTGTACGCTCTGATCATAAATGTCTGATGATTAGCTTTAAGGCGCGAATTAAACCAACCAATAAAATAATTAAGTACAGACCTCTTACTGAAAATAGACTAGAAATTTTAAATAATAATATCATACATAAAATTAATAATTTCAAGTATAATACAAGTAAACCGAATACAACATATTCGAATTTACATAATTTAATAACCCAAGAATTTGATAAAGTGTGTAAAGTAAAGACAAAGAAAATAAATGATAAATTTAATTTTGCTACTTGGGCAACTAGGGGTATTAGGAAAAGCAGGGATACTTTATATGATTTATATGATAGGAGATCCTATACATTAGATCAAAATTTTCATAACTATGTTAGAAATTATTCAAAAACATTAAAAAAAGTTTGCCTTATGGCAAAATCTAATTTTATTAGCTCCAAACTAAAACAGTCTAAAAATAAATCTAAGTGTGTATGGACAATAATAAATAATGAAACTGGTAAAAACATACATAAGCAAAATGATATTTCCATCAGACAAAATGGAGTATTGATATCTGAGAAAAATAAAGTTGCTAGCTTATTTGAAAAGTTTTTTGCTGATATACCTTTTAAAGTCACGAATAGTATTAAGTCGTCATCTAGTATGGCTAAGGAACTATTAAACCGTTATGTTAAAATACCAAATTTTACAGAATTTAATTTTATACATGTCTCAAATGAGGATATTATAAAACACTTCAAAATGTTAAATAAAAAGAAAACGGAAGATTTATGGGGATTATCCGTAAAAGCAATAGAACCTATTATTTACACCATTGGGCTTATCTTAGCCGACATTTATAATAGTTGTGTGGATAACGGTGTCTTCCCAGACTTTATGAAGCACAGTAAAATAGCCCCTATATTCAAATCGGGATGTAAAACAGACCCTACTAACTATCGACCCATTTCCGTATTACCCGCGCTTAGCAAAATATTTGAAAAAATAATGCTAAGTCAGCTATTAAGATATTTTAATATCAACAAATTATTACACGATCGTCAATATGGGTTTACAAAAGGTAGAAATACAACAGATGCTGGTACTGGATTGATTGAGGAAATATTTAGTTCTTGGGAAAAGTCTCAGGATCTCATTGGTGTCTTTTGCGATCTGTCTAAAGCATTTGATTGTGTAGATCATCAAACTCTATTGGGTAAGCTGGAGTTCGCGGAGTAGCGTTAAACCTTGTGGAGTCCTATCTCTCTAATAGAACGCAATGTGTTAACATTAATGGTAGTGTATCTAAAGGATCTCTTGTGAATATGGGAGTCCCCCAGGGATCAATTTTAGGGCCTTTCCTGTTTCTGGTATATATCAATGACCTTCCGCATATGGTACAAGAAACAGCGCAGATAGTGCTGTTTGCTGATGACACGTCCCTGTTGTTTAAAGTTGATAGAAAAGACAACATATTGTCAGCAGCAAACAATACTCTGTCTATGGTCTCTGAATGGTTCACAGCAAATAATTTGGTTTTAAATACTAAGAAGACCAAGTGCCTGAAATTTTCTTTGCCAAACGTTCGGGTAATTAACTGTTCACTGAAGTTAGGCGATACTGAACTGGAATTTGTTGACTCCACTGTATTTTTGGGAATCACAGTCGACTCCAAACTGCAATGGAGAGCTCATATAAACGCGTTATCTAATAGATTGAGCTCAGCAGCATATGCAGTCAGAAAGATCAGACTATTAACTGATGTGGCAACAGCCAGGTTAGTGTACTTTGCCTATTTCCATAGTATTATGACTTATGGTCTTATTATCTGGGGCTCAGCGGCAGACATAGAAACCATATTTATCTTGCAGAAAAGAGCTATTAGAGCAATTTACGGCATGAAGACCCGGGAATCCCTTCGAGAAATCTTTCCTGAAATTGATATAATGACCCTGCCCTCCCAATACATATTTGAGAACTTATTATATGTTAAGAAAAATTATAATATGTTTAATAAAAATGCAGATAGGCATACCCGAAACTTAAGAAATATAAACAAAATTGACATACCAAGATTCAGATTACAAAAAACTAATAAATGTTTTCTTATAAACAGTATTAGGCTATTTAATAAATTACCAAAATCAATTATAGAACTAAATGATATAAAATTTAAAAATTGTATAAAGCAAACTTTAATAGCCAAGGCGTATTACAAAGTTAATGATTATATTAATGACAGAGATGTCTGGAATCAGTCCTCTCTGCGTCTGGAATCTCTAAACTAATAGTAACTGTCATATTGTAATAATTCATAATACTTACTATTATAGGTATATATATATATATTTATACTACAATAGGTATTTTTTTATATATTTTTGGATGAGGTAATAACTTGTTATTACTATAACCTTTTATCATTATTTTAATTTTAAATATTTACTATTTTCTACAAGGTAATAATTAGTTATTACTTAACATTTATGTTAATTTGTCTTATTTATTTTAAGTTATTTTGTTAACAGAGTTATAGAATACATTTCCATGTTTTTTTTTTAACTAGTTGATGTTTGCGCAGGCCTTGGATTCAGCTATGTATTTGGCCCTGCAATGTAGTAGTATACGTATCCAGCGGATTTCCTCTCCTTTGAAGGTCATTGCAGTGGTGGCGCGTGTGCCGGGTTCTGGTCTGCACCCTAAGGGCCTGGTTGAGCAGAAGGATGGCTGACACATGCGTTACGTCCCTGATCGGGTGCTGCTGTGGGGGCCTTGGATCTCCGCTGGGCACGCACGTTTGATTGTTATCATATAAGAAGCGGAGATCCCGAAAAATCTTCTGCTGATAGACCGGCGCTGGCATCAAAGAAATGTTGTGTTCTGTAATTCTGTACTTTCAATATTGTAAGATAGTATATCTGCCTTGGGGTGTTCTACGCGTGCTCTTCAGTAGGATGAGAGTATATACCACATGCTATAAGCATAGGTTTAAGTCAATAACCATGCAGGACCATGCTCCTCCGATGATACGGTACATGTGGAACATCAGAGTTTTTTACTTGCTGGTACCTTTTTCTCCAGGGTGTCTCTGAGGCGATCGACTTGTGATCAGCGTTTGCGCCCTAAAAGATACCTTTCATCTATCTACTTGTAGGTATATTTTGATTACCTATACTAAAGTATGTATATTTGGGGCGTAGCTATGGTCTGTTGGGTTGGTCGCCTTGGTGGCACTTTTGCAGGGCAGTCAACGATTGACAGGTCAATGGAACCAGCTAACCACCTAGTCTTAAACTGGTTGGTTATGTAGTGTGTGTTCGGTTGGGTTGTTTTTTTTTTTTTTTCTTCCCGCAAGGACAATAGTTTAATAGTTTACGATTTGTTTATTTTGTATTATATTCTCAACATTTGTCTGTGGGAGGAATGGCGACCTGGCCAAGTGCACACAGGACCTTATATATACTCTTTTTTTTTTTTTGACTTTTCATAAATGCCTGTAAAGGTTTACATGAAATAAATATTTTTGACTTTGACTTTTGACTTTTAGGGGAATTTATGCGATAAGCGATTTTATTATTATGCCATTTGGTCACACCACAATATTTCTTATTTATATAGTACTATATACTATAGTAAAAAATAACTTTTTACTTGTTTCAGTGTTCGCAGTGTGATGCACAAATATATGGAGAAGAAAAATGAAGTAAATTTTGACAAAATATTCAATCAAATTATAGGTATGTTTGATATCATTAAATATTTAACTACGCTAGGCCGACCGACCGGACTCGTTACTATCACCCATACATCTGCAAAGACCGTCAAGTGAACTAGTCATGTTTCGGTTTTAGTCTGTGGATTCACCGGTTTCCCGGAGACTAGTGCATCGGTTTCTTGTCGAGGTAGTCTCCTTTCATGTTGCGGTTACGAAACGGGCGATTGATTTGACGATAAAGCAGCGAGGATATTAAAATAGACTCGTAATGCAAATACGTTTGTGTCACCCCCCCTTTCGTAACCGCATCATTTAGCCGGCATAGTGGGAGCGATCAATATACAATGTATAAGTATTTGGGCGGTGGGTTAGTTAGATCATATAGACTTAAAAATATTCAAGTTGTACAGCCGCAGAGAGCACGTCAAGCTAACACCAATTTCACTCATACCAACTCGCCACTTGTTCCGTGTAGACTAATTGCCGCTTTTAATAATGTATTTTTTTTATGAATGATCAAATGGAGTTATACTGAAAACGGCAACGACCATGTAAGAATAAAACTCCGCTAAAACTACCCTAAAGTCGTTTCGGCACTCTAAAATTGGTAACAGATAAAATTAATTCACAATTCTATGCAAAGTCTACATACAATTACTAACTTAAATTATTTTATTCATTGGAATACCTTATTTATGTGTATAATAATAAGTCGCCGCCCATTTCGTAATCGCATCATTTAGCCGACATTACGGAGTAACCAATGCTGTTGGTTAAACAACAATGCATCACTCTAGGTCTGCTTATCATCGTAGCATATCGTGCTTGAATAAAAATAAAGTAAATTTTCTGTATTGGTCATGTTGAAGTTTGTTTCAAATTATCGACAGCAGATTATTGTTAAAGGTTCGGGAAGACCAAATGTTTACTGGAAGGTCTATTTTAATCTACAAACACCACAAATCGATCCAAAAATAACCACATTCCTATACATTTCGCAGCTTACGGGGTCGACGGTTTATAGTGAGAATATCCATCTATACTCAATACATTAGATACATGTTTTATTGGAGCATGGCATGTGACCTTGCATCCACCTGGTGGTGAGCAGACTTACAAAGTCCACGAATGGGGTCGATCAATATCAATATAATCGCTCCCACTATGCCGGCTAAATGATCCGATTACGAAATGGGCAGCATGGGTGACAGAGACGAATTGCATTACTATTTTATATATATTATTATGTTCCAACATAGAATGACAACTGTCAAAATCCATGTGTTTTTAACTGAGGCCTCGCCTGTATTTTCTCTAAGGCCCCTGGGACCTTACATTAATGTAAGGTTGTTTTTCTGGGTCCAAAATTTGACGATTCCATCGATGCCACCAGTCAAATTAATGGATATTGACAGTTTTTTTTTTTTAATAATTTATTTTACGGATCTGGATACATGTCCTTTTGAGCCATTCTTATTGTAGTATCTTTTTATTTTTCCTCTTTTATTTAGCTTCTTTCTTTAATTAGGATCTAGTATTTCTTGACTGCATTTAAACGTTTTCAGTTGGATCTCTAGGCGTGCGTGACGTTCACTGTCAACTTTCAAAATCCATACTTTTTGACTGAAGGCGATTCCATCGATGCAATTGAGTAGTTTTTCTCTGAGGCTTCTGATGGCCTTACCACATTTTTTTATATAAATAATGTTAAAGTTAAAAAATATTTTCCCTTTTTAGTTCCCCAATTAGTTCAGTATCTTTTTGATAGCAGTTAGCTCGATCATTTGCTACTGAAATATATAAATATAGCTTTTATGGCAGAAATTACCAAGACATCGTTATGTGCCGCACAAAAGCTGGTATGGTAAAATAGATACCGCAAAAATAGACACTTATTTTTTTTCTTCACTTTTAGATCAACATTTTTGGTTCCATAATTATTTTAGGTTGGGAACTGACTTTTCATTGTATCGCATTAAAAGTTTAGATTCCTCTTCGGCGAAAAGTTCTTGAGTAAAAATTAAATTGGGAATATCAGTTCTATTCTGATGGTCATATAGTTCGTATTAGCTTGGCTATAAAAATGCCGCCATTTTGAATACACGATTTGTATGTCTTGTTTTAAGTATCGGAATTTCAACTCTATGGCTATAGACTGACAATTCCAATTTCTTAAGTATAAATTTGACTTAAAAATTTTCTTTTATAATGAGCCCCTCTTTCCATTTTCTAGAATCTGTTAACTACACCTCCGTAGACTAGTGGTTGCGCCTTTGGCGGAGTAGTAGTGGCCGTGGGTTGGCAAAAAACAAATAGTATGTTTTTCTGTACAGTTTTTCATTGTCTGGGTGTTTATAAAATATAATATGTATTATATCGTTGTTTCTGGTACACATACTACAAGCCTAGAACTTAGTTTAGGACCAGAGCAATATGTGTAAATTGTCCTACATATATATTATTTTTATACATGCGGAGATTGAATGATACACCTTTTTCTTTTTGTTGTTTTGATTGTAAAATGGTCAAAGACCATTTTACAATCCAAATTACAATTAAGTAAATCAAAACAATTTATTTCGCTCTTCATTCAGATATTTTAAACTCTATGGTGGTAACAGTTAGCGCATTATGTACTAACTGCTTTCATAATTACGTTTCGTATTAAAGTAAAATGGAAAATTGTATATTTTTTCTTGTTGTTTATCACACGACCTATATTTGAAACTTTTAGATCTTTATTCATTTGACCCTATACTTTATCGACAATATTACATGTTTTTCGACAATGTTATTATTCATTATTATTAAGGGCCCCGGCTCGATCAAAAAAGGAATACTTATACAACATTAGTAACATCAAATCACATAAATATTCTGGGTATTAATGATTTTATCTATGAGTAAATATTTGTATATGTAATTTGACATTACTATCCCCAGTATAAGCTATCCCTTTCTTTTGGTCGAACCGGCCTTAACTCAGTAGATATTCCATTTTTAAAATGTATTTTTCTAATTGTGATATATACATGGTGAGTTGAAAAGTTGTATTTGGGGCTAATATGAGGTTCTACTGATCAAATCGAATAACTTTTACCATGGAACCGTGTGTCGCAAATGAAATAAAAACCTCCATTCAAACAAGTAAGGTTAAAATTTCCAATTTGTATGAGAAAGCCAAACATTTTTTTTCATTTGCGACACATTGTTCCATGGGAAAAGCTGTTTGATCAGTACAGTAGAGCCTCATATTACAACCTTTCAAATTTATTTGTATATTTTATGTTTTCCGAGGTTTTAACTTGCCGGAGTTTTAACTTGTTTCACGGCAGAAATTCCAGCTCAATAGGTATTACCAGCTATATAGTATTACTACTATTCATAATCTAAACAGTTTACGTTATTGGCGACTTATATCTTTATTGGCGTCTTATTAATCGTTATTGCTTCGACGACAACTTTGTTAACTGAACTGACAAGTATAGTTAAGCCGCTTATACACTAATACGTACATAGTTTTATATACGTGGTCGCCGAGTTGGTTAGACCTTGGACTTAAAAACACTTAGGTCCCTGGTTCGAACCCCGGTGTGTACCAATGAGTTTTTAATTAAAAAAAATATGTACATTTGTTTGACAACACCACTATAGTGCCTCGGAGAGCACGTTAAGCTGTCGGTCTCTGTTTCACTATACCAACTTATGAAACTGTTTATAGATGGGTTATTGAGTCTATTTGAAACATCACGACGAGCTAGCCACTTCTTCGGTATAGACTCATACCATCGTCTACGACAAGGTGGGATTAAAACTCCTCCGATGGGTACCCTGGGGCCGTCTAGGCGGTCACGGGCGCCCGTAAGGCACACGTGATGATATGTATGTAGTTTTATAAATAATTATATTTATTAAGGACATGACTAATGGTTGTAGTGGTGCAACGATACGTTTTTTTCTGATACGATTCAAATACCGATATTTTAGGAAAAATATCTCCGATACCAATACGAGCAAGCTTTCGTAATTTTTTAAATTTTTATGCAAGAAAACAAAGCGAATATGTTAATAACAAATTTATTTTTAACTTTTTACTTAATGTTCATTCAGCGACATCACACTGAGATTATAATAAAAAATAAAAAAAATCAGAAAATAACACATTAACATTTTTGTATTTGGAGTTCAAAGAATTTCTAAGATTCTCTTTGCATGAGACCGTCTGTTTAAAACAATCTCTCCTATTCTACCAAACTAGTGATGTATCGGCCTGGATATCAGCTTATATAACGCCGATTACCGATAAATCGGCAAAATCTCCGATACGCCGATGTCCTATATCGTATCGGTATCGGCAGCACCGCTAGATGGTTGTCACGTCACTGTCACAAAATTTCACCAACTAACAAAATTTAAATTTAGGTACTTATAAAACTAACCTTAAATTTTGAGACCGATAACCTATCAGTTCTAAAATAAAAATAATAAAAAAAAAATCACAGACTGATTGGGGTTTGAGAAGTCAGTTTGGAAATCAGTTCATTCGGGACTAGTTCAATAGATTTTATATCATTTATTATTTTATTATAATATAATATGATTAGAAAAAATATATTATATTAACACATGTCATTTAATACATGACATGTCAAATAAAATATAATAATAATATGCATTATATCGTGATTTTTGGTACACATATTACTACCTAGAGCTTAGTTTGTGACCAGAGCAATATGTACCCATATTTGTCCTACATATTATTATTATATTTAGTTAAATCTTTAAACTATTAGTAGTGCATGCACGCCCTAAGATTGTTAATTTAAAACGACTTGAACGAGTAGTTCTTTAATGGAATTGTATCGATCTGTGTTCTTTCTCATCTCCACCAAGATTTCTCAGGAGACTGCGTTTCTATAGGTACTGGGTTCCTATATCCACACTTACATGGTGTCTATCTGTTAAACCAAATTCGCGTCGGTCTGTCCTTCGCTAAATCTTCTAAACTACGCAACGTTTTTTGATGCGGTTGTCACTATTATTTAGGTAGTTTCTTCCCGAAGGTTTATATGTATAATACACTAGCTGTGAGCCGCGGGTTCACCTGCCGTTTAATTTAAAAGAAATATGACCAACAATAAGTAATACAGCCTATGTTACTCGATGATAATGTAGTTTTTATTGGTGAAAAAAAAAAAAAAATAGCTTATTTATTTATCAAACTTTATTGCATAATACAAAGGCGGACTTAATGCCGTTGGGCATTATCTGACAGTCAAACATTCCAAACAAAGAATCAAATCTTTTCTGTTCTTAATATAAATGTATAGTTTATAATTCTCTAATATATAATTAGTAGTAATCTGTGCGAAGCCAGGACGGGTCGCTAGTATAGGACATATCTACAGAAGAGCAATGCAAGTTTATTTTCAGAATTGGATGCTTATCTTTTAATCCTTTAAAGTCTTTCTGTATATATACTTGAAGAACTACCCGTTGATGTACATATAATATATATATTTAACAATAGTCTATATATTATGATCAGGTACTATCATTTAATGACCCGATTTCGCCTGTCATTATTTAACACTTCTTTACAAATTGGAATTGAGATGTTATACATAAATGTTATATTTATGTATAACATCTCAATTCCAATTTGTAAATAAGTACGAAACGGGAAGTTCCATACATAATTTTTGTTCCCACTATATCGGAATTTATGGATGCTATTACGGACTAAGTGTATACATGTATTTTTATTTATAGTCACGTCAGGTCCTTTGCGGGATAGAAAGAGGTCGAGTTCAACTTCCTAACACTACAAATCCCTTTCCTATATATAATATGTAGGTATTTTTTTTACACATATGCCCTGGTCACAAAATAAGCTAAGCTTTGTACTATGTGTACCAGAAACAACGATACTAATACATATTATATTGTATAAATACCCAGACCATGATAAACTGTACATAAAAATATACTAATATTTTTATGAGTGGGAATCGAACCTAAGACCTCGGATACAACGCCAAAGACACAACCACTAGACCACGAAGGCAGAATAGTTAATGTATTCACATCTTTTCCACTAGGCACTAATAAGAAATTTAGTAAATTTAATCGATTTGTGATGGTTAGTTGAGCTAAATTCCAATTTTCTTTGCTAATTTATAATAAATTAACTGTTTAGTTAAAATAAAATTAAAATTTTAATCAATATAGCTAGAACTTAAACTTTAGGTTTTCTTTTTTTAATACTTATGTGTAGAGTGCTCATAAAAAACCTAAAATTTAAGTATGAGAAAACATGATAAACTCGGCCTAAGAAAGAACTAATAATGGTAAAGGAACAATATCGATACCTTTGGGTTCAATTGGCGTATAAACCAAAACCCGACTTTTCAGGAGAGAAGAAAAACTATTTTTTTAAATAAAAAAAAATTATAACTTTTTAATTTTAGAAGTTATAAAAAAAGTTCCGAAAGAAAAGATTCTTAGAATTTGGGAACGAAAAAGGCTAAATCATCAAATATAGCTAATCTTCTTTAGTTTCGAAGTTAGCTTGGATTTACGTCTTAAAATAAAATATATTTTGGTTATTACACCCCAAGAAAAATGACCTAAAATAACCATATACATCGTATATCCATTTTCGGTAAACTTAAGATCAGATTTACTAACGTAAAAACCATAGATGTAGTCTTTTTTTGATTTAAAATCTTAGATATAGATATAGATCTATTGAACCTAACCTAACCCAACTATTAAAAATAATCCTGTTACTTCCAGAATGTATAGGAACTAGATTATTATTAGTCTTAACCCAATTATGATCGTAATAATTAAAATTAAACTACGTAAAATACGAAATTTCCTTTATCTTTATTTTTTTTAAATAATATAAAAAATAGTTTTTCACAGAACAAGTATTATGTATTCTTAAGTATATGAACACAGTATTATGATTATAACACAAAATATGAGTCAAGATAATGGCAAAATATAGCAATTATCAACATTTTCAAATTGAAAAAAAACTAACACTTAAGCTAAAAAGTTAAATTGAAAAAAATTAACATTGTCAAACTAAAAAAAAATTAAAATCACTAATAATCAACACATTTAAACTGAAAAATAATTAGGCATTTTAACCCTAGACACCTAACGTTCATGCATACCACATTTAACCTAACCATTCGTCGATTAGACGAACTATTTTTTAGTTAAGTATTTTTTAATTAAAACATGTAATTTTGTTAGGAATAATATACTAAGGAAACGTCTAAAAACATGAAAATGCGAAACCTCAGAATAGTTACCTTGAAGAAAAAGAATTCAAATGAAATTTACATTAAATATTCGATGAAAGAAGACACACCAACTGATACTTAGGAATATATCATAATAAAATATTATATTATACACCAAGGAATAATACTTATTTGCAATTTATTAGAAATATATTAAGTATAAACAATTTTTTGTAAGGCCCTAATTATACGAGATCACAAGTTCCAACACTTATAGGTACAAAATATAAATGAATGTAAAACAATAATAATATAAAAAATAACATAAAATCGTCTATTCTTCTTTGGCAAACTAAATCTATAAGATCTTTGTTACTAAGGAAAAAATAAAAACTAATATTTGGATGCACAACTCAAGAAAAAATCAACTTTACGTTTACCACAAATTGAAATAGTCATAATATTTCAAGATTTAGTAATAATATCTCAAAAAATATAGTACTCGCTAGATGCACGTGCCTATTAAACGTTCGTGGCGAACACTAAGTTGACATGGAGTAATACAAAGATACTGCACATCGAAAAGATACAGCGTATTTTGTATTGCGTCTACGTCGATTCGACGAAAGTTAGGTGTCTAGGGTTAACCCTAATGTATAGTATGACTCGATACTACTCGTATAAAGTGAATATACACATTAGTGTACATTAGAAGACGAGAATGAGCTAATTGATTGAATATCTACAAATATTTCTTTAAATTATTAAAGAAATATTTGTAGATATTCAATTAATGAGCTCATTCTCGTCTTCTTCATCTGTTAGCGTGAGAGTATCAGCCAAATCACTCAATGCGCGCTGGCGGCGCACTCGCATCAGAATAACGAAATATTCCGAAACAATAACGATGCCATAACATTCGGTATTATCTGTTTATCTCGCTCTTATGTTTATCCCTTATGAGGAAAAGAGATAACCATTGGTCGCCGCTGCGCCGCCGACTTTACCGCATCACATACCTAATTATTTTAATTGTGTGCATTGTGTGTTGGTCGTAAGGTGCGTTTTGCTATGAACATGGTTTATACATCAATAGGCTTATTGAACATTTGGATTTACGACGTCGAATATAAATTATGTTTAAGTAATACGTTTAACAATAATAACGTAAAAACCATTTACAATTAACGTCGAATTTTACGCCCTGAATTGTAAAAAAATATGGTCGTTACTTCTTAACAAAACTACAAAAAATAAACATTCGGCTTTTACATTGTTAATTTACCTTATCGAAGACGTTATGACCAAAATATTCTAGGTCGTATAAACATTTTTTTGCGAAAATTCTGTATTTCGTATATACATATCGATAGAGATTTTTTTTCTGAGAAAAATGGTATATATAACTCAATTTGGCCAAAATGGTTTATACGCCAATTGAACCCAGAGGTATCGATATGTATTTGTAATAAAATATAGGCAAATTTAACATACATTAGGTGATTTATTATATTGCTTGTTCTTCAAAATCTTTCAAAAAAGAAAATCTATTGGCTCTATTTTTCATAATTGTCGTGAGATATAAAAAATACTATTTACGTTAGTTAAAATATAGTAAAACACCACTATGCCTCGGAGAGCACGTTAAGGTGTCGGTCCCGGTTTCAATATACCAACTTGTGAAACTTTTTATAGATGGGTTATTGAGTCTATTCAAAACATCGCGACGAGCTAGCCAATTGTTCGGTGTAGACTCATATCATCGGCTACGACGAGGTGGGATTAAAAACCCCTCCGCTGAGTACCCTGGGGTCTCGGGCGCCGTAAGGCACCCTTGACCGCCTAGACGGTCATATGTATGTATAATATAATAGTCTACCTATTATACCTATTATCTTCATCGTGCAAAACGATTTGAACAAATTTTAAAATAAAAAATTACAAAAATAAAACTTTATAACCAAAAAGTAGGTACCCTAAAAATGTATTCTAAGAATGTGAGTTAATATTCTTTTCAAGTGTCATTTCTAGCAAGTGTCGATAAAGCCTCTCGTCTGGCACACTTTTGATTTATGGGTTCCGCCAGTTCATGCCCAGAATTAATGCTGCGATACCCCTCGAGACATGCCACTCCCTTTCCTGATGTTTTGAAAAAATAACGTAGGCTAATGTCACTGATGTAGCGATAATGTAAAATTCTATTACTATACGTTTCTTATATTTATATTTGTGTTTTTTATGTGTTAATATATATAATATTGTAATAGTAATAATAAAGATTCATAATAAAATGAAGGACTTTGTATGTCACAAACTAAGCTCTAGGTTTGTACTATGTGTTTCAGAAATAACGAATCCAATACATGTTATATTTTACAAACAACCAAATCATGACAAACTGTAAAAAAAACGTACTAATTATTGTTTTTGCCGTGAGTGGGAATCGAACCCACGAGTTCAAAGGAAAAGGCGCGAAGACTAGTCGAAGCCGGTTAATAAATATTATAATAAATTATTAAGTTATTCTTATTTCAGTTTTTTAGACCATACTTTTATTTAAAAACAACACTTTTGGGACTCTGAGGCCGCCTAGACGGTCTCGGGTCGCCGAAAAAAACCCGTATATATATAGTAGGTACAGATGAAGTTTAATTAGGTCCAAATGTATTTGCTTCCTATTCCAAACTACAGAACTTTCGGTCCCAACGTCTAATAGATCAATTTGTTTAATGAAAGGTGCAGGATAACATATAAAACTATAACAAGCAAAGTTAATATGATGTTTTCGAAGTTCGATCTAAGTTCGCCTTCAGCTCGGAAGTTCGTGCATGCGGGAGTTTGCAACTGCACTGCTGCGTGTAACTAATGAGTCTGCCAGTTTTGATACAAACTTTCCAATATGGGCTTAGAGAGTTGGGGTACCTTGTTAATAATGTCATTTCCTGTTGGGAATAGAGTTGACATTGGAAGCAACTAATGTACATATCCCATAGTACATATTAAATATAGTTTTGGAGATCGTTGCATCTACGGGTTTTGCCATGCGAATTTTCATAAGTTTAGTTCCAACTTAGAGGAAGTGGCCTTAGCTTTAACAAGTTATTTTATTTCCAACAACAAAATAATTGTTCATTAAAGAAGCTTTCCACTCACAGGTTCTTGATACTTCTTTCTTCTTGGGTCGCTGGTTGTTGTCTTATGATAGCTAGTTAATATTTGAAAAGCATGGATAGACTTCCTTCAGGAGGTTAGTTTGTATACGGACTGCCACTGTCATGTTAGATTTCCATTTCATATACTTGCTTTAGAAAGTTGTTAATTGGATATGGACTGTGGCTGTGGTTATTGTTACTGTTATGCCCGATTTCACCAACTCTAAGGGACCCTATCAAAGTTAAGGGACAATTAATG
Organism: Monopis laevigella; assembly: GCA_947458855.1. Taxonomy (NCBI): domain Eukaryota; kingdom Metazoa; phylum Arthropoda; class Insecta; order Lepidoptera; family Tineidae; genus Monopis; species Monopis laevigella. The sequence continues at coordinate 23,341,721 of OX381580.1, read as the reverse complement.
ACAGTTGTTTCATATCAAATATGTCAAAAAAAAAATTTAGGGGCTCCTTTAGGGAGTGTTAGGAGTTAGGGATCGTTGGTGAAATCGGGCATTAGGCTGCTAAATTTCTATTTTGTAGACCTCCACTAGCATATTACTGTTTGTATATGGACACTGACTATCAGGTTAGAACTGGCTTGGCTGTTAGAATCCACTAGAAGGTTATTGTTAGGATTTAGATAGCTTGGTTATTAGTCTTCTGCTAGATCGTTGTTGTTTGAACCCGTGTGCTGCTATATAGATTATCACTACCAGGTTATTGTTTGGATTTGTATAGCTGAATTATTAGTCTTCAGCTAGATCGTTCATGTTTGGACCTCAGCCTGCTATATTTCCACTAAAAGGTTATTGCTTGGATTAGGATTGCTTAGCTATTAGTTGTCTGTTGGGTCGTTGTTGTTTGCACCGCAAGCCTGCTATATTTCACTAAAAGGTTATTGTTTGGATTAGGATAACTTAGCAATTAGTCTTCTTCTAGATTGTTGTTGTATGTACCTCAAGCCTGCTATATTTCCACTAAAAGCTTATTGTTTGGATTAGGATTGCTTAATTGTTAGTAGTCTGTTGGATCGTTGTTGTTTGCACCGCAAGCCTGCTATATTTCACTAAAAGGTTATTGTTTGGATTAGAATAACTTAGCTATTAGTCTTCTTCTAGATTGTTGTTGTATGTACCTCAAGCCTGCTATATTTCCACTAAAAGCTTATTGTTTGGATTAGGATTGCTTAATTGTTAGTAGTCTGTTGGATCGTTGTTGTTTGCACCGCAAGCCTGCTATATTTCACTAAAATGTTATTGTTTGGATTAGGATAGCTTAGCCATTAGTCGTCTGTTGGGTCGTTGTTGTTTGCACCGCAAGCCTGCTATATTACACTAAAAGGTTATTGTTTGGATTAGAATAGCTTAGCTATTAGTCGTCTGTTGGGTCGTTGTTGTTTGCACCGCAAGCCTGTTATATTTCACTAAAAGGTTATTGTTTGGATTAGGATAGCTTAGCTATTAGTCGTCTGTTGGGTCGTTGTTGTTTGCACCGCAAGCCTGCTATATTTCCACTAAAAGCTTATTGTTTGGATTAGGATTGCTTAATTGTTAGTCGTCTGTTGGATCGTTGTTGTTTGGTTGTTGTTTGCACCGCAGGCCTGCTATATTTTACTCAAAGGTTATTGTTTGGATTAGGATAGCTTAGCTATTTGTCTTCTGCTATATCGTTGTTGTTTGCACCGCAAGCCTGCTATATTTCAACTAAAAGGTTATTGTTTGGACTAAGATTGCTTACTTGTTTGTCGTCTGCTACTCGAAGATCGTTGTTGTTTGAATTTGGATAGTCGGTTTTGCTAGGTTATTATTGTTTGATGACTGCTGTTAGATCGTTGTTGTTTAGACCGCTCGCGCTTGCCTGAACGATTTCCGCCTGCCGATTTATTGTTTGGATTTTGATAGCTTTGTTCTCTGTCAGACTTAATAATAATAATTGTCTCCTAGATTTTTACTAGTCTTTTGCTAGATTGTGATTAATTCCATTATTAACAGTTAGTTATTATTTTAATATATATATAAATATATATTTTAGATAGTTTGCCAGAAGTCTAATAAATTAGTAAATTACAAATGACAGTTAAAATAACAAATCGTAATATTTACAACAATAAATAATTAAGTAATATAAAGCAAAGGCAAGTAAATAAAATTGTTAGTAAGTGCTCTTAATCTGGGCTTATCATAAATTTGGGAGATAACGAGATAGGTATGCTCTGGTATTATATTTTCAATGTTGACGCTTCTAAATACTTTCAATATAATATATTATATCATTACAAACTTTTTCCCAGTGCAAATCGTGTTCTTTTTCGCTCTAACACAATGAATTCGCATTTAATGGGAACAAGAAAAACTTTATTTATTTATTGGAGCATGGCATGTGAATTTGTATCTACCTGCTGGTGAGCAGCCTACAAAGTCCATGAATGGGGTCGATCAATAATTGTTCTTAAACAAAATTGATCGCTCCCACTATGCCGGCTAAATGATGCCATTACGAAATGGGTGGCTACAAATTGCATTACAAGTATATTTTAATATACTCGTAATGCGTAACGAAATGGGTTGAATTAACGATAAGGCAGCTTATCGTTAATTCAACCCATTTCGTGACCACACCCTGAAAGGAGACTACCACTTCAACACGTAGTAATCTCCTAAAAACCGGTGAACCCACAGACTAAAACCGAAACATGACTAGGTTACTTGACGGTTTTTGCATCTGTATGGTATGTGGTAAACTAACGAAATCGTACATTTAAAACGTCAAAAAAAATACCTTTATTAATTTTAACTTGAAATATTTTGGGTTATATATTTATTTTATTGACAAAGTGACAAGACTTGCCAAAGCATACCTATAAAGTGCATGAAATAAACTCTAATTGGCTGTTATTTAATAACTGTCGTTCCCACTATACAAGCTAAAAGCTGCGGTTACAAAACGGAAACTAATACTGGCCTGTGACGACTAGTATAAAATTATACTTTTTAGACGTATTTTATGCAGTTTAAAGCTATCGTAACATAGGTTAAAAGCGTTATTAACACTATAATTTATATCACTTACCTAACTAGAAGTTTATCGTTATTACTCATTAAATATGTCGCTTGATACAATTATAACACTTCGGCTAATATAAAGTACACAGTATAAATTATCATGATATAATGTCAAATATACCTAAACTATATTTACGCATCTAGTTTATTATGGTGACACGACTCAATATTATTGACTTGGCAAATAAAATTGTTAACATATTCTGTGTAAATATATGCGTATATACAGGTTGGATTTGTGTGTGTGCTGTTGTCAGTTATAGATTATTTTATATGGGATTTCTGAGGCTCTACCATGGGTTTGCGAATTGTAGCAACGTATACGTATAAGTGAGCAACAACCAATAGGGCCGCTTTATTTTTGGTAAGAGGATTGAATAAAGCGATCCTATTGGTTGTTGCTCACGTATACGTATACTATACGTTACGTTGCTACAATGCGCCAACCCATGGTAGAGCCTCTGAGGTTGTAAAGTTAAGGGGCGTGTAGTCGATTTGACGCCCATACAAACGTGCTTCCAATATTACAACTTGGTTGTTGGTCAAAGTGCATTTAGATTTTTTTTTCATGTACGTTATTGTAAGCATTTTTTTTTCTGTTGTGAGTATTAAATATTTTTGTATTATAAGTAATTTTTTTTTTTTTTTGATTTCGAAAAAAAATAATATCTAAATAAATACAATTCAATGACCGACAAAAAAAAATTAACGTAAAATTAAAGAACGCGGAGTTCGCTATTACGAATGAATAAAAAAAAATCGGAGTATTATTTTAAGTTTTTTTGACATTTCTATGATATAAGTACTCAAACATAATCCCGAAAGAGACCTTTGATTTTTAGAAGATTTGTTTTTTGTAGAAATTCCATTTTTCTTTCTAACGTGAACTTTTTTATAATGTAAATTTATAAATGTCGAGATTAATTAAAAACATAAATGGGCAGGTTGGTGTTGTCTCTATAACGGATAAGGAGTTTAGGCTGCTGCCTTAGCTGCTCTCTCCCAATTTTACACCCTGCCTGTATATTTAGTTTTTTCCATGATTATGGGAACAAACTTTAATTATATATACCAATATTTATATTTTTTAAATGTAATATAGATGTTTAAATTTAGACAGACATTTATAGGCTACCATACAGATTTGTAGCAGACCAACTTGGCCTTGAGTTTTAATAAGTATAGACTTTACCGTTTACAGTTAGGTTCCCACTAACAGGACAGATTTATTTGTATTGTTTACAGACAGACAGCTGAGTACCACAGTAAGGTTTTCCTTTTAATTTTTTTTTTATTTAAACCACCACCAAAGTTTTCACCAATTATTAATAATAATACAATAAAACGAATGATACCCAATAAGTAGGTAGTTTGGAAATTATTGCCCGACCCTTTTCTCTACATGCTTTAAGTAGTAAAATTTTTGTGGCATTGTTTTCGTGGATTTTCAGTTGAAACTTTGCATAGTCACTGCCAAACTGAAGTTGTGCGCCCGTCAATCCCTTTTGAATACTCGTAACCTTTGTTTATAGAATGGTAAACATCATTTGTTTACCGCTTCTAAAACATATATGTGGTTTGACAGGATTGGTATTAAAAGTACGATACTATACGATGCATAGTATACTCGTATAAAAAAAATGAAATTTATTCAATCCTTTTTGAATAACTTCTATTATTGAATGGTAACTCTTATTTGTTTACCACTTTTGACTCATGTGGTTTGACAGGGTTGGTATTAGGAGTACGATTCTGTACTATGGACAGTATTATATAATAGCCCGCAACTTCGCGTGTGGGTTATTACTTGAATCCAATCAAACATTTGATTATTGAATGGTAAACATAACTTGTTTAACGTTGCTGACCCATATGCGCTATTTAGTATTATTATTATTAGACCTGTATGTGATACATTAAATTAAAATAGAAATTAAATATATATATATATATACCTATATACAATTATACATAACAACAAAAGTTTCATCATATACATCATCATCACACCTAAACATTGAGACCCCTTACGATTAGTTGTGTATTTAGATTTTAGATAAATGAAAAAGATCTATGTTACTAACAGATCGCTTTTGGTTGTTTAGTTGTCAATTTTCATATAATGTCACCAGGTTTGCATTACGTCAGAATTGCATCATATCGATTAAAGTTTAGCTTAGCGTTGTGCGGCGTAATCACCCCGCAGGGCTCTGTACAGATCAAAATCATAGCGTATACATGTATAATTTATATATTTCAGTATATCATTCATCGTGGATATTATACAAATGTTTATAAATATACTTTTCTTTTGTTTCAGGTTATTGTTTATTTAAGGAATTCTGTGAACAATGTTCGGAGGAACCGGTGCCACAATTAAAATTTTACGAAGAGGTGAGTATTTATTTAGATTATTTTTGATACCAAAGTTACAATTTATTTGTGCAATAAAGATATTAAATAAAGTTTAATCTGCAAAAAAAATCAGGGACTAGTAAATACTTATTATATTGCATTATTTACCTAATATTTTTTTTAAGAAAATAAAATACTAAACTATTTTATTATTTATAAAATTTGTTAATTAAAATGAGCAAATTTGCTATTTATCATAACTTATTGACTAAAGCTAATATTTAATTTGGTATTCCCCTTATATAGGGGCTTTCAACAAGAACTTGTTTTCTAAAACAAAATATTTAGATGAAGATGTTTTTTTTTATTGAATTACAAAGAGAAAAGTTCGGCAATTATGAATGAAAAATGATATATGGCAAATGTCCATCACAAGATCGATTCTTTCATCAAAGTTTTTAATCACTTTTTGACAAAATGGCGGGACGGGACTATTTCGTTAATCACATCACTGATTTTGATTTTAACGGCTGCAATCGATTAAAATGGCTCCGTATAAACTCTGTCATAACATAGCCCCACAAAAAAAAATGCAGTGGTGTTAAATCACACGATCTGGCTGTCCACTTAACAGCTGAGTTTCGTGAAATTATGCGATCGGGAAATCTGGTTTGCAACAAATTGATCGTTTCATTGGCTGTGTGACATGTGCCACAGTCCTGTTGAAACCACATGTCAGTGATATCCACGTCATCAATAATAGCGGTCTCAGAAGGACGATTATGTTGTCCGAAAATATCACGAATTTGACGAAATGTAACTTTAACAGAACCATCATTTTCATAGTGGATTTTAATTATTTTAATGCGATTTTCAAGCGAAATTGAATTCATTGTAACAATTGCCAATGCATCTACTACGAATACGTCAAAAAACTAAATGTCGAAACTGTCCAATAAAAACTAAACCTTTCTTGAAACATAACTACATAAATAGGTCTATATTATTCTTCAGTGTCCATTATATGAAGTGTCTATTATATGTTTTTGTTTCAGATAAAACTATATGAAAAACAAGAATGTCCTGAAGAGAGGCGGCGGATCGCGAGGGACATTTACGACAACTTTATTATGAAGGAATTATTAGCGCACTCCCATGTGAGTACCTACACCTAAGTTTATAATTATATTACCCACAACACTGTGCTTCGAGAATTGCTGTCACGAAAGAAATATTTTCGTGCAATAACCCGACCCTACTTTTCTTTTTCTCTCGCCTCTAACAAACTGCCGATTGGCTAAGCCTTAAGCGTCTGATGAGGCTCTTCGATGCTCATGCTGATTCAACTGCAAATTATCTGCCAAGTACCAGCAGTAGTACCTCCGCGCATGACGGTGAGTCGGTAACGCTACCATACACATCTATGTAAACCTTCCCCCCGACCCTCAATAAGAGAAAGAGCACGTATGAGATTATACATACAATTTAGGCACCAAACGACTTTCGGGACAAATTTTCTACCCCAAACGGTATCTTTTATTAAAGAGAAAATAAACGATGACTGTAGGTACGTTTTAATTTTTTTAATTTTCTGTTTTGATATTTTATTGAAATTATTTTTATCTGAGGGATTTTTTTAGCGATTTTTTTCGGATTCCAGGGATTGTTTTTTTTTCATATACCAAACTTAAAAAAAAGAAAAACGTATGAGCCTAGATATGAGACACGCCTCCAAAAATTATAAAAATCTATGAATATAATTATCTCACCCACAATATTGCTTCTAGATTGTAGCGAGCAAAAGTGCGATCCCGTAAGAAATGTTTTCGAACAATGATCCCAGCATTTCTTCTTCTTATTTTTCTTTCGCCCACTAATCTACTGCCGACTGGCTAAGCCTAAGTTTATAATTATTGCTTTTAGATTAGTAGATAGTAGGGTAATCGCGAATAAAATATTTTCGTACAATGGCACGTACTTACTTTTCCTTGTCACTCGCCCACTAATATACTGACTCGATTTTACTCAAGCCGTACGATCTAGTCTGTAATATATTAGTGCGCAAGCGATAGTCAGTGATAAGTCAAGTCATGTCATTTTACTATATTCTTCCTGCTCTGCGACTGTACTTTAAGCCTAAACCTATACCTAAATCATTAATTGCGTGCGATTAGAGCAAGTTCAGACGTCAGTCTGAGTGGCTCGAATAATATAATATGTAGGATTTTTTAAATACATATTGCCTTGGTCACAAACTAAGCTAACATTGTACTATGTGTACGAGAAATAACGATACTAATACATATTTATATACATTAATATTTTATGTATACATTGCGACACGTGGTCCCATGTGAAAATTTGATCAGTAGAGCCTCATATTAGCCGTAAGTACAACCTTTCAAATTCACCCTGTATATGTTATTTATAAATACCCAGACCATGGCAAACTACAGAAAAACATACCACCTAATATTATTTCGCCATAATGGCAATCGAAACCACGACCTCCGGATTCAACACCAAAGGCGTAGCCACTAGACCACGGAGGCGGTCATTGGAAGATTGCGTACGTTAGCTGTGCTCAAACGTTCGCACATAACGGCTCATACGCTTGAGTGGGCTCACGTGGATGGATACAAGGGTACATTTTATTCCTATAGTATAATGATATAATGTTGAGATATTATTCTAAGTTTACTCGTGTTTTGTATAAAATGTAGGTAGGTACTATCCGCTATTGTAGCGTGATCCGATTGTATGTGGCTTTACAGTGCAATAGTGTGAGTTTTTTTAACGTTTACTTTCGCGTTAACTATACTACCGCGTTAACATTTTGACCAATCACACGTCCGTATTTCTAGTTCTCAAAATTCCCGCTTGGAGCGCTGAACCATTTCCCATACAAATTTTAGTTAACTTAACTTAAACGCAAAGTAATTGTTAGAAAACTCACACTAGGGGTACAGTACAGTACAGTAAACCCTACGACTCTGTTATCTGTTTAAATAATTACAACTAAGTATTATTTCTATAACAAACTTATTAATAACTAATTGTGCTTCGATACGTTTAATTTAAGTGAAATCGGAATGAGAAAAAATACTAGCCTATCGAGTATTATTTAGAATTTAGATAATAAATTTAATAGAGATTTTTATTGAAGATGGCTGGAGTAGTTTTTGATTTTATCCACATCTTTTATTTTTATAATAAGCACCTATAGATAAAAATAATTATAAATTGATATTATTAATATTTTATTTTATTTTATTAATACTAACACTGTCCCGGCCCGGTTAACACGTAATTATAAAAAAAACACTATACCCTGATACTGTCCCGGCCCGACTAACACGTAATTATAAAAAACACTATACCCTGATACTGTCCCGGCCCGACTAACACGTAATTATAAAAAACACTATACCCTGATACTGTCCCGGCCCGGTTAACACGTAATTATAAAAAAATACTATAACCTGATGCTGTCCCGGCCCGGTTAACACGTAATTAAAAAAAAACACTATACCCTGATACTGTCCCGGCCCGACTAACACGTAATTATAAAAAACACTATACCCTGATACTGTCCCGGCCCGACTAACACGTAATTAAAAAAAAAACACTAGGTATACCCTGATACTGTCCCGGCCCGGTTAACATGTAATTAAAAAAAAACATACCTATTTATTTAATTTAAAAAAAAGCCTATCGCCCAATTGTAAAACTAAATGGTTTAGTTTTTTCTTCAGACTATTTACAATCGATACCGGTGTACGATTCCACTGACTAAGCCCTTTGTTTGTATGTTGTCCTACTTAATTTATCGTACATACTATATATTCTTGATAATTTATGCTACGTTATGTCCTTCAATATTTCGGGGATGTTTTCTACGAGGCTTTTAGTAATAAATATTGGCGCAATTAGGTTTTAGCTAATTATATATCGTCATTGATGATGATAGATGGGATTAATTAGTTAGTAAAATTGTTAAAAAATAAAAAAGCGGCCCCAGCCGCTTAAAGGTTAAGTCACTGCGCAACTGATAACAAGGTTAAGCAGATGACAACAAGGCCGGCCTGGGATGGGTGACCGTTTTATACAACGAGGCTATTTCATCATAAACACCGCAACAAGCTCGCCACTTATTCGGTATTGCCTCCGAATACCATCGGCGAAATGAGGACTGGTTAATCCCTCCGCTGGGTACCCTGAGTATTGGTTGATTCCTATCTACAGTATTAGAGCTACAGATAAAGTTTACGTCCTTAACTTGACAGTCCTCAACATTTTATAATTGAGTGGTTTAATATACTGTTGCCTGGAGACTTCACCGAGCCCCTGAATGGTCCGGCTGTCGTCTCCGTGGTCAGAGAACCTTGTGATTACCCGAGTAACGCATTCTATTTAGAATCTACCCCAAAAACTTCAATAGAAAGAAACTGTACAATTTGTGATAAGGATATTTCACTACAATTGGTCGAGTGGATAGATTGATGCCCGATTTCGCCAACTCTAAGGGAGCCCCTAACAAAGTTAAAGGACAATTAATGACAGTTGTTTCATAGCAAATATGTCAAAATTCTTATTTAGGGGCTCCTTAGAGTTAGGGATCGTTGGTGAAATCGGGCAAGAGACTAACAAAATTTTGGGAGCTGAAAAAATTGTTTACTTTCAGAACATCTTGTACAGGTTTTTGATGAAACCTCTTAGGTACCTCCTTACACCCCGTTTGGGCAATTCGTTGACTGGACTATATTTCCCAAGATTCAAAATAGGTCAAAAAACTTCTCGCAGTCATATATCTGGTATTTCTGGTATATCTTCATGTCTAGAGCTGAAATATTTAATGAGCGTGATAATAACTTTAATGTAAGTTAAATTATTATATTTATTACTATTATATTTTGTATCATATTATAAATACATTTATCCATGGTTATCACGAAGAATATTGGCGTCGGATTGACTATATCCGACTTATGTTGAGTGTAAACCTTTTTGGTCTATATTAATTAACTAGCTGAAACGCGCAACTTCGTCTATGTAACTTTAACCGTTTACCCAGCGCGCACGCAACGGAAGCTCTCAGGAACAAATTTTCCCCGTTTTCCCAACAATTTTTCATTGATGCTCAGCTACTATTGGTCGTACCGTGATGTTATATATAGCTTTATAGCCTTTCTCGATCCATCAATAAAATCGGTTCAGTAGATCCAGAGATTACCCCTTACAACCTCACAAACTTTACCTCTTTATAATATTAGTATAGATTTAAATTTAATACTATGTTTAATTTGTAAAATAATAATATAATATAATAATATGTAGGACAATTTACACAATATTGCTTTGGTCACGAATTAAGCACTATTAATAGGCTTGTACTATGTGTACCAGAAGCAACAATATAATACATATAATATTTTATAAACAACCAGACCATGAAAAACTGTACAGACAAAATGTACTATATTTTTTTATCATGGGTGGGAATCGAACCCACGACCTCCGGATGCAACGCCACAGGCGCAACCACTAGTCTACGGAGGCTGTCTAAAATAGTACTAAATAAATGTTTTCTTTCTTTTTACAAAAGTAAAATGCAAAAACAGTTTTGTTATCGGGGCGTTACTAACTAAAGCTTTATAATATGAGTACGGGATACAAAAGGGAAGAACTGAGTGAGTGAAGGTACTCGCTCTGTTTACCGATTGAGGTCAGGTAGCTTCAGGGTTTCGTGTTCTTCACGCCCACCACAAATTATTATGTTTTAAAATAAACCTTACCAAATTTGTAAGCCACGTTGCGTAGGTTTATTTGCTTACTAACAGTATAATTTAAAGTGTAAGTACTTATTTACTGAGTAAGTTTTCGTAGGTAATTGATATACTTAAAATGTAATTTGGAGTTTGAAATATTATATTTATATAAAAGTAAAAAAAGCTAGAAAAGAGAATTTGTTTACGTCCGCATTTGGAATCTTTTTGGGCAATAAAGTTTTTAAATAAATTATAAATTATTTAGTCAATAAAAACTATTTTTTTATAAAGACTTAGGCAATTGAAAACACAATTACTGGTTTTATAGCAATATCTGCGTTATGCACGTTATTTTCTGGGAAAATGTCCCAAATTTACATACTTTGTACACGTATAAAAAAAAAGGAATTCTTCAGCAAAGAATACACATGTTCTCAGTATTTTATTTCAATACAAATATTTTTTTAAACAAAGGTCTTAATCCAAAATAACGTTAATAAATATCTGTAGAGATTTACATGAAATAATTAATTTTAAAATTTGATAACTAAAAAAAAGTTTATGAAGTGATAAGATAATAAGTCAAATAAATTTATCTGACGATTGAAGAATCAGTCCTAAAGTAATAAACTTGACTATATATGTAATTTTTTTTCCAATAAATAATTGTAAATAAATTAATATTTGTCTTGACTTGATTGTTTTAATCCAATAATTTGTTTTTATTTGTGTAATTGTTATTTAAACAAACAGCATTTTTTAATATTATTATTAATATCTCGAGTAAATCCCCCACTCAAGATTAATTATTTCCAAAAAAAAAATTCTGTTTGTTTATATTACGTGTTCATAATTGCGTGATTCATAAAACTGATAAACTTATGCGATAAATTTATATTTTATCTTATAATAAAAAAATGTCATTGCGCCGCCAAGCCGTCCATTTCTAGCATCATTTAGCCGCTATAGTGCAAGCGACGCCTATTCATGTTCTTTGTTCTGTTAACAACCTTCATCATTGTTAAATCATCTTTTATTAGATTATTGTAATGCCAGGATGGGTTCCTAGGGACCCGAGTTACAGGCCTAACTAAGCCTATTTCGGGCTCCAGTAAATAAAACATGTTGACCATGGCCCATGCTTCATAATGTACATAAAATCTCGATTTATAGGTATAATTTATGGATTTACTAAGTACGTACCTACCAATCACTGTAGTTGACAAAAAGATGACATAAAATGTCAAGTTTATACAACAACAAAAAAAAAAAAAAAAAAAAAAAAGTTAGGTCACATACCGGGGCTCTAATACCAAAAAAGTTAATAATGAAAATATACTTGATGGCCGGTTTTGTTGGACTGTAGACTTAAAACACTGTTAAGGGTTCAAACCCTGCACGGTGTAAATGTACCTTCAATAAGTTTGTGCAATTAAAAGTCTGCGAATGTAGAGATAGAGACAAGTGGCGTGAAGATAAATAAATAATATATATAATAAGTTCTTAAGCCAGGTAATGGATTCGCGAATTAGAACGTTTATAAACGTCAACGTTGCTTTCAGTAATATTAAAGAAGAACAAAAAAGTGGAGGTGCAAATATTACTTACTCGATAGTAATTACAGTCTATTTATAAAATATCGATTAACTTTTAAAATTACAACTAAGGTAAGATTTTTATAATCAATAATAATCGTTCTTTAGTTGTCTTTTCAAAAGTTAATCGATTTTTTATAAAGAGATTATGTAGTTAGGATCCAATGTCCTGGTTTCTTAAGAACCATGCATGTCCAACGTCTCTCTATATTAAAGTTTATTAGAAATTATGTGATTAGGATCGAGTAAGTAAAATTTATACCTGCATTTTCTTTTGTTTTCGCCAAAATAACTTTATTTACACTGAAAACAATATTTAGATCTTTTTTAGCGTTAGAGTTTCCGAATCCATTTCCTGTGCAATTAAAATACTGTTACTTATTATAAGTTCTTAAAATAAAAATCTACCTATAGGTACTTTGTTTGATAAAACGACTACTTTTACTTTGACTGTCTTTTACACATGATTTATGGTTACAACGTAAACGCAAAAATATCGTAAACCATATTTTATGATGGTTATAAATATTTTTTTGTAAAGACAAACTTAAGTGTCTTAAAAAATTGGACTAAGTGAGTTCCTATAGAGTAATCAATATATCCTAATGTATTTAGTACAATATATGAGTGGGAATGGAACCCACGACCTCCGGATACAACACCAAAGACGCAACCACTAGTCTACGGAGGCTGTCCAACAAATATCGTCGTCTAAAGCTATGGTCGATAATACAGTCAATTAATTTGTAACAGTGATGTTTTTTTTAATAAAGTATACTACCTACGTGATAGTCTAGTTGGTTAGAACTCGGACTTAAAAATACTACAGTTTTTAGGTCCCCAGTGTGTACCAATTAATTATAAATTTATGTACATTTGTTTGACAACACCAGTCTAGAGCACGTTATGCTGTCGGTCCCAGTTTTACTATACCAACTTGTGAAACTGTTTATAGATGGGTTTATTGAGTCTATTCAAATACCTATAGCGACAAACTAGTCGCTTGTTCGGTGTAGTTTGACTTATACCATCGGATACGACGAGGTGGGATTAAAACCCCTGAGGCCATCTAGGCGGTCTTGGGCGCCGTAAAGCACCCATGATATTTCCTTTTTTTTTGTATAATTTTCACAAAAATAGGTCATGCATACATATCATCACGGGTGCCTCTCGGCGCCCGAGACCGCCTGGAATGCCCAAGGGTACCCAGCGGAGGGGTTTTAATCCCACCTCGTCATAGCCGATGGTATGAGTCTACACCGAACAAGTGGCTAAGCTCGTCGCGACGTTTTGAATAAGACTCGATAACACATCTATAAACAGCTTCACAAGTTGGTATAGTGTAACTGGGAACGACAGCTTAACGTGCTCTTCGAGGCACTATAGTGGTGTTGTCAAACAAATGTACATAATTAAAAAAAAAAAAAAAACTCATTGGTACACACCGGGATTCGAACCAGAGACCTAAGTGTTTTTAAGTCCAATATCTAACCAACTCGGCCACCACGTATATAAGTAAAAATAGGTCATGATTATATTAATTATTAATGTCTTAATAAAAAAAAGCGATTGGGCAGTAAGTTCCCGGGTTGATAAAGATGTTTTTGGTTGATGAACAACGGAATCTGCGACGACACGGGTCTGCCCTTACCCCTTACCCCTGGAGGGTAATCCATTATCATTATGTATGATTATTTTCTACTAGTTCTTAACATTTTATTAAGTAAAAGGATTCGGGAACGATTTTTTTAAGAACACATAATTAACATACACTTATCATATTTTTTTTGTAGTTTTTCTTCCATAACTTTTGTTAATGAAAACTAAAATGTAATATAATTAACATTCGTTGATAAAAAGTTTTTTTTTTGTATTTAATTAAAATAAAATACATTTTATCCCTTAGCACCTAGGAAGTTATTTTTGCAGCTTATTTACTGTAATGTAAAGTAGTTACCTACTTTCTTTTTAGCGCTACAATTTTGTATATAAGAATAGTTAATATATAGGATATTTCATACTTATTTCCCTGGTCATAAACTAAGCATAAATGTTATATTTTATAAACACCCAGACCAAGGCGAACTAAAACAAGACAAACAAAAATATACTAATGCCTTAACTGTTTGCCTTGAGTGGGGAATCGAACCTACACTCTCCAGAAACAACGCCTACGACGGTGCTTAACCAACTAGACTACGAATGCGGTAATGCTCGTACATGTACATAAATACAAATATTAATATGTCTACACCAAGACATTATATGCTTTTTTATAACGTTCCTTTCACGTCTTTCTTAGGTATTTCAACTGAAATCGATTAGTTATTTCATCCTTTGATAAAGTTTTTATTCTTGTTCTTATAGAATTTTTATATATCCTATAAAATTGTCTACCAAACCTCCATAAAATGATGATGTCGTACATAAACAATATTTTATCTACATTTTGTCGACGTTGCGTCGCCACAGTCTAAATTAATAAACTTATTCGAGTAGTGAAAAGTAAAATTGTTAAACTATAGACAGGGTAGTTTCCATCTGCTTTGGACGTTTCGATTATCGTTTGCAAAGCCATCGATAATACTTGCAGGCAGGGGCGTATTTAGGTAGAGGCTCGCCCTGGGCCACTAAGGTACATATGGCCGCCATTATAGTACTTATGTTTCTAACATGCCACTAATATTATAAATATATAACTTTACTTTTTACTCAATCATGTGTAAACGGCATAACGAATTTGCATGAAATTTGGCACTAAGATAGACGAAGACCTGTAATAGGACATGGACGGCTTTTTCGAAAACATATTTTTAAGTATTGTAAAGAGAGATTTTTGACACCGGCCGGGGCCGCCCCTACAATTGGCCGCCCTGGGCATTGGCCCAATTGTAAATATGCCACTGCTTGCAGGCCGCATAAAAGGTTTTTTTTTAATGAGAGCGTGACATTTACATTTGTCATCTATCATGAACGCAAGAATAAATACGAAAGTGGAATACATCTTCTGTTTTCAGGTTTGGAAAGGTGAAGGCCTTAGGGCTCCTCCCAAGGAGGTTGTTTATACAAAGTGGTTATTTTAGCATTACTAATTTATATGGAGAAGCCAACTTTTATTTTATTTGCGACACATGGTTCCACGTAGTCTAGTTTAGAGACTCATATTAGCCTAAAGTACAACCTTCTACAGCCACCATTATACCTGTGTTTACATTTACAAAACCATTAATCTGAATATATAAGCATCAAATACTGAGAAGTAATAACAACAATAAACCTGAAGGGGAACTACAATTTTTAATAAATATTTTTATATACATATCATCATGGGTGCCTTACTACGCCCGAGACCGCCTAGACGGCCCCAGGGTACCCAGCGGAGGGGTTTTTAATCTCACCTCGACGTAGCCGATGGTATGAGTCTACACCGAACAAGCGGCTAGCTCGTCGCGATGTTTTGAATAGACTCAATAACCCACCTATAAACAGTTTCATAAGTTGGTATAGTGAAAGCGGTACCGACAGCTTAACGTGCTCTCCGAGGCACTATAGTGGTGTTGTCAAACAAACGTACATTTTTTTAAAATTAAAAACTCATTGGTACACACCGGGATTCGAACCAGGGACCTGGTGGACAGGGTGTTTTTAAGTTCAAGGTCTAACCAACTCGGCCACCACGTATATTTTTATATTTTCATACATTACCCCATACCATAACTCTTAAGCTATAATCGCTTTAAAAAGATAAACGAAGCTTATTTTATCACCGTTTATACGACCTAAGTAGGGAAAGGAAATGTTTAAAAATAAATGTCTCGTTTATGTTACTTTGCAATGTTTCTGTAGGCGACAGCAATGCCTTGAATGCACGTTACGTAGCTCCATTCATTGCTATTTCTTACCCAAGTCAGGGAGAGCGCTTCTCCTAAGAAAATAATTATACAGAGAGCGCAAAGTATAGATAATATACAGAGTGAATTTGAAAGGTTGTACTTTGGGCTAATATGAGGGTCTACTGATCAAATCGAACTACTTTTCCTATTGATCCATGTGCACAAATGCTAAAATATTGGCTACCCTTACAAATTGGTCATTTTAACATAGCTAGTTTGTTTGGAGAAGGCAATTTTTGGTTTTTCATTTGCGACACTTACATGGTTCGATGCATTGTCATGGGAAAAGTAGTTCGATTTGATCAGTAGAACCTCATATATGCCCAAAGTACAACCTTTCAAAGTCAGCATGTAGGTATATTTATGTATTTAGGTGGAACATTAAACCCTTCATTTGACTATATATAAGTCATGTTTCCATTTTAGTCTGTGGATTGACCGGTTTTTAGAAGATTACTCACAAGATATCGGTGCGATTGCTGTATCAGGGTGCGATTATAAAACGGGCATTTAATTTAACGATAATGCAGCAAGGATATTAGTGTAGCCTATACTCCTCGTGTCTCTGGAGTAGATTGACGATGAAGACCACCTACTAGGTAGGTAGGTAGTTGTTTACCAGATCGTGCCTATTGGCGACCTTTCTAAAGGGCTCCCAATTTATTATATATTTTATTTATGTCGAGCGAGATTTTTGACACCGGCCTGGGCTTCTACAATTTGCCGCCCTGGGAAATGGTCCAGACTTATGTATATATGCCACTAGGAGCGACAGCTTAACGCAATCTCTGAGGCACTATAGTTATGTTGACAAACAAATGTACATACATTTTAAACTAATTCAAATGAAACTCATTACTGGTACCCACCGGGGTTTAAACCCCTTCTCTAAGTATTTTTAAGTTTACGGTCACACCAACTGGGCCAACAATGCATGAAAAGTATATTTTAGTCTTAAACCTAGCGGTCTCTGATTGGTATTACACCGAACCTGGTAGCAGTTTCGTTTTCATCACGTGCTTTGAAACAGAATTCTCGTTGCGATCCCATTTAATTTGTTTTTCTAACACTATTGGAAAATTACAACTAAGTGCAATCATTGTCGCTCTGGTGCTTTCTCGTAAATATTTAAAGCTTGATTCACGGGAAATGTACTAGGAGGATTAAAGAAAGAAATACTTTATTTATCGCGTTACAATATTTATAGTAATAAAAACTAAGTACACGGATAAAGAGAAATTTTTCTGCGAAGAATACAAATATTCTCAGACTTGACGTTTTTTTCTTAAACAAAGATAACTAAAACGATATTTTACCTAATTCAAGATTTTTTTGAATCAAGAATATGTTGTTTTCACCATGTATGAATCAATATTTGTCTTGACGATTAGAATCAATATTTGTCTTGACCAGCGCTGCAGAAACCGATTCTAAATTACTTATTAAAAAAAAATTGGATCAAAATAGGATATTATTTTGATCCATTTTTTTTAAACCTGGGTTTCTGCAGCGCTGGTGCCTAATTAAACTTACAATGAGGGTGTATTTTATTTTTTTAATATTATTTTTGAAGCCATCTAGTCTTACGCTAGTTGGTAGTATGGTTATGGGTTGTTATTTTTTACTCATGAAAAGACACGATTTGCCGTTTCATTGCACGTTTAATTTCGATATTCAGATATCACGCAAATTAAAAACAAAAGATGCACTAACTACATTTGGACCGCATATATATTTTTGGTCTCTTCATAAAGATACAAATTAAATATTTTTGACTTTAAAGGACTCCCAGAGTGCCGAAATGCATCCCGATCTCTTGTTTCATATACCAGTAACTAGAGCTGCATTTTAATAATAATTTACATATCTAAACCACACGGTCCTATTTTTCCAAATATGAAATGGTTCCAGTAAAATTTTATGGAATTTTGAAATGTTATAAATTTCGGTTTTCTAATTAAAAATCTGGTACACAATCGCTATTTCGGAGTTTCTATCGATTTTGTACAATATAACTTAGTACTTTATTGTATGACGTATACCTAGTAGAAAGCTTTGTAGGAGAGCTTTGTAACTATGAAGCACATTCACTTTGGGACCAAGTCACCAATACCATATTTTTTAAATCAAATTTTACTAAGTCCTCTGCATTTTTTTTAATACAAAGTAATATAAATTAGTCGATGACTTAGAGAAAGTCGTCGCCAAGTAAAATTTATCCCTATTTTAGACTTATATTATTCAAGCTTACCAGTTACAATTGCTGATCTTCATTCCACCTAGAACTGCAGGTCAAATTCCACTAATAATAAATACCAATTGACCAAGTCATATTTCAGTTTTAGTCTGTGGACTGTCTGTTTTCAGAAGACTACTGCATCGTCTTCTTTCAGGGTGTGATTACGAATCAGGTGGTTGATAAGGCAACGAGGCTATTAAAATTAACTCGTAATGCAATTCGTCTCTGTCGCCGCCCATTTCGTAATCACATCATTTAGCCGGTAATGGCGTTATTTAGCCGATTCCATTCATGGACTTTGGATCTGCTCACCACCAGGTTGATACAAAGATACAACAACCTAGTCCTTGATATTTAATTTGACCTGTGCTATATTTAAACGTAAAAATCTAGTTAAAGCCGTAAATCTATTATAGCTTTAGTATACAAATGTCTGCGTTGGATTCAAATCGGACGTGAGATCTGTTTTATGGGGATTTATTAAATCTGATATCTATTCTTAGATATAGATTCTTGAGGTGGTCCACATTTAGCAGGTAGAAATCAAACGCTCGGTGACCTAATTCAAATATTGAGAGGGTCATAAATAGGCCGTGTTTGTAAAAATGTCCTCCAGCATTTGTGTAGGTAGTTTGTGCACCTATGCATTATTATTCTTTTTTTTTTTTTTATATTTAATTTCAGGTTATCTATGTAATTATTTGTTTGTTTAGGATAAACACTACTGAACCGATAAAAAAAACACGATATTAGTGAGTAACATGGTCTGTATTTTATTTCGAGCCGATTTCTTTTAAATCACGGGCATTGCTAGTGTTATTAGTTAATAAATTTATTATTATTTGATAGATTAAATAAATGAGAAAGGCAAAGAAGTATAGCTAAAAAATCATTAAAAATATATTCTTTTATATATTTTAATAATTTATTTAAATTGTACAACTTCGACCAACAAGTTGTATTGTCGATCGAAGTTGTACAGCATCCTTGTATAATAAATTGTAGAGTATCATTCAATGTGATTTATTCTAATTTTAGATTTTTCATTGTTGCAGGACTATTCAAAAGAATGTGTAGCGCATGTGCAAAGATATTTAATGAAACATGAAGTACCACCAAATTTATTTGAGGTAAGTTTAAACTTTATTGCGATTATTTATTTATGCCTATTGGGCTCCCGAGAACCGTTTAAACGGCCTCAGGGTACCCAGCTCAGGGATTGACCCGTTCTCATTTCGCCGATGGTATTCAGAGACAACACCTAACAAGTGGCGAGCTTGTTGCGGTGTTTATGATGAAATAACCTTGATATCAGTGGTGCAGTGACTTAACCACTAGGTTGGGGTTGCTTTTTAGGTGAACCCACATATTAAAAATCTGAAACATGTAGAACTATAAATTTGTTAGGCCGACCGACCCATTTTGTTACCACAGCCCACACAGATGCTAAAACTACAGTTACATGCAAATCCGTCTTTAACGCCACCTATTTAGTAACCGTATCATTTAGACATAGTGGGGCCGACTAAGATTGTAAAACAACAATTAATTGATCAAACCCATTCATTGATTTTATAAGTCGCCTTTCCGCCAGGTAGATACAAAGTCACATTCTCCAATAAAAAAATATTATTAAAAAAAAGGTTTTCAAATATTTACCAGCCGTTTGTAACAAATACTCAAGGCGACTACTAACTCTATAATAATATAAAAAAATATGAATAAATGGAGTAGTTTTAATATAGTTTTTCATAAGCATTAACTGCCATTAATCACTGCACTGTCCAGAACGATAATTCTAGTGACTTGTCCATAAAAATCAGACGGGTTGGATGTTAACACATATGATATAACTCCGAAGTGGAATCTCTACGAGGCACAGGAGTGGTCCTTTTAGACAAAGGTCCACTTAATTTTTCCAAGAATAAATTAAGTATTTATTTATATTATATAATTTGTTAATTTGTTGTATGTTTTTAGCCTTATATAGAAGAAATATTCCATCACCTACGAGGCGAACCATTCAAACTCTTCCTAGAAAGGTGACTGTTTAATATATTCTTACTCAATTTTTCTTTTTTTATCAATGGACAGGAAAAAAACATTAATTAGTATGTTTTGTTGCAGTGACAAATACACGAGGTTTTGCCAGTGGAAGAACTTAGAACTTAATATACAATTATCTATGAACGATTTTAGCGTACATCGTATCATAGGCAGAGGCGGATTTGGAGAGGTAAAGCATTTTGTTAATAAGTAAAAATAGTTAAGGAGGAAGGATTACAAACTTGTCCAGATGGTAAGCCCTCATTCTGGATAACCAGAGTTATTGCGAGTCATTCTTTTCATAGTATTTGAAAAAAGATTTAATAACGCCCTATGTAAGAAAAGATAGATCGAAAAAGAACTGTATTTCCCTCTGCGTAAAGTTAAATAACGCGCGAAGTTGACACTCTGCACAGTTTTTGGTATTCCCACCAGTTTCACGAATGTTTCACATGAAATAACTACAAAATGATTACAAAGCGCGAATGTACTAAATTAATTGGATATCAAGGGCTATCAAAGCCAAACTCTTGACACATCATCCATACTAAATGTGTCAAATTTTGTATCCAGTTAATTTGGTAGAATAAGATCCCTGATCAAGTTAATAGAAGATGTAACGCACAAGGATCCAGACAAAAATCTTAGATTAACCTAAATTATTATTTTCTTTGATTATTTTTCTTGGTTTAATTTTGTTTTCCACAAAAGAGGGAGGACTAGATAGAGGAAACTAATTCTGGCGTAACGATAATGTCCCAGTGTGGCTGAGGAGAGGTATCATCACAGACCTGATTACTAGACAGGCGTAGTATTATATTGTCTCTAGCAAAATTCGTGCTTGCTTTTTATTTGTTATCCATCGTATTATTACGGTCCATCGTCCGTTTGTGATCTTAGTCTAATTATGGAAAACTGTGCGAAAACTCGCCTCGGAGGTTTTCGATATTGTTTATTTCACTTTAAAACTTTTAATTTCTCGGTAATTCATCAAATCATAAGACCCTTTTTCACCTATTTTTGTGACCATATAGTTCTAGTTATATTTGATGGCGATAGACAGAAGAACTACACCTGAGTCACTTAATGTAGTGAATAGTAAATAAGGATTTCTTAATGGATTTTTTTTTAAACCCTAACATCTGACTAATGTCTTTTTCACCAAACCTAAACATCGTTTCAATATAAGTTCAATTTGTTGCTAGTGTTGGAAAAATTCATATCATTCCCTGTGTTTCCTACACATCCCAGATTTATATGTCGTAGTTACGAGTACATAACCCTCTCTTCGAGTTCACTCTGTATTTTTAGCTTATACCAGTCTCTATAGGCATAATAATTGTTATTAACTGGATTTGGCCACACATTACTGGGGCCACGGACACGGCTATAAAATCCTTGTGGTAAACATACCCGACCACGAAATGATCCCAGTTGCGGCCCTCGGGTAAAATTGTACAAGTTTTAATATCATACTGGTTAGGTATACCTACATTTTTACCTTTACAAGTTTTACTGGCTTTTCTATAATTGAATTTAAAACTGGGAGATAAAACTTTTGGTTATTTAATTCTGATGATTTGTACCATAAAAAATATGACTTTTGCCAACTCCTTCATATCCTCACGCAAATAAAAAAACCCCACTCGAATTTAGTTTTATGGAATTATCCGTAGATTTTAATATCCAGATATCTGAAAATTGCTAACAATTATTATTAGGCATTAGCAGCCGTTAGATTCTACAGTTGAAGCATAAACTTCCAGAGAAGCACGAACATTCCAGAGTAACATGAACTTTTCAAAGGAGCTTGAACGCTTGATATGGGCATGAACTTTCTAGAGAAGCATGAACGGTCCAGAGGAGCATGAACCTTCTAGATAAGGATGAACCGTCTAGAGAAGCATGAACCTTCCAGAGAAGCATGAACCTACCCGAAAAGCATGAACCTTTTAGAGGAGCATGAACCTTCCAGAACGGTAATTCTGGAGAAAAGGGCTTAAACAACTTTACTTTTATTGTAAATGTAAACAGCTAATTAAATATACCACTCTTTTTTCCATAAACTAAAATTAATTATTTTGTTTCTAATATCAAACGATAAATAACAATTATAATACGAGAATTATTATATTATACTGTATTAAAAAAAACATAATTTAGCGTATATCTGGATAATTCAGATATCCGGAAAGCATGACTGATCAAAATATATCTATTTATTGTCATATTTATTTTGTTTTTTTTTTTCGCAGGTGTACGGCTGTCGGAAAGCGGACACAGGCAAAATGTACGCGATGAAGTGCCTAGACAAGAAACGGATCAAAATGAAGCAAGGCGAGACGTTAGCTCTAAATGAACGGATTATGCTCTCTCTAGTCAGTACAGGGGTAAGTCAGATTTTATCATCTACTTCCATATTGTAAAATAGTATATCTTCCATAGAGTCTTACGTGTGTTCCTCAGTAGGATGAGAGTATATTATCATTTTCTATAAGCACAGGTACGAGTAAGTCAATTACCATGCTCATTTAAATGGTATGGTACATGTGGAAAGCCAGAGAAATACATAGCTTATACTTTGTTACTCTTTATAAATGCCTATAAAAGTTACAAGAATTAAATATTTTTGACTTTGATTATTATTAATAAAAAAAAACTTCTTTAGATTTGAAGATACGAAATTTATCTTATCGGAAAAATATTCTGCAATTACTTTTTTTGTTTCCTCTTGCGTAAATAATATTTTTAAAAACCTCAATTTCAAACTTGTAGCAGTTGTAGTTATATGATCGAATTTTATTCAGCGTCATCTTTTTCAGTCTTCGTCTATCGGGTTTGATCTCCTTGGATCTAAATAAGTTAAGGTTTAACCAGATTATAGAACTAAACTAGACAGTCTAGAATAACATTAAATACTTGGAGTTTTTTTTTATTATTAAATTAAATAAAAATATATACCATCACGGGTGCCTATTTGGCTCCCGGGAACCGTTTACACGGCCTCAGGGTCCCAGCGGAGGGATTAACCCATCCTTATTTCGCCGATGGTATTCGGAGGCAACACCTAACAAGTGGCTAGCTTGTTGCGGTGTTTATGATGAAATAGCCTCGTTGTATAAAGCGGTCACCCATCCCAGGCCGGCTTTGTTGTCATCTGCTTAACCTTGTTATCAGTTGCGCAGTGACTTTACCACTAGGCTGGGGCCGCTTTTTAAATTATTAAATTAATTAAATATATAATAACTAAGCATTGTTTTAAATATAACTTACCTACTGTACACCAAAAAGGATTTACTCAAAATTAGTCAATACTTAGATATTTCATAAAACCAAGTTTCAATTCAGATCTGATGCACATGTTTTAATTTTTATTAACGTCTTCTCGGAGTCATGATTCAATTTGCCTAGAAATTACCTTATAATTGTGCTCTGCGCTACATTCTGTACGTCACACACAATATTAGATCATTGTAAATAGAATTTATAATATCTTTAGGTTCTTTTTTCTTTAACAGCATTATTATTTAAGGTTCGGTTCCAATGATACCAACTTATTCATTGTCTAGGGTACTCGTTACTTTTTGATGTAAACTTAAGTTTGCCCCTAAATATTATTTTCCTGTTTGCCCTGAATAGGTATTCCGTTTTGCCCTCAAAATAGTAGGTTTTATAAAATTCGTCTTTTGCCCCGAAAAAGCAGGTCTCTTTGCCCTCAAATTTAAAATTGAGTAAAAAACTGTTTAAATTATTATTAAACTTGTGAAACTGTTTATAGATGGGTTATTGAATCTATTCAAAACATCGCGACGAGCTAGCCACTTGTTCGGTGTAGGCTCATACCATCGGCTACGACGAGGTGAGATTAAAAACCCCTCCGCTGGGTACCCTGGGGCCGTCTAGGCGGTCTCGGGCGCTGTAAGGCACCCGTGATGATACATACATACATACTGTTTAAATTGTACAGCTAGCAAGACAATTTAAATTTAAATAATATTCACATATACTATAGAAGACAAGATAAGGTAAAATATGGTTTCTTTCTGTTATTATATTATCTTTCTGGCTAGCCTAAGGTTGTGTCCTGCATCATGTGTATCTGTATATATATTTACTTAAATAGGTAACATTTCATTTATCATTCTGCATTCTTGAATAGAATTTTCACTTTCCCAAAGGTGATTTCTGTAGTTTCTATGGAAACTTTTCTATTAAAAATAAAATAGAAGCATAGCTTCAAAGAAAAATAAACGGAAGAGTGTATGTTGATAATGTACTTTGACTTACACAAAACAAAGATACCTTCTTTTTCGGTGCAAACGACGATTTTTTTAAAAACCTACAATATTGAGGGTAAAACGGAACACCTTGAGGGCAAACAGGAAAATAATATTTAGGGGCAAACTTTTGAGTGCTATAACGGAACAAACCAAAAAAAGTACTTATAAGGTAAATAAAAAACAAAAACAAATGATATTGTCATAGGGTATGATTTCGCAAACATTATATTCGCAATAATAAAGCGTCAACGTCAATGAATCGCAAAATCCGAGAAACACTACCAATCGTGAATTTAATACTAAGAGGATAAAGGTGTAAATAATAGTGTAATTGTTCTTAAATTGCTATTATCAAATAACAAGTAATTTTGTTATTATTATAATAGGACAAAAAATTGCTCCTAACAAATAATTTACTCCTATTTTTTGTGGGCATCAAATTTCCGAATTTGCTCAGTCTTTTCCTCATTCAATATTTTCCGTCCCCATTTTATTACTCGTGGCAGTATGAAATTCACAATCTCTCAATTATCGCCGCTAAGCCCAGGTGTCGAATTTCATTTATTAAAGAGATCAAAATTCTCTGTTAGAATTTCGTTGAATTTTAAACCAGCTTGCGGTGAAATATTAACATTGTCATATTTTATTTCTACCATTCGTTGAGTTTTGTTATAATATTATTGTGTTTTTATCTCATATACAGGTTTCACGTGGGTGAAATGCCAAGCTTATTTAAATATTCTTGTATACTTATCGTTATTTTTATTTTTTTTAATATAAAAAAAAATAGCACGGCTTGTGACTTTGTATCTATCTAATAGGTGGCGTGGCATACATGTTTTTTTTTCCAATAATACAACCCGAGTACGAATGAGTTTTTTAATGTTTTTTTATTATAGGAGCACAGCATACGACCTTCAATCTGCCTGATGTTAAGCAGACCTACAAAATCTATGAATGGGGTCTATCAATAAATTTTGTTTTATAAATTCGCTCCTACTATGCCGGTTAAACGATGCGGTTACGAAATGGGTGGACGAATAAGTACATTTGTTTGACAATACCACTATAGTTTTACTATTTCAACTTGTGAAACTGTTATAATTAGTCTATAGAAACACCGCGACGAGATTGCCACTTGTTCGGTTTATAGTTGGAATACTATCGGCTCCGGTAGGAATTAAACTCTTCCGTTCGCGTCGTTTAGGCGGTCTCAAGCGCCGCAAGGCAAGTTAAAGTGATTGTAAAAGCACCTTATGGCAAAGTATATGAGGTTATTTTTTCTGTAACCATAGGTGAAAAATGTCTTGATCAGTCATATAATATAAGTCATAGATGATACGTCAACATCGTAGGTATACAATTTTCTGATTTCCTGTTGATTAGTGACTATTAAGATTAATAAAATTGATCTCAGAACAATTAATTGCCCTATTTTTTTAACGAGTGCTTATTGACTTGTTGTTTATTTCTTAATTGTTAGAATTATGAGTGTATCATCTATTATACGTTGCTCTATATCATATATTGCTTTGTTTGATATATTAATTAGTTTATTTAAAGTGCTACCTACAATAATATTATCAATATCATAAACGTTTACCTTCTTATTATTTAATCAGTTGTTTAAATATCATTTAGAGTAAGATAAACAATTGTAAAATTAAACAACAAATAGCTACTTTACTAAGTATAAACAATAATAAAAGTTTTATTTATAACATAATATTTACATCAGATGCTGTTAAATATTTATTTGGAGATATCTCCGAAATTCTTTTCAAGAGTCTTACATTTACATTTTAAAGAAATTGAAATCTTCCGTTCCATTGCTTGTATTTCTCACGACGTCGTATTTTGCCATCAGATACCAGAATGTCGACCAGGCATCCAATAGATGTTACATAAACCCTATATACTCCGATCAGGATTGAAAACTTACAACAGTATTTGATGTAGACATCAAAATGTATATCTATACTTGATGTCAGGTGATTCCTAAAATAATATTATTACAAAAAAAAAATTACTTTCGTTTAAACTAAAAATAAGGACAAGACATGAATTAGAAATGATTCACAAGTTCTGTGTTATTTTGTTTATAGTTTATTTTTGTAATAATTCTCAGTTTAAAGAAGTTTTATTCTAAAAGAACTCTTTAAAAAAAAACTCTTTTTAAGAGTTATTAGTTTTTTGACTTCATAAAGATTTACGGGAAATAAATAAGTTTGATTTCGATTTGATAACAGTGTGTTAAAAAAAAATTAATATAAATGCCGGTCAAACATAAGTGACGTTTTAATTCTATAAGTGTGTAAGTACATTCGGGTTTATTAAAAATTTTAAATATATGATAAACATCGAATGATGTCCTTAATTGTATTATATATGCGAAGAGGGGTTACACCCCTTCGTCACAGTACCTTTTATCGCTGATATCGCACCAGCTCCCAACAAAGCTTTTCGCTTCATCGTTTATTCCCTCCCTGCTTTTGTATTTCCTGACACTTACAATCTGAATGTCTAAGACCAGAGTGAATGGGATCTTACATAGTAAGCGTGGTCTCTTCGACTCCATCGTTGCTTTCCATCGGCCACGAGTACGGTATAAAAGTCCACAATTATATTCAATCTTCAATTCTGGCTGGAGTCTATAGGTTATCTTAATCTCTTATTACCTACATTCATGGTTTAGACGCTCCGTAAAACAAAGTAAATATTTTTTCCTGCTTACGTTCAGACATCTCCGTCCATCCTGTAACAAATTTATATACTCGTAGCAGATTTATTTCTCCTCCTGATCCAAACAAAATTATACTTAAGAATAAGAAGCGAAAGGTCCTAAGTTGCGTCTCCTTGAAAATAGGTTAAACGGGATGACGGTCCAGTGCGCAAACTCCACCGGTAAAGGGATGCTTTCTTAGGTCAAGTTGCTAAATATGAGGTATCGGTTAAATCGCCCGTCTAAGTCTAAAAGCTTATGTTATTTTGAAAATATTTCGACGAATTACGTTTTAGAGACCTAAGGCCGAGTTTCTGAATGTGTGGTAGCAGTTAAATCCCCTGTCAAATAGCGATGACGCACTGCATGAACTGCATCCTAAACTAATCCGTATATGGCAAAGGGAGGAAGGAAGGGAAGGGACGCGGCTACTAAATATGCCGCGTCCCTTTAATCGACTGATACCCGCAGGAGTTCGCAGATTCAGATCGGACGCAGTGCCTTAGTTTGTTACACTGGTCCACAATTTGAATTTCTTTGCTCGGGAGTGTATTTCGCAACTACGCATATAATACAATCGTTATTTCAGAGTATATATTCTCGGATTTGGAATGGATGAAATACGAACTCACTTATAAGATTTTTATCGTATAAAAAGTACCACTGTAGTACCGATTCCTATTATTTCCAAGGTAGTGAATTTCGCAACTACCCATACAAATAATACTAATATTATTTTAGAGTATATTTTCTCGGATTCGAAATCGCTTATATTTCATTTAATCGTTAATTTTTAACTTCGGTTAAAAGATATGAGCAACCGGGCCTTACTCTGATGTTTATACCTGTATTTATGATGGGTAACTCCTATTTTAATGTATTTTACTTCACAACGGTTGCGTGAGGAGATCAGTTTGTGTGAATAGTTTCCATTGTTTTCTATATGTTGGTTGTATTTATAGTTTTTTGAAATATAACTAGAGGAAATCCTGTTACCAACTGCAGAATATTTATTGAAGATCTTACATGTTTTATCTAAGATAAATTATAGTAAAAAAAAAAAATGTTTTGTATGCTTCAAGGAGATAAATCAATCTTTACTTTTTTAACAGCGTAGACTATTCAAAAATATCTGTAGAGATTTACATGAAATAAATGGTTTTTGATTAGATTTGATTAACCACAAAAGTTTTGTCTTCATTTAATATTAAATTTTTGAAGATAAAATGCAATGAAAAAAATCCTGGTGGATGGGACTCGAACCCACGAACCTCGCTATCGCGGCAAGGCGCTCAACCGCTGAGCCAACCAGGTTCGTCACCCCTTACGAATTTTGTCATTGCTTGTTATATACTTATACACAGACGCCCTCTATTAACTTTCTTCTAATAACTCTTTACGAGTGAAGTTAGAAGTCCTAGTTTCTAATACTAGACGGCAGTGGAGTGTGTTTTTTATTTTAACTTTTTTTCAGTATTTTTTATTTATGCATTTTTATTTAAAAAATATTAAAGTTTTTATTTAAGACACACTCTTATACATACACACATAATATATACATATTCAATCCAAAACCTAATTATAAATTGTTCCACTATTGTTACGCTATATTTGTTACTGACCCCTGTAACACAGGGTATCCTAGCACAGGGGTCAGGGGTCTTAATAAATTCATGTAATAAAACTAATTTATGAAATAAGGAACATAACTAACATTTGTATTTTATTATTTGTAATTTTGTTAAACTCGGTAACTCTGCTAGTGTGCTGGGAACGATGCCGAATGACCCAATCTTGGAGGATTTGTATTTATTATAAAATGTTTCCTATATATTATAACAATTATTATGTTTAGGGTGTTATTTTATAGGCAGGTCGTTTATTTTTATATCTTATCGTTTATTATTAGGTTTTCTTTTATTATTTTGTTATATTTAGGTAGTTTAATTTATATTAATTTTTTTATTTCTTAAAAAAGTTTAAAATATTTTGTTAAATATTTTTGGATCAATAGACGTATAAAGGAACAAATTTTCCCCGCTTTCCCAACATGTTTCATTGATGCTCCTTTCCTATTGGTCATAGCGTGATGTTATATAGCCTTCCTAGATAAATTGGCTAACCAACACAATTAAATATGCCTTTTAATTATTTTAACATTGCTAGTTTTATATAGTAGTATTTAAGAACCAATTTTTTTTTAGTTAAACGCATAAAAAAATATGCAGCGCTCGCAACGAAAGCTCTCAAAAGGAACAAATTTTCCCCGTTTTCCCAACATTTTTCGTTAATGCTCCATTCCTATAGGTATCGTGATGTTATATAGCATTGCTAGACAAAATCGGTTCAGTAGTTCCAGAAATTACCCCCTACAACCACACAAACTTTACCTCTATTATATTATTAAGTATAGATTATAATTTATACGAAGGACCATAATAAGACGCTTTAGCAAAAATCGTATATATTGCGCGCGAAATTGCGAAAGAAAAACAATACAAAAGACTTACTTAATCTGCAAAGTTGATTGTGTTGTTTAATGAACATAGCTGTATCTATTGGATATGCCACCAGGGCACAGGTAACCGATATTCAGCCAATTGGACCGAAACGAATTGGTTCGCTCTCAATTTGTTATCCAATCCGCGTCCGATGCATTTTATTATTTTAACTATATTTTTCTTTTATTTTCCTATTAATATCTTTTATTCTTTGTGATTGGATCACTAAGTTACTGATAAAATGATAGGTAAAAAATTGATTGAATAAAGTTTATGAGCCAGGGAGGTTTGTATTATGACTTTTTCTATTATTTTGAACTGGTTCACATTGATAAGATGACGTCTGGATAATATGATAAATTAATATCCTGTATATTAATTTATCATATTATCATATGATGGCTTTGAAAAGATCTACTTTGGGCTAATATGAGGTTCTGCTGATCAAATCGAACAACTCTCCTCATGGAACCATGAGTCGCAAATGAAAAAAAAAATTGCCGTCTCCATACAAACTAGTAATGTTAAAATGACCAATTTGTATGGGGAAACCCAAAAGTTTTTTTTAGCCCAAAGTACATCCATTCAAATTCAACCTGTATAACCATTTTATTCTCGGAAAATAAACGAATATCTAAAATTTATATTGACATTTATGGTATTTTATTAACGGAATTATCTAGGAATTTCATCAGCATTATTGATGCTACCGATGGACTTTTGTGTCAATATACCTTTTATTTTTATTATTTTGGAGCACGGCATGCAACTTTGTCCTAATGGTGAACAAACTTACAAGGTTCATAAATGGGGTGAACATTGTATACATTGTTGTTTAAAAGTTAGTCGCTCCACTATGTCCGTAAAATGATAGGGTTATACGAAAAAGCGGTGACAAAGACTAATTTACTTTACAAATCTCCTACTATAACATCGTTGTGTAAGCGATGAACAAACCGCCCAATCCATATCGGCAACCCGAAAGCAAGGACTACCAACTTCTTTAAAACTGGTGACTTAGCCAAAACATGCCTAGGTCATTTGACGGTTTATACAACTGTATGAACAGCCTAGCGAAATTATAGAGACCTCCGGATCCACAATTAATTATTTAAAATATTATCTGCGTTAAACAAAAAAATGTATACAGGTTCAATTTGAAAGGGTGTACTTTGGGCTAATAATATAAGGTTATGCTGATCAAATCGAGCAACTTTTACCGTGAGACCATGTGTCGCAAATGAAAAATAAATTGGCTTCCCCATACAAATTGGTAATTTTAACATTACTAGTTTGTATGTAGAAGGATTTTTTTTTATTTGCGACACTTGGTTCCATGAGAAAAGTTGTTCGATTTGATCAGCAGAACCTCATATTAGCCCAAAGTACGTCCTTTCAAAGTCAGCTTGTATATTAAAACTAATATACTTTCAAAACAAATACACGGCAAAATAAGTTTATTTAAGCTACTTGTCTATGTATACGTTTATAGGATTAGAAGTATAGATAATATTTATTACGATTAATAAATATTGTTTACATAATAAAGATCGTAAACATCGTAACCCAATTTAATGTTTAGGTACACATAAATATAACGACAATACGCGACCAAAAGCTTTTCGTGACCTAAAATGTTCAGTAGGAGATGAAGGAAGAAGGCCACGGAAAGTCGCTGCAAAGTTTTACAAATCGTTGGTTTGCGACTATGATTACTGTGTTGCCAGATCCATTTTTCTAAATATGAATGTATTTTTTTTGAAAATTCACGAATTCATAACTGGTAACATTACTAGTTATGGTATGTGAAGTTACAATATTATTATTATTAACTTAAAAGTATATAATTAAAGTGGGTTAAATTAAACAAATTAGTTAGGTAGTATAGGTATAGTCAACAAATACACAGTTTAATATCGGGGCCTAAATAAAAAATAAGCGGAATAATACGTAGAAAATAACTTTTTTTTTTTAAATCACACAACTTTATTTATTTAAAAACGTGCATGCAAATAGCAATATATTTTTATTGAAATACATATTTTGAGATGGTTTTGTCGCTTTTAACATTTTATTTTCTTTTAGGACAAATCTATAAAACTCTTCATAAGACATCCGACACCGTTTTCATATATATCATAATATCCTAGAGATATTTATTACATTTGTTAGTCCATGTTACATTTGTTTGTGAAAAGCCCTTTCACTCGATGCATTCGAAATTGATGAAAAAGCAGGCCTAGCGAAAATGCCGGCTAGGCTAATCGTCGCGACGCCTTCAGTCAAAACAGTATGGATTTTGCAAAGTGACATACCTCACACCTATAATTTAGTTAGCTGACAACTATGAAAATCATTTTTGTCTGAGGCGACGCGACATGTCCCGCCTGCTTTTTCTTTAGACCCCCTAAGTAGGTTAAAAAACGGGACATCCCGCCAAAAGATAATACATCTGGCAACACTAATGATTACGTCGATGTGGAGCCGAGCTGCGGTTAGATTTCCTTTCACTATATGACCTCGTTCGGAAGTTTCATTTACGTGTGATGTTGCTTTATTCACTCATTCACTAGTTGTGCCTGCTCAATTACTGAATTTTACATCCCGATTTTAAATTTATTTTACTTTTTTTTTTGGAGCACGGCTTGGACTTTTAATCTACCTACAGAGAGGACCTACAAA
This sequence comes from Monopis laevigella, assembly GCA_947458855.1. NCBI lineage: Eukaryota > Metazoa > Arthropoda > Insecta > Lepidoptera > Tineidae > Monopis > Monopis laevigella. Next base: position 23,309,000 of record OX381580.1, on the reverse strand, counting down.
ATCCATAAATGGGGACGAATATTTCTTAACCGCACCCTCAAACACTCGATAAAAAAATTGTATGGGTGTCAAGTCGAGTACAGAACCCTTAATTGCCTATACTCGTACGTATGATTAAAGATAAAAGTTTTCCTCTTAAACAGTAAAGTTTGAATGTAAACATCCAATCTCCTAACAGTACAATCTCCTTACAATTCTTTCAGTCTCAGCTGAAAATTTCCACAAATTGAAGTGAACTTAAGTTTCACCGAAATGCACTCATCTTATCTTTATGATACGATTTGATCAGCGGTGGGCGACGCCCTGTCTGTCTGGGCTCTGGGTGGAATAGTGTAGCCACTCTATGGATTATTTCTTTAGATCCACTCTAGTAATAACTACGTACTCAACGTCTATTGAATGCACTAATCAATGTAAAGATATTGCGATCTACGACTGTTATATTATTATATTCTGTGAAGGCGATGGACGACGTACTGTCTGTGTTGTGTATACAGTCGTAGTTCATTGTTTATGGTTCCCCTCTAGTAATTACTACCTCTTATTATGTATTAAATGTACTACTCATCATTACGATGTGAGCAAAGACTACTATATTATTATATTCTGTGAAGGCGATGGACGACGTACTGTCTGTGTTGTGTATACAGTCATCGTTCATTCTTTTTAGTTCCCCTCTAATAATTGCCATCTTCTTATTGTGTATTTAAATATACTACTCATCTTTACGATGCGATCAACGACTATTACGACTATGATGACATATATTTTGAGAAGGAGATGGACGACGCCCTGTCTGTGTTCTTTCGGCAGTCATATTTAATTCTTCAGGGACTTCAGTAATTAATACCTTTTTAATTTGATTAAATGCACTACTCATATTTACGATGCAATGCGATTGATACGAGATGGCGGTGAGCGACCTTGTGTCTATGTTGTCATGGTTCATTTCTTTTATTAAAGATGCTTCTTACAAAACCTGCGAGTGAGAAACAAACAAAAAACCTCGCGCGGAATTCTTGGAAAAAATACTTTTTTTTCTATAACTTTATAACTTTCTCTATAACTTTCAAAATATTTTGAATTTTACAAAAACGCTTAGCCATGCACTAGATCTTATACATATACATAACTTATAAAAAAACATTGCTTTATAATCTGCTCTATAATGAAGTAATAGAAAATATGGGTACAAATGGAAATAACTTCGCGATTTTTTCTATCGAGACTATCGAACTTTATGCTATTACATTTATTAGAGCCAGTTACTTCTAATTATCTTGTTTTTTTTATATTTTTGTTAGGTTTGAGGTATTCTCATGATCGGAAATCTTGATTTCTTATTTGCTTTATGCGCCCTCATTGCCGCCGCCGTTATGGAACCATGTGTCGCAAATGCAAAAAAAAATGTTGGTTCCCTATACAAATTGGTCTTTTTAACATTACAAGTTTGAAGGCAATATTTTTTTTCATTTGCGGCACATGGTTCCATGGGAAAAGTTGTTGATCAGTAGAATCCCATATTAGCCCAAAGTACATCCTTTCAAAGTCACCCTGTATATGATTTCTCTCTAATAATAACCACCTTCTTGTTGTGTACTAGCTAATGCCCGCAACTTCGTGTGCGTCTGCTTTACTTTTATTATAAACGATAAAATCACCGGGCCACAAAGGTCGTCACCGGGCATGTGTTATTCGACGCGGCACGTGGTGCTATATGAATGTTTCTGTAGGTCTACCACAAGTTTTTGCAAACAATTTTACTATAGTTTACTACAGTAACTATAGACAGGAATCAACCAATAAGAGAGGTTTATTTAAAAATAAAGCGATCCTATTGGTTGATCCCTATCTATAGTTAGTACCGACTATTGTAGAAACTGTTTGCAAAAACTTTGTGGTAAAGCTACTGAAAGCGATTTTCATCAAATAAACGCTACTCCCTATTTAAAGCTTATTACCTTTCAATAAATCGATTTTGAATCCAATGAGTGCTTTTGACAAACAAACAGACAAACATTTTTTTTGTACCTTCTATTACTTATTTCTCGTGTCATCCAGTAGGTACCTTTTTTGAAAAAAAAAACTTTAATACAGTACAGAGTTTAAGACGCGACGGTTAAAGGTTGCGGTTACAAAGTGATAATGGTTAAATACGACAAACGAAATATTATAACCAGTCAGATCAATATGTTATGATTTAATTTTTAAAAGAGTTCCTATATTAAAAGCTCATGAAACCTTGTTTTTAATTAAAATTGTGTTCAGGAAAAATATAATGAGAAGTCTGCAGCTGATCAGTTTGCTATATGCATAGCACCTTCCTCTTCCCCTTCCCTTCCTCCACTCTTCACGCTTATTGGACTTAATTGGATTTGCATTCCATTAGTCGGTTCAGTATTTTGGGAGTGTTTCCATTGATTCGGAACGTAAACTCGCAAATTTTCCACCTTTTTTGTTCGGCGACTTGTAATTTATGGGTATTGGTACACAGTAAGTACACACACGTTTTTGGAACTTACTATAGGTAAAGTTTGGGTTAAGAAGGTAAGCTTCTTAAGTTAAGGACAAAAAATAGTGAATTTTATGACTTAGTTCTTAAATGAGTAGATAGGTGGCCTCCCGTTGATCATCACTTTACCAAATACTAGTAAAGTATAATAAATAAAAAATATAAACGGTAGAATTTAGCCCATCTAGGTTACCCTGTAAGAATAACCAATTCATAAGTTTTTAAAAGTTTAATTGGCAAATTAAGCATGTGACTTTGTTTGTATCCATCTACCTTAAGCAGACCCATAAATGGGGTCGATCAACACATTATTGTTTGGCAATATTGATCGCTCCCACTATGCCGACTAATTGATACGGTTACGAAATGGGACAATGTCGAATTTGGATTAAGTGCACAGGAAAGGGTTCCGCGTTCTCGAAAGTCTAAAAAGTGTAATAAAAAAAAATGTTTTGTAAAAAAAAAAGAACACGAAGTCTAGATTTTATTTACTCGATCTTAATTACATAATTTCTTTATAAAAAATATGTCTCAAAATGACAACTAAAGCAATATTTTTAGAATTATAAATCAAACTTTGGGTGTCTTTTCAAAAATGTGTACCTATATTTACACCTCTACATTCTTTTTTCATAAGTTGTGAAAAGTTGGGAAACTGGGACTGACAGGTTAAGGACACTGCATTTGTAATCGCAAACTCAGGGTTCTCCATACAAAATGAGTTTTCGCACTTCCAGTAATACCCGATTACAGAATGAAAATAATATTTTTGTCGGTCAATGTATTTATTAATATTTCTGTGTTGGGTTATTATTTTTATTTTGTTTTAAATCAGAAAAAAAAAATATAATAAGTACAAAAATTTTGATTACCCACAACAGAAAGATTTTTGCGTATAATTATGAACATGAAAAACTAAACTAAACTTCGACTAACAGCTAAGCTGTAATATTAAAACTATGTTTGTATGAGCGTCAAGTCGACTACAGACTCCTTAACGTGCTCTCGAGGTACTTTCATAAAAAAACATTGGTTCACAAACTTGGCCACCACGTATACCAAATACATATTTCCCATGATATACCATTACTATAACATGGTTGTTTTACAGGTGGACTGTCCATTCATCGTGTGTATGACGTATGCCTTCCATACACCTGACAAACTGTGCTTTATCCTGGACCTGATGAACGGCGGGGATCTACACTACCACCTAAGCCAGCATGGGGTCTTCAACGAGGCAGAGATGAAGTTCTATGCTGCCGAAGTAATATTAGGTTAGTGACTTTTGGGTTGCCTTTACTTATTTTTTATTTATTTTTTTATACCTGTCCTTAGATTTAGCTAAAGAAAATCGAAAATGGTCTAAACATTAAGTAATATTAAAGATTTAAAAAAAAAAAAAAAAAAACTGACTAATTAGTTTACATAGTCTCTTATAAAAAATCTGTAAACTTTTAAAAGACAGCTAAATTACGATTTTTTTTAACATTACACACATATTTTCACGGTCACAAACTAAGATCTAGGCTTGTACTATGTGTATCAGATGAAAACAGAGACTTTTGTTTATACTATTTAGAGATTAGAGAAATATGAATATTAATTAGTTATGTAATTATTTAACTACATTAGTTCTAAAAATAAACAATGTATAAGGAAATTTTATAAAGTGTTGTTGTGCTAATTGATTCATACATACTCAACAATGATTATTTAAATTTGATGAATCCATTGAAAAATCAAATGCGTTGAATCATAGACAACACCGTAATGACTGGACAGAACCAAAGACTATAAATAAACATTATTTTAATATGAAAAACAATAGTGTTATACTTATAAACCTAACTTAGGTGTAACACTTTTGTTTTTTTTAAATATTAACTAGTAATTAAAAAAGAAATGGAAAGAATTACAACGAAAATAAAAGTAAAAAAACAAGGAAAATTTCAATGTTAACATTAAATTACTTTATAACGAAATCTAATCTAAATATAATCGGATATAGATTTGCTTATTTACATTTTAAAATTTTGTAAGTATTTTTAATATTAGGGAAATTTTAAAATATTCCGGTTGGCATTCAGAGTTTTAAAAATTTAGTAACTTTAGGCCGTTACCTCAAAAAAGTTTTTGAGAACTTCCGTTACGCGCTGCGTAAACAGTTAAAGTTACCAGACGAAGTGACGCGGGTCAGATAGTTGTATTATATACTAGCTGTGCTCGCGACTTCGTCCGCGTGGAATAGTTATTTTTTTATCATATAAACTTTCATCCCCTATTTTATCCCCTTGGGGGTAGAATTTATCAAAATCCTTTCTTAGCGGATGCCTACGTCATAACATCTACCTGCATGCCAAATTTCAGCCCGATCCGTCTAGTGGTTTGGGCTGTGCGTTGATAGATCACTATGTCAGTCAGTCACCTTTGAGTTATATATATTTAGATTATTCTTTAATACATATTTTTTGTGTATCTTGAACCGTTTTCACGGCGCACGCAACGGAAGGCTTCAAAGATGAAATAATTTCTCCCGTTTTTTACACATTTACCACTATATCTTTGCTCCTATTGGTCGTAGCGTGATGTTATATAGCCTATAGCCTTCCTAGATAACTGGACTATCCAACACAAAAAGAATTATTCAATTCGAACCAGTAGTTTCGGAGATTAGCGCGTTCAAACAAAAAAAACAAACAAACAAACTCTTCAGCTTTATAATATTAGTATAGATTAAAGTCGAGTAAAAAGCGCGCGTTTTATTACTCGATTTTTTTTCTCTCTAAAATAAAAGTTTTCTAAGAGTAATCTTTAAATGAGCCAGCGAATCCCGTCAAGCCGTTGCAGATATTTTTATTTTGGCTGGACCGATTTTGAATCGAGTAATTATCATTAATTCCGGTCTTACAACTTTTGTCATATTTTTATTACAGTCAAGATAGATGATAAAACAAAATAACAAAACTAACAAAATAACGACTAAATTAGTCATAATATTTTAATGACCATAACGACCTACGTGTTTGACAAATGATACAACACATTTTTTCTGATACTTTCAATGATACTATGAATTTAAAAGAAGTAGATATGAGTCAGGACATCATCGGCTGTGACAATAAAAAATCCTACCAATGGGTAACCTGGGTACTCACTTCAATCGGGTTCGTATGCTCTTGAATTAACTTATCACATTTTGTAATATACTTGGCTATATGTTACTATGGATTTAATTGATCAATTTGTCTGTTTTTGTTATCCTCAATTACAAAATTCTGAACAAGAAGTTTAGGTTCGCATGTCATAGAACATGGATCACCTTGAATTTTAACGAGAATATGTCACAATGTCAAATTGAAAATTATAACTGACTAAATTTTAGCATAACCGTGTGACATTTACATTAAGCTAGCTAAGAGATTGGTATTTGTGATAAATTGTTGAGGTTCAATCTACTAATCGCTTAGTTAAGTGGGTACATATCGATTATAATAACTAAAAGATTGAAACTAGGTGTTGTTAAGTTGTGTGTTAATATGGAAATAATTGAAAAATCGTTGAAATAATTGAGACTTAAGTGCACGGGAAATGTATTCGCGAACTGGAACTTAAAAAAAAAGGACATTGGGTGTAGATTTTTCTAACTTGATCCTAATTACAGAATTTATTTATAATTTGTGTGTAAATTTTATTTAATTTCTTTATAAAAAATCTATTCAGTTATGAAATAATACCTAAACTAACATCTTAAATATATAAATTAAACTTTGGTTGTCTTTTTAAAAGATAATAGATTTATTATAAAGAGACTGTCTAATTAGGATCGATTAAGTAATATTTACACCACCACGTTCTTTTAAACTTTAATATAACTGAATTACACATATAGAAGTTTTATACGTCGAGTTCGAGAATCTCAACTTGCTCTTATTAATTAAAAAAATATGTACATTTCTTTAATGTTTAACTCATTAGTACTCACCGGGGTTTGAACCTGTGACCTAAAATATGTTGTTTTTAAGTCCTAGGTCTAACCAACTCGGCCACCACCAACTCCATAAATGGTAACAACAATTAAAAGTTCACTGTAACAAAGTTGTTTGACTAAACTTTACGAAAAGGACGAATTAGCATTATTTATTTCAAAAGCAAAAAAAGCGGATCCAGCCCAGTGGTTAAGTCATTGCGCAACTGATAACATGGTTAAGCAGATGACAATAAGGACCAGGGATGGGTGATCGCTTTATACAACGAGGCTATACCATCATATACGCCGCAACAATCCGGCGAAATGAGGACGGGTTAATCCCTCCGCTGGGTGGGTACCTTGAGGCCGGTTAAACGGTTCTCGGGAGCCAAATAGGTACCCGTGATGGTATTTATTTATTATTTTAAGTACCAAGACGGACTACTTATGATTTACATATGCCGCTAGGCATTCTCTGGTGGAGAAGTCTAGACATCACACTTTCGGAAGAAATTAAGCTTAAGAGGAGGCATAATAAAATTAAAATTGTGAACTGGGCTGGCACTTACGAACAATATAAAAAAGCAAGGCTTACTACTTCTGCGCGTGTAAGAATGGGACAAAATTATAGTGACCGGCTCTAACCTTTTATTAACTGAAAGGACGTAAGCACCATCTGGGCTAGGATCGAGTAAATAAAATCTACACCTCCATGTTTTTTAAGTATATCACTTAAAATAGAACAAATTTAGATGTTAGCCTTCGATAGGTCGGTCCCAGCTTTACTATACCAACGTGTGTAACTATTTATAGATGGGTTATGGAGGCTATATGTACACTGCGATGAACTGGGCACTTGTTGGCTTACATCGGCTGCGAGATGGCAATAAAACCCCACCGCTGGATAACTTAAGGCTTTACTTTCACACCAAGGCCCTAATTCTGGCAGTCTCGACTTACGTGTCGGTGTTGTGACCCTGACTTCCAGCAATACATATCCATACTAATATTATAAAGCTGAAGAGTTCGTTTGTTTGTTTGGTTAAACGCGCTAATCTACTGGTTCGAACTGAAAAAATCTTTTAGTGTTGCCCATTAGCCCATTTATCGAGGAAGGCTATAGGGTAAATAAAAAACGCTGCGACCGATAGGAGCGGAATAACAATGAAAAATGTTGCAAACACGGGGAATTATTATTCTTTTTGAGAACGTACGCTGCGTAAACGGTTAAAGGTTTAACATAAAACCAAATAAACGTATTTAATACCACAGGCACAAGTTTCAAACTATCCCCATACAAAAATTACCCCAGGCACAGGTCTCAAACATTCCCAATTCAAATTTTACCCCAGGCACAGGTCTAAAACCATCCCCATACAAATCGCACCCCAGGCATAGGTTTCAAACTATCCCCATACAAATCGCACCCCAGGCACAGGTCTAAAAATATCTCCAATTACAAATCTTACCCCAGGCACAGATCTCAAACTATCCCCATACAAATTTTACCCCAGGCACGGTCTCAAACTATCCCCATACATAAAATAATAAGCATAAAATCTTACATGGAAAAATAGCGTAGCTCTGCCTGCACCGCCATTTCTTACCATCTGTCATCAGTTGATGTTTTCTTTTCTAACATATCTGACCGAGCCCGACATCATCTTCAGCTATTTCAGTTTGTCTCTCTCATACACATGTATGGAAACATTGCCATCCCTATCTTAACTTGAGCCCTATTCGTACATGAACATACTGTGACATTCTATAGAATCATATAATAATATTGCATAAATGATTTACTTACGATAATTGTATTCGTCTTTGGCGACAGTCGGTGACAGATATAGAAAATTGTGAGTGTCATTTGAATACATCGAGCCGACATGCATGCAATTGGAAGCGCGAGAGTTGTCCCCTCTGTCTGATCCTTTGTACTAGGCCCAAGTTATAACTCTCCTCTCTCTATGCATACAACAAGACCCTTTCGCCACTTGATTTGACCTGACACTCGCTCGCACAGCTCGAATACCTAATAATAATTTAGGGTCAGATTAATAGTCGTTGTTAAGTAATTGTCTAATGCTTAGTCGATGGCTTCGGACTGTAAAACAGCATAATTATTAAAAAACTAAATTTTGACAGTTCCAAGCATGGCTCGGGCTAAGCAACGTCTATTAATACTACCCTTAGTGATATCCTAATGCGTTAGTATATAAATACTCAACATATGATATACTTATTTATGGTATTATTGGATTAAATAATTATTTAATTAATGGGAATAGCATTTTTTTAAATATAATAATTAAAAGTAGTAGGAGCTTAATTTTTTTAGATAAATTGGTAATAAATTTAACTCATTTTTTCGAACAAAAATGCATTGTTGCATTGACTTTGGTTACGTTCTAATGCTGGGGCCACACTAACGGGAAACGTTAATTGGAACGCCATAATGCCGTTGTAAAATTATCGGGTTAGATTATGGCTACACAAACGTTTAACGTCCAACATCTCGATAATTAACAGCGTTTCCCGTTAGTTTGGCTCCAGAATTAGGATATGTCAAAAGTAAAATAAATGCTTGGAAATAGCATTTTGGATACCACGTCAGAAACCTTTCTGCCTTTTTGTTTGTAGTATAACTTTTTTTTTAATTACAGGTTTAGAACACATGCACAAGCGAAGCATAGTGTACCGGGACTTAAAGCCGGCGAACATCTTGCTGGACGAACACGGCCACGTTCGGATATCGGACTTGGGGCTGGCGTGCGACTTCTCCAAGAAAAAACCACATGCCAGTGTGTAAGTATTACTTGATACCCATACAAACGTACTTCCGATATTACAACTTGGCTGTTGGTCGAAGTTTAATTTTTGTTTATGTTCGTAATTGTACGTAAAAATATAAGTTTTAAAAGTTTTTGAAACTCATAAAAAAAAACCTAAAACATAAAGATTAACTAAATACAATGAACGACAACAATATTATTTTAAATCTGCTCGTTAATCAAGATCATTTTGTATGGAGAATTCAGACTTCGCGATTCCTTCATCATCATCATACCAGCCTTTCACGCGTCCACTGCTTGACATAGGCCTCCCCCAAGGATCGCCACGATCGCTGTGTCCTTAAGGGCCCCGGAGTCGACTTGATGCCCATACAAACGTACTTCCAATTTACAACATGGCTGTTGGTCGAAGTTCAATTATTATTTTTATGTTGATAATTGTACGCGAAAATCTTTCTGTTGTGGGTAATACATATTATTGTATGATAATATTTTACAAGTCTTTGTTTCTGATTTTAAAAAAGAAAAAAAAAACAGGAATATTAATTAAATTCAAAAATATTATTTTAATTCTGCGACAAACAGTACCTGAGTAATACTGGTGCGAAAGCTCATATATGGAGAACGCAGACTTCACCATAGGGAATATGCATGTAACGCCAATTATTATTATTTTAATATATAATGTTCCTTTTATGTCTTTGAACATATTTACAGTAATCTATTTTATTTTGATTAGCAATTTTTTTTATAAATACTATTTAAAAGATCCATTTTTTGTAGAAACGGAACGCATTTCTAAACGCTTCGACATTAGCAAACACAGTAGTCTACAGTTTCATGTTTTCTCGGGTATTTATTGTCCGTTATTACTGATAACTTGTGATAAACAAACCTTTTGACTAACTTTTGAGGTGCAATAACATTAAACTAATATGCTTTTTGAGCACGAATGACGTCACAGAATGGCGGCTAGTGATGTACCGTTTTTCCTGCGGTAGTGGCAAATAAAGTTTAACCCCTTTTATTTTTTGTTATTACCCTTTAAAAAATGTTTAATATTTGTTTTTAGGGTCTAATGTAGTTACTCTATCAAGTAATGAAATGAAAAAAAAAACATGCATACCCTATTGCGAATGCAGTGTCCTTAAGGCTATATTTTATTATCGTAATAGGGAGAGGCTTAGTTTAACAAACTTGTGCATTTATAACTAATATTATGCAAGGTTTTATCAACAACTTGATCATAAAGAAACTGAATTGATGTTATAGTCTGTGCACGCAAGTCTGACTGTTTTACATACAGAAGACAAATGGACTGACTTACCAATGCTGCTACGTCACTCACGCAGATAATGAATGGCTGCATCTATAATATGCAACGAATGTTTCTAAAGACTTATGGCCTTACTCATCAAAACTTATTCAAGTTCTTGAACACTTTAATTATAGAAGGTTTATGCCCGATTTCATCAACTCTAATGGAGCCCCTAACAAAGTTAAGGGACAATTAATGACCGGTGTTTCATAGCAAATATGTCAAAATTCTTATTTAGGGGCTCCTTTAGAGTTAGGGATCGTTGGTGAAATCGGGCATTTGCCTCTTTTACGCATATTTATTATTGTTTCTAAGAAAAAGAGACAAAACCTTCTATAACTAAAGTTTTCTTCAAGAACTTTATGATTTTTTTATGAATGCCGGTGTTAGTCTTGGACAAAGTTTTAAGCTTTAATGTAGGTGGAAGGAAGGTCTCTATACTTCGTTAGGCCGAACGACCAGATGCCAAAACCATATGTCAATCAGTCATTTTTCGGGAGATTATTGCATCGTGTTTCTCCTTTCAGCATGCAGTTACGAAGCAGGCAGTTAATTTGACGATAAAGTAGTACTCGTAATGCAAATTCTTCTGTCGCCGCAAGTCTTTCTCAACCGCATTAGCCGGCATAGTGGGGGCGATCAATGTTGTTAAACAACAATGTATTGATCGACCTCATTCGTGGTTATTGTACAAAAGCTTAAAACTATTGTACAGAGGTGAGCTTAATGCCTTAGGCATTATCTACCGGCGTCGACAAAGACGAATTGCATTACGAGTATATTTTTTTAATATACTTGGTGCTTTATCGTCAATTCAATCACCGATTTCGTAACCGCACCCTGAAAGGAGACTTTCGGTTTTAATCTGTGGGTTCACCGATTTTTTGGAGATTACTGCATAGATTTATTTTCGAGGTAGTGAAAATAAATCTATGCAGTAATCTTCAAAAAATCGGTGAACCCACAGATTAAAACCGAAACATTTATTTATTTAAAATACTTTACACAAACTTTTGCACAAAATTACAAAAAAAATAATAAAATTGTACATAGGCGAACTTAATGCCTAAGGCATTTTCTACCAGCTAACCTTTGAGAGAGTGGAAGATTATGCATAGGGTGCAAAAGCAAATGAATAACAATTTAAAAGACATATAGCGAATAGTATATAAACTACTTAAATATTACATGTAAATAATTAAATATACATACAATACATAATATACTACTTATATAAATCATATAATATAATACATATCAAAACAAACATGACTAAATTATGTAAAAATGTTATAGTCAATACAATAAGTTGTGCGCTTGACCTCCGTAGTTGTGTTGGAGTCGTATAGGAAACGCCATGCAAATTGCCCTCTTCTAAATAAAGCCATTATATATTCCTCCCGCGTAGCATCCTTGGTCGTCTGGACTTTTACATACAATTACCGGATTCTGCATTTAGATTTAATGCAGAAGAAGTATTATTAAATTTAGTTATTAATAATAATATCATTAACTGAAGACAAATAATGAATGATCATTTTATTATTTTTAAAACATTTTATTGAATTTCCTTTCTTACCTACCCGAGTGGAATAATCTGTGGACCCGTTTATCTATATTTAAACATAAAAAAATACAGGTCTATGTCTGTATATTATAGATATTTAAAAAAAAATTTGGAATCTTTATCAGAATTTTTGTCTGTCTGTATTTTTGTATGTAATGCGTACATGAAAAACTACTGCATGAAATTTAAACCAGTTTTCACCAATATTATGTTGCTAGAGGTCTAGCTTAAAATATAGGTACATTTTAAAGTAAGAAAATATCTTATTCATAAATACGAAAGTTTGTTTGTATATTGGTATGTTTGTAACTCAATAATGCCAGAACTAGAACCAACAATAGCAAATACTTTTTTTTGTTTATAAATACCAAGCACACGAAGTTACAGGCACCGGCTTTTTTTATAAAAAAAAGTATGTTGAAACACAAGAAGTATTGAATTTTACCGAAGTGTTGAGAAGTTATATGACTATTTATCAAATATTTTAAGATTGGGTTTGAAATAGTTTTATCACAAGTTTGATAATTGGATGTTACATAAATCAAACCTAAAAGAAATGTAATTTAATAGGTAAAACGTGACGTTTAGAAGTTAATTAATCGAAACCTTAATAATATTCAAGTTACGTTTCCAACTATTAATTAACAATTATTTTATTATAGTTAGTATATGTATAATAATTAAATGATTACCAAAAGAATGAATTACAAAATGACGCGTTTTGGATTACCAAAACGCGTCTGACATATAAACAGACTACTAGACACACGTTTTGATATTTTTTTTAGTGTACCTGCCTAATAATAACCATTACAAAATGAAAACCTATAGGTAGGCGTGGATTTATTTACGTTTTGAGGTCCTTTTGAAATATGAAAAACGTAAGGTCTGGATCCTTGTTACTATTATTTAAGCAACCGAATGTGGCACAATAAGTTTTAGACCTCATTTTAGTTAATATTAAATATCGCGGCAGTCCACTGTGGCAGCCCTCAAAAATAAAACCCATCCGTGGGTACGGCCGGGTATTTGTAGCTTCATACCTAAAGCGCGGAGTGGAACACCCCTGACAGTACTATAAAGTTCATTTTTCTTTATTCACAGAGGCACCCACGGCTACATGGCACCTGAGGTCCTTTCAAAAGGCACAGGCTACGACTCCTCGGCCGACTGGTTCAGCTTTGGGTGCATGCTCTACAAGCTGCTGAAGGGTCACTCGCCGTTCCGCCAGCACAAAACCAAGGACAAGCACGAGATTGACCGCATGACTCTGACGGCAGTAAGTCTTGCTTCAACATATAAGGAACAAAATATACATGGTGACTTTGAAAGGTTGTCCTTTAGGCATTTTTTTTTGTCGGCCTTCATTTCGTAATCGCAGCATTTAGCCGGCATAGTGGGTTCGATCAATATTGTTTCATCATTATCATAGCAGCCTTTCACGCGTCCACTGCTGGACATAGGCCTCCCCGAAGGATCGCCACAACGACCGGTTCTGCGCTACCTGTAGCCATCGGCTTCCCGCGACCTTTTTCAGGTCGTCGGTCCATCTTGTGGAGGGCCTGCCTCTGCTGCGTCCTCCAGCACACGGACGCCACTCGAGGACCTTAATGCCCCAACGACCGTCCGTTCTGCGTGCTATGTCCACTGCCACTTAAGTTTGGCGATTCTGGAGGCTACTTTGGTCCTTTTGCGGATATCATCGTTTCGAATACGATCCCGCAAGGAAACGCCGAACATAGCGCGCTCCATCAAATATCGTTTATTAATATTGTTTAAGAACAATTATTGATTGACTCCATTCATGGACTTTGCAGCTCACCATCAGGTAGATACAAAGTGACATGTCGTGCTCCAATAAAAAAAATTAAAAAACTGAGGTTCTACTGATCAATTCGAACAATTTTTCACATGTAACCATGTGTAACAAATGAATAAAAATATGGTTTCTCCATACAAACTAGTAATGTTAAAATGACTAATTTGTATGGCAAACCATTTTTTTTTCATTTGCGACACATGGTTCCATGGGAAAAATTGTTCGATATAATCAGTAGAGCCTCATATTAGCTTAAAGTATAACCTTTCAAATTCACCATGTATATGCCAGCATCATATTCCATATCCATACTATCCCATCCATACATAATATAAATGTGAAAGTAACTCTGTTTGTCTGCTACGTTTTCACGCCTAAACCGCTAAACCGATTTAGATGAAATTTGGTATAGAGATAGTTTGAGACCCTGGGAAGGACATAGGGTATATCGACATAGCTGCAGGTACTGCAGATATATAGGGTATTTGTGATTTAAAAGGCCCTTAGGAAAAGTTTTTAAATACCTCAGATGGAGAAATTTGTTCTATGAAGTAAAGTTGGGTATATTAAAATGACAAAACTGTACATAAAATAAAAATATTTTTGAATTTATTTTTACTTTTTGAGTAATTTTTTTAACGTTTATTGTAATCTTTTTGGTTCCTTAAATAATTTGGTCGTATACGAAACTTACAAACTAAAATTACTTTAAAAAAAAAGTGGAGAATGGGAGGTACCTATATGGGATGGAAGTCTTATTACAGAAGATATTTAGTCTCGCAACCATTTCAGATACAAACTAGACATTTGGAATATTAATGTAACACAATTTTTTATAATTATTAACGCGTGGGAAATCGCGAGTAAAAGCTAGTTACATAATAATTTTAAAAAACATAGGAACAATTTATTGTACAACTGGTGTTGTGGCAAAAGATCATCATTTAGCATAGGCTATAACACGTAGGAGCTATTATAGCACTGATTTTCAGCTAATGCCTGTTGATATTAGTCATCTTATACAGAATCATATATTTTTTAGTATAGGCAAAAAATATGTAAAAATATGTATCTTTACATCTACTTAAATCTATACCTACAGGGTGCATTTTTCAAGTGTCCCTTCAAGGCCAAATCCTAAACTACAACGAATAGCAAAATATGCTTAAAAGAGTCTCGGGGCCGATTTTGATAAAAACTAAAACTTCGTCATTAGGTTTTTGAAAAAACTAAAACTGCATCATTAGGTTTTTTTTTAATTCATTCTCCTAGCCGGGAATCGAAGCGGTTGATTTAGAAAAAATAGCTCACCTGTATTATTGCACCAGCTAATAGTGTTGCTTAGTGTTGATCAAATGGTGGAATCTAACTTCAAACGGTAAACTAAAGGAAAGTGCTTTTCATTTAGTTTACCACTAGATATTTTTTACCAGAATTTGATATAAGTGACACTATCAGCTGGTGCAGTGAGTTTTTTTTTCTTCAAAATCAATCGGTTCGATTCCTGGCTAGGATAATGATTTTTTTAAAAACCTAATGATACATTTTTGGTTTTTATCAAATGGGCCCGAGAGCATTTTTAGCTATTCCTTGTAGTTTAGGGTTTGGCCTAGAAGGCACACTTGAAGAATTTATCCTGTATAGATAAATTAATAAATACACTGTAATGCCGAATATTGTTAGTTAATAAACTATCACCGGTATTCATAAAAACTTATTGAGTCCTTGAAGAACAAATACAAACACAAAACTAAACACTTTTTTTCAATCGTTGGTTATTAAACAGATAACTTGTATGGGGAATTAATAAATTTGACAGTTCTTCATAAAAGTAAACTACGGAATAACTTTATCGGATGATTGAAAAATTATCGCATATAATTTTAAATTTTTGAGGTCACTTCAACTGGATGCAATATAGCACCTCAGCCACCTAAATCAGTCCCCATTTTTACTTAATTAATTGTCCTTAAAACTTATCCCTAGAACTCCAAAAGCTACTATTAATATAATGGGTGTTTTAAATATTGGGTAGTTAATGCTTATTTTAGTTTCTGTCTATGTTACAGAACGTTGAACTACCGGAAACGTTTAGTCCTAGCCTCAAGAGTTTGCTGGAAGGGTTACTGCAGCGAGATATACAAAAGCGGCTGGGGTGTAAAGGCAAAGGGTAAGAATACTCTTAATACTAGAATATATTTAAAATAACTAAACTAATATAGTCACTCCTTTTTCCCACGGGGATTGGCAGAGATAAGGGAGGCGTCACCTACAATGATCCTGGCATAACTCTCTCGCTTCCTTCACATCCACATCTCATACATACATCATAGAAGCTCTACGGTTATTGGCACTACTTCCTACTTAAAATCCCCAAGTTTTTACCTGTGGTTACTCGGTGGAACTTACAGTACTAATGCCTAAAATCGCCTATAATGTCAAACATGTTCGTTGCCGCCATAATATTATGTCCTCATTTCAATCAATGCTCAAGAGCGGCCATCTTGTGTTCTCATGTTTGGAAAGGAATTTTAGGCCAGCGCCTTCCTATTATGTAATTTAATGGGTCCTACCCTATGGTGTTTAATACCTAATCGTTGTCAAGCTTTTGTGGAGGTTGGTGAAAATCCAAGTGAAACGAAGATCAATATGTGAGGGCAGCGGACGGATGAGACGGTATATGACACTAAGTTTACCTTCTGAGCATCAGCAGAACTTGGTTTTTGGATAACCCCTTCTTCAGCGTTTAGGTCAGTTACAGTCGAACCTATATTCATTATATTGCAACCCATCTGTTGCTAACTGGGCATTACCTACTATTTAATACCAGATAGATGCAGGGTCACATGTCTAGCCCCTATGTAGCAGAAGTTGATATATAATAATTATAGCCTTTATTTCTGAAAGTAGTTGATCTCGTACTCCCAGTGTATCTATCGACAAAGGCCTCCTCCCTCGCTTTCCAACACTTCTGCTTTTCTCCACCATAGATTTCCAGCTACCTTTTTAAAATCTTCATCCCACCTTATTTTTTGTCTTCCTCTATTTCTCTCAGTTGATATACATGGTGACTTTGAAAGGATGTACTTTGGGCTAATATGAGGTTCTACTGATCAATACGAACAACTTTTCCCATGGAACTTGTGATGAATGAATGTGCTTCAAATGGAAAAAAAAAATGCCTTCTCCATACCAACTAGTAATGTTAAAATGACCAATTTGTATTGGGGAGGCCAAAATTGTTTTTCATTTGCGGCACATGGTTCCATGGGAAAAATTGTTTGATTTGATCAGCAGAACCTCATATTAGCCCAAAGTACATCCTTTCAAATTCACCCCGTATATATATAATAGCTAATTGTATATTCCATTTACAATATTAGTTTACTATCTTGCTAGATTTTTTGTCTTTCTCTATTTCTCTCAGTTGATATATATATATAAATAGCTAATTGTTTATTCCATTTACAATATTAGTTTACTATCTTGCTAGATTTTTTGTCTTCCTCTATTTCTCTCAGTTGATATATGATAATCGATGCAGTAGTCTGCGGAAAACCTGTGGACCCACAGACTAAAACTGAGACTAGGCCACTTGATGGTTTTTGCATCTTTATGCATTTGTGCCGTCGTCGTGGTTTATTTAATAAAGCTTTTGTCATTACATTCGGAGGTGTGACTTTGATTCTCACTCTGAGCTATCAATATTAGCTGAGGATAACCATATTGAACGGTATATTTCAGAGCGGACGAAGTAAAGGAGCACATGTTCTTCGCCGGCATCGACTGGCAACAAGTGTACCACCAGAAGTACTCTCCGCCGCTGGTGCCGCCGCGAGGGGAGGTCAACGCCGCAGACGCCTTCGACATCGGCAGCTTCGATGAGGAAGATACTAAGGGCATCAAGGTATTTTATACTCATACAGTGTGACTAGCTTTTGTTGGACCGGCTTTGCTAGTCATATTATTTGTACAAAAAGAGTCTGTTAGTGAATAGGGTACGTAGGTACAATGTTTCATGGTTTCCTTGATTTTATTTTGTCCCCTATTCAAATGTCAAAAAATAGCTATACATGGGTACCTATTCCAATAATTTTATAAGATTCCCTTTGTCTGTTTTTGTTCTTAAAGGGAATCTTGTAAATTACATAAGATTCCCTTTGTGATCTGTCTTTCAGTATAGAGAATTTAACTTTCTAAAAAACAAGTGACTTTGTATGCACCTGATGGTAAGCATACCTACAAAGTCCATGAAAGGGGTCGATCAAGACAATGTTGTTTAACAATGTTGATCGCTCCCATTATGCCGGCTAAATGATGCGGATACAAAGACGTATTTGGCATTACGAGTCTTATTTTAATATGAGCTGCTGCACAGAAGCACAGTTTACGCTAATAATCCTCGGTCTATAGCGCATTTCAAAGATAAAGCAAGCTTATTGCAACGAGTGATGCGAAATTTTACGGAGCAGTTTGAATAGCGTGCGTAGCGACGTTATTTTTAAAACAAAAACAGCGACCAGTTAACCGCTACCACGATTTTACCAAATTTATTTTTAATTTTCAGTTAACGGAACAAGATCAGAATCAATACAAGGACTTTCCCTTGGTGATATCTGAGCGCTGGCAGGCCGAGGTCGTGGAGACGGTGTTCGAGACCATCAACCTGGAGGCAGACAAGGTGGAGCTCAAGAGGAAGGCCAAACAGAAACTTAAGTTTGATGCTGATGAGAAAGGTAATGGATGGCCTTGTGGTCCCTAGCGGTGGGGTTGTTCCTACCTTGTCGTAACGAATGGTATTTTAAGTCTACACCGATCAATTGGTCAGTTCTTCGCGGTGTTTGAAAACACTCAATAAATCATTTATAAACCGCGTATAGAGTAAGTTTGTATAGTGAAACTGGCATGAACAGCATAACGTGCCATCCGTCGCACTATAGTTGTGTTGTTAAACAAATACTTTAAAAAAAATGGATTCTTTGATCATGTAATTATTACTATTATATCTTAATTTGAAAAACTGAGTAGGCCCTTACTCAGTTTTTCGGTTTGACCAAAAGACGGCATAAGTATTACTGGGGATAGTAATGTCAAATTCCATATAAATTTACTCATAGATTAAGTAATTAATACTGAGAATATATATTTGTATACATTTACTAATCTTGTTATAAGCACAGAAGAAATAATAGTACAAGTACAGAAGCTCCACTCCGAAAGATCAATTAAATAAATAGCGACTCTTGCACCGGCACAATAAAGCTCAGTTCAGATCGCACAGCGCTAATGGCCTACATTTATATTCACCTAAAGTTGCCTCTCGGTCTATCGAGTCATTCTTTACTATTCTGACTGCGTTAGGGTTGTCTTCTTTTAAACAAAACCTAGGTTAGGTACTTAGTAGTAAGTATGTAGATCATAAAACAATTTTATTTTAGGATATCTGCTGCATAGGTATTTTAACCTAAGGAGATACGGAAGCCATAAGGCACACTACATTGTATATGAAACTAAATATTGCTTTTCGGTTTATAGGCACAGAAGAAATAATAGTAGGTACAAGTAGTATAGGTGGATATATGTATACCTTTAACAGATTGAACCTACTTACTATGTTGAAAGAAAAACTTACAAAAGCATTGCCTCAATATATTTGCTTAGTCTATGTTATTTATTATTAAGCAACCTACGCAGGTACCTAATTGGGCAAATAAATAAGTATGTACGAGCAAGTATGTAATAGTATGTATGTCTACTTATCAAAACTGCATAATATTTCTAGATATAATTTCTAGTATTTCTAGATATTTTTCTTTCTTCTCATGGTAGTGCACTAACTACTACTACTACCTATACTTATCAAACAAAACTATATAGTAATTAAATATCTAACAAAGTACGTAAATACGAGAGACTTAGATAACTATAACAAAGGACAACATTTGGTACATAGGAAAGGTGGCGAGTAAAGCTAGGTTGAATATCCGTAGCATACTGTTTTTTTAACCATACTTTCGAAATTATGTTGTTATTTTTTGAAAAAGTACAAGAGTTTTAAATCAAGTTATTTAAATTAACACATACATATATATACATATCTTCACGGGTGCCTTACGGCTCCCGAGACCGCCTGGACGGCCCCAGGGTAAGGGCTGACGCCCATACAAACTTCTTCCAATATTGGTTGTTAGTCCAAATTCAATTGTTATTTTTATGTTGGTAATTGTACGCAAAAATCTTTCTGTTGTGGGTAATAAATATTTTTGTATTATTATATTTAAAAAGTTTTTTTATGATACAATGACCGAAAAAAATATTATTTTAATTCTGCGACAAACGGTAATCAAGTATTACTGGTGTGCGAAAAAGCTCATTTTGTAAATAGAACGCATACTTCGCGATTACGAATACAGCGTCTATAAGCCAAAAATTTCTCTAGCATTGCTATAGGCGGAACGTAAGTGACATATGTATGTAAGCGAGATATTTGTGTGTTTTGACTTGAAGTAATATAAAAATGTCTTATTTTTATCTATTATTTCACAATATGTCTTCAGAATCTGACTGCATTCTCCATGGCTACATCAAGAAATTGGGCGGTACCTTCGCCAGCGGCTGGCAAACCAGATACGCCAAGCTGTATCCCAACCGCCTGGAGTTACACCTGGAGAGCTCTGCCAAGCCCGAGATGATACTGCTGGACTCTGTGGAGGATGTCTCCTCCGACTTTGTGTCAGTCAAGGGAGAGCAGAGCATCGTGCTCAAGACACGGAATGATACCAAGATTGTGCTTACTAATGCTGTGAGTTTTATCTTTAATTATACTTTATGAGTTGGTCAAAGGTGAGCATTTTGCACAAAATATAATAATAATATGAAAGCCATTGCTGTGATCACAAACTAAGCTCTAGGCTTGTACTATGCGTACCAGAAACAATGATACTAACACATATTATATTTTATAAACACCCAGCTATGACAAACTGTATAGAAAAACGTACTATTTTTTTGCCATAAGTGGGAATTGAACCCACGACTTCCGGATACTATGCCAAAGCCTATGTGGAACAATACCAAGATAATTCTATAAGAAAAAAATTGTTTAGGTAACTATGAATGTGCCATCACGTCCTTAGAACCCAGCCGTGGTCTTTTATATTACCCCTCTAGTAGTGATATGAGTCTTCTTTTTCTTTTATTCGTGGCCTCTACGCCGTATAGGCGTAATTTTGCCAATATCAAGTGTAGGGTGTTTGCAGGTAGATTTATAAAGCGGGTATAAAGTAAAAGTGGGATAATAGGATAGAAAGGAACCGGGAAAGGACTAGGGTAGAAAAGGGAATGGCGATATGACCGTATGAAAGCATACGGTATAGTCTTGCCAATATCAAGTGAAGGAGGAAAAAGAAATCGATAGTAAAATGGGTACCGCCACTTTACTGAAGATTGTGGGATTATTTAAAATAACACAAACACCGAGAACAGTAGCCCTAGTGTGAGTTTTCTTTTTAATTTTCTTTCGCGTTAACTTTACTACTGCGTTAACATTTTGACCCATCACACACTCGCATTTTTAGTTCTCAAAATTTCCGCTTGGTGTGCTGTACTATTTCCCATACAAAATTTAGTTAACTCAAACGCAAAGTAATAGTTAGAAAACTCACACTAGGGGTACAGTGCATAAATGCTACACTTCTCACACTTAATATTACTATACGAATGATTATTATACAAAATTAGTACATCTTTGCACAATAATATTCAATAAAATAAAATTTGAAAAATATAATATATACACGCGTCTACGTCTTCGGGCTACCCTCAAAGAATGTGATATTAGTCTGTACCGAACAAGTGGCTAGCTCGTCGCCGTTGGCCATTCTAATACGTCGGATTTGACAACTTTAATAGTGATGTGTCATATTCATTCAAATTGGTGTTGATTGACTGATCATCGATATCTAATCAATTAAAAACATGTCATTTAGAATATAATATTAATATTTTTATATTATTGCAAAGGGAAAATAGTCTAGAATCTTATATATTAATTAAAGTAGTATTTTTCTCCCGCCTAGGCAAACTCGCGTAGCTCATGGATGACGCGATCCATTTTGTCTGTAATTAGTGCCTGTTTAAATTGTTTGAAAGTGACCTGAAAAAGTCAGACGTGTGCTTTTCTTATATATTTTTTAATTATATTTTTTATATTTTATACAAGAATCCATTTTAAATAGGTATTATTTCTTTATATATTATATTAAACGAGGGTATTAGTTTTAAACAAAATTGATTGCTATTATTAAATTAATGAACGATTATTTGCATTGAATTGCATGGCAACACAGCACATCACTATTGTAATATATCTCAATCAAATTTAAGCATCGCTTTATTTAAAGCGCAATATTTTACTTCGGTGGTTTACATGGTTCTTCATATGTCAAATCCGACCTATTACAAAGGCCGTAGTGTAACAATAGTAGATACTAAACTTAAATATAATTGCAGGACGAAATTGGTCTCAAAGAATGGGCTATATCTCTCCGTTCGGCACACAAGTGTTCTCAAGAGTTGCTCTCGTCGATGGCCAAGAAAGCAGGTAATATATGGTTATTTAAAAATGGATTTCACAATTAAAAAGTCAAACTAAAAGCTTTTATTGCTAAAAAAAAAAATTATTATGGTTGTTTATAGTAAGTACTATTGATTGTGTAAAACCAAACAATTTTTACATTAAAAATATCATTAAAGATCCAACTAATAATGTGTGAAAGAAATAAAATGATATGAAATAATTTTATTATATTAACAATATTGCAAAAGAAACATTTGATGATCATAAATTACAATTAGAATTTAAAAATTGCTACTAATTTACTAATTTCATTTTTTTTTTTTTGATATCCATGTTTTTTTTGTTGTTTTTTTATTGGAGCACTGCATGTGATTTTGTATCCAGACCAAAAAGTCCATGAATGGGGTCAATCAATAATTGTTCTTAAACAACATTAATTGTTTACCTATGGCTAAAGATGCGATTACGAATTGGGCGGCGATAAAGACGAATTGCATTACGAGTATATTTTAATATATTCGCTGCCTAATCTTCAATTCAACCACCCATTTCGTAACCGCACACTGAAAACAGACTACCACCTCGACAAGAAATCGATGAAGTAATCTCCTGAAAACCGAATGTAACATCAAAATAAATAAACTATATTCAATTCAAGCCCATGGTATGGTCTAGGTGGAAGTGGCAGTGGACTGTATATTTTAGTAATAGATACCAGTAAAAAGCAAGGTTTCAGTATAGTTGAGGATTGCATCTTTAAAACTATTTAATCGAAATATGGACTATTTAATCGAAATATGGGGAACTGCTTCCAAAACGAATTTAAAACGCTTACAGACTACGCAAAATAAAATTGTTAAAAAAATATTTTACTATGATTACTTTACACCTACTGACGAACTTTACACTAAAACTAAACTTTTTAATATTAAACAACTTTATACACTTAACACTTGTATTCTAATAAAAAAGATTTTGTTGAACCAAGTACATTCCAACTTAATTTTCAATAAGGAGAATCCAAAATATAGCTTTAGAAGAAGAAATAACATCCATTTAAGATGGCCAAGAACTAACTATGGTAAGAAATGCATATTATTTGAAGGAGCTACATACTAAATTACCAAATGAAATAAAAAATTGTGAAAACATCAATGTGTTCAAGAATAAACTTAAATTATATATACAAAACAATGTTTAGAATAAAAAAAAAATGTTTATGCATGTCGATGCAGCTTCTTTAAACTTCCCCTGATAATTGTCTTACAGTAGAATATTTGTTAATTACTGTGTTATCCTATATTATAAATTACTTACTATATTATGTTATATATATAAAGTACCTACTTTATTTTAAATTACTTTCTATGTTATACTATGTAAATTACTAGTTATGTTATGTTATTATGTTACGATCTCGATGCAGATACTTTAATGTAAGAAAACTTTGTAAACTCAAACAAGTGAACTTAATTGTTTTTTATGAGTACCCAATAAAGATCTTTAAACACAAAACTCTACAACACTAAAATTTTACTTTTTAAATCTAATTTTATGTGATGCGTCCATTTTTGAAATTATATAGGTAAATAAATTGTAAAGCATTGCTGTTAAGCTGTATTAAGGGCTCTATAGTCGCGTTGATGCCCATACAAACGTACTTACTACGTACCAATAGCTGTTGGTCGAAGTTTAATTATTATTTTTATGTTGGTAATTACACGCTAAGGGAACGTTCAAGTATTACGTAACGCAATTTGGGAGGAGGGGGGGTCTTGTAAAACGTTACGATGCTTTACAGGGGCGGGAGGGGGTTTTCGAACAATGTGTTACGTAACGTTTTTTTTTTTATTTAAATAAAAAAAAATGGGAATTAAAATCTCCTAAGTTGGCAACCCTTTTTTATTTATTATCGCAAACGCGTTTAAAACAATAACAAAGGTATGAATTTTTTAATAATTTAAAACCGACATAAAAACCAACAAAAGTATTATTTTAATTCTGCGACAAATAGTATATATAAATCTATGCAGCGATCTCCTGATAATTGGTAAACTCATTGTACGATATAAAAAATAGGTTTCTATAGTTTTGTATGTGTATGCAGGTAAGATATACGGCGCGGACGGCGCTAAGGAGCCTCCCCCTATGCCGGCGCCGCACAACGGGAGTAACTAGCACGAGCTTCCGGCGCCTCAGAAGGCGCCAAAGATGTTCCGCCGGTCCAAGAGCGCCGCACAACTTATTAAGTAAGTTGGTCGTTGTACAGTTAAGTTGTACTGGCGGTTTGGGATTTTGTTTGTTTGGTCCAATCAAAAAAAAAATAACAAAAATTTCAAAAATAATTTAGTTATTAATAATAAGTAATAATATATAAATAAAATATATTATGGCTCATAATCTGTGGCACAGAAAGTTTTAGTCGAAAACGACAGCAATTACACAATATCTATTTTTTTGTAGCAATTTTTGTTACACATTTTTTAAGTTATATTATTTCTTATATGACAGTACTAAAAATGATTTTTTCTGATTTTAAAATAGTAAAATTGGCCCAGATTGTTATTTTATCAGTATAATGTTTGCAACTGTATAGTTTGTTAATTGTTACAAAATCCTAGATGCCAGTACAATCGTAACACCATCAATAGTTATCGTCAATTTGATATTATCGCTAAAGAACTATTGGTGGGAAATAACGACGTAGATGCGGTCACCACACGTGTTGCGACCCTGTAGCGTAGATGCTTTAACATTATTGTTAATTAGAAACGACGCGTTGATAGTTGACGACAAACACGTGTGAGTGCGGTGGAACAAAGGACAATGGTCATGATCGGTGGAGGTAGTGAGAGTGTCCGACAGACTGCCGGTAGTGTGGTCCCCTTAGCGAACACGGACAGCGAACAGGTTGCGAGTTCCAATTGTGATAGATAAATTTGTTATAAAGTGTATTAGAATTGTTCCTCGGACGGTCGACGTCAAGCAATACGTTAGCGCGAACTTAGGACTGCCAATTACTAAGTAACTACCCGCATTATTATATTATTATTGTACGAATTAATGTGATAGGTCGAACAAAAGATTAATTATTATATGTAAAAATATTTTCTTTACTTACAATAACGTTTCCATTTTGGATAATAATTGTAAACTTTTGTAATTGTTTGCACCAATTGACTTTTGTAATTAATATAACGTTCTGGATGTTTGTATTTAATTATGTAGTCTTGTAAAAAATAAATAATATTATGTAATAACTTATAAATCGAGTAGAGTTAAGTTTAGTGTATGTGTATGTGCAATAGTAAAGCGTACGGTTATAGTACAATTAGACAAGTACGTCGCTCTTACAGCTCGTGTGAGCGCGAACTAAGCGCACAACTGACCACTATTTCTTATAATTCGTCGTAATGTCGCAGTGAACTAGGTCTTGTGCAAGATATTAAATAGTTAATAAAAATAACAATATTTGACATTGACCATTATATACTAAAGTCTAATAGTTTAATTTTCGTAATAGCATACATTTTACATTCTCACACAAGGCCAAGTTTAAAAGTGACTAGAACTATATTTTTTTAGTCGGCAATACTCTCACTGACAGATCTACAAACTTATCGTGAACTATGTAATTGCTCCACAAATATTAAGAAATTTCTATTAAACCTAAAATTATGATAAATAAAAAATAAATTGCTCATATTGGAATTGAGAATTTCAAGATGGCGGCAATACTCAAGATGGCTTCGATAGTGTAATGTGCGTCACGGCGACGGCGTTCATAAATAAGTTTGTACAACTGTAACATTAAGCTCTCTTTTACTATAATCACACGAGTTAGTTTAATATAGATAACTAGTACTTAAAAATCCGCTATTATTAAATAATTTGTATTTGTGTCCATATCTATCTTCTTGTGTATATTCAGTTGAATTTTTCATCAAATAGTAAACAACTTAAAGTAGGTTCTCGATGCGGATTCGTGATTCGTTTTAGATGAATAGTTTTGTAATAAATAACATTGTAGGTGTACCCGAGGCGAATGGCCGCACTTCTATATGTTGTATTCGTTTGTAGCAATGCAACTTGTGTTCTTTATTATGGATGGAGTGCACTAATTAGCCAGTACTTTTTTAACTCAGACCTTTTGACATTTTTATAACATTTTAATAAAAGGTAATTTTTAACTTATAATATCATATGTATATTTTAATATTGTATGTTTTTTTACCGTGGCAAATTTAATTAGGAATTCAGTAATGCTCGTTAAATACAATATTTAAAAAAAATAGTTACAATTAAATAAATTATAGCGCTATAAACTTTATTTTTATGCGGCTAAAATGAAACAAAAGAAATTTATTATCGTTAAATGTAAAAAAAAAAAATACGTGTCGAATTGAGACCCTCATCCTTTATTGAAGTCGGTCAATGAAAAAAAGTTGATGTAATTTGGAGACACTTTTTGTGCTTTAAGTCATATTAATATTTTAGTATGGTCCACACTATAATAAGCAATTATTATTTTTTGCCATGGAAATAAAAAAAACATTCACTACAATAGTATCTTATCGCTGGATTTAACTACTTGGTAACTTGGTGCATCCCAGCCTATATGTCTGATGCAGGTTTAGTTTAATAATTATACATTTTATATAATCTGTTAGATGTACAAATTTTAAATTCTATAACTATTTAATTGTATTAGTATATAAATAAAAAATAAAATTACACTATAATAAAGGCTGATTTTTGAATCGTCAGATATTTCAACAGATAACTTGTATGACACAATTTGTCATACAAGTTAACTGACTAATAAAGTTTTCTGACGATAAAAAAATCTGCCCTAAATTGATTAGCAGCAATATGGGTAGTTATAGTTTTTACTTTAAATGTTTTTTTTTGTTTGTTGGACGGATTTATACAGGTTATTAAAACAATTTCATAGTCTTTCTGTTTGTTTTAATTTAAATAAATTATTAGGCACTGTCATTGTTCTATCAATGAAATGCCTAATATTGTTAAAAGAAAATTAAAGGTGAAAGTCTAATTAATAAAGGCCTTAAAAGAGTAATTATTTTGTTTGTAATAATTTATTTCCACCTTTAAATTAATAATTTGGGTAGTTGCTCTATTTACCCAAAATAATTTAAAATTATTCTAGTCATTGTTCACTATTAATTTGTATGTATATTTCTTATATCTAAATGAAGTTATATCTTTGCGATTTTTTATTGTTGAACTTTGAAATTATTTAGTATACTATTTTGCAGTATTATTATATGTAAAAACACCTACATTTTCTATTCATGTTCGTTTTTTCTTTTAACTTATTGTAAACTAGGCTGTCTTCTATAGAGGGACCACAATAGATATTTTTCATAGTACATATTATTATTAAAAATATATTATATCAAGTAAGTATTAAAGTATATAAAAGAAATCTATTACTATTTTATCAATTATTATATTCATTGTTAAAATTGGTGTTCATTTATCTATAACATTGCCAAGATATTTATAGAATTTAATTTTTATGAATTTATTTTTATTAGATTTTAGTAGGTTTCCTTTTTGTCGCATTAGCAGATTCAAACTATATAGGGTAGTTGTACCATAATATACTAAGAATACCATGGAAAAAACTACCATGTTGGCATTTTAACTTTATATCAGCCACTTAAAGCCAATATAAAATTAAGATTCCAAGTACCCTAGCCTAGTAGTTATTTATATAACACAAAATAGTAAATATTAAGTAGACGGTTTAATGTTTATATTTTAAAAGAAAATATATTCAAATCTATTATAGAGACTATTTAGATAGATAGCTAAAATATATATTTATAAGAATAATAGCTTAGCATAGAGTAATCTGAATTTGGACAATTGAAACAATAATCTGCAAACAATTTAGTAGGTAGTAATTATGTAGTAATAATATATTTTATACAAAAAACAATATAAAAACAAGATATTTTTTGTAAACCTTTAATATAATAAAGTAATTTTGTATATTTTTAATGAGGCAACAAAAACAGAAAAGTTGTAAATTAAACTAACTAAAAGTATGAAAATAATTTCTATAACTGTATATATTTTTAATATGGACAGGTAAAGGTAGTTTTTAGCGACTGTCAATCCTTAAAGTATGAAAAAATAGAGAAGTGTTGTAACACAACTTGTAGAAATCACAGACATTTAGTCTCGCTCGCACTTAATTCATATATGAGTTAGATAAATAACTACTTTTTGTTATTTTAATTTTCGAACGAAATATCAAGCAGGTTTGTCTTCGTCATATTCTGATCTCACTTGGTTGAACGCGCTAATCTCAGGAACTACTGGGGGCTATTTCATAAACGTGACAATTATAATTTGCCATCACAATTTATAATATATTGCTTGGTTTTGTTTGTTCTATGTAAATAATTCCAACTAAACTAATCAATGTATTATAAATTGTCATGGTAAATTAAAATTTATAATACATTGCTTGGTTTAGTTGAAATTATTTACTTAGAACTATCTAAACCAAGCAATGTATTATGAATTGTCATGGTAAATTACAATTGTCACGTTTATGAAATAAGCCCCAGGTCGAATAAAAAAAAAAGTTTTGGATAGCCCAGTTATCGACGAATGCTATAGGCCATATTAGATCACGCTACAACCAATAGGAGCGGAGCATCAATGAAAAATGTTGCAAAAACAGACAATTTATTGTTTTTGAGAGCTTTCATTGTGTGCGTTGCGTAAACGGTTAAAGTTACACAAACTAAGTCAACTAGCCAATAAATAAAATCTGAAAAATATGTCATCATTCATACAAAAATTCTTGACCTGTATTTGGCTTAGCTTTTCTGTCTTCAAATACCTTGTACTCTTAACATTCCGCTATCATTCTAGTTCTTTATGGATAATTATTATAATATAAATATTGCATTTCTTTTTTATATTAATATAATATATAAATAATATTATTTATAAACTTAGGATGTTATAGAAATAAAGTTGTAAATTGACTGCGCCTGCATCAGACCAATGTTACATACAGTCGGCGACATGGTGAGTTAGTTTTTTGTGTTTCGTTCAATTAAAAAAAAATACTAACACATCATTCGGCGACTGTACTTCTGTTAGTAAATATTTTTATTGTCAACCTACATTATGTGTAGTAAATTGTTTATTTAATCATTTACGCCTTTTTTTCTATTCCAATTTTACCTTATTTAAACACACAAGTAAAAAATCTGTCGATTTTTTTATTGGTAGGTATTATCTAAAATAAATTTTGTGTTAGATGTGTTTCTTATTACGTAATAAAATATATAAATTTAAACAATTAAATTTATTGCGAAATTTTTCGCCTTTTTGGAGCGTCATTACGCTTCTTTGGAGCTTCGACAGTGACAGAAAGTCGTTGTTGCTATAAATTTTGGAAAAATAATTTTGTTTTTTTAGCTCTAGTAAGGAGACAATGCACCATACAGTTTTGATGTTATATATTTTATTAAATTACATAATCTTCTTTTTTTAATTGGTAGAAATTTTAGTAAAGGAATTTTCAATATTTAATTCCTGCGGCGCACGTTGATGATATTCTGAGTATACAGAAGAAGTGAAGAGCCCGGCACGTTTAGAAAAACAATATGCTATTTGACTACATTACAAATATACTATAAATTGTGGTAATATTATCAGACAATGGCGTAAAAAACATATTTCACTTTATTTTAAACTAAAATATGTTTATCTTTTGTAGATTACACGAAATAAAATTGAATATTTTTTACAATTTTATTTATCACAAAAACATCTGTGATTATTTGATGACTGGTGACGTCACACGCAAGTAAATAAAACAATACACAGATTGTAAATCATGTGGATGAAATAGAATAGAGTATAATATCTAGAAGATTATTTAATCTGTGCTTGTTTGTTTACTTGCGTGTGACGTCACACTTGACATAGACTGCAAAACAGCGTTTTTAGCGCCATTGTGGAAATTCAAACTTTAACTTAAATTTTTATTAATAATAGAGTAGACATCCCGGAAATATCAATGTAGTGTGATTATTATGTAATGGAGAAACATATAAAACGGGTTTCAAAAAGGAGTCAAATAGCCTATTAGACGTGGCCACTGGCCATGCAGTAAAATATTAATTATTGAAGCTATTTAATGAACCATTTTTTAATCTATATTAAAAGACGCCTCGCCTAAGAAATAAAAATAAGTTTTGGACCATTCTTATCAATTATTGGTTTAATTATAGAAATGTGTGCTCAACTGTACGGATAGTCTTTTTTTTTAGACAATTTATTATTTATCTACATTTGTGAACGGGCCCTTTTTTACAAAATCATATTTTTGAAAATTAATCTTGACATATGAAAAAAAGCGAATACTGTCATTTTAATGACAACGTTTGACAACCTGATAAATTTACAAGTAAACAATAAAAATGATCATAAAATAAAAAGCAATGCAGATAGAAGATACCATTTACCTTATATCTCTCCTAACATGTATTTGTATAGGGAACCACTTCAAGGGTATAAACGAGTTGGACGTAAAGAAGGGCTATGGCACGGGAATAGGGTTGCTAGTGATGTGCCTGGTGTGCCGACAGTACTTCATACATTCCGT
The DNA here is from genome assembly GCA_947458855.1 of Monopis laevigella. Taxonomy (NCBI): domain Eukaryota; kingdom Metazoa; phylum Arthropoda; class Insecta; order Lepidoptera; family Tineidae; genus Monopis; species Monopis laevigella. Next base: position 23,277,782 of record OX381580.1, on the reverse strand, counting down.
CCTTATGGTGGCGGGAAATATTGCTATTATAAGGAACTGCGACAAACAGTAAGTACCTTTTGATAAATTGTAGACTGGTGTAAGTATCAAACTATATTTTGAAGGAATCTATTAATCCATTGATTGGATGAGCTATTTCATTTTATTAATTCAGTAGCTGTAAGGATAAATTTTTATTAGTCCGGTAATCGGACATATAAAAATATAAAAGTTTTTAAAAATATAATAAATAAATATTTTTTTAACCATTAAGAGAGGTTTATTTGAAATCTTATTGGTCGATCCCTATCTATATTACTATCGACTATAGTAGAAACTGTTTTCGATACTTGTCTATGTAGTTATTAAAAAAAAATCGAATGCAGAAGGTGGGGCTCCACTACACCTTCTAAACCTAACAACCTATATAATTCCGTTTTAAATCATTAAGCTATCCATCCAACCTATCGAATGTTTAATTAAAAAAATAATAATAATTATAGCTGGACGAATAATGAAATATTCCAGCTGCTGGGTAAACAGTTACTTCGATATACTTTTACCTTCTTGACAGTTATAGCTCAAAAATAAATTTACCTACAGTTGGTTTTAGTGAGGATTTTTCACCACAAGTGTTTTTGGGAGTTGGGTACACGTGGCTTATTAGTTCTCAAATGATCTCGATCTTTTGAGTACAGTTTCACTTTTGCGCCGCTAGAAGACGCTTTCATCGGACTGGGTTATGGGTAGGAAAAAATAGAGCTTGTTACCTAACACATACATATATTTCATCCAAACTATGGAAAACTACAGAGTGATAATCGAACCCACGACCAACTTGACCAGGGTCATGTTAAGAATCAAAACTTATGATAAAGATATTTAACTTGTATTTACAGCAGCATCCATCAAGTAAGCTTGGTGTTCACATTCCTCTACCTGCTGACCATACATTGTTACTGGAACATATCCAAGTACATGGCCTGGATGTTCCAGGGCCTGGCCCTGCGCCTGGTGGGCCTGGCCTTTGAGGTCCATTTTAGTAACATGGAACATAAAAACACCAACCGTTCCACGTCCTCGAGTCAGGCCTGGAAAGATGATTTGTTACTGGATCCTTCAGCTTTGGAGATTTTGAATTATGCTTATTTTTTTGTTGGTATACATAAGGGTAAGTTTTTGTTTATAAAAAAAGAAAGAACCTACGAAACATAGTTTACTATTTTCACCTCGAAAAAGTCGCGTGTCGCGTATTAGATAGCGCGTTCTACAGAGGCTCTACCATTGGTTTGCGCAATGTAGCAACGTAACGTATACGTATACGTGAGCAACAACCAATAGGATCGCTTTATTCAATCCTGTTATCAAAAATAAAGCGCTTGGTGTTGCTCACGTATACGTTACGTTGCTACAATGCGCAAACCCATGGTATAGAGCCTCAGATCTCTAGATGATAAATTTATAGTCTGTGCACAAAGTCGACCATTGGGATATTAAGGAGCTAATTTGTTTATCTGTCCATATTTTGGATTCTTCGGATGATAAATAGTGCATACAGTAACCCGCTGTTTTATTAAAGGAACTATATTGTCTCTATTTTGGTCAAATTACCTAGATAGGGATTGATTAACGATAATTCTCTAAGAAATTGCTTAAAGCATTAATTAAGCTCGCCTATGTACATTTTGTGCAATAAGTAAATTTTAAATCAATTAATAGATAATTATAAAATTCTTAGCGCTTTTTAATGTTATTATTTTTTGGTATTTTGGTAGTATATCATTGCCAGCAACACATCGAAAAGGTTTTTACGCACAAATGATAAATATTGACCAATGTCCTATAGGTATAATAATTATCTACATAGTAGGTATGTACATTTTAATATGCCTTCTGTTTGAAGGTCCTTATTACAACATGAAAGTGTTTAACGACTACTTTGATCTGCCATACTCCACCGTGGGAGACTGCAGAGTTGTTACTATGGATAAATTAAAAAGGATTGGTGTTTGTGTAGCTGCTTATCTTCTGCTAAGGATCAAGTTCCCTGTGAAGGTATTTTTTTCTTATAAAATACTATCTACTCTCTTTAGGTACAAGTTGATTGAGTAAATTTTTGCTTATTAAGACTGCTACATTCAGATACTTAACGGTCACTTGCAAAAACCGCAAAGTGACCGAAATGCACCGACCGGTTTCGTTACCACCGGTACTAAACCGGTCGGTATACATTTTCGCTAAAATCTGTAGCTCTACCACAGTTACGATAGTAAAAACTGTTTTTGCAGAAAGAGGTAGAGCTATTGAAGGATTTCTGCTTATGGAAGAACTATAGTAAAAGTTTCAATTTTTTTTTTATTGATGGCCTGACCATCTATCTATAATAGTAACCAGCGGCTACATTCTGTTTCTTATAACGTGAGCGTTAGATTGTCAAAATAACGATTTTCGATAAGCGCTCTCCTCCAATCAGCGAAGGTTAAAAAACTTCTCTGATCGGAGAAGAGCGCGCTAATAGTGGAAATCATTATTTGGACAATCTAACGATTACGTTATAAGAAACAGAATGTGCCCGCTGGCCTACAAAGTCAATGAATGGGATCAATCAATACATTATCTTACTATTTACAACCTACTATACTTTGACCCAACATTTAATGGACGTAGCTGTTAAATGTAGGTATACATACATATCTCCACGGGTGCCTTACGGCGCCTGAGACCGCCTAACGGCCCCAGGGTACCCAGCGGAGGGGTTTTAATCACACCTCGTCGTAGCCGATGGTATGAGTCTACACCGAACAAGTGGCTAGCTCGTCGCGATATTTTGAATTGACTCAATAACCCATCTATAAAAAGTTTCACAAGTTGGTATAGTGAAACCGGGACCGACCGCTTAACGTGCTCTCCGAGGCACTATAGTGGTATCTATATTATGCAATAATAATTGTAGTTTTGATCGTTGTAAAAATATAAAATAAACTTGAATTTTAGTTACTTATTTATCTTATCAACAATCCATTTCTTTTATTTTGACCAGTAATTTAATCACGCTAGGCTGTAAAAAGTATATAAAACCTAACTATTTATTTCTAGACATACGAAACTCAAGTATTTTACTCAAAATCAAGTTCTGAATACAGATTCTTATACAACATACCGCAATTGGCTCAGTATTTTCTACACCAACAAATTATTGTCGCATTTTGTACGTGCGTCTTTACAGAAACTGGATTCGGAATTTATCCTTCAAATTGGTTGCCACGGCCTGGATTGGGACCGACCATTCGGTATACTACCTACTTTATTACCTACTTGTTTTTTACTCTGCGTTTTTTTTACTTTTTAATTATTTAGTTAAAGCCTGGCACGGGCGTAGCCAACGTAAAGAAGGGTATGCGCGGAATTTTTGGTTATGGCTTTTTTTTTTGCTCAGAAATTATACAAATGGTAGGTATGGATATGATGGTTTAAATAAAGTAAGTGATATTAAAGAGGGCGTATTTTTTTACTCATCAAACAATTAAATTTAATAAAATATCTGCCCCCGATACTAAATACTGGCTACGCCCGTGGAGCCCGGCATGAGATATGGTGTCTGGTGGTAAGCAGATCTACAAAAAGTCCATGAATGGGGACGATCAATAAATTGTTGTTTAAGAGGGCGCATAAAGCAAATCAGAAATCTAGATCTCCGATTATGAGAATACCTCAAACCCAACAAATATAAAAAAAAACAGTAATAATACAAGATATTCAGAAGTTACTGGCTCTTTGAAAAACGTAATAGCGTAAAGTTGCTTCGATAGAAAAAAATCGCAAAGTTACCTCCATTTTTATCGATATTTCCTATTACTTAATTATAGAGCAGATTATACAGCCATGTTTTTTATAAGTTATGCATATGTATAAGAAGTGTGAAGTGCATGTAAGTTATAGCAAAAAACTATTTTTTCCAAGAATTCCGCGCGTTTATTTGCCTTTATACACCCTCCTAAAAGTATTGATGGCTCCTAATATTACGGCTAAATGATGCGGTTACAAAATGCGCGGTAACAAAGCCGGTTAGTAAGTATTACGAGTAGCTATACCAACTCGCTGTTTTATGGTCGAATGAACTGCCCGCTTTGTAATAGCCTGGAAGGAGACACAAAAACGGTAAACCACAGACTGAAACCGAATTATGATTAGATTCACTTGACTGTTTTTGCATTAGTATATATGGGCGGTAACGAAACCATTTCTCTTTATATATAAAGCGCTTCCTTAGTTTCGACGTAGGTAAATCAATATCAGAATACCTGTTTTAATTTCCGGCAAACTGGTTTCAACGATTTTTCTAACAAATTTAGATATTTTATTTAGTTTGTATAAGTGTCTGCGCAAACATACTCACTACGCCCGACTGTGTTCAACTTATTTGCCGCGTGGGAATTTCTTATAGGACCATGTTTGTTATTTTGTAACTATCTACCTGATGGTAAGCAGGCCTACAAAGTCCATGAAAGAGGTCGATCAATATATTGTTGTTCGCTCCCACCATTGTAAATTATTCCCATACAAAAATTTTAACCTTCATAGCTAGATTTGTCATTTTTGATGGAAAAACGAACGGTTACTATTATCAAAGATTGTTGTAGGTTTTAGGCTAAAGCCTGCTAAATGACGCGGTTACGAAATGAGCGAGGACAAAGACGAATTTGCATTAGGAGTCTATATTCTATTTCTTAAGTTAGAATCCCAATCTATTGCATGGCAGTTACTAAGCATCATTACCTAATATTCAAATTATCAATTTACCAAATCTTAATTGCACAATTATAGGCTATTAACTTTTACATTAATTCGATTTTAATCGGATTTTGTTAATTTATTGCCAATCAAAAGCATAGTAAACCAAACGTAAAAATCTGTAGGTAGGTACGTGGACATAAGTAGAAAGTTCGCGATAACCTTAACCTTATGGCCTTAACATTAAGGTGTATATTTACCTAACAATACATACTATACCTAGTCGTTCACCTCAGCAAATAGGTACCTCAGCCATATCTTGTAGCAAATAATAATCTTTTATTTATTAATCTTATCAGACAGAATAACAAACAAGCAGCTGATACCCAGCCACCTGATAAGGAATGTTACAACTTCTCTATGTTGGCATCCTTTGAAAATGAACGCGTACTCTTCGGACCTATGATGAAGGACAGCCTGAGGGGCTGGGATATGCCCACACAGTACTGGTTCTGGGCCTATATCTATAAATCTTTGGTTAAATCTAATAAGGAAGTTAGGTAATTTTATTTCTTCTATCTTTAACAACTGTTTTGTAGTCTAATGCCCTATTTCACCAACGATCCCTAACTTTGAAGGAGCCCCTAAATAAGAATTTTGACATATTTGCTAAACAACTGTCATTAATTGTCCCTTAACTTAGTTAGGGGCAATAATTGTCCCTTAGAGTTGGTGAAATCGGGCATTGCGGCGGGCTGAATTGCACCAGTGTCCGTTAAAGTAAATGTAACAATTAACGTTTCACATGGTGTAGAATGTTCCAGCTGTTATTTGACTTGAAAAATAAAACGAATATATTCGCCGCCATTTTTAACTTTAATTGTTACAACTACTATAACGGACCCATTGGTGCAACTGAAGCTTACATGAGATTTTGTTAAACAATCTTTCCCTCACTGTACCGTTTAAACTATAAGCTTCCACCAATAGGATCGCTTCTTTTTTCGACAGTACAAATAAAGCGATACTATTGGTAGGCTCGCAGTTTAAACTGTTCGGTACCTTCATCTATAGGTACCTTCTACAACACAGACAAGTGACAAGCTAGTCACTATATGATATATAGGTATTTGTGCCCTCAACAAATACCTAACCAGGGCCGAATCCAGTTTTGAGTGAGGAACCACAAACAGGATCGCCTTATAAAAAAAATATATATTTGATGCAATAGATTGCAATTATTTTATTGCATTAGAGATTCCGAACGTAATGACTAATGGCTATTACTTTCGCAATTTCATAATTAGCTACTAAAGTTACCGATTATTGTGTAACTTCTGAAAATCTTTGGTTTCCCCATACAAATTGTTCTTTATAACAGGTCGTGGGTTCGATTCCCACCCATGGCAAAAAATATTAGTACGTATTTCTGTACAGTTTGTCATGGTCTTGATATTTATAAAAAGATTATATGTATTATATCGTTGTTTCTGGTACACATAGTACAAGCCTAGAGCTTAGTTTGTAACCAGAGCAATTTGTGTTAATTATCCTACATATTATTATTATATTAGCCCAAAGTACATCCTTTCAGTCACCCTGTATACAAACTTATTATTTCAGAAGTGCAACGTCGTTCTTGGCGTGGACGCTGTGGTGCGGGCCTACAGTAGCCCAGATTATACTTTCTCTCACCTTATGGATTTACGTCAACTTGGAAACAGAGTACAACCAATTATATCAAACTACTTCAGTAATAACTATACAAATTTATACACAAAGCATATTAGAAATCACAATAGGTAGATTTGAACATTTTTATGAACTAAAATGACAGCTTTTACGTAAAAGGTAATACCTATTTAGTACCTATAAACATAGGTAATATTATATTGATTTTTTAAAGATAAAATGCAATGAAAAAATTAACCTAGTTGGCTCAGTGGTTGAGTACCTTGCCGCGAAAGGGAGGATCGTGGATTCGAGTCCCACGAAACCAGATTTTATTTCATTGCACTTTATTTTCAAAATTTTTTATAAAAGATTATTCTGATAATATTAAAAAATATAAACATAGGTACTAATACTCAATACAACAATAATTTTGAATAAAAAATTATTGGAGTGAGTTTTTTAAAGGAGGCTACAGACCATAGAGTTTAAAGAAAAAGGAGAAGTTTGTTTCAGAAATACGGTAACTAAATATATTAAGAGCAGCGTGTGATCAGACATTTCCCATATATTCACGACCTTTTGGTCCTAACTGTTACCCCCTCCCCTAAACTAGATTTTTATGATTTTTGGAGGCGTTATAAATATGATCTAGGTATATCTAGGCTCGTACGTTTTCTTTTTATTTAAGTTTGGTATAGCAAAAAAAATATCAACCCATGAAATTCGAAAAAAATCGCGAAAAAATCCCTCACATTAAAATAATTCCTATAAAATATCAAGACAGAAAATTAAAAAAAGGAAAACGAAACGAAAGTTATTGTTTATTCTCTCTTTAATGAAATGAGACCATTTTTCTTCAAATTCATTAAAGTTTAGGGGTAGATAACAGTTTTGGCCCGAAAGTCGTTTTGCTGCCTAAATTGTAGGTATAATCTCATAGGTGCTCTTTCTCTTATTGAGGGTCGGGGGAAGGTTTACATAAACGTATGATAGCGTTACCGACTCACCGTCATGCGGGGGGAGTTAATACTTTGCAGTTGAATCAGCATGAGCATCGAAGAGCCTCATCAGACATTCTTAATGACTACCTACATTGCTAATTATCATATATCTGGTGATGAAGTATTGAATCTAGCTGGATAAATAGTAGTTTAAATATACCTACTCTATAATAGCATGAAATAGTTTTGAATAAGGAATTTTATGTAGAATAGAGGGATAGCTTTTTGGTTCAACCACAAACTGTCATTTATGTGCATTGAATTAAAATTAGAACTTTTGTTGATATACAAACAGAATGTGTAGAATACAGGGTAAAATTTTCAATACATAAATGTGCAAAAATGCAGGTTAGTGTTTTTTTTCAAAATCAACCGGTTCGGTTCCCGGCTAGGAGAATAAATTTTTCACAAATCTAATGATCCAGTTTTAGTTTTTATCTAAATCGGTCCCGCGACTTCTTTGAGCATTTTTTTCTAATCCTTTTAGTTTAGGATTTAGCCTTGAAAGCACACTTGAAAAATTCACCCACGACTTACATAAGTAATTCGAGTCCCGCTCATGGTAAAATAAAAAAATAGTACATTTTTCTGTACAGTTTGTCATGGTCTGGGTGTTTATAAAATATTATATGTATTTTTATTGTTGTTCCTGGTACACATAGCACAAGCCTAAAGCTTAGTTTGTGACCGGAGCAATATGTGTAAATTGTCGTACATTTTTTTTTTAAATGCCTAGTAAAATATGAGGATTTTTTTAATATAATAAATTGGCGTTATTGTAAATGGCTTAATTTGATGGTTAAGTGTGAATATAATTTTGTGTTGTCTAGTTTATAAATGGGTACTTAATTGATTCAATGTTTGTTGTATTCTTGTCTTGTACTTTTTGTAAAATTGCATGCCAGAAATGGTGTTGTGTTGTAAAACATTTTACTGCAATAAATATTTCTGACGTCATAACCACAGAGGTTAGCGGCACTAAAGAATTCTTATAAGCACAACTCCTATGACTGTTATTGCAGTAAGATGGAATGTGTTTTAATGACAGTTATATACCAAAAATAATTATATTTCAGATGAAAATAGCGTGGGACATCGGCTACTCCATAATGCGATCACTCTGTGTCTTATACCTAACACCCTGTCTCCTCCTAAACGACTACAAGTCTGTGTTCAAGTACTATAACTCCATTTACTGGTCGTTCCATGTCTTACTTTTAATGTTAATAGTTGTATCAGTAGCTTTGTTTAAGAACCGAGAAACATTAATTTAATTTTGTTGTAATTTTTATTTATTTTCACACTAAAAGACGTTTCCAATATTTTACTAACGCAACCATATTAGCAGTTACAGTTACTAATCGTTTTCTTATACAAATACTTCAGATGATTTTTAACGCTTCTGTCAAAAGTTTATTTAACCAACATAAAATACAGAATTTTACAAACTTTCGGAGATTGCTTTCGTTACATTTTGAAAAATATAGGTACCTTATATAAATAATAATTATACTATTCAATCGGTTACTTATATTTCAATCGTCTCCCTGAAAGGAGACTAACGCCTCGACAATATACTCGTATAGATGCAATAGTCTCCTGAAACGTGAACCCAAAAACTAAAACCGAAAGGCCACTTATCGATCAGTCTAGGGATGTTATAGAGAGACCGAGATAATGAAATAAATATAATATAATGTGTAATAATGTTGTGTTTAGTAAATAATACAAGAATGTTTAGTAAACGTTTAATAAACTGTCAAACAAAACAACTATTATAGTTTATCACATGTTGTTATAAAATAAATATCACTGTACGTACTGATTACAATCTCTTAATCGTTGAACATTGTTACTAAAACTTAAACATACGAACACACGTGGGTTCAATATCCAGCTAGGTACATTATTATAATACAATTTTATATGGAAGACATATTTTGTACACACATACTGGGTGTTGTTTTACAATGGATTTTTTAAATGTATTAATTATCACTTATATAGGTATTTTTTTCTACAAAAAAAAAACCCTGAAAAGTAAATTATATGAATGCCTATCTAGGTATATGCTTAAAATTACCCCAACAAATACTGTCGTCGTACCAAGCAAATTCTTACGAAGCTCACGCTTTTAGCATAAAAGTTGAAGTGATTTGTAGACCTTTATTGTACTTTAAGTATAAAAAAGGTCTACAATATTTGTAAATACTTTCTAAATATTTTTTTATGGGCGACACTAATTAGAAAAAAATACGTGATTTGTAATTTTTATAACACAATATTAAAAAAATACCACTATGACAAAAAACACCCAGTATAATTTCCTTATCATGTTAGTTATACCTATATATATATATATCATATAAGACTCAAATACTTTATTGCACACTTGGTAACTAACAAACAAACACCGTTTACCTAATAAATAAAATAATAATTATTTATATAGTTAATATAAAAATATTTAATTTAATTGATGTGAATATTTAATTTAATTATTACGTCCTTCAATCACATACAATATTAATTTAATTAATATAAAATAAGACAACATAAAAAAATTAGAAAATCAATAACAAAATTGTAAAAAACATTATTTAAAAAGAAATGCAGTTAATACAAAATAATACATCAGGACTTACTCGTAGCATTGATATTATAAAGTAAAATGTTGTTTTTCTTTGTGTAAAAGTGCCCACAAATAAAAAATAATTCGCCATATTGCGGATCAAAACGGAACTAATTTATGTGTATTCTGTTAATTGCAGCGTATTTTTTTATTTTCCTGGTCAGACTATACAAAAAAAAATTTAATAATCAAGCTAAGCCCCAGAGTTTACTACAAACCGTATTATTTATATACTTGTATTATGTTGAGTATTATAGTTCTACTGCTTCTATAGTAACATCAGGCTTTTCTATAGTCAACTTATTATGAATGATTCTTAATTCTTTTAAAGATGAGGGAAGGCCACCTGCAGGTTGAATTTCTGGAAATAAAAGATTTTTTCAGTACTCAAAATTATAAATGTAATAAAACAATTTTAATTGTGCATAGTATTTTAATTTAACAATCAGAATTTAGACTTATTTCATATAGATTTTATAGTTACCTATTTATATTAATTTCTAATAGATCTACCTATAATAATTTTAAATAAACTTGGTCACTTAATAATCAACGAACAATATTTTTATTTGACCAATAGTACATACTAAAATTTTACTCTCTATTATACATTGTCTCTCTCTATTATAATATATAGTGCTCATGTTTATGGCAAGCTCTTTGTCCACAATTAGCTAAGACGTTAGACCTTTTTGCGTAAATCGGCTGACTATTTTAGCCAACCCAGCTCCTTCCAGAATGCCACAAGAAGTCCACAGTACCACAGGCCACAAGGAGCGACCTCGGTATTCCGAGGATATTTGCCCATTTTGGGTGGCTTCACAATATCCGCAATAATGTAATATAATATAGTCCTGTATGGACTTTTACTTTCAGTTTTAAGTTTTTTCAAGACCTAGAAACTAGGCTCTCCTGACAGACAACCAAATAAATATGTTATCAATTAATACATACCTCTAGCATGCGTATAGGTATCTCGTACAATAGATTGCATTGTAGATATAGAATATTCTAAAGCTAGTTTGATATCGTTATTTGTTTTGTGAGTCCAGGCCAAGAAAAGCGACGCAAACAGGTCGCCAGTGCCCGTAAATGTGGCATCAAATTTGGGTATTTCGATCTTATAGCATGATCCTGTAAATAAATAACTTGAATAAATAATGTTTGTAGTGCGGCCGGATAGTGATAACTATTAAAATATCATTTGATTAATTCAGATTAATTTCTTCGATGGATAATAACCTAAGAAACAGATTAAATAAAGTCTTCCAAAATCAGATTTTCGTGATTTTTTTATTTTATTATAGATATGTCCTCTGGCCAGGAATATTGTTGTTAGGTATTCAAATTTTTATGCGAGAACCGTACAAACTTAAAACGTTAACACTTTCTGGAATTTTAGGGATCTTTACACTGACAACAGCTTTACTGCGGCCATCTTCTGTTTCTTTTAAAGGCAACGTTAAGTTGTCAATATAATGAAATCCTTTATGTACAATTGTCAACTCGATGAAACAGAATGTGGCCGCTAGGCTACACTAGTGTTTTACAGACATACCTGATAAACGTATACAGATTCATAGACTTTTTATCCAACACCCTATTGTTAATTAAAATTGGACTTCCTACAACCTAACCATAGCAAAAATCATACATTAAAATAATTACATTTTAAGTAAATTAAGTTAAAGAATGACATACCTTCTGAGCTAGCAATTGCTACCATATGGTAATCATCGCCTAGTTCAGTACTTGACACAACAACAGTTTTCACCCCCTTTTTGTGAAGAGCCTGGATAACTTGAACAGCTTCAGCCAAATTGGTCATTTTAAGCCCAGTTAGGATTTCGGCTTCATATTGATTTGGTGTTATAATGTCTGCTAGTGGGACCAGGATGTCTCTGTATATTGGTAAACTCTCTAGTGGTACATACATTCTGCCATTATCACCCATTACTGGATCACATACTGCAATAAATTGTGAAAAATGCTTAGGTTATTATTAGAAAAAGATGATTGTTTACTAATTGTTAAGTCAATTAAAAAGGAATTAAAAAAGTAAATAAATGGTAAATTTTATAGCTCTTCCAAAAAGACATATTTACAACATTAACTGTTATCTTTAACAATGTTGTATGAGAGCAACTAATTAAAAGATAAAGATAATTTTAATTGTTTATATCTGTTACAGCAAATATAATAAAATAACAAGTCAGCCATAAACATATTATGTAAGAATAAATTATAATCAAGGCCGACTAAAGAATGTTAAATACATTAGGAAATAATTATTATAACCATTTTACATACAGAACTGTGTGTGTGGAAGATATTGACACAAAATAAAATGTTTAACATCATAAAAAGATACAGAGACAAACCCTACTTCAAATAAACTAAATTGAAGCTTTGGTAATTGTTGTCCAGAGTATTTATTATATTGTTTTATAAGCACTATTTTTATTAACACAACCCTGTAAGTGGGTTTTAACAGGCTTCTATATTCAAATGTATTTTTTACCATGAAAATTATTCAATTTTTTTGGGGCCGTCTAGGGGGTCTCGGGCGCGGTAAGGCACCCGTGATATGTATATGTATGTAAAATTATTCAAATAAGATTAAAATTATATCTAGTTGGGTTTCTAAAAATAATTATTTATTTATTACCCTATGCATAATCTTCCACTCTGTCCAAGGTTAGCTGGTAGAAAATGCCTAAGGCATTAAGTTCGCCTATGTACAATTTTATTTTGTAATTTTTTGCAATAAAGTATTTTAAATAAAATTTATTGACTTAATGTCGCTAGAAATTCTCTACCAGTCAAACCTATATTATAATAAAATCTAACTGTAAGTAAACATTTATGTTATCTTTATATACTAAACAACTACTTTTAACAATAAGACTTCTCGTATTAACCAATCTAATTATTCACAAAATAATAACAAAATGCAACTTATAACTTCTCTAGGCCTACTAAGAAGTTTCGATTTATAATTAAATTATAACTTTTATTTTGTAATGAAGGTTAGGTGGTATAAAATGCCTAAGGCATTAAGCTCGCATATCTACAATTTTATTTTGTAATTTTGTGCAATAAAGTATTTTAAAATAAATAATATATTGGTAGGAAGTAAGTATATCAAATTCTTTGCCCAAAGTTTTTCATGATGGAAATTGTCTATTTCATAAATAAAACAGTCCAAACCAAATAACTATTACTTATTGAAATTAGGTAACTAATAAACAATTCTTACCATAAATCAAGTCAGGATTTTTCTCCCGCAGCCTTTGAATTATAACAGCAATCTGTTTTAAAGACTCTGGCGTTCTTGAATATCCTGTTATTAAATGTGTATACCAATCAACATCATTAATTATAAGACCTTCAATAAGTTCTTCCATTTCTTCATTTTTTAAAATACTACCCTTAAGATGTTTGTAGCCAGTGTGAGTTGAGAACTGTACTGTATTTACAGCATCAACTTCAAAACCTAAAAGCTATAGAAAACATTGGTTCAACATCAATTTCAACATAATAAGTATTTCAGAAAGTATTAATAAGCTATTAAACTCAAGTTTGCCAGTGAAATTCCATCAGACCTTGTCTACTGCGTTTATGTGATGATGAAGACACCTAAAGGCAATATTGTATATAAAGAACATGGTCATTATTAAGTCTCTGCGGCAAACTTGCTTCAGATGGGTAGAATAAAGAATTTGTACTCACCTGTAAAGGAAATACAGCACTTTTATTTCCAACATATCCATGGACCACATGGCTTTGAATTGAAAGAACTCTTGGTTCATTTGAAGCCATAATAATGTTGAACTAATAATTTAGGTCAAGGATATATTTAAATTTGTTGGGAATGAGTAAAATAAATTGGTACAACAGTTATAAGTACTGCTTGCGGCAGCAGACTGCAACTATACACAAAATTATCGTGTGATACGAGCAAGTAAACGATAAAAACAAAATAATTATCTCCAAAACCTGTGATTATTGATAACACAGATAACAAACGTCAATCAATGTCAATTTTTTTTTTTCAATTTATCCAAATATTGGAAAGGCAAAGAAATCTAATCCCATACAGCAATTTTTTTTTTGTTATGATGATGTTTTATTTACCCCTTAGTAAAGCAAGGGCATAGACCATAGGACCAAGTCTTCAAATTATACTTTCTTAATTTTACAAACACGTTCTACAATAATGGGATGAATCGAAAACCGGACGGTTAACATTAATAATATTTTTAATCTGAGGTTGCATGTAGGTAGAGTATAATTAATATCGGTTGGAAACCCTGGTACCACGCATAGACGTTTTCTAAAAACAAAACATATTATTATGATTCCTGCCTGAGGCTTCAAATAAATTTAATTTTATGATTTTAAGAATCAAAAAAAAATCATCCGCTAAAAAAAATAGCTTTCCGTAGAAAGAAAAATGTTACCCTCTCGCATTCCGACCTCAGCATCGCTGCCACGGATCGCTGGTTTTTTTAGCCAAGGTCGTTTCAGAGCGCGGAAATGTTAGCAATTCAAGTTACCATCAATTGTTGCGCGACCAGGGGCTCTAGAGAAAAAGCAGGCGAGGCGACATGTCGCGTCGCCTCAGTCAAAAACGTATGTATTTTGACAGTGGCAGTAGGCGTGAGGTACGCTGTCACCTGCCAAAGTCTATACAGTTTTGATTGAAGGCGACACGACACGTCGCCTCGCCTGATTTTTCTCTAAGGCCCCTGGGGCTCTAGAGAAAAAGCAGGCGAGGCGACATGTCGCGTCGCCTCAGTCAAAAACGTATGCATTTTGACAGTGACAGTAGGCGTGAGGTACGCTGTCACCTGCCAAAGTCTATACAGTTTTGATTGAAGGCGACACGACACGTCGCCTCGCCTGATTTTTCTCTAGAGCCCCAGAAATTTTAACACGAAAAGTGAGCAGCAGGGTAACCACCGACTCCGATACCGTGAGATCTCGTTCGAGTTGAGATCGAGAAGGATGTTTTTGGTACTACGTAAACTGAAACATCTTTGTTTGAATTAACCAATGCATAAACTGTTCGAGTACCTAATTAATTACAAAAAAATATATATAATATTATGAAGTATGTAAATATGATTTGTATGAAATGACGTCATTTTTGATCTCAACTCGAACGAGAACTCACGGTATCGGAGTCGGTGGTTACCCCCCTGGGGCTTTATTCCGAGTTTTGACACGTTCACCGTCGCGCATTTTGCGTAAAGTCCGGGTGTTGAAATGTAAGTTCTATCGTTTTAATTATAAAGTTGAAATTCCAATGCTCCATACATGTTTAAACTTGCGAAGAATTCGTGTATTTCAAGATGGCGGCATTATAATAGCCAACCTAATACATACTATATAACCATTGGAATAGAGCTTATATTTCCATATTTATAGTTTGCGCAACGTCTTGTCGTGATTAGCGGTTGCAAACTCGGAATAAGGCCCCTGTTGTATTATTATTGGTCACGTTCCGACGTCTGCATAGCTGCCACGGATCGCTGGTTTTTTAGCCCAATTCCAGCAGCGCGTGGAAATGTTAGCAATGAGCAGTTTCTTTTTTCCGGTTCCAAAATATTCCACTAGATGGCAGCAGGAGAGATATCCACAAAAACTGTCAAAAAAGGCGGTTTATATACTTGAGTAGTCTATATTTCTATAAAGACGTTAGTCAGGCTACTTTTTGACATATGTTTGTTTACATGTGAATATCTATCTACAAATTGGAATTTAATTATTTTATATACCTATTCATATTCGTTTAGTTTGAGGATGTTGTTTAAATTAATATTGTGATATTATAAAATTATTGTATTTAAATAATAGTTAATTAAAAAATATTGATTTATTATACAGGGTGAATTTGAAAGGATGTACTTTGGGCTAACATGAGGTTCTGCTGATCAAATCGAACAACTTTTCCCATGGAACCATGTGTCGCAAATGAAAAATATTTTTGGCATCCCCATACAAATTGGTCATTTTAACATTACTAGTTTGTATGGAGAAGGCAATATTTTTTTTCATTTGCGGCACATAGTTCCATGGGAAAAGTTGTTCGTATTGATCAGTAGAACCTCATATTAGCCCAAAGTACATCCTTTCAAAGTCACCATGTATAATGATAAAGGTAGTAATATTTTTAATTATTTAATTCAAAATAGTTCTTCTTGTCAAAAAGTAGCATCAAAAATCAACACCGATCGTTACAGAGCTGCATTTTAGCATCGCTAAAAAAAATGACATAGCTGTGTTGAAACGGGCAGTCGCGCTGGTTTTTGATGTCACCACGAAAAACTGCCCGCGCAACCGATCGGAACACAGAGCCTGTAAAGTATGATTATTATATACTAGCTGATCCGCGCAACTTTACGTTATTTTAACCGTTTACGCAGCGCACTCTAACGGAAGTTCAATAAGAATAAATTATCCCCGTTTTTGTAACATTAGTCGTCGTGTGATGTTATTTATGCCTTCCTCGATAAAAGGGCTATCCGACCCCGGTATTCATGAAAACTTGACATCGGATTTATCCATAGGTAGATTATATATTAGATCCTTATAAGTGACACATCAGCTGGTGCAATAATACGGAATCAGTTTTTTTTTTCAAAATCAACCGGTTCGATTCCCGGCTAGAAGAATACATTTTTAAAAAATCCAATGATGTACCTACTTTTAGTTTTTATCAAAGTCGGCCCAGAGACTCCTTTGAGCATTTTTAGCTGTTTCTTGTAGTTTAGGATTTGGCCTTGTAGGCACATTAGAAAAATTCACCCTGTAGGCATACTTTGAGGATGAATTTAATCCAAATCGAATGGCATTGATACACTTTTTGAATTATTTCAAAAAATCTAAAAACAGGTTTTTTAATAATTGCAGACTTTGAATGATTGTTGTTCCGAAACTGCCCAAAAATCTTTGTTGTGGGTGATAAATATTTTTGTATTTTGTAATACCCACAAAAATATTTATCACTTTATCACCCACACACAACAGAAAGATCTTTTGTCGGTCATTGTATTTATTAATCTTTCTGTGTGAAATTTTTAATTTTATTTCGAAATATTAACACATGACAGATTAATAATTACAATGACAGACAAAAATATTATTTTAATTCTGCGACAAACAGTAAATGAATATTACTAGAAGTACAAAAGCTCATTTTGTATGGAGAAGGCAGACTTCGTGCATATGAATGCAGAGTCCTTAAGGGAATTATTTACCATGATAAAAAGTATCCTAAACATAAAGCCACACCATTTTATAATATGAAGGACAGTACATTACACATAATTATATTGTTGGTCACAAACTAAGCTCTAGGCTTGTACTGTGTACCAGACACAATAATACTAATAAATATATTTTATAAACATTCAAACCATGACAAACTGTACAGAGAAACATACTAATATTTTTTTATTAGCCATGGGTGGGAATTTAACCCACAACCTTCGGATACTACCAAATCCCACTTGTGTTTTTTCCAAATAGAAAATGTAATGAGGAAGTAAAAGAAAGTATAATTTCTTATCCAATTTATAGGTGTTCTTAATAAATATTACACAACTATTAACAAATAAACATAATATGTATTGCTATTAACATTTGTACATACACCACATGAACTCAACCAAATAGATTGATAACCTACACAGAATATACAAATAACTTGCTTTTATGACTATTACTCTTAAAAGTTTTATTTAGTGATACAAGAGTTTTTTTTTGCTGGGAGTGCAGAACTGCTACTTTTTTGTAAACCTAAGCTGCAGCATACAAAAAGTTAAGGTGGGTTAACGATTTATTCACTTGACTGACCGTACTGTACACATTACTCAAATTTTACTAAAACCTATAATTTAAGTGTTTAACATATAGAGAAAGACAGAAATAATAATTTTAATTAATAGTAAAAACAGGAATCATCAAAATGCTTCTAAGCAGCATTGACTATGTTTAATGTTGGGTTAATAAAAATAAATTAAGGTTAAATCTTCTTGAAATATAAAAATATTTAAAACTATATCTTGTTTATAATGAATAATTGTAGTTTTATAATAAAACTAGAATTATTCATTATAAACAATATATAGTTTGAATAATAAATAAAATCCTGTTTCAAAAATTCCTCATGTAGTTGGATTTGTTTGTTTTCTTGCATTTTCTAATGTATCAGATACTATTTGCATTTCATTTTCAATACTTTTTGCCCATACTTTAACATCTCCTAGTTCTTTCAGGGCACTGCTAAAGTTCTCTACCAAAACCAGCCACTGCTGTGTTTGTTTTGCAAAATTTGTGGCTCCTTCGTAAAGCAACTTTGCTTCAGTATCTAATTTTTTCTGGTTTAAGTATGCTTGCGCAACTCTGAAAAATAATTTACTCATATTAGTATAAATATATATAGGTTGCAACAATATTTTTCTTTAACATTTCAGTTTTTTTTCAATATACAGTTTAAATTAATAATAATGTAGGACATTTTACTTATATTGCTCTAGTTACAAACTAGGTGCTATTGCAATAGGTCTGTGTTAAATGTTTTGACCACCTCTATAGTTACTTATATTGCTCTAGCTACAAACTAGGTGCTATTGCAATAGGTCTGTGTTATATGTTTTGACCACCTCTATAGACTAGTGGTTGCACCTTTAGCATTGTATCCAGAGGTTGTGGGTTTCATAAAAATAAACCCATAAGTATACCCATAGTAAAAAAAAAATAGTATGATTTTCTGTACAGTTTGACATGGTCTGGGTGTTAATAAAATATAATATATATTAATATCATTGTTTCTGGTACACATAGTACAAGCCTAGTACCTAGCTAAATTTGTGACCAGGGCAATATTTGTCCTTCATATTATTATTATTAATGTGTAAACTAATAATAATAAATGAAAACCCAAGAAATTTTTACAAAAAAACTTTGGTAAGTCCCACTTGGTAATTGAACCAACAAGTATAATAATGTAACCACTAGAACAAGAAGTCACTCAACTCTTGAACTTAATTCTGGGCATGTTCAAAGTGTACCAGGCAACAATACATATAATTATTATAAACACCCAGAAATTAAAGCTATGTACACTACAGGACATTGAACAGGTAACATGTTTTACTATCCAGTGCCGAAATTAGTTTGTTTTGTCTTTCTGAAGTGGACATATTATACTTACTAGGTAAGGTAAATCTCGTTTGGACCCTCTCTATATTTACAATGATATTTATACTACCACTGCAATCTTACCAGTCTGGGAAACTACTATTAAGGTAACTTGTTAATTATCAGGATACCTATATATATATATACCTATATAAATACATACCCAACATTTAAGTGGTCAACAAGAGCTTGTGTTAAATCACTCGCCGCAGCAAAAGCTTCTTTTCTTTTATGTTCTATAAACGAAAAAGGCATATATTAATAAACTTTAGTTGGGTCGAACTTTGAGATACTTATACTAAACTTGAATAAAGGTGTAATAGTGGTCACTGGTTATGTTCTCTATGGTTTAGTTATACCTTGTGATATTTTTTTTAACGATTGCCTTGCTTGATGTTCTTTTAAAAGAGAAGACAACATTTTAATTACGATATTTTAGACAAGAATTTTCAATTTTGTTGTATTGACACTGTTGACTGACGAGGATCAGTACCTACTGACTGACCACTGAACAAATAAGTATGACTGACACTGAACAAACGGACTGACATGACGTGTTTTTGTTTTAATATCTTCCTATAAAGAACAGACAAAGGGATAAAACCCCATACAGTCTTAAAAATTAAATTATAAAGAAGAACGGTCAAGCCCATGTATTTTCAGACCCAGGCTTAGAAGCCGCGTTCAAAAATAAAACCTATCCAGCTCGATAGACGAAAATACATATAATAAAATTGTTAATTATATCGAAGTTGGGAAAAAAAAGTTATTCTCATTTGAATTTCAATTTGAGGTTATGTTATGACTAGCTATTAGGTTAGTATAGCGAACAAATTCGGTCCACGAATTATTAATCAGTAAAATTATTAGTGGTGTTTCCTTGTGCTGCACTGACAGAATAATATTATATAATCTGTGGATGATATATCGTCGCTCTTTTTTTAAATTATTTATTGGACACTGCAAGTCCATCGGCCTATCGTCGTTATATTTTTTATTTTTTTTTATTCTGTTCATGCGATAAATGGACAAAGGGCATTTAATACTATACGGCCTTTTCTTATTCTTTCACAATAATATGAAATCTCTCTTCATTTTGTTAAATCTCAATATCTCTCTATATAAGCAAAAATAATATTTTTTAATGTATAAAGCATTTTTTTCTGCATAATGTGGACATATATACAGAAAAGGCTCCTTATTCTTGCTCTCTATAATCTTTAGTAGATACCCTGTCAAGGAAAACTTCTTAAAAAAGACTATGGTACCTCAGAAATTCAAATTTAATTACTAATATGATGATATTTAAAAGAAAAAATATTGCTTAAGTTGGTGCCGTAAGGCAAAGTGCTCAGGATATTAGTGTATATGTTAAACAAAGTTAAGTAAATTTTATAAATTATTCGTATAAAGGTATTTGTTTTCCTATTTACCCTAAATTTTGGGTGTAATTTATATATTACCGCTATCTATTTTGACAGTTTTTGTAGATAGCGACTAAACGCCATCTTTTGCGTTAAATTATAACTACTGGAAAACTCCTCATTGTGGTAAAATATGCTGAGCTTTTATTTATAAATGAATGTCCATCTTTGTAACCATATTTCGCAAATAAACTATCTTTATCTTTTATCTTTGTCCGCACAGGGGCTCTAGAGAAAAAGCAGGCGAGGCGATATGTTGCGTCGCCTCAGTCAAAAACGTATGTATTTTGACAGTGGCAGTAGGCGTGAGGTACGCTGTCACCTGCCAAAGTCTATACAGTTTTGATTGAAGGCGACACGACACGTCGCCTCGCCTGATTTTTCTCTAGAGCCCCAGCGGCCACATTATGTTTCTTATAACGTGACCGTTAGATTGTCAAAATAACGAATTCCGTTATTAGCGCTCTCTCCTCCAATCAACGAAGGTTATAAAACTACTCTGATTGGAGGAGAACGCGCTAATAGCGGAACTCGTTATTTTGACAATCTAACGGTCACGTTATAAGAAACAGAATGTGGTCGCAGGTCGCCATTCCTCCCACAAACAAATGTTGAAGATATAATAAAAAATAAACAGATCGTAAACTCCCGTCAGTACCCGGCGGCCCCGCTGTTCCTGGCTATGGTAACGGCCATGATCACAGCGGGGCAAGGGGTGCGAAGAATCTCCGGCGGAGCCCAAACTACCACAACAAACGAACACTGGCCCTGGCAACATACAACACACGGACACTGCGGACTGACGAGAGGGTGGTCGAACTAGAGGAAGTATTGAGCGGGTTACATTGGGATGTTATTGGATTATCTGAAGTCCGAAGAGAAGGTGAAGACTCGATAATCCTGAAATCCGGTAACCTGCTCTATTTCCGGGAGGACGACCAACCGTCTAAAGGTGGTGTCGGGTTTATCGTCCACAGGTCTCTCGTGAACAACGTTGTTAAAATCGAGAGTGTGTCGACAAGGGTGGCTTACCTTATACTCAGAATAACCAAGCGATATTCGCTGAAGGTCATACAGGTATACGCCCCGACATCGACACACCCCGATGACGAGGTAGAAGCCATGTATGAGGACATCAGTAGAGCCATGCGTAGCTTCAAATCTCATTACACTGTTGTCATGGGAGACTTTAACGCGAAGATAGGCAAACGAAGCGAAACCGAACTGAGAGTGGGGCAATTTAGTACAGGCAGTAGAAATCCACGAGGTCAGATGCTTGCGAACTTCATGGAAATGGAGGGACTGTATTTGATGAACTCCTTTTTTAAGAAAAAAACACAACGCAACTGGACTTGGATAAGCCCTAACGGTGCCACCAAAAATGAGATAGATTTCATCTTGTCGACCAGAAAGCAAATATTCAATGATGTCTCAGTGATCAATGAGGTGAAAACCGGAAGCGATCACCGTTTGGTAAGAGGCACATTGAATATCAATACAAAGCTTGAAAGGTCACGATTAATGAAGTCTACGCTCCGGCTGGCACCTATTAGCACCCAAAACCCCGAGCGCTTTAAGCTGGAATTGAAAAACCGCTTCGAATGCCTATGCGAGTACACATATGTGGACGAATATAATGACAGGGTTGTGGAAACTGTCCACCAGGTCGGATCGAAGTTTTTTAAGATCCGATCTAACTAAGGAGCTAGAAAGATCTCCGAACATACTTTAAAGCTCATGGAAGAGAGACGCGGGATGACCATGCAGTCTTCGTCTGACGCTTCTAAAATAAGATTTCTCAACAGACAGATCTCAAAGTCCTTGACTTGCGACCTACGGCAATTTAATACAGATCGTATTAAAGATGCCATTGAGCAAAACAAAGGCTCTAAAGTATTCGCAAGAGATCTGTCTCTCGGCCAGAGTCAATTAACGAAGCTGAAGACCGAGGACGGCAGAGTTGTCGCCTCCAAACCAGAGATTATGGTGGAGATCGAAAAGTTCTATGGACAGTTGTACACAACAACACGGCCCCCTGTCAAAAACCTGGAAAATGATCCAAGAGCCAGGTTTACCCGACACTATACCGAAGATATCCCGGAGGTCAGCCTGTATGAGATTACGATGGCTCTCAAACAGTTAAAAAACAACAAGGCACCGGGTGATGACGTAATCACGTCTGAACTCCTGAAAGCTGGTGGCAAACCTTTGCTGATGGCTCTCCAGAAGCTATTTAATTCCGTCATCCTCGACGGCAAAACACCTAAGGCATGGAACAGAAGCGTGGTGGTACTCTTTTCAAAAAGGGTGACAAAACCCTTTTAAAGAACTACAGACCCATCTCGCTTCTGAGCCATGTTTATAAACTGTTTTCGAGAGTCATCACGAATCGTCTCTCACGTAAGCTTGACGACTTCCAGCCTCCCGAACAAGCCGGATTCCGAAAAGGCTATAGTACCATAGACCACATCCACACATTGAGGCAGATTATACAAAAAACCGATGAATATAATCAGCCCCTGTGTCCAGCTTTTGTGGACTATGAGAAAGCCTTCGATTCGATAGAAACATGGGCGATGCTTCAGTCACTCCAGCGGTGCCAAATTGACTACCCGCTATACCGAAGTATTAAAGTGTTTGTACAAAAACGCCACCATGTCAGTTCGCCTCCAAGACCAGACCTCAAGACCAGACCTCAAGACCCATCCAGCTACAGCGAGGAGTGAGACAGGGAGACGTAATCTCCCCGAAACTTTTTACTGCGGCATTGGAGGATGTCTTCAAACTCTTGGACTGGAGAAGATTTGGCATCAACATTAATGGCGAGTACATCACTAACCTTCGATTTGCCGACGATATCGTAATCATGGCTGAAACCCTGGAGGACCTTGGCATAATGCTCAATGATCTCAGTAGGGCTTCTAAAAAAGTGGGCCTAAACATAAACATGAATAAGACCAAAGTCATGTCGAACGCCCATGTTATACCCACTCCTGTAAAAATAGGAAGCTCCGCACTCGAAGTTGTTGACAATTATATATACCTAGGACAGTCAATCCAAACAGGTAAATCCAACTTCGAGAAAGAGATCTCTCGTCGAATCCAACTCGGCTGGGCAGCATTCGGGAGGCTACGTAAAACCGACATAGCCTCCAAAATCGCCAAACTTAAGTGGCAGTGGGCAGGCCACATAGCTCGCAGAACGGACGGCCGTTGGGGTATTAAGGTTCTCGAGTGGCGACCGCGTGCTGGAGGACGCAGCAGAGGCAGGCCCCCCACAAGATGGACCGACGACCTAAAAAAGGTCGCGGGAAGCCGATGGACACAGGCAGCGCAAAACCGGTCGTTGTGGCGATCCTTGGGGGAGGCCTATGTCCAGCAGTGGACGCGCAAAGAAAGGCTGGCATGATGATGATGATGATGAAACTATTAAACTATTATCCTTGCGGGAGAAAAAAAACAACCCAACCAAACACACACTACATAACCAACCAGTTTAAGACTAGGTGGTTAGCTGGTTCCATTGACCTGTCAATCGTTGACTGCCCTGCAAAAGTGCCACCAAGGCGACCAACCTAACAGACCATAGCTACGCCCCAAATATACATATATTAAAGTAATCAAAATATAGGTATGTACAAGTAGATAGATGGAAGGTATCTTTTAGGGCGCAAGTACTGATCGCAAGTTGATCGCCTCAGAGACACCCTGGAGAAAAAGGTACCAGCAAGAAAAGACTGTGGTGTTCCACATGTATCGTATCATCAGAGGAGCATGGTTATTGACTTACACCTATGCTTAGAGCATGTGGTATATACTCTCATCCTACTAAAGAGCACGCGTAGAACACCCCAAGGCAGATATACTATCTTACAATATTGAAAGAAGTACAGAATTACAGAACATAACATTTCTTTGATGCCAGCGCCGGCCTATCAGCAGAAGATTTTTCGGGATCTCCGCTTATTATATGATAACAATCAAACGACGCGTGCCCAACCGAGATCCAAGGTCCCCACAGCAGCACTGCACTGAATAGCTTAATGTTGAAACTCAATACCGGAATTGAAAAATAGTCCGATATTCAAGCCCTAGTAGGTACCTAGGTGGGTTAAAAAATAATACTAATAAATTATTAGTAATAATATAAAGATTAATTAAAACTTTATTTAAATATTTTACAATCGCCGACTTTACTTATTATCTTAGTAAGTCACGTACTTTTAACATAAAATGAATTTTCACTCTAAATAGTTTTTTTTGCTAGATGTATCTTCATGATCAATAACAGCAAGTTGGTTTTTCAGGCTGAGGGAAAAATCAGGGTCGTCCCATCCCCATAGATGGTGGCTGCCATCCCCTGTACGCTGGGACCGTCGTTTTATTATGTCTGAAGTTACACTCTTCAAATCGTATGCTTGACCGATCTGAAAAAATAAAATTAAGTAGATTTACGTAACTACCCACAATACAGTTTTCCAGGACCAGTTTTGTAGATCTACACTAAACTGAAGTAGATATAATCTAATCTAAAATTGCGCGCCCATCCACTGAATTTGGTTGTCCTCTATGTAACAATGCAAAATAAAACAATTAAATAATGCATATATTTAGGGAATATTATTACACCATTCTATTCTAAAAGCCACTTACATAAGCCATAGCTTCAATGAACTTGACTGTAGGGGTGAGCATGTTGTAAAAAGGCAGCTCGGTCGCGCGGTAGTCCCATGGAAATGCGTGGTGGTAGTTATGGAAACCCTCTACGCAGATCATCCAGACACCGATATTGTTACGAGGGTTAAGAGATCTGAAAGGGGATAGGGGATAATTTGGTTAAGCAAGTGGAAACATGTTAAAGTCAGTAGCATAGTAGGGACTATACTATACCTTCCATTGGGACAAAGGAAGGAAAACAGACACCAATGTTGTTTAGAGAACTAATAAATAATTTATTGGTTAAATATTAAGAGATAATTAGGTATAATAGAACAATGCTAGTCTAGTTCACTCGTGTTAGGGAAACGCGTTAGGGGATTTCTGGAAATCCTCTACATAGATCACCCAAACATCAAACTAAATTACTAGAAACGGTTTTTAAACTGGGCTTTATGCGGTGGAAGTTGTTGCAAGAGAAATTCCATCGAAATGTTTGTATTATCTTTTGGAGGATCTTAATCTTCTAATATCGGACATCGGTACTTTTATGGACCTCGTTTTCAAAGCTGTACGGAACTGGGCACGTGAAGGTGAGGGTTGAATGATTGTGGGAACAAGCAGCGTTCACTGCGCTCACACGCGTGGCTTCCTTTCCACACTATAGATACAATTCTAAAGGTTAGCTGACCTAAGGCTTTAAATTCGCCTCTGTACATATTTTTTTATGACAGCCTCTGTGTGTTCTTATGGTTGTCGCAGAAGGTCATTGGTTCGATTACCACATACATTTTTATGTATGGTTTGCATTGGTCTGACTGTTTATAAAATATATAAGTATTGTTATATTTTGTACCTACACATAGTATAAGGCTAGACCTTAGTTTGTGCCCAGTGCAATATGTGTAAAATATGTAACATATTATTATTATTTTACTATGTAATAAGTGTTTAAATACAATAAAACATGTATCTTAGAACATTTTCTCTCTAAATTTTCCATTACCGAAAACTAAAAAGAGGCACAGTGCTTCTAAATACAGCAAAAAGAAAAGTAAATTTATTAGTAGAGAAGGTCTCACTTATCATAAGGTCTGTATCCATAAGTGTGGGCAAAGCTGTTGACACTCCACACCACGTTGATGCCGATGGTATATCTCAGGATGGTGGGGATGAGGAACGCATTCATCCAGGTTTCGTTCCAGTAGTACACCGGTATAATGGTGGGGATGATAAAGCATAAGACTGGCATCATCTTCATGTAGTGTCTGAAATAGTATACCAATGATGATTACTTGATGTCAGGATTTTACTTAGTTAAAAAATATCATACATGATGCTCCATCCTCGATATATCGTATGATATGTACGTACATACGTACATGATTACATTTGTACGTACTCGTACAATTGTAATCAAGTTTTATATTTCTCTCATTCACCAGGTGAGTAAATACAGAGATGGTCTTACTTTTATCAATATCGTATAAGATCAAATATATATATCTACGTAGTCTAAACTATCGTTCATTCTTGGTCTATACAATCGATAATTTTTTCTAGTTGCTAGCAATTTGTCATTTGAGAATTAGTAATGACGGTTATTTGTTAGTAAATATTTCTTATACACAGGAATACGGTAATATTTTTATACTTATGATGACCGACTCCATGAATAGGGACGACTAATACATTTTACCTACATACGAGTATCTTGCTGATAAAAAAAATTACTTACTTTCTCTGGAACATAACAACAGAATCGCTATACATATCGCTAAGGTCGATTCGCTTTCCACCTTCAACAACCTCAGGATTCTTCTTGCAGCAAAGCCAACCCATGTGGGAGAAGAATAGCCCTCGTTCAGCGTTGTGGGGGTCAGCATCAGTGTCAGCATATTTGTGATGTGTGCGATGGTCTCGAACCCATTCAAATATGCAGTCCTGGTAAATTTTTATTTTTAAGTAATTAGAAAAGCCACTTAGGGTACAATTGGAGCAAAAAAAGGAGGAAATAGATTTAAAAAATAATCTATTATGTCAGAAACAATTTGAGACTGACCGTTTCTTTGAACAAGCCTTGAGCGCCTAGAAAATACATCTAAATAATTAAGTATTCCAAGTTTCAACTTTTTATTTCAAGTAGTTTCTAAATATCAGTCTGGTCTGGCGAACAATCAGACTATGTGATAAGGGTACCGCTTCTTTTGAAAAGCGTATGGAATCTATAAAAAAATATACTTAGACGTTGCTCTGAAGTTTGACAATTTATATCTAGAAGTTAGCTGAAAGGAAACGGATTGCAATCAATAACTGATTTGACATGTTTAATTTACGAGTAGAATGTTCTTTTTTTTCTAGAAAGTGCAAAGACTGGAAAAGTTTGGGTTTGTTTTCAGTTACCCACCGAAAGAAAAGTATTGATTTACATACTTAGCGATATTGATTGATATTTCCTACATTTAATAGTAACTTAGCTAGTTATTTACCTGGAAAGCCATTGTTTGCCAAATCATAAGAACGATTCTTAATGGCATTCGAGCTTTAAAACTTCGATGTGTCCACATCCGGTGAGATCCTGCACCCACTCCCATAGCACACATTAAATGGATACCGAATGCTGAAAATAATTTCGTCTATTAACTAATATTTTTATGTAAAACTATTTTTTTATTTTAATGGTCATAAAATTTAATTTTGCATTGACCAACATTTCTTCTAACTGTAATTATTACTAATTTTAAAGGTTTCCCTAGTTTTGTACGAGTAGCAATAGCTACTGAATGCACAATAAAGCACCTACATATATTTTTTTAATGAAAATAACTCTTAAATTAAAATTAACATACGTAGTTAGGAGGTGACAATCACTTCATGAACGATAAGTTATAATCGTTTAATATACCATATTATAAAGAATTTTCCCCAAAGTTGGTTGATGTTATGAAGCTAGCGGCTTTTTATTGCAAGGAACCAGTTTTGCCGGTTAGCGAGAAAATTCAGTCAGAATATTGGACAGCATGGCCATGGACATCATTATAATAACCCTCTTATCGGACATTCTTCGGTCGGTCCTCAATCCTTCCTTACCGATCCGGTTGATAGTGTGAGTCTACAAGACCTTTGTCCGTTCCCGGCTTACCTATGCTGCCCCAGCGTGGCATCCTTTGTCAGCCATGAACAAGACTCGACTCCAACGCCAGCAAAACGACTCACTCAGATTGGCGTCCGGCGCTCCG
Organism: Monopis laevigella; assembly: GCA_947458855.1. Taxonomy (NCBI): domain Eukaryota; kingdom Metazoa; phylum Arthropoda; class Insecta; order Lepidoptera; family Tineidae; genus Monopis; species Monopis laevigella. The sequence goes on along the minus strand of OX381580.1, from coordinate 23,249,236 downwards.
TGGTACGTGCGCAACACCACTATCAGCGGCAGAGCCGATAATGGATACCATGATCATCTCTTGCCGAGAGAGCTGATTTTGAGATGGTGGCTGACTTTCATACTTATTTACATAATAACTTAGATTGGTTGCTATAAGTATCTGACCATAATCCGACTCATTCTATCTTTGCTTATCGGTTTTAAGTTCGTTATTCGTTACTTCGGTTATGAAGGAACCAAAAATAGCGAGGATGTAATCTAAACTTACCAAAAGCTGTTGTCTGCCATTTCGCACTAGAAAACACTCTATAAACTCCATACAAAGACGCCACATGCAAAAACAGAAACCACGCTATATTCCCCCAAATATATTCATATTCCTTAGGACCCGCATTCTTAAGTTTCGACACATCTTTATCTAAACCTAAATCGTCTGTCTGTCCATCAGTTTCAAACAATACTCCACTAACTTCAGGATCCACATTGGGTGGCATAATTTAATTAGGTGAACCAAATCCAAGCCTGGCAACTTTCAAATATATAATAGACATTATATTTTAAAACTGTATTTTTTATACATTCGAATACAATAGTTAATTTAATAAATATTCATAAACGGTCACTTTGTAACAATTAACTGGCAATTAAAATTAAATATTCAATAACAAAGAACTTTGTACCTACTTCCAATTAATGTTTGGTTTACGAATTTAATGTCATCGTGATGGTATTAATAATTTAATATACTAGCTTTGTTGGTCAGGATTCGCCCGTCATATTATTTGAACAAAAACCAGTACCTGTGTAACGGTTACGGTTGAGATATGCGTGTTTTGCAGATTGAACCAAATAAAAGCGCAAAAGGATAATATTCAATAATTAACTTATATTTTTTACATACACTCGGTACGACATAAAAATTTTTTTTATGCCGAGATCGGGACACATTATAATATTACCTTGTCAGATGTACATATAAACGACAATGACTCCGATATAGGTATACTTTTAGGTGTTGATTTTTTAGGTTTTATATTATGTAATGAGTTTTATAAATTAAATAATAACACTGCAATTATTAAAACTAAACTAGGCTGGACTTTCCAAGGACCTTTATCAAATAAGTGCATTTCCATGACTAATACCGACATGTTGACAAGTTTACTGTCTACAAATAATATTACCTTTCTGACTTATGGAATTTAGAATCCTTGGGCATAAAGGATCGGTCTTTAGTAAAGTCACAGCACGAAATTAATTCCGAAACAATGTTGAATTTCAGAAAATCCATAATTATAAATAGTGAAGGCCGATTCGATTACCATGGAAAGAAGGTTATCCTGTTTTACTTAATAATTTTGAGTTGGCGAAAAGGAGATTAGCGTCTAGTACTAAACGTCTTATAACTACAGGTAACTTAACTGAATATAATAATATTTTTAAATAATGGCTAAAATTAAATATAATTGAAGAAGCGCCTGATCAAAATTTAATAAGTGGACATTATATTCCACATCATGCGGTTATTAAAGAAGCTAGTCTAACTACTAAAATACGTCCCGTTTTTGACGCTTCTTGTAAAGATTATAATCGTGTGACTTTGAATATGTATTTACAAAAAGGTGATAATTTTTTAGAACTTATTCCTAAATTGTTAATTAATTTTAGAAAAGGTTTTATTGGGGTTACTAGCGATATTAAAAAGGCGTTTTTACAAATTTCGTTAAATAAAATAGATCGCGAATATTTAAAGTTTTTGTGGTAGAGACAACGAGAACCAGCAAGAATTAATAACTTACCGACATCGTCGTGTAGTTTTTGGTGTCACATCTAGTCCGTTTCTTTTTTCTTTCGCAGCAACTTTACAATATCATTTAAACAACATAATATCTAGCCCCGGTACATTAAAATTTACAGCTCAAAAACTATTATCATCATAATTTATGTTGATAATTGTGTGACTAGTATTGATAGTGAAGAAGAACTATTGACATTTATAGATGAATCCAAAAAAGTCATGAATAAAGGTAATTTTAAACTACGAGGATGGATTTCGTCGCCTATAAAAGTAGATGAAACTGAAATTACTTCTATTTTGGGTGTTATGTGGTGCACTAAAACTGATGAAATGTATTGTAATATTAACATAAAATCCCATAAAGATATAATTACAAAAAGAAGTTTACAATCAATTGCTCAAGCTATTTTTGACCCTATTGGTTTTACTGCACCTACTACTTTAATTCCAAAATTATTACTACAAAAATTATGTAATTTGAAAATTAGGTGGGATGATAGAGTTCCTGATAATATACAAAATGATTTTTTAAATTGTTTTTCAAAATTACAATATTTAAAAGAATGTCGCATTCCTAGAAGAATTACGTTGTTTAAAATTAGCGATTGCGATGTTAGTATCCATGTATTTTCTGATGCTTGTAAATATGCTTATGCTGGGTGTGTATATATTAGAACTGTGTATAATAGCTGTGTCAATGTACAGTTATTATTAGCTAAGAGTCGCATAGCTCCTTTAAAACAATTAACTATACCTAGATTGGAGCTAATGGCGGCATTGATTGCAGTAAGATTATTTTCTCATGGCGTGGATAAAAGATCCAGATCGGTGAAAGACATTCGTCAGCAATAGAGTGAAGGAGATACGTGAACATACCACAAGTAAAAATTGGTTTCACTTGCCTGGGGAGATGAATCCAGCTGATTTTCCATCAAGAGGATGTGATCCGAAAATTCTTCTTGACAGTCGATGGTGGCTTGGGCCTGAATGGCTAAAATTGCCAAAACATAATTGGCCAAAATTAGAACTTAATGCCGATGAGAATGAAGTAAAGATGGAACAAAAAAGTTCAAATAATTTAAATACTGTTGTAAATAATATATTTTCTACTAATTTATGCTATTTTTCTAAATATAATAAAATAATACGTATGATAGCATGGTTATATAGATTTCATAATAATATAAATAAAAAATGTATAAAGAATAATGAAGACGGTCTTAATTTAAACGAAATTAATGAGGCTGAATTGTTTTTTTTTTTTATACAGAGAGAAAACTATGGTCAAGGTTATGAAGTAAGTAAGCCTAATAAATTAAATTACTATAAAGATGAAAATGGGTTATTACGGATAAAAAGTAGACTTACCTTGAGCGAAGAAGATGAATATTTTATATCTCCTATAGTCTTACCTGGTTCCCATGATATAATAAAATGTATGGTAAAAGATTTGCATTTTAATAAAAATCACGCCGGCACACAAATGTTGATGAGTATATTGAGGGAGAGATTTTGGATTGTTGGTGTGAGGAAACTAGCGAAGAAGACTGTAAGAGAATGTGTAATATGCAGAAGATATAAAGCGAAGAGTGGACAGACACCTTTTGCGCCTTTACCATTGAGCGGAATAACATGTGGAAAGTCATCGATCAGGCGTTGATCTAGCAGGTTCATTGATATTACGTTCTAAAGAAAAATGTTAGATTATTATATTTACTTGCGCCGTCTATCGTGCTGTTCATTTAGAGATTGCCGACTCTATGTCGACTGAATATTTCTTAATGGCCCTTCGTCGCTTCATATCAAGAAGAGGTCGTGCTAATGAAATATTTTCCGATAATGGTCGAAATTTTTTGGCGCAAATAATTATTTTAAAAATGTTGGTTGGGATGAAGTTATTAAACAATCTTCAATTAAACGAATAAAATGGATTTTTTTCCACCTGCTGCTCCTTGATGGGGAGGCTGGTGGGAACGTATGCTTCGTGTAGTCAAAGATTTACTGCGCAGAACTCTTGGCAAATCATGTGTAAACTACGTCGAGCTAGAGACAATACTTTGTGACTGTAAATCTGTAATCAACTCACGACCATTAACTTACATTTCCGATAATACTAAAAATTTAATTCTACTGATTCCGACTATGTTCATACAGCCATTACCGTGTAACGACTTAACTGATTTAAATTTTATTGACTGTAATAGTTTCAATGTACGTCTCAAGTATTTACAAAAATTACGAACGGATTTTAGACACAGGTTTAGATCGGAATACTTATCTACTCTTTTACAGAAAGGTAATGTGCGTAAAGTTCCTATAAAAGTAGGTGACATAGTATTAATAGAATGCAAGTCTAAACGAATAAATTGGCCTTTAGGTTTAGTTTTAGAGATTTTCGAGGGTATTGATGGTCATGCTCGTATAGCTAAAGTTAAAACCGCTAGCGGCGAACGTATAAGACCATTTCAAAGACTCTATCCCCTTGAATTAAGTTCTTTAGATTCTTCCAATATAATTTCTAAAACTAACAACATAACACCTTTGGCATCAACAAAACTTTTGGCATCTCCTCCTTTTCAAATGCCTTTCATTTCTCGTTCGGGTCGAGTCATAAAAGTACCTAAAAGGCTTAACCTGTAAATGGTTATGTGATGTTTTTATTATTATAATTTTTCGAAAATAATTTATAATAATTCAAACATTTTATATTCTTTCTCTTTTTGGCGCGGAGGATGTTGCGGATAGTTTTTAGTTTATGGTTTTTTATATTTTATTTTTACACTAGCTGAATACATATTTAAATTCAGAATCTTTTTACCTACTTGTTTTTGAAATATGTGTTCAGACAAGTGTCATTTGTAAATGTCGTACCGAGTGTTTGTGAAAAATATAAGTTAATTATTGATTATTATCCCTTTGCGCTTTTATTTGGTTCAATCTGCAAAACACGCATATTTTTAACCGTAACCGTTACAACCTGTTTAAATAATACATGGTGTCTTTGAAAGGATGTACTTTGGGCTAATATGAGGTTCTGCTGATCAAATCGAACAATTTTTCCCATGGAACTATGTGCCGCAAATGAAAAAAAAAATTGCCTTCTCCATACAAACTAGTAATGTTAAAATGACCAATTTGTATGGGGAAGCCAAATTTTTTTTTCATTTGCGACACATGGTTCCATGGGAAAAGTTGTTCGATTTGATCAGCAGAACTTCATATTAGCCCAAAGTACATCCTTTCAAATTCACCCTGTATGCTCCCTTAACCTATTGAAATTTCAAAAAATAGTAAAACACGTGTCTTTTAGATTTATAGGCAGATTGTACTTATAAACTTTCATTGTTCCCGTGATACCTAGTTTTTGCCCTTCCCCATTTCCCCCTAATAACATTTAAAAAAAGTGTCTATTAGTTTCAATAAAGTCTACATACAAAATTTTATTATTTCCGTTATACCTATTACCCCCCTCCTCTAATGAAATTTTGGGAAAACTGTAAAACTGTACTTTTTTTAAATAACTGTGATGCTTAGTATTATAATAAAGTTTTATGGTTATTATTATATTAGGAAAAAAAAGCACCATTTAATTTTTGCCCCGTGTGGGACTATTTAAATTTCGAAAAATAGTGAAACATGTATTCATCAGTCTATTAGAACATTTTACATGGACCCCAAACCCTGGCTACGCCCGTGCCCTATAGCACCATCCATTGTCGAGATATTAACTTTCCTAAAAAACACTTTTCCTTTTCACCCCCTTGGGATTCGAATTTTGAAAAATCCCTTCCTAGTGGACCCCTACGGGACAAAAGGAAGCTGATGTCCAAATTTCATGTTCCTAACGACAGTAGTTTTGGCTGGGCGATGATGAGCAAGTCAGTTGAGGCCGCGAAGTAGGTTTAAAGGCCTTTTGAACTCTCACCTGCACTGTGTTCACTACCCTCTCTACTCAATCAATATTTAATTGAATTATTTAATGAATGCAATTTAAAGGATTTAGTTTCATCAAATCTGCAGCTCACCTCCGTTTTCTCTGAGGCCGCAGCAGAGCCCTGGAGTCGACTTGATTCCCATACAAACGTACTTCCAATATTACTACTTGGTTGTAGGTCGAAGTTATTTTTTTTTATGTTCGTAATGTATGAAAAAATTGTTGTGGGCAACATTTTTTTTTATACAGGCTGAATTTTTCAAGTGTGCCTTCAAGGCCAAATCCTAAACTCCAAGCAAAAGCGAAAAATGCTTAAAGAAGTCTCGGGGTCGATTTTGATAACAACTAAAACTGTATCATAACATTTTTGAAAGTATTATTCTAGCCGGGAATCAAACCGGTTAATTTTGAAAAAAAAAGTCACCTGCATTATTGCACCAGCTGATAGTGTCGCTTATAATGATTATATGGTGGAAAGTAACTTCATAGCTGAATTCGTTATTTCATACTTTTATTAAAACATATTATCGTTTTCAATTAGGATGGATTTTGAAGAGCATCATTTGAAACAATTTGATTAGTTGGTAAAGTAGACGGTGGTAATGTATGTTTTTATATTATATGTATATATTTTTATGAAAATTCACCTTGTACCTATAATATTTTTTCTGGTTTCTAATAAAAATAAAATAATGACCAAACACAAAAAAGATTAATAACAATACCGAAAAAATTTTATTTTAATTATGCGACAAATAATCGAGTATTATTGGAAGTGCGAAGGCTAATTTTGTATGGAGAATGCGGAGTTCGCGATTACGAACTTAGCAGTGCCCTTGAAATGCTGAATTAATAGATAAATATTCCCAGATTGCAGACAATTTTGAATTTCTTTGCGGTGGAAACTTTAGGCCCTTGATAGACCGGATGCATTTTCTCATTTAGGTATTGAGAAAATCAGCGACCGATGTGCTAAAGCCTACTTTTTCCAATGCATAGGGCTGGAGATTCAAAAAGGCATTGCAGCCGCATTTCTCAGTACATGCGTGGCTCCAGAGGAACCCTAATACATTTTATTGGTTATTTTTTTATTATAATCATTATTATTCCAAAAATTATTTGTATAGTAAAACATTGTAAATTTTAAGGGTAAGTATTTATATTATACGGTATACATAGGCCTACTGTCCACGTCACTAGCGTCACTTCATACGCACGCTTTCATCATTTACCGCTTGTTGTAGGTACGCTTGTTTGCAGCTTGCATAAGCTCTATCCACGGAGCGGCACGTAGTGGTAAGGTTGTTTGCCATGGTGGTCATGCAGCCTGAGTGGCAACATAAGATCCAAGATAGTTTTTCGCACCAATTGTTTATTTGATCCTTGTCTACTTGTATTATTGATTAAAGTTTTAAATAACCTTAATAAAACCGTTTCGTACATATATCAATAACATACCTACGATATTCACTAAATGAAAAGCTAATACAGATTTAAGGGAGTGAATTGGAGCGTGAAACAAAGATTTTATTTTCTGAAAGACCAGTAAGATTTTTCCATCTCAATGACGATCCCTTCTAGCGTAAATGTTAATATTGTAAGGGATTATTGAATTGTGGGTTTAATATGATTAAATATCAGCACTTTTCAGTAAATACCGATCAGTTTATTATTTCAGTATATTTTTTTATTTAAAATGTTTGTTAAAAGTACCTACCCTATATACTGACCAACTTTTCTTAACCCTAAAAAGTAAAATAAATGAATATAGCTTTATTTATTAGCGATAAATAAATAAATAAATTAAGAAATAAAAAATGCTTTATTTATTACCGATAAATAAAGCATTTATTTATTTATTTTACTTTTTAGGGTTAAGAAAAGTTGGTCAGTATATAGGGTAGGTACTTTTACGTCGAAAGAAAGAAAAAAAAATAAGTCGAGGAACAGGTGGGCAATTCTCGCGCTTTCGACATTCATCTCGATTCGAGATTTTTAAACGAAAAATTACTAAATATGCCATTTTTCGTTAAAAAATATAGAACATTAAACGAAATAAATAATAAATATTAATTAATAAATATATAAATATTGAACAAAAAATTACATATTTAGTTATTTTTCGTTAAAAAATCTCGAATCGAGATGAATGTCGAAAGCGCGAGAATTGCCCACCAGAACCTATATTTATGTGAAATTTTATCTACGTTAAGCAGGCCTACAAAGTACAAAGCCCATTAATTAACGAGGTCAACATTTATTAATATTAATCTGTGTACAATTACATTAAAATTCCAGACGGCTGAAGTCGCGGTCAGATATATATCAAAGGAAGACCAAATCGTAATAGTTAATAAAGAAGTTTATTTACCAAAAAGCTCTCCACATGAAGTGGTCTCGATGGTTTGGTAGCGGTCGGTCGGTTCGTAATTTTAGCTCGCATTGCTTCCGATTACCGACCGGTATTGTAGTCAAAATCGGTTCGGTTCTTGAAAAACGATTCGCTTGCGTGAATCGGAATTGAAATTCACGATGTGTCGACCGATGTGAAAGGCCACGGAAAATTCGATTCAGTCGGGATTTGAGATGAGTTCTCGTATATTTTGTGAGTTGATTTAATAGGTTTCAGATGGGATGGAAGACTTCTGAACTCTTAACCTATTTATATTCCTTGTGATGCAAGAAAGTTTTAAATAAATCCCTTAAAGGGTTTGTATTTTTTTTTTTCAAAAAAATTCCTTATTGTGAGGACAGTCCTGTCAGAATGACTGGCTGCATAAAATATCTAGTAGAAATATCTGTTTTACTTGAAAAGAGGATGGGCGGGTTCGTCCCCAGCAGTGTATCAAGTTGTGGTATATTGTCATTTTAAAGGCAAAAAAAACTTTATTTTATTGTATGACCATCGTCGTGACACAAGTAATTATTTTATTTATGTACACATTATTTTTAGCATTACTGCATTTGTAATCGCGATGTCTTCGTTCTCCATACAAAATGAGCTTTCGCACTTCTAGTCTTCGACTACTGTTAAATAATATTTTTGTCAGTCATATTAATTAATTTTTCTGTGTTGGGTATTTTTTTTTATAAATCAGAAAATACAAAAATATTTATAACAACAGAAAGATGTTTACGTACAACTACAAACACAAAAATAAAAATTGGACTTCGACTAAGAGCCATGTTGTAATATTAGAAGTTCTTTTGTATGAGCGTTAAGACGGCTGCAGAATACATTATTTTGCCTGTGTCGTGCCTTCACACCTACACGTACAGGGTTCTCTTTATTTTGTATTGTTAAAGGAAGTAATATTGGTATTCTTGATTAAAGTTTTTTTTTTATAGGAGCTCGGCATGGGACCCTACATCTACCTGCGGGGTGAGAAGGAACTTTATTTAACACTTTCTCTTTCGTCAGTGGAATCGTTTTCGTCTTGTCTATGGCAGAACCTGTATTAATAATATACGGAAGTGCTGTAATGCATCTTCAAAATTATTAGGTTGATGATTTTTCGTTTGTATTCTTCAAAGAAACGAATAATTGATATTTATTTCTTTTCTAAAGTTGAATCGAAAGAATTATGGTGCAGTTTTAATAATTTACATGATCTGTTACAGCACTTCCGTATATTATTCATACAGGTTCTGGCCATAGACAAGACGAAAACGATTCCACTGACGAAAGCTAAAGTGTTAAATAAAGTTCATTCTCACCCTGCTGATGGAAAGCAGTATGCAGGTCCATAACTGAATAGAACCAGCACTTAGAACTGTGTTGTAACAGCTGGTTTCATCCATTATGCGTTATAAATATGAATATGAAGCCGGCTTAAGATGCCTATCCACGCTTCGATTAAAGGACTCATGGTTATAGGATGGAGGAAACACGCAAGCAGATAGAGCATTCCACATTTTAATAGTGCGACAGATGTACGAATCACCAAATCGTTAAGAGCGGCTTGGTACATCGGCCACAGAATGCGCATGCATTTTGTTACCTGCTCGTGAAGTCCTGTAACGGAAATGGAAAGGGGGAATAAGATTAAATAGTTCTTCAGAGCACTGTCCATGGTAAAGGCGGTAAATTACGCTCAACGCCGCTACATCTCAGCGAAGCTGCAGTGGCTCTAGGGTGTTAGTGAGCTCCTTGTCAATAATACGAGATGCACGCTTCTGCAGACCATCGAGGGCATGCAGCAAGTATTTGGCCGATCCACCCCAAAGGTGCGCAATATTCCACACAAAGCCCGATCTATATAATATATCAATATATACCTCCTGGGTATTTCATAAACGTGACAATTGTAATTTACTATGACAATTCATAATACATTGCTTAGTTTACTTTGAATTATTTACTTTTGACAAACTACACCAAGCAATGTATTATGAATTGTCATAGTAATTTACAATTGTCACGTTTATGAAATAGGGCCACTAGGTATGTCAAACAAGTGTATTTTTTTATTATTAAAACTCATAATAGGTACACACTGGGGTTTATCTCTGTGACCTAAACTAAATTGCTTTCCATTATGCAAATATTAGTTTAGTAAGATAAAGTACTAAATATCTTGGTACTAGGGTTTAATTACTTTGGTCCTTAGCTAGAACTTGTGTATTGGAGTGTTTATGGCCTGGAATGGAGTGGTTCGGTGTAAACCGCCGAACGCAGATTTAGAGCATTTAAATTTCTAATTGAAATGTATACCTACTAGTATTTGCGAACTTTAATTAATATTTAAGGGTCTATACATTTACTTACCAGAGTCTATGCACAAAGTTTATCGTCTTCATAGCGTACGAAGGGATCAACATTTTAAGATCTGTTTGTATAGGAAATTAAAATGAATTTTTAATAAAAAAAAAATGTAGGTACATTTGTTTGACAACACTACTATAGTGCCTCGGAGAGCACGTTAATCTGTAGGTACTAGTTTCATTATACCAACTTGTTAAACTGTTTATAGATGAGTTATTTAGTATATTCAAATATCGCGACGAGCTAGCTACTGCACTGTTTCGATGTAGGTAGACTCATGACAAGGCGTCATGCGCAGGGAGAGGTAATACTTCAGAGTTGAATCAGCATGCATATTCCTAAATAACTATCACAGAAAAAGAGCCTCATCAGACACTGCTCTTAACACCCCTCTGCTGGGTACCCTGAAGCCGTCTAGTCGGTCTCTGGAGCCGCAAGGTACCCGTGATGATATGCAGAAAATCTGTCTGTTTCCTATTCACGCTTAAACAACTGAACCCATTTTGATAAAACTTGATATAGAGATAGTATGAGTGAGACTCATGGAAGCTACAGAGGCGCAGATGTACAGGGGGCATATTCTACCAAATGAATTGGATATCAACTGCACGTCAAAGTTAAAATTTGACTTATTGCCCATACAAAATGTGTCAAATTTTAACTTTCATACGACGCGTTGATACACAATTGATTTAGTAGAATAGGCAGAAAATTGCAGTTCTTTAAAATAATAATTATTCTTTCTAGATTATCAAATGACATCCTTGCGGTTCACAAATAGGAATTCAAATTGTTTATAGATAACCCAGTTAACAAAAAAGATTTAAAACTTCTACCGGGGTTATCAAATAAGAATTATATTCCTGTTTCAATACTGGTTATCAAACTCTGGTTATCTACTCAGCATGCATTACGAGTATATCTTAATATCCTTGCTGCTTTATCGACAAATTAATCACCCGTTTCATAACCGTACCATAAAAGAAGACTACCACGACGACAAGAAATCGATGCATTAATCTCTGGGAAACCGGTGAACCCAAGACTGAAACCAAAACATGACTAGGTCACTCGACAGTTTTTGCATCTGTATTGGCGGCGTTCGATCTTTACCTTTACTAAAAATAATAGAACGATTGGTAATAGAACCAGCCCGACTTTAACGACGCTTTATCACACAGGAGATCATTAACGGAACGTAATTAAGCGCTCAGTAATATTTAAATACCAATAATAAGGCCCTTTTGACGAGACGAAGATTAATGTGTTGAACAAACCTTGCCCGCGGGATTTGGTCCGATTTTTTTCACAAAGGCCTTTTCAAATCTCTCCAGCCAGAGGCCTCTGAAAGATCGTCTGACGGATTTTAAGGATTGCCAGTAGGTATAACATTTACTAAACAAATTAACATATTTTCCCAAATATCATGCCTTTGTATTCAAGTAATTTGGATCTAAAAATAACAAAGTGTAAAAGGTAGGTAATTATTCAGAGTTGAAAATGACCTTGATTTGAATACAACTGCGTTTACTTATACATATTATTTACCTACTTACCGATATGTAAATCTAAAATTCAATTTATGCTATATTATGCATAACTATAATATAAACACCTACTTAAAATTTTGTGTCGGTCGAATATGCGAAACAAAAAGAAATCGACACTATGTACAAAAAATCGAAACCAAATTCTGTGAAGATTTCTTTTTATTCCCAAAAATGTATATTTCTTTAACAATACCTAAGGCTCTACCATGGGTTTGCGCATTGTATTAACGTAACGTATTTGTATACGTATACGTGATCAACGTTCCAATGGTATCGCTTTATTCAATCCTGTTACCAAAAATAAAGCGGCCCTATTGGTTGTTGCTCACGTATACGTATACAAATACGTTACGTTTCTACAATGCACAAAACCATGGTAGAGCCTCTGACTACAGTGTCTCGGATAGCACGTTAAACTTTCGGTCCCAGTTTCACTATGCTAATCGGTGAAACTTTTTATCAGTGCGTTAGTAAGTTACAGTAATAATACAACGAGATAGATATATAATAATAATTGTGTGAACTGTTATGTTATAAGTTAATAATATGAAAATGACGAATTTCTAACTCTTGAGAAGGACCACTGCTTTGTAACAATTTCTAAAAAATATAATGGATACCAAAGGCTGTATTCTGAAAATCTAGAACTACAAAACTAAAAATGTTTGTTAAAGAAATTTACTCGACACTCACAGACAACTATTATTATGCAAATAGTAACTCTTTAACTTGAAATGTATGAAGAGATTAATATAGTCTCCCATATATTATTTAAATAAAAAATGTAATTATATTTTCCAAAACATGAAAATTTTGTACTTTTTAACATCGCTGCAAGCGACAAAACTACAACAATTTATAGTGGTAAAAAAATAGATATCAATAGTTTATTATGTATTCTAAAAATGTATGGAGAGATTTTTGCAAGTTTAATAGAAAATTATTAATTAAATAATTACAAAAACTTGCCAGACAGAAATCTTCATACAAAATCCATGACAGGCCGTCATTGTGCGGGCGATCCCGTCTGTGAAAGCCACCTTTCACAGACGGGATCCGCGTCGCTTTTTTCTATTTCACTATCGGAACACTAAATATTCACTGTTGGGAATTTTATAAGACAAGTACATATTTATTTTGATTATATTCTATGTTTTTACACCTTTTAACACGATTAACTACAGATTCAGCTAAAATAAATATGCAATTTTCACCAACTGTCACTGTCAGTATAACCTTACAAAAAAAAAAAGACAGACGGTCCTATGTAACTAAAACTACGCCACAGCTATTTATTTTGGTCGCTTTTATATTTTTAATAAAATTTATCGTCGGGCGCACATTATTTTACAATTTTTAAACATATTTTACCTATTTATTTTAATTGTTATTTTTTTTAATAAAGTTTTTTTTTATATATGTCCAAAGCAAAGCTCAATAGGGTTCCATCCATTATCCAAAACTTTATTTTTATAAATGGCAGAGTTGATCAACAATTTTATTATTTACCTAACATTTAAATATTTTTACAAAATCAAAGTTTTTTTTATTATAGCATGTGTGACTGTTTGTATCTAACTCATGACAAACATACAATATTTATGAATAGGGACCAATACGATGTAATTTTTATAGAATTAGACCGATTTAATATGGCCTATGGATTCATTTGGCCAATGATGCTGTTACCAAATGGGCGGCGTTAAAAAGAACAATACGAAATAATAATAAATAATTTCTAGCATAGAATAATTCGAACTGTGTTTTAGAAACTGACGTGGGCAATTTCTAGAACATTGTTTGATTTATTTTACGCTAAGTATAAAACTAAAATACATATTGAAAATATTACGCTAAAAAATAATTATTATCATTCCGCATGATTGGTGGAATGCCAGGTCTCTGAGTTTTCAACAAATTAACTGCTACTGCGTTTTATAACTACCCACACCATGAAAGGAGACTACCGTCTCGATAATCGAAAAATTCCACGCCTGATCCAAATCATAACTAACCGTTCTCTATAATCAATCTATATTTTTTGACGGATAATAAACGGATAGTTTACATGATATTTGTCTGTAAATGTAAATAATCATTTTTCATGTATTTATTGGTGGGTATTGTCATACTTAGTAGGTGGTCTCACACCTACTAAGTATGGCAATACTTCTGTTAGACCGAGAGCTCGTGTCCAATACAACTATAATAGTAACCAATACTTATTTTTTAAATATTGACAGCTGCTTTTATAAAATAATATTGCATTTTTACAATATTTAAATAAAAAACATTTTCCAACGCAGAAATTTTTTTATTATTTCTTTTTCACAATTTTATACACATACCTACCAGCGGCCACATTCTGTTTCTTATAACGCGAACGTCAGATTGTCAAAATAACAAATTCCGTTATTCGCGTGTTCTCCAATCAAAGTAGTTGTTAACCTTTTCTGATTGGAGGAGATCGCGCTAATAACAGAAATCGTTATTTTGACAATCTAACGCTCACGTTATAAGAAACAAAATATGGCCGCTGGTAGGTAAGTAATTAAAGTTTATAAGAATTATTGATAAAAGTGAATGTGTATGGGTGTAATATGTGTAGTGCACGTCTGTGTGTGTTGGATGTATGGTGCGTGTGTGTAATGTATGAAAAGTATATTTTTGTAGGCTATGGTTTAACAGTAAGGTCAATTTTATGATAATATATTATGTTATGTCAAAAAACGATAGACTAATTATTGAGAATGGACATAGGTATAATATCTAGGTGATCAAAACCGGTGAATCGAAGATATTTTGTAAAATGAAAGAACGTGATACTTAACTTGCATAATTTAGTACGTGCAGATTTTAAATGTCAATTTTTGTTTCATATTTTCCTACGTATCTTTTTATATTTAAGCTTTATGAGTGTTAATTAGAGACAAGTTCAAAACAAACGGACAGATATATATATATAATGTAGAGATTATGATTGCTTTGAATAGACTGAGTCTAGGTACCCTGAGGCCGTGTAGAAGTTATGTATATAAATTTAAATGTATGTGTATCTAAGATATTTTACTATAAAAAAAACTAATTTATTTAAAATAAAATATTTTACATAAAATTATTCCAATTAGGTAACTCCGGAATATTTTTAATGTAGATAGATGCGTAAGTAGATTAAAGTGACGCAGACCCCAATCCTTAGTAATGTCAATTCATATGACAGCATTTTTTTAAATAAATACTTAGACTGGCTGAATTAGTCCAAAATAAAAAAAAAGTTTTGTTTAATATAAATTAGTTTATTACGGAGCGGAGTCTAGTAATAGTCACTCTTACCAATGCCTTATAATAAATTTAAACTGTTAAAATTAATATATATTAATAAAATGTACCTGTAATATCACACTTTGTACGCATGTCTGGAAATTATAGTAATACATAAATTTTATTGAAACATTAAATCCTCGCATATAAAATTACATTTCTTGACTATTTCGACAATACATTACTTAAAATAAAATAGTAAGATTTCTAAAAGTAGATATCTAAAATAATAAACTGTAACACTCCATACAATGAAATTTCAACAGAGTGACTTTTGGGCTCAACTGTCCATAGTTAGAATAAATTGAAGAAACAATCATAAACATTTTTTAGTGAAATCTGACAGAAGGTGATGACGTCACATATACGAATTCCCCCTTAAGAGGAAACTCCAATTAGAATGATATTTTTTACTTACTTCAAATTTAAAATATTAAGGACACTGCATTCGCAATAGCGAGTCCGCGTTCCCCATACAAAATAAGCTTTCGCATTTATTTTTGCCGATCATTGTAATAATTTCTGTGTTGGATTTTTTTTAAAAAATATTAATAATACACAAATATTTATTACAAAAGAAAAAAAAATACGTACAATTACTAACATAAAAATAATAATTGAACAGCCAGGTTCTAACATTGGAAGTACCTACGTTTGTATGGGCGTCAAAACGACTAAAAAATATAATTCTTCAGTTTAACTTTGTCGTCCACAGAACAAAGAAGATTTCAATAAAAGCCATTAACTATTAACGCATAATGATTTTGTCGTTGAATATGATTATCGAGTTGACGATAAATTCTAAGGAGGC
Organism: Monopis laevigella; assembly: GCA_947458855.1. Classification (NCBI taxonomy): domain Eukaryota; kingdom Metazoa; phylum Arthropoda; class Insecta; order Lepidoptera; family Tineidae; genus Monopis; species Monopis laevigella. The sequence continues at coordinate 23,233,076 of OX381580.1, read as the reverse complement.
TAGTTAATTATTCCAATAAATACCTATAAATGGACCTTCACTAGTCTCGATGACATAATATCTACAAGAAGCTGATATTTACTTGTAATTTAATTCCAGGTGAACGGAAATTTTATTTTAGAATCAGCAGAACGATTTTTTTTCTATCGCTTCGTCATCAACGTAATAACGTGGTGGCCAAAATACTTAGGTCCCTGGTTTGAAGCAAGGTGTGTGACCAATGAGTTTTTAATTATAAAAAAATATGTGCATTTGTTTAACAACACTACTATAGTGCCTCGGAGAGCACGTTAAGCTGTCGGTCCTAGTTACACTATACCGACTTGTGAAACTGTTTATACATGGGTTATTGAGTCTATTCAAACATCGTAAGGAGCTAGCCACTTGTTCGGTAGTCTCATACCATCGGCAAACCCCTCCCCTGGGTACCCTGGGCCTGTCTAGGCGCCGTGATGATATTTATTTATTTAATTTATTACTTCGTCATCAAATTATGGTGGATCATTTCGCGGTAAACTTTTCCGCGAAATAATTATATCTACTTACCGCCTCCATAGACTAGTGGTTGCGCCTTGTATCCGGAGGTGGTAGGTTTGATTCCCACCCATGGTAAAAAGTGTTGTGCGTTTTTCTGTACAGTTTGTCATGATCTAGGTGTAAAATATAATAATTATGTAGATATAAATATGTACAAATAGTACAAGCCTAGAGGTTAGTTTGTGACCAGGAAATATGTGTGTAATGTCATTCCTATTAAAAACAAAAAACTTAAACAGACAAATAAATAACTTTTTTATTATTATCTAAATTTTGGTTAGGTAATATTTTTATTATTTTAGTTTTTTTCCTAGTATTGTAAATATTAAGAATATGTTGCCAATTTAAAATTAATAACTTATTGTTTGAAATGTTCAATAATCTGTTTTATTCCGAATAATAAGTTAGGAATTATAAAAGATTTCTCTGTTGAACAGATTAACCAAAATCAATAATTGAAGGTCCTGAATGTTTAACAAGCAATTACATTTAGGGACCTCGAATCAAGGTATTTTCGTAGATTGAGGGGCAGTTAAAGTACAAAAAGCGGCGTAAGGTCGGCAATCCATCCTGAAATTACGTCTATCCCGCCCTACGGGAATTCAATGACCCGCCCAACGTGCAAACAGATAATGTAACCTCTTATAAATGGTTTTTGGTAGAGACCCTTTGAATAATGCGCGTTTAATCATTATTACATTGTTTTTGAGTAGCTGAAAATGTAGACGTTTAATAATATACGCGGTTGCCGAATTGGTTGAATTGTTCGTAGTAGTTCAATTGCCGTGTTCAATGTAGAACTAGTGCGATTTATTTTTTGCTCTAGTTACATTTCTTTAGTGTTATGGTAATAATGGAACTGCTGCGAATAAAAAAATTTAAATCACTCATCATCAAAGTATATAATAAATTAACCTACAAAAATAAAACGAAATTTAAAATAATAGGAAAAAATCACTGTTTGAGGCGCCACTTGGTAGGGTACCTAATACGCTAGCAGCATTGCCTCTTTGTATGACAATGCTGATCTTTTGTTTTAAATATGCGTAGCATTTGGGATCTCCACATTCCAAGAAAACTCGTTTTCGGAGGTCTCGGATAAATCCGCGAGCCTCGGTTCCTAAGGTTAAAGAAAGAAAGAAAGAAAGAAAATAACGTTTATTGCCATAATAATCACCAAAAAGAGTAAAGTACATCATATAAATCTTTGTTTCATTATGGCAATGGGACCAATTGTCAGTTATGCCTGTAAGCGAGATTATTCGCCAACAGAACTGGTTTTCAAATTGACCCCCTTCCACAATCAAAATTTTACATTTAGCTCACAATAACAACATTCAAAAGTCAAAAGTCAAAATCATTTATTTCATGTAAATCTTTACAGATATTTATGAATAGTCAAAAAAAAAAAAAAAAAGTTTAACAATGAGGTCTTAGAGTGCGTTTGGTTAGGCAGCTATTCATTAACAAAATAACGACAAATATTAATTGAACTTAGACACGATGGAATGGAAATCTTAATATTAAAATTACTACCGAACCGAACACACACTACATAACCAACTAGTGTAAGACTAGGTGGTTAGCTGATTCCATTGACCTGTCAATCATTAACTGCCATACAAGAGAGCCACCAAGGCGACCAACTTCACCGACCATATCCATGCCTTAAATATTTGTTGTAAATAAAAGCTAAGTAACCAATCACATATAAGTAAAGGTATAAGGATCGGTATTTTTAAGGGCATAAACACTAACTGTAAAGTCGATCCCCTCAGAGACACCCCGGAGAAAAAGAAACCAGCAAGTAAAAAACTCTAGTGCTTCACACAAACTAAAAGAGGGGTACAGCTATTGATTGACTTATGCTATAAAGCATACATATATATAATATATATATATAGTAACATACTCAAAATGCACCCCACTGATCAGCATGCGTAGAACACCCTATGGCAGATTATTTGTTACGGTACCAATGTACATAACTACACAGTATACTATTAGTATAAATTAAGTATAAATAAGTAGGTAATCATCAATGATTACCTTATCCAAAGACAAAATTTACATAATGTAATGAAAATAAATTATGTAATATAAAATTATTACAATATCGGACATTATATACCTACTAAACTAGGGTAGATTCTACATAAGCAATTTGTTTACTAGTTGCGAGACCTCAGTTGCATATCAGGACGGATCCAGACGTCTTTATCGTTAAGATAGTCTTTTACTTATTCGAATTAATTACTCATTATTAGTTTAACAAAAAACACTTTGCATAATAATAAAAACAAAAAAAAGTATCTCTCACACAATAATATTAGGTTTACTTATACTAATTGCAAAAATAATAAATAAAAAAAGTAAATGAAAAAAATATTAATGGTTCAAGATTACAGTTGCCCCTTCAACAGCCGTTGTTTAACCTGCTTTTTAAAACTTGCCAAAACCTTTACACTTCTAATAGGTGGAGGCAATTTATTCCAAATTTTTGCAGCAGCCTTAAACCCGGCTTGTGTGGTGGAATAGACAATATTGTAGACAGATGGGATCGTGTGCCGTGTTTGTAATTATGTGCATCTTGCCAGTAAATTAGTTTTTCTGACAAATACTTTGGTTTTTGTGTGTGTAAAATTCTGTGAACAAAGCACGCCATATGTAGCTCTCTACGGGATGACATATTCAACAAATTATTTTTATTTATATAAGGTGATACATGTGAGTACTTTGGAATTTTAAAGCAAAATCTGGTACATGCATTTTGGACTCTCTGTATAGACTTCTGTGTTTTTGTGTATAGTCTAGGACCGTAAACTACATCACAATAATTAAATGCTGATATAGGTTCCAGAAAGTTAAAGATTTTTTTTCGCACTAGTTCCATGATGGTACGTACTTATGAGTTTTTTTTACACTAGTTTCATTTCTGTACTATATATCTATACTTATTACTAATGTATCCCGGTGTGAACCAATGAGTTTTTAATCTAAAAAAAAATGTCATTTGTCTGACAACTGTCGAAAATGCTCTCGAAGTACATAAGAAAAGAGGATACGTTTTGTTTCGATGTTTCCTTTTAATTAAATAGTAACCGCCTCCGTAGACTAGTGGTTAAACCTTTGGCGTAGTATACGGAGGTCGTGGGTTCGATTCCCACCCATGGCAAAAAAATATAGTACGCTTTTCTGTACACTTTGTCATGGTGTTTATAAAATATACTATGTATTATATCATTGTTTCTGGTACACATAGTACAAGCCTAGAGCTTAGTTAGTGAAAATGTCCTATAGGTATATTTAAAAAAAAGTTAAATTACTTAATTCAAAATCTACCCCTCTTATTTGAAAGACGTCGATCACCGATTTCGATGTCGTGAGATCTCATTTGAATTGGGATCGAAAGTTATCTTTTGAATTGGCCTTAATTATTTACAAAAAAAGTTGTAATAATTGATACTTATTTTTTTTTTGCTGCTGTGAAAAACACCTAGTATAGCGCAAGGAAATTGAAAAAAGTACTCGACATATGTATGTACGTACATACAAAGTAATAATATGTGGGTATACATCCAAACTCTGGTTTATCTCCAGTAAACGTGCATGAAGAAATCATTTATTTTCTTCGTGATCACAAATTTTGATAAATTATGTACAAATAAGTGCCCGTATGACCTCACTCATAATTTTTATGACCCAATTGACCCATTACTATAAAAGGTACAGTCAACAAGACATACTTTAATTAAACAATTTTTAATTTTGTATACTTACAAAGGAGTCTTTGAAAAAAAATATTGCCTTCTCCATACAAACTACCTAATGTTAAATAAATACAACTTTTCTCATGAGAAAAGTTGTTTGATTTGATCTGCAGAACTTCATATTAGCCCAAAGGTACATCCTTTCAAATTCATATTATTTATAAAACGGCCCCAGCCTAGTGGTTAACTCACTGATAACAAGGTTAAGCAGATGACAATAAGGCCGGACTTGTGGCCGGATGGGTGACCGCTTTATACAATGATTTATAAATATTTATACATTATAAACACCGCAACAAGCTTGCCACTTGTTAGGTGTTGCCTCCTAATACCCTGAAGCCGTTTAAAGGTTCACCCGTGATAGTATATATTATTTTTTTATTATAAAAAGAAAACTTTATCATATATTTTATTTTGTATGCAAAACACTTTATATATTACCGGACTTAGCAACGCAATGCCGATGTACATTCTAACTGACTAATTGATGATAAAGGCATTTTTATCATCATCAAGAAAGTTAAAAGAAAAAAAAAACCTTTCTATATTATTATAAATCTAAAGCCCAAGGACTCGACAAAGGAAATGTAAAACCCGTCTCAAGTGTTCGCTTAGCTTTCAAATTAAATAACTTTAGCGTTACGATTGGGTTGGGTTGGGTACATGGTTAACCGAATCGATTATCGGTTTTGAAGACTTGACCTACTTGTTCGGACAGCAAGTGCTTCTGACAGATATTTTTCTGGCATTTTAGTCATTGAAAAAGCTTTTATCGCGAGAAAATTGAAAATTTATACATCTGAAATTTAACTGATTTTTTAAATGTTGTAAAGAAATTTTTCTACAAAGTTAAAATAATTATATATAATATCCGTAATTGAGATAAAAATATAATAATTAAATTAATGAATATAATTCCTCTGGAGCCGCGCAGGTGCCGAGAACGGCAACCGCATTGCTTTTTTGAATTTCTATCTCTATGCGTTGGAAAAAGTAGGATCTAGCACGTCGGTCACCTGATATCTCTATTAATAATTTTCCCAACAGATTAGAAAATGCTAGAATATCTGGTGACCAAGGGCCTAAAGTTTCCACTGCAAAGGCCAGAAATTCAAAGTGGTCTGCGAGCTGGAAATATTTACCAAGTTTTAAATTTTGTGCTTCAAGAGCTGCGGCCCCAGAGGAAACAGAGGTGAGCTGTAGATTAGATGGAGCTAGTATGTCCGTGGAGGTGGCGACCCACACTAACGATCGGCCCCTACATCACGGGACTATGGTCATGCCGTCAGGTCTTTTCCCGTCGTCACGACTCACTCCTGTAGTTTATTGTCCTATTTTTAAATCTATATACTTGAAAGAGCTTGTCCTGACTGACTTATTCATTATCCATCTTTACTATGGATAATTGTATTGTAAAGATAAGATTGTAAGGTACAAAGGGGTTATTCAAAGTTCAAATGTCATGGGAGTGAAAAGGTTAAAGTTACCACAAGCCATACAGATACATAAATCGTCAAGTGATCTAGTCATGTTTCGGTTTTAATCTGTTATAGTCTTTCACTGGTTTTCAAGAGACTGCTGCATCGATTTTTTATCAAACCTTCTTTCAGTGTGCAGTTACGATACGGGCAGTTTATTTGACGATAAACTAGCTTTTTTTGTCGCCACTATTTCGCAACCAAATTATTTAGCCGGCATAGTAGATATAGCGGCCAACCCTGGTTAAGGACAGTATATTGAATAATGGATTTCGTAAGTCTGCTTACTTTAAGCTAGATACAAAGTCACATGCTGTTCATCAATATATATATATATATATACAGATTGTGAAGGTAATCCCAATAATTATAATCGCTCTGCTAATGACAAATAAAAAATATTAAAATAACATTTTATTCCATCCGGTTGATGGACGAATGTTGGATAAGTACCAGCAGCAAGCTGTGAGAGAAATAACTTTTGGAAGAAATCTATATGTATAGATATGTATATATAAACAAAATGTACACAAAAAGATCTTTAGATCGAATAATATGTTGTAGTAAGTGTAAAATCTGACCCAATGAAACCTTAAATCTTTAATAGATTTACCCTGACCTGCGAAGCTCGGACTGTAAAATATTTAAATACCTAACGAAGGTAAGTGTACAGCAGGATAAGGAATTAGGAGAATGGGCAACACAAAAGAAATCTTTTCAGTAATGTAAAAGTATTTAGGATCTTTGAAACATTCTTTTTGAACTCGTTTTTTTATTATTTTTCTTTGTAGTTTTTTGATGATATTTTTTTTAAATAATAATATGTAGTATTACACATATTGCTCTGGTCACATACTAAGCTGAAGGTTGTACTATGTGTACCAGAAACAACGATATAATACATATTATATTTTTGCGAATAAAAGTCCCTCCGCTGGGTACCCTGGGGCCGTCTAGGCGGTCTCGGGCGCCGTAAAGCACCCGTGATGATATGCATGTATAAACACCCAGACCATGACAAACTATACAAAAAAAACGTACAAATTTTTTATTTATATTTTTTCGCCATCGAACCCACGAACTCCGGATACAACGCCAAACGCGCAACCACTAGTCTACGGAGGCGGTCAGTTTAATGATATTCTACTCATTTCATAAATAAATATATGATATGCATTATTTATTATCAGCATAACATAAAAAAACTTATCATCACGGGTGCCTTACGGCGCGCGAGACCGCCTAAACGGCCTCAGGGTACCCAGCGGAGGGGGTTTTAATCCCACCTCGTCGTAGCCGATGGTATGAGTCTACACCGAACAAATGGCTAGCTCGTCGCGATGTTGAGAATAGACTCAATAACCCTATAAACAGTTTCACAAGTTGATATAGTGAAACCGGGACTGATAGCTTAACATGCTCTACGAGGCAGTCCATGTCTCCGAGTGGTGTTCTGAAACAAATGTACATATTTTTTTTAATTAAAAACTCATTGGTACACACCGGGATTCGAACCAGGGAACTAATGCCCGATTTCACCATTTCTAAAGGTGCCCGTAACAAAGTTAAGTGATAATTAATGACAGTTGTTTCACAGCAAATATGTAAATTTTCTTATTTAGGGGCTCCTTTAGAGTTAGGGATCGTTGATGAATTCGGGCATAAGTGTTTTTAAGTCCAAGGTCTAACCAACTCGGCCACCACGTATATTTATTATCACCGGGATTTATTATAATATAATCGACACAATCCATGAACAATAGGATAATTGTTTAACAATAGTAGTTCACAGGTTTATGCCCCGTTTATACTATTTTTTAATTATATATTTTTTAACATTTTATTTTTCTATTAAACCAATGCTGTTGATCCCAGTTTTACTAACACCGTGATGAGTTTTCCTCTTGTTTGGTATAGAATCAGAATGCATTGGCTGTGACAAGGTAGGAATAAAACCCCTTCACTGGGTGTCCTGATGCTGAGGCCGTCTATATGGTCTCGAGCACAAAAAGGCGTGTTGGTACGTTTTTAAGTTATAACTAGTGATCGAAAATTCGGGAAAAACTTCACTTTTTCTTGAGAAAAAAATGACTTATTATAAAATGAAATATTTAAAAAATCAATGAAAATATTTTCATATATTTTTTAAATATTTACGGTTTTCTTTATATGAAAATATCAAAAAAATCAGTAATTAAAACATAAATTTTAATAATTATTAATCAGAAAATATAATATTGTCTGGAAAATAAAACTATTCAAAAAAAACGTACAAATTTTTTATTTATATTTTTTCGCCATCGAACCCACGAACTCCGGATACAACGCCAAACGCGCAACCACTAGTCTACGGAGGCGGTCAGTTTAATGATATTCTACTCATTTCATAAATAAATATATGATATGCATTATTTATTATCAGCATAACATAAAAAAACTTATCATCACGGGTGCCTTACGGCGCGCGAGACCGCCTAAACGGCCTCAGGGTACCCAGCGGAGGGGGTTTTAATCCCACCTCGTCGTAGCCGATGGTATGAGTCTACACCGAACAAATGGCTAGCTCGTCGCGATGTTGAGAATAGACTCAATAACCCTATAAACAGTTTCACAAGTTGATATAGTGAAACCGGGACTGATAGCTTAACATGCTCTACGAGGCAGTCCATGTCTCCGAGTGGTGTTCTGAAACAAATGTACATATTTTTTTTAATTAAAAACTCATTGGTACACACCGGGATTCGAACCAGGGAACTAATGCCCGATTTCACCATTTCTAAAGGTGCCCGTAACAAAGTTAAGTGATAATTAATGACAGTTGTTTCACAGCAAATATGTAAATTTTCTTATTTAGGGGCTCCTTTAGAGTTAGGGATCGTTGATGAATTCGGGCATAAGTGTTTTTAAGTCCAAGGTCTAACCAACTCGGCCACCACGTATATTTATTATCACCGGGATTTATTATAATATAATCGACACAATCCATGAACAATAGGATAATTGTTTAACAATAGTAGTTCACAGGTTTATGCCCCGTTTATACTATTTTTTAATTATATATTTTTTAACATTTTATTTTTCTATTAAACCAATGCTGTTGATCCCAGTTTTACTAACACCGTGATGAGTTTTCCTCTTGTTTGGTATAGAATCAGAATGCATTGGCTGTGACAAGGTAGGAATAAAACCCCTTCACTGGGTGTCCTGATGCTGAGGCCGTCTATATGGTCTCGAGCACAAAAAGGCGTGTTGGTACGTTTTTAAGTTATAACTAGTGATCGAAAATTCGGGAAAAACTTCACTTTTTCTTGAGAAAAAAATGACTTATTATAAAATGAAATATTTAAAAAATCAATGAAAATATTTTCATATATTTTTTAAATATTTACGGTTTTCTTTATATGAAAATATCAAAAAAATCAGTAATTAAAACATAAATTTTAATAATTATTAATCAGAAAATATAATATTGTCTGGAAAATAAAACTATTCAGATTATTTTTTTATATTATAAATTAAATAATTTATTATTATATTAATTTTATTTTATTTAATATTTATATTATAATTTATTAATATTTTTTATATAATATATTAAAATATAAAGAGCTAAAATATGAAGAAGGTATTGAGTTTATCTAATGAAACTGAAAATATTGTATGTCTATGTAAAATGCAAAACAATACGACATAAATACAAGGGTATTTATAAACAACGGTAGATATCAGTTACGTTGATACTATAATTTATTTAAATCCTATCCTGTTTTGTTTTGGTTCGCGGCCTCAGTTCAGCCACAGATCTCCTAAATTAGCAGTATATGGTCTCAAAGAGAAATGCGCGTGGCTTATTTATAGTTTTTTTTTAATTTTTTTATGTTTTGAAAACCTTGAGATGATAAAAAGACGACCCGCCAGAATCAATAAATGCGTCGCTGGTGGATTCTACTATGACGGTTTTTTTACGCTTCGTTTTAAGGTTTTAAGAGTTATAGGAGGAAAGTCACAGGCTTGCATTGCATTCCATTTTTGTATTGTACGATAAATGAAAGTTTTGTCTTTGAATGAATGTTTACAACGGTATGTGGATGCATGTTTTGGTGCACAACGTACAGCAACGAAAGGTTGAGTTTGGAATTAAATTATGAAGTTCTTTAGAACGTTCTTCATAATAAAGCCAGTAAAATACGTTCAAAGATGCCACGTCTCTACAGAGCTTAAGAGATTGAAATTAATTGAAGACTTCATCTTCACCAATCTCACAGCACGTCTTTATAAAAAAAAAAATATGTTTATAGGTACAAATTATATTAGGTTACTGATAACGGAGTTCCTGCTCCATTTTGTTGACGCCACACCGTTTTGGTTGAAGTTAAAGAGTTTAATTTAAACTCTTTCACTTTAACTAAACGTGATAAATTTACTCGAACCTATAGGCATCCACCCAGGCTTTTAATTACAGCTTTTAAACCTACTTTACTTAACGAAACTAGTTCCACCTAATTTGTTATCTACATAAAACAAGTTACCTCACTTATTTCCCATGTATTCCCCTCGTTGCACAACGCATCTATGAATTTAATGACACTTAAACTAATGTAGCGGTAGTGCCTGCGTGCCATAAATAGTGTTACATTTAAAAATTAAAAAAATATTACATTTGAATTTGGAATCTGTCATTTTTATACGATTGTTCATTGTGTTGTCTTATTTTGGCGCCAATACATTATACAATATTATGTGATATTAAAATGGAGTGGGGTGATAAAGAGAACCGAATCGCTGTGATTGCATTACACAAAGTAGGTATTGAGCCAAATGCAATTTTTAAAACTCTCCATATACTTGGTATTAGTCAAATGTTTGTATACCGGGATATTAATAGGTACAGTCAGACCTCCTCTGTTTATGACGTAAAAAGATCTGGCCATCCACCTAGTGTTCATACGAAAAAGGTGGTCAAAGCAGTAAGGGAAAGAATTCGAAGATATCATCGGGAGATGAAGATAGCACCTAGAACCATGTCGCGTATTTTTTTTTTTTTATAGGAGCTCGGCATGTGACCCCACATCCACCTGATCGAAAGCAGTATGCAGGTCCAAGAATGAATGCAACCAGCTCTTAGAATTGTGTTGTAAGAGCTGGTTTCATCCATTATGCCGGCTTAAGATGCCTATTATATTTTATTATTTATTATATTGTATTTTAAAAGATGACATAGGACTTGCTGCCTATAAGAGACATACGGTCATTTCAAAAATGATAATTTAAAACAGAATAGGGTGGTAAAATCGAAACAACTACTGAAGCGGTACGCAAAGGGAGGTCACAGGAAAAAATTGTTTACGAATGAGACATTTTTTATAATTGAGCAACATTTAACAAACAAAATGACCGTATTTATGCTCAAAGCTATAAGGAAGCTTCCCAATTAGTCGACAGAGTGCAACGTGGGCATTATCCGACTTCAGAGATGGTTTGGTGGGGTATTAGCTATAAAGGAGTGACTGAGCCATATTTTTGTGAAAAAGGTATCAAAACATCGGCACAAGTATATCAAGATACCATTCTTGAGAAGGTAGTTAAGCCCCTTAACAAACCATGTTCAATAACCAAGTATGGTCCTTCCAGCAAGACTCGGCGCCGGGTCATAAAGCTCGATCCACGCAGTCTTGGTTGGAAGCGAAAGTTTCGGACTTCATCAGAGCTGAAGACTGGCCGTCGTCTAGCCCCGATCTTAATCCGCTGGATTACGATTTATGGTCAGTTTTAGAGAGTACAGCTTGCTATAAACACCATGATAATTTGGAGTCCCTAAAACAATCAATACGATTGGCAGTGAATAATTTTCCCATGGAAAGAGTGCGATTGATAATTGGCCTCAACGTTTAAAGAACTGATTTGCAGCCAATGGAGACCATTTCGAATAAGTTTTTTATATTTAAATTGTTTTATATTTATGTATTAACTAAACTAAGACACTGTAAAAGTAATAAATGTTATTTGCAATAGTTTTTTTTTTTGTTACAATATTTATGGCAAGACTAGGTAAAACGCTTTAAAAACACTGCTACGAACTCGCCACTTATTCTGTGTACTCATATGCTATCAACGACGATATGATAAACCCGCCGCTGCTAGGTACCCTAAATACATTCGTTGTTTTGTTATCAGGCAGCGGGTGTATAAATTTAGTTCGCATGGATTCCTTGTCTAGTCTCCTCTTAGGATGCGGTTACGAAACGAAATGGTAGTTTAATGTTACGGCACCCGGAATATTATTATAGGCTTGTAATGTAAACGCGTCTTTTTCGTTGCTGTTTTGTAACCACATTATTTACCGGACGATGTTGATCGACCAATTGTTAAATAAGCGGTCGTGACTTTGTAACTTTTAAAAAAAATCGTCGTAGTAGGAACACGCGGGCACTACTTCGCCTTTCTAGCACGTTCTTTTGAAGTCTGTGGTCCCAGCTCTGATGTCACAGCTTGTTCTGTTTTATAACAATTTGTCACAGCCGCATTGATTTATGTGCTTTTAATTCTGTGAGCCGCCGTAACAGTTTGCTATAACATTTTAATAAAGGTATTTTTTAAATATTTTATCTTTCAGAGTTTCTCCAGAACTCTTCTGATACTTTTTGCTAAACAATTTTTTAACTAAAGGTGTACAACTCTACAGAGGCAAAATTGAATTGACTTTTATACTGGAATTTTATTTTAGGCTTCCAGTGGCATAAAATTAGGTATTTTATTTTTAAAAATACATCTAAAAGGGTTTAAAACATCCAAGGTGACCAGTCGAAAAGGTACAGTTGGGTTAACACCAATTTTGTTGCGTGACTAAAAGTATTATATCTTTTAATTATACAATCAATCGAAAGTTGTATCGAATGTGTTAATCGACCCCATGAATGGGCTTTGTACGGTTGCTTACCAATAGGTCGATACAAATTCAAACTCTGTGCTCCTAAAAAAAGTTTCAGTAACCCTAAGGAATGTAAAGGAGTAGGAAATAAAAAGAAAACAAACGAAATTCCATAAAAAAGTAACAATAAAAATTAAAGTATTTAAAAAATGTGTTGAAACTAAATCACACAAATAACAAAGCTTCAAGGAGAACACTTTTACTAAAATCAAACGTAGCTGAAAAACAATTGAAACTCGAAAACAAATCTTGATTCTTTTTGTTTATTTTTATTTCACTTATTTTGATAAGTGGCCAGTCCAGAAACCTAAACAGGACATCCATAAAAGTAAAAAACCCTTTTTTGGCTTTCCTCCTTTTCCATTTTCTTTTAAGTTTTTTTTTTGTTTTAAGCAACTATTCGTAAAGTGAACATGTCCTTTGCAGTCAGTTACCAAAGGGAATTGGCGGCGATCAAAGGGCTCTGAAGTTACGTACCTTTGGTGGCATTTTTTTTTTATTAGAGCACGTCATGTGACTTGTATCTACCTGATGCTAAGCAGTCCTACAAAGTCCATGAATGGGGTCGATCAATACATTGTTCAACAATTTGGATAGCTCCCACTATGCCGGCTAAATTATGCAGTTACGAAACGGGCGGCGACATAGACGAATTGGTATTATCCAACCGCCCGTTTCGCAACCGCACCCTGACCTTTCAGGGTGCGGAAGACCACCTCGACAAGAAATCGAAGTAGTAGTCTCCTGAAAACAGGTGAACCCACAGACTAAAACCGAAACATGACTAGGTCACTTAGGTTTTGGCTTTTGTGGTAACGAGACCGGTCGGTCAGCCTAATGAAGTTGTAGAGACTTTCCTTCCACCTAAATACATAAATAAACATGACTATTAAAATATAAGATTATTATTGAATTCAGCATTAAATCACTAATAAAAAAGAAATGTTTTGGTTTTTAATAACGTCATTTTATTTGTCAAGAGCGTTTCTTTATATATCTATATATCTTTGGGAGCACAACATGTCATTTGCAGATAGATATCTGAAGTGGTATAAAATAATGAGTCAAAATATAAATATGATAAACTTTTGTTATTTCTTTGGGTAAAAGACTTAGAGGAGTGACCGGGGTTCCAAAATCAGGATTTATTTTAGGACAAAAAGTATCCATAGCTATCCAACGCAGAAACGCACCTAGTGGTATGGATGCTTTTTTAAGAAATCCTTGATTCTTCTTGGTCACTTATTTAATTATTTTTGCCAATAGTTATTAATATAGTTGTTAGTTTCTAGCATATAATTTATATATTATTATGTAATACATAGTACATTGAAATAATAATAATATAGAGATATATAACTTTTATTTGTATATTTCAAAATCAAGTTTTGTTTAACCATCCTTATTTTTCTATTTTGTTCCAATGAACACAGCACGTGACTTTGACTTTTGATCTACCTGATGGTAAGCATACCCACACAGTCAATTAATGGGGTCGGTTATTTCAATGTTGTTTTACAGTATTGACTAAATCAGCCAATACTGTAAATCAACATTGAACAGTTTAATCACCGATTTTCAACAGCTTACGACCCTATTCACGGACTTTGCAGGGCTGCTTACCATCATACAGATGACATGCCGTGTTTCAATAAACAAAATATAGTTAATCAATACCGAGATTTAGGTTTTTTTTGTTCTTTTTTAATCTTTATATATTATATTACAAATTTACAAGTAATTTTGTCAAATAAAAAGTGACATCGTCATGTAATGAAAAATAATGAACACATTTGGGTGGAGTGATGTATTGCACATCGAACGGTAGCAGATTTAGACGGGGAACTATCGGTCGATTACAGTGATGCATTTATTTGGGTTCCGTGGAATGATCAATAATGACCTTTTAAAATATAAAATATACTATTTTAATTTTAAACTCGCTTATTCTGTACTTAAAATTACTACTATACATTTTTTTCTATATTAGATAATTTTAAATGTAAAAGATGTGCTAGATATTACTGTGCACTATTTAGCAGTGTGATAACGCCATATTCCTCTTAAGTTTTTAGAAAAATATAAACATGTGTATGTGTAAATAAACAAAGCCTAGAGGCATTAAGTCCGCCCTTTTGTAATAAATAAAGTGTTAAATAAATACAAAAAAAGTAAAAATAAAATTAAAACCCAATTAAATAAAATTTTCTAAAAACTTATTTTTAGAAAATTTTATAGCTTATATATAAAATTGATCATAAAGTCTAAAATATTTTCAATGTTAACTTGTGAACTTACGTATAAAATGACATAAAAAACTTATAATAAGTATAGCTTACCTATTTAAACTTCAGAAATTTTGAGGTTAGAATTCTTGATGAATGAGAAATATTAGGTAAATTTATATTAGTTAGGTGTTTTTATTATGGTATGCTGTGGCAGAAGTATACCTAAATCCCTTAAAAAATTTAGATAATAAATAATAAAAGCATATATTTATTATAAAAGGTGACTTATCATTAAAAAAAAATACAATAAAACTACAGAACCATGCGACATACAAGCCGTATCTAATGAATATTATTTTTGGTAATAGCCCTAAGTTTTACCCTCGGCGGGTCACGTGAGGGGACCCAGGCGTCCCCACATGCTCAGATACAAAAGCTAGGGGTACCCCGCCAAACCCTCTGTCTGTAAGTCCGACAAGCACAGTCTATACTCACATTTGGTTAAATGGTATAGAGCCCGCAATAATATAAAGTCCTTTTTAATAATATCTAAAGTAATATAAAAAAAAATAACAAAACTTATTAGAAGTTTCTAGAGATAGTCGGTCTAAAAATTATTTAAAACAAAAAAATAAATATATCGGAGCAACGTGGGAATGCCAGTGTCTTCCAGTGGCATAAAATTAGGTATTTTATTTTTAAAAATACATCTAAAAGGGTTTAAAACATCCAAGGTGACCAGTCGAAAAGGTACAGTTGGGTTAACACCAATTTTGTTGCGTGACTAAAAGTATTATATCTTTTAATTATACAATCAATCGAAAGTTGTATCGAATGTGTTAATCGACCCCATGAATGGGCTTTGTACGGTTGCTTACCAATAGGTCGATACAAATTCAAACTCTGTGCTCCTAAAAAAAGTTTCAGTAACCCTAAGGAATGTAAAGGAGTAGGAAATAAAAAGAAAACAAACGAAATTCCATAAAAAAGTAACAATAAAAATTAAAGTATTTAAAAAATGTGTTGAAACTAAATCACACAAATAACAAAGCTTCAAGGAGAACACTTTTACTAAAATCAAACGTAGCTGAAAAACAATTGAAACTCGAAAACAAATCTTGATTCTTTTTGTTTATTTTTATTTCACTTATTTTGATAAGTGGCCAGTCCAGAAACCTAAACAGGACATCCATAAAAGTAAAAAACCCTTTTTTGGCTTTCCTCCTTTTCCATTTTCTTTTAAGTTTTTTTTTTGTTTTAAGCAACTATTCGTAAAGTGAACATGTCCTTTGCAGTCAGTTACCAAAGGGAATTGGCGGCGATCAAAGGGCTCTGAAGTTACGTACCTTTGGTGGCATTTTTTTTTTATTAGAGCACGTCATGTGACTTGTATCTACCTGATGCTAAGCAGTCCTACAAAGTCCATGAATGGGGTCGATCAATACATTGTTCAACAATTTGGATAGCTCCCACTATGCCGGCTAAATTATGCAGTTACGAAACGGGCGGCGACATAGACGAATTGGTATTATCCAACCGCCCGTTTCGCAACCGCACCCTGACCTTTCAGGGTGCGGAAGACCACCTCGACAAGAAATCGAAGTAGTAGTCTCCTGAAAACAGGTGAACCCACAGACTAAAACCGAAACATGACTAGGTCACTTAGGTTTTGGCTTTTGTGGTAACGAGACCGGTCGGTCAGCCTAATGAAGTTGTAGAGACTTTCCTTCCACCTAAATACATAAATAAACATGACTATTAAAATATAAGATTATTATTGAATTCAGCATTAAATCACTAATAAAAAAGAAATGTTTTGGTTTTTAATAACGTCATTTTATTTGTCAAGAGCGTTTCTTTATATATCTATATATCTTTGGGAGCACAACATGTCATTTGCAGATAGATATCTGAAGTGGTATAAAATAATGAGTCAAAATATAAATATGATAAACTTTTGTTATTTCTTTGGGTAAAAGACTTAGAGGAGTGACCGGGGTTCCAAAATCAGGATTTATTTTAGGACAAAAAGTATCCATAGCTATCCAACGCAGAAACGCACCTAGTGGTATGGATGCTTTTTTAAGAAATCCTTGATTCTTCTTGGTCACTTATTTAATTATTTTTGCCAATAGTTATTAATATAGTTGTTAGTTTCTAGCATATAATTTATATATTATTATGTAATACATAGTACATTGAAATAATAATAATATAGAGATATATAACTTTTATTTGTATATTTCAAAATCAAGTTTTGTTTAACCATCCTTATTTTTCTATTTTGTTCCAATGAACACAGCACGTGACTTTGACTTTTGATCTACCTGATGGTAAGCATACCCACACAGTCAATTAATGGGGTCGGTTATTTCAATGTTGTTTTACAGTATTGGCTAAATCAGCCAATACTGTAAATCAACATTGAACAGTTTAATCACCGATTTTCAACAGCTTACGACCCTATTCACGGACTTTGCAGGGCTGCTTACCATCATACAGATGACATGCCGTATTTCAATAAACAAAATATAGTTAATCAATAGCGAGATTTAGGTTTTTTTTGTTCTTTTTTAATCTTTATATTTTATATTACAAATTTACAAGTAATTTTGTCAAATAAAAAGTGACATCGTCATGTAATGAAAAATAATGAACACATTTGGGTGGAGTGATGTATTGCACATCGAACGGTAGCAGATTTAGACGGGGAACTATCGGTCGATTACAGTGATGCATTTATTTGGGTTCCGTGGAAAGATCAATAATGACCTTTTAAAATATAAAATATACTATTTTAATTTTAAATTTGTTTATTCTGTACTTAAAATTACTACTATACAATTTTTTCTATATTAGATAATTTTAAATGTAAAAGATGTGCTAGATATTAATGTGCAATATTTAGCAGTGTGATTTTATATTACGGCTTAAGTTTTTAGAAAAATATAAACATGTGTATGTGTAAATGAACAAAGCCTAAAAGCATTAAGTCCGCCCTTTTGTAATAAATAAAGTGTTAAATAAATACAAAAAAACTAAAAATAAAATTTTATAGCTTATATATTAAATTGATCATGAAGTCTAAAATATTTTCAATGTTAACTTGTGAACTTACGTATAAAATGACATTAAAAACTTATAATAAGTAGAGCTTACCTATTTAAAACTTCAGAAATTTTGAGGTTAGAATTTTTGATGAATGAGAAATATTAGGTAAATTTATATTAGTTAGGTGTTTTTAATATGGTATGCTGTGGCAGAAGTATATCTAAATCCCTTAAAAATGTAGATAATAAATAATAAAAGAATATTTTTATTATAAAAGGTGACTCATATATCATTAAAAAAAATTACAATAAAACTACAGAACCATGCGACATACAAACCGTATCTAATGAATATTATTTTTGGTAATAGCCCTAAGTTTTACCCTCGGCGGGTCACGTGAGGGGACACAGGCGTCCCCACATGCTCAGATACAAAAGCTAGGGGTACCCCGCCAAACCCTCTGTCTGTAAGTCCGACAAGCACATTCTATACTCACATTTGGTTAAATGGTATAGAGCCCGCAATAATATAAAGTCCTTTTTAATAATATCTGAAGTAATATAAAAAAAATAACAAAACTTATTAGAAGTTTCTGGAGATAGTCGGTCTAAAAATTATTTAAAACAAAAAAATAAATATATCGGAGCAACGTGGGAATGCCAGTGTTTTCGGTACTTTTAATCAAAAAAAAATGGGCGGATTTTTTTTTATCTGTTATAATAATTTTGTATATTTATTAATAAATGATTTTGAATACAAAACTTAAAAAAAAATAACAAGGTAAATTACAAAAATAACAACACACGTTTTCGTGGATTTATAATTCCAACTTATTTTAAAACATTTATATAACATTTTAAATTGTAGTTATCCAGGCATTAGTTTTGCAATTTAGCGCGGAAACGACGAGCGTTCCTGGAACTAACCGTATACCCGTAATTTTAATATTTATTAATATATTGTTCTTTTTTATTAATAATTCTAAAAATATATAAATTCGTCAAATGTTTACCTACCACATTTGACGAATTTAAATATTTTTATATATAGGTATGCTCTTTTTTCTACTGAGGCTGATCCTAATAAAGTTAATAGGGCTTAGCACGCGGACAACGATAAGATATATACCGACTCGACTTATACCGACTGCTGTCGAAAAATATATCGAATTGATGAGCACGCAAACCGACACGATAAATTTCTCGAGCTTTGTCTACTAGTTAAAACAAGTGTGTTTTCGTTGACAATTTCAAAAACATTTATGTAATAAATAAATAATTATTACCGTATACGATGCATTTATTTTATATTATTATTAATAGTCGTTACACAAATATATATTTTAATTTAAAAAGATTTAAAAATACATATTTTTAACAAAATAAAAATAAATCCGAAGAAAACTCGTTACCTTGGCCAAAAAAATATTATATTTTTTGGTGAGTTTTTTTCTTTATTAAGGCATTGGATAGGATTTAAAAAATGTTATGGATAGTACGTATAGATAAGGAAGTGGTCTAAGACCTAAAAACGCTATTCAAACGAATTGTCAGACATATTTTCTTGACCATTGATTGGTTATGATCGCATTTGTGTCACTTTTTATTTTGGTTTGTATTGCGGGCGGCTATCTTTTGTTCTTATGACTGGTTAGGCGATTAAGCCTTAAGGTACTTCCTTATAATAATATACTTCAATGATATAAATCAAATATTTTATTTTATGGATGCTTTGATTTTTATGCAATACGGCGACGTGTGAATGATTTATTTTAATTATCCGTCTGAATAAGTCGCCTGGTGAATAATTAAATTGCATAACACAATCAATTTTTCCGCATTCAAGACCTATCTAAACTTGAAAACCTCTGAACTTCGGGGGTTACCGAAGTTCAAAGGTTTTCACTCTAGTAGTGATCGTCCCCTCTAGGATTTGTTTGCTTTAAAATATTAAGACTAACCTACTGCCACTTCATAATAATAAATAGGTACATGAAATTAAATAAAAAAAATACACGATAATAACATAAAACAAGAATTTTAATATTAATTTAATTATCTTTTCTAAATAGCATAACTCTAGGAACATAAATACTTATTTTCTGATAATCTCATTTTCATAATCTATTTCTTGGTTTGGGCACCCAGATTTTTTTTTCAAAATCATTGTTTTTTGAGGTTCTAGTTGTTCCAGCAACTTTTTTATAACACGCACATTTATAGTCAATTAAGTATAACAGTTTTTCTAACGAGAATAAAACAATTTTGGTTCTGTTTTTCGCTATTATAGCAATAAAAATATCAAAGCAAAAGTAATGTCGACACTTATCAGCACCAAAAAGAAACGTGATAAAAATTGTATATATATCGACTTTTGTCTACAATCTGACAGTTTAGTTTTGATGTTAATAAGCTGCGTGCTACCGTTTTCGATAAAAGTCGACATATATCTTCCAATGCGTCAAATTAGTCTATTCGTTATATATCATGGTCGCGCGTGTTAGCTTTGTAGATATATGTCTTATCGATCGATATGTATCGAACCGAATGACGCTCGTGCTCGGCCCCATAATCATTAATAAGAAATAATAAATGAGAAAAATCTATTGATCGATCCCATTCATGGTTTTTATAAGGCTGCTTACCATCAGGTAGATACAAATGATTACATGCCGTGCTCCAGTAAAAGAAAAAATATTTTAGTAGGAGTACTAATAGAGTTAGATAAACGTAGTTAAATGCGGTCTCTATAATAATTAAATTCTTAGGCGCGGTGTAGTCGTGTAGAAGGTAGTATTGTTTTCGCCGTATCTTTGTGCCTTGTCTATGATATAATCTTGAGGTGTCTTTGTTGTATAAGATTCGGGTATCGTATTTCTATAGTTGTAAGTTCTTATGCCTTCAACATAATTCATTTATTACATGAAATATCTATCTAATATACTCGTATAATATTAGAGAAATTTGTCTATCGAAAAAAAAAAAAATAGGATTTATTTTTCTTTAAATAATTTACAAATTTATTTAGTATTATTTTTTTAAAGATAAAAATGCAATTAAAAAAATCCTGGTGGGTGGAAATCGAACCCACGTACCTCGCTATCGCGGCAAGACGCTCAACCGCTGAGACAACCAATTAATTTAGGAGATTTCACACATATTTATCAGGTCACAAACCAAACTCTATGAGAGCGGTTACACGCTAATTCTGGCATCAGTTCAGTCAATCATTTTGTACCCCTAGTGTGAGTTTTCTAACTATTACTTTGCGTTTGAGTTAACTAAAATTTATATGGGAAATAGTTCAGCGCTCCAAGCGCAAATTTTGAGAACTAAAAATGCAAGCGTGTGATTGGTCGAAATGTTAACGCAATAGTATAGTTAACGCGAAAGTAAATGTTAAAAAAACTCACACTAGGTCTACTGGTCAGAATGTCGAGAGAATGATCGTATAACCCACGGACTGATGGTCCGGACAACAGGGTCGTTATGACATAATTTTCTAAGATTTTTTGGAGCTATTGTTAAGAAGCCAAGCTTGATCTACGTCAGAATGACGTCATAACGATTGGCGTGCGAGCAACTTAAGACGCGTAATCACACTGCTGATGAAAACTCACATGAAATTTAAATTATTTAATTAATTTTCGTCAATCCATCATTCTGGCATCAGTCAAAGATTCACCAGACTGACGGACTAAACTGATAAAATACTGTACCCTCTATGTGGCTTGATATATGCTCCAGGAATAAAGAAACAAATACATATTATTATGATACTTTATAAACACCCAGACCATGATAAACTGTACAGAAAACGTACTAAATTTTGTTTTGCAATGGGTTTGAATCGAAACCACGACCTCCGAATATAATGACAAAACACATGACCACGTAGGCGGTTTTAAGCTACGAGTATATTAGTTTTAGGGTGAAAAACAAATAATGTCGTAAACACACTCTCGCCAAGTGTAGCATATGCAAATTCAATATTCCTGTCATTCATACAAATCGCAATTTAGTTTTTATTTTAAAAGTTTACAGAATTTATAAAAAAAAAATATTATAAGAACAGGATCGGATAAATAAAACTTACGTAGTTATGAGAGCAAATTTTGCCTGTGTTCTTACATAGTAAATATCTATGCTAGATTATATACGTGGTGGCTGAGTTGGTAAGACCTGTGACTTAAAAACACTTAGGTCCCTGGTACGAATCCCGGTATGTACCAATAAGTTTTTAATTTAAAAAAAATATGAACATTTGTTTGACAACACCACTATAGTGCCTCGGAGAGCACGTTAAGCTATCGGTCTCGGTTTCACGATACCAACTTGTGAAATTGTTTATAGATGGGTTATTGAGCCTATTCAAAATATAGCGACGAGCTAGCCTTGTTCGGTGTATACTCTCATACCATCGGCTACGACGAGGTGGGATTAAAAACCCCTCTGCTGGGTACCCTGAGGCCGTCTAGGCGGTCTCGGGCGCCGTAAGGTATGTATGTATATATATATGTATGACAATTTTAATTTACATTGACTATTTTTAATACATTGCTTGGTTTAGCTTGTTCTAAATAAATAAATCAAACTAAACTAAGCAATGTATTATAAATTGTCATGGTAAATTACAGTTGTCACGTTTATGAAATAGTCCCCAGGTGAATGGAACGCGTGTATTTGGCAGGAATGTGAAGGTGGTTTTATAGATGATCAAGGCATTTTTTAAACTTTTGTTATAAGATAATGACCGCCTCCGTAGACTAGTGGTTGCGCCTTTGGCGTTGTATCCAGAGGTCGTGGGTTCGATTCCCACCCATGGCAAAAAATATTAGTACGTTTTTCTGTACAGTTTGTCATGGTCTGGGTGTTTATAAAATATAATATGTATTATATCGTTGTTTCTGGTACACATACTACAAGCCTAGAGCTTAGTTTGTGACTAGAGTAATATGTGTAAGTTGTTCTACATATTATGATTAAAAGTATAGGTGAGTTAATATTTAATAATACATAATTGTGTTGAAAGAAAATCTACCTACCCCAAATGTTAATTTGAGGTGCTATTACGTTACTGAAGTTTTTAGTGAAAAAATAATTGTTTCAGGTATTTCTCAGAAATGTGTCTGGGAAAATAAAGGCTGTGGAGAAAAAAACCAAAAAGGATCTTGTTTGAGACCCGAAACCTTAAAAGACTAAAAGTTAGTAAAACAAACCTAAAATAATATTAGCGAAGGGAAATTTAAGATAACTTTGTATAAAGTTCTGAAAAGAATTCATAAATTATTTATTGAATTTAAATAAAAAAACTTTTTATTTATTTAATACCTAACTAAGCATTTCGGAGTAGTGTAGTTTAATTAAATACATTTTTATACTGATATTAACCTAAATGGTTTTTCTATGGTAATAAGTAATAGTTACTACTATTACTTATTACCATAGAAACTTTTAACACGACTATTTTAGTTTTTATTATGATTGGAGGACAGCATGTGACTTTGTATAATAATATACAATATAATAACAGCCAATATTATATTAATTAAAAAAATAATAAAGAATAAAGGATTATTTTAAATATTTATATACCTATCCTATATATATATTAAAATTATATATAATTATATTATATATAAATATTTAGGTAGGTTTACCTAAACGGTTCATTTATTTTTTTTATAAAATTTCACTCACTTATGCACATGCATATAATCGTATACATAAATGAGAACAACAAAGATTTATAAATTTTATTGTAAAATGAATCCAGTACCTCTAGTGTGAGTTTTCTAACTATTACTTTGCGTTTGAGTTAACTAAAATTTGTATGGGAAATGGTTCAGCGCTCCAAGCGGAAATTTTGAGAACTAAAAATGCGAGCGTGTTATTGGTCAAAATGTTAACGCGGTAGTATTGTTAACGCGAAAGTTAACGTTAACAAAACTCACACTAGGGCTACTGTAAAGATGAAGAGCGGTGACTCCCGACTCAGGTTTTTACACTTAATGGGAGTCACCGGGCGTTTGTTATTATTGTGTTCTGTTTTATTTTTATATACCTGATAGTAAGCATATCTGTAAAGTCCGTAAATTGATCAATAGTTATTATTTATTAACAACCGAAAATAAAAAAAATAAAATCTTTTCTTTGTATTAGCAAATTATTATTTTAATTATACGACAAGGAGCATTAAATAAATACATACTTGAAGTGGCGTGAAGCTATATTCAATCTTATATAATTTATAAAATTAAAAAAAAAAAATAACAAGTATTGGCCCTATAATTATATAATATAAAGATAATATAAACTTGCTCCATATTATATGATGGATTTTGTTCCATTCCCAGAGCTCATGTCATGAAAGTGTCATGTTGAACTGATGCGGGGTCCAGGTGGTATGATCGAATGTCCCGCGCCGCAGATGTCACGGCATAGTGGGAGGCAGGAGGTGGCATGTTCGGCATGGCCGCGGTGTCTTCGGGAGGCGGTGGGGCAGCGGGTGTCGACGCGCTGAGCTATTACCGCGCATGCGCTGTGCTAAGGATCTGGTTATAGTATATGGTAGGATTTAAGATGTAATGTAATTATATTATTGTAGCGTATTATAAAGCATAATAAAACGTCAAGAGACCTAGAAAAAAATTGTCTACGGTTTCACCAGTTTTCAAGAATCTACTGTATTCGTTTCTTGTCGAGGTGGTAGTCTCCTATAGTCGATTTGACGATAAAGCAGGAAAAAAAAGTAGACTCGTAAAGCATATTTTTCTCTGTCGCAGTCTATTTCGTAACCGCATCCGGCAAACAATGCCGTTAAAAACAATATATTGATCATTCATGGAATATGTGGTCTGCTTACGAAGTGCTTATAATGTAAATGCAATAAAATATCTTCGAGTAATAATATATTGAATGTCAACAAATAATAATAAACTTTTGCAATTCAATATTTAATAATATTTTATGGTGGATTTTACGGTGTCGTCCAGCACAATATAATTTAAAGATATTTTTTTGTGCAAAAACAATAAAAAAAAAAAACAGTCAGCAGATTTGTTAAAAAAAAAACCTTGGGAATACCTTTTTAACTGTATAGCGCCGGTACTAAATCAGAGTATGCACCATGCTTTGTCTTGCATTTGAATTTGATATATCTACAATATGTACGTATTACATCAAAACATCGCCTAAAGGTTTTACTATTTTCACGATTGGTCCCATAAAATAAATATTTGAGTTACGCTTATAGAAATTTATGACAAAACAAAATCGATTTATCCAATTGCACTTATTTATAAATCCCACAGTGGGTCCATAATCGATTTTAACTGTGGATATGTTTGACCATATTTGTGTTTCACCAATAAAAATACTACCAGGACCAGTCGTCGTCATTCCTATATCAAAATGAAAACGTCCGTAGCTTGATTTGTAATTGCTATATGGGAACAAAGAGTAGATTATAGGGATTTTTAAACCTTTAATAAGTAAAATCTTAACTAAGGTAAAGATTATATTATCCTAACTAACAAATATTTATTTCAACTAATAACAATATTCTAACTACCTAAACAGTATTCTGAAAAACAAAACTAAGAAAACTACGTTAGGTATTATTTATAGGTATTCATAGATTTTAAAAAAAAATGTGCACTAACATATTTTTTTATGTATTTTTAATTTTATATTAAATTATCTATTATCTTACCATATACTGCGTACCTTACCATTCGCTCAAACGGCAAGCGCTGGCAGTCCCTCGGTCTTAGCCTCGCGTCCGTACGTCTCGCTACGAACGCTCGCTACGAACGCAATCCGTAGCATCTACGAAACCTAGGCACTTCAATTATAAACCTTTTAATTATTACTACTAAAGTGTTTTTTAAACAATAACAGTGATTTTTTTCAGTGACATATTATTGTAAGGAATGTGTTGTGTTATTTGTGAGTCTAATGTAGTATTAAGTGGTAAATAATAAGGTAATAGATGCTGCGTCGGGAATAAGGTACGTGAATATTGAATAACAAGATATGAATCGCTATTGAAGTAACAATCGGAGGATAATGCTCTTAGAGAATTGAGATGGATATTTTTAGATGGAATGTCAAGGACACTAATATCGATTATTGAATAGATATGTTTTTAGGGTTTTAGATATAACTTTTGTGTAGAGCTGTATTTTTTTTTCTAAAAATATACATTGTTCTATTGAATTTAAAAATATTATAGTACGTTCTATATACTTTTGTTTTTAATTACAGGTGAGTAAAATTTATAGTTTATTATATTTTGTCTTTGTCTTTTATTTTTATTTATTGGCTTGGAAACGACTCCGTTTCACGTCACATTTTTATTTTGATATATGTTTATTGTAGAGGACACAGAACACTGAAGGTATTTAGGATCCATGTGGTAAATGAAAAGCGGACAGTAGTTCGTATAGGATAAACAATTAAATAAATAGCTACCTTTAAACATAATTAATCCTACATATATTAATGAAATTATATTAATACGTATTGAACAACAAAGCTACTTTATTCCTCAACCATTGAACAGCAACTCACCCGATTTTTTTAGCTGGCAGTACCTAGGTACTGCCAGTAGAAATAATAGTCAATAATAAATATTTTAAATGATAGAGATATAGGTATTATAATTAGTATAATTCCAACAAAGATGAAATTATAACGACTTTCTTAATATAGTATTTATGAAAGACTCAACAATACAATTTATATGCATTTACTTGTTATGTTCTTTGCCAAATAGACACTTAAAAAAAAGGTAAATAAAAGGAATTGATTTGAATATTTTCCGATAAAAAAAGAAGGGAGGTATTCGTGAGCAAAATAATTTATTACAACAGGTGCCGTTTTGCGTTACCGCCTGATGAATTTAAAATGGCCACCTACCGGGTGCTTTACCCTAGAATGCCGTATTTTCCCTTTGTTTCGTTAGGTTGTTTATTCGTTTTATTTCCGGATGTCTTTGTTATCCGTTTAAATCAATATTCTATCTGTTTTGTGAATAACAACAATGGAAGCTTATGTAGGCTTACCTTTTCAAATGATTTAGTTTGGGTTTTAGACGGAACATTAATAATGAACTACATAAATAATAGTTAGTAGGTTTTGTATTATAGATATAACTATAGACTTTATAATGGATTGTAGAAAAGATAATTAAAAATATTTTTTTTCACCATCTTAAGTCGTTGGCTAAACCTAACTCTGTTACAGTTTTTTTTTCATACAATCAACAAAATTATACTTATGCAAATAGAGATGTTACAATAATTTGTATCGCTAATATTCTACTTCACACTAAGTATACAAATATTAAAATACTCCTAATAACATTATTACTGTTTTATATTTTGTAACATAAAACAACCTGTCCAGTATTTAGAACACTTATGTACGCACTGTTAGCTTACATGATCATACTCAGCGCTTGACCTATGGAACAGGGTAACAAGTTTTTGCTACAACAACATTTAGGTACGCACATATTAGATTACATGATCATACTCAGCGCTTGATCCATGCGACAGGCTACCCAGTTTTTGCTACAACAGCACTTAGGTACGTACTGTTTTTGCTACAACAGCAGTTAGGTACGCACTGTTAGCTTACATGATCATACTCAGCGCTTGACCTATGGAACAGGGTAACAAGTTTTTTCTACAACAACACTTAGGTACGCACATATTAGATTACATGATCATACTCAGAGCTTGATCCATGCGACAGGCTACCCAGTTTTTGCTACAACAGCACTTAGGTACGTACTGTTTTTGCTACAACAGCAGTTAGGTACGCACTGTTAGCTTACATGATCATACCCAGCGCTTGATCCATGGAACAGGCTAACAATTTTTTGCTACAGCAGCAGTTATTATAGGTACGCACATGTTTGCCTACATGATTTTGATATGACATGTTTGATTACTCAGCTCTTGATCTATGGAACAGGCTACCATTTTTTTGCTACAACAATACTAATGCGTACGCATATATTAGCTTACATGATTATACTCACCGCTTGATCCATGGAACAGGCTAACAAGTTTTTGCTATAACAGCAGTTAAGTACGCACATGTTTGCTTACATGATCATACTCAGTGCTTGATCTATGGAACAGGCTACCAAGTTTTTGCTACAACAACCCTTAGGTACGCACTGTTAGCTTACATGATCATACCCAGCACTTGATCCATGGAACAGGCTAACAATTTTTTGCTACAACAACAGTTAGTTCTATCCTGTTTTTGCTACAACAACACTTAGGTATGCACATATTAGCTTACATGATCATACCCAGCGCTTGATTCATGGGACATGCTATCCAGTTTTTGCTACAATAGCAGTTAGATAATTAGGTACATGTTTGCATTTATAAATATTCAATAATGCTAGTCTGGTAGGCTGGTCGCCTTGGTGGCACTTAGAACTAATAATAGGTTAAGTTAACCACCTAGTCTTATCCTGGTTGGTTATATAGTATTTAGCATGCGTTTGGTAAAACTTTTCATATAATGACAAAGAGCCATTACGCAGTACACACTACGCAGAATTTCTTTCAGAAAAAAAAAACATAGTTAAACATGAAGACCGAAATTAAGATGAACATATATTTTATATGATTAACTTTGAGAGCGCTCTCAACTCAATAGCTGAACTTTGTATTTGATGGCGGTGTTAAACTAGATCGAGCTAATACGAGTTACCGTTTCTAATAAATTAGCCAAGAAAAAAAAACGTACAAAGTTACGATCTTTGGGTTCTAATGATCGATTTGTAAGCTTTTCGCCTTCGATAAGAGAAGGTTATAGAAATCCGATCAGGCTAGACGGAGAAATGGACACTGTGAGCGAGACAATACTACGATTTATAAATCTGGGTTTAACTGAAGGTGAGCAAGTAAAATTTTAATACTTTAGACGCGGAAATAGATTAAATTCGTACGATGACAGCTTCTTATCTCTGGACACTCGCGTACTATTAAACAATTGTCTCGCTCGACGGATTTGGCATATAATAAGTGTTACGGGTCTATATTTGTGTACGAACGACAGATATAAGTAGTGTGGGATTAACGTGCGTCCCAGGGCCTCTATTTTCTTATATTAACTTTGGTTGGTATTTTTAATATTAAGATTTCCATTCCATCGTGTTTAAATCTGATATCGAGTTATAATAAATATTTGTCATTCTTTTGTTAATAGCTGCCTAACCAAACGCACTCTAACACCTTATTGTAAAACTTTTTTTTTGACTATTCATAAATATCTGTAAAGATTTACATGAAATAAATGATTATGACTTTTTTTTGACTTTTGGTTCAATAGCATCGTGATTAAAAAACAATTTATCACATTTCGTATTCTGCTAACCGAATTGTCTATAAAAACTGTAAAAAAAGCGTGTTTGATTCTTAGATTAAAGCAAAAATGGGAAGATACCGCACGTTCTATATAATTATTACCAAAAAGTGGACCAGATACAATTACACACCTACATAACCGATCTGGTGCTTATACTATAACAATAGAAAGACATAATTAAAAAGAAAACGAAACATCAAAAATCGCGCGCGGGACGTGCACACATGGCAATAGCTTCTAGAACAATGGTTACGAACTAACAAAAGTGTGTCAGTTAGACGTAGTTTGCTGAGTCCACATTTCATATATACCAACGTTATCTTCTATTTTTGTTTTAATCTAAGGTTTGATTCAATTATGGTGCAGCGATTACTATTCGCCTCGGCGTTCGTAATTTTATCAAAAATAAGTCACGTTTGATGATATACTTGAAACAAGTTGTCTCGCCTATCTACTCATTCGGGTTTGTAGAGACGTTGATGAAGATATGCCAGAAAGTGCTGGATGGTGGGCGACCTCGACAGCCTATTTGAATGGCAAAGTAGCACATTTACATGCGATTTGGCTTTCTTTGTCCTAACAAGAGGAGACTTACGAACTCAATAGCTAACAGATTGAATATGTAATGGGTTTGTGTTTATTTTTAGCATTGGCTTTTGAATATTGCTTATTTAAAAAAAAGTTTGTCTATTACATTATTCAAAATTGCAAACTACTATAACTTGAGGTTAAAGTTTAAGGTAAAACAGATTTGGTTACATTTTGGCTAATTGTAAATTTTGATTTAGTATTTAACAATATGTGGGACAATTAATACATATTGCTCTAGTCAAAAACTAGCTCTAGGCTTATACTATGTGTACCATAAACAATATTATAATACATATTATATTTTATAAACACCCAGACCATGACAAACTATACAGAAAAACGTACTAATATTTTTTTACCATGTGTGGGAATCAAACCCACGACCTCCGGATACAACGCAAAAAGCACAACCACTAGTCTACGGAGGCTGTCAAATTTATAAACGCACAAGACACAGTTTAAAAAACCTCATATCGATTCAAATAGCAAATACTATACTATACTACGCCCATAAAGTCCGGGATTCAAGACTTCACGGGGGTATAAAATGAAACTGGAATATTATAAAACATATATTATTAAAGATGCTCGAAAGTTAATAGAGATACACGCAAGGACTGGACCTACTTAATTGTTATTGGTTCTCGATCATGTACAGATGGGGTGACATTTAGCTGGAGATATCCCGATATAACAAAATTGGGACCACAATAAGTTTTAAAGAAAAAGAGAGAGAATGTTCTTAGCTATAATATGTTATGGCTTCATCGTGCGGATACCGGGTCCATCGCGTGATTGGAAGGCAGGGATAAGTACTGCAGCGATCCCGGACTTGAGACCGCGAAGTAGGTTTAAAGGCCTTTTGAACTCTCACCTGCACTGTGTTCACTACCTTCTTTACTCAACCAAATACTATACGATTTTGTTAGCGCCATCTTGAAAACACGCTCCATAAAAGTTCCGATGGCTGATCTCGGAAGGCCAAGATCCTTCAATAGACAATGCATAGACTTTCCTGAAATTCCTCTTCCACCAAACTCTAATAAATAAAGTTGAGTTTTAAATCCGCTTCTAGTAATTTGGTTTGTGAGATCAAAATATTTATTCGACTTGACATTGTGGTCCTTAAGAATGTTGACACATATTATCGTATTATAAAAAGGCTGTCCACTATTGTAGTACGGACAAAACGCTTAAATAAATTTAAAAAAAAGTGAGATAAATATCTTCACTAAATGACGACGATCACTAGAAAACGAAATAAAAAAAAACGATGACACCAAGCAACAGAAGTAAAAGCTCCCAAGGATTGTGTAGACAGTAAGCTTCGACATAAGGGCGGCAAAGTGAATGCAAGTCGTTAGGCAAAGTGCACGCGAGGCCGGGTGCCCCACACAATCCGAAGTTGTTCCAGATATAGCTTACATCTGTTTTGTAGGTCACTGTGAAAACAATAATGATGGTTTAGATAGAACTTTAATTTTTGACAGCGCAAGATAATCTGGAAAAAATATAGGTTATAAAGTTATTTGCAAATCAGCGGCGGAAATGTCCTACTAGTGAAACCATCTCGAAATTTACCTAAAATCTACAAATATCTAAGTTTTTATTACAATAATAATATCTAGGACAATTTACAGATATTGCTCTGGTCACAAACTAAGGTCTATGCTTGTACTATGTGTACCAGAAACCACGATATTATACATATTATACGTTATAAACACCCAGACCATGACTAACTGTACAGAAAAAGCGTACTAATATTTTGTTGCCATGGGTTGGAATCGAACCCACGACCTCAGGATACAACGCCAAAGACGCAAGACCACTAGTCTACGGAGGCTGTCGCATATACAAATATAATATAAGAAACATATATAAATAGAATATTATCAGTTAAATTCTGACAAAACTTTTAAAAAATATTGTCAAAAGGCTATAGAGGTTATATTCATATATACTTTTTATTATTAAATCGCATTGAACGAGTTTTTTAAATATAATATTTTTATATGGCATACTAATCTCAAAATTTTAATAATCATAAAATGATCAGGAATTTACAAAAACAAATTATAAATCACAATTTCTAATTAGGTACAGATAAACCCTTCTTCAGATTAAAATGAAATAACAAATAAGCTACAAACGAAATACAACAACCGTTCAAAGAGGTTTCGAGTTGGCTTTTAATTTATTTCTAGGCAAAGGTAGAATCAACAAAGCCGCGATTGTACGTTCATTGAATTTAATTTGGTAATCTGGTGCGTTCCGCGTGGGTACAGGATGGGTGGGATGCGCACTCCCCAATAAGGGGCTTATTCATAAACGGAGAAAATAAATTAGCTAATATTTAATAGATGGACCTACTTAATTGGTATTTAAATTTGGTATATTATGTAGTGTTGGGTGTGGGCGTATTGTGTTTGTGTTTATTAAAGATTTTATACTTCTAATCGGCTCTAACAGAATTGACAAAATTATTACTCATTAACAAGATGGCGAAATAACAAGATGGCGAAATAACAAGATGGCGAAATAACAAGATGGCGAAATAAAAACATAAATTAACTTCTAGTTAATGATTTTATAATTTTGTCACTTCTGTTAGAGCCGATTAGAGGCTGGCGCCATATCTACGTCTCTTAATCTTATACGCGTAAAAGGAATAAAGAGTATATTCCTATTTCATTCTTATTTAAGCTAATATCTCGAAAACCTGATACTGAAATTTAGAAAACAAGCTTCCAGGGTAAATTTCGAGATGGTTTTATCTGTCACTAGTAGATAAAATAATTTATGCACAAAATACACGTCTATCCACATTTTTTAAAAGCAACACCTAGGCATTCATATTTTGAAACAACGCACAAATACAATTTTAATGAAGCTAACAATACGATGTCGAATCCGCTAATAGAGAGAGAGCTAATTTGAATAATTGAATTTCAATTTTCAATATGTTCATAGCTACCTACTTATATATCAATAATTCAATCATATTGATTCAATGTATTGTCTGTGTACTGTGTATACCTCATATAGTAATTTTTATTATATTTTACAGTGTAGAGACAACTTATGGCTAACAAATATAACAATGTTTATTGTCATCACAGATAGTATCCCAGAGGCTCTACCATGGGTTTGCGCATTGTAGCAACGTAACGTATGTGTATACGTATACGTGAGGAACAACCAATAGGATCGCTTTATTCAATCCTGTTACCAAAAATAAAGCGGCCCTATGGGTTGTTGATCAACTTTACGTTGCTACAATGCGCAAACCCATGGTAGAGCCTCTAAAAGGAGTAATGAGAGATGGCCTTTTAAACTTAATTTATTATTAAAAAGTAGAATAAGTAGATTGCAAGCGTGTCTTTCCCCTTACCTACTCCTATAATCCCGTGTTCTTCAAACGATGCGTGAATTTTCAACTTAAAAGGCCGACATAGTAGACTTCACCAGAGACGCATTTGTCGATCTGGCGTTGGTGGCTACTATCCATTTACTGCATAATCTTCTGACCATGTCAGATTTATGCAGTCACACGTTGTGCTATTATAAAATAAAAAGCTAGATGTTGTCTGCAACTTTGTGCGTGTTATTATTGGTGCTTTTCAGAATTTACAGTATCAGTGAGAGTTACTAACTGTAGTTACTATAGTCGCTGTTAATGATAGTCGCTATTGGTTGATCCCTATCTATAGTTACTACCGACTATAATATTTAAATTATATGTTTTTATTTGCTTTATTATTTTTCATAAATCTACAATAAGATACATAAATAAAACACAATATAATAATAACTAGCTTGCTATATTTCGCCTTATTAGGGCGTCTTCAGGCAAAATATTTGTAAATATTGTTGCCTGAAGACGCCCTAATAAGGCGAAATATAGCAAGCTAGTATTATTATTATATTGTGTTTTATTTATGTACCGACTATAATAAAAACATTTAGTAAAATCTCATGGTAGAGATGCAATGAGATTAGTAAGATATAAAGTAAATTTGTCGACAATGAAAACCTACAATGCCTTGCTGACCACTATACCACTGCAATACCTACAAGTTGGCTTATTAAAGAATGTAGTTACCTAAATATTTAGTTTTATCAATGATTTAATTTTATTTATGTGATTAATTAATAATGTAAGCAGGATATTTAATAATGTTGCCCAGATGGCCTCAGGGTACCAAGCTAGGAGTTTTGGTCCCACTTTCACATTGTCGATGATATTCTAAATTTACACCGAATAAGTGGCGAGCTCGTCACGGTATTTATATAGACTCAGTAAAAGAAAATATTTAAAGTATAGTGACAAAATAAATATAGTTAAACATAAATTATACCAAAATATTAAATATGCTAGCCGTACTTGTGTTTTTTTTTTATTTATACGTTTATTGGTACGTTTTTCTGTACAGTTTATCATGGTCTGAGTGTTTAT
The DNA here is from genome assembly GCA_947458855.1 of Monopis laevigella. NCBI lineage: Eukaryota > Metazoa > Arthropoda > Insecta > Lepidoptera > Tineidae > Monopis > Monopis laevigella. Next base: position 23,198,638 of record OX381580.1, on the reverse strand, counting down.
AAAATAAATTATGTATTATATTGTTGTTTCTGATACACATAGTACAAGCTTAGTTTATGACCAGAACAATATGTGTAAATGGTCTTACATATAAAAAAATAACTTATCTATCCCTTACAAGTCTTTCCTATGAAGTATAAGTAGGCATAAACGTAAAAAAATCCATTCAGTCAATCAATCGCATTTGGTAACACATCCATTTTATTTCTTTACTCTAAGACACGCAAAGGCCCCTTCTACACGAGGGGTGTCACGCACGGGTTCAACAAATAAAGGGGTCCTATCTGGGGGCCCAAGGCATCTCCTCAGTGAGGGTACGGGCCAGCCACTTCACTGTTCAGTGCACTTGACAACGCATCGAGTGTTGAGGAAAAAACAATAGTTGCCTATTAGATGACAGGAAATTGTGATGAATGTTTCAGCGGTTATTGGTTTTCGTTATTTTTATACTGTTGGTTCCGTTATTTGTTTTTTTTAAAATAAAACCAAAAGGTGCAATATCAAGTATAAGTTACGGTTTTCGATAGATATAACAATTTAAAAAGTATGGTTTGATGTTTAAATAATATTTGTTAGATTTTTAAGAAAACTGGTTTGAAGAATTAAAAATATTCCATAGATATATAAATATTGAAAAACTATGGTTTAATATAAAATTTCTAAAATGAATAATGACTTTCCTTTTAGTAAATTTATCGACTTATAAGAAGTTATTACTTTTTTGGTAAGAATCATAAAAGTAAAATGTTTGGGTTCTATTCGTTTTTAAACTGATTAAAAATCTAGTCTGTCCAGCGGCCATATTCTGTCTTATAACGGAAACGTTAGCTTGTCAAAATAACGAAATCGTTTAAAATCGAACAAAAGTCATGTACTCTATTCCCTTGAATTACATGTGATTCTGGCTTGAAAGTTTTTAGTATTCGTTGTCGTGGCCAATGTTTCTTATAACGAAAACGTTAGCTTGTCAAAATAATGAAATTCTTTAAAAATAAACAAAAGTCATAATAATATTATTCTATTTCCTTGAATTAAATGTGATTCTGGTTTGAAAGTTTTTAGTATTCCTTGTCGTGGCCATTGTGTCTCCTACGACGGAAACGTTAGCATGTCAAAATAACGAAATCCTTTAAAAACCAACTAAAGTCTCTATTATCTTGTCGTCTACTCTATTACCTTGAATTACATGTTATAGTTTTTAGTATTCTATATATTCCATTGTACGTATACAGCGGCCAAATTCTGTTTCTTAAAACGTGAGCGTTAGATTGTCAAAATAACGAATTCCGTTATTAGCGCGATTCCGTTATTATATTCGTGGAGTAGAGATACTCCAATCAGCGTAGGTTAAACAACTACTCTGATTGGAGAAGAGCGCGCTTATAGCAGAAATCGTTATTTTGACAATCTAAAGATCACGTTAAAAGAAACAGAATGTGGCCGCTGGATTCGTTATCTTGACAATCTAACGTTACATTTGAGCTAATTAAACATATTCGTCGTTTTTTGGTAATGGATAGCAACCTAACCAAACGCACTCTTATGACCTCTTTGTTAAAAACTCTTTTTGAATATTCATAAATATCTGTAAGTAGGTACTTATAGTATGAATCGACCTTTAAAAGAAACAGAATATAAAGACCGAAATCTCGAAAGAATCTGTGAACATTTCATGTTTATATCTCAGATAAACATGAAATTTTCAATAACAGTAATATCTTAGTGTCTTCTCGAGGTTTTGATATGATATAAAAAATAGCAATGGGAAATTGGAGCGAAAATTGATATAGGTACTTAGATTTGGAATATTTGTAGGTACATATATATTTTGGATAAAAAGCGGCCCCAGACTAGTGGTTAAGTCACTGCGCAACTAAATGATGGGCGGACCTGGGATGGGTGACCGCTTTATACAACGAGGCTACATAATCATAAGCACAGCAACAAGCTCGCTACTTGTTAGGTGTTGCCTCCGAATACCATCGGCAAAATGAGGACGGGCTAATCCCTTCGATGGGTACCCCGAGGTCGGTTAAACGGTTCTAGGGAGCCAAAAAGACACCCGTGATGGTATTTATTATTGAGTTATGTGAACTTAAAATTCCGAAAAATTGAAATTCTGGAGATCTAGAATACTTATAAATATTATAAATTTAAACTATTTATCTCAAATCTAAACTAATATTAAAAAGCGAAAAGTTTGTTTGTTAGTTTGGTTGAACGCGCTAATATCAGGAACTAAACTAGTTCGAATTTAACAATTCTTTTAGTGTCGGATAGCCCATTTATCGAGGAAGGCTATAGGCTACATAACATCACGCTACAAGCAATAGGAGCGGATTAACAATGAAAAATGTTGCAAAAACGGGGAAAAAAAATCTTTTGAGGGCGTAAACTGCGTAAACGGTTAAAGTTACACAGACGAAGTTGCGCGGATTAACTAGTATATAATAATATGAAGGATATTACAAACATATTGCTCTGGTCACAAATAAGCTCTTGGCTTGTACTATGTGTACTAGAAACAACGATAATAATGCATCTTATATTTTATTTACCTAAACCATGGAAAAACATGAAAATCGAACCCACGACCGATACAAAAGCGAAACCACTAGTCTACGGAATCGGTTAAATGGTTTCTAAGGTAAAGTCATGTGATCATACTTTAACTTGTAACATTGAAATAAATAAATAAATAATAAATAACTTTACAACCATATTTCCACTATTTTCTTCTTTATTCTTCTGCTGTATATATTCACTTATTAACTGCCTAAGGTTTGACTGGTAGAGAATGCCTAGTGGCATTAAGTCCGCCTTTATATTTTATGCAATAAAGATTTAAATAAATATTCTAAATTAACCGAACAGGATTCACATTTTTTCCTCTTTTTACAATAAAAGAGAAAAAGAAATTAAAAATACAGAACTACAAAATACTTTCTGAATATAAAACAAATGTTTATAATTACTTTTACTTTCGCACCGCACAGGGAAAAGACCCTGAAAATAAATTTGCGAAAAAGTAATTTACCTAGAATAGAATTACGCGTAATAAATTTCAATTAGTAAAAAGGTTTCGCAGTGAAGGGAGTTATCCAGAACTGATGTGTTGGTTATCTCGTAAAAATAACAGGTATACCTACCGGTAGGGATTATCCAGAAATATCGATTATACTTAAAGATGGCGTCGATTTTTATTTTATTTTATTGGAGTACGGCATGTCGCTTTGTATAAATATAACATGAATGGGATCGATTAAGAATATTGATCGCTCTCATTAATTCGGCTAATTGATGCGGTTACCAAATGGGCGGCAACAAAGACGAATTTGCATTACGAGTCTATTTTATAATCCTCAGTGCTTTATCGTAAAATCAACTGCCCATTTCGTAACCGCACCCTGAAAGAATACTACCACCTCGACAAGAAACCCATGTAGTAGTCTCCTAAAAACTGTTGAACCCACAGGCTACTTAAAGTTCAACTTACCACAATTGAAAAAAAAACCACTGTTTTTGTATATTTTAGATTTACATAGATGGTAAGTGGCAATGTAAAGTCCATGAATGTTGTCAACCAAGAATAGCACATTTGCTACATATGGTTGAGTCACTAAGTCTTCTTTATCACGCCTCGCTTATAGGACTCAAGATTAAAGGAAGAAGGGAAAAGCCATGAAGGCAAGGCATTCCTTAAATAAATAAAATAGGCTCGATAAAAAAATCTGTATTAAACTGAACGAAATTAAACTGAAATTATATAGTTATTAATTAAGTCAGTTATTAATTAAAACTTTTTTTATCGTAACAAAAATATAGCAACATTTTTATTTTCATAAAATTAAAACACTTTTGTGTTTATATTTGCGAGAAATAATTAAAACCTGTATTTTAATTTTTGGCTACGAAATTTTCGTCCATGTTTTTATTCACAAAATTTATGAATGGAAGCTTACAATATTTAAATCTGTAATCATCACTCTCTCGTTGCTATAATCCTTCCTAAAGCGTACTGTGTGAATGCGATTAAAGACCACATTATAAAATCAGGCCTTATTACCATAACGTAGGGTTTGAAGTGTATTAAAGTTGAATGTTTTTGCAGCCGTCAGTCGTCGTCCCACGCTTGTACTAACCCTGGCCCTGGCTCATAATTCAGTGTGACAGGGGCAACATTTACTTATCGACATGAAAAAGGTTCCATTATCCGTTTTTTGTAACAAGCATGTAACCATTTTTATGTATTTTTTCCGGAATGTTTTATTTTTATTTTTATTGGAGCATGGTATGTGACTTTATATCATTTTTATTCTTTGTAGGTAAGCAGACTTAAAAGTCTATGAATTATTAAAAAAATATATAGATTAATAATTAGTTGTTTAACGACATTGATCGCTCTTCCATGCCGACTAAATGATTCGGTTACGAAATGGACGGCGACAAATGACGAATTTGAAGTACTTTATCGTCAAATTAACTCCTCGTTTCGTAACCGAACCATTTAAGGAGACAAGACTTCGACAAGAAATCCATGTAGTAATATCCTAAAAAAGAAAAATGAAGGCTTGTACTATGTGTACCAGAAGCAACGATATAATACATATTATATTTGGTCCGATTGATATTAGAGTTGGTCCCATAGTGATTATTTTTCATATTCATTATTAGAAAAACAACTATATAAAGATTTTGGTACATTTTGCGGTTGATCGGGCGAATAGGTTAAGATGGGTAAACACAAGTGGACTTCACTTCTAAGCGTTCGGTTGGAAAGTTATAAGAAATAAGCAATCGTTTTAAAAGTTAGGTTTACTCACCCTCATCTGATCCTCCTGGACATCTGATCTTGCTCTGCTAGAATATGTGTTTTTATATTTACATTGTTTATAATATATTCAACGAAATAAAATTACATTAATATTAATACAAATAACATATTTATTTATTCATCAAAACTTAAATAACATTATCAAATTAAAATTAAACAACCTAAAAAAATCTAATTAAATAAAGTAAAATAACAAGTGAAAAAAAAAAATTACACGCCCACTAAATCCAGGGTTTGGCCCTCTCCGAAGGTACCCATAACACTGGCAGCGTTGTCTCTTTGATTGAACTGCCAGTGAGATGCGTTGTTTAAAAAAGTATCCGGAGCGGGGGTCGCCAGAAGTCTCATTTAAAAGAGCAGTCAGTTTCTTCCCGAAAGACTGAGAAAAATAAAAGACCTATTAATATTAACTAGAAATATATAATAAAATTAAATAAACATAATCCTCAACTTTGTCATGCAGCAGGGTGCCCAAGACGTTGACAATATGCGCCTTTTGGAATAGCAATGCTAGTCTTTTGTCTGAAGTATATATGCGCCTGCTCACGGGTCACCTGTAGCGTCGATAAAGAGTAGTGCTATAGTTTTATAAAAGTCTCTCAGCGAAAGCCAACAAATCATAAATTTTATTTAGGGTGCGATATTTATTTTGTTTATTGACTTCCGCTGTAGAAGCGGCTAAACCCGTGCGGGTTTAGCTTGTGCAAGTGAGACAAATCCAAGGTGTCCACATACGTCGCATCCCAAACTATGTGGTCTACCACCCTAGAGTTGAAGTTCATTTGCACGTTATAAAACAATAAGATTTGATTTCCATTGCAGAATATTCTGACAGTTAATGCTATCAGTTATCATTTATTGTAGTGACGTTTGCACTTCGCTCATCCTTAATGACTTTTTCTTGATACGGGAAGATGTGTCAATTTCGATAGACCACTTTCTTGGTCGACCGTACTTAGTATTTTCTTAAGACATATTTCTATAACAATTGAGACGTCTATATATTAAACGGAGCAACTCTATTATATGTATAATGTTATTTATTTTACAAACTCGCTTCAAACGAATTTTGTAGAATGTATTTTTATTAGGTAGTACTGAATATTTTTACGCTACTCGAAACGAAACATTTTTATTTTTTGTTCATCTATGGTATAGAAATGTAAAAAAGCGAAAAAGTGAAACATGTTGCTCGAGGTTTTCTCTTCGCTTTGATTACTCAACAAACGTAACTAAACATAACTTATTTATTATACTTTATACATACAAACAAAAAATATTAGTTATATTTTATTTATGCTTCTTCAACCAAGATATTTAGAGGATCTTGTCAAAACTATTACTATTAATAACCTATATTAGCTTTTTTATGCGGGTCCCTTACATTCGTAAGAATACGCGAACCCACAAGTGTCGGAATGGATTCGCTAATATATGTGTATATGTCTTTACAATACATTCGCCCATTTTCCGTCCCGTTTGGAAAAGGTTTGCACGAATATTTTTGCGCATGTGAGTGTTATTATTTGATCTTGAGACTGGTTATGAAACTATGTGCATAGTCCCCTGGAATTGAACTATAGTAAAATTAATTTACTATAGTAAACATACGTCACTTTAAAATAGAAAGTCTGGAAGCTTTGGAAATGTGGTGTTAGAGAAGAATGCAGAGAATCAGTTAGACAGAAAAGAAGACGAATTAAGAAGTATTAACCATGGTGAACGAGAGAAGAATATAATTGGAAATAATAGAGAACAGGAGGGGGAAGATATTTGGACACTTGATACGGAATGACGGTTATCTAAAAACAATAGAAAGATAATAATAATAATAATAAAAAGGGGAAAAGGAAGGTTGAGAAGAATATACATAGATCAAGTAATAGAGAAAATAAGTGTCACTTAGTACAGGGAGGTTAAGACGTTGGCCGAGAATAGGCAGGAGTGGCGATTGCTTCACCTACAAGAGCCCACTAGCTCTTAAACATAAGAAGAAGAAACATAACTTCATCAATCTATATACGAGTATATTATTGTGTATTTCAGAATTTTGCATATGAATGCTTGTCGACAACCCTTTATAATGGCTGTATTTATGATTAATTGATAGATATTCAAAGTCAGTTGGCGTTAATATTTTAAATTGAACAACAGATTCTTTTAAATTAAGTTTGGAAGGGATTACTTCCCCATTACCACGGAAGACATTTTCTGGAGAATTAATTGGAATAAATCACCCTTCCTGTTCATAGTATATTAACAAATTTTGCCTTGCTCGTCATTTGTCAGATGAAGGGTTATTTATTTATTCATCTTCACGTCACGTCCCTTACAGGGAAACCAGGGACAACCGAGTCCCACTTGTCACTTCCTCTAAATTTATTCCTTTTGCCTTGTCTACAATCATAATTTAACTCTTCTTTTAAATGCACTCCAATATTTGACCCTTACAATACAAAAGGAAATTACTGACCAAGCTAAGTATTGATTTTATTATTTAATATTTATTAAGCTACCTTATTATATATATTTTCTACCTTATTATATATTGAATTATAAGGTTTGGTTTTAAATAACCAAATATCTAAAGTCCCCACAGGCATGCGCAAAGAATACTCAATCACTTGCAAACGCACGAACAGTGTGTGTGAACAGATGCATTGATTTGAATGAAGGGGTGAGTTTCGCATGCGTCAGATTAAGGCCGAATTGCACCAAAATAAACTCTCTGTATATGTAATGATTAAAGTTAAAAACGGCGTCGAATCTAGCAGTTTTATTTTGAAACTCGAGTGACAGCTGGTACATTCGACACCGTTTTTAACTTTAATCGTTAACAATTACTTTGACAGACACTTTGTTGCAACTCAGCCTTAGTCGTGAGTGATCTTTAAACCTATATAATAGAGAGGTGCCTTAAGTTCTATAATTGCCTTTTCAAATATGGGAACAGAAGATGGCCGCTCATCATACAATAAAAAAAATGTAACAAATCAATGTTCAACAAGTTAGTACACAATATTGGTTCAACGAACATGTATGACATTTCGTTTGAAAGACCATTTTAGTTAGGCTTTAGGCCCCATTTATTCTTACTTTCTGATGTGAGTGGAGGTCCAAAATAATAATTAAACTCGGCAGACTTTAAATAAAAAATGCTGTTAACAATGTATGACAGCCTCCGTAGACTAGTGGTTGCGCCTTTGGTGTTCCGCGTATCCGGAGGTCGTGGGTTCAATTCCCACCCATGGCAAAAGGAATAAAGTACATTTTTCTGTACAGTTTGCCATGGTCTGGGTGTTTATAATATGTATTATATCGTTGTTTCTTGTGCACATAATACAAGCCTAGGGCTTAGTTTATGACCAGATCAATATGTGTATTGCATATTTTATGTGTTATTGTATTATTATTATATGTATATTTTCCTACATATTATTATTATTATTGTATGACTTCATTCATCTTGACCTTGGACTTAAAAACACTTAGGTCCCTGGTTCGAATCCCGGTGTGTACCAATGAGTTTTTAATTAAAAAAATTATGTACATTTGTTTGACAACACCATTATAGTGCCTCGGAGAGCACGTTAAGCTGTCGGTCCCGGTTTCACTATAACAACTTGTGAAACTGTTTATAGATGGGTTATTGGGTCTATTAAAAACATCGCGACGAGCTAGCCACTTGTTCGGTGTAGACTCATACCATCGGCTACGACGAGGTGGGATTAAAACCCCTCCGCTGGGTACCCTGGGGCCGTCTAGGCGGTCTCGGGCGCCGTAAGGCACCCGTGATATGTATGTATGTTCATTCATACAAAATCACATGTTGTACTGCAAAAATAATAATATTGCCGTTTTCAACCCTAAAATTCCGTTACGTTGGTATTGTTAATTTAACGTGGGGCGTTAAAACAATAGTTGTTCATGTGGTTAGCAGATCTGTCTGCAGAGAGTGCCCGCATGCGGAGGAGGGCGTAGTTGCCAATAAGGTAACTGCAGAAGGGACGTATTATCAGACCTTTGACAACAGGGTTGTCAAATAATAATAATGGACTAACATTATTATATAATTTAGGTTATGTTTTTATTGCAATTATGGTCGACTCTCGTTTATTCTAAATTCGAGGGACTCTTGAAATAACACGAATTATTGAGTGTTCGAAATATCAAATGGTTCGAAATATTATTTTTAAATGTTTTTTTTTTTGTGCGGAATTAAGTGCCAAATTAATCATAACAAAAAAATACTTGTCTCAAAATGTACTTACAATCTTTTGGAAGTGTATGTTAAACTTTGTCTCTGCAACTTTGAATTGTAGAGTGTTTGACGCCGATGAGTTCGAATTAACGCGTCGATTTATTACGTAGCAATGATTTTTTCCTTCGAATTACCAAGTGCATAAAAATGTGTTGATTTATTTCGAATTATAAAGAGTTTTTGTAGGGAACTCGTGATAACTTTGAATTATAGAGAGGTTCGTATTATCGCAGGTTTGAATTAACGGGGGAGTCCACTTATTTATTATAACTAAACACAATCAACATAAATACCTTTTATTTATATATAGGTAGGTACGTGGGGCCGAGTTGGTTAGACCTTAGACTTAAAAAAACACTTAGGTCCCTGGTTCAAACCCCGGTGTATACCAATGAGTTTTTAATTTTAAAATATGAACATTTGTTTAACAACACCACTAGGTGCCTCGGAGAGCGAGTTAAGCTGTCGGTCACAGTTTCACTATACCAACTTGTACAACTGTTGATAGATGGGTTATTAAGTCTATCCAAATATCGTGACGATCTAGCTACTTGTTTGGTGTAAACTCATACCATAGGCTACGACGAGGTGGGATTAAAAACCCCTTTGCTAGATTCTCTGAGGTCGTCTAGGCGGTCTTTGGCGCCATAAGGCACCCTCGCGATGTCATTTATTTTTATATTAATTATATTTTAGTTTAAAAAACTACATTTAAATATTTCACAAGCCTGCCATGCATCTGGCATGGTACCCAAGATGCTGACGGCATTTCTATTTATATGGCTAAAAATAGTCTTTGCTTAAAATACTTTTAGCCTTCCGGTCACCAGTAGCGTCAATTAGGATTTGTAAAAAGTTCTAGCGTCAGAACTCGATAGTGACTACCACGAAAACCAAAAAAAAATAAAAAAAAAAATACTTAAATCTATTAGTGAGCTACTAAATTATAAGTTGTTTATGTGCCATGCGACGGACGAGTATTGCGAAATAAGGAAACTTCAGAAGGTCGTGTTATCAGAACTGAGAATAGGGCTGTGAAATACTACTTATTTAACTGATATAGATACTATGACTTAAGTATATATACCTACTTATAATCAAAGTAATCATTTATAATTAGAAGGTTTGTAGAGTATTCCCGCATGTGGAGTGCGCGCCTGAGCAATAAGGTAACTGCAGGAGGGACACATTAACAGAAAACAGAATAGGGTTGGCAAGTAATTGAAAAAATAATAATACAGTGACAAAATAATATACCTAGTACGTTTAAATGTTATACAGGGTGAATTTGTCAGGTTGTGCTTTGGGCTAATATGAGGCTCTACTGATCAAATCAAACACCTTTTGCCATGGAACCATGTGTCGCACGTGAAAAATAATTTGGCTTCTCCTTACAAATAGTCATTTTAACATAAATCCTTCCCCATACTATTTTGTATGTGGATTTTTTTTTATTTGCGACACACGGTTCCATGGGAAAAACTTGTTCGAATTTTTGTAGTGTGTGTGTATATGTAAATGTGTTTTTGTACGATGGTATGTATGTATATGTATGTCAGTTGTTTATGTGGCATGCATAGGCCAATGCCAATACTCACCGTATTGGACAATAAGGTAACTGCAGGTAAGACGACATTACTATAACTGAGAATGGGGTTGTGAAATAACACTAAATCAACAAAAATATAAATATTTGTCTGTATAGTTTTCCAAAATCGTATTGGTTAACGGATAAAACTATAGGGTATTAAAAGCAACTTTAGTAAAACATTACTATTACTGCAAAAACCAGCAATTTGTAAAAACGGCAGTCATTAAGGCACTGAATGCCAACCCTGATTGTGCGGTAATGTTGTCGTTTGATTCATTAGTGCTCGTCGAGAGGCAGCCACAGAACTGTAGCAGTAGATAGGCGAAGTATACAGTTTTGAGTAAAAATTGTACGTGGCGTATTTTTTGGTTAGTGAGAAACTGGTTATTTGTAAAAACGGTAGGTTTGTGCCAACCCTCGTTATGTGGTAATTGAAATCATTTGTAGATCGAATTCAGTAGACGGACTTTAGAAAAAAAATAAGGAGGTTGGTCCGTTTTACGTAAGAATTCCTGCGGCAAAAATGGAACTAATAAAGTGACAGTAAACAAAATGTGATAAATATTAGAACCTATGTTGTAAATATAATTTTATTAGTCATATACATTTTATTTACTAAAATAAACTGAGGTGAATATACCGGCGCGCGACCTCAATGCCCAAGGGAATCCTTCTTGAAACAAACTTAACGTGTCGCGTCGCCTTTAAAATAGCATTCACTACAGGTGACGCCCAACGCCCATAGTTCATACGAACAAAATCTATACGTTTTTGACTGAAGCGACACGTCGCTTTGCCTACATTTTCTCTAGACCCGCTTTGCAATCCTATAATGTCAGTTTTAGGATAACTTATTTTGTTTGAACACTTTTTTTTACTTTTATTTTAATTTCTAGTACCTACCCACATATAGTACTAGCCTGTACCTAGTTTTATTATTAGAGTAATACGTGTGAAATGTCCTGCATATTTAAATATAAAGTGGAAGTAGAGAAGTCTCTATTAAGTTTAATTCCTGGGTCCTAATTTTCTTAAATTAAGTTACTTTAATCGAATTTATGACAGATTTATACGGACGATTGGTTAGCAGAATACCAAATATAACAAATAAGGCAATTGTCATTCTATTACAATTAAACTAAAACTAATTTACGATAATTGAGACCTTGTCTTATTAGTCGTATTACAACTACGCGAATCGTATCTTTTGGCCCCTCTAGCGTGGATCTATATCTTTCGGCACCTCGCAGCGCCCGTCGATTCAATTGGGCCCAGCGTGGGACTTATTTGCCCACTTTGATTCGTTATTTTGCTAGACTTCTGAAGACGAAATTCCAAAGCAATCTATGTTTATTTTAATATGTATAAGTATATTTACTTAATTAATTTGATTAAATGACGTAATTAGAGAACCAGTGGGAGTGAAAATATAGGCATAACATGAGAGAAATAAGTAATCTAAGTGCTCTGTAGTCGACTTGACGCCAACAAACGTAATTCCAATATTATAACTTGGCTGTTAGTCGAAGTTCAATTATTATTTTCATGTTGGTAATTGACCGCTAAATTGGAATTTATAATATTGGTATATCTCAGGAAAGATGAGCGATACAATACTGAAACTTTATATGTATGTTTGTTTGACAACACCACTATAGTGCCTCGGAGAGCACGTTAAGCAGTCGGTCCCGGTCTCACTATACCAACTTGTGAAACTGTTTATAGATGGGTTATTGAGTCTATCTAAAATATCGCGACGAGCTAGCCACTTGTTTGGTGTAGACTCATACCATCGGCTACGACGAGGTGGGATTAAAACCCCTCCGCTGGGTACCCTGGGGCCGTCTAGGCGGTCTCGGGCGCCGTAAGGCACCCGTGAAAAAAAAAAATATATATGTATGCTGCTGTTCATATAAAACTATTGGACACGTGTTTTACTATTTTTGGAAATTTGAATAGGGGAAGATGGCGCAAAAAATAGGTGGTGCTTATTTTCGTAATATCATAGGAACCATGAAACTTTGTATGTACCTAGGTACTCTTCTTATAAAACTAATAAACACGTGTTTTACTATTTTTTTTTAAATTCAATAGGGGAAGATGTGGGAGAGCAATTAATTTAACTGGGTTCTGTTTTCCTTACAAATAATATAACAGGCGAAACCCGGTCTACAAAAGCTAGGTTCACCTAAACAGGCATTCATAAAAAGTAAAAAAATATATATTACTTAACAAAATTAAAAGAAAGTTAATATCAGATCTGATTTTTTAAATAACAAAGAAAGTACTCAAGAAAGTAGGTAAAAGTTTATATGAGACGAAGACGAATTACATGGACTAAAAACTATGATAAGACAAGTATTAGATTCCGATCCCACAACAAAGAAAGAAAAGCTACTATAGTTTATACAATAAAAAAAAACTACATACAATGAAGTCGTAGCACTCGTAGCAGAAACGAAAATAATCTTTAAAAAACTTGTCGCAAACAATTATCGCGTTGAGGCAAAAAAAAACATTGAAGTTTGAGTAATTTATAGAGCACAGGAGAGTAATATCGTAGTGTTTATTTGCAAGTACGAGGGCAGTAGAGGGAGCGCCGAGGTGGCAAGGGGCGACTCAATCGATACCGGTTTTCCATGTTAGATGGCTACGGGGAACGCCAATTGCAAGAAAAACTCTCTTTCGGCGCTTTACGTATATGCTATTTTAATTTAGTTTTCACACAACAATACTACTTTTTTATTTATTTTTATTTAAGCATGTGACTTTTTATCTACCTGATAATAAGTTCTACAAAGTTCATGAATGGGTAGGATCAATAAACTGTTGTTTAACAATATTCTACCAAATATTCAGATTCGTTTACGGTGTCAGCTGCTCGCCAGTGGAATTTGCTTCCTCTGACTATAAGATCAGCTCCTTCCATCGGAGTGTTTAAACGCTCACAGGTCATTATCTGAATGCTTAAACCAGATCCTCGTGGCAATTTTGTTTGGAATGGTATGTAATTACGTAAACACTGAAAATAATATAATAAACGTAATATATAAACACGTTTATTATATTATTTTCAGTGTTTAAGTAATTTAAGTATTGTTATGCATCATTGATAACATTATATCTATTTATTTGTTTCGAAAAGTTCTGCACCCTAAGCATATTTCACTCTCTCAAAGGTTAGCTGGTAGATAATGCCTAAGGCATTAAGCTCGCTTATGTACAATTTTGTGCATATAAAGAATTTTAAATGAAATAAAATAAATATTAATCGCTCCCAATATGCCGGCTAAATGATACGGTTACGAACTGGGCGGCGACAGACGAATTTGCATTACAAGTCTTTAATATCCTCGCTGCTTAATCTTCAAATTAACCACTCGTTTCAGAATATCGATTAAAGTTTAGCTTAGTGTTGTGCGTGTAATCAGTGTCTCCTTGTGCACGCCGCGCCGGTGAGTTGGTAAACGCTACCTAAACCCTCCCTCCGACCCTCACTAAGAGAAAGAGAACGTATGAGAACCTACAATTTAGGCAGCAAAACGACTTTCGGGCCGTAACTGTTTTTTATCACTTAACTTTACTGGATTAAAAAAGAAAATAATCGAAGATTTAATTTCTTTAAATTTTCTGTCTTGATATTTTATGGGCGTTTTTTTATTATTTCTGGAGTTGATATTTTCTTTCCTATACCAAATTTAAATAAAAAGAAATCGTACGAACCTAGATCAGTAATATTTATGATGAAAATAACATGTTTTTTTTTTGTAACACGACCTTTTAGTAAGGGGAATCTTCATCAGACGCTCTCTTTAAACAAAAAAAAAAGTCTTACAAAAAGAAAACTAAATATTTTAATATTGTAAAATGCAAGTAACTTTTATTATTACGAAAGCTTTTATTGAAGTTAACATTACAGGCTTTTCCATTAAGAAAATTCAGACGTTGCATTATTTCATATTGCTCGCTTTACCTCTGGGAGCGCCTGAAAGAGTATGTGTCGTCGCCAAATATACTTACACTAACGTACTTTAAAATATGAAGTGTATATACAATTTTATTCGTGACTATTTTATAAAGAGATTTCGAAGTTTATGTTATTTAATAAACTGACAATTTTCTTTGAATAATATTCAGTAGACGATCTAAGATGTATATAAAATATTATGTTGACATACATCTTATCGATCGTCTACGTAGACTAGTGGTTGTACCTTTGGCATTGTATCCTGAGGTCGTGGGTTCGATTTACACCCATGGCAAAAAAATATTACAGTTTGTCATGGTCTGGGTGTTCATAAAATATAATATGTATTAGTATCGTTGTTTCTGGTACACATAGTATAAGCCTAGAGCTTAGTTTATGACTAGGGCAATGTGTGTGCGTTACAGTTTCAGTGACTCTTTATAGGTTAGGTGGGAGGAAGACCTCTATAACTTCGTTAGGCCGACCGACCGGACTCGTTCCCACCGCCCATACAGATGCAAAAACCGTCAAGTGACCTAGCCGCAGACTACTGCATTGACTTCTTGTAGAAGGGGTAGTCTTCTTTCATGGTACGGTTACGAAACGGGCGATTGCGGTTTGACGATAAAGCACCAAGCATATTAAAATAGACTCGTAATGCAAATACGTCCATATCATCGCTCATTTCGTAACTGCAAATTTAGCCGGTACACGTCCTGATCGGTTATCTAATCCTTTTAATCTATTTTTTTTAATGTTTATATTTAGGTATTTAGGTTAATTAAACTTAATAATAAATTATAAATACAATAGCCTTAAAGTACATTTTCCGAAAACAATATTTATGTCCTTAATCCGTTTTAGCTTCTTAATTGTCTAACATTAAACCGTAATATTGTTAAACCTGTGGCCCCATTTATTTTGTTCTGAAGCCCGGTTCCTCCATTATCACCCTCAGAACAGTGATCTCTTTGCTGGTAGAGCGCGCAATAAGGAAATAACAAATCTCTACATTTTCACTTTTATGCCTGTTTATAAATATTTAGAACAAATGTCCTGTGTTAAAATAACAGACCGAATCCGCAATGACGTAATTTGAGAACGAGTGGGCCTGAAAGAAAGTAAAGGCATGAAAATGAGAAAAGGTATGCTCCGCTGGTTTGGGCATATAGGAAGAATGAGTGATGAAAGACTGATGAACCAGATATATAAAAGCGAGGTGAAGGGTAAACGTGGCCGAGGGAGACAAAGACATACGTACCATGACCAAATTAAAAAGGTTTTAAAAGACGGTGCTATTAAAAGTCTCTGAAATCGGCGTGCATGTATGAGAAGAGTTAAGACTGTGGAAGAGGCGAAAGGAGTATGTAGGGATAGGGACAAGTGGCGCTCGGTTGTCTCTGCCTACCCCGTAAGGGACCTGGTGTGAAGATAAATAAAATATAACATAAATTTGTCAGATAGATTTCCAGTTTAGAATTTGGTCTAAATAGATTGAAATCTTAAGTTTTGAAATTTGAAACTCGTATAGATTTCCAGTTTTAAAAAGACTTATTAAATTTAAAACAGGTGGGCGATTCTGGCGCTTTCGAGATTCATCTCGATTCGAGATTTTTAAACGAAAAATGACTAAATATGCCATTTTTCGTTCAAAAATATCGAACAATAAACGAAATAAATAATAAATATTAATTAATGAATAATAAATATATAAATATTGAACGAAAAATGTCATATTTAGTCATTTTTGTTTAAAAATCTCGAATCGAGATGAATCTCGAAAGCGCGAGAATCGCCCACCTGGATTTTATCAAATTAGATACCAAAGTTTCGGTAATTCAATACTCGTAAATTATGTTGTTTCGTTATAGTTTTATAAATTAGAAATTTAGATAAAACTATATAATATAGTATCAATTGTTACTTTTAGTATACGTAGTGCCTTTTAGTATAAACTCGTAAAGTAAACTGTTAAATAGTTTTCCAGTTAAAAGTATTAAATAGTTATTGGACTAAAATCTATTTGGAATGTCGAAACTTGTAGAGCGTGGTATTTTATAGTTTTGCAGATTCTTACTTCAGATTATAAGGACCATTAACTTATAAAGCATTGTGGACTCTACAATTTTCGAAATCAAAGTCCTCGAAAGCTTGTGGAGGTAGGATGTTTAGTAAACCGAAATATTCAGATTTGACATTCAAATTTTGTGAAAAGAACCTGCTGGATCCTTTTCATGAAGCAATTTCAAATATTCTAATAACCCTTAAACCTCCAATTTTGGAATTTATTTCCATTAATTTATTAGTTATATATAAAATACATATCTATTTATAGAGGAAGGTTTCCTTTATAAAAGTTTAATAACAATCTAATGGAAATCCAAATTCACTTTTGCCTGACCTGAAACGTACTTTAATATTAGTTCGCTTAATTGCAAATAACATTTTAGTTATACCCTTAGGTTGACTTAAGAAATAACCTTTTAGCACGTCGTATTTTTGGTTTATCTCTCCTTAGAGAGAATGTAAATTTTTTATGTAATTCAGGCTGGCTGAACCACCTAATTTGAAGAGTGGTCACATATCTAGGTAGATAACAAATCGTGTGTGACGGCATTTAATCAAGGTTTCATCGCTTGAAACAAAATACTTTAATCGAAAAAGATAAAATATGTGGATTAACCAGCCAAACTTTCAGCATTATAATAATTCAAAAGTTTCGTCACAAACGATGAAATCTAGATTGAATTCCGTCATTTACGATTTGTAATCTACCTAGATAGATGGGAACTTTCCATGTTAGCTGGTCCAGCCATCCTGAATTAGGTACATATTGTTTTTGGCAAACCACCTTTTACTTTATTTCAGACATATAAACATAAAATATACATTATGTTTTCTCCGTCTATACGATGGATATTAGTCCCTTCTCGTGGTGTTCTGAGACTACACCAAACTATGTTGTCCGCGGACATAGAAATAGTTTTATAAGTTGTTAGTGTGGAACTGAGAATATCATCTTAAGTCTACGACTCACCTAGTGGCATGGTGTTAAAGAAAATTGAATGCTATTTTTTATTAATTGAGTACGAGTATATACTTTTTGGCATAAAACGGGGTTTAAACCTGTGATCTTTAAGTATATGTTCTAACTAACTCAGCTACCACGTATGGCCATAAATTTCATAATATAATAATAATAAATAAATACCATCACGGGTGCCACTTTGGCTCCCGAGAACCGTTTAAACGGCCTCAGGGTAGTCAGCGGAGGGTTTAACCAGTCCTCATTTCGCCGATGGTATTTGGAGGCAACACCTAACAAGTGGCGAGCTTGTGGCGAGTTGCGGTGTTTATGATGAAATAGCCTCGTTGTATAAAGCGGTCACCCATCCCAGGCCGGCCTTGTTGTCATCTGCTTAACCTTGTTATCAGTTGCGACTTAACCACTAGGCTGGGGCCGCTTTTAAATTTCATAATCGACCAAAAACGTAAAGTAAACAAAAATTTACTTTCTTGTGTTATATAAAAGAAGCCTAGACTTTGTAAATTAATAAATTTTCTTGAGAAAACTTTGAAAAAAAACTCTTTGACCTTGTTCTTTTAGTAGTAAAAGTTCTTTTGAAAGTCAAAGAAAGTATTTCTTTGTGTTTTTGAGGCACGTCTTACAACACAATGTATAAAAAAAATAATTACATTTTACTTTAAGAGAAAATATTTTTTTATACGTAATAATTAACTTTATAATATATTTAATTTACGTGGTGGTCTTAGTTGGTAAGACATAAAAACACATCGGTCCCTGGTTCAAACCCCGGTGTGTACCAATGAGTTTTTAATCTAAAAATGTATATACATTTGTTTAACAACACCAGTATAGTGCCTAGGAGAGCACGTTAAGTCGGTCCCAGTTTCACAATACCAATTATCAAGCCACTTGTTCGGTGTAGACTCATACCATCGGCTACCCTGAGGCCTTCTAGGCGGTCTCACAACGGTTGCGGTAAGGCACCCGTGATGTATATACATGGTGACTTTGAAAAGATGTACTTTGGGCTAATATGATGTTCTGCTGGTCAAATCGAACAACTTTTCCCATGGAACCATGTGTCGCAAATGAAAAAAAAAATTGCCTTCTCCATACAAACTGGTAATGTTAAAACGATCAATTTGTATGGGGATGCCAAATTTTATTTTGATTTGCGACATATGGTTCCATGGGAAAAGTTGTTCGATTTGACCAGCAGAACCTCATATTAGCCCAAAGTACATCCTTTCAAATTCACCCTGTATATCAAGTTATAAATCAAGTTATTATTAAAAGTTGTTTAAATCCTTTTAATGAAATAAAATTAAATTGCTTATTGCTTTTTCCTTTTCAGTTAGATATTTCATTATTTCCGTAATAAATGATACTTTAAAGCGATTACTGTTCTGTGCAACAAATCCAGTGAAGCGGTGAAGCGAACGGATAGTGTTCTTCTTTAGTTCTTTCTTTATTGTATAACTAAGGCAATAAAGCTTGCAATAAAAAAAATCTAGATAAATTGTTTTAATATTTTTCTCAATTAAAATTTTATTAGAAAACTCGTTATGCCCAGATTTACGTTAATGACTACGCTAATTGGCTTTTAAAAGGCTTATAACTGTAGCTTTACCATGAGTTTTTCTTACTGCAGATGCAGTAGAAACTATAGTCGCTAGTAACTATAAACATAATTATTAATTAGTATATATAGCAAAGTAATTCATGGCAAGTGTATTGAATTTTGTGTTTATTATTTGTATTGCTGTGATTTACGACTAAGATTTTGTGTGCCACAGATTGGCTGAATGTAGTGAGTCATATGTTTGATAAGATCTTTTTGTAACCTACATTTCAACGAATACATGATTTATTATTATTATTATAGATAGGAAACTACCAATAAGAGAGGTTTATTTACTAAATAAACATCCCTTATTGGTGGCTTTGCTTGCGTGCAAGGTATTGGCGCGTGCGCCGCGGTCCTGTGATGGTAATATATTATTATATATATACAGTCTTATTTTCGTTACATATCTAAATTGCCCACAACAGAAAGATTTTTGGGTACAATTAGCAACTTAAAAATATTAATTGAACTTCGACCAACAGCCAAGTTGTAATATTGGAAGTACGTTTGTATGGGCGTCAAGTCGACTACAGAGCCCAATTTAAAAATAACAGAATTTCAGTCTGTCCATGTCTTGTTCGAACGCTACATTTGAATAAAGAACGAAGGTCGTCGAAAACCGGCGACGGTATGTCCGACCGAAAGCTGATTTCCCCCATGTCTAGACTCGTAGTTCCGATTCGTAGATTACATGACGAAGAGACAACTGCCGGTGATAGAGAATTAAATTGGCTAACAAAAAAAAAGAATATTTAACAAGTTTAAGCAGCAAGAGGTTAAGCTGTTGGTCCTGGTTTGACTAACACATTCTAGTAGAATTACCTCGAATGGCAGAAGGTTAGTTCTAGAGAGTTAAATACCATTATAAAAAAGTTTGTAGGTCTACCTACTTCTAACAGTGGAGTGTATTAAATAATAGAACGTTTAAAAGAAAATAATAAAATATTTTCTCTTTGCAAAATATGTTTATTTTTATTAAACAGATACCTACTTATTATACAAACATAATAAAAAGACACAGACAACTGGGAAAATTCGCCCGCGGAGGGGAATTTATATATTTCTTTCTCAAAAACCTTTTAAGCTTTTCGGTATTTTTTTTTCCGAATATTTTGAGTTTTTAATCGAAAATTTATTTTGAATTTAGATCCTACGCTATGAAATACTGGATAAAGCCTATGAATATTTTTTGGTATATTTTGTGGGATAACAAGATCTATCCATTCCAAATTTCAAGTAAATCGGAACAATACTTTTCTAATATTTGATGCTGACAGTCATACGGACTGACACCTGAGTCTTTGAATAATTTTTAGTTGGATTGAGATTGGAACCCTAATAAATAATAATAAATAAACTTTTATCCGTCGTTTTTTTTATAAAAAAAAAGGTTAAAAATGTCTTGAGATTTCTTAAATAAATAAGCAGACCCACGTCACTAGTAAAGGAGGAAAAGGGAAAAATGACTGTGCCCGATTATAATCTTCCTTAAAAATCACAGTCATTCTTCCTTTGCTAGTGCTCCAGATTCTGTATTTGGCAAAAAACTTCCGAATCAACATGTTTGTGTGTCCTGAATCTCGTCAGTAGGTAACTCGTTCACTTTATGGTAAATAAAGGTCTGGCTTGCGCAAAAGATTGACGTCTTCCTACCGATATAGGTATATCTAACTAAAAAAAACTCTTCCACAATTGAATGAGGTAGATTGACTACCCATAGCACATGTTTTGCCTAGTTCGGGTGTCAGACAGTCCCCTGTAAATCACTTGTTTATAACATGAATAAAGAATTTATTATTTATTTATTTATAACTAGCTTCTACCAGCGACTTTGTCCTTCTGGAATTTTGATTTTGATCCATAGCAATTGTACACTTACTGATTATATGTATGTTCCGGTTATTCCAAAGGCCAGGGATAGAAATCCATGTCCTATTGTTCGCATCAGACCTTAACCTATCTGAATGCAAGGTTTTTTCCAAATACGTCGTTTTGAAGTTATTAAGTAACAAATATTAACTTTCACGTTTATAATATAATAAATAATTAGGTTATTTTTTTATTAAAGAAATAATGTGAACATGTGCCGCTATTTTTTTTTTTTACATTTTTATCATAAGGTGTCCCATCAATCGAGCTAGCTACTATTCTTTATTTATTTAAAATTCTTTATTGTACTAAAATGTTGTACAAAGGCGAGCTTAATGCCATAGGTAGTAGCTAACCTTTAGGAGAGTGAAAATTGTAATATAGAGAGCACAGATTAGTGTAAAGAGAAATCAAAATACATAAACTGCATAGATACAACTACATAAAATACATAAATAAATTCTTTGATCTGGGAATATTTTTATTAACAGATAAACTATAGATCGTTCGACGTCACAGAAAAACCAAAAACATTCTTAATAAAATCTTGTCAAATATTAATAAAAAATATATATCAATTTATAACTAACTAAACATAAAACTCCTAACAGATAAAATATGTTTGCCTGCACACATTTGTATATACGTAAGTAAATAAGCACGTTTTCATCACTAGGTATCACAACTTATTTAAAGTTGATCTAGCTACTGTTTCTTGTAGCTCAAGAAACAGTAGCTAGATCAACTTCAGGACAGACAGAACAACAACGACAGGAACTGAGGCGTTTTATATTTACTAACAGATATATTATTCACACAATATAATGATCCCAGTTAAAATGACGTACCAACTAAAATATTTACTTTAAAAAACGTACATACCCTCTAACTTTAGTTAACAAAACATAAAACTCCTAACAAATAAAATATGTTTGTCTGCACACATTTGCACATTGAGCTACAAGTAAATTAGCACTAGATATCACGTCAGCAACTCATTTAAAGTTGAGCTGGCTCCGTTCCTTGAGCCGGGACTGGGGCTGGCTTCAACGACGCGTGTTGAGTACAAAGACCATTGTGACAAGCAGGACGTACGTAGTTTTTATCTTCAGTTGACACTTCCTGGAGAGAACAATTTTCTTTTCAATTCACTTCCTCATCACACATTTCGCGCATTTTTTTGACTTCTCTTTGTGAATTTATTTGTTGAATGGTAAGGAAATACTTACCTTTGAATTATATATTATGGTAATTGATAAATAGTTGAAAAAAAAATACATTTATATATATTTTTTGAGCAAAGTTGCAGATTGGTTAAAAATGTAGACTGAACGGTGTCGCTAGTCCGCAAGCTAGGAGAGTACCGCAAGTATTAAAAAAAAAATATATTTCTATCAACTAGAAATGTGATATTGTATATGTATCATCACGGGTGCCATACGGCGCCCGAGACCGCCTAGACGGCCCCAGGGTACCCAGCGGACGGGTTTTAATCCCACCTCGTCGTAGCCGATGGTATGAGTCTACACTGAACAAGTGGCTAGCTCGTTGCGATGTTTTGAATGGACTCAATAACCCATCTATAAACAGTTTCACAAGTTGGTATAGTGAAACCGGGACCGACAGCTTAACGTGCTCTCCGAGGCACTATAGTGGTGTTGTCAATTAAATGCCATAATTTTTTTAATTAAAAACACATTGGTACACACGGGATTCGAACCAGGGACCTAAGTGTTTTTTTTTTTAAGTCCAAGGTCTAACCAACTAGGCCACCACGTATATTGTGATATTAGTACGCTTTATAAACATAAACAAGAATACACTTAGGTATTTGGCTTCGAATCTATATGAGATGATAAAGAGGAGAAAAACTATTTGTAAAAACGGTATTTTTGGAAAAAAAAACATATTATTTTTCTGTGATCTAATGATTATATATAGAATATTCCAGTTAAACTTGTGGTAATAGTAGTTACTAAAATTATAGTTTAGTATTGAGATAAATGGAAAACTGCTTCGGCATATACAAATGCATAGAAAGACGGACGAGGTCTAATTACATACCTACCCGTATATAAGTCGCTTTATGTGTAGGCAGAACGACTTAATTCAAGAAGACGTTTAAGTGACTTTATGCCTACATATCAACTACCATAGAGTTTATAATAAAATGTTACTATTCACATTTTTTTTATTGGAGCACCACATGTGACTTTGTATCTATCTGGTGGTAAGCAGACCTACAAAGTCCATGGATGGGGTCAATCAATAATTGTTCTTAAACAATTATGATCGCTCCCAATATTCCGGCTAAAAGATGTGATTACGAAATGGGGGACGACAATGACGAATTGCATTACGAGTATATTTCAATATACTCGCTGCCTTATCATCAATTCAACTACCCATTTCGTAACTGGACCCTGAAAGGAGACTACCACCTCGACAATAAATCGATGCAGTAGTCTCCTGAAAACCGGTGGACCTACAGACTAAAACCGAAACATGACTAGGTCACTTGACGGTCTTTGCATCTGTATGGGCGGTGACCTAGCTAAGTTATAGAGACCTTCCTCCCACCCAAGGTATCACAGGTATCTTTGGAAATGAATCCATGTGACAATAACTTTCAGATGATATGTTAAAGCGTATGTAAAAGAAGAATAGGCAAACTGGAATCAGTTTTCTATGTGCTCCTAAATGTATTTAAAACTGTTGAGAAGGAGGTAAGGAGCAGGAGTAAGTAAGAAGTAGAGGACAAAGGATCTTAAGTGGAATGGAATGCTCTGATTAATGTGAGATATAAAAATAAGATGAATATAAGAGAACTTTAAAATTCTGGGCCTTATACGACGCGTACATCAAGCCATTTAATATGCGCAGTAGCCCAAATCTTCTGTGTATACCCAGATACAAAACATCTGCGTTTCGTGGAAGCTTTCGTTATGCAGCTGCCAAAATTTAAACAACTTGCCTACTTCATTTTGATACTCCATACTCTACTCCGTCACAGGTTTTTAGTTGAAACTTAAAGTTTACTTATTACTCCCTCAGAAGGCAGCTAAATAAAATGAAAATGAATAATTAATAAAAATACTTAAACTACTGATTAATTATATCACTATTTATATTTATTAAAGTGGGTTTATTAATTTATTATAAACTGTTACATTATATGTATATGCTAAGTATGGATTTATTTTACTTGTAACAGGAAAATGTGACTTTTCATTAGGTGACTGAATATCAGCGGGCATTAGCTTAAAATCTGCGCTGTGTAACTCGATGAGTTATATAGCCACCACTGACCTGATGACCATCTTGCCACCATACCTCAATAATAAATATTCGATTCTTTGTTTCCTTGGTGTAGGCACCTACAATAACATGTGCCTATTTTGTTGATTGTTTATTTTTGTTTCATTTTATATTTATTGTGTAATGTGGCAAATCAATGTTTTCTTTCTTTCTTTTTTTTTATCTTTCTTTCTTCCTTATTCGCATACGACGCTTATACAAGAAAACTGGAAATTTTGTATTTAAATGCGGTGTCTAACTTTGGAACTCCTTGCAGGATATAAAGCAATAGTCCTGAGCGTGACTAACGCATTCACTTCGCAACAAAGAGCATTGTGTATGGAACAAGAGCGAGTTATCTCACACTCTGACTAAACTGGATGTATTCCGCTCTAATAACATAACTGCCTCTAGGACTGTTATGTATTTATTTAACTCCGCGCCCGCATATCATGCCTCCCTGGCTGATACTAAAAAATGGGTGCCACTGTCTCTCCTTATCTGAAACTCCTTTTGTCTCGTCTTCAGCTATTGTACCTATATCTTTTTTTATCAATTTAGATTTATATCTTTCTTTTATAAGTTTGTACCAAGCCAAGTTACCTTGTAATTTTTCGGTTTTAGTCTCTGTGTTAACCGGTTTTTAGCATTGATTTTACATAGATTTTTCATCAGAGTGGCAATAATTTTTCGTCAAGGTGCAAATTGGTCTTTGTTCGCCGCCCATTTCGTAATCGCATAATTATTACAACAATGTATTGATCGACCCTATTGATGGACTTTGTAGGTCTGCTTATACAATTAGGCAGATACGAAGATCCAATAAAAAAAAAGTATATAAAGTAGAAAAAAAGGTCGTGGTTGAAAGTACCTAAATATTGCTGATGTCATGAAAGAAAACATTCCTTTATTTTCAAAAATAAGTAAAACAGCATAAAATTTAAAATCTTTGAATGCAGTTTTAGTTATTTTGAAAATAAAGGAATGTTTTCTGTAAAATTAATAATTCAATTCAAACCAATATTTAGTGTAATTTCTCTCCAACAACGACCTATTTTTTCCATCTTGTATATATCCTCATACAACTAAATAACTATTTTGGAAATTGAGGGTAGACCCACATATATCTAAACCAAAATCATATCTATACTAATAATAAAGCTGAAGAATTTGTTTATTTGTTTGGTTGAACTCGCTAATCTCAGGAACTAATGCTTCGAATTGAAAAAAATATGTTAGTGTTGAGTAACCAATTTATTGAGGAAGGTCATATAAATGCTATATAACATCACGCTACGGCCAATAGGAGCGGAGCATCAATAAAAAATGTTGCAAAAACAGGGAAAATGTATTCCTTTTGAAAGCATCTGTTGCGTAAACGATTATATTTATTAAAAGGTATAGTTATTTTTATAGAAATAAAATAAAAAAGCGGCCCTAGCCTAGTGGTTATGTCACTGCGCAACTGATAACAAGGTTAAGCAGATGACAACAAGGCCGGTCTGGGATGGGTGACCGCTTTAAAAACGAGGCTATTTCATCATAGACACCGCAACAAGCTCGCCACTTGTAAGTTGCCTCCGAATACCATCGGCGAAATGAGGACGGGTTAATCCCTCCGCTGGGTACCCTGAGGCCGTTTAAACGGTTCTCGGGAGCCAAATAGGCACCCGTGATGGAATTTATTATTTATTTTATTTAAAATAAAAAATAAGTGGCGTTCCTTCGGACGTCGCTAGTTTAATCACCGCATTTTTGCTTGAGCGGCGACCACGAATTATATTCACGGCATTAGCCTCAGCTGCTTCAGATTGGTGCGGTACATTACCTACAGAAGGTGCTTTAGGAATAAATTATACGACTCAATGTTTTTATCCAACCGACCATCTCTCTGGCTCATTCATTTAAGCATAATATTACTTACAGTGAAATATTAAAAACTTTACTATAAATATGTAAAGTACTTAGGGGGAATTTCTCAAGTGGGCGCAGACTCACTCCAAAACTACGAAGAGTAGCGAATTTTTTTTATTATTTTTTTGTTGAAGCACGGCAAGTAACTTTGTATCTATCTGGTAGTGAGTAGACCTACAAAGTCCATGAATGAGGTCAATCAATAATTGTTCTTAAACAATATTGATTGCTCCCACTATGCCGGATTACGAAATGGGCGGCGACAAAGACGAATTGCATTACGAGTATATTTTAATATACTCCCCGCTTATCGTCAATTTAACTACCCATTTAGTAACCGCACCCTGAAAGGTGACTACCACCTCGACAAAAATTCGATGTAGGAATCTTCTGAAGACCGGTGAACCCACAGACTAAAACCGAAACATGACTAAGTCACTTGACAGTTTTTGCATCTGTATGGGCGGTGGTAACAAGACAGGTCGGCCAGTCTAGTTTCTATAACTTCGTTAGACTGACTTTCCTCCCACCTAAAATAAAGCTCAAAGTAGAAAATTCTGATAAAAACTATAATATTAGATTTTAAAAACATTTTTTTATAACCATGATTTAATATATTTAAAAGCCTAATAATAGCATAAAATACATAATAATAACGCTATAGAATGGACCCTTCATACTCTCTAAATTCAATTTACCATTCTATGAAATCAATTATTCGTTTCGTAAAAATTTAATAAACATAATACAAAATTGTTTTGAAATAAACGTGATGTTCCGAATCAAATAATTAGGGCCAATATTCGATTCGGTACATCTTGGACCGAACATTCGGCCGAATATTCGTATTCGGTTGAATCCATATTCGGCGCATCTCTAGTTTCTAGGCTTAAGTTCGAATATACGTAGTTTTTTTTATTTTTTTTATTGGAGCACGGCATGTGACTGTGTATCTACCTGATGGTCAGCAGCCTACAAAATCAATCAATGGGATGGATTTGATGGGATGATGGGTGATTAATATATTTTGTATATAATTTCATATAACATTTGATTTGCTCCTACATTTTACATAGACAATGACACAACACCAACACAGGCTCACACATCGCATCGCTTTACACAATTTTTGATTGATTTATAATGGATTGTTTGATTTGATTTAGTTTAATATTATTTTAATAAAATCTTGCATGCTGTGTCTAAACTTATTTTTATTATGCATTTATTGTAAATTTTATTTGTATTTAAATTAAATGTAAATGTTTTCTCTATTGATAATAGTTTAAATTGATTTGTTATTTATTGTAAATTTAAAAAAAAATTCTCATAAATGCTAACCCCATTACTTTGTCAATCGTTGTGCAACGAATTATGTGTACTTTTATATTGAGTAAATGAATTATAAATTATATTTTGTGTTCAGTGTCCGGAGTGTGTTTTAGTTAGTAAAAAGAACCCTGTTACGAAATAGTTTAGCAACATTTATTTCTGTTTATACACTCTGTTCGTTCTTATTAAATATAAAATAATACGAATGATGCTAAAATTAATCTTAATAATAAAATCATAACTCAACGTTTATTTTACTTATCAAGACAAGATGAGATGTTAAATATTCGTGTAATAATACTGGGTCGAATGAGTTTGTAGAAGCATCTATCATGTTGGTTTCGGTTGTCACTCGCTTTCACCAAAATGTTCGAGACAATATCCCTCTCGGACCCATTTGTCTCTCTCAATCTTTTAAAAAAAGACGAGTAAATACAATTTATCTTTGTTTTCCTTTAGCGACACAATTTGTGCAATACAGCGCCGCGGTGGAATTATTTTTGAAAAAGATTGATACATTTACAATATATTTTTATTTCGTATTTTTTTTATTGTAGAACGGCATGTGACCCAGAAGGACCATGGATGGGGTCGATCAATACCAATGTATTGGTCGATTTCGGTTAGATTATGGGGTTTTGAACACGGCGGCGACTAAGACAAATTTGGATTATGAATATACTTCAAAATCCTCACTGCTTTTCATCAAATCAACTCCCCGTTTCGTAACCCCGCACCCTGAAATGAGAGTACCACATCGACAAAAATCGCTACTGCATCGATTTCTTATCGAGGTGGAAGTCTGATTTTTCCAATGTCGACTAACCCACAGACTAAAACCGAAACATGTCTAGGTCACTGGACGTTTTTTGCAGCCTTTGAATCTGTATGGGAGGTATTCTGAGGAATCTGATTGGTTGATATTAAAAAACATTAGTTCGCGACCCCATATTTTGTCTTAGCTTGGCCGTG
This sequence comes from Monopis laevigella, assembly GCA_947458855.1. Classification (NCBI taxonomy): domain Eukaryota; kingdom Metazoa; phylum Arthropoda; class Insecta; order Lepidoptera; family Tineidae; genus Monopis; species Monopis laevigella. Next base: position 23,169,946 of record OX381580.1, on the reverse strand, counting down.
CTACAGGGGCTGAGTAAATTGCACCCCAAACCATAAGCGTTTGCGCAATTTAGCGATGCGGAAATATTGCATTCCCTAAAACAGTTAAAGATCCATACTTGGTTGTAACCGGAACTACAAAATCCATGAATAGGGTCCATCGTGTTGTTTAACAGCAATAATCGCTTCTCCTATGCTGGCTAAATAAAGCGGTTACGAAATGGGCGGCGACATAATTTGCTATAAGAGTCTTCCAATTGAACTTTTTTGTCTTTATCCGTAAGCAATTGAGATTTTCTGCGTTTATTAAGTTTCAATAATAGATCACTTTTTACCATAGGCATAGTTGAGGGAATTCCCAGTCTTGACACATTTTTATAGCTTCTTAGGATTGTTGACTAAACTTGGTTTGATAAGTCAACTTTGGTTTGTCAACTCCTAGAAGTTGTTATCCCCTTACGACATCTTCCGGACTGTCTCCGACATTGCCGAGAAATTTATAGAGCTTAATTTCCGAATAAACTAACTTCTCACACTGCCTTATGCCTTATTCCAGTGCAATGAAATTATGACTTTACTTTACGAAATAAATATATTGAATACTTTTTATCTAACAAAAAATATTTATATGAGAAAACAAAAGAGATCGCAAAGCATTCCATTACTAACATACATTCACTTATTTTTTTATAATCTTGTTTTTCATTTAATAATCATTTATTTAGTCAAAAAATAAACGAACTGATTAAATACAATATTTAAGTAGGGAATTGTTTCATGAGACTGTAGTATACCTAAATTAGGTATACGTACTAGAACTACGTACTTAGAACTAATATTTTTCATAAATAACTAATTATTGCCTAAGGCATTAAGCTCGCCTACATATTTATGTACAATTTTGTACAATTAAATTAATTATTATAATTTATTTATGTGTGTTATATTTGTTGACCGCCTTCGTAGACTAGTGGAAGCGCCTTTGGCGCTATATCCGGAGGTTCGATTCCCACCCATGGCAAAAAAAAATATAAATATAATATTAGTACGTTTTTCTGTACAGTTTGTCATAAGGGGTGTTTATAAAATATAATATTTATTATATCATTGTTTCTGGTACACATAGTACAATCCTAGAGCTTAGTTTGTGACCGGATCAATATGTGTATCTAATGTAAATAAATTGTCCTACATATTATTACTATTATTATTTGTAGGTATAGAATGCGTTTATGTATCAGTGATCTTGTGTATGTACGTATACATATCGAAAAGTTACACAAAAACAAAAATACTATATATTACGTATATTATTGCATATAGGTAATCGAAAGCTTTTTAAAGCTTCAATATTAAACTTAATAATATGCAAGTCTCCGAAGTAATTTTCCTTATGATTCAGAGTTCGCTCAAAAAGCTGTTAACCCACATAACTATAATTCCAGACTACCAGATGGCGGAGCAGAGAACGCGCCAAATGTCCCGGTTTTGTCGCATGAGTGCACTTGCCGGGACGTCCCGATTGGCACAGGACACAGGACTCAAAAAGAGGAATTAATTGTTTGCGCACGGTCAAACAGCTAGGCGCTTTTAAGGTTTCGCCAGTTGTGTTGACGCACATACAAACGAACTTCTAGCTATTATATATTCTTTGATTCTAGTATTAAAACTTGGCTGTTAGTCGTAACCCAATTATGATTTATATGTTGGTAATAGTAATCTTTCACTTGAACTTAAAACTTTTACGTTTTTTTTTCTGGTTAAAAAATTGTTCTAAACCGAATGATTAATAAATATTTTATAATACCGTTCTAACTTAACGAAAGTAGTGTATTTTGTATGGGTAACACAGATTTTTCGGTTATTAGATACTTATAATAATAATAATAATATGTGGGAAAATTTACAAATATTGATCTGATCATAAACTAAGCTCTAGACTTATACTAGAAATGTGTACCAGAAACATCGATATAATACATAGGTATTATCTAAATATATATAACTTAAAGGTGACTGACTGACATAGTGATCTATCAACGCACAGCCCAAACCACTGGAGGAATCGGGCAGAAATGTGGCATACAGGTAGATGTTATGACGTAGGGGTGCCTACGTCATAACATCTACCTGCTAAGAAAGGATTTTGATAAATTCTACCCCCAAGGGGATAAAATAGGGGATGAAAGTTTGTATGATAAAAAAATAACTATTGCACGCGGACGAAGTCGCGAGCACAACTATTATTTTATAACCACCATGACAAACTGTAGAAAAAAATATGCTTATATTATAAAGAGTATATGTCTGTTAAAGTAATTGTATCGATTAAAATAAAAAATGGCGTCAAATGTAACTGTCAAAATAAAACTGGTGCGTTTGACGCCAATTTTAACTTTATTTATCGTTAAATTTACTTTTAATACTTTAGTGCATTATTCAGCTAAGTATATCGATAAAAAGGGCTTAAGGTAAAGGGCCAAAGGGGAATAAGAGCCACCTTATTTTAAATGTCTTTAAATCCTTTTTTCTTAAAAATATTTTTTTCATATAAAGCGGCTCAGCCTAGTGGTTAAGTCACTGCGCAACTGATAACAAGGTTAAGCAGATGACAACAAGGCCGGAACTGGGATGGGTGACCGCTTTATACAACAAGGCTATACTATCATAAACACCGCACACAAGCTCGCCACTTGTTAGGTGTTGCCTCCGAATACCATCGGCGAAATGAGGATGGGTTAATCCCTCCGCTGGGTACGTTTAAACGGTTCTCGGGAGCCAAATATGCACCCGTGATGGTATTTATTTATTTATTATTAATTATTTCATAAAGCCGACAAGTGTAAAGTAAATCTTTGATACTTTAATAAAGATACATTTAAAAATATTTATTATGTTTCATACACCGTAATAAAAAATAATGTCATAAACAAAATAGTGGTACTTGATAGTATATTAAAGACCGGGTTGTTTATTAAGGCCCAACTTTTCTAAAATATTTTCGAAAAACCCTGAAACGATTTTAAATATTTTCTTGAATGCATTTAAATGCATACACTTATCAATTTATATATTAGGTTTATAATATCTGTAGGAATAGCAATATTAAGCCAAATTAACTTTTAACAAAAACCCTTATTATCCGCGCTTTTTTAAATTATTTGTGTAATAATAAATACGTACATTTACATTACATTTACATTTGTTTGACAACATCACTATAGTGCCTCGGAGAGTATGGTAAGCTGTCGGTCCCGGTTTCACTACACCAACTTGTGAAATTGTTTATAGATGGGTTATTGAATCAAAACATCGCGACAAGCTAGCCACTTGTTCGGTGTAGACTCATACCATCGGCTACGACGACGTGGGATTAAAACCCCTTCGCTGGGTACCCTGGGGCCGTCTAGGCGGTCTCGGTAGCCGTAAGGCACCCGTAATGATATGTGTATGTATGAACATAATAAATACGTAGGATATGGATTATACTGGATTGTCTCAGCTTTAGGCTTCCATGTATTTTGTTTCTTTTAATAATGAATAATATAACACCAACGTAAATCGAACTATTTCAAATGGGATTTATTTTATTATACTTCGGCCCTTATTACCCTCTCGTACCTTACACTAGATTGCCTGTACCAATTAACTTAGGCTGGCTATCGAATAACAATTTATAAGCAACCTTGTACCTATCTACTTCTAACAATCTCCTTCATCCCCTTTTGGAACGTAACACCAAAAATATTATGCCAAACAAACCCAACACTTATTACCCGAATTATTACAACAAAGTAATAGAAAAGTAAATAAATATTACTTAAGAGCCAAGACTCGGCAGTAATCAGACAGTAAAAGCTCCATATCGTCGGCTAAGCTCGGTTGCGCTAGTGGAACGGTTTCCTTTTCATTTTGTTCCAAGTATTTCACGGCTCTTCAGCCGTGTTTAGCCGCATGAATAGCTATACTATACGTTTAGTGTGTTTTCAGGCAATTTATTATTTGAAGGCTGTTGTAATTATTATTTAATAAAGGCTAGGCTATATTTAAGGATTATATTTAACTTTATTCAATGAGGCGTTATTTTGCAGATGCCATTTTGTAAATGACTGGCTGTGCCCTGCGATTTTACCCGCCCGTTTAAATTAAAAGAAATGAGATTGAAAATAAAACACTAAACATGTTACTCGCTGATGATAGATACTTTCTCTTAGTGTTTTTTTTTTTAATAACTGTTCAGTACTTTTAAAGTTAATCTGGAACAAAAGAGTAGGCGCAGATTCCTGAAAGTCCGATTGATATAATTTTAAGAGATCGCCAGCTTGTTCTACTTGCACGACTTTTGCGTAAAATATATAGTGGAGGGAGAGTACGCCTTAAGCTGTCGGTCCCGGTTTCACTATACCAACTTGTGAAACTGTTTATAAATGGGTTATTGAGTCTATTCAAAATATCGAACGAGCTAGCCACTTGTTCGTTGTAGACTAATACCATCGGCTACGACGAGGTGGGATTAAAACCCCTCCGCTGGGTAGCCTGGGGCCGTTTAGGCGGTCTCGGGAGGACCTTAGTCCTCGGTTCAAACCCCGGTGTTTACCAAAGAGTTTTTAATAAAAATAATATAATGTGCATTGATCTGACAAAACCACTATAGTGCCTCGGACAGCATATTAAGATGTCAGTCCCAGTTTCACTATTCCAAATAAGTAGTGAGACTGTTTATAGATGGGTTACTGAGTCTATACAAAAACCATAAAGAACTGGCCACCTGTTCAGTGTAAACAAGACTATTGGCCACGAAGGGGTGTGAATAAAACCCCACCGCTGGGTGAGGTAAGGCCTTCTAGACAGTCTCGGTCGCCGTATGGCACCCGTTATTTTATTATCCATGATTTAGTGTTAAGGACACTGCATTCGTAATAGCGAAGTCTGCCTTCTCCATACAAAATGAGCTTTTGCACTTTCAGTTACCTTCCTTCCACTACTCGATTACTGATTCTCGCAAAATTAAAATAATATTTTTGTCGATCATTGTATTTTTTAATCTTTTTATGTTGGGTTTTTATTTATTTGTGAAATTAAAAAAAAAAAAAATTTATTACTCACAACAGAAAGATTTTCGAGTACAATTATTAAGATAAAAATAATAATTGAAGTTAGACTAACAGACAAGTTGTAATATTGGAAGTACGTTTGTATGGGCGTCAAGTCGACTACAGAGCCCTTAATAATTAACATAACGTTAGAAGCGAGAGGTCTTAATTCAAATTTCCTGTACAGGAATTATGCAAGACCTAATTATATTATATTATGATAAACAAGACAATATCACTAGCTCCATTATATTACTATATCTATATTTAGTGTTTACAGCTCTGTATCATTACTTTAATTAAATCTAAGCGCACAATACCAATTGATATTATAGTTAATCTTGTTAAATTAATTAAACCTTAGATAGCATATTGCCAAGGATATTATTATATATGACAGGGCGTCAGTAACGTATGTTACCCAAGTCGGGGGGAGAAGTACCTACTCAAGGCTCGGTTGTTTTTCTAACCGTAGTTAAATTAACTGAAAGGTTAAGTAATTTTTAAAAGATACCAAATTTCATTCATTTGTTTTTCAATAAACCCATAACGTTTTGTTTGTTATATCTATATTTTTTGAACAATAAAAATATTGTTTTTATTTGTATATAAAAAATATATATTACTATATAAAACTTACCCTAATATATAGATAATATATAGGACAATAATAATAATAATATGTAGGACACTTTACACACATTGCTCTGGTTACAAACTAAGCTCTAGGTTTGTACTATGTGTACTAGAAACAACGATATAATACATATTATATTTTATAAAGACCCCGACCATTATATACTCTACAGAAAAACGTACCTACTAATATTTTTTGCCATTGATGGAATCAAACCCACGACTTTCGGACACAACGCCAAAGGCGCAACCACTATAGACTAGTGGTGAGTCCAGAGGCGGTCGAATGGAAGGAATCTTTATTTGCATAATCAGATTGCTATTCATTATTTATGTATATATTATGTAGTTTCATCAGAATTTACCCATGAGGTGGGCAAAATTAGTATTTAATATGACGGCGTTTCGAAATAATCGATACAATTGTGCCGTGAAATTATTAATTATGCAAACGAAATCTTCTTATTTGCAACACTATTCAATATAAACAAGTGTACATAGTTTTTTAGATTAAAAACTTATTGGTACGCACCGGGGTTTGAACCAGGGACCTAAGTGTTTTTAAGTCTAACCAATTCGTTTACCAGTTATGTCCTAAATCTACATTACAAATATATAAAATAAACAGACCCGGCTTTGCACGGGTGTACTAAAAATGTTCTGTCTCACTCTGCACTCATTCACTTTTTTATATGGAGATTTTTTAACCCAAATTTTCAACTTTTCCAACCGTGGAAAAGTTTGGGTTTCATTAAAATTTTATCATTGATTTCGGAACGCATAGAGTATAAATATTGATTTTTATTTGTAGAGAAGATAGAAATATTAATTTATTTAGAAACAAAATAAGGTTAGTAAAATTCTTCAATAAATAATAGAAATATACCTATGAGTAAATATATCAAAAGAAAATATAATTTTAGAAAAATACTGACCGATTGATAATTGATCAGAGGCTCTACCACGGGTTTGCGCATTGTGGAAACGTAACGTATTCATTTACGTATACGTGAGCAACAACCAATAGGATCACTTTATTCAATCCTGTTACCAAAAATAAAGCGATCCTATTGGTTGTTGCTCACGTTTACGTAAATGAATACGTTACGTTTCCACAATGCGCAAACCCATGGTAGAGCCTCAGTTATTGACCACTGAGAGTTTATGATTATTACAGTACTAATATTGGTATTAAAAATTGGGGTTTGTTGTTAGTAGAAGGGTAAAAATTAAGTATTATATGTATTTTTCAATGCCAAATAAGAAAAAAAAAAATTAATATCCAAAAAAATAAATAAACATTTGGGGTGCCCCTAGGGGTATAAAAAATAGTTTACGACCTATTCTTAGACCTAACGAATATACACTTTTTTTTGAATAAAATCGGTCAAGCCTTTTATGATGATGTTTGGTTAGAAACACTGAGACACAATAATTTTACATAATAGGTACCTACATACACACTCAAAGTAATGCCTTTAATACACCAGCGATGTGTCCAGAACCCTTTGAAATTTAGTACAATGGATCGTCTCTCCTTTATCCTATTATCCTATTACCTTCAGTTCGTCGCTAAACAGTCCGACATAGTAGACTCTACCTTCGTCAAATCTATTGATATTGGTGGCTGCTACTATTCATGGACTACTTTTGGCATAAACTTCTTACCATCTCAGAGTTATGTCGCGCTACTATTAAAAATAAGTCTTGAGAATGAACTATTTAATTTACTTTGGACCATGGCGTATGAAACTGTCAAAAGAAGTGTAAAGATATACAAGTGACATACTTTGCCTACTCCACAAGGAAGCCGGCGTGAAGATAACTAAATAAATAATGTTCTTTAAACGTGCGAACTGTGAAGTTTTTTTATTTATTTAATAGAAAAATGAAAACAGAATTATCTAACTAATACAATTCTTTAAATTGGACAACTTGTTTGGTCTAAGTCTCAGATGAAGCAAATATATCAAACTCCTAATAGTTTTGCACGATTTTATTCAGAAAACTGATTTGTCCTGATAATGTATTTTTATGTATTAACTAGCTGATCCACGCAACTCGTCTGCGTAACTTTACCGTTAACACAGCGTACGCTCACAATAGTATATTGTTCACCGAGGGGAGAAAGTCACCGAGGGCGAAGTTTGAGGCCCGACGCGAAGCGGAGGGCCTTAATTCGCTCGAGTTAGGAATCGCACTTTCTCGCCGAGTGATACATAGTGCTTTATACTACACCTACGAGGAAAATAAAAAATAAAATCTCTATTAATTAAAGTTTATATTAAAATTATTACAGTTGTTAAAACTTAATAAATCAAAAATGCAAAGAAAGTAAACAGCCAATAAACCAATACTTTTATTTTATGTTATTTTGATTAAAATTTCGAACTTGTAAAAAAAAACTAGGCTGTATGGCTTTGAACCCTTGCCTTTCCTAATTTGGAAGAATTGAAGAAAAAAATATTAAAAAAAAACTAGCACGTTAACAATGAATTTTCATATACTTTTTCTTCCCGCTTAAGCACGTTAACAATGGATTTTCATACACTTTTTCCTCCCGCATATTTGTACGACTACAAAGACGTACTTTCTGACCTATTCTTACGCAAGTAAGAACCTACTTTCCGAGCAGGTGTAGTATAAAATGAATTTTTCCTCCCCGTTTTTGCAACATTTTTCATTGATACTCCGCTGCTTTAGGTCGTAGCATGATAGCCTTCCTCGATAAATGGGCTATCCAACACCTAAAATAATTTTTAAATTCGAATTAGTAGTTCCTAGTAGAGATTAGCGCGTTCAACCAAACAAACAAACTCTTCAACTTTATAATATTAGTATAGATTAATTTAATTATCACAGTGTAGCAAGAAATAAATACTCATTTCGTACGAGAGAAAGTCCTTCGTTTTTGTTAAAAATCTGGCGAGACTTGAATAATGTCTACACGGGAATTGGATTAAGGTTTTGTTGGATAAAAATATATACTTATTTACCCAACAAAGTTTATATTGTAGAATATAATTAACTGGAGATAACCTAGAATACTGAGTATTAATTAAATATCATAAATCATTTATTTACAAAAGATAATTAAAATTAATAACAAAAATATATGTGTCCTACAAAAAAAAAATATCTTCTAATATCTGACCGTGTGGCATAGTGGCCAAAATGCTGGCAACATTTCCTCGCTGTATAATTATGCTAATTATCTGTGCGAGGAAAAAGCCAGCCCTTTGGTTACCAGTGACGGAGACCAATCGTGAAGACAATTCCTTAAAGAATTGTCTTGCACACGGCCCCCACGGTCCTAGTGTATCCACTGCAAAAGGCACAAATATGTAGTTATCAATTATACTTTCACATTTGCGCCTTTTATGTGCTTCAGCAGTCAAGGTCGCGGCTCCCGCACACCTACGAGTTCCTGGAAGATGAGACGGTGCCAAGGTGTCTACGCAGGTGGCATCCCACAATAATTAAATTCAAAGATGTTCAGTGAGGATAATTAGAGTCACATTTTGTTCCTAGAATACTGAGTATTAATTAAATTCAAAGATGTTCAGTGAGGATAATTAGAGTCACATTTTGTTCCTAGAATACTGAGTATTAATTAAATTCAAAGATGTTCAGTGAGGATAATTAGAGTCACATTTTGTTCCTAGAATACAGAGTATTAATTAAATTCAAAGATGTTCAGTGAGGATAATTAGAGTCAAATTTTGTTCTAATACAAAGACTATATACCATGGACTAGTGGTTATACCGTTCTCGTTGTATCCGTAGGTCGTGAGTTTGATTCCCACATAAGCCAAAATAATATTATAACCTTTTATGTATTAATCTACGTTTATTAAGTAATGTGTTAAGTTTATGTTTCTGATACACAATGAAATAGTACAAGCGTAAGCTTAGCAATAAATTATAGGCCTATTATTGCCAAGTTAAATAGTCTACATATTAACAAGAATGAACATAAATATTGATCCTATATAAATGAGTTATAAGACTAGGAGTAATCTTTATTCAGTTTTTAACTAATTTTTTGTGTATTTTGCTATTAGTATACCTTTGTACCTATGTCAAAGTTATCTATGGCAGAACTATTTACAGTCCACAGGAATTAACTTAAACCTGATATAATATAAATAAAATTATTCAAGTAGGAACAAATTCAACAAAGTTTTACTGCCCATACCAACTGATGCATTCGTATATATTGGAGTTTATTTTTTTCCTTGTATTTTATATACTATTAATAAATATTATCATCGGCCTTAAATTCTTTTAAAAAGACAAAAAATATACGACTGTGACAAGATTAAGCCTTTTCATGAACTATAAAAACTTCATCAGGGGCTTTAAAGAAAATCCACTCCATTCCATCGATGAAATCGCCTTTAGTCAAAAAGGTATGGATTTTGATAGTTGACAGTGAACGTCACGCCTCGAGGGCCGACTGAAAACTGTCCAAATGCATATTAATTTGACTTCTTATACGGCATTTCAAGATCAACGTGCCCTCAAGCTTAAAACAATAAAAAAACTACAACGAAAACTTTAAAAATTTTGAATGAAACGAAACGCAAAAACTGGCTTCATTTTATTAAAGAGATAATAAACGATGACAGTATGTTTTCCTTTATTACATTTTCTGTCTTGATATTTTAGGACTTAAATTAATATGAGGGTTTTTTTTTGGATTTCAGGGTTTGATATTTTCGTTCCTATACCAAATTTAAAAAAAAAGGAAAACGTACGAGACTAGAAATCGCATTTTATCTAAGGCCCCAAGGATCTCAACTTATCATAGTACATAAGTATGTATATACCTTACCTACCTGCCTGAAACGATTCATAAAGGTATTTAAAAGTTGTCTTACTACTATCATCAATATTTCTATATATCTCATCCATTCCAGTTACCTATTTCCTACATGGACAGGACAGATGTTTATTTCACTATAAATAGTGAATTTCCGGCCTGAACCCTTGTCAGTAGAACGCTAAGGTATTGCCGATTGGGTAGTCGTATTTCAGTACAAATATAGAGAGAAGGACTTTCCCATCGTTGATGCGAAATATTGGGAAAAATTCTAACGACTCTCTTATTATATATATTTTTTTCTGTTGGGTAGTTTTAATTGTTATAATAATAAGACAAAAACTTTATATTTATATATATACTGGAGCATGGCATGTGACATTGTATCTGATAAAAGGTTAAAATTGGATTTAAAGGTTAGCTGGTAGATAATGCTTAAGGCATTAAGTTCGCCTTTGTACAGTCAACGGCAAGGTAAAGTATACGTTTTTAAAGTAAATTGATCCTTAATACACAGGCATAGAGTGCATGGGGGTATACCATTACCTTGCCGGTGACTGTACATCACTTTTGTTTACTGTGCATTAAAGTGTTTGAATAAATAAATAAATGGAAAGCAGACCTACAAAGTGATGAATGGTGTAGATCAATACATTGTATTTTAACAGTATTGATTGCACCCACTATGCCGCTAATGTAGCGGTTACGAAATGGGCGTATACAAAGACGTATTTGCATAACGAGTCAAATCAATCTCCCGTTTCGTAGCCGCGCCATAGAAGGAGAGGTCACTTGACGGTTTTTGCATCTGTATGGTAACGAGACTGGTCGGTCGGCCTAACGAAGTTGTTGAAGTTGTATGGATGCAGTGTCCTTAAGTAAGACTGACTAAATAACCAATTCAATTTACAAATGTCGTTTTATTTTTCAGGTAATTAATTACGTAATCAAGAGTTTGCCGAACTTAATCCTAGCGACCAGGTATCGTATTGTATATTATTAAAGTACTTACAAGAATATTGTAGCCGATTTAAACTTTAATTAATGAATAGGTAAAGGTTAGGGGCAAAGGTCAGGGACAGAGGTCACAGTTTAAACCTGAAACCTATCCACTATCATTTTATCTTTTGAATTTAGAAACTTCACAATAAACTTAACAAAAACAAACTCAAACAACATTATTTTATAAACTGGAAAATAAAATGTTCACCAAACAAGTTTATTTCTAACATAAATATAAAAGTAAAAACTGTTCGGTCGTTAAACAATGTTCACACGTCCGCTTTTAAGTCTAGAGGAAAAATATTGCTCATAGCATATGGTCACAGGGACCCACACGGACTCACACGGTCTTACCCGGTCTCACACGTAGTTTTCCACGGAAGGTTAAATGCGAAGGCGTCGAGTTTAACCCTTTTAGTGGAGTACAAAGGGCAACGGTGTAAAAGTACCCTTCTTGGCGACAAAAACAATTATTGTGCAAATGTTATGAGAGGAGCCCTACTTAAATTGTTTTTTACCTGCACTTTTGTGTTTTTAGCTGTAAGCTTTGTTTTGAAAATAACTTTTGTTTTGACTTTGTGTATTTTAATTAAAATATCATTAACTCTAAACCAAAACGTCCAAACGCCACAGGGGTTGTTTGTTCGAGTATTTTTTTTATTGGAGCACGGTATGTGACTGTGTATCTTACTGATGGTAAGCAGGCCTTCTAACTCCATGAATAGGGTCGAGCAATACATTCTTGTTTAAAACCATTGATGCTATATATAGAGTGAATTTAAAAGGTTCTACTTTGGGCTAATATGAGGATCTACTGATAAAATCGAACAGTTTTCCCATAGAACCATGTGTCGAAAATAAAAAAAAATTGGCTTCCATTGCTGTCATTATAATTATACTAGTTTGTATGGATTTTTTTTTTTCACATGCGACACATGGCTCCATGGGAAAAGTTCGATTTATTTAGTAGAACCTCATGTTTGGACTAATGCCCAAAGTGCAACCTTTTAAATTAATGGTGTATATACTATGGCGACTAAATGGTGCGTTTACGAAACGCGCAATGATGAATTTCTTTGCCGTCGTTAATTATAATAATTTAAAAAAAATGTATGTACTGGCCCGGAGATATAATTCTCAAAAGACCTCGCTTAAAATACTTATAGAGACTTTTACGTAACTTCAGTGCTGTCACCTAAACATCACTTCGGGGCCTCATATAAAGGTCCTTATACTTGTCCTTATTTTGAGGCCGCGAGAAAATATAAACTGGATATACTGGTACTCTGGCATATAGACAGCTAATAGAGCCTCTGAACTATAGACAGCGCAAAGCGTTGAAATTCAAACTCAATTCAAAAGTTTTTTGTTTTATTATTATAATAGGCGGCCAAAGAAAACAATGTAACACATAGTTTCGCAGATAAAGTAAATATAAAATAAATGTCTAAAGACTAACAAAATGAGGAAAGAAAGAATGCTGTTTTTGGACTTTATAAAAGATATAGAATCACATAAAAATAATATTGAAACTTTAAAATCTCAACAGTATCTATACATTTATACAATAGTGTAGTAAAATTAAATAAAAACTGTACATAGATTTAATATTAAAAAGTTTTCTGTGACGTAAATTTGGGTATATAAAAATTACGATATTTTTGATTTTATGTTTTTACTTTTTGAGTTTTTTTTGTTTTAAGTTAACGTTTTATATTAACTTTTTAGTAACTGCAGTAATTGACAGGCTTACTTAACCCAAAATTATATCTATAAAATCGGTGTTTTAAACACATTATGGAGCTGAGACAGCTTTCTATTCTGGCAGTAATACGATGGACAACAAGGCATGATAGATATGGTCAACATGTTTTCTTTACCTTAGCAAAAATATATATAACCCATTAAAGTAAATAGATTATTTATTATTTTAAAATAACACATACATAAATGCTAATATATAAACGCTACTACAGCGTTTATATATTAGCGAGAAAAAAATATCAACTGACTAATATTTTTTTTATAAAACCTAAAATATAGTACAACATTGACATCTCTGTAATACGCAAGGTAAAGTGTTTAGAAAGAAACATAGATGCGATGGCTGTAGGTACATAAGACCTTTCTCGCTTCTCGGGGTTAAATCAAATTTTTCCTTCACTAATGCCCCCGTAGCCCCAGCCTCCCCTTTAAGGTCGGGCGAGCACGAAAATTGTAACTCGTGAAAAGATAAATTCTAGATGAAACGGGGATTGTGATTTTATTTAGGTATTGCATTGAAATAAGGAAAACAAATATCTAAAAGAAACAATAAAATTTAGAAAAGAAAAGAAAACAGAAGAAATTTTAACAGTTGAATTTTAGAAAATTTAATTACTTTTTAGGGTAAACTGTACTAAACATGGTACCTAATCTATTATTGCCGCTCGCTCAAAAAACAATAGTTGTACACAACCTTCATTGTTGGTGGCTATTGAAAATCATTTTATGGCAACAATACAATGCCTTTTTATCAGTATTTTGGCAAATATCCAGTGTTATTATTTCTTTATGTTTACTAAATTGAACTTTGTAGCATCGTATAGTATTTTAAAAACCTATTAATATCAGGGATATTAAATAATGTAATAGGCTATTACAGGCAGACTTAACAAAAACACTTAGGTCACCAGTTCAAACCCCTGAGTATATAAGTTTTAAATTAAGCGATATTTAATTACAATGACAACCACTATAATATAATAGTTTTAACAGAGCATGTTACTCGTAAACTGTCGATCCTACATGAATCAAGAAAATTAAAGAAAGCATTTTATGTAGATATGTAAAATATTCTATTTATTAACCCTAGAATTAGATTCGCCCCTCTATCCATAGGTGATATCTTTGGCAATATAACGCAGCTGACCACGCAATGAGCAGTCGATAGATGTTTTTATATGTATAGAAGATATATAGGTAAATGTATATTAGTGTATATTTAAAATTAGTTTTATGGTTATTAGTTAATTCGTTTAAGGTAACAGAAATTGTATCGTTTACCCTTAATTTTCTTTTCAAGTATTGGAGGCGCCGCTCTGTATACGACCTATAACTAGATCGCAGATCAAAATAAGAGAAAAAAAGAAAATTAGGAAAGGACTCACCTTCACAGACGATACTGAGATCCCTCGTATTTTTTACTTTATATTCTCCAAATCCCGATTTAACAATCGTCACAGCAGGACGTCTCCTCAGCACCCAGCGGGCATGCCTCACACAGCTTCCCAGATCTCCGAGACCGCACTGTCGCCCAACACAAGGCTACGACGCGCGACACAACGTACTTCTCCGATCGATCTCTCACGAGTGTTCGCGTTCAAGGTCACCGCGCAATCATATGTGATTCGTAGCGCGGGCGCACGGGTGGAGGGGATGCGAACATTTAGGTATAACATATAATGTCGCATTGTGTGGTCCATGAATAAGGATAGGACTCAAAGGATATTCAATTTTCTCTTAAATTAATCCTACCCATTAATAGGCGCAAACAGAGCTCCCGACCATGAAAGATTCTCTTTCATAAAAAAAGTAAGAGATAAACTAAATTGAACTTATAATACCTTATTATATTAAGCATAAAGTTCTTATATTTAACAATTGTAAATTATAAATAAAATACATTAAATATATGAGTAAAAAGTACTACTAAATTAATACCTACTTAACTAATGTTATTTATGTACATAATATATTTTGCATCATATCTATTGATTGAACAGCGGACACAATAGTATTAAAATTAAGCGTATCCACTTGTTTATACTATTATTATTCGTCCTAACCAATTGTAAACGTGCAACACCATTCTTACCTAATAGCCGGTTACGACGCATAACAGCAATGTTAAGGGCGGATTATTTTAATTCATTATTAGATCCATCGTTCCTATTCGGACTAAAGGAATATACCTACTCCATTTTTTCTACGACTGGAGAGTGTTAATAAACTTTAAACTCCATTAATGTAAGAATGATTCGATAACCATCTCCAATAATAAATAACGTGAAATTATTTGAGTACGTTCTTTGCTAACATTCATATACCGTCAATAAATACAACGGCATCAAATCTGTAAAATACGCGGTCGTTGGCGCTAAATGTTCCGAGGTCAAAACTCCTGGAAGTTTTGCGTCAAAAACTGACTCGTTTTGACACAGAATCGTTAACAACTCAAACTTCAATGACAAATTTTGGGTACCTATAACGCAAAAAAAAAACGTTTTAATGAAGTTTATAGTAGCTTTCCAGCTGACCCTAACAATTAGCGAAGAATTATGCTCGAAAGGGATATTGCTATTCTGCAGTCTAGCTTCATTGCGTAACAGGCACTCGATTAACATCGGTTGCAATTTCTATACAGCAAATGAAAGGGTCTTTTCCAAACTACTACGCTTCTACAAAGCCTGAAAAGTATATAGACTGCAGGCTCACTATAGAGTGTTTAGCATATTCTAAGTCGGCGCCAATAATAACGTCTTTTAATTTAAGATATCGCGAAATCGTAGAACCCTTTTTAAGAAGGGACATAAGAATATTGACCACAATAAAAACAATTTTAATATTTGATTTAGTAAAGGTTCAGATACATTTGACGTAACCGTCAGAGTAACAGTATTCATAATGGTAAATTCTACATAATCGTCAGCCAGAAACAGCTGAACCGGCTAACTCAGACAACCTAACTGGGCCCATAAAGGGTCGTGCCACCATAACTGGTAGTAGAGCAAAAGTTAAGCAGGAGCGAACCCTGTGACCCGATACAGTCACTTGGCTCTTTTTTACCAGAAGCACAAATATGGATTCTTGGTGAAGATTATATTGTACTTGTGCAACGTGGTTTGTAACAAATACCTTCCAACGATATAGACTGGAGTGAATCCAGTTGAGGACTATAGTGAAGTCCAATTTAAATGCATAATTATTCACTCTACTACATCTATAAAATATATTATTTAAGACAATACGAACTAAAGTAGACATTAAGAACGAGACACTAAGCTCTAAATTAGCCTGCCTTGGGTTTATACACACTAGTGTCTGACACTATTCGTAGCTTAGAAGTCACCTTTTCATTAGGTATGACACCGTGATGCGGTATGGTATAGCCCTCGTCACAAATGTCTTTGCTAAAAGGTGATAAGTAAGTTTGCTTAACATAGTTTTTGACTATATCGTTATACTCAAACTTTACAGTAGAAGCTTTACATACGTGATCCAGTGCAAAAGACTTCTTTTGTGCCATGCTCAGTGAACTGACTATTTCAGAAGGAGTTACTGTGGAAAGCAAATGACATTAGTTGTGACATTTTTACAACTTGTTTCATCTTCATTAGGAGCCATGGAAGAGCTCGTCAGAACGTCAACCAAAGACGTGCACATAACCACCGAAACAAGGTTAGTTGCAGCGACAGAAAGAGGCGCATTACCTATTAAAATAAACCCTAAGGTAGTTTGAATGGCGTCCGGAAAACCTGGTGGACCATTAACACGGCCAGGTAACAGAAGTCTGGAAAACAGCTCTGCACCTAACACCATATCTATTTCACCCGGACTATAGTACGTGTCATCTGCGAGCGGAACGCTGTCTAAATAGCTTAACCCAGAAACATCAATGGGTGCAGCAGGAATATTACACGTAGTTATATTTTCTACCACCAAAGCTTGAACATTGTATACATTGTTCTTGTTAAAGCGAGAACAGAATGCTACATTCGCTTTACCGACCGTAGTACTGCCAGAACCGCCAAAACCGTTCACCTTAACAGGTGAAGAGGACGTGAGTACGTTTAACGACAGCCGGTTACAACACGAAGTTGTAATAAAATGGTTTTGTGAACCATTATCAATAAGATAAAGAACCAGTCGAGTCTTATTACCACGCAACTTAACAGAAATACGAGCCGTCGCTAGTAACACCGTATTAACCACCGGATTGGAGATAGTGGGTTGCAGCGAACTGAGTGACAAGTTATTCTAATATTTTTATTTGAAGTCCTAAATCTTCCGACATATCAACTTTACTTGTAGCCATCTCAAAGCTTAAATAATTAAAAGACCTAAGCTACAACTAGGCGTAATAAATAAAAAGGAACTAAAATAAAAATAACTAAATATATAAATAGGTATGCAAGTTTCTAACTAACCCTAGAAACTAAACGGCCGTGAAGATACGCCAAACTCGTTATCACGAATTTCCTATTATAATATTTATTACATTAATATTTTATTCCTTTTTAATATTATTAAAAAACTAATTAAAAACTAACTATTATACCCTTAACAGGGAAACATGCGTGATAAGATATTATTATTAAAGTTTCATAACTATGTACCTGTCTACACAAAAAAGGTTAAAGTATATTATCTTAAAGTATTAAAGTATTTAACCTAAACGTAGCGTATTTTCTTCATTAAGAACAAAACGCACGGTATACTCGCGCTAGCAAGTAGGTAGGGTATGTTGAATTTTCAGAACAAAATTACAAATAAAATTACTTTAATTTAATTTTAAAACAATAATATTATTTGCATATATTTACAGCATATCCGATGATTAGGAAAGTGATGTAAAGTACCTAATATTATTGGTTAACTTTGAAAACAGCATTAACCAATCTAGATTTAAGTTTACTTTATATATAAGTACGTAGATACTTACTACTACTTATATATATCAAACCCTTCTTTACAAATTAACCAAATTAAGGCAAATTAACTAATTGAAACGTAATATGAAAGCGCAAAAGTAATAGGCAAGTAAGATCTACATATAATTGTAACCAAAGAGTACTTTGTTATACTATAAAATTGTAACCAATTGTAACTGCGTAGTAAGTAGCGTACGCCGCGTTAAAACGGCGTGGTTTTAGTAGTATTGCACGAAATAACGGTGTAATAGGATAGAATAACACGTATATAAAACACTGTAATATATTATAATGCAAAATTACTTTTACATAATAATATGCATAAATTACAAAAAATATTTATTACATATTCTACCTACCAAAAGTTAAAGAAAAAGAATATTAATTACAGTAGAACTAGTTTGTAAACTATTGTTCTACGTAGTAGTATTATAAAAAGCAATAAGAAAACAAGAAATTAAAGTTATATCTTACTATTATAATAACTGTTTCTTACTTTTACACAAAAAAGGTAATTAAATTAATGAATTTAGTGGATTATTTAAAATTTGGATCGAAGTGACCAAAACACTGGAGGCGCCGCTCTGTATACGACCTATAACTAGATCGCAGATCAAAATAAGAGAAAAAAAGAAAATTAGGAAAGGACTCACCTTCACAGACGATACTGAGATCCCTCGTATTTTATACTTTATATTCTCCAAATCCCGATTTAACAATCGTCACAGCAGGACGTCTCCTCAGCACCCAGCGGGCATGCCTCACACAGCTTCCCAGATCTCCGAGACCGCACTGTCGCCCAACACAAGGCTACGACGCGCGACACAACGTACTTCTCCGATCGATCTCTCACGAGTGCTCGCGTTCAAGGTCACCGCGCAATCATATGTGATTCGTAGCGCGGGCGCACGGGTGGAGGAGATGCGAACATTTAGGTATAACATATAATGTCGCATTGTGTCCATGAATAAGGATAGGACTCAAAGGATATTCAATTTTCTCTTAAATTAATCCTACCCATTAATAGGCGCAAACAAGTATAGTATTCTATTTATTTATCCAATAATTATATTCACCGCTATATCCATAAGTGATTTGTTTGGCAATATAACCCTCTGACCACACTGTGATGAGCAGTCGATAGCCGCTATAATTATTTACAATCCGTCTAGACTGGTCAATTCTGTCTGTGCGTGACACACCGATAGCCAAACCTATTTGCGTCTAATCTCGATGTCCCTATGGCAATAAGTATTTACCCAATATATTTAGGGATATATAATAGGCTGGGTATAATTTATACATATTAATTAATTTTAATAAAAAAAAAAAAATTTAATCTAAAAATGTGTGTACATTTGTTTAACAACACACATAAGTGCCTCGGATAGTACGTTAAGCTGTCGCTCCTAGTTATCTAAACATCGCAACGAGCTAATCACTTGTTCGGTAGAGACTCGTACCATCGGTTTCGATGAGGTGAGATTAAAATCCCTGGTTAGACCTTAGACTTAAAAAAATAGGTTCCCAATTACCTTTTTACCAAATACATTTTTGTTTTGACAATACCACTAAAGTGCTTCGGAGAGCATATTAAGCTATCGGTCCCAGTTTAACTATACCAATTTGTGAAACTGTTTGTAGATAGGTTATTGAGTCATAGCCACTTGCTGTAGACTCTTGCCATCGGCTACGAGATGAGATTAAAACCCTTCTGCTGGGTACCATAGGGTTGTTTAGATGATCTTAGGCGCCGTAAGGCAATCGTGATGATATTTATAATATATATATATATATGTATCAAATTTTCGCCCAAGATTCGTCTTTATTATAAAATATATATATATATATATATATATATTTAATTTATAATAAAGACAAATCTTGGGCGAAAATTTGATACATATTTTATAAATTATATGAAATTAAATGAAAATGATTTTTTATAATATACGTGGTAGGCAAGTTGATTAGACTGTAGACTTATAAACACACGGGTTCGAATCCCAGTGTGTACCAATGGCTTTTTTTGTTTAAAAAGATAAGTACAATACCACTAAGTAAGTTGTTTGACAATACCGCTTTACGTACCCATGCCTCGGAATGTCTCTATAACAACATATAAAGCTGTTTAGAAGTTTATAAAAACACCGTCATGGGCTTGCGTGTAGACTCCGTACGGTCGGTTAAAACGAGGTGGGCACTATAAGACTGCTTAGCTTGTCGAGGTTTGGGTAGACAATAACCTATCTAGAATCAGCTTGAATAACCTATCTAGAATCTAGAAGTTAGTAAGGTAAAACTGGAAACGACAGATTAAAGTGCTCCGAGGCACTATAGTGACATCTTTTTTATATTATAAAAACTTTTTAACAAAAAAAAACTGACTTCAAAAACACTTAAGACTTCTTTAAACACAAGTGTTATTTAGTCCTACAGGATTCTATTTTATGAAGTTATCAATAATAGGTGTGATTTTTGAAGTTATACCTACATTTGTGTGCCACCCGAATGACACATTAGGGTGGCACCAGACATTTATTTGTGACCATTATTTGGCAGTACCCTTCTTATAATATTAACCAAATTTATATGAAACCAACTTGGTGATCCAAGCTTTTAAATAAAGCAACGATAACAAAAAATCGGTTCACATTTGGCGAAGATATAGTGTAATATTAAGAAAACCTCTCGCATTTGCAAAGTACCAATATCCAGCTCCAGCATTCATCATCAGGAGCCTTATTCCGAGTTTGCAACCGCTAAACACGATAAGACGTTGCGTAATCTATAAATATTTAAATATACGTTCTATAGTGTTAATTATAGAGTTGAAATTCCAACGCTCCACATATGTTCAAACTTGTGAAGAATTCGTGTATTTCAAGATGGCGGCATTATTATAGCCAACCATTACAGACTATATAGCCATTGGAATAGAACTAATATTTCCATATTTATAGTTTACGCAAAGTCTTGACGTGTTTAGCGGTTGCAAACTCGGAATAAGGCCCCAGATCTTTGCAAAAATGTTTTGGGACCAACTCTTTCAATTAAAAAAATAATTTTCAAAATCGGTAGATATGTGGCCACCTCCCCAAAAACAGATAAAAATAAATATACCTCTTCTTTTTTGAAGTCAGTTAAAAAACTCATTGGTTCACTTCAGGGTTTGAACCCATGACTTAAAAACTATAGTAGTTTTAAAGTCTATCAATATCGGCTTCCGTATATATTTATAATATCTTCAGACATTTTGTTCAAATTTACCTACTTACTTATTAATAATTGAGTAAGAATACTACGCAACCAATCGAAATGAAAATTAACTAAAACCTTAGTCTTATCACAGAAGAAATAATAATACAAGTCTTATTTAGGTTTCATTATTTTTCCTTTCAAAGTAGTCAATACATTCTTAATTAAGTACTGAACTTACTCTCTATTTAATGTTCCTAAACAGAATTAGAAGTCAGTCAATAAAATTCTGTACATATGGCTTCCCTATTCACCAAATCGCCCCAAATTATCTCCAATGCCCTGATGAGGGAAACTTGTGATTATCCAAGGGTAGATGAGGGTGATCCAATCCTAATAGAGTTTTTGATAGATAAGAAACTTTTTCATTCGGCCGCAATTATTTTACCTACGGATGAGCACCTGCGGCCACATTCTGTTTCTTATAACGTGAGCGTTAGATTGTCAAAATAACGAATTCCGCTATTAGAGCTCTCTCCTCCAATCAGCGAAGGTTATAAAACTACTCTGATTGGAGGAGAGCGCGCTAATAGCGGAAATCGTTATTTTGACAATCTAACGACCATGTTATAAGAAACAGAATGTGGCCGCTGGACTTAATGACGGTGCCTCTAAGGCTAAATAGAATTTATAAAAAAAAAATTGAAATGAAATGACATAAAAAAATCTTTATTACCAAATATATACACTGCAAATTATAAAAGTAAAAAAAATTACGTATCTACGAACGCTGGTTTTCAGATTGCCCCATAATTGACTATCTGAGGCTCTACCATGGGTTTGCGCATTGTAAACGTAAGGTATTTGTATACGTATACGTGAGCAACAACCAATAGGGCCGCTTTATTTTTGGTAACAGGATTGAATAAAGCGATCCTATTGGTTGTTGCTCACGTATACGTATCCAAATACGTTACGTTACTACAATGCGTAACTTTAACCGTTTACGCAGCATATGCTCTCCAAAGGAATAATTTTCCCCCATTTTTGCAACATTTTTCATTGTTATTTCGCTCCTATTGGTCGTAGCGTTATGTTTTGTAGCCCATAGCCTTCCTCGATAAATGGGCTATCCAACACTAAAATAATTTTTCAATTCGTAGTTCAACAGACTACAAAAATATATGTATGTAAGTTCAAGGCAGTATCCCCCGTAAGGAACCGCTCTAAGAATACATAAAAATAACCTAACCTAAAGTAGTGTTATAAATATAGATAGATCCTTAGATAGAATCGCTGTCAGTAAAAAAAGTATGGTATTCACCAGCAGCGGCCATATTGTGCCTCTTTTGCTTAGATTGTCAAAATAACGAAATTATATATGTACAATTGTCACCTCACGGAATCCTAAAAACTATCAAAGCAATATCACCTGTAACAAGGAGATAAAGTGCTTGCATTTTTAATGTAATTTTTAAAGAATTTCGTTATTATGACAAGCTAACTTTTTCGTTAAAAGAAACAGAATTTGACCACTGGAGCCCATAGAATGCAAGCAATTCATATGGATATTGGCAGTCAGTAGCCCTACCACAAGTTTCTGGAAACAGTTTTTACTATAGTCGATAGTACCTATAGATAGGGATCGAACAATAGATTCGCTTCATTTCTAAAATAAACCTCTTTTATAAGTTGATTCTTATCTATAGTTACCAGCGACTATAGTAGAAACTGTTTGCAAAAACTTCTAGTATAGCTACTGAACTATAGACCTGGTCGTATGACCACGCTTATGCTTTGATTGAAGGCGACAAGACACGTTATTTCGCCTGCATTTTCTGTAGGGTCTCTGGATTGTCACACGCACGATCCGAGACGATGGCTTGTAATTTTGTATTAAAAACAATTTAAGTTTCCTTATCAAAAGTATTTCATCGCAGTTAGTTTTCCACCGTACTAGGGATGCTGGTGTATAAATATTAGTGTACAAACAACAATTATCTATTTAATAAACGATAAAAAAACAACTATGTTATGGAAAAAAAAATGGACGCATTTTCAGCCCTGAGCAATAAATATACTTGCTAAATATCTGCTACTCCTAGTTCTCACATCTTTAATAATTCTATCAATCTAAAAATATAAGCCCTTATATTTTTAGTCTATTTTGGTTTACAATTTTTATAAAATTCGAGCTCCTAATAAAATAAGGCTGATAGTAAACGGTCTCGCAAAAAATAATATATCAAAAAGCGACGCGTGCCGAAGCTGCCATGATATTTTAATCAAAACTTTTTCTATCAAAAAACTATCTACATATAAATATGTTGCATATATTTGAATATTTCGTGAAATTACATCGACATCACGGCTCATGGAAAAATTACCACATGTTTTTTTTGAAAAATGGCAAAATACAGGTTGATATTTCGTAGTATCCTTAGGGATTTAATAATAATAAAAGTCCCTGGTATCCTTATTGGTCATCAGCTTACTTAACTAAATAAAGTTTACCAAAGTGTGGTTAACATGTATATTAAAACCACCATTTTTATTTTAACCCATCTTAATATATAGTTGCAATTCAATTTAAAATACTAAACTCAAAATACGGCATATATATATACATAACGTAATAGACGACTATGAACAATCAAGTTAAATTTAAAATTATATAGATTTGCTTAAAACACACCACTATAGCCCCCTCGGAAAGCACTTTAAGCTATCGGTCCCAGTTTCACTATACCAACTCGTGAAACTGGTAATAGATGGGTTATTAAGTCAATATTAAAACCTCGAGACGGCCACTTGTTAAGTGAAGACACCTTGAACTCAGTGTCTACAATGTTTTGTAGCAAATTATTTGGGTATACATACATATCATCACGGGTGCCTTACGGCGCCCGAGACCGCCTAGACGGCCCCAGGGTACCTAGCGGAGGGGTTTTATCCCACCTCGTGTAGCCGATGGTATGAGTCTATAAACAGTTTCACAAGTTGGTATAGTGAAACCGGGACCGACAGCTTAACGTGCTCTCCGAGGCACTATAGTGGTGTTGTCAAAAAAATACGTATTTTTTTTAATTAAAAACTCATTGGTATACACCGGGATTCGAACCAGGGACCTAAGTGTTTTTAAGTCCAAGGTCTAACCAACTCGGCCCCACGTATATACTCGTATATACAACTAGCTGTGCTCGCGACTTCATCCGCGTGGAATAGTTATTTTTTTATCATACAAACTTTCATCCCCTATTTTATCCTCTTGGGGGTAGAATTTATCAAAATCCTTTCTGATGGATGCATACGTCATAACATCTACCTGCATGCCAAATTTCAGCCCGATCTGTCCAGTGGTTTGGGCTGTGCGTTGATAGATCACTATGTCAGTCAGTCCGCCAGTCACCTTTAAGTTATATATATATATATATATATATATATATATATATATGTATATATATTTAGATTGTTTGGGCATCTGCTAATTTAACACAAATGGATACTTCTTCTTACACCAACATTTCGTAATACTATATCACCTGAACATAACTAATGAGCGGGTATTGCTCTCACTACCCTGACCTCTTCCAAAGTGATTAAGCCCTCCAACGACCATTGTGATAGATTACGAGTGATTTTTCAGCTGTTCAGAAAACCGCTTTTTATCCTCAACTATGCTGAAAGGGATAAATTTGTCTGGTTAACTAATAGTTGGGCGTACAAAAGTCTGGCTGTAACTGAATTCTTATGTTATTTGTCTGGAATAGCTTTTTTATTGCTCTAAGGTTTATGGTCTTTATTATTTTTATTGCTCTAAGGTTTATGGTCTTTATTGATTTTTGTGCAGTTTTTCTTGTGACAAATTTATTGAAGTAAAAACTACTGGGCCGATTTTGTATATTATTTATATTATTAAGCCATTTATTTCCTTATAAAATTACAATTATTTTATTACAATTAAGTTCATTAAAATTAAAAATATATTACAATATAAATTATCACACAACATAGTTAAATTATTATAATTATTTCCTTTGAGGGTATAGCCTCCTTCAATTTATTCCACTTAAATCTGTCTTTTTCTGTCTTTTTCTGTCTCCATCAATTGATCTCTTACTGTCTCATTTATGTCATCTAACCAACGCTTTGTATATTACCTAGTTTAAACATTAATTAAGCAAAATTATAATATAAATAAATAGAAAGATTCAGTTTGTTATATTTCGCATAAATTTTTATTTTTATTTATCTACACTAATATTTTCTCTAATAATAAACTAAAAAAACTACTAAAACGATTTTAAAAGTATTTTTACTAATATAAATATATATTGTCACCGGGTCACAAAGGGCTGTATTTTATTTTCGATTGCTTTTAAATTAAGCGGCGGGTGAAACCGCGAGGCATAGTTAGTAAAACTATAAAAGTATAAAAACTAAGAAAAAATTAAAATAAAATTACCTTATATGTAAATGAATCCATTAAAAAATCTAAACATATAATAAAATTGTAAATAAAAATAATATAAATATTGGCGGGATGGACTCTACATAGGCTGTAGATAGAACAATAATCTATTGATTTTAGAATTCGTGTCTGTCTGTCTGTTTGTTTGTTTATCATATATGCAGTTTTTAATGAATAGTTATTAGCTTTTTGGGTAAAAGAGGGTATACTCGTATTTTATTCCGATATACATCGGCAGATAATTCAGATATATAGTATTTGTGTTTAAAAAAAAAAAAAAAAAAAGATATATTCTATTAAGCAAAGTTGGGTTTGTTTTAATGACATAAAACTAATTTCTATTTAAATTAACTTTTTGAGAAATTCATTTTTTTCGTGTAAAGTTGACATTTTATGTCATCTTTTTGCAACTATAGTAATTGGTAGGTAAGAACTTACGTATAAAATGGGGTTTCATGTATATTATGAAGGGGCATACGCGAGCATAATAGCTATGATTTACATATTTACTTTAACTTGACAGCATCCGTAGACTAGTGGTTGAGCCTTTAGCGTTGTATCCGGAGGTCGTGGGTTCGATTCCCACCCGTGGCAAAAAAAAAGATTTGTACGTTTTTTCTCTACAATTTGTCATGGTCTGGGTGTTTATAAAATCTAATATGTATTATATCGTTGTTTCTTGTGCACATAAGCCTAGAGCTTAGTTTGTGACCAGAGCAATATGAGTAAATTGTCCTACATAATATTAAAAAAAAAACTTAGTAATAATAGTTATATATTAAAAAATAATAGCAAATAGTTTTTTTTCTTCTAAAATAAATACGCTTACAAAGTATAAAATAACTGTAACCGCTTCATGAGCGGAAATTAGTTATTTAAAATTTCAGCAAGCTAAGTTATAATGAGTTAGTTTATACAAAGTTTTCAGGAAATGAAACGAGGCATTAATCCTTCCTAAGTAGCGGCTTTCGTATAATAGTTCTGACAAAACACTGGTTAGTTCCAACTGTGGAGCAAGCAGGTCGAACCTTGTAATGTTTGGTGTTAAGTTCTAACCAGTCTTGATATTGTAGAGTGCTAACCGGTAGGGAATCCTTGGGGTTTAATTCTTGAATGTGTCAAAAAAATAATAATCATGTAACACTTTACAGGGATTTATAAAGAATCATTAAATACGTCAACTAATGTTGTACATGTGTTGTTTAAAGAAAATGAAACCGCAACTCGTGCTCTTGCATGAGAAAAACAAAATAATAACCCAACCGAATACACGCTACATAACCAACCAGTGTTAGAACCTAACCACCTAGTTAAGTTAGTATTGAACTTTGGTCAGTTAAAAAAGGTACAATAACAAAGTTGACTACATAAGGTTTTGAGTTTTGCTATACTATTTAAGATCTTACTTAACTACGTTTTTTTAAGACATTTTGTACACCGCCTACAGTTTTATTATAAAAAAAGAAATGTTATATTTAAGTATATTAGATTTATCGTAACAAGTGCCAAAAATGTATTTAAATCCCATAGGATTCCCCATTTTGTAACTCTCACCTAACAATAAACACAAATTTTCGTCACGCTAAGTTATTTAAGTTTATTTGCACAAAGTTTACAGTATATAATGTTTTGGGTTCGCAGACTATAAATCTGAAATTTCAGTTTCATTTAAAAATAGTACTTATTATTTATTGTAAAATATAAATCCTTTCTTTACGTATGAATAAATCAGATTAACATACGAAAAGGCGAAAATGCATTTAAATCCCACACAATTTCCCAATTTGTAATCCTAACCTAACAATAAACACAGCATTTCGACACGCTAAGTTATTTAAGTTTATTTGCTCAAAGTTTTCAGGAAATTAAACGAGGCATTAATCCTTCAGTAGCGGCTTTAGTAGTTCTAGTAAAGCTGTGGTTAACTCCATTTCAACAGTCAAGTAGGTCGAACCACGTAATGTTCGGCGTTGAGTTCTAACCGGTAAGGAATGTAGAATTCTAACCGGTAAGGAATCCCTAAGGTTTGACACTTGAATATTTAGTAGATGCAGTAACTAAGTTTGATTAGTTACATAAAACTCATAAGTACCATCATGGAACTAGTGCGAATCAATATTTAGTTATTCGCAGTAGTTCCATTATTGCCATAACACTAAAGAAATGGAACTAGTGCGGGAAAAAAATCGCACTAGTTCCATCATGGAACAATGTTTGAGGTTTTGATTTTGGCTTTCTTGTAACACATTACTTGCGGCAACTGGAAACGTTTTTGTGCCACCCGTCATCACTAGTAACAACTGGGAACATTTTCCCATTTGTCGCTATTAGGGTCGGAACCAGTGGCGACAACTGGGAATAACTCCTTTGGTTGTCATTTTGATGATTTTTTCAACTTATAGGTACCTTATTTTTGTGGTTACATATAAATAATACAACAAAGTTGTTTAAATCTTGAAAATTGTCGGAAATCACATAAATTGATCTTTGAATTTATAGGTCCTAATATTTGGAGTCTCGGGGCCAATATTAATAAAAACTAAAACAAAGTAAAAACAAAAGTCAAAATTATTTATTTGATGTAAATCTTTACAGATATTTATGAATAATCAAAAATAAAAGTTTAACAATGAGGTGTTATAGCGCGTTTGGTTAGACAGAATTGTTAAGAGGAGTGTCTGATGAGGCTCTTCGATGCTCATGCTGATTCAACTGCAAAGTATTACCTCTCCCCGCGCATTACGGGGAGTCGGTAACCCTTCCATACATTTATGTAAACCTCCCCCCCGACCCTCAATAAGAGAGAGAGCACGTATGAGATTATACCTACAATTTAGGCAGCAAAACGACTTTCGGGCCATAACTGTTTTCTACCCCTAAACTTTAATGGATTTGAAAAAATAAATGGTCTCATATTATTAGAGAGAAGATAAACGGTAACTGTACGTTTTCCTTTTTTTTAATTTTCTGCCTTGATATTTTATAGGAATTATTTTAATGTGAGGGATTTTTTTGCGATTTTCTTCGAATTTCAGGGGTTGATATAATTTTTTCTATACCAAACTATAAAAAGACAAAGGAGAGAAGGAAAACGTACGAGCTTAGAAATAGGTCTTATTTATAACGCCTCCAAAACTGATAATAATCAATGAATATTTAGTGGGGGGTAGCAGTTAGGACCAAAAAGTTGTCCTGTTTGCCCTGAATAGGTTTTCCGTTCACCCTGTGTATGACTTTCAACATTAGTCTTATAATCTTATATATTCTTTTAGTTAGATAGTTAAACGGGAAACTATCTTTTACTCGGAATTTCGACTAGTTTCTGTATCGACAAAAAACAGTACCCAATTTTTGTAACAAAAGTTAAATAACGAGTTATGTGAAGCTACCTTGATATATATACAGATATATTATGATGAGATATAAGTTCGGTATAACGACCCCCACTTAGACTCCCCTGTGACCAATAGCATTGTTACAGGCTTTGGTAACCCCGAGGTCATCCCAGGAACTATATAGGTTAATAGCTCTCTCGATGACTGGCCCCGATCATCGATTTTTATTGTTGACTTAGATGGATACGATAAAGCTAGACTTAATCTTTTATGGCTAATGACTTTTTTATGGACAAATGACTTATTAAGGGGCCTGCGAGTCGACTTGACACCCGTACAAACGTACTTCCAATATTACAACTTGGTCGAAATTCAATTATTTTTTTTATGTTTGTAATTGTACCCAAAAATCTTTCTGTTGTGGGTAATAAAAAAATGTACGAGTATTATAATAAAAAAAAGTTGTTTTTCTGATTTCGAAAAAAACTATTTAATGACAGAAAGATTAACAAATACAACGACCGACAAAATAGTTATTTTAATTCTGCGACCAACAGTAATCGAGTATTATTGGAAGTGCGAAAGCTAATGTTGTATGGAGAACACGGAGTTCGCGATTACGAATGCAGTACCCTTAAATAAAATAAATAAATACCATCACGGGTGCCTATTTGGCTCCCGAACACCGTTTAAACGGCCTCAGGGTACCCAGTGGACGGTTTTAAACCGACCTCATTTCGCCTATGGTATTCGGAGGCAACACCTAACAAGTGGCGAGCTTCTTGCGGTGTTTATGATGTTATAGCCTCGTTGTCACCCATCCCAGGACCGGCCTTGTTGTCATCTGCTTAACCTTGGCCGCTTTTTTGCAGTACCCTTAATGGACTGTTATAGAGTTACACAGGTAGGAATTTATAAAAACTTAGTCCTTGAAGAACATTTTAGTTATAGAAGGTTTTGTCTCTTTTTTTTAGCAACAAAAATGAATATAACTAAATTGTTCAAACACTCAATAAGTTTTTATGCATAAAAAAAAAACGTAATGCCATAGGCATTTTATACCAGCAACTTCACTATAATCATATAATAATATAAGTTAAATATTTTCCAACTTGAAAGGTTTACCTTAACGATATATTGATAACACGGGAAATTAAATCTAATTTGATAGAACACTTTCTTTTTTTCAAAATGCAATAAAATAATTTAGTTTAAATTTTATTTATTACATTATTACATTTTTGGCTAACAACTGTTGATTTTTAACATTTATTTTTGTAGTAAATTATTTAAACTTACTAACAGCTATTCCTAATTTAATAAAAACTAAGAACAAGAATATATAACTTTATACTACGCTAATATAACTTCGGAAAAAGACATTATTTTCTATTCAAAGTTACTTCAAAGATAAACCTTCTTTATATTAGAACACCCCCAGAGTGACGTCAAAAATAAAATTACTATGCCCTCCTCTCTTTAGAAATACCAAGCATTTAGCCCGAGGCTCCACTGTGAGATTCTAATTAAATTTGTTGTATGTATATACAAGCACGCTGAAAGTATTTCATATTTGCTCTTAATATTTTACTTCTGCATTAAATAAAAGCAAAGTTTTATTTAA
Source organism: Monopis laevigella (assembly GCA_947458855.1). Taxonomy (NCBI): domain Eukaryota; kingdom Metazoa; phylum Arthropoda; class Insecta; order Lepidoptera; family Tineidae; genus Monopis; species Monopis laevigella. The sequence goes on along the minus strand of OX381580.1, from coordinate 23,139,091 downwards.
ATCTGCATAAAGTTTAAAATGTAGAAACGTTTGAAGCTCAGTGGGTATATAAAAAGCTCTAACTTGAAACAAAGCTTTTACATTTTCCCAACTTGAAGTATTGGACTTGAAGTTTTTTAACAGTTGCATAATGATATTGAATACTTGTTAATAATTTTCTTTTATTGTGATTTTTATACTATATAAAATATAGATCAAAAATACAATATACTTTACTTTTATAGTTATACTAGTACCTAGAAAAGATTAAACTTACAAAATTTTCTCCACACACCCAACAATGGCTAGTTCGTCAAAGTGAGTTATATAGACTTAACAACCCATCTATAAACAGTTTCAAAAGTTGGTATAGTGAAACTGAGACCGATAGCTTAATGCTCCGAGGCATATAGAGGTACGTTTAAGAATAGAAAAATGTTCTAAATGTATATAACATGATGATAATTAAGAAACCAAAACTATATTTGAACAAAACCTTTATCAATAAATTGTTGCGTACAAATATAGATCGTTCCTTATGCTAGCTAAACAATGCGGTTACGAAATGGGCGGCAACTATGACGAATTTGCATTACGAGTTCATTTTAATAATATCCTCGCTACTTTATCGTCAAATCAACCGCCAGTTTCTAACGAACCCGAAATAACGAAACATGACTCTATGGGCGGTGGTAACGAATTTGTTTGTACTACATAAGCACGCAAGTACATATAACATATATCTTTTTATTTATTTTACTAAAACTTTATAACACAGCAAACCACTTATTCAATGTAGATTCAGAATAGCACCGGGGACGACGATAATAAAAATTGCTGTAAAGGTCAAAATTTAATGTTACTTGATAATTTTATTTAGATAAGTCTTTAATTACTATTTATTAAATTAGGTTAAATACATTCAAAAAGCCTCCAAAAACATACTTTTAATAGAACTATCGTTGATAAGATCTCATTGTAAATTTTTAGGTTTAATTCTGCTCATATCGAGTAAACCTTTTGAAATCTGAATCCACAAAAAATGTTTCGTCATTTTAGGTACCTAGTGACCTGTAGGTAGCGAGATTGGTGTTGAGGCTCCATTAGAATATATAAAACGAACCTTTTTATGTATGTTTTTAATATTTAGTTATATTTATAAACATCCAAAAACCTAAAACAAAAAAACCTAAAACATGGTCTGAGTGTTTATAAAAAATATAATATGTATTATATCGTTGTTTCTGGTACACATAGTACAAGCCTAGAGCTTAGTTTGTAACCAGTGCAATATGTTTGTAATGTCCTGCATATCATCATATCATATCATAATAGATTGTTGCTATAAAAAATGTTTCTTATTGACCAATAAAATACATTTCTATGTAATAAGACTCTAGATCCTACACTAGGATTCCCTGTGTTGTGGAAGGTGGTCTATGTAATGAGACTCTAGATCCTACACTAGGATTCCCTGTGTTGTGGAAGGTGGTCTATGTAATAAGGTTCTAGATCCTACACTAGGATTCCCTGTGTTGTGAAAGGTGGTCTATGTAATCAGACTCTAGATCCTACATTAGGATTCCCTGTGTTGTGGAAGGTGGTCTATGTAATGAGACTCTAGATCCTACACTAGGATTCCCTGTGTTTTTTTTTATTTATTTTTTTATTTAATGCTTACTACATATTACATATACACAAATATTAGTAATCAGCCATACTCGAAAACCTTTAAGGTTTATATGAGTACGGGGAGTCACTTTACAATGTTGTAGAAGGTGGTCTATGTAATTAGACTTTAGATCCTACATTAGGATTCCCTGTGTTGTGGAAGGTGGTCTATGTAATAAGGTTCTAGATCCTACACTAGGATTCCCTGTGTTGTGAAAGGTGGTCTATGTGAAGATGGTTTTGAATTTCCCCACATTAAAAAACTACAATATTATATATAGCAATAGTGACCTAGTTTTCAATGTCTAAGAGCTGATTTTTCAATCGTTAATCAACAGATGACTTAACGGAGAATGGAACAATTTGACAGAGTTCTTCAAACAAGTTAACTGTCGAATAACTTTATCTGACAATAAAACAAATCAGCCCTAACAATAGAAAAAGGATATTGGATCCAGGTTCTTCATTTCATTTAAGATTTTTGGGTTGGTCATTTTGTGAATGAGTTATTAGCACCATTATTTTTGAACCAATAGTAACCTAGTTTTTAATGATTTTAAGAATAGGAAAGGGATTTTGGTGCTAGGTTTTCTACTACATCAATCATTGGATAGACCATTTGTTGTGCATCACACCTGGAAATGAGTGACCTATAAAATAAGCACGCTTATTTTTGAACCCAGTGACTTAGCTTTCAAAGACTTACAGAAAAGGGAAGGAAGATTGATGCCAAGTTTTTCACTACATTTATTATTGTATAATATATACTTTATTTATTTTTTTAGTTGGGAGGAAGGTCAAGTTTCTTCGTTAGGCCGGCTGACCTGTCTCATTACCACCACCAATACAGAAGCAAAAACCGTCAAATGACCTAGTCATGTTTCGGTTTTAGTCTGTGGGTTCACCGGATTTTAGGAGACTACTGCATCGATTTCGATATTGTTTAAGAACAATTATTGATTGACCCTATTGAATAATTGAAAAATTCTTTATTGCACAAAAGCTTAATACTATTGTACAAAGGCGAGCTTAATGCCTTAGGCATTATCTACCAGCTAACCTTTGGGAGATTGACCAAAAACAGGCAGAGTGCTAATTAAAGCAATATATAATATAAAATACAAGGTATATACATAAATTATTAGGTAATATAACAATACATACTGGTATTATAACATATAACATGTATACATAAACTTACATAAATAATAATATATAGACATACATAAATAAGTAGATATATATACATACGAGTACATAAATAAATAATTTCGCATACTTACAGTAAATAAAAAAAAGAAATGTTAACAGTTTTGATTATTAAGGAGAAAAAAGTGAAGATGGACTTATACTACTATTACTAATAATTATTATTACTAATACACTATTCATGGACTTTGTAGGTCTGCTCACCACCAGGTAGATACAAAGTCACATGTCTTGCTCCAATAAAATAAAGTAAAAACTGTATTTTTGAACCAATACTGACCTAGTTTTCAATGACTTGCAGAATAGGGGAGAAGGATCGGTGCCAGGTTTTTCACTTCATCTATCATTGGGTAGGTCATTTGTTGTGTATCGCGGCTGGGAGTGCGTGCTGATTGATTGTTGCTATTAGTTTTGCTGACTAAGACGGAAAGCAGTTCGTAGTTCGCAGGTTTCTTTTAGCACTTATTTGATGATGATATGGCACTTACTGTTTGGTGGGTCATTCATATGTCGTAGGCTTTTCTTGATTCGATAGCTATTAATTGTCAAAAATAAATATTAAAAAATAAAAAAACTAATAATATTAATTAAAAAAAAAATATATGTAGGACATATTACACAAATTGCTCTGGTTACAAACTAAGCTCTAAGCTTGTACTATGTGTACTAGTAACAACGATATAATACATATTATATTTTATAAACACCCAGACCATGACCAACTGTGCAGAAATACGTACTAATATTTTTTTTGCCATGGGTGGGAATCGAACCCACAACGCGGATACAACGCCAAAGGCGCAACTACTAGTCTACGAAGGCAGTTAATTTAAAGGTAGTTTTTTTTTATATGATTGAGGTAAATTTCCGATAGTACGTAGTTTGCATTTTAACCTGCAAGTAAAACTTTATTTCAAATTTCTATTATTTCTTAGGTCTTAGGAGGAAGGTCTCTATAACTTCGTTAGGCCGACCAATCGGTCTCGTTACCACCGCCCATACAGATGCAAAAACCGTCAAGTGTCCTAGTCATGTTTCGGTTTTAGTCTGTGGGTTCACCGGTTTTCGGAGACTACTGAATCGATTTCTTGCCGAGGTGGTAGTCTCCTTTCAGGGTGCGGTTACGAAATGGGAAGTTGGATTGACGATAAGGCAACGAGTATATTAAAATATACTCGTAATGCAATTAGTCTTTGTTACCCCCATTTCGTAATCACATAATTTAGCCGGCATAGTGGGAGCGATCAATATTGTTTAAGAACAATTATTGATTGACCCCATTCATGGACTTTGTAGTTCTGCTCACCACCAGGTAGTTACGAAGTAACATGTCGTGCTCCAATAAAAAAAAAAAAATACTTCTCTATATATTACAAACGGGATTTAAAAAAAAATATGAATGTAAATTTCATCGTTATACCTATAATATTTTTTGACTTATTTTGTAATAGGTATAATAATATTTTCAAGCATAAATTTAACTATTGTTGTTTTTTTTACTAAATCTGTATAGACACAGCGACTAGTTCACCATCTGTTCGGTGTAGATTCAGAATAGTTATCATCGCCGATTTGATTGTGTTGTTCAATTTATTTAACTAAAAATATATTTTGAAACAATAATTTAACAAAAGAAATTCAATCTTTTTAACAACCTCATAAAATTGAATTTTCCTAATGAAAGTATAAGTGAAAATTTTAATATATTATTAATGGAACTTTCAAGCAAGTGCTTAAGTTTAATTTCAATTCTTCGTTTTATTTTCCCCTCCGGTTATAATTTAGCTCGCGGACAAGAAAAGGAAAATCCATAAAATGTAATGGGAAAATTCTTGCGAACGGCGCGATGTTACAATAGTAGGTAGTAGTTTATATTTAAAGCTTAGGTACGGTTTACATTATTACTGCTTAATGTAATATACCTTTTATCTTATTTTTTTTAAAATTATATTAGAAATTTACCTATTAATAAAAAATTGTACAAAATAATTCTTTTAAATCTCTACCAATGAAAAGGAAGATTTTTGGAATGGAATGGTTTTGCATCTGTTACATCTTGTGGTAACGAATTTTATAGTTATTTTAATTTTAAAATCAAAGTACTAAACCAAAAAAATATAATTAAATTTCTATGGGACCAATCCGAAAGTGTCCTTTAAAAAAAAAAAAAAAAAATCAAAATCAATCCTCAATTATTGACGTTAAACTGTGAAAATACATTAAAAAAATATAAATAGAGTCCCTTCTACTTATAAATATAATATCAAAGACCTTTTATTTATATATTGCCGTAACGGTATGCGTTTATAAAACTATTTTCAGTATTTTTGCCCACTTTATTATTAACATTATATATTATAACGTTTAATAGCGTTGCATTTTAAATATTTTTTAGATTTCAAAAGTTTTTATTTTAAACACCAAGAACCTAATGTTTCTATTGCGAAAGGAAGGAATATACAGGGTATGTTCATACATACCCTGTATGGGTATGTTCATACATACCCGGTATGGATATGTTCATACATACCCTGTATATTCCTTCGCCCCTGTATATTTTAAGGAAGTTTTCGAAGAAGAAAAGTTTCAAGGATTTTTTTACGATTTCGGCGGTTATGTGATGTCTCTTACTTAATTTTTACCTTTTACCGTAAAAAAGTTTAAAAATAAATTAATTTCAGTTTTCATATTTAAAAGAAAAATATCAATATCATAACGAAGCTACGTAATCTGTGCTTTGAGAATCAAGACTACACATAATAGATGTACGACTCGGCACTTATAGACATAATGCATCTAGGTTACATTACGCAGTTCCGGCGTCTACCTTTCGGTTTCATCATCATTCATCATCTGATGATAAAGCTGGAAGGTAGGCTTTCATTGGGACTGTAAAAACCACTGAATGATTTAAAAAAAATATCGGACCACGGCATGTGACTTTGTATGTCCATGAATGCGGTCAATCAATAATTGTTGTTGAACTACATTGATCGTTTCCACTATGCCGTCTTCTGAAAACCGGTGAACACATAGACTAAAACCAAAACATGACTAGGTCAGTTGATGGTTTTTGCATCTGTATAGGCGGTGGTAACGAATTTTCGGGTTATTTTAATTTAAAAATTAAACTACTAAACCGATTTTGTTAAAAATTATATGGGACCAATCTGAAAGTATGTCCTTTAAAACAAAAAAAATATTTAACAATTTTCAAAATCGATCCACAATAGACGGAAAGACGGTAAAGATACATAGAGTCGAAACATTTTTATTACTCGGTTAAAAAGTTGTCGATTAAAAGAATATCAAATAAGTATATTTTATTTATATATTGACCAACTTTAGTCATAGAACCTATTTTCAGTAATTTTACCCATTTCATTATTAACTTGATAGAACACCAACGACTCCATAAACATCCGGTACCTACCTATACTAATTGTAGTAGCGAGAAACCTTGCTGGATCGATAGTTCAGGTGGTTACATAGACTAGGTAGGTAACTTGCTGTGCACTAGGATTGAGGTACCATAACGAAAACTGCTCCTTTTTGCCAGCTGTACTAAAAATTGACCGAGTTTGTAGCTTCCAATTTCTAGAACGTTGATCAAATTAAAATTAATCTAGGATTAAAATTACCTAACAAAGCACATAGTTAGTGTAATATCATGTTTCGTTATTTTTCCACTAATCTTGAGGGTTTTAGCTACTTTTGATTATTATAGAATACCATCATCATCATCATCACCCGTCTATTTGGCTCCCGAGAACCGTTTAAACGCCCTCAGGGTACCCAGCGGAGAGAATAACCCGTCCTCATTTCGCCAATGGTATTCGGTGGCAACACCTAACAAGTGGCGAGCTTGTTGCGGTGTTTATGATTAAATAGCCTTGTTGTATAAAGCGGTCACCCATCCCAGGCCGGCCTTGTTGTCATCTGCTTAACCTTGTTATCAGTTGCGTAACCTTGTTATCTTTTTTATTATTATAGAAATGGGGCTAAATCATTTATTACGCCTGATTCAATTAAATCATTTATTAAATCATTTATTTCAATACAATGATTTTTTTGTAGTAACTAGGTATTTATTTTTTTATTTTAGCATTTACTACTTTTTTTTTAAATAGTATAAAATATATAGGTATCTAAATAGGTATATAACAGAAAGCACAATACATTATTTTATTTCTGATATCTGATTAAAATTTTTTATTTTAAATATTTTATTTTAAATTTAAATATTACATCTATATTATTATATAAAATAATGGAATTCCGCAAAATAACGCCTGATTCAATCAATTATATTTTATTTTAGTAAAATACACAAAAAAAAAACTAAGAAATCCTGTAGGGGTCCCTCAATTCTGATGCACATAGTAACCAGCGGTAACTTCAACTGTTTCTGGTTCAGTGCACGTTAGCATTTGATGGGATCGTAAAATTTAACGTGTTTTTAGATAGCCCGAATCGCACTCGCATCGGCCATCGCTTTTCATTCATTACTGAGCTCGATTGAAATGTTGCTAGGAAATTGGTTGATTTGTTTTTTCTCGTATTCAAATAAAACTAACTACTAGGTATGGTTAAAGTTGTTTTAGAAATATTTGATGAAATATTTGAACAGCTTTTTTTTTATGGGTTTAAATGCATTTCGTATACCTATATATAGTAGTCCTATATGTAGGTATACGAAATGCATTGAGTACCTATTTATTTTAGTTTTCTAGTTTATTTTAATACAATTAAGTATCCTACTTATACCTACTTTTATTTTGATAATTCTAAATTTAAATTAATGAAATAACTGTATTTAAATGCGTGCTTAGAAGCAAATAGTAAAATAGACACTTAGGAAAATACGCGAAAGACCGAGACTTGACGAAGACGTGCCAGTACCACATATTCTCAACATTGCTCGGCCACGACGTATACTATACTCGGTCACGACGTATACTCGGCCACGACGTATACTCGGCCACGACGTATACTCGGTCAAGGCGTATACGCGGCCAGCATGTATACTCGGCCACCTCCCCTATGCTAATATACTTAGCGGTTTAAATTATACAGGAGCATTACTACCAAAACAAAATTTATTATAGAAAATAAAAACATTATTGAAAACATAACGCGGTTATGTACAATAAATTTGCGGTATAATCTAAATTCAAAGACAATTCGGTTGTACTAAAACTTAAATTAAAGGATCAAATTCATAATATATATAATCTATAGTTATAATGCGAATATAATTGTACCTATATATTTAATTAATAATTAATTGCGATCGGCGAATTGTAAACCAATGAAGACAACCACAGAAATTCATTATGATAGAACAGAGTATTAGTAGTGTCATGTTGTTTTGTTCACGCCTACCAAAAAAAAACTCAATGTCACTCGTGTCAAGGTTCATTTCAATTTAAGTTTTAATTCTGTTAGTTTAGTTTATTTCGTACATCAGGTAAATATATAGTAATAACATAAAAGTTATTTTTTTATTGGTAGCCAAATTATTTAGGAAGGTTATATGCTATTTAACATCACGCTATGACCCTTAAAAGAGTCGGAGGGAACGCAAAGCGAAAAAAGAAATAATGCGATATCTTTTTAATTAAACGGCCGACAAAACCACGAAGGAAAAGAGCTATACGAGCATTGCTTAATAACTTGCTTTGACTTAGGTATTTGAACGACATTAAATGGGGACCAAGGTAAACAATTTAGGGGTAGGGTTTTTTTTTTTAAACATGTAGGACCATTTTTACACATATTTTTTCTCTAGCCATAAACTAAGCTCTCGGCTTTGTTTATTTACCATTAGTTTATGAAGTATTAGACATTGTCTAATACTTCATCTCTGTAATGGTTTGTGTCAATTTAATTAATGCAATCAAATCCATGGACAGAGGAACTTCCTTTTCTTTTAGCTGGATCCACAACTATCAGTATTCTGTGGCATACCTAGCACTCTCTATCAGTTAAAATATCAATATTTACAGGATTAGTAGCGCGTTTATTGTGCGTCATCTTACTCTCTTTCTATAAATATAATATTTCTGTGGTATTAATTTAACTGTCGCATCGCGTGATGTCTATGCGTGTTCTCTAAATTGATTTGGTAATACTATAGACCCTAAACTTTACTACTATATCCTTATATTAAACGTCAACCCTATAGATAAATATTCGCATATTTAAATTTAGAATATATCTTATAATAACGTATTTTACTTTCTTATGAGAAACTAACAGTGCCTAAAGCTAAACCTAAAGGTTTACATTTGCTAAAAGGGTTAGAACGAAATGAGTGAGTACAGTCCATGGAGATATAATAGGGAGGTGCCCATGGCCCTTAAATCGCCTCCCCAGTTTTAAAAACAGAAGATGGCCGCCGCAATACAAATAAAATAAAAAAAAGTGAGAACAAAAGCAATCCGTGAGCGTTGATTGGTTAAAGTGAGAACAGAATATGGCGGCATCGAACTCGTTTGACATTTACTTTTTATAGGACATTTAATGCGGTTCCATATTTTATTATTAGTTTCATGGTACAGTCCTTATTCATTTAACTAACTCACTTTGCTAATCACTAAACTGATGTAAACCATTTGGATGAATAGTTAACATTTATAATAATAGTATGGTTATATTATTAAAACGCTTTTATGCGTGACCGTTTAGGGTGGTTACAAAACTGCGTAGTTAATCAAAACATACCTATTTAAGTACCTATAGGTATAAAACACATACTACAAACCTAACCTTTATTATACATAGTCTGGCCATAAATACTGTTACAATTAAAAATAAAAAAAACATTAAACATCGGAATCAGTCATTTTTATACGATTGTTCATTGTGATTTCTAATTTTGGCGCCAATACATTGTACAATATTAAAATGGAGTGGGGTGATAAAGAGAACCGAATCGCTGTGATTGCATTATAAAGTTTTAAAAATTGCATTTGGCTCCATACCTATATGGAGCCAAATGCAATTTTTAAAACTCTCCATACACTTGGTATTAGTCAAATGTTTGTGTACCGGGATATTAATAGGTACAGTGAAACCTTCGCATCACGTAGTGTTCGTACGAAAAAGGTGGTCAAAGCAGTAAGGAAAAGAATTCGAAGAAATCCTGTCCGAAAGCAAAAGATTTTATCTCGGGAGATGAAGATAGCACCTAGAACCATGTCGCGAATTTTAAAAGATGTCTTAGGACTTGCAGCCTATAAGAGACGCACTGGTTATTTCTTAACTGATAATTTAAAAAATTATATGGTGGTAAATATATCACTCTTCGTTATTACATTGTATTGTTTGTGCCTTCTTTTTGTAAATAAAAAAAAAGGCATTTTGCCACAGAAGAAATATAAGTACAAGTAGCTTTACCTAAATAAGACAATTTTTCAAATACGAAATATATGTTTATAATAATTCTTTCCTCCAAATATGTATTAATAAATCACAACTTATATAAATGTATTGTTTATTGTACTGTTTAAAATATTTAATTTGCAATTCCTATTCAAGTTATTTAATTTAAAGTGGTATTTTTTGTCCTTTTTCTCAATTATTTCTTCACAGATTTATAGTAATACACATTATCAGTTTCGGCCATTATGTATATTGTCTAAACATTATATATATATATATTTATTCATCAAACATCTTTTTTTTTTAATATACGTGGTGGCCAAGTTGGTTAGACCTTGGACTTAAAAACACTTAGGTCCCTGGTTCGAATCCCGGTGTGTACCAATGAGTTTTTAATTAAAAAAATTATGTACATTTGTTTGACAACACCACTACAGTGCCTCGGAGAGCACGTTAAGCTGTCGGTCCCGGTTTCAATATACCAACTTGTGAAACTGTTTATAGATGGGTTATTGAGTCTATTCAAAACATCGCGACGAGCTAGCCACTTGTTCGGTGTAGACTCATACCATCGGCTACGACGAGGTGGGAATAAAACCCCTCCGCTGGGTACCCTGGGGCCGTCTACGCGGTCTCGGGCGCCGTAAGGCACCCGTGATGATACATACATAAATGTTTTTTTTTTCATTGTCTAAACTAATAAACATATTATTAACTATTGTTATAAAATTAAACGCGCAGTTCTAAAATAATTACTATAGTTATACTATGCTTTTATCATTGAAAACTAGTTTAAAATTCAATCAGATTATAATAGAGAAATAATTGGAGGGTATATTTTCAAAACCACAATCCCAATTTTATGTAGTTTTTTGAGCAATAAGGGTGGGAATACACTAGTTGTTTTTGTCCAGATAGTAAAATGATAAAATAAAAATAGTACCTAAAAGTTATTTATAAATGAAGTAGTATAAAAAACAACAAAATATGGGAATTATCTATATCTATACAGGGTGAATTTGAAAGGGTATACTTTAGGCATGTGATTCTGCTGATCAAATCGAACAACTTTTTGTGATTCAAATGAAAAAAAAAATGGCTTCCCAATACAAATTGATCATTTTAATTTTACTAGTTTGTATGGAGAAGGCGATGTTTTTTTTATTTGCTACACATGGTCCACGGGAAAAGTTGTTCGATTTGATCAGCAGAACATCATATTAGCCCAAAGTACATGTTTTCAAAGTCACCCTGTATATAGACAAGGTAACCCGCTTTATGACTTAAATTATTTTAAAATTTAGGTAAGTAAATTAAAGTACATGCTAAATAACCATTAAATCATTATATTAACAGCCTCCGTAGACTAGTGGTTGCGCCTTGGGCGTTGTATCCGGAGGTCGTGGGTTCGATTCCCACCCATGGCAAAAAATATTAGTACGTTTTTTCTGTACAGTTTGTCATGGTCTGGGTGTTAATAAAATATAATATGTATTATATCGTTGCTTCTGGTACACATAGTACAAGCCTAGAGCTTAGTTTGTGACCAGAGCAATATGTGTAATTTGTCCTACATATTATTATTATTATTATTATTAAATTACCATTTCACATATGCATCATTTAGCCGGCATAGTAAGAGCGATCAATACATTGTTGTTTAACAATATTGATTGCTCCCACTCATGGACTTTTTAGGTCTGCTTAACATCAGGTAGGCAAAGTCACATGCCGTGCATTCATAAAAATCTACGCCGCGACGGAACTGGCTAGCATCTAATAGTGCAGATAAGTATCTAAGGAGTCAACCAAAGTAGGAAGCACTTCCAGCTATTAATTCCGACAAAGCGTGAATTCCTCGTTAAAAAGTTGGCACAATAGACTCATACACACAAGCGTCGCACCTCTTAAATATAATATATTGTGTCTGGAACACATAGTACAAGCCTAGAGCTTAGTTTGTGACCAGGTAAATATGTGTAAATTATTCTACATATAAAATAAAAGAAAAAATTGATATTGATTCTATCTAAATTTGGTGGCGATTATTCATGGATTACGTATCCTTCCATTTCAGAGTTATGCAATAAAAATCCCTTGCAAAAAGTAAATTAAAAAATATTGACCGCCTCCGTAGACTAGTGGTTGCGCCTTTGGCGTTGTGTCTGGAGGTCGTGGGTTCCGTTCCCACCTATGGAAACATAAATATTAGTACGTATTTCTGTACAGCTTGTCGTGGTCTGGGTGTTTATAAAATATAATATATATTATAGTTTCAGATAAACTGAAACAAATAAAGTGTGTTAGATGTGTTTCTTATTAGGTAAAATATATTATTTGAAGCTATAAAATTTTATTGCCAAATATTTCGCCTCTCTTTGGATCGGCGTCATCAGTGACAGAAAAATATGTATTATATCGTTGTTTCTGGTACATATAGTACAAGCCTAGAGATTAGTTTGTGCCCAGAGCAATTTGTGTAAATTTTCTACATATTATTATTATTATATTATTATAATTATAATAATTGTGGCATTTTTTTATAAAACCTTTTGGCGACATCTTACGACAGGAAGGATAAATTTTGGTACCAATTTAAAATATTTATTTACTATTTATTTTTAATCTTTTTTTTTAATTTTTTTTTGCATACAAAATACAAAAGCCGACTAAAGGCATTCTCTACCAGCCAAACCTTCGGGACCATCAAAAATAGTAAGAAATATGATTTATTTAGGCAACAAGTGTGTTCAGGCCCTAATTGACTTAGTCAGCTGGCTAACGAGGATAGGGGTAGGGGTAACTGGTTACCCAAACATTTGCTCGCTGTCAATCGATCTTATATCACCCCCTTGCCCGGCCTTTGTGGACTCGCAACACAATATGTTATGATCTCAAATATATTCAATATCACATTCGGTACGCTGTGAGCCTTATAGAGTATTGCTTGTCGGGTAACAGATATGGTAGCCTAGAGACAATGATATAGAGGCTTTTATACTATGTGTATAGCTATTTTATTCGGGTATTTCTGAAAGTTTAGTTAGAAAATAAGGCATAAAGCTCGCCTATGTACAATTTTGTACTATAAATAATTTTAAATAATAAATAAATATGCCAAGTGAAGTGCGCGGGCTCAACTTGGTATGATTATACTTTAACTTGTATTATTGTTTTTTTTTTAATAACAACCAAGATAAAAGCAACAAAAATACCTTTTTTTTGTTTTTTTAATAATTTTAATAAAATATTTATTATATATTTTTATTTAAAAAAAAATTACATTTGTTTGACAACCACTGTGGGGCATTCGAGAGCACGTTAAGGCAGTATCATAGCAGGAATAAAAATACAAATTGCGCCATTATACAGGGTGAATTTGAAAGGATATACTTAGGGCTAATATGTGGTTCTGCTGGTTAAATCAAACAACTTTTCCAATGGAACCATGTGTCGCAAATGAAAAAAAAATTTGTCTCCCCCATACAAATTGGTAATTTTAACATTACTAGTTTGTATGGAGAAGGCAATTTTTTTTTTCATTTGCGGCACATAGTTCCATGGGAAAAGTTGTTCGTATTGATCAGTAGAACCTCATATTAGCCCAAAGTATATCCTTTCAAAGTCACCATGTATAGCACTTAGCCCGCAAGAAATAATGTTGAATATTATACACAATAGAATAATGTATTTCTGAAATCATGGAGTAAAACGCTCTTTTTATACAATATTTTTTGAAACGTGTTTAATAAAATTGTAACTTGTTATAAAGTAGTATAATAATAAATCTAATTAAATATGAAATAAAAAAATGTAGGTACCACACAAAATATTGATTAACTTCGACGTGAAATTTATTTACCAAGGCGATATTTGAGATTTTTTTTATGGAATATTAAACACATTGATTCTACTTTCTTCCGAAGAGTTTGTTTGGTTGAACGCGCTAATCTCAGGAACTCTGGTTCGAATTAAATTATTTTAGTGTTGGATAGCCCATTTACCGAGGAAGGCTATATAGGCTATATAACATCACGTTACGACCAATAGAACCGGAGCATCAATGAAAAATGTTGCAAAAACGAGGAAAAGCTTTTACACAGCCGAAGTTGCGCGGGTTTTGTTACCACCGCCCATACAGATCGTCATACAACCGTCAAGTGATCTAGTAATATTTCGGTTTTAGTCTATGAGTATAGAGATTTTCAGAGGACTACTGCATCGATTTCTTGTCGAGGTGGTAGTCTCCTTTTTACAGAGTAAGCGTGCTATCTCTTCGGCCTCTTCCTTGTTTTTCATCAGGCAGGATTGATGTCAAAAGCAGACTCTGTTTATAAAATAAAAAACATTCATGACCTCCGGTGCACAATGGCGTAACCCCTTGACCACGGATGAACAAAGTTAATTGTTCAGTACATTTATTACCTGTAGAATTAAGTAAACGAAAGCACATTGGCTAACAGCCAGGTACTTACTAAGCTTAACTTTATCTTGTTTTACTGATCCATGGATGTCTTACTTTGCCCCTTGTTCTGAAGCCAACTTTGTATTTGACTTGTATGTTAAATTAGAAATGACGTGTTCAAGTGTCACCATGCAGTGACCTATGGATATAAATTATTAACAAAAAAATTTTTTTTAAACATCATTGGTCTTGGGTAGCATAAATTCAAATACCTACCACGAACAATAAAGGCCTAAAATAATAGCTGAGGTTAGCTTTAAATTATATAAAATATAATTAATAAAAGTTATATGTATAAGTTATCCTAATTAAACAGGTGTTGCAAGACTAAACCAATTTTAGACTCAATTAAAAGTTTTGTTTGAA
Source organism: Monopis laevigella (assembly GCA_947458855.1). Lineage (NCBI taxonomy): Eukaryota > Metazoa > Arthropoda > Insecta > Lepidoptera > Tineidae > Monopis > Monopis laevigella. The sequence continues at coordinate 23,124,015 of OX381580.1, read as the reverse complement.
ATGTCTATACAAGTAAGAAATTGTTAATTTTAACTTGCGGTCATTAAAAAGGGTTGGTTGGAAATTTATTGGTTTTGATACTTTATAATTGCAAAAAGCTTATTATAAAATAAATAAATAATTTGGTTATATTTAATTTAAATAAAAAAACGATTGGTATCAAACAAGAAAATTTTATAATATTATATAAGTCAGTGTCTTATATAAAGTACACTAAAACAACATTAGAATAAATTTACTTTCAATAAAAAAATATCATCAGTTTGTTAAAAAGGAAAAAAAAGGCAGAGTTGCTCAATGCGCGTTAAACCTCTAGATATAGTAAACGAGGTTTTAAATGACAATTAAAATTACCACTTGTTTTATTTTACTAGTAGTTTTAACTGTTCAAAAGACTAATAAAGTAATATAATAAAGTTATTTGTTTGTTTGAACGTGCTAATCTTAGGAACTACTGGTTCAAATAAAAACATCTCGCTGAGACCAATATAAGCGGATCATCAATGAAACAAGTTGCAAAAACGGGGAAAATTTATTTCCTTTTGAGAGCTTCCGTTGCGTGTGCTGCGTAAACGTTTAAAAGTGTCAGCTAGTAAAAATGTACTAGCTATATAAATATATAAACATACATTTGGAAGTAACTCAATCAATTTACTAAACGGGGTAAAAACATAAGATTGTCCTGTGTGATATATGAATATACACTATAGATATATCGTAAATATATACCAGTAAAGAGTCAGGCTATAATGCAGATAACGTATACGATAATAAACGGCGTGATAATGTATGCAATCCGAACTGTCGACATGGGAATAAATAAAATATTAGTATAATATTTTAACTTAATCTAGACATATTTCACGCCTGTGTCCCCGGATAAAAGAGAATAATATATGCATTCTACATTATTTCCAGAATCTACTTTTTTCAAATTTTTTTCAGAAGGATATCTAAACTAATTAAGGCTTTCAACGTCTTTAATATATGTATAAAACGAGTTTTTTGTTTTTCTCATTTCTATTGTAACATTACATGCGACTTTGTATCTTTCTGGTGGTAAGCTGACTTACAAAGTATCTGAAAGGGAACGATCTATATGTGTTTGTTGTTTAACACTAATAATCGCTCCCACTATGCCGACTAACTAATGAGATATTTTAATATCCTCGTTGCTTTATCATCAATTCAACTGCCTGTTTTAAAACTACACGTAAATTATTGTAAGTAAAAACTTTTTTAAAATTTTATTCTATAAAACCTTTTAACTTTTACTAAACAGTTACATGTGAGAAACCGAGGCTAAGTATAGGATATAAAAAGAATCTTTCATGTCTCACGGGTGTTCACAGGATTTATTTTCGTGAATATGTCGTCGTTGTGAGGTAGAGAATTACCTATTTGCATTATTTTGTAGTAAGTCGTTTCGTTTTTTGTGTGGATTTACGTAAATTTGAAGAATTGGATTTTTATTTGGTTACTTTATAGGATAAATTGAATAAATAATGGAAGAGTAAATATAATTATTTTGTCTATCAACTTTGGTAGATGCTTTCATCATGCCAGCCTTTCGCGCGTCCACTGCTGGACATAGGCCTCCCCCAAGGATCGCCACAATGACCGGTTCTGCGCTGCTTGTATCCATCGGCTTCCCGCGACCTTTTTCAGGTCGTCGGTCCATCTTGAGGGGGGCCTGCCTCTGCTGCGTCCTCCGGCACGCGGTCGCCACTCGAGAACCTTAATGCCCCAATGGCCGTCCGTTCTGCGAGCTATGTGGCCTGCCCACTGCCACTTAAGTTTGGCGATTCTGGAGGCTATGTCGGTTACTTTGGTTCTTTTGCGGATCTCATCGTTTCGAATACGATCCCGCAAGGAAACGCCGAGCATAGTGCGCTCCATCGCCCTTTGTGTGACTGTGAGCTTTTTCATGAGACCCATAGTAAGCGACCACGTCTCTGATCCGTAAGTCATCACTGGCAACACACACTGCTCGAACACCTTGGTTTTTAAACACTGCGGTATTTGGGACGAGAAGATATTACGTAGCCTCCCGAATGCTGCCCAGCCGAGTTGGATTCGACGAGAGATCTCTTTCTCGAAGTTGGATTTACCTGTTTGGATTGACTGTCCTAGGTATATATAATTGTCAACAACTTCAAGTGCGGAGCTCCCTATTTTTAGAGGAGTGGGTATAACATGGGCGTTCGACATGACTTTGGTCTTATCCATGTTCATGTTTAGGCCCACTTTTTTAGAAGCCCCACTGAGATCATTGAGCATTATGCCGGGGTCCTCCAGGGTTTCAGCCATTACTACGATATCGTCGGCAAATCGAAGGTTAGTGATGTACTCGCCATTAATGTTGATGCCAAATCTTCTCTAGTCCAAGAGTTTAAAGACATCCTCCAATGCCGCAGTAAAAAGTTTCGGGGAGATTACGTCTCCCTGTCTCACTCCTCGCTGTAGCTGGATGGGTCTTGAGGTCTGGTCTTGGAGGCGAACTGACATGGTAGCGTTTTTGTACAAACACTTTAGTACTTCGATATAGCGGTAGTCAATTTGGCACCGCTGGAGTGACTGAAGCATCGCCCATGTTTCTATCGAATCGAAGGCTTTCTCATAGTCCACGAAAGCTAGACACAGGGGCTGATTATATTCATCGGTTTTTTGTATAATCTGCCTCAATGTGTGGATGTGGTCTATGGTACTATAGCCTTTTCGGAATCCGGCTTGTTCATTGTGTAGATGCTTTATTTAAAAAAAATCTTTTGATATATTTTTTAAATAATATCCTGTAATTTAATTGTGGGTATTCTTGAAACTTTATTAAAAAAATATATGACCTATGAGAATGTTTTATCATAATCAGCAGATAGTAACTATATAATAGTTTTAATCACAAGTCTTTTGCAGTTCTTTACAATTTCTTTTTTTTTTACTGAAACGTCATGTGATTTTTTATCTGCCTTATTGTAAGCAGATCTACCAAATCCATGAACGGGGCGTATCAATTAATTGTTGTTTAACAGCGTTGATTGCTACCACTATGCCAGTTAACCGATGCGGTTAAGAAACAGGCGGCGACAAAGGCGATACAGTCGGTTGATCTAGTGAAGTTATAGAGACCGTCGTTCCACCTAAAATATTATATTTTTATGCTAACCCACTTTATGTCATAAACCCAAAACTTTCCTTTTCATATATCAAACAAAGGATAAATTCTGTGTAGTACATTTTAAAACAAGTTTGTAGTTTCATTGATTTCTTTGCAGGTATTTTCGACGCGAAACATTCGAATTCAGTCTATTTTCTATCGCCCGCATGTTTCTACAAAGATCAGAAAAGTTTTGCTTGGCGAATAGAAAAAACTTTCCCCTACTGTGGGATACAGGTGTATTCATTTAAAAGTTTTGTGATGAAGCAACTTGTTCGGGTACCCTATTGATCTTGGGTTGATCATTTTGAGTTGTTTTGCTGCAGTCTTTTTAAGGTTTTTTTTATTGGAGCACGGCATGTTACTTTGTATCTACCTGGTGGTGAGGAGACCTACAAAGTCCATAAATGCGGTCAATCAATCGCGGGTGGCGACAAAGATGGTTTAATTGCAATACGAGTATATTTTAATATATTCGCTGCCTTATCATCAGTTCAACTACCCATTTCGTAACCGCACCCTGAAAGGAGACTACCACCTCGACAAGAAATCGATGCAGTAATCTCCTGAAAACCTGTGTACCCACAGCCTAAAACCGAAACATCACAGGTCACTTAACGGTTTTTGCATCTGTATAGGAAGTGGTAACGAGGAGGAGGAGGTACGTATAACTTCACTATACCTACCGACCAGCTTCGTTGTCACCGGCCATACAGATGCAAAAACTGTCAAGTTATCTAGTCATGTTTCGGATTTAGTCTGTCATTCGACAATAAAGCAGCGAGAATAATTACCAATTCGTCTTTTCATTGCTCGGCTCGTAACCGCATCATTTAGCTGACATATTGGGAGTCAAAAGGACATACCCCCTAGTTGTTAAGTCACTGCGCAACTGATAACAAGGTTAAGCAGATGACAACAAGACCTGGGATAAGTGACCGCTTTATACAACGAGGCAATAACATCGTAAACAAGCTCGCCACTTGTTAGGTGTTGCCTCCGTATACCTTCGGCGGAATTTAATGAGGATAGGCTTAATCCCTCCACTGGGTACCCTGAGGTAGAGATGGTAATAATAATCATTATTAGGAGCAACCAATACTGTTTAATAACATTATGTTGATCAACTTTGTAGGCGCTTACAATCAGGTAAATACAAAGTCACAAGCCGTGCTCCTATATGACATTAACTGTAGTTTTCCTAGATAAGAGACAATAGGAACATATGTATTTATTTATTTAAAATTCTTTATTGCACAAAATTGTAGATAGGCGAGCTAATATACCTTAGGCATTTTCTAACCTTTGAGAGAGTGAAATATGCTTAGTGTGCAGAACTTTTCGATAAAAGGATATAGATATAATTTTAACAATGATGCATAACAATACTTAAACTACTTAAATACTGTATATAATATAATAAATGTAATACAGAAACATATATGTATCCCAAAGGTTAGCTGGTAGAAAATAAAGGTTAGCTGGCAGAAAATGCCTAAGGCATACCAAATATAAATAAAAATAAAAAATACATACCATACCAAACAAAAATTGCCACGAGGATCTGGTTTAAGCGTTCAGATAATGAGCAGTGAGCAAGCGTTTAAACACTCCGATGGAGGGGGCTGATCTTAAAATCAGAGAAAGCAAATTCCACTGGTCAGCAGCTGACACTGTAAACGAATCTGAATATTTGAAAGAGACGTGTGACGAGATTTTTAGAAGGTTATTTACAGAGAGGACGGAGGGGACGGTCATGAGAATCACCAAGGAAAAGAAAACGAGTCTTAAGGTAAAAAGGGAGTATTAGGGTTATATAGTATATTATATAAAAAGGACAGCAGATATACTGATCTACGAGACCGGATATTAAGCCAAAGTAAGCTTAACTGTTTGCGGTATTCGGTAACATGAAAAAAAAAATACGCAGTTCTACTTATCTTGATAGTTTCTATTGACATCAGTGCTTTCAACGAAACCTGAGGCTCTACCATGGGTTTGCGCATTGTAGAAACGTAATGTATTCATTTACGTATACGTGAGCAACAACCAATAGGATCGCTTTATTTTTGGTAACAGGATTGAATAAAGCGAATTTTGTGCAATAAAGAATTTTAAATAAATAAATACATATGTTCCTATTGTCTCTTATCTAGGAAAACTACAGTTAATGTCATATAGGAGCACGGCTTGTGACTTTGTATTTACCTGATTGTAAGCGCCTACAAAGTTGATCAACATAATGTTATTAAACAGTATTGGTTGCTCCTAATAATAATTATTATTACCATCTCTACCTCAGGGTACCCTCTGATTCGATCGGCGCCATTACGAGTATCATTTAATGGCGCTTCGATGAATTTTCAATGAAAATTATCATCGGTAAAAAATACAAATTTAGCATACCAAGGTACAATTTAACATATTATGTATAAATAACTAGTATTTTATTTTCATAAAATATTGCATAAGTTTACCTATATATATTTGATATAGCAACGTTTTTGTAAGTTTAAAAACAAACACAAAGACCTTACGCAACATTAATACGTATTATAAAGTTTATGGAACAAGGTTTTATCAATACGACACTACTAACTATAAAGTCTACGAGTTCCTATCAAAGTTCTCGAGTGTGTAGTCACGTAACTGTATAGATACAAGTGATGGGTGGTTATTCCTGACACGTCTGCAGGTGCGTGAGCTACCATCATCAACGTAACTCCCGGAGTCACGAATGTAAATAATTGCAACCTTCATCAAGGGAGTTAACAACCATGTATCTAGGCTTTAGGTATGTTAACTTCAGTAGAATTTATTTGGCTATCATAGGTTTGAGTTACACCAAAATGAACTATCTATTATTTTTTTAATTATTTTATTTAAAGAACTTTATTGGACTAAAATTGTAGGATTTAAGGCGGATTTAATGCCGCTAGGCATTCTCTCTAGTCAACCTTCGGGATAAGTGATGACAATTGTGAGGGTGCATAATAAAATACTACTTACAGTCAGATTAATATTCGTTAATAAAATACATATACTACATAAATATACACATTTTATATACATGAAATACATTAACGATTTATATATATAAATAAAATAAAAAATGTCGTCTTTTAAACGTCAATTTGGCGTCAATAGGACCAGTTGTTATTCGAAATGCAAAATAAAATTGGTATTCGACGCCATTTTTAACTTTAACCATTACAATTACAGAAAGTTTATTTTGGTGCAATTTGGCCTTAATGGTGCGTGCTTGTTATATCGTTAGTTTAAGCGATAAATCGACACTTAAGTTTACATTACGGAATGCTGAGTTAAAAAAACGTCGTTTTTTATTTAATTTCGTTAGTATTGTCGTGCGACATGTGTCTCTAACCATCCGATGGTAAGAAGACCTACAAAGTCCATGAATGGTGACCCCATTCATGGACTATGATCAACAGATTTTTATTTAACAGTATGCGGTTGTGTAATGGGCGTCGACAAATACGAATTTGCATTACGAGTTGTAAGTATAAGCTTAAATTAACTGCCCGTTTCATAAAATAATATCACTTAAAAAAATAAAGGATGTTAGAATTTAATACAATATTTACTCTCCCAAAAACTAACCTATATAAAAGTATCTACATACTGGCTATAAGGCCAAAGGTTAAGCTCGCCTTAGGTAATAAAGAATTTAAATAAATAGTGGAAAGTAAGATAAATAATATGCTATAATAAACTGTTTATAGGTAGGTATATAAAATTGAAAGAAGTTTTTTAAGAATAACAACCTTATATGTTCAGTTAACCAAAACACAGTCCGTATACACCAACCGAAGCGAACAAAACTACAAATAATTTAATAAGAAAAGCGTGGAAAGATATCTTGTATTCTAAGGCCTAAGTTTAATCTCGCCTTAGGCAACAAATAATTTAAATAAATAGTCCAAATTAAGATAAATAATATCTATAATAAACTGTTTATCAAATTGAAAGAAGTTTTTTTAAGAATAACAACCATAAATGTTCAGTTAACCTAAACACAGTCCGTGCACACCAACCGAAAAGAACAAAACTACAAATAATTAAATAACAAAAGCGTGGAAAGATATCTTTTGTTTAGTAGTTGTTTTCCATTATTCCCTGAGGATGTCCATATCACTATAAACTTATATTGGCATGTCTTTCCTCACCAATAAGCTCTAACTTTCTGACCAATTTCTGAAGGACCTTAGGGAGATATTGATTGGGTACGTTTTATATTTTGGGAATATATGTTGTACGATAAAAAAATATGCTACTATGACTAAGTTGGAAGGGAAAGTAAAATATTTCTCATATACTGCGAGCGTCTTGGGTACAATGACGCTGGACCATGAATATACATATGGAAATGCTACAACGCCACACCTTAAAAATTATTAAATATTAGCGTTGTTTATTAGTTATTTATAAAAACCTGGTTGTCGTTCTTGTTCTACAAAAACTAAAGTACGTGAAAATCAATTACATTTGACCGCTTTATTTAAATAAAGCCTTAATTGTAGTTAAAGTACTTAATTGTGCTTCTAATAATTTTCATATGTTGCATTCTTTTCCACAACACCATATAATAATAAATATTTTGGCTTCCCCGTACAAATTGGTCAGTTTTATTATAGCTAGTTTGTATGCAGAAGGCATTTTTTTTCATTTGCACATGGTTCCATGAGAAAAGTTGTTCGATTTTATCAGCAGAACCTAATATTAGCCCAAAGTACATCCTTTCAAAGTCATCCTGTATATTGTACCGTGTTTTTGGCAAATAAATAAATTTCATTTCATTTCAAGTCTACCTTCTGTTTTCTACCTATTTCCTATAATTATACATATATAAATAAAATCAATTGCCGAATGTATGTAATCGCATCCCTTCAGAACGGCTGCACCTATTGGACGAATAAAGTTCACAGACAGCTGGGAGATATTTATTTAAAATTCTTTTCACTTGTCATACTCTGAAAGTGCTTATTTATGCAGGATATAGGCTGCACAAAATCGAATTTTTGCATTAACGTATCTACTCATAAATGTATATATTAAGGCAAAGAAAATGTGCCATACACAAGAAGAAGTTCATAGATAGATATGGTTATGTTATAATATTTACTTAAATGTATTTGCCTTATATGTTTTTTAAGACATAAATACCGATAATATGCCGGGAAACTACTAATTTTAGTTTGAATTTCAATTAAAGAAATGTTATGTTATACTACTGTTTTATTTGCTCGCAATCGAAGTGAAAAGCAGAGTTTATAACTCGTCCACAAAACCATTTTATCCTCGACATTACCTCGCCTTCGGCTCGAGCTGCTAAAAGTATCGAATAAAAATTGTTTGTTCTGTGCACTTGTTGTAAAATCTACTATTATTACACAAAGTTGTACATAGGCAAGTTTAATGCCCTAGGCATTCCAACAGCTAACCTTTAAAAAATATCTTCTTTAAAAATTATCAGAATAGAGAGATTGACGTTAAGTATTTCAGTTATATACCGCGGCTGTGCGCCATCCAAGCAGTTAAAAATATATTCAACTCTGTGATACTTCCTATGCTTTTCAGGCGTTCGTTTATTATATTTTATAGTCACTCAAGACCTTAGTAAAATAAAATAAAAAATGTACATTACAGGTATATAAGACATGTAGCTATTAGGTATATGCTATATGAGTTGTTAAGGAATTCCCCAAAAGTAAAATAAATTAGAGAAAATATACTTTCTAGTCACGTATAACAAGAAAATGGAATAAAAGCGCGCAATTGTCGGGGTAATTTGCTCCAAATATTTATGCACTTGTTATCGAGAGGCGTGTTGGTTCAGTTCCAGGTCGCCTCCTTTACGCCTGTAGACCTCCCCCCCCCCCCTATCTCCCCCCAAAACTCTAACACATTGAATATTTCCCAGAAGTGAGAAAAGTTTTGTAAATATACTGCGGAGTTGGAGATTGAAAAGTTTGGAATTTTACCAATATTTAAATGAGGAACTTATGGGTAAGTATTAATTATTATTAATACGTGAATATGTAAATAAATTATTAGGTAACGTAACAATACATTATATTTAATACTATACATAAACATACATAAATAAGTAGATATATATACATACATAAATAAATTCGCATCCGTTAAAAAATTAATGTTAACAGATTTATTTTATTATATTATTTATTTACATTATATTATATATATATAATATTAGATGTAGGCCATTTTACACATACTGAATACCTACATACCTATTACATTTTATAAACACTCAGACCATAGCAAACAGCACTATGTAAACCGCGAAGATGACATAAAATGACAAATTTAAACGAAAAACATATTATTATAAGTATAATATTTCTCAAGAAGTAAAAATAAAATCGAAAATTATTTATGTCATTATAATACACCCAACTTTATTTCATATAACACTTTTTTTTATCTGTTTTTTTTTTCCCTTTTGATTTGCAATTTTATTATATGTACTAGAATAGAATAGATACAAAAATAAAATGTTATTTAATAATTTTAATATCTAATGCTGAAGTTTTAATGTAAATAATACGGTCCAAACAATAAAATCCTACAAATAAATTAAGAAGTTTTCGATCAAGAACAATACAAAACAAAAGTTCAAAGTAGAACAATCACAAGGAAAATCATTAGAATACTAAACCAGAATTATACAACTTTATTCTGATCCTATTTTTCTTTTTATAATTACATTTGCTAAGAAATAAAATATAATCGTTGGCAAGCTCGTCGCGGTATTTAAATAGTTAGTTAGTTATAGTTGTAGTCGCAAGTTGATATAGTGAAACTGAAAAGGTAAGCAATTAACAAAATGGTAGGTATGGATATGATGCTTTACATTATTTTTTTTTCCTCATCAAAAATTAAATATAAAAAAAAACTTAAAATTAAGCAAAGCTTGAATACCTAGATAGATGTAATTACTTTGTATACCGTCCCATATCCATATATAATAAACTTTTGTTTAGTAATAGGCTAAAATACTTTGAAGGCTAAGATCTGATGTGGTCGAAAAGCTAAAATTCTGGCTAGCTGAACCGCAATTTTTTATTAAAGTATTCCGTCATAAATGACGAAAGCATGATTGAATGCCGCTACATACGATTTGTTATCTATCTAGATATATAGATGACAGCCTCCGTAGACTAGTGGTTGCGCCATTGGCGTTTTACCCGATCGTAGGTTCGATTCCCACCCATGCCAAAAAAGTATTACTACGTTTTTCTGTACAGTTTGTCATGGTCTGGGTGTTTATAAAATATAATATGTATTATATCGTTGCTTCTGGTACACATAGTACAAGCCTAGAGCTTAGTTTGTGAAATAGCAATACGTGCAATTTGTCCTACATATTAAAAAAAAATATATATATAAGAAGTCTCTAAGTAAGGTGGTCCAGCTAGCCTAAATGACATATTTAAAAACTCGTGACCAACTAAGCCACTATGTAAAAAAAAATATAACAATATTCAAGATTTAAATAAATTCTTAGTAGGAGCTATAGTAAATGATCTAAATATGTCAAAGAAATATTACAAGTTTCAGTAAGGGAAAAAGGGAAAAGCTAGGCCCTTTGACATAAAAGTCAAAACGAAAGCTGTTGTATTTTGAACATTGCAAAAAACGGTCGACCTCATATAGGTGTTAGGGGGTGGCAGTATTACCCGGAGCTTACGTAAATCTCTCTATGTCGAAGAATATTGATGTTCTGAGCAGGTCCCCTCTGGTGATAGGATAGCTCTCGACTACGCTGGGGGCCTTGTAATTTGATTCTACTTAAATTTACGGTATGACGTTTACCTTTAGGAATGTAGGGTGGGGTTTTTTATGATCAATATTGTGAATTGGTGTTTTACCTAACTAGTTTAATTTTTTTCACGGTATAGTTCACGCTATAATTTAGTTATTTATTTGACATTATAATAGGTTTCTTTCGGATAAACGTAAATTTATATTTCCCGGTTACTGGTAGCTAACCAAAGTAAAGTTAAATTGACATAGCGATTAAATGTTTTGTTGTGCGTTGCAAAAATATAAAATAGATTATAATTATAATTTAATTGAAGTAAGGCATGTGACTTTGTATTTACTTGGTGGTGGAACAGACCTACAAAATTCATGAATGGGGTCGATCAATAATTGTTGTTAAAGAAGATTGATTGGCCCTTTAAGCCGGCTAAATGATGCGATTACGAAATGGGCGGCGACAGAGACGAATTGCATTACAAGTACATTTTAATATCCTCGCTGCCGTATCGGCAATGTAACCACCCGTTTCATAGTCGCACCCTAAAAGGAGGATACCTCCTCGACAAGAAATCGACAGCAGTCTTCTAAACACCTGTGAACCACAGACTAAAACCGAAACATGATTAGGTCACTTAACGGTTTTTGCATCTAGTCGTATATGGGCGGCGGTAAAGAGACCGCTCGAAATCTGATCTAAAATAAATTAATACATGGTAAAAGTCATATTGCTTCATTCTAGGTACTTATTTCTCTTGCGGACTTAACTTTGCGGACTTTGACGGGATTACTTCTTCTGCTTTCAGCCATATTTACTATATTGATGCTTTGAAACGGTTCCTCACCTAATAGCATAGGCCTTGACGATTTTTATGAACAAAGGCTCTTTCCACGACTTCAATCCCATTATAATATTTTTTTTAAACGTAACGTGTGCCTTGCGGCGCCTGAGACCGTCTAGTTGGCCTCATGGTACCCAGCCATAGGGTTTTATTCTAACCTCCTCATATCTACAACAAATGGATACACTCAATATTAACCATACATACATACACATATCATCACGGGTGCCTTACGGCGTCCGAGACCGCCTAGACAGCCCCAGGGTACCCAGCGGAGGGGTTTTTTAATCCCACCTCGTCGTAGCCGATGGTATGAGTCTACACTGAACAAGGCTAGCTCGTCGCGATGTTTTGAATAGACTCAATAACCCATCTATAAACAGTATCACAAGTTGGTATAGTGAAAGCGGGACCGACAGCTTAACGTGCTCTCCGAGGTGGTGTTGTCAAACAAATGTACATTTTTTTTTAATTAAAAAATCATTGGTACACACCGGGATTCGAACCAGGGACCTTAGTGTTTTTAAGACCAAGGTCTAACCAACTCGGCCACCAGGTATATATCAATTTTAACTATAAGCCATCTATAAACAGTTTCACAAGATGGTATAAAAATAAAGTAGAGGCTCTGGTTCATCATTCTCCTATTACTCAATGTTAGAAATAAAAATTGTGATCAAAGTGAAATAATAAAATCTCAAACTGGAAATGCCAAGTTTTCCAGTTTGAGATTTAGAACATTTAAAGATTTAGATGTAGTAAAGTTGGGATTAGTTCGATTTATGAATTCTACTAACATCTGCTCGCTCGAACCGATTCCAAAATTTATAGTGCAGTTTAAATAATATATCTTACTCGAACATAAATCATTCAGATGTAATTCTAACAGCTTACCTTATTCTCGTAATAATATATATACGGTATAACGTAATACGATATACGTGGTGGCCTAGTTGGTTAGACCTTGGACTTAAAAACGCTTAGGTCCCTGGTTCAAATCCCGGTGTGTACCAATGAGTTTTTAATTAAAAAAATTATGTACATTTGTTTGACAACACCACTATAGTGCCTCGGAGAGCACGTTAAGCTGTCGGTCCCGGTTTCACTATACCAACTTGTGAAACTGTTTATAGATGGGTTATTGAGTCTATCCAAAACATCGCGACGAGCTAGCCACTTGTTCGGTGTAGACTCATACCGGCTACAACGAGGTGGGATTAAAACCCCTCCGCTGGGTACCCTGGGGCCGTCTAGGCGGTCTCGGGCGCCGTAAGACACTCGTGATGATATATATATATATATATATATATATATTATGATATATCTTGGCCTTCCGAAACAGCCGTCGGAACTTTTATGGAGCGTGTTTCCAGGATGGCGCTAACAGGATCATATAGTATTTGGTTGAGTAGAGAGGGTAGTGAACACAGTGCAGGTGAGAGTTCAAAAGGCCTTTAAACCTACTTCGCGGTCTCAAGTCCGGGAACGCTGCAGTTCATTCCCCTGCCTTTCAACCACGCGATGGGCCCGGCACCCGCACGGTGAAGCCATGGTTTGCTATGAACATTGAACATCTCTGTCTCAATGCATATTTTTTTTTTTGTAATATCGCCAAAAAAAAAAAATACAAGGCTTTTAAGTACAAATGTAAGTAACATGATTAGTTTTATTCATAAACAAATACCCACACAATAGCAAAATTAAATTTTATTACTTTATTTTTATTTTTAATGATCTTATTAATTTTACAATTATGTCATCAACCAATTAATTATTTTGATAGTTGATTTCATTAAAACACCTTATTTCTAACAAAAAAAATCACCCAAAAGTTTTATTTCACCATTTATAAAGTATTATAAAAGCTTATAATAGACTATATAACATACAATCTGACGGTAAAAGGCAACAAAAAGAAATAAAAAGTATGTATTTAGGTTATGTTTAGGCCTATTTCTAAAACATTTAAAAATTCATAAAATATGGTTTATTATAATGTAAGTCATATAAATCTTCTAATATACCAAACTGATGTTTCGATAGTAAAAGTCAATAAATTACAATAATAAAATCGAGGTCAAAAAGAAAATGACAGATGGGGAATATTAGGTAGTTTTTGTTGACAATAAACCGATAGATATGGCTTGTCTGACAAAGATTTGCGGACTGTTTTTGTAGCCTTGACCTTTTTGGGGCACCCTAAGTTTTGTTTATAGGTTATTTAGGAAACCCTTCCTGAACTAGTTTTTGTTTAACAACAATTACGCTTTCGAAACTTGGAGAGAGAGACAATGTTCTTACATGGATTCTCCTTCGGGTGCCGGGTCCATCGCGTGGAGGAAAAGGCAGGAGAGCGAACTGCAGTGTTCCCGGACTTTGCACTGCGAAGCAGGCCTTTCCGAATTCAACTCTCCCTTTCACTGTATTCAGTACCCTTTCTCCTCAATCCAACGCCATCTCGGGAACGATTTCCATAAAAGTTCCGACAAATGATCTGACGTCAAAAAACTTCTGCAATTCCTCTTGCACCGACTTCTGCTGCAATGGTAAGAAATACTTTCTTACCATTGCAGCGTAAAATGATAGTATATAAAAACGTGTCACCACGGGTCCCTTACGGACTCAGGGTATCCAGCGGAGGGATTTTATACCCACCTAGTCGTTGCCGATCGTCTTCTAAATCTACAAACCGACTTTTTTGTATATAAAATATATAAGGCAGTGGATTTGACGATAAAGAATATTAAAGTAGGGTCGTTCGTCTTTGTCACCCATTTCGAAGCCATATAGTTTAGCCGGCATAGTGAGAGCTTTCATTGCTGTTAAACAATAATGTATTGATTAATTGGATCACGGCAAGTAGTTTTGTGTCTACCAAGCAGACTGACAATGTCCAAGAATGGTTGGCTCAATATATAATTGGGCAGTTACCAATGATGCGGTTACCAATTTGCAATACGAGGTTACTTCGATTTCTTTGCTGCTTTATTGTCAAATCAATTGATTGTTCCGTAACCGCACCCTAAAAGAAAAAAAAACCCGTGAATTAATGTCTAGGGAAGTTATAAATCCTCATCTCACTTAGGAATTGAAAACGTTAGTTAACTACGACAAATAATTCAATACGACAAAAGAATAAAATATTGGTTTTAGTGGAGAACATAGTAAATCGATTAGGATTTAAACCTCTAAAGCGCAAAAGGCTTTAGAGGTTTCTCACCCTCACTGCAAAAGTCTAAACCTAATTTATTCACCGCCGATGTCCGCGTTCAACACTTCTCATTCGGGAACAAAAAACTAGGTAGACTAGAATAAAACTAGGATTTGTGGTGTTTGTTTTTTGTACGGAACGATTTATAGGTGGGTGGGTTTTTTGTCTAAACGTTGGCTTTTGTTTAAAAATGGTTTGCTTTATCTGTGTACATTTTACAGATTAGATTTTTTTGCCTAAATTATCCTACTGTTTGATTTCGGAGAAATATAATTTCGCATTAAAATCTTTTCAGGAGTGGTTAGAAGTAAATAAATTGTGCTTATTTTTAGATTATTATTATGTATTTTATAGTAGTTGTCTTGTATATGTTTAACTATTAACTGTTTGTGTGCAAAAAAAAAAAAACTAGTAAAAAGATTTTAATTGTTAGATTAAAAAAGGTTTATTAATAATTAGTCATACTATAAAAGATTTCCTATTTTCGTTATTTAATTTTTGAAAAGAATGGAAACCCCACTAAAGTGAAATGGAGGACTTTTATTTTAATATAAGGGTTA
The DNA here is from genome assembly GCA_947458855.1 of Monopis laevigella. Classification (NCBI taxonomy): domain Eukaryota; kingdom Metazoa; phylum Arthropoda; class Insecta; order Lepidoptera; family Tineidae; genus Monopis; species Monopis laevigella. The sequence goes on along the minus strand of OX381580.1, from coordinate 23,108,442 downwards.
TGACTATGACTGAAGGTGGATGAGGTTTAATAAAGGCAAACTGAATATGAAGACAAAGAGACAAGTCCCGTGTAGCTCTATTGTCTTTCATTCCGACAAACGCAAACTTGATTTATTGATAGAATGAATAGTATAGAGGACTTTAAACTTTGATATCAAAGCCTAACCCTGTATTCTCCGTAGACTAGTGGTCTTGCGTCTTTGGCGTTGTATCCGGAGGTCGTGGGTTCGATTTCCACCCATGGCAACAAAATATTAGTACGCTTTTTCTGTACAGTGTGTCTGGGTGTTTATAAAATATAATATGTATTATATCGTTTCTTCTGGTACACATAGTACAAGCCTAGAGTTTAGTTTGTGACCAAAGCAATATGTGTAAATTATTATTTACCTACATATTATTATTATTTTAATTCGTTTTTTCCATTCCACCTTTACTCGAGGATAGTCTCATTGTGTCTCATTCCATCTTACTTGATTTGATATTTGGTGGAAAGAGACGCGCGTTGTTTGAGTGAAAGTGGAGTGGAAATACGACTTAGAATACGGGGGTTAGACTCATATTCTAAGAAGATTGTTTCCTCGACTTCCGCAAGGATTGCATTGCTTTCAATCTTTCTTGGTTCACTTATTAACCAATTTTCACAGAATTCCTTGCACGAGGAACTCAAAAAATAAAGTTAAAGGCACCTCGATATCTATTATAATATGTTTTAATTGATTATATATAGTTTTTATTAGAATTGCATTCCTTAAGATAATATATAAAATTTTCGAGTTGAGAAAATATTTTAAAATACGCGTGAAACTTTTAAGCCATTTAAAGTATGTCAAATTGTGTTTATGATATCGAGTACGACTGAAAAATCGTCCCTAAATGAACTGAATATTCATTTAGGTACGATTTTTCAATCGTCAGATAAAGTAATTCAAGAGATAAGTAGTATCTATGGAGAATAAATATTTTTGACAGTTCTTCTGTTCATTAAACATTTTTGACAGTTCAAGTTAACTATCGGAAAACTTTAATTGACTATTAAAAAACTTCTCTTAAGGGCTCTGTAGTCGGCTTGACGCCCATACAAACGTTCTTCTAATGTTACAACTTGGCTGTCAGTCGAAGTTCAATTATTATTTTTATATTGGTAATTATACGTAAAAAAGCGGCCCCAGCCTAGTGGTTAAGTCACTGCGCAACTGATAACAAGGTTAAGCAGATGACTACAAGACCGGCCTGGGATGGGTGACCGCTTTATACAACGAGGCTATTTCCTCATAAACACCGCAACAAGCTCGCCACTTGTTAGGTGTTGCCTCCGAATACCATCGGCGAAATGAGGATGGATTAATCCCTCCGCTGGGACCCTGAGGCCGTTTAAACGGTTCTCGGGAGCCAAATTGGCACCCGTGATGGTATTTATTTTTATTTTATTTATACGTAAAAAAATCTTCTTGTTATGGGTTGTAAATATTTTTAAACCAACACAGAAAGCTTAATAAATACAATTACCAACGTAAAATATTATTTTAATTCAGTGACAAACAGTAATCGAGTATTACTGGATGTGCAAAAGCTCATTTTGTATGGAGAACGCAGACTTCGCGATTACGAATACAGTGTAGAATATAATAAATCGGCCCTTAGTATAAAAATACACTTGGCATAAAGATAAATAATAAACGTCTCTAACGTGATATAACGTAAATAGATCTTAGATTTTATCGAATATTATTACTTTTAAGCTTACCAGCGGCCACATTCTGTAGCCCTAGTGTGAGTTTTTTTAACGTTTACTTTCGCGTTAACTATACTACCGCGTTAACATTTTGACCAATTACACGACCGCATTTCTAGTTCTCAAAATTTCCGCTTGGAGCGCTGAACTATTTCCCATACAAATTTTAATTAGCTCAAACGCAAAGTAATAGTTAGAAAACTCACACTAGGGGTACTGTTTCTCATAACGTAAACGTTAGCTTGTCAAAATAACTAAATCCTTCAAAAATAACACTAAACAATCATATATATATCTTCACGGGTGCCTTACGACGTCCGAGACCGCCTAGACGGCCCCAGGGTACCCAGCGGAGGGGTTTTAATCCCACCTCGTCGTAGCCGATGGTATGAGTCTACACCGAACAAGTGGCTAGCTCGTCGCGATGTTTTGGATAGACTCAATAACCCATCTATAAACAGTTTCACAAGTTGGTATAGTGAAACCGAGACCGACAGCTTAACGTGCTCACCGAGGCACTATAGTGGTGTTGTCAAACAAATGTACATATTTTTTTTTTATAAAAACTCATTGGTACACACCAGGATTCGAACCAGGGACCTTAGTGTTTTTAAGTCCAAGGTCTTACCAACTCGGCCACCACGTATATAGACTGAACAATCAGCAACAACAATAACTAAAAAAAGTAAGTTTTAGTCTTTTGGGTTCACCGGTTATCAGGACATTACCAATCAATTTCTTGTCGAGGTGATAGTCTTCATTCAGGGTGAGGTTACGAAATGGATGGTTGAATTGAAGGTAATGCAAATCGTCTTTGTCGCCGCCCATTTCGTAATAGCATCATTTAGCTGGCATAGTGGGAGAAATTAATATTGTTTAAGAATAATTATTAATTGACCCCACTCATGGACTTTGTAGGTCTGCTCACCACCAGATAGATACAAAGTCACATGCCGTGCTCCAATAAAAAAAAAGCCATGCACTTTATTTCCTTCCAGGTACTATTGCCATTCTTTAACAGTTTTTAGCATTCCGTAAGGTGACAATTGTACATAAAAGTAACTAACGTGGCCTTTAAAAGAAACAATATGGCCGGTCCCAAGCAATATGTCGTGTGAGATAATTCGTGTTTACCGACTATAAATGGATAGTATAGTGGGCGCAATTTCAGAGCGTCTATAGGGAGTTAACCGAAGTCATTACCAACGGGCTTATTCAGTTATGTACCTGATCCTATGGCTAGGTGAATAGCGATTAAGTATTAACCTAAAATTGGTTTACGCACGAGTACTAACACATCACAGAAGCCTTAACGGCGTCCGGCGCCGCCTATAGGCTTCAGGGTATCCATCTGAATGTTTTTTAGTAAAGATGCGATGAATATGTGTTCAACCGAATACCAATGTTTGGTCCAAGATCTATAGAACCGAATAAATTTCGTTTATTTCAAAACTATCTTTAATTAGGTTCTTTTCAATTTTACGGTACGAATAAACGGTTATGATTATATATGGCAGAATTGTTGACCTTATAGAATATTAAACATCATTAGAACATTGATTTGTTAAAGAATAAACGTTGGATTTAAAATAAATATTGAATTATGTTGATTTTTATTTTATGGTTAAAGAAGGTTGTTTTTTATTTACATATGGAAAAGATCCTTATATAATTAAATTTAAGTATTCTTTAATTGTTCGCCAAACTAATCAAATATTTGGTCGAATACGAAAAATACGCCGAATATTTGGTATATTCCTTTACGTAAAAGCACATGATATAACTTTTTTTTTTGCCTATAAACTAATACTGTTTTGCCATGAGCGTAAATCAAACCCACGACCTTAGGGATAAAACGATACCTCCGAGGTATCGATACTTTTACTCGATACAGTACCTATTAATCGTGAAGTATCGAGACTTACACGAAATTGATTGAAAAGTATCGACACTTACTCATATCGATCGATTTTGAGTAAAATTGGGAAAAATAAAATAAAAACAGTAATTATAATTAATATTCTTATAACAATACAAGTAATTAAGTTATATATTAAGGGGTCCCGAACAGAGGCCCGTAATTCTCGAGTCAAAAATAATTTTATGATCACACGCAAGTAAACAAACAAGCACAGATTAAATAATCTCCTACATACTATACTCTATTCTATTTCATCAACAAGAATTATAATCTGTGAATTGTTTTGTTTACTTGCGTGTGACGTCACCAGTCATCAACCAATCAAAGATGTTTTTGTTATAAATAAAATTGTAAAAAATATTCAATTTTATTTCGTGTAATCTACAAAAGATTAACATAATTTAGTTTAGAATAAAGTGAAATATGTTTTCTACGCCATTGTATGATAGGATGACCACAATTTATAGTATATTTTTAATGTAGTCAAATAGCCTATTGTGACATTATATAAATTTAATAACTGGATCAAAGTAGCAGTTTAGTATAATAGTAATAATTTCAGTAGCGTCAGTAGTGTGTAGGTATAGTTCCCCGCAAAGTAATTGCCCGCTGGGCTACAGCCGGGCTTATTCAGTTACCTGCCGCTATGGCTACAGGTGATAAAGCTCTATGCGAAATGGTTTTTAAAGCCATTAATGGTTTGTCCTGGATTTAGTTGTAGTGCTTGTTTTTTTTTTAAAACTTTTTTTACCCTTTGGAATAAGTCTTGCTTAATGTTTTTTTTTAATTTGAAGTAAGGCATGTGATTTTGTTTCTACCTGATGGTAAGCCAACCTAAAATGTCTATGTACGTGGTGGATTAATACACCAACAATAACTAACATTTTTTTTTTTTTTTAAGACTTAACATTGGTAATTGCTCGTTACTCATCATACTATGTTAATATAGGGTGAATTTAAAAGGTTATACTTATAGGCTAATATGAGGTTCTACTGACTAAATCGAACAACGTGGAACCATGTGTCGCAAATAATTAAAAAAATGTTTGCCTTCCCCATACAATTTAGTCATTTTAATATTACTAGTTTGCCTGGAAAAGGCATTCGTTTTTTTTCTTTTGCGACTATTCCCATATGGTTCCATGGGTTTTTCACATGGGAAATGTATTTAATCAGTAGGCGCGCGGACGGGCACAGTTTTTACCTTCATGGTAGAACCTCATATTAGCCCAAAGTACAACCTTTAAAATTCACCCCGTATATGTCAAGATGTCGGACGCGGTCCGAATCACACCAAAAGTGCGTTCAAACGACACAAAACATAATGGAAGCGCGAAAAGTAAATCGGACCGATGGAACTATGTAGGTATTACATCTTTGTAATAGGCGTAAGGTTCACAAATTAAGTTAATATCTAGACTAAATTTTACAATTGTGAGTAAAATAAAAAATATAAATGTATAATGATTAAAATTGGAAATTATTATGCAGTTTCTTCCGCTTTTAATGTTGGTGTATTAAATTATATGTTACATGTAACAACACAAAGAAATATCACCAACAAACGAACACTGTAGTCTTCGACACGTGTTTCGCCTCTTAACGAGGCATCTTCAGGACTGGTTGGTATGGTTCATGGGTGTGGGTTTAAATAAATTTAGAATTGGAGAGCTGGAAATGTTAATTTGGTCATTTAGTAAGGTTGGAATAGAATTTTTAATTATTTCTAACTGTTCTAATATATTTAAATGCAAACCTTTCTTTTGATTGGAATGTAGAATTTCGAATTTATTTATATCAAATTGGTGGTCTGTATCTAAAATATGTTGTGCGAAATGGGATTTATCTGGTTTATTGTTCTTTATTGCTGCGATGTGTTCTTTAAATCTAGTGTTGAAGGAGCGACACCCATGAACCATACCAACCAGTCCTGAAGATGCCTCGTTAAGAGGCGAAACACGTGTCGAAGACTACAGTGTTCGTTTGTTGGTGATATTTCTTTGTGTTGTTACATGTAACATATAATTTAATACACCAACATTAAAAGCGGAAGAAACTGCATAATAATTTCCAATTTTAATCATTATAAAATGGACTTCCGCAAAATAACGCCTGATTCAATTAAATATAAATGTATAAATTTATAATAAAAACTTTATATAAACAAAACAATCAAAATCAAACATATCGCCTAAATGATGCAGTTAGGAAATGAAAAATACCGATATCACAATTCTGAGAAATTATATCTACAGTAAGCCCTCGGGGATTCATTTTACTGGAAAGCAAATACCTGTTCTAGAAGTCCATATTTAGACACGGTAGGATGCAATGATAGTGGAAAATGTTCTTAGAGTTTTCTTTTAAATTGGAACAATATAATTGCGACTTTATATCTACATGACCGTAAGCAGCCTTACAAAATCCATTAATAGGCCAATCAATACACTGTTATAAAAAAAACTCAAGGTTTTTTGATGCGGCGATAAAGACGAACTTGCATTACGAGTCTATGTATATCCTCGCTGTTTTATCGTCAAATCAACCTGAAAGGAGACTACCATCTCAACAAGATCGATGCAATAGTCTCCTGAAAACAGGTGAACCAACGACTAAAACAGAAACATGACTAGGTCACTTTACGGTTTTGGCATCTGTAGGGGTGGTAACGGGACCGGTCGGTCGCCCTAACGCAGATATAGAGAGTCTATTAGAGACCTTCCTTCCATCTTAAAATATCAATTTAAAAAAAAAATGGTTCACGCTGCCATGGTGCTACAATAGCGTGATAGTATAGCTTGTTACTTAAAAAGAAAATATATTGAAAACTATTGAATTTTCATTGTCAAAAGTATTTTATTACAGTTCAAAGTCAAAGTCAAAATATTTATTTCATGTAAATCTTTACAGGTGCATAGTGAAAAAAAAACTAATGCAGTATTAGGTCTAAGTATGCGCTTGGTTAGGCTCATGATACATACAATTAAATAGAAACCAAACCAAACACACACTACATAACCAACTACTGTAAGACTAGGTGGTTAGTTATCTTGCCGTTGTATTACAGGAGCTGAGAAAACTAATTAATAACTTAAAATAAAATAACCCAATTAATGTCTTAGGTAAATAGTAAGACAAGCAAAACGTTTAAAAACAAACTCTAAGGTTTAGCATTAAGCTCCAAATCAGCTCTACAATGCCCTCCCTTCACCCAACATACAAAGTTAAAAGCACAAAGTTTATGGTCCACAAAGCAAAAACAATTTGTAACACGCGCACTTTCTCTACGATTTTATTCGTTCTTACCTAAGGCTTACTCTTTAACTTTCAATTGCAAATCGTGAGCAAAACGTGACAACATTTCATCTCTCCCTAAACTCAGCATCACACAATGTAATGGAACACGATCTAATTTAACCTCAGTATAATTAAAGAGTAAGCCTTCAGTTCCCTCAGAAAGTGCTTGGTAGATTTATTACCTGCCAGTAATTAAAACTTGGGGTAAAGTCTCGTCAAATTGCAATAAAGTGTGAGTTTGAGGGTAAGTAGGGTGCGCGTGCGTTACGGGGGTAAAAGTGCCAGTCATTGCTGCTACCGTGTCGTAACTTGTGTTGTTATTGCTAACAATATAAAGTAGCCAGACTAGACTAGTGTACTTCGCCTATTTTCACAGTATAATGACGTATGGTCTTATAATGTGGGGATCCGCGGCAGATTTTGATAGTATATTTATTTTACAAAAGAGGGCTATTCGGGCAATATATGGCATGAAAGCTCGTGATTCTCTCCGGGAAACATTTCCTATGATTGATGTACTGACACTACCATCTCAATATATTTATGAGAATTTATTGTACGTCAAGAAAAACTTAAGTATGTTTAGTAAAAATGGCGACAGGCATAATTTAAACTTAAGAAATATAGATAAAATTGATATTCCAAAGTTTAGACTGCAAAAAACTAATAAATGTTTTGTCATTAACAGTATAAGGTTATTTAATAAATTACCTAAAAGTATTATAGATTTAAGTGAAATAAAGATTAAAAATTGTATTAAACAAACATTAATCCATAGGGGTTACTATAGAGTTAATGACTATATTAATGATAAAGATGTCTGGACCCGTTCTGATCTGCAATTGAGGTCTCACAACTAGTATTGCCTTTTCAAATGAGTACCCTAGTAGGTATGTTAAATCTGATATTGTAATAACTTATTATTACTTAATTTATTTTTTATTATATTTAAATTTTATCTTTGGATAAGGTATATCTTATGATTACTTATTAATATTTACATTATGCAGGTACTCTGTTATTATATATTATTATTTAGTAAAGTGCCTGTACTCTTTAGTATTTGCAGTTCTGTACATTGGTACAGCAACCAATTGCTAAACTGTTAAATAATCTGCCATAGGGTGTTTTGCGCATGCTTTTAGTAGGGTTAGAGCATTTAATGTATGCTGCGATATGCATATCGGTAACTCAATGGCTATATTCCTCTGTTAGTTTGTGTGAAGCACCAGAGTTTTTTACTTGCTGGTACCTTTTTCTCCGGGGTGTCTCCGGAGGGATCGACTTTACAACTAGTGTTTACGCCCTTAAAGATACCGATCCATATAACTATGTTAATGCGATTGATGGTCATTTAAAAAATGTCTACAGCCAATATAATGATAATATAAGAACTAATATTTAAGGCGTGGATACGGTTGGTGAGGTCGGTCGCCTCGGTGGCACCCTTGTATGGCAGATGATAATCGGAAGGTCAATGGAATCAGCTAACCACCTAGTCTTACACTAGTTGGTTATGTAGCGTGCGTTCGGTTGGTTGGTTTTTTCAATACTTTTATTTATGACACCTTTTATTAATTAATCTATAATGGTTATATATATATATATATAGCAGCCTAACCAAACGCACTCTAGACCTTATTGTTAAAACTTTTTTTTTTTTTTGACTATTCATAAATATCTGTAAAGATTTACATGAAATAAATAATATTTGATTTGATTTGATTTGAAGTACTACCTACATTGTATGTTTAAGTGCACAGGAAATAGATTCGCGGACTCGAACGTCAAAAAATATCTAAATGTTATTTTTAGTGATAATAAAGTTATTTTTGAAAACAAAAAGAACATGGAGGTGTAGACTTCCTAATTACAAATTTATTTATAAAAAATGTGTTAAGTTTTGTATATGTACCTACATATTTAATTAACATTATTATTAACATTATTAAATTAAAAATACACACCAGGGATCTAAAAACCCTAGTATTTTTAAGTCTAACATCTAACCAACTAGGCCCCCACGTATATACCTACTCGTCCACGTATATATTCTCTTAAAGACGATAATTGTATATTTCCCACTAGTATAACTAAGAAAATATACATTATTATATTTCCTGTTGAACTAGTGGAGCAAATACTTAAACCATAGTGAACTGAAATACATACATACATATATATGAGACCGCCTAGACGGCCCCAGGGTACCCAGCGGAGGGGTTTTTAATGCCACCTCGTCGTAGCCGATGGTATAAGTCTACACCGTACAAGTGGCTAGCTAGTTTGTCGCGATGTTTTGATATAGAATAGACTCAATAACTGAATATATAACAATAATGAATAATATATAACAATAATGAACTGAAATAAGGATTAGAAATAGTGTGATATCGAAATAAAACTGAAGTAAAGTGAAATAAAATAGACCGGAATGAAGTAAAGTAAAGTCTAATACAGCTCACTTTACCCCACTTCAGTTTATTCCACTTTACTCACTTCGTTCTGTTCACTTCACTTCATTTCTGTTTTAGCTTTACTCCACTCCAGTCCACTTTACTACACTTACTTGACAGTGTTACATACATGATCATCGTTATCTACTAAGGAATTTGTTTCTGTATGCGGTTTGCCTAAATAAATGTAGGTAAGTAAGGCAAAGTTGATTACCGTAGAAAAATATGTAAGTATTATTTCTCACAAAAAAAACTTATTTATAATTCACAACATCATTTAAAACAAAGTTTTTGAGACTGGAGCCTGAATTAGGCACAAAGCCTGTGTCTCAGGTCTCCAGGATCCTAACCTTATTAACAATTTATACTAATTATCAGAAAAAAACAATTTATTACCTATTACAAATAATTATGAGTTCATTTCAGATGTATACTAACATTGTAATTGACATACATAACATTAAAATGGTAAAATAAATAAAAGACAATATTAAAAAATAAAATTAAAAAGAAAACAATTATTGCCATGGTTGTGAGTATGTGTGTGTGTATGTGTTTCTGCATGTTGTGAGAGCGTGTGTGCTTAATTGTGGTAGAATGTGTGTAACAATGTTAGGGTATGAGAGAAAATGTACGAATTTCGTGTGTATGTATTTATGTTTAGATGTATATAATATTAATGTATAATAAGAATGTAAACTGTAATTTTAGTTTAAATTTTCCTATGACTCTATCAAGAGACTTTGTTAAATACCTAATTCAATTACTGTATAATTTAACCGTAGGGTCGAAACATATAAACTCATGGTAAGCCTGCTGTTTTCTTAAATGGATTATTATAATATGGCAACATTATTGTCGCTATGTAATTATAAAACCTCAAAAGGGGTGAGGGTGGAACTTGCTTCTCATGTTAATGTCAACTTACCTATTCACTGACAAGTAGGTTTGTAAAGTATTCAAAGTCATGGTTCTTAAAGTTAAGTACTATTACAAAAGCACCAGGTTTGTTTTGCCGGTGGTAGATTTAGGATTTTTTTTAACAATATATACGGCGCATATTGCCCTAGTGACAAACTAAGCTTTAATTTATATTTTATAACTCAATCCATGAAAAACTGTTCAGAAAAACTTACTAATAAATAAATAATAAAATACTCTTTAGCACAACAGCATCCAAAAGCTCGAAAAATCGACAAACGAGAACGATTTTATGAATGAATATCGAATAGAACTTAATTTGAATTGTTCCGCCATTTGTAATAACAATACGTACTAAATAGCCACACAAGTAATATCATAAAGTGAAATATTTATAAAAATATGACTTTTTGCTTACTGGTTTATAAATATTCATGGTGGGTTAATGCCCTTTTTCCCTCGTCAATGTAATATTATGAATGTTTATTTAATTATACAAATAGGAATATAATTTTATTATTATCATCAGCTGGCATATGATAATTATAATTAGTCCAGAAACATTTGCCTTGTATCCAGAGTTTGGGGGTTCGGTTACTACATACAATAACAGTTAACGTTTATTTTAGATAAATTATCTATACTATAAGTAATTAATTTACTAATCAGAATAGAACTAAAATTCATAATTAGATTTTGTAAATTGTTCAGGCATTGTTATATATGAGTATTCACAAATTACTCATTAAAGTTATAGAGTCATTTGATTGTATATTTCAATCCACAGATATTATTTTTTCTTTAGGTAGCTATTCACTGAAAAAAAGTTCGTTTAAATTGTTTTATTTTATCATTCTTTGCTTTAGATATTTGAAAAAAAAAAAAACTATTCTTTCTGTGGCAAAAATAACATGGTGTGTAAAGCTAAAGCAGTATTAGCGTCATCGTGTGGCTAAATGTCTTACTTTGCGACAAGGACAAAATGAAAATCTTATTATGTTGTTAATATAAGTTGTAAGCCTTTATTAAAGATAAGATATTGGTTAGGCTTTATTAAAAAGTTTGCGTGTATAAGATGCGGTATAGAAGATAAAATTTAATATTAATTTAAAATAGATTGGCGAAACCTATAGGAGGATTCTATAACCTCGCTAGGTTTCGAGAAAATAAAAAAACTCATACAGATGCAAAAATTGTAAAGTAAAATTGCCTAGTCGTGTTTTTGTGTGTAGAATCACCCGTTTCAACAGTCTAACTGCATATCTTGTCGACAAGGCACTTCAAGATCCTTTCAGGATGTGGTTGCGAAACAGACAGTTTATTTGACGATAAATTAGCAAGGATTAAAGTGGATAGTGAATACCATTTCGTAACCGGAAGTTTAGCCGGTATAGTGGGGGCGACCAAACTGTTAAACAACAGTGTGTCGAGTTTATTCATGGGCTTTATAAATGTGAATATTATTTTTGTATTAGCAGAAGCAAATACAAAAATAATATAAAAAATACATCAACCAATTGTGCTTTAATATTTGATATTTTATTGTATATTATACATATATTTGTATGCTCTTTTCTTAAATATATTTTAGTGCACCTATTTTACTTACTTACTGCATAATTTGTCCTAAAGGTTTGACTGGTAGAGAATGCCTAGTGGCATTCCGCCTTTGTACATTCAAAACCGGACTTATTGTGCTGTAAATTCGTTGATGTACTTTTTATATTATTTTTGTATTAGCTTCTGCATACAAAAATTATATTCACATTTATAAAGCCCATGAATGAACTCGACACACTGTTGTTTAACAGTTTAGTCGCTCCCACTATACCGGCTAATCTAACCGGTTACGAAACGGTATTCACTATCCACTTTAATGCTTGCTAATTTATCGTCAAATTAACTGCCTGTTTCGCAACTACATCGATTTCTTGTCGAGGTGGTAGACTCCAGTCAGGTTGCGGTTACAAAATGGGTGGTTGAATTAATGATAACTATATTAAAATATACTCGAAATGCAATTCGACTTTGTCGCTGCCCAATTCGTAATCGCATCTTTAGCCGGCATAGTGGGAGCGATCAATGTTGTTTAAGAACAATTATTAATTTATGGACTTTGTAGGTCTGCTCACCATCAGGAAGATACAAAGTCATATGCCGTGCTCCAATAAAAAAATAAAAAATAATAATAATACAATCTGCTGCTTTTTTAAAGAATATGTAAGTCATTACACACATATTGCCCTGGTCACAAAATAAACTCTAGGCTTGTACTATGTGTACCAGAAACAGCGATATTAATATACATATTATATTTTATAAACATTCAGACCATAAACTGTACAGAAAAACGTACTAAAATTTTGTTGTCATGGGCGATAGTCGAACACACGACCTCCGGATGACGCCAATGGTTTTGCGGTTTGACATTACTTATTTTGGCGGTTTTTATTGCGACAAACTCACTTAAATTACTTAACTTCGCTCTTAACGTTCACAAGTATTAAGTTCCATACTTTTCAACACGAACGAAAAAAGGTAGCCCTAAAAAATACCCATTATCGCTGAGTTGCTGTACCTTATAAATAATTAAATATTTTGCACCTTATTTGAGACTTTTTTTTTTAAATCAAAAGCACAGATACAATAGAAACAAGGTTTGGCCATTAGGGAGGTTGACAATGAACGTGGTGTCAAGTGTTTAGAGGCTTTAATTAAATGAAGTGCCTAAAAGGGTCGCAAGCTGGAAGTACATTTACCAGTCCAGTTGTCAAGTCATAATCGAATTATGTTTCATTAGATTTCAGTAATTGTGACAGAAATTTAATTATTATTGAAATTGGAGTCAGGGAAATTGACAAAAGGTAAATATTAAACATGAAATTAAAATGGACAATTACCCTTTTGTCCATTTTTACGGCAGGTATTCCGGGCCGAATTAGTGCTAAGAAATAAAGCTCAAAATCGAAACGAAAGTAGGCCGCTGGCCGCTGCGATTCAATATTTATTTGACAAATAATTTAATTTAAAAATAAAATAAATAAACATCATCACGGGCGCCGTAAGGCTCCCGAGGCTGCCTAGACGGTCTTAGTAGTACCCAGCGGAGGTATTAGTCTACACCGAACAAGTGAGATAATCCATCTTTAAACAGTTTCACAAGTTGGTATAAAGTTGAAACTGGGACCGACAGCTTAACGTGTTCTCCGAGGCACCATTATATAGTGGTGTTGTAAAACAAATGTACATACATTTTTAGATTAAAACCTTATTGGTACACAATTGGTTTGAACCAGGGACCTAAGTATTTTTAAGTCTAAGGTCTACCCAACTCGGCTACCACGTAGATATATTAAAAAAAATATTTGAAGCCATTTAAATAAAATATAATACCATATTTTTTTGTAAAAAATCTGTGTTTAGGATACTCTTATTTTGACATAGTGGTCTAAGATATATATAAACTAAAAACTGATTTTTATCGAACGCGCGAAGTAGATATGCAATAGAATGGTCTTCTATGGCTTATATTTTGTTCCATATTTAATATGTATCATGTATCACATAACACTAGATCTCCAATTAATTTGTTACCACCGTTAATTTCCTGGCCTGGTATGAAATGGGTTTTATTTTTTTAACTGCATATCCAATAAACAGCATAAATTACACATTTTACAATAATAAACATGATTACAAATTTAAATGCCATAGAGGAAGTTTATTTATGTTACGAATTAGTTTAAACATCATATACTTGGTGGCCGAGTTAGTTAGACCTCAGATTTAAAAACCTACAGTTTTTAGGTCCCCGTTTCAAATCCTGGGGGTATCTACTAATCAGTTAAAAACTATGTAAACACATTTGTTTAACAACACCACTTTAGTGCCTCCCAGTATTACCATTCCAACTTCTGAAACTGTATATACTCAATAACCCCTCTATTACACCGCAACGAGCTGACCACTTGTTCGGTGTAGACTTAGAATACCATCGGGTACGACGTGGTAGGCGTAAAACCTGCTATCCTGCTGGGTATACCCTAGGCCGTTAAGTCGCTCTCGGGTGCCGTAAGGCACCCTTATGGTATTTTTTTTATATGACCATGTATGTACCTAATATTAAGCAGACCTATAAAGTCCATAAATGGGGTCGATCAATAAATAGTTAAAAGTATATTTTAATAATATCCTCGCTGCTATATAGCCAAATCAACCACCCGTTTCATAACCACGCCCTGAAAGGAAACTACCACAAGAAAACAATACTTTCTGAATACCGGTGGACCCAAAGACTAAAACCAAAATATGACTAGGTCACTTGACGTTTGTTTCATCTGTATGGCTTACCAAAGTTATATATGCCTTCCTTCCACCTAATATATTTATATTTTACATACATATGTTTATTTATTTATTATTCGAACTTCAATAATTGGAGTTCGTGGTTGCGATATAAAATAATAGTTTTGTTTGTTGATAAAAGTTGTATAATGTTAAAAGTAAATGTTAATGTTAAATTGTTAAAATATATGTTAAATTGTTTTGAGTGCAGTACCAAGGCTGGACGCACTCACAAAACTTTAACATTTATTTTTAACAATTTAACATTTATTTTTAATAATTTAACAAATATTTTTAACAATTTAACATATATTTTTAACAATTTAACATTTATTTTTAACAATTTACCATTTATTTTTAACAATTTAAAATTTATTTTTAACAATTTAAAATTTATTTTTAACAATTTACCATTTATTATTAACAATTTACCATTTATTTTTAACAATTTAACATTTATTTTTAACAATTTAACATAAATTTTTAACTTTTATCAACAAACTAAACTACATATTAATTTATATTGCAACAACGATTCCTAACAATGATGTTATATAACGGAGCTGAGTTAGAAAACTACGTAAGTTACCTAAAGAAATATCTTTTTATGAACTTTAGCGCTTTAAACTAAGGACCTTCATCCTGTTTTATGCAAAACACAAAAAGAGAAGGTGTCGTGCTAATGATAATGTTAATATATACGAGGACATGAAATTTTATAGGACGGTATTTTGTCTTGAAGAAAATTGTCTTTTTATGATGGATATAATAAGCCGTTACGAAGTTATTTTTTATATTCAATGAATTTTACAATTTAATTTTATTTGCTTTTAGGGTATTTCTCTTTTTGGATAGTATATTTATTTATTAACTATTAGTATATAAATATGACTGTACTTAAGTAAAACTTATAACTGTTTCTACTTCTTTTCTAAGATATTAATATAATAATATGTAAAACATTTCACACATATTGACAAGCTCCTGGCTTGTACTATGTGCAAAGAAAATCGTACTAATATTATTTTTGCCATGAGTGGAATCGAACCCACGATACAACGTCAAAGACTACGGGGGCGCATTTGCTTTATAAATATTCACAACTTAAAATAAATATTTTTTTGTTCACAGGTACTATCATTATTATGGCTGAAACATTAAATCCTTAAAGGCTTCAAAGAGATACAAGAGGGTTCTTCTAAATTTAAAAAGGTTAAAAAGGACATACTAAACACCTCGCAAAAAATACGAAAAACACACGAAAAATAAAGTAAGTAAGGTAACAGTTTTATAACACCTCTTGTGACCTTTCGCTTACGTTATTTTAAGGTGAGGTTAGTCTTGAAATTCCGTCTTTCTTCTTCTGAGTTTTACAGAATTAAAAAAAATTATAGATAAATTTATTCGAAGTAACATTTACAAAATAATAAAAACTGACTCAAATTAAAATAATAAAAAAATAAAAAATCTCTACCTACTCAAAAAATTAAAAAAATCCTCACAATGAACGCGCGGCATAGTGCCCAGAACGCTAGCGACATTTCCTCTTTGGATTATCAAACTTAATCTTTGATAATCCTTAATTTTTTTAATTAAAAAAATATAACAAACATATTACTTAATTATTTCTGTAACGAAATACCAAATAACGAAGTTATTTGCTTGTTGGAAATAAACATTAAAAGAGATTTAATTAATATAAAAAAATAGATATAAATGACTTTGACTTTGAGGTACTATAAATATTATTTAGACTCATACCATCGGCTACGACAAGGTGGGATTAAAATCCCCTCCGCTGGCTACCGTCTAGGCGGTCTCGGGCGCCGTAAGTCACCCGTGATGATATATACCTAGTCTTGCCATAAATATTGTAACAATAAAAAAAAAATCTATTGCAAATAACATTTATTACTTTTACAGTGTGTTAGTTTAATACATAAATAAAACAATTAAAAATATAAAAATCTTTTCGAAGTGGCTGTTGGCTGCAATACAGTCCTTTAAACGTTGAGGCCAGTTACCAATAGAAGCACGCACTCATTCCATGGGAAAATTCTTCACTGTTTTATGTCGTATGGATTGTTTTAGGGACTCCAAATTTTAGAGCGAGCCGTACTCTCTAAAACTAACCATAAATCATAATCCAGCGGATTAAGATCGGGACTAGATGACGGCCAGTCTTCAGCTCTAATTAAGTCCGAAATGTTCGCTTCCAACCAAGACAGCGTGGACCGTGGTTTATGACCCGGCGCCGAGTCTTGCTGGAAGGACCATACTTGGTTATTGAACATGGTGTTGTTAAAGAGGTTAACTACCTTCTCAAGAATGGTATCTTAATACACTTGTGCGGATGTTTTGATACCTTTTTACAAAAATGTGGCTCAGTCACTTCTTCATAGCTAACACCCCACCAAACCATCACTGAAGTCGGATAATGCCCACGTTGCACTCTGTCGACTAATTGGGAAGCTTCCTTAGAGCTTTGAGCATAAATACGGTCATTTTGTTTGTCAATTGTAAAAGAAATCTCATCCGTAAACATTTTTTTCTGTGACCTCCCTTTGCGTACCTGTTCAGTTGTTGTTTAGACTTTACCACCCTATTCTTTTTTAATTTATCAGTTAAGAAATGACCAGTTCGTCTCTTATAGACTACAAGTCTTAAGTCATCTTTTAAAATACGCGACATGGTTCTAGGTGCTATCTTCATCTCCCGAGATAAAATATTTTGCTTTCGGACAGGATTTCTTTGAATTCTTTCCCTTACTGCTTTGACCACCTTTTTCGTATGAACACTACGTGGACGGCCAGATCTTTTTCTGTCACAAACAGAGGAGGTCTTACTGTTACTATTAATATCCCGGTACACAAACATTTAACTAATACCAAGTGTATGGAGAGTTTCAAAAATTGCATTTGGCTCCATACCTATATTGTGCAATCACATCGATTCGGTTCTCTTTATCACCCTACTCCATTTTAATGTCGCAAAATATTGTACAATGAATTGGCGCTAAAATGAGAAAACACAATGAACAATCGTATAAAAATTACAGATTCCAAATTGAAATGTAATATTTCTTGTTTTTGGTTGTAACAGTATTTATGGCCAGACTATGTAAATATATTATTTTAAAATTGTGTAGTATAACGTTTAAAAAAAAAAGTGAAGATATTTTTTAAACTTATGCGTGTTTGGTGTTTTCTTATCTTAACACATTTGTAGTACAGCCCCTTAACTTGGAGGCTAAAAGTAAGGGGGTTGGGGGATGGTAAAAAGGAATTCTTTCATATTTTACGACGTAAGCGACCCATATCCCAGACAGATATTGTGAGATAATACCTCCACGTTTCTAACTCTTGTATGATCATAAGCCCTTATTACGTTGGGGACCCCCGGTTAAGGATTATCGTTTCTGTCATTTATGATGTCAAAAAAAGATATTAAATGCATATAAGGGAAGATATATGAGTTTTGGAATTATGAAAAATATATTATTGTTGTGGCATTTAGTTCTGTATGTATTTTTTCTACCTTTTGTTGACCTGTCTTCCCTTTTGTAGTATATAATAATAGCAAATTACTTCTATATGATAAATACTATATGGTCTAGCTTGACAGCTACATTTTCCAGCAGACGGATTTAGTTTGAATTTTGTCGTCGCACTCCGTCACAATTTTCTGTAGGCTTACGCCGCACAACGTTAAGCTAAACATAAATTTAAACATTGTCGAGGTGGTAGTCTCCTTTCAGGGTGCGGTTACGAAATGGGTGGTTGAATTGACGATAAGGCAACGAGTATATACTCGTAATGCAATTCGTCATTGTCGCCCCCCATTTCGTAATCGCATCATTTAGCCGGCATAGTGGGAGCGATCAATATTGTTTAAGAATAATTATTGATTGACCCCATTCATGGACTTTGTAGGTCTGCTCACCACCAGGTAGATACAAAGTCACATGTCGTGCTCCAATAAAAAAAAAAAAAAAAAAAAAAAAAAAAAAAACCAAAATGACGTCTGTCAAATTTTAATATCACCAGTTTTCATTTAAGTTTAGCTTAGCGTTGTGCGCTGATTTTACACCAAATGTGTTTGGGTATAAATAAACCTAATAAAAATTATAAAACAAAATTCTTAAATACTTTTAAGAGTTTAATAAATTCAAAAGCTCCGTCTTCCCGCTAAAAAACGAATAATTATATAGTTTTAGCATTTTCGACCCGTAATTAATGGTATGCCAGTCAGGACATCTTAAGGCATAATTAGAACTTTTGTTTATTTATTTTCACGGCAAGTCCCTTAAGGGGAGTCCCTTAAATTTCTACATACATTTTTTGTCTTTATCGCTTAATACTCCTTTTGTATTAATCTCAACAGAAATCTTGTCTCTATTTCTACATACTTTTTTTGTCTCTATCTTTATCTTTGTTTCTCATACATACTCCTTTTGACTCCCTTTCACATATTATTTTCTCTCTATTTCTACATACACCTTTTTATGTCTACATGACTGTACTGTCTTTTTCTCTATCTCAACATATTATTTTGTTTTAGAAAATTCTCTGATTGCTGCTTTCATTTAAAGTCATAAACTTTTAATTCTAACGATTTGAATTTCTTTACCTATCTCTGACCCAACGTTTAATTGGACTCTACCACGTATTCTATTATACTTTTCAGTATATAATTCAAATATAATATAAAATATACATAGCAATAAATATAAATAATAAATACTTTAACCCTTATGAATAAATAATAAAATATAACTGAACCACAAATACTAATTAGACATTATTATTATATAATAAGATCGTAAGGTACGAGTATCTTGTAATATAATAAGTATATTATTATATCAGTTTCAGCAAGTGTGAAGCGAAAACGCCTGGAGGTCGAAACGGCTGACCCCACAACAAACCTAAATACCCATGTACAACTAAAAACTGTTACTCGATTTTGGCTTCTATCCTTCATGATGTAGTGTCCAAATTTCCATTTGGTTAGGGGCTTAATATACATAGTTGTGTAGTACGTCGCCCTCCAACGTTTCATTTACATATGCTATTAAGATTTCACCTGAAATTTCAACTGGAACGGATGCTATCAACCCTGAAGTCTGAAGTGTATGGAGGTTTGATTAAATAAAGCACCTGAAGTTTCTCCCTCTTTAATTTGTTGCCTCAGCTTGTACAGTTTTACTGCCTAACTTCATCCTCGTTTGTTTGGAATTTCGGGACTTCTTAGTTTCGAAAAGACGTGCTTTTTACTGAAAATTTAATGATCTTCAATATTTCTTGGATAAGTTCACGCATGTTTATGAATATATTTAAGACTTGTATTCTAGGAAATTATTTGCATATATTTACATAATTAAGTACTTAAGTACATTAAAGTTTAACTGATAATAAGTTTGTATTTAAAATTTATATTTTATGGAGCCATCGCGCATTTTGAATTCATGTTCTCGACTATAAATAAATATTATGTAGACTATATTTCATAACGATTTTCCATCCTTTCCTTTTTTATATACCTAAATAAATATCCAAATAACTTAATAAAGATAATTAGCATATAACCGCCTCTCTTTCCCTCTAGTGGTTCGTTGAATCCGGAGGTCGTGGGTTTGATTCCCACTCATGCCAAGTATGTCTGGGTGTTTATAAAATATAATTTATATTAGTATCGTTGTTCCTGGTACACATAGTACAGGCCTAGAGCCTAGTTATTGACAAATTACACATATTGCTCTGGTCACGAACTAAGCTCTAGGCTTGTACTATGTGTACCAGAAGCCACGATATAATACATATTATATTTTATAAACACCCAGACCATGACAAACTGTAGAGAAAAAACGTACTATTTTTTTTTGGCATAGGTGGGAGGGAATCGAACCCACGACCTCTGGATACAACGCCAAAGGCGCAATCAAAATCTACGGAGGCTGTCAATATGTATATAAAATACTGTAATAGACTTACTTTTTTAATTACACGATTTTATAAATAGTTTTTCAAAAGTCGGTCTCAGAATACCCAGCGGAGGGGTTTTATTTCCACGTTGTCGATACTGGTAGTATTAGTTTATTAATCTATCGTGTTAATGTACCAAAAAAATTAAAAGTATTAATTTGTTTTGCTAAACTTTGTAATGAAGATGGACAATTTACTTAGTTACTTTAAAATCTCACATTATTTTTTTCAGTAATTGATTTTTTTATTTTCAACTACCTGTGCCCCGCGGTTTCACTCGCCAATTAATTTAAAAGAAATCGTATCTATTGAACTACTAAAATACTGGGGACTTACCAAAGAGCCGATCGATAATCGAATCGAAATACCCATCGAAAGCCAAATGTATGGGATTTGACGATTCTCGGCGATCGGACTCCACCCATAGAGTAAAATTCCTATACAATTTTATCGATCGATGAGGCGATTCGATTGGCGATCGTGTTCTTTGGTCAGGCCCCTGCCCATGTTACTCGCTGATAATGCTAAATGCTTGCTGATAAAGAGCTTTCAAATAAGCAAATCTTTTCTCTTTATAATTATAATTTTCGTGGTGGCCTAGTTGGTTAGACAATCGATTAAAAAATACTTAGTTCCCTGGTTCAACCCCCACCTCAGAGTGTACCAACAATTTTTAATCTAAAAATGTATGTTCATTTGTTTAACAAAACCACTATAGTGCCTCAGAGAGCGCGTTATTAAGCTGTCGGTCCCAGTTTCACTATACCAACTTAATAATAATAATAAATACCATCACGGGTGCCTATTTGGCTCCCGAGAACCGTTTAAACGGCCTCAGGGAACCCAGCGGAGGGATTAACCCGTCCTCAATTATACCAACTTGTGAAACTGTTTATTGATGGGTTGTTAAGTCTATCCAAACATCGCGGCGAGCTAGCTACTTGTTCGAAAAAAAAAATATAAATCCAATTTAATTATATCAACTTATGAGACTTATACCAAACAAAATCTATAAACACTCAATAAACTAACACAAAACATTACATTGTTAGTATTTCAATCGGAATTAAAAGCGCCCCATAAACTGATTGGAAACTCTATGTAAGTTGCAGCGAGAAAAGCTGCTAAAGCGCCACTAAGATTGGCTTCGCAAACTACAAACATTGGCTTTTGTAGATATCTCCAGCTTTCAAACCCGAAGCTTTAATGAGATTTTTGTCAGGATTAAGAGTGGCATTAGTTCGCAAACTCATTTTTTTTACTAAAGCACGGCTTTCGACTTTGTACTTACCTAATGGTAAGAAGAGCTAAAAATCCATAAATGGGGTTGATCAATACACCATTGTTTAACAACATTGATTGTTTTCGACTATAACGGCTAAATAATGCGGTTACAAAATAGGAGGCGACAAAGACGAATTTGCATTACAAGTTTACAAGTTAGTACGATTGATAGCCCGCTGCTTTATAGAAGACTACCCACCTCGATAAGAAATCGTTGCAGTAGACTCCTAATAATTTAAATTCAAAATGTTTTATTTTATGTTTAAATCTTTACAGATATTTATGATGAATCAAAAAACCTATTAACCCACAGAATAAAACCGAAGCATCAACAGGAACACTTGCCGGCTTTTGCTGCATCTGTATCGGCGGTGATAAAAATACCGGTCGAAGACTTTCCTCAAACTAAAATTAAATCGAGAGATAAATTATATTTTTACGTTTTATGTAATTGACGGGAATCGTGCTCGGTGGAAAGCATCAGCCTTGTCGATGTAAGCGCGCTTAATCTCTAAGTGCTTATTTTTAAACTTAGAAAGACCCAGTTTTTAGCTTTTAATGAACAAAAAAGCTTTTTAAAATAGCATGAATGATTAACATATATTGCGGTAATAATAAGTAGTGTACAAAATAGAAATACGTGTATTTTAATGCTTGTTTTTAGGCTCTCAATAACATTCTTTAAATAATACAAATCTGTTTCTCCGATAATTCTTAAAATACTTTTTATTTTCTAACCTTAAACCAAAATTATTAAGTGCCATTAGCTTTTTTTATAATACGAGTATACAGGGTGAATTTGAAAGGTTGTACCTTGGGCTAATATGAGACTCTACTGATCAAATAGAATATTTTTTCCCATGGAACTGTGGTGAAATCCTTCTCAATGGGAATAACCCTTGAGAATCGTCCACGAGAACAACACGAGTTCTACAGATAAAGTTAAAACCTTACAGAACAGTATTTATTCTTTTGTTTTTTCCGATCTCTTTATATTATATATTTTCCCTCCCCAAAATATTCCTATATATGAACCTTATTTTGTTTTTAATAAATGTAAATTAAATGTAGATAGTGAATTAAAATTGTGTAAATAATAAACCTTATTTTAATTCTCCATTTACTTTTAATCATCACCTTTCCTACAGAACCGTGTGTCGCAAATGAAAAAAATGTTTGGCTTCCCCATACACATTTTAACATTACTTGTTTGTATGGAGAAGGCTTTTTTTTTCATTCGAGACACATGGCTCTATGGGAAAATTTATTCCATTTTTTGATCATTAAAACCTCATATTAGCCCAAAGTACAACATTTCAAAGTAGCCATGCATAACTAACAGCTTCAAATAGCGTTCGTAACAAGTAGTTTTATGCTGCTAGGTAAATTAGTACAGCTATTAAAATAAATATTAAATATAACAGTATGGTTTCGCAAATATGTAATTAAAAATAATAGAAGACTTAACGTTTTAAGTTTCTGTCATGTTTGAAAATTCTATCGAAGCAGACAAACTTTGCCCATTATTTCACGTTTTACTAAAGGAAATCTTTTAATAAATAAAATAAATAGTGCAGATATGTTTAATATTTTTATTGGAATCGTGCTGCAATGCTAGAATTTCTCTCGCACCGACTTTTACCTCGTAAAGGGCAGTTTTATATGCATCTCTGAAATTAAGTTTTTTTTTATGGGATCAATATTATTTTTTAAGAAGATAACCCATGTAAGATACTGCATTTTTTCTGACTGCTCGCTTTAAATATTTAGACTGCTACTGGTCCGTTTTACTTGAATTTGGAAAGGTTACAGATAAACTTTATTGAGCACCCTAAATCTAAACGGATGTTAAAAATAAATAAATATTATATCACACTATTATAAAATAGCGTGAGATATCTACGGAAAGACATAACTTTGTTTTCTTTAAATATAGTTTGAAATGAAATACTATATCTATATTTATATTATAAGTCTGCAGTCTAACAACAAATTATACACCTAACAGATGTTTTCTATATTTTAGGCTCTACAGAGTGCACAGTGAGTGGTTGCATAGCTTAAATTTATTCTATCCACTCATCATTTATTGGATTTAAACGACTGCATGTCATGTCGAGTTTGACATTCCAATTATATTTGAAATTGAAATGTGATTCCACTGAAATCTGTATAGATATTTGTATGTTATGTGAATATCTGGCGCCATTCGTTTTAGTGATTTTTAGGCAAATACAATTTGAAAAGACCTTTTTGTTTTATTTTTGGTCGGATCAGCTAACCACCTAGTCTTACTACTTGGTTATGTATAGCATGCGTTTGGTTAGGTAGTTTTTCATATAATGACACAGATTATTATATATAAATTATGCACTTTATTCTAAGGCGAAGTTGCACCAAAGTGTTAGTTAATAGACAGGATAGTCTATCTAAGCATCGCGACGAGCTAGTCGTTGTTCGGTGTAGGTAGATTCATATTACAACATTACAAATGAATTTTTAAATTAAAAAAAAAGGCATTTGTTTTACAACACCACTTAGTGCCTCGGAGAGCACGTTAAGTTGTCGGTCCCAGTTTCACTACACTAAGTTCTAAAACTATTTATAGATGGGATAGATTATTCTATCCAAGCATCGCAAATGGCTACGATGAGGTGGGATTAAGACCCCACTGCTGGGTACCCTGAGGCCGTCTAGGCGGTCTCGGCCCCGTAAGGCACTCATGATGATATTTATTTTATTTTATAAACATGAGGGTGTAACCAAAGTAAAATGTACTAGGTAACATCGTTTTGCCATGAATGAGAATCAAACCCACAATCTCCTTACTCCAAGTACAAAAAACGAATACGCAGTATAGACGAGAGGAACGTAAATCAAAAATGGCGATATAAGTTCCTATTAATTTTGTAGCGTGTCTTACAAGTTTTGTTAGAGTGCACGTTTGTTCATGCATGCGCTACCTCCGAAGTTTTCCAAGTTCCCCTGACGTAGTACACACCTACATTTTGCTAACTACTTTGTTTGATGCTTGTTAACAACTTGGTACAAACTTGATAATAAGTATGAATAGATACAATATTTTTTATTTATTAGGAAACCAATTTATCATAATGTGAAATAGACTTTTCGGTTGGAGGAAGGGCTCTATAACTTAGCTAGGCCGACCGACCGGACTCGCTACCACCGCCTATACAGATGCAAAAACCGTCAAGTGACCTACTTGACGATTTCTGCATCTGTATGGGCGGTGCTAACGAGTGCGGTCGCGGTCGGTTTAGCAAGTTCGAAAGACCTTCCGCCCACCTTAAATCTCTTGATTGGACAGACGATTTAAGGTACTTAAAGGTCACCTTTATATAAAATAGATACCATGGGTTACCGTATTATTTATCATCTTCACCGCCTTCGAATACTAGTGGTTGCGCCTTTGGCGTAGTATCCGGAGATCGATTCTCACCCATGGCAAAAAATAATAGGTCTGTTTTTCTGTACAGCTTGTCATGGTCTGGGATCTAAAATATAATATGTATTATATCGTTGTTTCTTATACCCACAATAAAAACCTAGAGCTTAGTTGGTGACCCGAGCAATATGTGCAAATTGTCCTAAATCAAAATTCTGTTCCGTAGATTATTGTAGTATATCTTACAAATTTTGTAACACAATGCACGTTTGTTCATGCATGCTATACCTCCGAAGTTTTCCAAGTTTCTCGCTGACGTCGTACACCTACATTCTGCTAACAACTTTGTTTGATACTTGTTAACAACTTACTGAACTAGCTACTTGTTAAGAATCTTCAATTTCAAATAACTTGTAATAATAGATTCCTTATACTTACCTACTACTATACATGGTGGCCGAGTTGGTTAGCCCGGCACGCGGCGAGGTTTGAAATTACGTATTTGCATCTACTTCCCTATGTTATATAACATATATATCAGCATTGTAAGTACAGATTCTGATGAGAGTAAGCAGGATAGACTAGCAAAAATCGCACGGAAACATAGATTTAAGGCGAGGTATGCTCGACAGTGAAATTACGACTAGCAAAAGTCGCACGGAAACAAAATGTCACAAAGCATTTAAATGAAAAAAAAAAAAATAATGTTAAACATTTATAGCAATGTCATAAAATCCGGAAAAAGATAATTTCAGTGCTATTTATTTCTATCGAACATTTTATTTTACGCTTCTTACTGAACAGTTATATCACTAATATTCTCCGGATATTTTTTTACTGTTCGTCTGGAAATAGTCACTTTTTTGAAAAAAGTCTAACTATTGACACAAATTCTGAGCTCACCTGGCCTTAAAAATATTAGGTCCCTGGTTCAAACCCCGGTGTGTACCAATGAGTTATTAATCTACAAAATATGTACATTTATTTAACAACAATAAATAATATATGTGGTGGCCGAGTTGTTTAGACCTTGGACTTAAAAACACACACCAGGGGGTTCGAATCCCGGTGTATACCAATGAGTTTTTAATTTAAAGATGTATGTACATTTGTTTGACAACACCACTATAGTGCCTCGGAGAGCACGTTAAGCTGTCGGTCCCGATTTCACTATACCAACTTGTGAAACTGTTTATAGGTGGGTTATTGAGTCTATTCAAAACATCGCGACGAGCTAGCCACTTGTTCAATGTAGACTCATACCATCGGCTACGAAGAGGTGGGATTAAAAACCCCTCCGCTGGGTACCCTGGGGCCATCCAGGCGGTCTCGGGCGCCGTAAGGCACCCGTGAAGATATATATATATATATGTGTATGTATTTAACAACACCACTATAGTGCCTCGGAGAGCACGTTTTCCTATACCAACTTGTGACACTGTTTATAGATGGGTTATTGAGTCTATCAAAACATCATCGGCGAGCTAGCCACTTGTTCGGTGTAGACTCATAATATCGGCTACGACAAGGTGGGATTAAAAACCCTTAATAATTTATCATCACGGGTTCAGGGTACCCAGATAAATTATTAGTATATTATACCTATTATTACAATCGACTCCGGGGTCTATTATTTAGCTATAGGTTGCTATGTCTGAAACTTTTCTACCAACAGCTTTACGAATATTAGGTTTTAGTTTGTGGGTACCCGGTTTTTCAGGAGATTACTGCATTGTAGTATTTCTTGTCGAGGAAACAGTTCCCTTTCAGAGTGCGGTTACAAAACGGGTGGTTGATTTGACGATAAAGTAGTGAAGATATTAATACACTAGCTGTGCTCGCGACTTCGTCCGCGTGGAATAGTTATTTTTTTATCATATAAACTTTCATCCTCTATTTTATCCCCTTGGGGGTAGAATTTATCAAAATCCTTTCTTAGCGGATGCCTACGTCATAACATCTACCTGCATGCCAAATTTCAGCCCGATCCGTCTAGTGGTTTGGGCTGTGCGTTGATAGATCACTATGTCAGTCAGTCACCTTTGAGTTATATATATTTAGATTATTCTTTAATACATATTTTTTGTGTATCTTGAACCGTTTTCACGGCGCACGCAACGGAAGGCTTCAAAGATGAAATAATTTCTCCCGTTTTTTACACATTTACCACTATATCTTTGCTCCTATTGGTCGTAGCGTGATGTTATATAGCCTATAGCCTTCCTCGATAACTGGACTATCCAACACAAAAAGAATTATTCAATTCGAACCAGTAGTTTCGGAGATTAGCGCGTTCAAACAAACAAACAAACAAACAAACAAACTCTTCAGCTTTATAATATTAGTATAGATATAGTCTCGTAATGCTCATTTCGTAACATTTAGCCGGTATAGTGGGAGCCAACAATATTGTTAAACATAAATTTATTAATCGTTTTATATTTTGATTTTTTGAATTTTATGAACTTTGTTTGCTTACCATCAAGTACATATAAAGTCACATACCGTGCTTAAATAAAATAAAATAAATCTTTGGGTGAGTGCTGAACACAGTAAGGAGCAGAATTGATATCGGAAATCCCTTCAACCCTGCTTGGCGGTCTGAAGTCCGGGAATGCTGAAGTTCACTCCCCTGCCTCCCAATCACCCTCCACCTGCATGGTGAACCCATGGATATCTAAGAACACTGTCTCATTTTATATTGCAAAAACTACCCGTTACCTCAACGTCGCGCGGTTCAATGGAAGTTTACAGAGACCAAATTATATTAGTCGACGTTAGGTTAGGCAGTTCCACTGATACCAAGCTGAGAAATTGTTAGTTAATGGGTTATTGGAGCTATAAACACGTTGATCCTGATCTCGGTTATTAGTTTATATACATATATATATATATATATATATATATATATATATATGCGGGTGACAGTTTTGTGGTCTCGTTTAGATTCGTTAAGATGAAAAATTAAAATTACTGGTTCAATATGCAGTCATTATATAAATCTAACAGACATATTATGACAGACATATCATATTATCCATAGACATATCATATTATCCATAGAAAAAAAAGGGTAATCTAGGTAAACTGGTAACAATAGTAAATATATACTATCTATACTAATATTATCATAAAGCTGAAGAGTTTGTTTCTTTGTTTGGTTGAACGCGCTAATCTTTCATTACACCAGTAATGAAATTGAATTTAAAAAATCTTTGAATGTTTAAGAGCTTATTTATCGCAGATGACTAAAGGCTATTAAACACCACCAATAAGAGCGGAGCATCAATGAACGGGGCAAATATTCCTTTTGAGAGCTTCCGTTGCGTGCGCGCTGGGTAAACATTTAAAGTTACGCAGACGAAATTGCGCGGGTCAGCTAGTAAGTAATAAATAAATAAAATTAGTTAAAAAAATCATAATAAAATATACAAAGAAGGTGTCAATCGGTTAATCCTTAATTGATCATACATATATACTTATTAATCTTTATCGACGTTAAATTCGTCGTATATGTATAATATATGTCTATATAGCTTTTATTAGTATTTCTTATAACTGTATTTGTCTTTATTAACCATTGACAATTCCAATAATACTCTTTTTTAAATTTCAACTCCATCATATTAATTTATTAGCTAATCTATTTCATCCAGAGCTCCGGTTTGAATATTAGATCGTATAATTTTGTTTTTATGGTACAATTTAACATCGCCCGCTTTATTTATTCAAATTTTTGTGAAAACAATGCTGGTGTGGTATTTATGGGCTATAAAAAGGCAATTCCAATGGCGATATTCTGTACAGCTTATAGGCACTTACGGGGTTGGTAATATGACGATTTTTATGATTTGAATATATATATAATACATTTTTAGTGTTTCATTCTTTGAACTAGTGCTTATAATGGGCATTAGAAGATTATAGAGTTAGTATGGGCTACAACAAAAATTAAATTTTCGTAACATAATAATGGAATTGTTTGAAATGTGGTGTTGGAGAAGAATGAAGAAAATCAACTGGACAGAGAAGAAGACGAATAAAGAAGTTATTAATAATTAATAAGCAATATTGAACGAGAGAAGGACATTAATGCAAATAATGAAAAACAGAAGGGGGAAGATGTTTGGGCACTTTAGACGGAATAACGCTTATCTAAAAATAATAATAGAAGGAAACATTGAACAATTGAATAGGTATATATACCTATCTTCTTCTCAATCTTCCTCTTCCCCTTTTTCCTTC
This sequence comes from Monopis laevigella, assembly GCA_947458855.1. Lineage (NCBI taxonomy): Eukaryota > Metazoa > Arthropoda > Insecta > Lepidoptera > Tineidae > Monopis > Monopis laevigella. Next base: position 23,078,848 of record OX381580.1, on the reverse strand, counting down.
AATCTTTTCTAAAATAAAATTATAAACATAGATCAAAGAAGAGAAAATAAGTGTTACTTCGTATAGAGAGTACATTTTGAATGTTGACAGATAATAGGCAGGAGTGGCGATTGCTCCACAGAAAAGAGCTTAGCTCTTAAATTTAAGAAGAGAAAAATAGAATAACAATAATATGTAGGACATTGTACACATTGTCCTAGTCACAAATTAAACTTTGGACTAGTACTATGTGTACCAGAAACAAAGATACATATTATATTTTACTAGCTGAACTTTAACTGTTTCCGCAGCGCACGTAACGTAACGGAAGCTCTCAAAAGGAATCAATTTTTCCCGTTTTTGCAACTTTTTGGAGCTCCGCTCTTATTGGTCATAGCGTGATGTGATATAGCCTATATATAGCCTTCAAAGAATGATTTGATTTAAACGAATTAAGTCTGCCTGTTTGTTTGTTTGTCGGGGCATTACTTAAAAATTACTGGAATGATTTATACTATATAAACTATTAGCTATCAGCTCTGTGGATAAAACAAGGTATAATATATTTTGATATACATACAAAGAGTATGAAGAGGCATACGAGGGCATGGTAGCCATAGTTAACATGTAATTTTAGTAAAAATATTATATATAAAAAAAAAATGCAAATGTTTTTTTTTTAATAAACACGCTTACGAAGTTGCGTGCGGGCACCGACTAGTAATAAATAAAATTAATTAATTTCTGATTATCTCTCAAGTAATAACTATAATGGTGGTTGTCAGATATTCGTCCAACTCATTACTCAGGCACGAGCCTTCAGAAGCCTTGAGAGCCTTCCAAAGGACCTTGTACTCAATTTAAGTGTCACCCTTGATATTAACCTAATTTGTTTACATAAACTTTAAGAGTAATGATCTAGGTTTTTATTAGGTATTATGTATTTTTTATTTATTTATGAAATTATCGTCGCAAGTGTCTTTATATATAAGTGTTTGGAAGTACGGTTGTTTTCCTGAATGATGTGGACTGTAATTTTAGGTTTTAACTGGTAAATCTTCAATGAAATAGTTTGCTTGATAAATATATTGAATTTAATATGATTGAAATTAAATTTATTTTTACAATAAAACTGATAAATTAATATGAACAAAATAGAGATTTCTGCAAACTGTTTCTCTACTATGACTGACTAACAGTGGTATTTTTTGACACCCTTTTTACTTGCTTCCAAAATGTTTGAATTTGAAGTTTCATGATGTTATTTTTCTTTAAGACGAAAAGTATTTTAGACAATAAGTAAATACGTATTTATATACGTGGTGGCCGAGATAGCTACTAGAGGTTCAAACACGCATGTTTACCAATTTCATATACATTTGTTTGACTACACCACTATAGTACCCCAGAAAGTACGTTATGTTGTCGGTCCCAGTTTTATTACATCAACTTGTGAAACTGTTTAAAGATGGATTTTTGACTGGACCATACAAACATCGCGATGAGCTGGCCAGCATCGGCTGAGACGAGGTGAGGATAAAACCCTGCCGCTGGGTACCTATGATATAATTCACGGCACGGGAATATTCGTGTTTCAGCGATTTTTATATTGAGTTTCAACTTTGAAATTGATACCTTTTAAATCATCATAATCAGCCATAGGACGTCCACTGCTGGGCTCTCCTATAGGTTTACAAAATTACCGGTTGGAAGCGACTTGCATCCAGCTAGGGCTTAAGTCCCGGAATTCCGGTTTTAACAAAATTCTGGAATTTCAGTATATTTTGTAATACCGGAATTGGTGAATAAAAACCGGAATTTCGATATCAAAAAAAATATATAATTTTGTCACGGTTTTTGAACGCATTGACGTTCTTGAAATCTCACTACCAACTTACTAGGACTTCTAGGACTTCATGGGTCCTATCGGGAAGCCCATCTACACACCCAACGACGTGCCGATCGATAGAAATCGAAACTCAAATGTATGGGATTTAAAAATTCTCTTTAATCGAGTACTTATACATTTTCCTATACATTTTTAACAATGGAGGCGTCGATCAGTATGCCGATGTAGCTTCCCCTGTATAACATTTTTAAAGAAAGCCTTTAACTCCGGAATTACGGAATTCGGAACTGATTAGCTTAATATTGAAACGCAACACCAGAATAGAAAAATGGTCCGATATTCAATATATCCAACGGAGCACGCAGAACTGATGGACGATGGGGCCGTAAAGTTCTGCCGGTGAGTGGAAACCACGCACCGGCAAGCGCAGCGTAGAACTACAAGGTAGGCCGACGGCCTCATTAAGACCGCAGGAACCTTTTAAATGGTAAACATAATATATGTTATAGAAGACTATTTATCGGTATTTATGTGGGACTTAATACGTAAGTAATTAATATTACTTTGCTCAATCGAAAACAAAAACTAAAGACACTGCTTTTAAAATATATATAAATCTAAGACCACTACGTCACAATAAGAATATGCAAAATAAAAATACACATTCTACCTAAAAAAATGTGAAATTGAATTTTATTTTAATGTCCACAAATATTTTGTAATCAAAATAATAGTGAATTTGGTTTGTTGATTTACGATTTTAAACCTTATTTCTTAGCACTAATCGGCCCGGAATACCTGCCGTTAAGTTGATAAAAATATATTAGATATTTGGATAGCTTTTAAATGACTGACAATTAAACAGCGTCAGTCGTTCCAAGGGTTTTTGTCCAAACTTTTCGTGTAATCGACTCTTTTATGCAAATTAGGGGGCGGTTGGACGTTTTTTTAAATAAATGGCCAACGTTACTCTGTCGAATATAGAGCAAGATAACGTTTAAGGCGGTAATTTGCGAGGAAGCCTCCATCGGCTCCCAAGAGGGTTCCGTTATTGGCCACCAAATTGATTAAAATTCCTGCTGCGTACGAAACCCTGATCTCCGTTTTACAAGACTGTTTAGTTTGTGAAATTAGTTTGTTAATAAACTAAGTCTTTTCGAACTCAAAATGGGACAAACAGAAAAGCAGAACTAACCATTTTAATTTATTACTCTGACTGATAAAGATGTATAAAATTTAGTATGTCTGTCTATGTCTTGATTGTGATATTTGTATGTTTGATAAAATTTGTATGTTTGATAAATTTAATACCGAAGGTTAACATAGAATATACTTATTTTAAAACCAATCCTCATTTCTTTTTCACTGTATAAAAAAATATTCATGTATCCTCATTATGTATTCCTATCTATATTTATTTACGCAATAATAAAGGACCTATACAATATTTTTTTAATATATATCTATCTATTTACGTATGTGTAATAAAGTACCTATAAATACAATATTTATTTATGTATGTATATCTATTATTATTTAATAAAAAAATCTTTATTGCACAAAAGCTTAATACTATTGTACATAGCGAGCCTTAGGCTTAATCTACCAGCTAACCTTTATCCTTGCTGCTTTATCGTTAAATTAACTAACCGTTTCTTAACCGCACCCTGAAAAGAGACTACCACCTCGACAAGAAATCGTCGCAGAAGGCTCCTAGTAAACCCATATACTAAAACCGACTCTTAAATAGATATAACCGTCACTTGACCGTTTTTGCAATTGTATTGATTGATAGTAACGAAACTGGCCGATTGACCTAACAAAGTCAATATCAAATATTTATTTTGTCATTTGACCTTTACACGAATTTAAGTAAAAAAAATGTGTATAATTATAAAGTCAAAGTGTGCACTTGGCCAGGCCGTTCCTCCCAAAGACAAATATTGAAAATATAATAAAAAAAATAAACAGATAGTGAACTTTTAAACTATTGTCCTTGCGGGAGAAAAAAAAACAACCCAACCGAACACACACTACATAACCAACCAGTTTAAGACTAGGTGGTTAGCTGGAAGTTAAATAGACTTTCCTTCCACCTAAAGTACCAAGTGTAACCTCAAACTAACTTACAGGTCAATTACCTATTCACTCTTTACTTAGGTTTTTTTTTCATCTACTCACGTAAATTAAATTCAAACATAAATTTTATTAAAAAAATATTTTAGCACACATTTTTCCACTTTCATTAAAAATCTTTGCACATCTTCCAAGATTTGCATAAAAAGGTTACTGAGTATGAAGCAGAATGACGCTTTGGACAAATTTTCCTTTTTTACAACCTAAGTGTATTAATTAAATTAAATTTGCTTTTTCCAGTTATTTTTAATTATATTTATAAATTAAATAGGTAAAGTAACTACCTATTATTTTGACAGGGACCGCTTCATAGGTCAATTCTAACTTCACCATTTTTTTTTCTAGACAAGTTATAATGTAATATACTTGGTGGCCGAGTTGGTTAGACCTTGGACTAAAAACACTTAGGTCCCTAATTCGAATCCCGGTGTGTACCAATGAGTTTTTAATAAAAACATTATGTACATTTGTTTGACAACACCACTATAGCGCCTCAGAGAGCACGTTAAGCTGTCGGTCCTGGTTTCACTATACCAACTTGTGAAACTGTTTATAAATGATTATTGAATCTATTCAAAACATTGCGACGAGCTAGTCACTTGTTGGGTGTTGACTCATACCATCAACTACGACGAGGTGGGATTAAAACTCCTCCGCTGGGTACCCTGGGGCCGTCTATGCGGTCTCGGGCGCCGAAAGGCACCAGTGATGATATGTATGTATGTAAGTTATAATGTCATGAATTATTGTCTAGGAGTGACTGGTGCGACAATTGTCAAAAAATGACAAGAATTGTCGACTAAAAAAATAATAATAAATCAATATTTTTAATAAAAAAAAATTAAATATCCACTATGTCCCGACTCTGTCCCGGCCCGAAGGTTCCCATAACACTGGCAGCATTACCTCTTTGTACTGCCAGTGATATCCTTTGTTTAAAGAAATATCCGGACCGGGAATCTCCAGTGATCTCATTTAGAAGAGCACATAGCTTTTTGCTGAATTCCTTGGCTTCAGAGCCCCAAACCCCAGTTGTCTCCACAGCAAATGGAACAAATAAATAATCAGATTTTAAATTTTGATATTTTGTATGTTTCGCCTTGGCAGCAGCCGCCCCTGCTGAGCCTACACAGGCTTGAAGATGTGATGCCGCAATGTATCAACACAAGTGACGTCCCAGATAAGGCTTCGCCCTCTCTGCCACGGCACAAGCGTTTGTCTAGGTAAATAATATAATAATATTATATTGTTTACCTAGACAATAATTAACTTTAATTTTACCCAAATAGGTCATATTTAACTTTACTATTATATAACTTTTTGTGTAGACAAGTTAGAATGTCATAAATACTATATATTGTCTAGGTATACAATAAAAGTTAAAATGTATGTACTATCACGGCTGGTCTTAAGGCCTCAAGGTAGTTACGTAGCGGAGGGGTTTTATATACCCATTGCGTCGTAGGCGAAGGTGTTCTGAATTTACAGCTAACAAGTGACGTACAAATCCGTTTTACATTTAGTAGAATAGAAAGTTTCAACTCAACGTCCTTTGCTTTGTAAATGGATCGTATAGCGGAAATGGGGCCCAGCTCCTTTGCGGGTTTCCTTCATCCTATAATCTTGATTCCTTTAAACGAAGCATTAATAGGCATCTTTAGACGACATAATTGATGAAACCTGCCTATTTAAACAGAATTATAAATGGTGTTTGTATTAATTCTTGGACCTGCATACTGCTTTCTATCAGGTGGATGTCACACGCCGCGCTCTCTTATAAAAAAAAGTTCGCCGCGGTATTTGGATAGATTCGGGTTATTGAATCTATCCAAATACCGCGGCGAACTTTTTTATATCCAATATATCCAGTTTAACAAGTAGGTTTAGTGAAACTGGGACCTTCAGATTAACGTGTGTGTCCGAGTTACTATTTTTAACACTTGACCTAAAAACTTTAGTGCATTAAGTCTAAGGACTAACCTACTCGGCTACCACCTATATATAAAAGGTGTAAAAATAGTAATATTCATTGCAGTTTATTTTCTTGCCCAAAAGAAACCAATAGTACCCATCTGCGCGATCGGACGGTTTAATTGATCAATCCAATCGATTTCAATCTGATTACAACCAGATGTCTACAGTGTCACAAGCTGTAATTTAAAAAAAGACCTAACCTATGAGAGGTTAGGTCTTTTTTAAAGTCCCAAGTATTGTAGATGAATTTACATTAGGTAATACTATATAATTCAACTTATATATAATTATAAAATAAAAAATACTATCACGGGTGCCTATTTGGTTCCCGAGAACCGTTTAAACGGCCTCAGGTTACCCAGCGGAGGGATTAACCCGTCCTCATTTCGCCGCAGGGAAATTCGTAGGCAACGCCTAACAAGTGGCGAGCTTGTTGCGTTGTTTATGATGAAATAGCCTCGTTATATAAAGCGGTCACCCATCCCAGACCGGCCTTGTTGTCATCTGCTTAACCTTGTTAGATGACAACAAAGCCAGTCTGGGATGGGTGACCGCTTTATACAACGAGGAAAAAGCGGCCCTAGCCTAGTGGTTAAGTCACTGCGCAACTGATTATATAGTTCAACTTATGTTTGCTTTTTTATATAATCGCTAGGTTGCATTGTGCTAATGGTTTGTCGATTGCAGAGTTTTGCAGAAGATTGCAGCTTTATAGTCCGGAAATTACGGGTACTTACTGTAGAATACGTTATACGCTCGTTATTCGACCACCAGAGCTAGGCTGGTTGATTAGCAGTGTGGCAGAAACTTTTATAGGATGTTTTGTTTTATTAAAGCGCTCTAATTGTCTTAATTCACCTTGGACCTATATATTATTTAGAATTGTTATTATTTTATTAATTATGCTCGATGGCTATGATGGCTATGATTCAAATTTTCAAGTTTTTCACTTTAAAGAACAAAGACTTTTATTTCTTATCAAGTTTTTTCTTATACCCCAGTTTAAGATGACATTTTATTTTAAAAATGTTTTGTAAATTATCATACTCCTATGTTCCAAATTTTAGCTTTCTAGTATTGGCTGTGCATTTATAGCCAGACAGAACAAACGATTTTTATAGATATTATATTCACTTAGGACTTTGTATCTACTTGGTGGTGAGCAGACCTAATAAGTCCATGAATAGGGTCAATCAATAATTATTCTTAAACAACATTCCTACTATGCCTTATTATTTATTGGCCTTATTCATTAAAACTTATTGAGTCCTTTAAGAACACTTTAGTTATAGAAGGTTTTGTCTCTTTTACGCATATTCATCTTTGTTGCTAAAAAAAAAGAGAAAAAACCTTCTATAACTAAAGTGTTCTTTAAGGACTCAATAATAGGTTTTTATGAATACCGGTGTATTTCTTAAATTTATTTTAACATACTTATTGTTTAATTTGCCCCAAAGGTTTGGCTGGTAGATAATGCGGCATTTGTACTTTTGTGCAATAAAGTTTTTAAATAAATAGAATAATGTTTTAGAGTAAATCATCTCTATAATAATATTTGTAAAGACGAAGTAACGGTGATTCAGGCTGAAAACTTAAGGTCATAAGTTTGTGTCGCCGTTCTAGAACGTTATTAATTACGTCATCTATGAATACTTCAGGCTTTAATTAAAACTCGCCTTTCAAACAGATTTTATATCTCCCCTGCTGGAAACACTTGTAGTGAGTTTAATAAATTATCTGACTATGCCTTAATTACAGTTGAGTTTTGGTATATTTTTGAAATAGCAATGGTCTGTATTGCATTTTTTGTAGCGTCCTTCGTCTGCCCTGCATTTTGAATTTAATTTTACGCGGACTGATTATGGAGAACTTTTTACAGCGATATAAAGTAGTACATATAGCTACCGAACCAGACTTAAGTGAAAATTTTTATACAAATCAGTTCAACCTTCATGTAGTTATTAAGTAACATGCTATTTTGTAAATTCAAATTTAGGTATAAATAAAAAATTAAATAATAATAACATGTAGGATAATTTACACATATTGCTCCATATGTGTACCAGAAACAATGATATAATACATGTTATATTTTATAACCATGACCAGACCATGACAAACTGTACAGAAAAAAACCTACTATTTTTTTTTGCCATGGGTGGAAATCGATCCCACGACCTCCGGATACAACGGCAAAGGCGCAACCACTGGCCTATGGAGGCTATCATAACAATAATATAAATAACAATATCACACATATCGCCCCTATTTAAAAACTATACTCTAGGCATAGTTGGGCTATAACCAAATATAGATAATTTTTAAAGCAATTTTTAATCACAGTATGTGCCTCATGTTATAAATGTATGGCCTTATTCATAAAAACTTATTGAGTCCTTAAAAAACATTTTAGTTATGGAAGGTTTTGTCTCTTTTTATTAGCAACAAAAAATATTATGCGTAAAAGAGAGAAAACCATCTATAACTAAAGTACAAGTGTCAAATAATAAAAACGACCAAGTCTATAAATAGAGACGCCTAAGTATTTTATCAAGATATAAAGTTTCACATTACCACCTACTAACTTAACAAACATATTGCTCTAATAAAGCCGTTATATAACTAACAACAAAGTTGGTAGTATATGAGCTTTATTATAGAGTTAATAGCAGAAGGTAGCGGCTCCTTGCTAACTCCGGTACAACTTCTGACATAAATAGCGTTTGAGATCATTTTCATCACCTGCGACTTGAATAATGTTATTTTCATCATCATTAGCTAATATTTGATCACAATTTAATCTTTATATATTCGAGATTGTTCATAGCTAAGAAAAAAAAACTCATCATACTACTTACCGAAAAGGACAGAACAACATCCAGGTTATAATATAAATGTTATATTCTGTTATAAAATAAAAACAAAATATAGTTTTTCTCGTGGACTCTATCATTTTCTTTAGTAATTTAGAAAAAAATAAATGTTAAAAATACCCACCACGGGTATTTTTTTGCTCTTATTTTCCCTCGGTATTGTCCAATAATAACAAATATACATCGATAAGAGTTACAGAGTTACCGAATGTAAATTATGTAAAATATCTACCTAATATACCTATTTTGTATTACCAAAAATTCTTAATAATATTGCGAGATATTAAAGTTTACAAAAAAACCTGGAAAAAGTACTTTATCTGTACTCCTCATACATTTTCATCGAAGAAAAAAAAAAACTATTTCGTACAGCTAAAAGTTTTAAGGTGTTTTTTAATATTAGAGTAAAGCTAACTTAAAAATATCAAACCAAATAACTTTATCATTCTCCAACCCTTTGACTAACAAAACAAAACTATTTCAATTAAATTAAACATCCCGACCACCAGTCAAGATTCTGACACAACATCAGTAAAACAATGTGCTCCAAGTCCCAAATCCTCATCACAATTGGTTGGTGGAATACAATTGGTTAGTGGAATACCGTCGTCACTTGCTTTGATACAATACCTAAGGCCCTGGTTGTATTAACTAACTCTGCCATGAATTTTAGAGAGGAATTTTCCATTTTCCCTAAGGACACCTATTTGTTTCTTATAAAATTGTGTATAGAGCCCGCAGGTATCTGTTCGTGGCAAGGTTATCATTGGATTCATTTTATAGACCATGTTTTAACAGCGTTTGTAACGTTGTATCCGGAGGGCGTGGGTTCGATTCTCACTCTTGGCAAAAAAAAAAAAAATATTATAAACAGAGTCGGCATTTGGTCAATCTTGCCTAATGGAAAGCAATGATGAGGTCGAAGAAATATCACGCTTACTATGTAAAACTACCGCCTCGACAGGAAATCCATGCAGTAATCCCCCAAAAACCGGTAAACTCACAGACTAAAACTGAAACAAGGCTAGGTCACTTGACGCTTTTGCATTTATATAGTGAAGATATAGATAAGAGGCTTTCCTCCCACCTAAAAAAAATACGTTTTTCTGTACAGATAGCTTTGGTCTCAGTGTTTCTAAAATATGTATAAATATAACCATAGTGGCCTACGTTTTTGTCTGATTTTTATATAAGGAACTGTGTTTGACCTTAATCTTGCCTGGTACAAGCATCGATGAGCTTGAATGGAGAGCATATTTTATAATTGCCTAATAACTCCTTTCCTAGATACATCCAGATTGTAAGTGTCTGGAAACACAAAAAGAATAATTATTATTATAAGTAAGAGAAGCTAACAAAATAAAAAAATATTAAATTTTAAAAGGTTTTGTAACCCGATTTCAGCGCTGAATGCTGAGAATTTTCTGTGCTACGTGATAGAAATACTATATTGAATTTTATTATAAAAAATAGTTGGTAAATGGAACTAAGATTTGACTAGTTTGCCATTTACACTTTATTAAGGCTTTTGAGTCCACTACATATTACTACATGGTGATATTAAACAGCAATGTTTAATTCGACCTTATCAATGGACTCTATAGTATAGGCCTGCTGTTCACCAGGTAGATAGAGGGTCCGCGCTTTATCATAGAGGCGCCTTTATTTTTAAGTAATTGACTTAAAAATAAAAGCTCCATAAAGCGATTTATTTTAGCTTTTTATCCATTTATGTCTTGTTACCACCGCCCATACAGATGCAAAAGCCGTAAAGTGACCTAGTCATGTTTAGATTTTAGTCTGTGGGTACACCGGTTTTCAGGAAACTACCGGATCGAGTTCTTGTCAATATACTCATAATGCAATTCATCATTGTCGCCCCCAATTCGTAATCGCATCATTTAGCGGGCATAGTGGGAGCAATCAATATTGTTTAAGAACAATTATTGATTGACCCCATTCATTTTTGCGTTGTAGGAAGCTCACCACCAGGTAAATACAAAGTCACATGCTCCAATAAAAAAATCATTTAACGTGGCAGAACTTAGAGTGAATCTTTTTCCAGATCTAATTTCCATCATTTACTAGTCCTACTTCTTCTAGTCGCTACACTCTGACGGAGCAGTCGTGGGAATCACTTGTATCTGGTGGCAAGCTTCAAAACCAAAAAGGAACAATAGACGATCTATTACAAGAATGTACCAGGAGAGCAGTCAGAGAGGAATGGCTCTGACTGGATGGATGGAATCATCTCTGACTGCTGCTCTCCTGGTACATTTGTGTAATCCCTCCATGGCTGCTTTGATTTGGTCAGTCCACCTCATAGGTAGTCCTGCTACTACTGTAGATATATACTGTTAAGTACATTTAGGGTTCAAATATTTGTCTGAATGCATGTACGACGATAAAAAAATGGGAAAGGGTCTATTAATATATCTGTGCCCATATTTAAACAGGTATTAAGGATTAAACAACTCCATTACCAACACATGTGTTATAGAAATCATTGAAGAAATAATTTAAAAAAGGTCGAAAAATTACATTTTACTTAGTTAATTCCTAATACATATTTGTGTGAAAGAAATGTGAAACACAGATATTTCGTATTCAAGAGAATTTCTTATTTAGGGAAAACACTAGTTTTTTTTCTTTATTTATTTACAGAAAGGATGTATATTAAATAATTAATAGACAATGAGTGATATAATATATCACTATCACTCGTACTAGTATATATTCTATACTCGTACTATGTTTTTTTTATTGGAGTAGAACAATTAAGTAGTTAAATTAAAAATATTTTTTGAATACATAGGAATTTAGTTATTTGGTATTAGTTCCCAACCTTAAAAAAAAGTATTAATAGTTACGCTTTCTATGCGGTAATGATTGGTAACTCCTTCTCTCCGTGTAATTCCGCCGGCATTATTTCCCAGAACTCCATTGTTTCACGTAATGGAGATACATATTGCATTTGCTTTCTGAATACTAATCGCAAGATGAAATCAAAATGCACTGTAAAATTAATCCTATGTTGGGGAAGCTTTCTACAAATGTCTTAGCTTTTTATAGGTTAATACTATAAGAAAATAATAAATCAAGATATAAGATTATGTAAATTATTAAACAAAACCAAATGATATTTTTGAAAAATGTATAATAATGAATTATACATTTAACGGGAACTGGCGTATTTATAAAGTATTAAATATCCCATCTTCAATAATAATAATTATATGGTGAACAATTTACACATATTGCTTTGGTCACAACCTAGTGGTTGCGCTTTTGGAGTTGTATCCGGAGGCCGTGGGTTCGAATCCCACCCATGGCAAAAATATATAAGTACGTTTTTCTGTACAGTTTGTCATGGTCTGGGTGTATAAAATGTAATATATATTTTCATAAATTCCTTCAATTTAATCAGGATAATCTTATATTTAAATTTATAAAGATAAATGCAATGAAAAAAATCCTGGTAGGCGGGACTTAAACCAACGACCCTCGCTATATTTTATATAATATGTACCTAACACATGTAATATATATATAATACCTATTTTGACTTCACATCGATATTTCATGATTTATTATTTTTATGACGTTAGGTGTAGGTTCTATTTTAAAGCTTACCGTTTGTTGGATTAAATAATAATAATAAATAAATAATAATAAAACGTTAGGTGTAGGTTCTATTTTAAAGCTTACCGTTTGTTGGATTAAATAATAATATTATTATTATTTAATCCAACAAACGGTAAGCTTTAAAATAGAACCTACACCTAACGTCATAAAAATAATAAATCATGAAATATCGATGTGAAGTCAAAATAGGTATTCAATGAAATAGAGTATTCCTATACAGTGAAAGATCTGTATAGATATCTACTCTATTCAGGGCGTTTCGATATCAAATGGTTCTAATGGGCATTTTGACAGCACGATGACGCCATCTATTCGATCGTTTTCAATTTCCACACGTCCCTAGAGCGTTTCCTGATACTTCTGAATGAAAGTTTAATATTAAAAATTTAAATTGACTATAATTTATTAAAGTGTTCTTTTGTTTGGTTTTATTTTCCACTGCACGCAACTTCGTGTGCTGTTATTTATTAATATTTATTATAAACAAAAATCCGCGCCACAACCGTCATAGAGTATACGCGTTACGGGGCGTAATGAGGTTTCTAAATAAATTTAAAAAAAAAAACTTTTTCATTATGTCTAATGTGATATCTCTATAACTTTGCGTTGAGTTAACTAACATTTGTATTAGAATAGTCCAGCGCCCCAAACGGAAATTTTGAGAACTAAAAATGCGAGCGTGTGATTAGTTATAATGTAGTAAAGTTAACGCGAGGGTAAACGTTAAAAAAAAACTCATACTAGGGCTACTGTGGGTTAGATTTCTATGAAATAAACATAATCAAAGCTTGCAATCCAATGGATTTTACGAGCGCACAAACTACCAAATAGTCTGTCTATTACAAATTTACAAACAAAACAATGAAAAACAAATTTATTCTATTAAGCACTTATTTCTCACGTTTTACAATACTTTTTTTTGCAAATAAACTTGCAAAATGTACAGATATAGAGAGTCTACCATTTTATTATATTTATAAATAAAACTGACTATAGGTACAGCTACAGCTTGTAGCAGCTAGATACAGCTTGAGTTATTAAAACGTTTATTTTATGTGGAACGTCTTCACTATTCAATTACTCGAAGAGCTTCTATGCCGAAGGCAGATAATAACGAATTTAAGATTTCCGAAGGCGCTCCAGCATTATTCGGTTAGTTTTATATTTTTATGTCATTATAGTGATGAAGGTCCTATTTAAAGGGTCCTAGAAAATATTAGTTCAATTATTGGTTTTGATGAAATGTTAAGAAACATTTTGATGAAAGCATCAAATTCATCGTTACCACCGCCCATACAGATGCAAAAACCGGCAAGTGACCTAGTCATGTTTCGGTTTTAGGTGGGTTCACCGGTGTTCAGGAGATTACTGCATCGATTTCTTGTCGAGGTGGTAGTCTCCTTTTAGGGTCCGGTTACGAATTGTTCGGTTGAATTGACGATAAGGCAGCGAATATATTAAAATATACTAGTAATGCAATTTGTCGCCACTCATTTCTTAATCGCATCATTTAGCCGGCAGCGATGGTTTAGTGGGAGCGATCAATTTTGTTTCAGAACAATTATTGATCGACCCCATTCATGGACTGCTCACCACCACGTAGATACAAATTCACATGCCTTGCTCCAAAAAAAAAAAAAACTATTTGATCGGGACCGCATCTGTTGTTGTGTTGTTGTTTTACATTAAAGTCTAGTGGTTGCGCCTTTGGCGTTTTATCCGAATGTTGTAAGTTCGGTTCGCACTCTTTTCAAATCAATATAAGAACGTTTTTCTGCGCAGTTTACTATAGTCTGGGTGTTTATTAACTATATATATATATTAGTATCGTTGCTCTTGGCACACATAGTACAATAAGCCTAGAGCTTAGTTTGTACCATAGCTATATGTGTAAAAAGTGTCCTACATATACTAGATATATTTTTATTTAAAAAATTTAAGATAGAATGCAATGAAAAATTTCCTGTTTGACTCGAACCAACGACCCCTTTTTTCGCGGCAAGGTACTTAACCACTGAGCCAACCAGAGGCTCTACCATAGGTTTGCGCATTGTAGAAACGTAACGTATTAATTTACGTATACGTGAGCAACAACCAATAGGAGCAAGGCATGTGCTCCAATAAAATAAAAAAAAACATTTGATCGTGTAGTGGTTGTGATTTTAGCGCGTTGTATCCGGAGGTTCGATTCCCACTTGTGGCATAACAATATTAGTACGTTTTTCTGTATAGTTTGCCACGTTGTGGTGTGTTTTAAAATAGTATATGTATCGTACACATAGTACTAGATATACGTTATTAGAACCTATTTAATAATAATAATATAGCTATTAATTTCCAACACCAGTTTATATTATTTACAAATATTTAATTCATAAAATATAATATAAAACAAATAATATTAAAACGTTAAAAATATTTTTATTGCACTATTCAAGTTAAAACTAAGATACCTAACAATAAAAATAGAATATTAGAACCTACAACTGTGTAATATGTTCTACATATTATATTTACGACTATTATTATATGACGTAACCAAAAAAGAAAACTCACTTGAGAAATAAAATACTTATACTTAGCGATATTTTGTAATAAACATTTTAGCTTTTTATATACTTGATCACCTATACAAAAATATAAGACCGTTATTATTTTCACTTTGTTTTTTCGGTAAACGTTATAAATTTTGTTTACGTTTCGTAAACATATTTCTTTATATATCATAAATATATTTTTATCTTTTGTTTCAGAAGTTAACGTGCTTCTATCAAGGATCTGTCACCGGGTTACAGAGAAGCATACTTGCCCCTGTACTACTGTATCTGCACTTCTGCCACTAGATTGCTGACTGTGTTTGGCATAAAGTGGACCTGACCAATCAGCCATGTCTCGCAGTAGAGCGGCCGAGGGATAGCATGCACACAGTAGCCACGGCGGCCTAATGGCGCTAGTGCGCCGCATTTTAGGTGACGCCCAGGTAAATAATGTACTTTATTAAATTTAAACTTCGTCAAATTGTATCTGAGCGTTTCTCAAATGCAAGTTACATTAAACAAAATGCCACTTGCATTTTAGAAACCTGAATTCTGCACCTTGTGGCGATATAGATCTTCAGTTACAAGTGAGTTTCAAAATTTTATTATTACTATGGTTCATAAAATAATAAACAAGGTTTAAAAATAACTAAAAATATAAAATTGCTGCTACTTTTACTAAAGCTGTAGATCTGCTCCAGTTCGTATGCACCTCATTATGTATATAAACTACATAAGTAGGGGGTAATCTCTGAATCTACTAAACCAATTTTGAAAATTATTTTAGTGTTGGATAGTTTATTTATTGAGGAAGGCTATAGGCTATATAACATCACGCTACGACGACAGGAGCGATGCATCAATGAAAAATGTTGTAAAAACGGGGAAAATCTGTTCCTTTTGAGAGCCCCCGTTGCGTGCGCTGCGTAAACGGGTTAAGTTACGCAGACGAAGAGCGCGTGTCAGCTAGTATATTATAAAGTAATTTCAGGTGAATATTTTTAAGCTAATTTAAATCATGAAGGAAATGAATAGAAAACTAAGTACAGTACACATATTATATAGAGATAGACAAAAGCAATTGTAATAGTCTGTTGCACAAAGTATTTCGCAAAGTACGTCATTATTCTTGTTTCTCTTCTTCTTTGCATTTATTTGCATTCTTACAGCTACATTCAGTTGCCCCCTGAAGGTGTGAGGTGCTATAAAATTAGAAATAAGTTTCTTTTTTAAATAGAATACGACATGAGACTTTGAAATTATATATTTATTTACTAGGTAACATATATGCTTAACACTAGTTTAAAAGTTACTTTGGGTAGACCCCTTCTAGGTATATAAAATACCTGCGCCGGTAGACCGCGCTCTTTTATTTTTATTAATACCTAATAACAAAAGTGCATGCGCATGCTTTAAACAATTATACCTATATGAGGTAGCATTGAAGTGTATAAAATATGTTCTTCTATATGTGTCTATTAGAACGAATGCGTGTATGCTACAAGCTGTTTGTATCTATATCTTATCGACTTTATATCTATGTGGTAGAAGGATATTCTACAAATGAATTGGATATCAACTGGATATAAAAGGTTAGCATTTGACATATTTTGTACGAAAATATGTCAAATTTTAACTTTGATATTATTAATTTATATGTTAAGCAGACTTAAGTTACTTGTAACGAAGTGTTTCTCTTAGCTTTGTTTTTTGGATATTCATTTACTAAAGATGAATTATAATGTCATTAGTTAAAAAAAATCAACACACGCAATTGCTTACGTATATACCGAAACAATTTTGTGTATAATTCTTTATATTTCAACTCAGATTGAAACATTTTACTTAATGACAGACTCTGAAATCGAGCAACCAGCCCGAAAATGGTCCCATTAGACACGCAGACCTAAACGACTATTATATCAAACTGTGGCATAAGAATTAACGAAATTGGGGGATCACTTTAGATTAATAGTTGTAGATAAGCTACGTACAGTTACTGAAAGATATAATATATTGGTATAAATATATGTTCCTAACAGGACCCTTTTCATCAAGTATATTACACAAAAACTTTTATATACTTGGTGGCCGTTAAAGAAGAGGACATTAACATGTCGGTCCCAGTTTAAATATGCAAACTTTTGAAACTGTTAATAAAAGGTATTGAATAGGAATAGGTATTGTAGCTATCCAAACCGCGACCAGCAAGCCACTTTTCGGTGTAGACTCAGAAGCTAAGTAACTGATATTGCCTAATCCCATGCGCCGGCGCCGTTAGGCGTGATGGTACTTTTTTTAGTCAACTTAATCTTATTAGGTACATTGCCCGGTCCCACCAGATTCCTGTATAATATATAATTAATTATGTATAAGTAATATTTGTTTACATACTCCGTGTTAGATAACTAAAGTCGTATTTTTAATTAGACGAAGTCAACTGACAGCGGCTAATGTCATTTTGTGAAATAATGTTGCCATGTTAAATGTAATAGTGATGCGTTCTGTTTTCGTTCAATCACAGGAATTAATGATTATATGAATGTGTACATCGTTAATCTTATCTTACTATACAAAAAAGAAACTATTTATACTTTTACTTTACTGTATAAAAGTAGGTCGATATCTACTGGTATGAATCGCTGCCTACAATGTCTTGGACTAAACCAAGAATACAAGAGTGGCTAACGAGTAAAAATATCCCATTCGAGGCAAAAATGGTTAAAGCTATTCTTATAGACATTGTACGGCAGCACAAACAAGAACACTGCGACAAGTATGCTGTGGACGAGATGGCAGCGGAGCATGGTATTATTGTTTTACGTCTGCCCCCATACCACTGTGAGCTTAATCCCATTGAGCTGGTTTGGGCGCAGGCTAAAAGATATGTTGCAAGAAATAACAAAATGTTTAAAATGACAGAAGTAAAAAATCTTTTCGAAGAAGGACTTAAACATGTAACCGCTGAAAAATGGAGTAGCAGCGTGGCTCATATGATAAAAGAAGAAGACAAAATGTATAATCTAGACCACATGATCGACAGTGTTTCAGACAGGTTAATAATTAATGTCACCGACAGCGACAGTGATGATTTTATGTCTGATGACGATGAATAAAAACAATTGTAATAAGCGTATTTTTTCATTTTCATTATCATTACACTGCACGTAAGGAGAGGCCATAGCCTCACCACTATCCTGTTGGATGTTGAAGTCTTCGAAGAATTAATCATCTCAGACTTGCAGGTTTTCTCACGATGTTTTCCTGCACCGTTAGAGCACTCTGTAAACGTAGGTACTATACGTAGTCGTCGAAAAGTACGAAAACTCATTGGTACCTAGCATAACATAGCATCACTAGGACTGGAACCCGGTACCCTATATTCCGGCGTACAAACCACTCACCAGGATACCGACGCTATAAAGTAGCATGTTGATAATAATTATAATATGATTGTTTCAATCATTCACTTTGTCACAACACTATTTTTGTTTCATCAAAACCTGACAACCCAGTAAACGTCAGGTGACTTCGTCTAATTTAAAATACGACTTTAGTCTCTGAAACAATTTTCAGTTTCGCTTTTCGCCTAAAGATACCAGAAGTCTAAATTTCGGATCGCCCGAAACTAATGTTCGTGTGCTGTCTGATAGATATTTTACGTTACACCTATAATAGACATATCGGAGATTATTCAATAATCCACAAGTAAAATTTAAAAACCTACTTCGTAGCTAATATCAGAAATATTTTTTGGTGACCAC
Source organism: Monopis laevigella (assembly GCA_947458855.1). Taxonomy (NCBI): domain Eukaryota; kingdom Metazoa; phylum Arthropoda; class Insecta; order Lepidoptera; family Tineidae; genus Monopis; species Monopis laevigella. Next base: position 23,060,091 of record OX381580.1, on the reverse strand, counting down.
CAAAATTCTCAGAAACTGGCTGAAATTTTGGTCCAGTCGAAACTAGCTTTTGTGGCTTTGACAACCTTCTGGTTTCCAAAAGATTTTGTACGGTTGGTAATTGTCCATATTGGAAACGGCCCTTTTCTTGTAAGAACGCACTGGGTACTAGAAATGAAAGTTTCATTTGAAACCCCTTCAGATGGTAAAGCAAGACTGATTTTTTTATTGTAAATATTATGAGTTTATATACTAGATGAGAATTTAAATTAAGAACAAAATTATAAAAATGTGACATAGATAGATGATAATTAAGTTGATTTGAAAATGGTATGAAAAATTTTTATAAAAAAGAGAGCAATTTGTTGGCCGTTTTGCATAAGGCAAAGGCACATATCTTTCATATGTTTTATAGAAGTATAAATGTAACAAATACACAAGTTGATAGACCATTAGCTTTTTATTAGTGGGTATAACCTGTCATCAGAAGCCATACTCTTTCCTTGCACCCGAGTGTCTCCGGGGGTATCGACACATCTACCTTTATTAATGTTATTAGCCACTTATAATATATTACTTATAATAAGGCGTGAATATAGGTAAGGTTGGTCGCTTCGGTGGCACCCTATTATGCCAGATAACGATTAACAGGTTAATGGTACCATCTAACCACCGAGTCGTACACTAGTTGTTATGTAGCGTGCGTCGGGTTGGTAGTAAAGTACAACCAACTTTGATTTAATATGAATTTTACTGATCAAATCGAACAACTTTTGGAACCATGTGGCGCAATTTAAAATAAAACTGCCTTCTCCATACAAACTAGTAATATTAAAATGACCAATTAGTATGGGGAAGCCCATAATTTTTTTCATTTGCGACACATCTTTCCAACATAAAAGTTATTCAATTTGATCAGTAAAGCCTCATATTAGCCTAAAGTACATGTTTTCTAATACACCCTGTTAATATTCTATTTCAAACCAGGCGAAACTACGAAAAATGGTTGACGAGCAAGTGTCAGTGAGCTCCCGTGTGGAAGCTGATGCAGAACCAGAGCCAGCTGATCCCCTCATCACCCCAGCACCCTCAGTCCTGGACCGAGCCGAAGTAGACCGACCACGACCGACTCCTCCCGAACGAAGACCTTTGATGTCAACTATTGATAAGGAAAAAGCGAAAAACGGGGCTTTAAATGGAGATAGAGAAGGAACTATAAGTAGAACCCATAGGCTTTCCATTCGGAATGGAAAGGATAATCCTTTTATAGGTAAGTATTTTTTAATTCGTTTAGGTTTTTTTAAAGTAAAAAAGCGATTAATTTAAACACTTATTTATAAAAACATACTCCAAATAATCTTTAAATGATTTAAATTATTTTTTTAAACTAACAATAATAATTTAAGCACGTATCTATCTAATAGATTGTTAATAAATCTATAGTTTAATACATTTGACGAAGTTATACATTTTTATATTATTTTAAATCTCAGGTATTTAATAGAAGATTTCATCTATACTTCGTAAAATTCTACCTTATCCTATTTTAAGATATTGTTTTAAATTTTAGTAAAAATTTTATTAAATTTAACGTACTACCTCCTTAAAAAATACGATTTAATGTTTAACATTAAAAACAAAAATAATACAATCTTTAATTCCAGACTTCTCCCTAACAGACGATGACAATAAAGAAAACCATCAGAACGGCAAACTAGACTCACCTGTCAAGTGGTCAACACAGAACGGTAGTGACAGTGGAACTTACGCCGAAATAGGTACGACCAGCGGAAACGGTGGAGACAGAAGCGGTCTGGAACCTGCAGACAGTTCTGAAGAAGAAGTCCCACTTCCTGAAGCCACGTCGCCAGGTAGAAGTAGCGATGGACCGGAACCCAGAGCTGATATCACAGCGCAACTTGACGGAGGTAAGCAATTTGTACATCAATTACTTAATTAAAATGACAACGTAAACCTACAAATAAAAAATAATAGAGAAATAGTCATAATGGTTTTGCCTCTTAAGTTCGAACCATAATCTTATGCTCTATATAAGGTTAATCGTTATATCTAGATGTGATTATATGGTATAATTTATTTCATACAATTATTGTGTTGTGAACTTTATAAAGAATAGCCTTCGTAGACTAGTGGTTACGCCTTTGGCGTTGAATCCGGAGGTCGTGGGTTCGATTCCCACCCATGGCAAATAAATATTAGTACGTTTTTCTGTACAGTTTGTCATGGGCTGGGTGTTAATAAAATATAATATGTATTATTTCATTGTTCTGGTACACATAGTACAAGCCTAGAGCTTAGTTTGTGACCATAGCAATTTGTGTAAATTGTCGTACATATTAAAAAAAAACAAAATAAATATTGGCTCACCCACTAACTTTCATTAAAATTTAATACAATTATTTTTGAGTTAAACTGTACAGCAAATTTATAATCTATTAAAAGACGATATTATTTACCTAGAAAGTCTTTCATAACATTATATCTTTTCTTAGGAGAAACAAATGATACGTAAACTATATGAAAAGAAAATTTTAAGCTTTCCATAAAGATAACAGGAAAGGTAATGGATAAAAACCAAAAATCATAAAGTAAATTTAGAATGACTACTGTTTAGACGTTATAAATAAAGGTAAAATCCAAGCAAATTTTATTAATTAAACCCAACTGAAATACTACAAGCTATCAAACAAAAACTTCAATGAAAATACGAATTTAATGAAACCAAAAACTAAGCAAAAAATACCACAAACTCTGAAAGCACTTCACAGAAATTTTAAATCAAAAAATATCATGTAGAGCTGCAAAATGATTCAAAAGCTCCAGAAGATAAAACAAGCGATGAGCTTTCGTCGAGCGAGTTCAATGCTTGTTTTCATCTCGACGTAGTAATCCTCGGATAATAGTTTGTAACTGCGCTGGCCATATTGTTTGTTTCGCTGATAAACTCAACTTTCGTCGTACCTACTCACTTAGTTATTCTTCAGTGTTCATGTTACGAAATGAGTGGGTTGGGTTTATCGATTGGGCTTCTTTTCTGTTTACTTACCTGAATTTTTGTAAAAATATTCTGGTGTTTTTTTGCCAAATTCAATTTTGAGTTTTGAACTAATTAATCTATACTCTTCCAAATATTATGAAGTTGTATAGTATGTTTGAACGTATTAATCTTAGAAATGGTTCCTATTTCGAAACTAATTAAAAAATATTAATATAGATACATTCCGGAAGGCTATATAACATTAGGGTTTGACCAATTGGTGAAGAGCAGTGACCACTAACATCAACCAATAGGGAATATGCATGTTTTTCTTTTATTTCTTTGATAGAATAACTACATTAGACCCTAAAAACAAATATTAAACATTTTTTAAAGGGTAATAACACAAAAATAAAAGGTTTTAAACTTTATCTGCCACTACCGCATTAAAAAACGGTACATCACTAGCCGCCATTCTGTGACGTTATTCGTGCTCAAAAAGCATATTAGTTTAATATTATTGCACCTCAAAAGTTAGTCAAAAGGTTTGTTTCTAACAAATTATCGTAATAAAGGACAATAAATACCCTAGAAAACAAGAAACTGTAGACTACAGAATACACGTTGACACTTGTTTATACGCGAATGACGTTACATGAAGTGTTTGCTAATATCGGAGCGGTTAGAAATGCGTTCCGTTTCTACAAAAAAATGGATTTTTAAGATCGTATTTATAAAACAAATTTGATAATCAAAATAAAATAGATTACTGTAAATATGTTCAAAGAAGTAATAGGATCATTATATATTAAAATAATAATAATTGGCGTTACAAGCATATTCCCTATTCTGGAAAACTGTATAATACGAGCGACACGCGGGCATGTTTAATATATACGTGGTGGCCGAGTTGGTTAGACACTTAGTTAAAAACACTTAGATCCCGGGTTCGAATCCCGGTATGTACCAATGAGATTTTAATTCGAAGTAACATTTTACAAAATAATAAAATCTGACCCAAATTAAAATAATAATAAAAAAGTAAATATAAAACCCACATGTATTTCAGAATTGAATGATTATTTTTTCTGGTTTAGTTACAAAATCTATCGGTATCGAAAAAATATACCAACATGGGTGCCTTTTTGACTTCCGAGAACTGTTTTAACGGTCTCAGAGTACCCAGCGGATGGATTAACCCGTCCTCATTTCGCCGATGGTATTCGGAAAATATATAGGTATCTAATATTTTCTTAAAAGTTGTCTTTGTTTTTTGAAACCAACGTAATTTAAACTAAAACAAGTTGATTTAACGTCGAAAATAGGTTTTCCAATAAAACCTTGTTCACGTCACATGTTTGCGTTGAGCTCATCGTCGTTGTAGTAATATTCGTTCGCTCACTAATGAGCTAGTTGCCCAAGGGGAGTAAACTCATTTGCCGAGACTGCAGCGCGCTAAGAAACTCCTGCAAAAGAAACTTTGCTGGCCCCAGACTGGTGTAATTTGTCATTAAATTCATTGCGAAAACGTTTAATTAAAATGTTTAACAAAATACTCTTAATTATCTTAAGTACTAGTTTTATGGATAAATATCGTTAATTTAAATATTTAGATTGATCGAATTTTAAATACTTTTTTTAATTATTTTTTATTAGAGCACAGCATGTGATTTTTGTATCTACCTGATGGTAAGCAGAGCTGTAAAGTCCATGAATGGGGTCGGCCAAATTAAAATGTTTAACAAAATACTCTTAATTATCTTAAGTGCTAGTTTTAAGGATAAATATCGTTAATTTAAATATTTAGATTGATCGAATTTTAAATACTTTTTTTAATTATTTTTTATTAGAGCACAGCATGTGATTTTTGTATCTACCTGATGGTAAGCAGAGCTGTAAAGTCCATGAATGGGGTCGGCCAAATTAAAATGTTTAACAAAATACTCTTAATTATCTTAAGTGCTAGTTTTAAGGATAAATATCGTTATTTTAAATATTTAGATTGATCGAATGTTAAATACTTTTTTTAATTATTTTTTATTAGAGCACGGCATGTGATTTTTGTATCTACCTGATGGTAAGCAGAGCTGTAAAGTCCATAAATGGGGTCGGCCAATACATTGTTGTTTAACAATATTGATCGCGTCCACTATGCCGGCTAAATAATCCGGTTATGAAGTGTGCGGCGACAAAGAAATATTAGCATTTCAGTTACACATTAATTGAAAATTTATAAATATAAAAACTGACTATAGGTATTTTATTCTTTGAAATTTTACACCATATATATATTTTTTTCAACCTACAAACACACAAACGCCGCCGTCCCCCCTAACTGCTCCCCCATACAAATTTAACACCCAAACTCCTGGCTACGCCCATGATGTGACTTCGTACTACCTGGTGGTAAACATAATACACATAATAATATGTAATAATAATAAAATAAAATATTTATATCAAAATAAATTGTAATTGTAATTTATGATCAACTAAAATATTTTAGCATTTCCAAATTATATTTCGCCGAAATTGTGAAATTTCACAATCGACTATCAAATTGTTATAAGCTATCTGTTTGTTTAATTTCGGGAAAATCACGAGATTAAGGTGCTCCGTAATTTATCTCGGCTCCCCTAAACAGCTTCCGTTAATGGGAATACCCTCGGCTCCTCAAGTCATTCGTTCCTAAATCAAATTAGTTCCTATCTTATTTTGTAGACTCATAAAATCAGCAGTTTTGGAAAGAACATTTTCGTAGTAATGTCTGTAATAAAAATTCGACGAGCCTTAGGTACGTATTTACGTATGTAGTTAAGTAATTGCAGGCGTAAGCGCAGTAATTAAGAGTCATTTGAATAGAGAGTGACTAGTTGTCGACGTGTCACGTTATACACTTACATTATTTATTTTAATTCTTTATTGAACTCACTAAAATTTTTGTACAAAGGCGAGTAACTATATAAAATACATTAATAATATAAATGCTTAAACTTTACTTGAATTGTGATAATGAGAGATGAGTATTTTTTTTTAAATGGCGAGAGACGAGGACTGTCTGATTCTTAGGGGTGTAATAATACGATAGATTTAAAAACCGTCAAGTGTCGTAATCATATTTCGGTTTTAGTATGTGGATTCACCGGTATTAAAACGCCTACTGCAAGGTGATCACGCGCACTAAGTTCGCTCGCACGCGAATCGTTTTGACGTCATAATGACGTAGTTCAAGCCTAGCGGCTTTAAAAAATCTTAGAAAACGCGTCATAGCGATCGGCGTGCGAGCTAACTTTGGTGCGCGTAATCACCCTGCTGCATTGTTTTTATTGTCCATGTTGTGGTCTTCTTTAGGTTACGGTTACGATACGGGCGCTTGATTTGCGATAACCAGCGAGGATATTAAGGTAAATTCGTCTTAGGCACTGCCCATTTCATTAAACATATAATTTGGCCAGCATAGTGAGAGCGACAACAGTTAAACTATTTATTCTTGGATTTTCTTCATAAATCTTCTTACCATTGGTTAAATACAAGGTGACGTGCCGTGCTCCAATATAAATAGGTGGCACTGTATCCGCCCACTATTTTATGTATCACGTAATTACATCACAAGGTTCTCTGCAACATTGTTCGGCTGTAATATGGTGTGTAGTAAATATAAACCAGTTGGAACCATAATGGATAAAATTTAAATCAGAATTTGTTAGCAAGATTCTATTCAGTTATATTTTTCCTCTCCATTAAGTGCCAAAATCATGCTCAAAATAATGAATAAAATGCTCAAGTATTCCGGACCGTCTCAATCAAAATGTCAGTCGCAGATTCGATCCCCGGAATTTGTACTAATGAGTTTATGCATTAACCTATATTTTCTGTTAATAATAATATCGATATTAATATAGTATAAAAAAACTTCGCCAGCCTGTCTGGCCAGGTCCAAGGTATTGTAAATAATACCACAATTATTAGAGTTTTAAGATATCCATGGATACTCTATTATTATTATTACTATTTTATCTAGTAGGTAGCGTAATTGTTATACCTTCAAAGGCATAATAGGATTACAGTATTTACCTATAAAAAAGTGGGACATTATGATCGAATATGGATTTTTAATATTTTTTTACAGGAGCATCACATACCCATGTGACTCTCTTTCTACCTGATGTCAAGCAGACCTACAAAGTACATGAATGGGATAGAACATTATTGTTTTACTGTGTTTATGCTCCTACTATGCCGGCTAAATGATAAGTTTACAAGATGAGCGGCGATAGAAAGACGAATTTGCATTAGACTAGTATACTTTAAAATGTTTGCAGCTTCATCGTTTTAATTACTCGTTTCTTCGTAGCTGCATCTTTTTGTTTTTTTATATGAAGGACTTTTATAAACAATTAGACCGTGACAGAAAAAACGTACTATTATTATTTTGCCATCAAACCCTCTGGATACAACGCCAATGATGCAACCACTAGTTTACGGAGGTAGTATAGGCGAATATAGTATATTGATGAGTTAAGTGAAAAAGGCGCGTTTTTTTTATAGCCCAATTGGCCCTTACGTAAATAAGCTACTGGCCGAAACTTTTAAATCTTGATATACTTCGGTACACAACAGTCGCGAGTGTACCGCGGTTACGCACGAATGCACGGTCGGGGTCCGCACATTTGTTAAAAATTGCTAGAACACTACCGAGACAATGTAATATATATTTTTATATACTGTACTAGTACTAGTCACTAAAAAATCTAATAGGAAAAAACGTCCTATTTGTTTCACGATGGAACTAGTGGGATTGAGCGATTTTTCAAAGCCTGAAGTCTTTGTTGCATGTGTACAAAGTGCTAAGTAACGTTCGCGATAAGGTGCTCCTTCATTAACCTTTGACTTTAATGGTCTTTTCAAATTGATTACTTTCTTTGTTTATTTTAAACTTGTACAAGAAATAAATCTACTTTGATATTTTTTCTATAAACCTTCATTAGGTGAATTATTTTTAAATATGACTTTTAATTCATTTCATTTCGTTATGTTTTATTTTATAATTTTTAAAATATTCGCTAATTATTTATACACTATTAATAATTTTCGTAGTAGCGAATTATACTTAGAAAGAGACTTTAAAAAAGAAAAAAATCTATAAAATATAAAATACAGATTAAAAAGAGAAGTAATTATCTGCCTTGATGAAGATATCATTTTATACACTGTTGTCCTAATCCTACAACTAACAATACCTATATGAAAAAAAATAAGTATGGAGAATTTACGACGTTAAGTCTGTTCCTTTCGTCATAAAATAATGCCATAAAACATAAGCCGAAATGAGTAAGTAAAATATTTTATAACGCCCCAAATTTTAGCTAAAATGGATTTTTTCATTTAGCCCTAAGTTAGGTGGAGCTATCGTAAATGTAACATAAAATTTACTTTGTAATATACACTAGTCGTTAAGCCTTAATTCCACTATTACGATCTACACAAGAACTATATGTGACTATAGGTTGAAGCTTCTTCTTAAATTTAAGAGCTAGGCTCTTGTCAGTGGAGCAACTGCCACTCCTGCATATTCTCGCCCAACGTCTTGACCTCCCTGTACGAAATGACACTTATTTTCTCTATTACTCGATCTATGTATCTTCTTCTCAACCTTCTTCTTCCTCTTTTTCCCTTAATCTTTCCTTCTATTATTGTTTTTAGATAAGTGTATTTCCGTATCAAGTCTCCAAACATTTTTCCCCTCCAGTTTCCTAATATTTCCAATAACGTTGTTCTCTCATTCTCCATTCTTAATACTTGTTTATTTGTCTTCTTCTCTGTCCAGCTGATACTGAGGTTGACACTAAGACATAAAATTAAATTAGATATAAATAAATTAATACATTAACAGTAAATTATCAGTTAACTTTAGCCACGTAGTCTTATAAACTTCCGCTGATATAGATTTTGACGCGCGATTTAATCGCATCATCTTTCAGCAACTCGACAAGATAATTAATATGTATTTACTAAGCATATCTTTCAAAAACGGCAGCGGTTATTGAACAGATGATCGTTTTTATGTGATGTTTTATATATAAGTCAGGCCGTAGGTCGATATAAAGCAGTATACGTTACGTACGAAAATTTACCTGCGACTAAAAGTAGAATACTACTATGTTACTCCAGCTTAGCATAGATCTTATCTTATCTTATTGGTTTTGGGGTTGACATCAGTCAAAAACACTTCGACCCTTTGGGATCTTTTGTGTGTTCCCCATTCCTATTAACCACAAACCTCAGTATCGTCCCCAAATATGTTGTTGACGTATTTAAGGACATCACTAAGGTCGGTTAGCCTGTAGCTTACTGGATCCGGATAAGCCTGTCATAGGTATTTGATTCTTTGGATGGCCCTAGCGTCACAGTCGCACAGTAGGTGCCGCATGGATTTGGGCTCCTTACCACTTAGGAGTAAGAGATCCCACATCCACAGGTGTTTGTTGGTTGTATAGTGTCCTGAGAACACTCCCACTAGTAGCCTTATTTGACTTCTGTTGAATTTCCATATCTTATCCAGGCCTATTGCCTTCATACCAATGAATTTCTTGGAATGTATTAGGCCTTGCTGCTTTAACCACCATCTTGTGTGTTTGTCCTCAGCAAACTTCTTTAATGCGTTGATTATTGTTATGTTGGGTATGCCTATAAATGGTTCAGGTCCAATTAAGGAAGTTTCTGAACCCATTTTAGCCAGTTGGTCTGCTCTTTCATTGCCTTCGATGCCCATATGTCCCGGAACCCAGGCCAGGTCTTACCCTGTTGTTCCTGTCGATTTTATTCAACAGTTTAACACATTCCAAAACCAGCCCAGATCTGGTCTCATACGAGCTCAGAGCTTTAAGTGCTGCTTGGCTGTCGCTAAGAATATTTATGTTTTCTCTATGTGATCCCATGTCTAGGATCTTTTTTGCAGATACTATTATCGCATACAGTTCTGCTTGGAAAACTATAGGGTAATGTCCCATGCTTACATAAATATCATGACCATTAGCTTAGCATAGATAGGCGCGAGACAATGACTACACGGTGTAGTGTAGAAGCGGATATAGCACGTGTAGCGTCGTACGTAGCATATAAAGCGGCGGCGTTGCAAGTGTAGCGTCGGACGTAGCACGTGTAGCGGTAGGTGTCGAAAGTGTAGCGCTAGACGTAGCAAGTGTAGCGTCAAACGTAGCACATGTAGCAGTGGCGTAGCATGGACTGAGTGACAATCGCTTCTACGGTACCGACACAGTGATGCATATCAACCACATTTTGTTGGATCGCACCTAATTTTGAAAAGAATTAGTCACAAGTATATTTTAGTAGTGACTAATTCTTTTCATAAGTAGTTTGTTATTGTCCGTGCGCAATAGGCGCTATACTAAATTGAGAAGGCGCTGCTACTTCGACGACTGTTCCTTTTGTCCGTTATTAATTACTATAAAAAATATTTTATTTTCATATTGATTTACAAAAATATATGCAATGATAACAGTACTAGTTTAAAAAGGATGAAAGTATTTGTGATAAAAAAATAATAAGTTAGTTTTATTTGTTGATGTATATAAATAGGTAATTTAATTTAAATGTATTTTAGCAATTCAATAGTTTCTTTTTTATTTATTTAAAATATACTTAATAATTGTTTTTATTTTATTTAATTTTGAGGAAACAATCGTCACACCCTCAAGCAATGAATTGCAGGACTAAACAAAACATGCGATTTACAATCATTTTAATATACAAAATTAAATCTTGTAAAAAAAATACTTCTGAGATCTATCAAAGACAGAAGTAATTTTTAAACCCTTTCGGGTTGTTCATTAATAATAAATAATTAACGGATGTTCCCCAGGGTCAGCCTCGCCAGGTGGAAGATCAGACAGGTCTCGCCAAGATGACGTGCCAGCATCGCCAGGGATGCTCACTGCAACACAACTTGCTCGGCGATTGAGAATCGAGAACGATAGACTTCAGGTAGATATAAATCATGGCATACCTATTAATACTTATGTCAAAGTATAAGATGTTTGTTATTGAATCAGTCAAAAACGACTAAACTCATTGGTATGAAATTTTGGATACAGATAGGGTAATATCTGGTAAACTGGTATCTGGTAAAGTGAATTACTGGAATGTATAGATAAATATACATAACCAGTTAATGTATAATTACTATTTATCAAATTAAAACTACAAGGACATAGAAATGGGCACTTGATTTGACGATAAAGCAGCGAGGATAACAAAGTTGACTCGCAATGCGAATTCGTCTTTGTCCGTAAACGCATGATTTAGCCGGCATAGTGGGAGAGATAAATGCTGTCAAACAATTTACTATGGACCGATCCCATTCATAAACTATGTAGGTTAACATCAGGTAGATAAAAAGTCACATGCCGTGCTCCTATAAAAAATGAATAAATGAATGAAAAAATATTTATTGCACAAAAGCTTAACACTGTTTGTACATAAGCGAGCTTTATGTCTTATATAAACTAAAAAACTAAAACTAAACTTGTATTTTTTCTAATAAATAATATCTATCAGATATCTAATTGACAATTATTACAATATATACGTGGTGGCCGAGTTGGTTAGGCCTTGGACTTAAAAACACTTAGGTCCCTGGTTCGAATCCCGATGTGTACCAATGTGTTTTTAATTCAAAAATTTATGTACATTTGTTTGAAGCATGGGATGTAATTAATGTGTCAGAGATTGTAAGAGCGATTAGAAGCTTGAAATGTGGTAAGGCAGCGGGAATTGATAAGGTACTACCCGAAATGATCAAATATGGAGGGCACAAACTCTGGAGCGCTTTCCATTTGTTGTGCAACTTATGCTGGCATATGGGAAGAGTTCCAGAGGACTGGAGGGGCGCAAGTGATCGTTCCCTTGTACAAAGGCAAGGGGTCCAGATTAGACTGCGCCAACTACAGAGCCATAAGTTTGATCAGTTTGGGAAGCAAAGTGTATGGAAAGATTCTCTCGAGAAGAATGGAAATGATGACTGAAGGATTACTTTGGGAGGCTCAAGGAGGCTTTAGATCTGGTAGGGGATGCACGGATCAAATCTTCTCCCTCCGTAACATCACAGAGAAGTTCCTGGCCGTAAACCAGAAAGTTTTCTGTGCTTTTATGGATTTGGAGAAGGCGTTTGACAGAGTTGTAAGAAAGGAGCTGTGGGACATTTTGCCTGATTATGGTATTGATGACAGTCTCATGCTGGCTGTACAATCCTTATACAAGAATTGTACAACAATCGTACGAGTGGATGGCATGCTATCTCCCTGCTTCAATATCAATATTGGCGTCAAACAGGGATGTGTGATGTCCACCAGACTGTTCATCATATACCTAGACAAATGCCTGCAGAGACTGAAAGAAAATAGATGTGGGATCAAAATGGGTGATAAGTTGATTAATACACTATTGTATGCAGATGATGCTGTACTTATTGCATCATCTCAGCAAGAGCTTCAATCACTTGTCACAGATATGAAAGATGGATGTGCTGAAAGAGGTCTCCGAATAAATGCGGGAAAATCTAAGGTGTTAATATTTGAAAGAAACGAGAAAACGAATGCGACGATCATGGTTGATAATGTGAATCTAGAACAAGTGTCTGAATTTATATATCTGGGTAGTGTATTCACTAGGGATGGTAGATATGGAAAAGACATTGAAAGGAGAGCGAATGCAGGCAATAGTGTCAATGGCGCACTGCGTTATTTGGTGGGTAGTTCAAATATTAATACAAAAGCAAGACTAGCCATTCATAATGCAGTGCTTGTCCCAACACTATTGTATGGGAGTCAGACTTGGGTATGTCAGGAGAAGGATGAAAGTAGAATAAAATAAAATAACAGACCGGATCCGCAATGAGGTAATTCGGGAACGAGTGGGACTGAATGAAAGTATAGGCATAAAAATGAGGAAGGGCATGCTCCGCTGGTTTGGGCATGTAGAAAGAATGAGTGATGAAAGAATGACGAACCAGATATATAAAAGTAAGGTGAAGGGTAAACGTGGCCGTGGGAGACCAAGACACACTTACCATGATCAGATTGAAAAGGTTCTAAAATATGGTGCAGTTAAAAGTCTCCGAAATCGGCGTGCATGTATGCGAAGAGTTATGACTGTGGACGAGGCAAAAGAAGAATGTAGAGATAGAGACAAGTGGCGCTCGGTTGTCTCTGCCTACCCCGTAAGGGACCTGGCGTGAAGATAAATAAATAAATAAATAAATTTGTTTGACAACACCACTATAGTGCCTCGGAGAGCACGTTAAGCTGTCGGTCCCGGTTTCACTATACCAACTTGTGTAACTGTTTATAGATGTGTTATTGAGTCTATTCAAAAACATCGCGACGAGCTAGCCACTTGTTCGATGTAAAATCATACCATCGGCTTGACGAGGAGGGATTAAAACCCCTTCGCTGGGTACCTTGGGGCCGTCTAGGCGGTCTCGGGCGCCGTAAGGCACCCGTGATGATACATACACACATACCTATAAGTAAATAATCGGCAAACAACTTGAAAACAACCAAGCGTAGTGAGGGTAACTTTGCGCAGTAATTTGCTAACGAAATAAAATAGATTTATTACAAACAATGTTGTCATTCCATATATTCGAAAAGGACGACTTAGTTTGCCTTTAAGTGCATATATATAATAAACTTTTAGCGGGCAGTAATGAGTTTTTAATCCTCTTTATAAGTGCGCCGCAATTATCTTAACCGCGCACGTTTTGAATTTGGAACATCTTAGTGTTCAATGCCAAAAAAATCGAACGCAAAATATGAGGCGCCTTTTATTTTCTCATAGAGGGTATGAAAAGTAGAGTGTATCACTCGGGCGCAAAATATATTTTTGGCTCGGGCGACGTACTTTGAATCTCTCGCTACGTTCAGGATTCTACTAAAGAATCCCTTACACTTCGCTCTGGATTCAAAAAAGCGCCCTCGCCGTAAAATTAATATTTTGATCCCTTAATATATAATCTACTATTGACGAGCAATGATAAAGTTAAAGAATTATAGTTAATTTTTTATTATTTTAAGGCCCTATTTACTAAATAGCTTAATCAAATTATGGACATTCTTTCAATGGCTAGAATCTAGTACTTACTACGATCCATCACACCAAAATTCTTCTTCTTCCTCTTTCAAATTGTAATTGTATTTAAATTACATGTTTTTGTTAAAGGCGGAACTGACAAGAGTTCGAAGGTTATTGGTGGCAGCTGCAGAACGTGGAGAAGCAGGAAACTCTCTACTGGAACGAGGAGACAAGACTGGTGCATCCGAGGAGTCACCACCTCTAGATCCTCAGCAGTTGGAAAAGGAACTTCTGCTGGCACGAGAAGCTGTTAATTGTGAGTAACAAATATTATAAAATCGATATTATGTAATTTAGCTTTAAAGAAAAAGGACTGAAGATTAAACATTTCAGGAATATTAAATTGTGCGTATATGGACATTTAACTCATTTTGGATATAAAGGATATTAGAAGATGGAGGTCAACTATTAGATTTTTTATATGATGTGATAGTTTTTTTTATAAAACTACATGGTATTTACCTACTAATAAATTCAGTTATTCATAAATAGAGTTTAAGACTTAACCTAAACACAGTTATAATTAATGCATTAAATAAATAAATAAAGCAATAAATAAATAAAAGCAATAATAAATAAATATTGTACCTATAATACTGGAATGGGGATCTCTGTAGTACAAGCATTAGCCTAGTTCAGACTCTAGAAGAAACTACTGTAATTAAGTAAATTTGTAAGAGTATATAATACACTAAAAACTGAAACATCTCACTTGACTGTTATTGCATCTGGTCAGTACGATGAAAACGGTCGGTAGTCCTAGCGAAGTTATACGAGTTTCCATTCCTTCGAGACCTTCTTCCCATATATATACGATTTACTTTAAACGATTACAGGTAACAAAATACCAATGATAGCTATTTATAATAATTAGATTATTACTAAGGCATTCGGCCGATTTAATCGTGAAATTCCGTTACACATGTAACATGTTACATATTAACGATGCATAAACATTTATGATGCTATATATAAACCACGATTAAGGAATATAGATATTTTAGCAAAGGTGTTATCAAGAAAGTAAATATAATATAACTACAGAAGTGTTGTAACACAATTTGTAAAATAGAAAACACAAATATGAATCTGGCCTATTCATGCAAATTTTCACTTTATGTTTTGGGTTTGTGTGGCATGCAGAAGATGGGCATCTTCTGTTACAACACGATTTTAAGCCCTTAGGAAACTTGTTGTTATTAGAACCTAACCCTACTAGCTAATAAATACAAATTAGTATTGTTACCTAGTCTCTGTGTGTTATTTAGCTAGTCACCGGCAAATAAAAGCTTGGTAGCTCTATATTATAAGGTACGTTGTACATGATAGAATTAGCAGCCAGCTCACGTGTGCTTGTTACGCAGCTTCCATAACTTTGCCTGACATTTCGACTGACGAAATCGAAGTGGGCGTGTTAAATGTAACACACATCACAAATGGAGATATTTCTTTTTCCTTGACTTTCCTAAAATAATATTTAGTTGTCTATTCTGTGTCACCTTATGATGGCATTTTACTTTTCTTGTTGTAGATGAATACATATTTTTATTTATTTATTATTATCATTTTTATTATTAAATAAGTTCATTTTAAGGTTTTTTTTTATTGGAGCAGAGAAGAAATAAAATTTGTATCTATCTGAAAAACAGACCTAAGTCCGTGAATGGGCTCGATCGAAGCACTGAGGGTTCGATTCCCACTCATGGCAAATAAATATTAGTACGTTTTTCTTTACAGTTTGTCATGGTCTGGGTGTTTATAAAAATATAATACGTATTATATCATTGTATCTGGTACACATAGTACAAGCCTAGAGCTTAGTTTGTGACCAGAGCAATTTGTGTAAATTATCCTACATATTATTATTATTATTATTGATCGCCCCCACTATGCTGCCTCATAAATCGAATTAACCCTAAAATTATTTTGCCACCTTCAACACGTGGCTAGCTAGTAACCCATCTATAAACAGTTTCACAAGTTGGTATAGTGAAACTGAGACCGATAGGTTAATATGCCTCCGAGGCACTATATAGTAATATTATGCCTATTTCTATGTTTTCACTACTACTTAAATCCACGGGAATTAGTAGCTTCTTTAATTATTTGCATATTAAAAATTCAAGCAAGTACTTGTTTAATATTAAGCACTTGAATGAATGGCTGATTAAGCTTCAATAACACAAAAAAAAAATACGAGAACAAACAAGTGCTAGCTTATAAAATTTACAGCTTTAATAAACTTATTTATTATTTAATAACATACTAGGTATACGATGACAAAGCTTTTTGAAGCGTTTCGCTGAAAATCTGAATATTCAGTAGGTAACCAGAGCGGGTATCGATCACAAACCTCTTTCACAATACTTTATCAAGTTTTTTTTTCATAAATTTACTGTGCTGGGAATAATTCATTTAATCCTTTGTTGTAAATTGATGTAAGGTTTTATTTTGACGTGATGAATATTTACAATAACCCCACATAGGTATCTGATGTCCTTTTTGATCTGGAATTTATTATAAATTTAATATATGATATTTATTTTGTGGAAAATATTATTATTATGAAGCAGAGAGAAACGCTCGCTGTTTATATTTTTTTAAGCAGCGTTTATACACAAAAACACACACTCATAAGTATATATAAATCATATACACTTTTCTTACACACAAACATACACACACTCAATTTTTGTTAGCATGGATTGGTGTGATGTGATTATTGTGCGATTATGTTGTTGTTGTTCATAAGCCTTAGCTGTAGGTATATTAAGTCTTTCTCTGTAATGTGTTCTCAAAATCCAGATGTATTGTATCCTAGATTCCTTGTATATTCTTATGAATACATAAGAAAAATTATTCTAAGATACAAGGATTTTTTTTCTAAGATATAAGAAAAAAAAATTATTCAAAGATATAAGAAGATATATTATTATTATCGAGTTTCGTGAAATCCACCTCAAGTAACTTTTTTTTTACTCGATGATAAAGAAAAATAATCAGTATATTATTTTCTCCAATAACCATATATTATCCCAAAAGGTAGGAAGTATATAGTATCCTTATAGTATCACTGTATATATACTCGTTGTATCAGAATTAATATCTATGCCACCCGGTTATGCATTACGTACTACGGCGGAAGCGGAAGTGCATGCAAACCACTAGACCACGTTTTCGATCACACCGATCAAAGGGAGACTATAAATATACATGGAGGTAACGGTATCGCTGGTTACGCAAGTACTATAGGTATTTTAATAACAGGTATGATACTTTACTAAAAGTATTTACTCTTTTTTATTGCTCTATACTAATATTATAAAGAAAAAAGATTTGATTGTTTGTTTCTTTTTATAAACTCAAAAAGTACTGACCCGATTTTAAAAATTCTTTCACCTATAACAATATTCATTATCAGCAAGTAACATGGGCTTAATACCAAAAATAGTACCAGGGGGGTTAGCATAACCACATCAATATAGTTCAAACTTCATTTTATCGACTTGACAGTGGATAAAATGAAGTTTATTAATGAACATTCATTCATAAAATCGATATGTATCGATTTTGTCGATTTATCAAGCCTATCGATGCTGTTGTGTATCTATACTAATATTATTAAGGAAAAAGATTTAATTGTTTGTTCAGGATAAATTCAAAAAGTTCTTACCCAATTTTTTAAATTCTATCAACTATAGAAAGCTAAATTATCAGCAAGTGAAATGGGTTGTATTTTATCCTCCTGAGGCTCAACCATGGGTTTGCGCATTGTAGAAACGTAACGTATTCATTTACGTATACGTGAGCAACAACCGATAGGATCGCTTTATTCAATCGCGTTACCAAAAATCAAGCGGCCCTATTCGTTGTTGCTCACGTATACCTAAATGAAAACGTTACGTTTCTACAATGCGCAAACCCATGGTAGAGCCTCTGGTAGACACTTACCTACTTATATATAACCTACTACTACTACATCAAAACACATACCTTCTGTATTAAAATTGGTCATATCTCAACACCTTGTGTAATTTACAAAGCAATAAACATAGGTTGAAGTTATGAAACGTCATAAAATAAATACCTCAAGAAAATAAAATTACTTAATGCTTTTAGAATATTTTCTAAATAAATTCGTTTAGTAAACATTCCTTAAAGTGAATTTAAATGCGCTCAGAAAATTTTGAGTAAATCTTATAAATAAATATGAGTCGAGCAGAAAGTGTCTTTATTCTGTATCCAACATTTTAAACATATATTTATTTTAGTACGGTCTGAACAACATACAAAATATTGAACTTTTACCGACTAGACCTAAAACCACAGACAGCTAAAATATAAACCAAATTTCTACTACTAGAGTAGGTAAGCAAAGGCGTAGAGGTAATATAGAATTGAGCCGCTAAAAAATTATACTTGAAAACATATTTAATTTGTATAAATTATAAATAACTAGTTTTATACAATAAATATTATAATTAATTTATTAAAAATAACTTTAATATTTTATAAATTCCTTTATAGGATAATCTTATATTAAATTTTTAAAGATAAAAATGCAATGAAAAAATTCCTGGTGGCGGGACTCGAACCCACGAACCTCGCTATCGCGGCAAGGCGCTCAACCGCTGAGCCAACCAGGTTCCAGTCAGCCCTCACGAATTTTGTCATTGCTTGTTATCTAGTTATACACAGACACCCTCTATTAGCTTTCTTCTAATAACTCTTATACGAGTGAAGTCAGAAGTCCTAGTTTCTAATACTAGATGGCAGAGGAGTCTGTTTTTTGTTTTTACTTTTTTCAGTATTTTATATTTATGCATTTTTATAAATTCCTTTATAGGATAATCTTATATTAAATTTTTAAAGATAAAAATGCAATGAAAAAATTCCTGGTGGCGGGACTCGAACCCACGAACCTCGCTATCGCGCCTTTGTATTATGCAATAAAGTTTGATAAATAAATATATAGATTCTGAAATCCCAATTATTTTATGCATTGTCGGTCTTGTAAAGAAGCCTCCAATGTGTCTTACTGCGACAAAAGATACATGGTTTACTAAAGGAACATCGTTTTCAAAGAGAGTTTTAAAGCATTTGCCGAGATTGAAGCAGCGAGCAAACGCGGAGCTCCCAACGCTGACATCTACGAATCTAATATTGGACTACAAGAATTTCTGAATGCGATATTTTTGAAATTTTATTCAGTGTTGCTAGTCTCTCCTAAATTTATTTCATTTCATGCTAGGATTGCTTTAAATTCGAAATTTCACGTACTCCATTTTGTTCTACTTCGACACTTGGAATTTTTAGTGGACTTTATATTTAATGACATGTTTTTGAGGTTTAAAAATGTTTCAGCTCTGAAAGCGGATAAGAAGCGACTGAAAGCTGAAAAGTTCGACCTTTTGAATCAGATGAAACAACTGTATGCTACACTTGAAGATAAGGAAAAAGAGCTTAGAGATTTCATAAGGAACTATGAACAGGTTTGTCTTTATATGTTTTTCTTGGTATTGATTATTTTTTAACCTACTTCTATTTTATTCTATTGTACTTCAAAAGAGGAGATATACCATAATACGACCAGATTTTAAATATTTATTTATTATTTGTCTATGACCACGCTTTTCTTGGTCAATTCTTAACTAATTTTGATAATAATATTAAATTTGGTACCTTTAAAATTTCGACAAGATCTGATGATGGAATTGGGAGCTGCAGCAAAATTTGTAGATAGTTTACTTACCTTATATTATTATAGGTTGATATTGGGGACTACTTGGTGCCAACTTCAAAAGTTCAAAACAAAACTATCCCCTAATTATGAAACAAAATTTTGACAGATCGCTATCGTGGATGGTTGCAATTGGAGCTGTCATAGCCTTTATTGCATTGCAATGGAAATAAGAGCGATGACAACTCAACTTATCAACGAATTAAAAGATCGCTATCGCTTTCGCTGTTTCATAATTAGACCGCTAAATAATACAAGCTCTGAAAAAATTTTCTTAAAGTCGGTATTATTAATTGTTTTTTTATTAGTAAGAAGAGTAAAATAGACGTAAACTTGGAAAAAAAAGTAATATAAAACAATTCGAAAGGTAGATCGAATTTCAAGAGTTATACTAGTTATATATTATAAAAAACTAATTTTAGGGTGTCGATAACTTTATACTAATATTTTTTTTTTGTTCTGAAATATAAAAAAAAAAACATATTGTAAAACATATTCAAAGCTAGGATCTATTAGTATTTTGCATTTTCTTTTAAAATACGGAAGTCTAGATTTTTTTAAATTAAAAACAAGGTACTAAAAATACTCGTTACACAAGAGCCAAATTATATACATACATATTATCACGCCGGCGTCCTTATTGAGGGGTAGGCAGAGAGTAATGTAGGCCACTTCGCACAATCTCTACATATCTATTACTCGTATATAGGTAACCTAACCTAACCTAACCGTATATAGGTTTCTAAGGCTTCGGACACATCTGTATTTGCTCTAATCACAATTAACTAATTTAGATGAGGTCCAGAGGAGGAGCATCTTCAGCTCTAGGAGCCGAAAGAGCAGAAAGAGAACGAGAAAGAGCAGCCCTGTTGCGCCATGCACGGGATGAAGCTGAAAGGTCTCTTCAGTTGGCAGCCGCCCTGAGCGCAAGAGATACGCAACTGCGGCATACAAGAGAGCAATTGTTTGAGGTTAGTTGCCCTTAATAGTGATTGCGCCTTTGGCGTTGTATCCGGAGGTCGTGGGTTCGATTCCACCCATGGCAAAAAAAATATAGTACGTTTTTCTGTACAGTTTGTCATGGCCTGGGTGTTTATAAAATATAATGTGTATTAAATATGATTGTTTCTGGTACACATAGTACAAGCCTAGAGCTTAGTTTGTGACCAGAGCAATATGTGTAAATTGTCCTCCATATTATAAAAAATATATATAAAAAAAAATAAAAAAAAACATATAGAAGAACAAAAATAACATAAGAGAAAAATATAAAAATAAGACTGCTTGGCACAATTTCCCAATTATTTTTAATTAGCAATTCGTACAAAATATTTGTTTATCAATTGGTACAATTTAAAGCCCTTTCGTATAAATTGGATCAATTTATGGGGATTCCACATTTAAGATAAATAATTCCATCTAAAGGAAAATGCAAAACAAGGTTATTTGTTACAAAATAATTAAGCATATAGCAACAATAAATAAATAAATAAATAATAAATTCTTTATTCGTATTATAAACAATGTGATTGGGAACAGGGGACTGTCTGACTCCCAAACTAGGCAAAGCCTGTGCTATGGGTAGTCAGTCTACCTCATTTTTCTTTTCACAATATTGGGTAATTGTTTTTTCCAGTAGTTGTTCCCTCAATATTAAACAAAAACAAAGAACTTACAATCAAAGCATGCATCACATTAAATATTTCTAAATTGAGGTTTTTATAGTATTCTGTAAAACAACAATACAAAAAAATAAATAAAAATAAGGCATGCACCACACACACATTTCTCATTGATGCTCGGCAACTTAGCATTAATTGGTCCCATCAGAGGTTCATAATACTTTTACATTAATAGTAGTATTTTTCCTCTGATTTAAAATGATTAATTCATAGATTAACAATATATAAACTAGATTAATTAAAGCGAAGGTTGTTTTGTTTTTTTTTTTTTTTATGAGAATGATTATGAATGTTAATGTGATTATGAATGCTTTGTGTGGTGATGATTCTCGATATAGTCGATGTTGAGTAAAATATTTTATTATCGTGGTTCTGTGTGAGTGAAATGTAAAAGCAATATATGAGGTTGTGTGCGATTGAGTTATTGATTAAAAACATTTATATTTATATATATACTTTGCCTTCTCTACATTTGGGTTTTATTTCAATACTTGCAAAATTTGTTCTGTCTCACTATAATCTTTAGTTAGGAGCCAGGTGGGCAATTCTCGCGCTTTCGACATTCATCTCGATTCGAGATTTTAAAACGAAAAATGACTAAATATGCCATTTTTCGTTCAAATATATCGAACATTAAACGAAATAAATAATAAATATTAATTAATAATTAAAAAATATATAAATATTGAACGAAAAATGACATATTTAGTCATTTTTCGTTTAAAAATCTCGAATCGAGATGAATGTCGAAAGCGCGAGAATTGCCCACCTGGAGTGTACGTTTTTTTTACAATTAATTTTTGACATATTTAGAATATTTAGTATTTTGTTGACCCTTGAGTAAATAAATGGTGCCATATAATAGCTAAATTTTTGGGAAAAAGTTGTTTGAATTTTTGGAATCAGCCATTTGCTATACCTATAGGTTTTATTTTGAGGTAGCTTAGTATTTAATGCTGATTTATGGAAGGAAAGAATAATACTCTGTAGGTAAAGCTGTCTCACTGAGAGTATTTTTCTTTCGTCGTAGAGTTGTTTAGTTGGATATCTGTAGGACATATTATACATCACCTTGACCACTGCCCTCTGCGCGCACTCCACCCTAATCAGCATGCACTTACTAGCAGCGCCCCACGCTGTAATATAGTAAGTAAGGAGGGACACGCACAGAGAGGAATACACCATGTTTAGTGTTATCTTAGTGGCCGCACCTCGTAGACGCTTAAATATGTGTGTAAGCTTCCTTATACGTGATGCAAGCTGGCCTATATGGTAACCCCAATTTAGATTTTGGTCGATTTCCACTCCCAGATATCTGACATGTTCGGTATTTTCAATGGATTCACAGGAGCAGTTGGCTATGCAGGAATGGTGCTTCTTATGGGATTTGATTTTATAATTTTCGGGAGGTCTGGTTCGGTTTGATATTCTAAAGTTAATACACTTCGTCTTGGATATGTTTAAAGTCATAAGATTATTGTCCAGCCAATTAGTAACCTGTTGTAGACCTTTTTCTGCGTTAGCCTTTGTTTGATTCCATGTTTTGCCGTAAAAAATTATTACTGTATCATCAGCAAAGGTAATTATGTGAGCCGACGCCATCTCCACTTCACACATATCGTTTATATAAAGTAGAAACAGCGTCGGGCCCAGCACACTACCCTGTGGAATACCAAAGTTTATTTCACTCATTCCACTAGTTACTCCACCAAGTTTAACAAATTGTTTCCTATTTGTCAGATAACTTGTAAACCAACTCAGTGCTATCCCTCTGATTCCATGGTATTCCAGTTTCTTTAGTAATAGTGAAATTGACACAGTGTCGAAGGCTTTCTTGAAATCAAGGAAAACTGCAGAGCATTTAAGTTTGTTATCTAAGTGATTTGAAATATATTCAGTTAGTAAGTTTACCGCATCCTCCGTTGATTTTTGACCTTTAAACCCGAATTGGTTACCTGACAAATAATTGTTGCTTTCTAAATAATTTAGGAGACGAGAATTGACAACCTTTTCTAAGATTTTTGCTGTGATAGGCAAAAGGGATATTGAACGATAGTTATTAAGTTCTTTTACATCCCCTGACTTGTGTATCGGGCATACCTGGGCAATTTTTAAGTTGTCAGGCATGTATCCTTTTGAAATGCTAAGGTTAATTAGGTGAGTTAAGGGTCCAACAAGTAAATGTTTTGCCTCTTTAAATATCTTGGGCGATATTTGGTCCCAACCTGCTGAACTATCACTTTTTAGATTATCAATCAATTTCGACACTTCAGCTGGATCAGAGGGTTTAAGGAATAAGGATCTACCATTGTTAGTTAGTTTTAATTTTAGGTTAGTTAGTAATTCATGTTCACTTTGGTTGTTCTTCTGCAAGATGGTTTGGCTAAGCTTGGTTCCGATTGAGGTGAAGTACGTATTGATCTTATCCAAGGATGTCTTAGGATCATTTGATTTTTTCAATAGTCCACTATCATTCCTGTTTTCTGTATTTAGGTTGCAGATATTTTTTTATAGTTTTCCATGTTATTTATATAAATTGTAAGATTTGCACAAACTGCAGGTTATACATTCGCAAAATGTATGAATTATTATTTGACAGAACTGAGAATTATACCAATTGAAAAATTGTACAAGCCCAGTCGCACCAAAAAAAAAACGAGCGGTAGGTATTAACAAATTTAAAATTTTATCCTAAAGAGTCGCCATGCTTTGAGCATTTATTTAAACACTTTATTGCACACTAAACAAAGGTTATGTGCAAAGGCGAACATAATTCCTTAGGCATTATCTACCAGCTAACCTTTTGCACCTAGCATGGCGACATCTCTCCAATATTAAATGTAAACATGGGTTTCTATGGTGTCTCACTTTTTGTTTGCTACCTACACACCTCATAAGTCTGACTGAAACTGGGGAAACCGTATTAACTTGATTCTTAATAAATAAATAAATATAAATATCATCACGGGTGCCTCACGGCGCCCGAGACCGCCTAGACGGTCTTAGGGTACCCAGCGAATGGGTTTTTATTCCCACATCGTCGAGTCTATAACCTATCTATAAACAATTTCACAAGTTGTTATAGTGATACTGTGACTGACAGCTTAACGTGCTCTCCGAGGCACTATAGTGGTGTTGTTAAACAAATGGACACTAATTTTTAGATAAAAAAACATTGATACACACCGGGGTTTGAACCAGGGACCTAAGTGTTTTTAAGTCTAAGGTCTAACCAACGTGTGACTGTTAAAGATTACAAAATTTTGTTGTTATTTAAATATGTGTATACGTTGATGCTTTATTTTTAATTTAAAATTTCAACATCACCACCAGACTAGAAATATAAAAAGCAATCAATAACTTTTCAATTTGGTCGAAACTTCAATTTTCTCGCGATCAGAAGCGAGCACCATTAATAATGAATCAGGGAATCTCGGCCAATGAAGTGGTCCGAGTGGCGTAATCAATAAAGCACTATCGACAATGTTTCGCCATTTTGATGAATGGTCCAACATCAACAAATTCTTTGAAACTTTTTACTAGGAAGAGAGCGCAATCATTTTTTTATTAACTTGACCTATCTACCAAAGAAATTGCTTTAAAATAAATAAAGTAAATAGTATTATATTTTTGTTTTCTAATGCAAGAGATAAATAATTAACGCATTTAAATTCGTTAATAATTTCAATATAATAATATACATGGTGGCCGAGTTGGTTAGACTTTGGACTTAAAAACACTTAGGTCCCTGGTTCGAATCCCGGTGTACACCAATGAGTTTTTAATTAAAAAAAAAATGTAATTTGTTTGACAGCACCGATAGTGCCTCGGAGAGCACGTTAAGCTTGTCGGTCCCGGTTTCTACTATACCAACTTGTAAAACTGTTTATAGAAGGGTTATTAAGTCTATTCAAAACATCGCGACGAGCTAGCCACTTGTTCGGTGTAGACTCATACCATCGGCTACGACGAGGTGGGATTAAAACCCCTCCGCTAGGTACCCTGGGGCCGTCTAGGCGGTCTCGGACGCCGAAAGGCACCCGTGATGAAATGTATGTATTTAAATGCAAAATTAAATCAAATCTAGCCCAGAACGACTTGGTACGCCGCAGGTTCTGTTGTGTTATTGGTCAATTGATCATGATGATTTTTATTTGGAATTATATAATTCCATTACTTTTGTTCTATTTTTAGTTGAAACACATCGAAACGTAAGCATCAATTCATTTTGTTTGTTTCCTTGTAGTGGTTTTTACATCATCCGAGCCAGGTATCAAGTTAATTTATATACGGTATATCACCATATTTATTATATTTATAATCTTATTTTTTAACATCATACAATTTAATAGGAAAGCATTAGTATACCTATTACATATTGTATATTCGTTGAAAGGGCGATTATTTTATCTTACCTAATCTTATATAATATGACCAATTTAACCGGTGATTCTCATTGTAATAATGCCGTACTTACAATTAAACACAATAATTGCACAATATTTACATATTAACCCTTTGTTTCTTGTCAATGCATATTAATCTAGTATAAATAATGATATTTAAGGTGACACCAAAGATACATTTTTCTCAGTGTACCTGCCTGAATCGATTCTAAAAGGTAATTCAAAGTTATGTTACTATAACCAATAACAATAATTGTATATTTAATCCATTCCAGTTACCTATTTCCTCCATGGACAGGACAGATGTTTATATCACTATAAATAGTGAATTTCCGGCCTGGACCCTTGTCAGTTAGAATGCTAAGGTATTGCCGACTGGATAGTCGTATTTCAGTAGAGTGTCTTTGATCAGGGATCTAAATGAATAAATTAAAAAATAAATTGGCACATTCATTAAATATATTATTTCATTTATTAATTAGACGAGGTGGGATTAAAAGCCCTTCAGCAGTCTAGGCGGTCTCGGGCCCGTGATGATATTTATTTATTTATTAAATATGTTTCTGAATAAAGTAATTTAAAATGTAAATAAATAAAACAAAATAAATAATCACATATTAAATATAACAACACTCTAAATTTAAGTTATAAAGCCAATAAATATTTTATTATATAATTATATTTTTAAAGAAATATATATTTCTTGTAAAGAAGCAGCTATATGTTATGAAATATATGCAAGTGATTTTTCAGAACACTTAAGAGATGTTTAAGGAAAGAATAAACAATGTATGGCAAAGAAAACATAGGTATAGCATAAATTTGTACAAGATGAGTATGGAAATATAATTGATCAAATATCCAATTTAGCGATATAAATAAATAAAAGAGAACTTTTTAGATATTTTTTTGCCAAGTATTTACATGTAGTAGGCATATGTATATGGCTGGATAAAAACAACTAAGTAATGACATATTATTGATCATTCTACTTTCAATACAGAAGTTAACGCTCTCTTGCTATTTTTATATTTTGTAGCTTCGATCCAAAATCCCATCCATCAACAGTCCTGACAGGAGCTGTAGCTTCCTTGTTAATTACCATTTCAAATTGCTTCTTCAGAGCACGTACGATGTGCTCCGGAATTAAACGCAGGTGTGCCTCGGTGGTGTACTGATTGTGTTATATTCTTTAATTTGTAATTAGAACATGTTTGTTCTATAAGCTGAGGCAGGTAAATTATTTGTGAATTGGCTATATTTTATTTACTTGTATGTTATTAGTTTTGATAGTTATATATTTTGCAATGATTTGTGAAAAAATAAAAATAATAAAATACCATTACGGGTGCCTATTTGGCTCCCGAGAACCGTTTAAACGGCCTCAGGGTACCCAGGGGAGGGATTAACCCGTCCTCATTTCGCCGATGGTATTCGGAGGCAACACCTAACAAGTGGCGAGCTTGTTGCGGTGTTTATGATGGTTTATGATAGCCTCGTTGTATAAAGCGGTCACCCATCCCAGGCCGGCCTTGTTATCATCTGCTTAACCTTGTTATCAGTTGGGCAGTGACTTAACCACTAGGCTTAACTACCTACTAATACTAGTAAATAAAAGATATCTAACTTAATAGTATTAAACAGCTGTTCCAAAATAGGTGTAACATTTTTGTATGTAATCGTCCGGGAAAAATATAGAGATGGAAATGTATAATTAGTGAACGTTCTATATTTTTCTTTTCCTCTAAAGACTGCTCGGGTAATAATATTAGGATTTTTAAACAAACTGTAAATATGCATTATTATAAAATAAAAACTGCAGTTTAGCTTAGTACCATCACGTTTGTGCATATCTAATAAGAGGTAGCACTATAAAGTGTACTTTCCTAAGCTTCCTTGACAATCTCACACCGTTTATAAAGGCGCATCTGGGGCCCAATCCGATTAGCGATTTCGACTTGCAAAGCGTCAGAATTTTCTAGCTGTTTCGGAAATTTAACGTCCTTTCATAAGGGTATTTAACATATAAAAACTCGCCTTGTAATGTAGAATTGTTTTTTTATCTCATGCAGGCTCGTCGACAACTCCAAGCAGCAGGGTGTTTGTCAGAAGGTGAGAGTGTAGCGTCTCTGGGTGTAGGGCCACCTATGATGCTCGGACCATCGGGAATGATTGGCGATAGAGGAAGCTGCAGTGCTGATTCTGGGGTTAGAGGTAAGGAATACTAACTTTTTATTGGAACACAGCATGTACTATCACGGGTGCCTTACGGCGCCTGGCACCGACTTGATGGCCTCAAGGTACACAGCCTTAGAGTTTTATTCCCACATCAGTAACCGATAGTATTCTAAATCTACACCAAACAATTGGTCAGCTCGTCGCGGTGTTTGGATAGCCTTAACAATCCACCTATAAACATTTTCACAAATTGGTATAGTGAATCTGGGACCCACAGCTTAACGAGCTTTTTAAAGCGCTAGTGATGCTGACAAACAAATGCATTTTTTTATTGTTTAAAACTTATTGTGGTACATACAGGGTTTTGAACTGGGGACTTAAAAGCTGTAGTGTTTTTAAGTCCTAAGCTAACCTTCTCGGCCAATAACTATATACCTATAAAATGTTATCTATAAAAATATTAGCTGACAATAAACAAAAGTTAATATACCATGAATGAGAATGACCAATACACTGTTGTTAAAAACGGTACCTATTGGTCGCTCTCACTATTCTGGCTAAATGATACGTCATATATAGTCAGTCATATTTACTGAAACATGACTGACAGTAATATAAGGCCACTAGACGGTTGTATCTACTTTATTAAAATAAATTAAATAGCAATAATAATGGGTAATAGAATGTAAATATATATTTATATATCTTCACGGGTGCCTTACGGCGCCCGAGACCGCCTAGACAGCCCCAGGGTACCCAGCGGAGGGGTTTTAATCCCACCTCAACGTAGCCGATGGTATAAGTCTACACCGAACAAGTGGCTAGCTCGTCGCGATGTTTTGGATAGACTCAATGACCCATCTATAAACAGTTTCACAAGTTGGTATAGTGAAACCGGGGCCGACAGCTTAACGTGCTCTCCGAGGCACTATAATGGTGTTGTCAAACAAATGTACATATTTTTTTAAATTAAAAACTCATTGGTACACACCGGGATTCGAACCAGGGACTTTGGCTCTAGTGTGGGAAATTATTATTAATAAAGTTGCATGCATTTCCAGGTAAATTCGAGCAATAAAAAAATTTACATCTTGTAGACTTAGAATTTAAGCATTAAAAATTTCCAAAATTTCATTTCATTTCATTTATAAGCCTGGAAAAGATATATACAAAGGGACTTCGAACTAACGCAACATAAGAAACTAACTTACTACTATGTATATCGATAATAAACTTCAATAATAATAAAAACCTTTTATAAATAGATAAACCACACTGAAGCATGAAAAGTATGATAAGATATTTATTTTTATACATACAAATAAAAATAATTATTTTACAAATATGTTTTGAAAGGTAAATTTTTTCTTGTATGTACCTATATTATTTGAATATTTATAGAAACATCTTTTTTTTATACCTGACCTTACGTTTTTTGATATAGTCGAATAGTAAAGACGGTTTTCGGACTCAGTTAGCAAATATTTTACATTACTTCTTAATTTGGTCGGGTTATAAAAGCCGGTATCTTAGGCCGGTAACTTCATACTTCATATTTTATAAATCTTCTTAATTCGGTCGGGTTATAAAGGCTGATAACTTTTTGGTCGGTAACTTCACACCGGTTATTATTTATGCGAATAAATATCGGATTCTGCCCGTGAATAAAAAGACTTAAATGTAAACCGGTTGACATTAATTTATTAACTTGCTGCCGAAATGCCAAAAATTAACTTATATTTTGGGTATAAAAATATTTAAACCCATATCATAAAATAATAAATGCTTTCATTCGACGATACGTTGTATTGCCATGCGGATAATTATTTCTATCTATTTTTATGGGCGAAAAAATGCACTTTATATTTAACTTATTATAGTATTTCTGAATGATCAATGCTACGAGTATATTATACTAAATTTTTTTTTTTTAAATCCCTACTAACAATTTTTTCTGTCCATTTCTTTTTAGTTAAAAAAAAACTCCCTTCAACAATAAATATAACATATATTTTTTAAACTAATTATTTAAATTGCATTTAGAATAAAATTACGTCAGAGCATACCTTTTCATTTGTTTTTATACCTCATAATATTTAAATAAGTATAAATACATATATCTTTTATTTCATTACGATATTAACACACTATTACAATTTAACAGCGGACCCCGAACTAGAGAGACCTGTATTCAATTTCTTTTTATGAATAAGTAAATAATAAGTATTTTTATATATTTATTATCATTATTATTAAATTATGAAACATACATAAATACGTGGTGGCCTAGTTGGTTAGACCTTGGACTTAAAAACACTTAGGTCCCTGGTTCGAATCCCGGTGTGTACCAATGAGTTTTTAATTAAAAAAATTATGTAAATTTGTTTGACAACACCACTATAGTGCCTCGGAGAGCACGTTAAGCTGTCGGTCCCGGTTTCACTATACCAACTTGTGAAA
The DNA here is from genome assembly GCA_947458855.1 of Monopis laevigella. NCBI lineage: Eukaryota > Metazoa > Arthropoda > Insecta > Lepidoptera > Tineidae > Monopis > Monopis laevigella. The sequence continues at coordinate 23,029,497 of OX381580.1, read as the reverse complement.
CTGTTTAAAGATGGGTTATTGAGTCTATTCAAAACATCGCGACGAGCTAGCCACTTGTTCGGTGTAGACTCATACCATCGGCTACGACGAGGTGGGATTAAAAACCCCTCCGCTGTGTACCCTGGGGCCGTCTAGGCGGTCTCGGGCGCCGTAAAGCACCCGTGAAGATATGTATGTATGAAACATGACAAATTATTTTTATTTATTTATTTCCAGATAACTATCTAATTAAAATACTATATAAATTATGGTCTATTATAGCTACAGTTCGGCTCATAATCCTATCAAAGAATTAAAGCTCTAAATTACAGGTTAAATTTCAATACTAAATTACTAAATAATGATAGGTGTGCATTTAAATTAATAGTGGTTTAACATTTATACTCTCCTAGATCCAATACTATATAAAATAATAATATTTATTAATAATACAACTAACTTCTGTGTAGAATAGCTTCTTATTTGTTACCAACAAACTGTTACTCTAGGCCATCGAATTATAAACATATTAATACTCTAGGGTCCAATGATAAATAAATAAATACCATCACGGGTGCCTATTTGGCTCCCGAGAACCGTTAAAACGGCCTCAGGGTACCCAGCGGAGGGATTAAATAAAATAAATAAATACTCTAGGTTCCAATGAATAAATACATAAAAACCTTTATTGCCTTAAACTTTTAGTTCAACCTTCGTATTCTAAGTTGTATTCTCAACTTCACTTTTCACTCAAAGAACGTCTTACTTATTGGTTCTTCCTCGACTTGACATTTGGTAAAAAGAGACAGATGTTCCTTGAGTGAAAAGTGTAGTCGAGGATACGACTTAAAATAGCTACAGAATATAATATAGATTATCAACCAACTAACCAACTTTGATGTAAAATATTGTTATAATTAAACTATAGCCGTGGTACTTACTCAGTTGCTAAGACAATTTTTACTCATTTAGAGCAACAAGGTTGTAAGGTAGGTCAACAATTTATTAGGTTGACTTTATTTTCTTTTTACCCTTGTATAAATTCAGTAACAGGGAGCAGTGATGGCGGGACGACTTCGGTGTGCGGAGGGAATCTTTCAGACTCCACTGCTGAGGGTGCTCCTCCTCTTCTGGATGCTTATGACACTGATGCTGCGTCCTTAGTGTCTTCTGTTCATCACACATATCAATGTAAGTGTGTTATATTACTCAAATCTATTTGAGTTTGTTTATACCTGTTTCCAGGTATATTCTGTGACATGAATTTAGTTACAGATGCACCACATTTTCTTTTGTGGTATATGATGGGGCATTTGTATTTATTTTATTTATTTATTTATCAAACTTTATTGCATAATGCAAAGGCGTACTTAATGCCGTTGGGCATTATCTGACAGTCAAACCTTTGGGACATTAGAACATTAAGTTTAGGTAGGTGTGCAATAAAAAATATAATGAGTTTTATTTATATTTATAAATAAAAATACATATATACCCACATGCTATACAAATATATATATTATACACATATACATACATAATATACTATATATCATACAATATACATATTAATATATAAACAGTATAATGACTAATTCGACAGTTGTTTGCATTTATTTACATAATGCTCATAAACCATTTTCATATTTTTTTTTAAATAAAGCGATCCTATTAAATCATATTTCTATAAAATCTGAAATAAATAAATAAATTAGGCATTTTCTACCAGTTAACCTTTGAAAGAGTGAAATTTGATGCTTACATTCATATCTCTTTATTACAAAACTATCTCCAATAATTAAATAACAGAACTGCAAAATTGTACTTTAAAACAGTAGTTAAATTAAATATTACTAAAAACAGTGTTAAAGAAGCTTGCGGGGACATCGTTGACTGAGGCAATTAAATAGCGGAATAAAATATTTGGTTACCCTGTCGTTGCAAGACATTAATCTCGAATCAGTAACTAACAAAACTGGAAAAATGTAAATTGCAGTATAAAATAATAGTTAAATTAAATATCACTAGTAGAATGCATTCTGCGATTACTCGGTCGTTTCAAGATATTAATCTCGAATCAGTAACTTATAAATTGCAGTAGAAAATAAGAATAGTTAAATTAAATATTACTAAAAGCAGTACTAACGAGGCTTGCGGCGTTCCGGCGAGGCAATTAAATAGTAGAATGCATCCTGCGATTACTCGGTCATTGCAAAATATTAATCTCGAACCAGTAACTATACTGAAAAATTATAAATTGCAGTATAAAATAATAGTTAAATTAGATATCACTAAAAGCAGTGTTATAGAAGCTTGCGGTGACATCGTTGACTGAGGCAATTAAATAGCGGAATAAAATATATGGTGACCCGGTCGTTGCAAGACATTAATCTCGAATCAGTAACTAACAAAATTTAAAAAATATAAATTTCAGTATAAAATAATAGTTAAATTAAATATCACTAAAAGCAGTAACGAGGCTTGCGGCGTTCCGGTGGCATCGTTGAATGAGGCAATTAAATAGTAGAATGCATTCTGTGGTTACTCGGTCGGTGCAACACCATTATATACATCCCCTTTATTACAAAACCATCGAACGGAGAGCTTAAATTTTAATGGATTTTACTAAAAGCCAGCTTATCTACTGAACAGGGCTTTCAATATGATTACAAGCTCGCGCCTTTGATCTAATTATTGAATTTATTCGTGGTATTGTTGTGGGTTTTATAAAATTATTTTTCTTGATTAGAAAAGTCTAAAACAGATTTTTCAGGGTTTATAGATGGTGATATTATATTTTTTTAAATGCGGATATGTTATTATATTGACAAAAAACGCATTTAAATCAGTCCACCCGTTTTGACTGCTATGCCACAGACAGACAAAGACACAAGCAGACTAAGGGCTAATTCTCCTTGTAATAAAGTTGTTTAACATAATATCTTGTATGAACAACAGATATGTGAACTGATAAGTTAACATATACTGTTAACTTATGTCAGTTCTCATATCTGTTTTTATATGACTATTAAAAACTCGGTCCTGAGTAGGTCAAACTATTTTTGTCGAAGGTTAAAACAGGCTTCGGATATATTAATAAGTCTTTATTAAAAAAAAAAAAATATGTTATATACAGTACCTATTATAAATTATGTACCTGATATAGGTTCTCGAGATCTTTGTTAACATTCGGGGTTTTTTTTTATCAAATCGGTTTAGTAACCAGTGCACAAGCATTCAACCAAATAGCATATATCCCACCTCGTCGTAGCCGATGGTATGAGTCTACACCGAACAAGTAGCTAGCTCGCCGCGATGTTTTGAATAGACTCAATAACCCATCTATAAACAGTTTCACAAGTTGGTATAGTGAAACCGAGACCGACAGCTTAACGTGCTCTCCGAGGCACTATAGTGGTGTTGTCACACAAGTTTACATATTTTTTTTTATTAAAAAAACTCATTGGTACACACCGGGGTTCGAACCAGGGACTTAAGTGTTTATAAGGCTAAGGTCTAACCAACTCGGCCACCACGTATTATCATTTTTGTTGCTAATAAAAAGAGACAAAACTTTCCATAACTAAAGTGTTCTTAAAGGACTCAATACGTTTTTATGAATACCGGTGTTAGTCTATAAGAGTACTTTGAAGCGTAACTTCTCTTGGATTTGGCTAACCTTTGGGAGATTGACCAATAACAGGCAGAGTGCTAATTAATGCAAACATAAAAAATAATAATACATAGACATACATAAATAAATAGATATATATATACATAAATAAATTCGTAATCAGTAAAAAAAGCTATGCTAACAGTTTTGATTGTTGAGGAGAAAAGTAGATGGGTTTTAAAAGAAGCTGTAGTAACTTTTGTTCGAAGTGACAGAGGAAGATCGTTCCAGAGTGATGCTGCGGTTACTGTAAAATAATTTAAATATATAATGATGTTTAGTTTGAGAAACTTTGTTTTTTATTTTAAGTTTATTTTTCCCTTTTTGTTGTAGTAAGCACGCCTCGAGACTGCAGCCCCACCCTGTCTCCACATAACAGCGGGTCTCCGTTCACTCGCTCCATCGACGCAGGGTCTCTCTCAAGGTCGGTATTTTACAGGAAAATTACCTAAACTTACTCGTATTTATGTAGGTATTAAAATATAGAGCCCGCACTTTTTTTTTACCTATTACATAACAATAATTGCTAATAAATATATTATAAACTTATTCTAATGCCTTGTAAGTAATTGTTATATAGTATGTGTAAAAAAATTGTTTAATTTTGTTTTTATATAATTTATTTTAGTCTATGTATTATATATGTTAAAAGAAAATAAAATCTATGTAGGTATTATATTTAAGATCTTAAATATGTATTATAATGTAAGTAGTAATGTAAATATATTTGATTATTATTTTTACTTGTAAGGTTTTTTTTTAATTTATATTATTTACTTAACTTCATATTTATTTATTTTTTATATAACGGAATCCCGCTTACTCCAGGAAGGGGTTGCCTAGTGGGGTTTTATCGTAGAACGTCAGGACCACCTCTCACGTCCTGCGACTAAAACTGGAACTAAAAATGTGTCTTGTAGTTTGACAGAAGTGTGCTACAGAAGCGCCGCGGCTATTAGACTTGAGTTGTTGTTCCGACTATGTTCAATTATTTTCTAAATGTCAAATAAACAATAAATAGATAAATTATTGCGGTGTCTACCAATTATTTGAAGTCTGTGAACAAAATTGATATTTACAAAAGCCTTAGTACAAGATTCCAGTGAACCCTCCCCTGTTTGTAGAGGATCTTAAAGAAATTGAGGAATAGCGATTTATCACGTTTCACCAGAATTTCCAGCAATTCTTGGGTAATGGATAATTGTATAGTGAGCTTGGCTTCAATAGTCATAACAAATTTATTTTCGGATTTTTCATAAAGAATACTTTATTTTTGCAAGAAAATCTTGGTAGAAGATTTTTTGTATGGGATATATTGATAAAATAATTATTACGGATACTCAAAAAGTTTTAAAGATATTGTTTATTTCTTTCTTTTAAGAGGACTTTTTATGGCGTTCTTAAACCAAAGAGCAATATATAAATATGCCCCTAAGTGCGAAATTAATAATCATACTTCAAAGCGATACTCTGCAAAATAACACAGTGTTTTATACTAGAATAAATACGTGGGATATTTTATATAATATTATGTTGAAAAAAAGTGGTAAAATCTCTAGGCAATCTTATTTAATAGTTACCTACTGCAGTTATAAAACTATTAAATCGGAAAATAATATTACACGTATTTAATCTAGGATAAAATACTATGTTATTTTGCCTTACACATATATTGCCCTGGTTACAATTTAGCCATAGGCTTGTACTACATATGTGTACCAGAAAAAACGATATCTTTACCCAATATATTTTGTACACAATGTGGAAGACTGACAGAAAAACTTACTAGAATAATATTGTTATGCCATGAGTGAGAATTAAACCCACGACCTCCAGATACTTGGCGTTGTATCTGGAGATCGGTGTCATCACTACCACGGAAGCAGTCATTACTCATATAGAAAACTTTTGTCTATATTTTTTGTAACAACCTAAAGTAATATATGTATGTATCATCACGGGTGCCTTACGGCGCCCAAGACCGCCTAGACGGCCCTAGGGTACCCAGCGGGGGGTTTTAATCCAACCTCGTCGTAGCCCATGGTATGAGTCTACACCGAACAAGTGGCTAGCTCGTTGCGATGTTTTGAATAGACTCAATAACCCATCTATAAACAGTTTCACAAGTTGGTATAGTAAAACCGGGACCGACAGCTTAACGTGCTCTCCGAGGCACTATAGTGGTGTTGTCAAACAAATGTACATATTTTTTTTAAATTAAAAACTCATTGGTACACACCGGGATTCCAACCAGGGACCTAAGTGTTTTTAAGTCCAAGGTCTAACCAACTAGGCCACCACCTATATTAAAAAAATATATATTAACTAAAGTAATATCCAGTCAAAAAATATCCATTGCATACAGATCAGTAGAACAACTATCAAGTCCAGGGGAATGTGAAGCAGCCTTAATTGGCGTGGTCCGACCAAGACCTGGTGGTGGAAAAAGCAGCCGAGGACGAGGATCAGCCTGGGGCTCCATATCCAGGGTCTTTGCTAGAAGCAGACATCGTACCAAGTCGGGAAGTGCTGCTATCAGTGGCCATGAAAGCGGTAATTAATTAAAGAAACCTATTAATTAATATTTACTAACTACTACAAAGCACTGATGTTTTAGGTATTATTAATGTTCCCCTTGTATTGAAGTTTCTTCTTAGCAACCATGCTTCCACTCTCAAAATCATGTCAACATACGTGACATAATTTTTAGGGTGGAGCATAGTTGCCTAGCATCCTCTATCAAAAAAATATAGAGCGAAGTTCCCTTAGAACTAAAGTCCCCCTAGAACCAAAGTTCCCCTAGAATTGTTTTATCTTTTGCTGAATTGAGTCGCTCATATCTCCTACAGCACTTGACTTGTTCCTTAAAATTTGGTTCTTCGATCGAAACTCAATATCATATTGATTGTTTACGAAAAAACTCTCTTCTTCAGTTTGGTGAATAACCTATCATCAAAACCTAACACCAATTTTTCCGTGTGTGTGTGTGTGTGTGTGTGTTTTATTTTGAGTCCATTAAAGAATCTTGAAAATTATGAAGATTTAAATAATAATTTTATCTAGTAGGTAGAACGTAATATGTAGAACGCCTTATAGTATTTTATTTCCCATTCAATCGTATAGAATAAAACCAATTTTCTCGACCAAGATATTATGAATATTTCCTTTTGATCTTTGTGGACAAAATATCATTACAAATTCTTTCTTTTTCATTACAAATCTTTGCAATTCCTTATTTGCAGCAGTGAATATCTTTCGTGGAATATTTTTTCCTTTGAGCGCAAATTAGTTCATTGGACTATTTTGTGCTACTCCAAGCGAAATTACTTCGCTTGAAACAATGAAAAGCTGAAACAAAGCTTTACGGTTTCAGAACTGAAATTATTGCAGTGTTTGCAATTCGCAAGTGCTGCTTGTATGTTCATGTCTATAATAACATTTTAATGGTTGCGTTTCCCTGGTGATAACTAAAAGATGCAATTATTTTTTTGTCAAATTATTGGGTTGTGAGTGCATTAGGTATATTAATGTACAATTTTTCTATTAAATAAATAAATATTTTTTTAGTTATAGTTTTATATATTTATACCTATAACAGAAGAGAAAAAAACACATTTTAGAAAGTTCTTTATTAGTGTTATTTATATAAAAGTTATTCTAAATCATTGTTTTAGTTTATTATAAAAGATCCAATGATCTCATATTTTGCATTAAATAAAAAAAAACTATTACAGGTGCTTTTTTGGCCCCCGAGAACCGTTTAAATGGTTCAGGGTACCCAGCGGAGGTATTAACCCGTCCACATTTCGCCGATGGTATTCGGAAGCAATACCTAACAAGTGGCTTTTTGTGGTGTTTATGATGGTATAGCCTCGTTGTAGAAAGCGATCACCCATCATATGTCCGGCCTTATTGTCATCTACTTAACCTTGTTAACAGTTGCGCAGTGTTTTAACCACTAGGCTGGGGGCGATTTATAGCTTTAAACCACAGATTAAATAGCTGTTGGTATAAATATACCTATAGTACCTACGTGCCTATAGTATACATAGGTTTATTCACCGTTGCCTTACTAAATAAATACTATTATTGACTAGAACCAGTGTACGCAAGCACCGGGGGCGGCAGAGCCTGGTCTCCCCTAGGGAGTGAAGCGGCTCTACGGGAAGCAGCCTCCCTGCCGCTGTCGAGATGGCGGGCGCCCGCTATCATAGCCTGGCTGGAGCTGGCCCTGGGAATGCCACAATATGCTGCTGCTATTGCTGATAACGTGAAAAGTGGAAAGGTTAGAAATATACCTACTTAGGAACATACCTAATTTTAAACACGACTTAAAAAAATAACAATTTAATTATCCAGTTCATTTTTAGAAACCCTAAATTATGTATGCATCACAGAGTAGGACTGATAGGACCGGTAATTCAAATTTTTAAATTAAGTTAATTTATTAATAATGAATTAATTAAATCCAAAAAATCTCAATTTGCATAGATATCGCATAAAACGCATTACAGTTATTTTAATCATCTTAAGTTCGACTTAAAATTGAAGATTTGAATCATCGGCCCTTAGATTGTTGGCTAGTCCAGCTAGCCAACAATCTATATGTTACACAATTCGACAAAAATCACCTTGTTTATCAGACGTATTGACGAGATTCTTCTTTTTAATTTATAATTTATGTCATAAATTATAAATGAAAAATAATTAAAATTCTTAGGTACTAAGTATATTAAGTAAAACACATTTAAGTTCAGTTAGAATCCATTTGACGCACTGTAAGCGTCAAATATTGTGTTCTATTTGGTTCTAGATCCGTGCTTTCAATGGTCAGGTTCTTCTGGAGCTAACGGATGCAGACCTGGAGGTGGGGCTGGGGATCTCTCAGCCGATGCACCGCAAGAAGCTGAGGCTGGCCATCGAGGAGAGAAGAAGACCAGACCTCGTTAGGAACCCGGCTATTGCTCAGCTGTCGCATGCGTGGGTAGCTGCTGAGTGGCTGCCGGATTTGGGACTCGCTCAAGTTAGTGTTTGACTTTAATATTTATCAAAAAAAAATCCAATGACTTGGAAGTGGAGTCTCTTAGCAGATGGACTGCAAAAAACTGAGGCTGGCCATTATGACGAGGATAACACGAAAGAATATTGAGCAAATGGCAATAATCGAATATTTAACAAACAGTAGTTCAAACCAATACCAATGCCAACATAAAAAATTTTTATAATCTTTTAAATGAAATATAGCTCAGCGATAATATACTTTGATACTTCATTGTTGGAGTACGAACCTTTCTCATTTGTTTCTCGCTACACAATATACATGGTGACTTAGAAAGGTTGTACTTTGGGCTAATATAAGGTTATACTGACCAAATCGAACAGATTTTCCCTTGGAACCATGTGTCGCAAAAGAAAAAAAATACCTTCCCCATACAAACTAGTAATGTTTCAAACACACTTGCATACTTACATCTAAATGCCTACATACATTCAACAAAACATACGTGTAACTTAGACTAATTAACAGTATTCAAACCAAATACCATAAGTATATAATGATAATAATATAATATGTAAGGCGTGAATGCGGTTGGTGAGGTTGGTCGCCTCGGTGGCACTCTTGTATGGCAGATGATAATCGGATGGTCAATGGAATCAGCTAACCACCTAGTCTTACACTAGTTGGTTATGTAGCGCGCGTTCGGTTGGTTGTTTTTCTTCTTTTATATTTTTATTTCATGACACCTTTTATTAATTAATATATATATAGCAGCCTAACCAAGCGCGCTCTAGACCTTATTGTTAAAACTCTTTTTTTTTTTTTTTTGACTATTCATAAATATCTGTAAAGATTTACAGGCAATAAATAATATTTGATTTGAATATTTGATTTGATATATTCAGGAAGACACATAAATTTTAGCATATGACACAATATAATAAGAGTTATCTACATATATTCACCTAACTTCCCTCCCCGGCAGTAACCATGATTAATGATTAGTTTAAAAAATGTAATTGTTCTTCTCTTAGATTTTTTATTTTTATTTTATATACCTAATTAATCATATTGTTATTATGGTATATAAACACAGTTTTTTATTTTATTTTTTTATATTTTGTTGTTTCCTTATTAATAATTTGTTGGTTCACTTTTTTATTAAACTGTTTATATACTAACACTTTACTTTGTATTTTCTATAGACTGTGGGTATTTACGAATACTTTTTGTTGCTTATTTTGTGTTCATTTTCGGTTGAATTGTGTTATTTATTTATTATCTTATTTCATATTAAGTTGTTCTAATATTGAAACTGTAATATATACCTAAATATTAAATTGTTAATTTGTAGGCCGTTTACTTGAAACTAGAAAGAGACTAGTCACCACAACACAGGGAATCCTAGTGTGGTGACTAGGGTTCTATATCAACAAAACTAATACTTATATAACTATGTATATTTTAACACGAATTTTTTGTCATTATTTTCTGAAACTTCGAATGAATTAAATATTAAAGTATGTTAAAATTACCCATTTTTATGGAAAAGAAAAGGGAATGGAATGGGAAAAGTTGTTAGATTCGATCAGTATAATCTTATACATATTAGTTACAACCTTTTAAATTCACCCTGTATATGTACTTACGTGTATAATGTCTTTTAAAAATTGTATCTTCTTGCTTACTATTTTCCTAATCTTACATTTTCACAGTATACGGAATCATTCCTAATGAATTTGGTGGACGCCCGAATGTTGGATACAATAAGTAAGAAAGAATTAGAAAAATATTTGGGAGTAACGAGAAAATTCCATCAGGCCTCTATTGTCCACGGAATTCATTTGCTACGAATATTGAAATATGATCGGCAGGTGAGCACAAAAAACATTCCATAAAAAAAATCAGCCAGAGTTTAGCTGGTATTCAACTAAAACAATTCAAATGAATTCTTTTGATGAACTACTCACAATGTTTCCACAGGCAATGGCTGTCCGTCGACATCAATGCGAAAATATAGACGCCGACCCCTTGGTTTGGACCAATCAAAGATTTATAAGATGGGCTCATAATATTGATTTAGGTGAATTTGCTGATAATTTAAAAGGTACGTAAATAATGGTTTCTTTTTTATTCTTATGTTTATATCTTTACGTCTCTACTTAAAATTTAATATTGTATTTTAGATAGTGGTGTTCATGGCGGCTTAGTAGTACTTGAGCCGTCATTTACGGGTGAAACTATGGCAACAGCGCTAGGAATTCCTCCTTCAAAAAGCATAATAAGGAGGCACTTGGTGTCTGAATTTGACGCACTTGTAATCCCAGCAAGGTAATTAATTTTCACGCATTTTATTGTATGTGTATGTGAAGTTGGATAACCTTTCAAACCAATTCTTTAGTTCATTATACCTTCTATTTAAAACGGTAGTTAATTTTGAATGATATACTTAGGAAATATTTAATTACACATTAATTTCTGGACATGTCGTTATATTATCATTTGGAAATATCATTGTTATGCTATTTTATGTCCTTATGGTAATGCAAATAAGTAACACAGATCCCCTATCTCATAGCATTATCCATTCCTAACAAAACGAATAAATATTACTTAGGCGGCAGTAGTTGATTATAATATAAGGTCAATCCTGCAGGTATACGATATTTTGCCAGGTGGAAGAACTGCAAGTGGACGCTGCCCGACCCTTATTGTCCAACAAGCAAAGATAAATCCATCAAACAGAGGAAATTGTCATTCAAAAAATAAATTAAACTAAATCTTCTATGCCCACTCTTGTAAATTACTGTGTAAAGTGTATCAAATAATTGTAAATGCTATTTTTTCATGATTAAGTTTTATGGCTATCTAAAAATCTTCCATAAAATTTGCTCGTTTGTGGAAAACTATTGTGATTGGAAAGTGTACGAGCGCTAAAGACTGATTTGATATTGTAGGAAGAATGGTTCGTAAGAGACAGCATTCATCGAGCTCAATCGGTCGACTTAATTTCTTTGTGTTCTTTCGCCTTTCAATGTTAGACGTGAATGTTCACCTTTTACCCCCTAGACTTCCAGACTTAGCATAGTGTACAAGCATTTCGATGTTTATCTAAAGTCATAAATTATCACTTAATACTTAGTCTTTATGCGTAACAAAAATTATAACATTAATCATATCGACGGCATGTGATGCTTCTTGATCGAATAGGGGGTGTATATCATATCCCATTAAATGTTTCTCTTAATTATTTAAAATAATATATTACAATAAAACAATAATATACCTAGTAGGATATAAAAAAGAACCATTCACAGTTAGACTCGTGTAACAATATATAGTTTATGTAAAATGAAGTATGTTTTTGATTTGTATACATAATTATTGTAAAGTTTTAAAATGTCTTATAGGTTCGATTGTCATATGTTAATAAGTATTTAAAATTAAAAAGAATATTGGAAAAGAGTGTAGTTTTACGGGTTGACCTTCTCGTCCTTGGTGCGATGCTCCGAGGACCTACGGTAACATGATCACTTTATCAATTTCTTCATGAATGCCTTTCTGTCTTCATCATTTAGTCGCACTTTTGTCTGCTCTTCACACAGTAACTCTATCATCATAAAGATATCATGGTGTATTTTGAAAATATGTGTCCTTATTCGCAATTTTGCTTCTCTTATTTATTTTCTCAGGTTTCTTCGAATTTCTTTTCATTTGCAAAGAAAAGTACTGGTTCATGTTATTACTTATTGTTTTATTAATATCATTAACAATGTCTATTGTGATCTGTTGGGTAATTGCGAGTATTGCGGGATCGAGTTTTGGATAAAAGAATATAAATTATCAGTATTTTTCTTTGTTATTCTTCATTGTTACTGTGAACATATTACAACAGTTTATTTTCTATTCATTGTCACTGGAGTAGCATGATCCATATTATTTTCAGCAATGTGCGTCATGCTTTTGATGTTTTAACTTTAAAATAAAATATAATCTACATACTACCTAAATATATTAAATTAATTTTAGTTTATAAAAAAATAAATGTGATAAAAAATGCATGTAAGCTTTCTATGTTAGATATTCTTCGTGTACAAATTTGAGTAAAAAAAAAAACAATTTAAAAAAAAACTTCCTCAAACTTGTACGTTTGTAAATACCTCCCTAGGCTAACAAAACCGCACTTTAAATAGTTGAATTTTTCAGAAATATGTTCGGACATCAAATTCGTATGTTGGGGCGTCCATTCTCACGATCATTGGCGACAGGGTTACCTGGTATTGATCTTACTGGAGATTCTAGAAGACACAGCTTAAGGGTAAGTCATCACCTACTACATGATCTTACCTAGAAAAATAAATAAAAACATTGACCAAATTTCATATTTCTACTATAAGCCGCCTAGACGGCCTCGGGGTACCCAGCGCAGGGGTTTTTAATCCCACCTCGTCGTAGCCGATGGTATGAGTCTACACTGAACAAGTGGCTAGCTCGTCGCGATGTTTGGATAGAATCAATACCCCATCTATAAACAGTTTTACAAGTTGGTATAGTGAAACTGGGACCGAGAGCTTAACGTGCTCTCCGAGGCACTAAGATACTTATCAGTAGCTATTGGTATTTAGCACTTATATAGTGTACGAGTATACTTATCACAATATATTCGCTCAGTTACGAAAAAGTTAGAGAAATAGACGAACTTGCATTTGGGTTCTTATTTACCTTTAATGCTTTATTATGAATCCATAGCTGTTTCCTATCGAAGCAAAGACTATATTTATTTCTCCAGGGTTCAATATCAAGAGCACTAGGAGTTCTGAAGCCCAAACAAGACCGCGCCTCACCTTCGAGCTCCAGCGAGAGTTCTTCCGTGCTAAGCCTGACCGCCATGCACTACAGATACGATCCGAATCTCTCCTACTCCCCCCCTATAACCTCCAGAACTCTTTCCCAACTCAGCATGGCGTATGCGCCACCGCCGACGGTACAGGAATATGAACCTATCTACACACCCTTAAGTCTGTATTCCCAATCCAGTGTCTCTACCAGGGACAGTCTTCAGCGCTTGAATGAAACTAAGAATGATAATATTACCCATAGGTACGTATGTATTGTGTTTTTTTTAATTTATTTTTTATAAAATTATTTCTAATTGTTCCCAAATTTTCTAATTTAATTCCTTTTGATATGTATGTAGTATTTCGAAATTGTGGTTTATTGAATTATTTCGGTCATCATAAATAAAATACATTCCTGATTCGTGAAGAAGCGAAACATATCGACGTCGTTTGAATAGAAGCGGAAGAAAAACTTTATAATATATATTATAAAATAACCTTATAATATTAAAAAAACATTGTGTTATATACCTAAAACTCCAAGGTTTTAACCCGTAATCTAAGTATTTTTAAGATCACTTCCAATCATAGTATTATTAGTTGTCGGGTTCGATTCCCATTCATGACAAACAATATACTATATTGTACTTTTTGTACAAAAAGCTATGGTCTCGGTATTTATAAAAAAAATACTTTATTTAGAAATGTTTTGATAAACCAAGGCTACCACTTTAGCTACCAAAACCTATGTTTTCTTTCTGTTACATTGCTAAGGAACAAATTAAAAAAAAAACACATTTATAACCAGATTTAGGTCAAACCTTGCTTAGCGAAACGTTTCTGTATAGTGCTGATTACGAATACTATTGTTTTGTTGTTTCTGGTACACATAACTCTAGCCTAAACCTATACCTATTAGCCTTGTGAAATATTCCACATTTTATTATGATTATTATTATGATAATGATGATTATGATTGTTTACAGACAAGGTCAAAAAGCTGACATCGCCCATAGAGTGAGTTCTCCACTTCCAGCTAAATCTGTAGACGATACGGTTATCAAACCGAGGCGTCACAGACGAGTCAAAAGTATCGGCGATATTAATGCATGTAGTAAATCGTCGGTTTGAAATATTTGTCAATTATTTCATATTATTTATTAGATACCTAATACTTATTGAAGAAAAAAACTATTTTGCTGATTGACCTGTACCGGTAACAGAGAATAAATTTAATTATAATAACAATATATTTTTAGATAAGTAGGTAAATAAGATCAGCAAAAGTTTTTTAGATAATTATAAAAATAAATACTAGCTAATAATTAACAAAAAAAATAAACCAAAAATAATCGATTATGCTCAATTTTTTTCTAGTCTAATATAAAGTGGCATATCACAATTCCAAAAACAAAATTTGTTTATTTTTTATTATAATTACATATTATTTTTTATAATGGAATTTAAACAAGGACAAGCATTTTACATGTCTTTTTTTATATCTTAAAAAAAAAGTGTTGTACAATGAATATAAAGCACAAATGTAACTTTTTATAATTAACAATTGTATTAGATAATCATTTATTTTCTATTTACTTATTATTTAAATTAGTATTAATAATAATGCATACCTAATACCTGTGTAAAACTGCTTATGTATCTATTATTAAAAAAAACACGCATTGTTTTTGTATTTCCTGAACACTGTGATATATTTTGTATTAATTACACATTCCATGATTACTATCTAATTCTCATCATGTTACCATTAATATTATATTATTTATTAAATTATTTATAATTTTGTTGTTTTGTTTAACTATAAATTTATTTTGTTATTTTTTTATTACAAACTTGTAACTTTTGACCAATACTGTTCATATCCTAAAATAAAATGAATGTACAAATTGTGTTGTTTTTTTTTTAATAGGCCCCAGCCTAGTGGTTAAGTCACTGCGCAACTGATAACATGGTTAAGCAACAAGGGGACAACAAGGCCGGACCTGGGATAGGTTACCGCTTTATACAACGAGGCTATTTCATCATTAAACCGAATCAAGCTCCCCACTTGTTAGGTGTTGCCTCCGAATACCATTGGCTAAATGAGGATGGGTTAATCCCTCCGCTGGGTACCATGAGGCCGTTTAAACGGTTCCTGGGAGCTAAAAAGGCACCCGTGATTATTATTTTTTTATACTTATTTATCCTGTATGTTACTAATATTACGAAGGCGAAAGTTTTGGAGAAAATATTATTGCTTTGGAGAATAATTTATTGCTTTACAACAAAAATCGATGGAGACGCAAGACGTGTGGGACGTATTCTCTCCGAATTCTTCGGCTAGAATACTACATATACCTATAATAATATAAATACATATGTATAATAAAAACTACAGTTTTATAGAGCGTGTTTCCAAGATGGTGCTAACAGGATCGCTATTTGGTTAAGTAGCGAGGGTAGTGAACACAGTGCAGGTGAGAGTTCAAAATGCCTATAAACCTACTTCGCGGTCTCAAGTCCGGGAACGCTGCAGTTCATTCTCCTGCCTTCCAACCACGCGATGGACCCGGCACCCGCACTGTGAAGCCATGGATAGTTAAGGACATTATCTCTTGTCTCTCTCATGTCTCTCGGAATATCAGGAATGAGGTTTAAGATTATTGCTTGGGTAAAGTAAACTGGTTGACCATGGCTACCGTGCCTTAATGCCCACCGTATCACTGCCATAATATAAGTTTACTGTGCTTTAATTAAAAAAAAAACTCATTTATTTACGTGGTGGCCGAGTTGGTAGGACCTGAAACTTAAAAGAGAGTTTTTTAGGTCATCGGTATGTACCAACTAAAAAAATGTATTTACATTTGTTTGACAACACTATAATGCCTAGGAGAACACATTAAGCTGTCTACCCCAGTTTCACTATACCAATTTATGAAACTGTTTATAGATGGGTTATTGAGTCTATCCAAACACTAGGACGAGCTGACGACTTGTTTGTTGTAGACTCAAAATACCATCGGTTACCACGAGGTCGGAAAAAACCCTGCCACTATGTATCCTGACACCGTCTAGGGGTAGGGGAAAAATGTTTATTATTTTTTTGGTGCATAGCATGTGACATGCGACTTGTATCTACCTGGTGTTGAGCAACCTACAAAGTCCATGAATAGGGTCAATCAATACCTTATTGTTCTTAAAAACATTGATCGCTTCCACTATTCTGGGGTAAATGATGCAATTACGGAATGGGTGACGACAAAGACGAATTGCATTACGAGTATATTTTAATATATTCTGCCTTATTGATTATGTTTTAATATAATCTGCCTCGACAAGAAATTGATGCAGTAATCTCCTGAAAATCCACAGACTAAAACCGAAACAAGACTAAGTCACTTGACGGTTTTCGCATCCGTATGGGCGATGTAACGACACAAGTCGGCCTAACTTAGTTATAGCAAAGAAGAAATAATAGTACAAGTTATAGAGACCTTCCTTCCACCATAAAATACATATAGTAAATAGGAGAACTTAATTTAGCCAAAATATTTTTGGTATAAGAGACAGAATTGTCGTGGGCTCAAATTACTGGCCAGTACGTGACTAGTTTCCCTAAGGAATAATAAATACACAATATACAGGGTGAATTTGTGAGGTTGTACTTTGGACTAATATAAGGCTCTACTGATTAAATCGAATAACTTTTCCCATGGTATCATGTATCGCAAATGAAAAAAAATGTTTGCTTCCCCATACAAATTGGTAATTTTATTATTACTAATTTGTATAGAGAAGGCATTTTTTTTCATTTGCTCGATTTGGTCAGGAGAACCTCATATTAACCCAAAGTATATCCTTTTAAATTCAGATATAATATAGATATGTACTTACTCTTATAATATTTGTAGCTATGACATAATAATCTACTATTTTATATATTTAGATATCTTCAATATTTTATTAGAATATTCGTAACATCGTTTGTCCTAATAAACAGTCAAAACTACTACATATAAGTCTAGCAAACTCAAATTTGAAACATAGGTAAACATCCGCTTAGAAAGGATTTTAGAAATTTTCAACTTAAGTGGGCAGGAAAAGGATTCGCGAACTCGAGCGTCAAAAAACATCTAAATGTTGTTTTCAGTTATAATAAAGTTTTTTTTTTGGGAAAAAAAGAGCATGGAGGTGTAGATTTTATTTTCTCAATCCTAATTACATAATTCTTTATAAAAAATATGTTAAGTTTTGAAACGATAACTAAAGTAATATTTTTAGAATCATAAATCAAACTTTGGGTGTCTTTTCAAAAGTTAATATATTTTTTATGAAAATACTATCCAATTAGGATCGAGTAAGTAATATTTACACCTCTACGTTCTTTTTCTGTAGAAATAAACTTTGATATCACTGAAAACAACATTTACAAGTTTTAGACGTTCGAGATCGCGTAACCTTTTACTGACTTCTTAAGGGGGAAGGCGGGCTGTATAGGAGAAGGAACTTTGTATGATGTCTTTGTTCTTTAGAAGCTTGAACATTTTAATATAGCTACCGAGATACGGTTGTGGCGCGTTTTTTATTTATAATAAAATAGCTGGCCCGCGCAGCTTCGTCTGCGTAATTTAACCGTTTACGCAGCGCAAGCAACGACAGCTCTCAAAAGGAACAAATTATCCCCGTTTTCCCAACATTTTTTATTGATGCTCCGCTCCTATTGGTCGTAGCGTGATGTTATAGCCTTCCTCGATAAATTGGCTATCCAACACTTAAGAATTTAAAAAATTGGTTCAATAGAACCAGTGATTACCCCATACAACCTTTATATCTTTATAATATTAGTATATATATATTACCCCCTACAACCTCGTAGGGAAAGTAGAAATCTAAGCGATCCTATTGGTAGAGAGTACTCACTTAACGCACTCAGAACGTTAAATCAAAGTCGTAGTAGGGCCTCTGAGCTCTATTTACAAAGCCCTACCGTTTGCATTAGTTTGGGTGCCATTTAACTGAGAGATCAATTTCTACAGTATTAAATAATTAACATCCTTTTTATTTTTATGTACTTACCAACTATGCAACCCTGATTCTAAAAATAAAACATAGGTTACGTAGAGAAAAAGATCGCCCTTTTTAAACAAACAAAACAAAACTTTTTACTTATAGACATTTCGAAAATTCTTTCCCCTATCAGGGTCAGCTTTGTCGGTGGACCAAAATGGGCTATTAAATAAATAGCCACTGTTCCGAACCAAGCGGATAAAGGAAAATGACCTTTTTCCATTGTCAACGAGTGAATTGAAAAATAAATCGTGCGTTCTTAGGAAATTCTTTGGGTTTTAAAGGAACATCAAAATATAAAATAAGATTTTATTAAAAATAATACAGTCTTGTTTCTCCCTATAGACCAAATATACTGGTATACTCTCGGTGCTTGAAGAAAGTAATACTATAGAACTCACCGTTCCGTGGGAAACAAACATTCCTAAGAACAACAATCAAACAAATATCAAGACAATAATACTTTAATCTTACGAATGAAATAACTAGAAACGGTTTTAAACTCAACTTTATGTGAGAGTAATGCCAGCAATTCGGTACAAGAGGAATGTCAGCAAAGTCTTTGCCGGAACTTTTATGAAACGTGTTTCCAAGATTGCGCTAACGGATCATTCATATAGTATTTGTTTGAGGAGAGAGGATAGTGATCACGTGAGGGAGAGTTAAAATGCCTTTAACCCTAATTCGCGGTCTCAAGTCCGGGAACACTGCAGTTCATTCCCCTGCCTCCCAACCACGCGATGGTCCCGGTACTCGCACGGATAATCCATGGATAGCTAAGAAAGTCTCTCTCTCTATTTGAAGAAGTAGGTATAACTAATATCGATTGAATAAAATTTTATATAATATAATAATTTAGTTTTCGATTTGACAATACGAGTATATGGCAATAAAATAATAATGCAAATTCTTTATTTTTAATTTTAAAAAAGTAATAAGCTGAAGGTGTGCCCTCAGCAAACCTGAACCTTCAATAAGTTTTTTGAGTCATGCAGTCTAACTACAAGTCACCACGTTTTCAATAAATCCTATCCTATAAAATAAAGTAACTGTCTAAAGTTGGCTGAAGTTCCAAATGAAGTTTAGGGGAAGTTAAGAAGTGGCTAGGTGTCATTAGTATCTCGGGAATGCTAGACTAACTTCATGGCCGCATGGAAAATCTCGAGTCCTAGTTGTCACAAGTTATAATAACTTAGTTTAGAGATAACAATATTGAAATACGGATTATCTGAGGCGTGACATGGAATTTAATTTCCGACCTATTTTCCAATGAACCTTGAGTTTTTCTGTTGTAAAAAAACTTTAATATTCAGAACTAATCGTGGCTATATAATAGACGATAGAATGAGGCATGTTTGTTGTACAACGTATTATCTGTCAATTGTAAAAAATATATATATAAACTGAAAAGTTTGTGTGTTTATTTAATCGCGCTAATTTGGAACGCAGTCGGATAAATTCTTCCATTACATTTGAAAAGGTTAGCTGGTAGATAATGCCTGAGGCATTAAGCTGGCCTCTGTAATAAGTATTATGCTTTTGTGCAATAAAAATAAAATCATAGCCTAATTCTTGAGAAAGGTTTGGCTTTAAACATCAAGCTATGACTCTTAGGAACCGAGCTAGAATATAAACTATAGCTGAAACCGCGGGGCATTACTAGTCACTTAATTCGATGTAATGTAAACAAACTTACTCGTATATACTTTATTATTTATATATCGTAAAGCGAGCAAATCAAAGTATATAATGTTATGTGTTATAAAAGCACATAACAATAGAATGTAAAAATACGGGTACATACATAACTCTTAGGAACCGAGCTAGAATATAAACTGTAGCTGAAACCGCGGGGCATTACTAGTCACTTAATATAATGTAAGTGTAATGTAAACAAACTTACTCGTATAAAGTACTTTATTATTTATATATCGCCGTAAAGCGAGCAAATCAAGGTGTATAATGTTATATGTTATAAAAGCACATAACAATAGAATGTAAAAAAAACAAATACATACATAACATACATATCATCACGGGTGCCTTACGGCGCCCGAGACCGCCTAGACGGCCCCAAGGTACCCAGCGGAGGGGTTTTTTAATCCCACCTCGTCGTTGCCGATGGTATGAGTCTACACCGAACAAGTGGCTAGCTCGTCGCGATGTTTTGAATAGACTTAATAACCCATCTATAAACAGTTTCACAAGTTGGTATAGTGAAACCGGGACCGACAGCTTAACGTGCTCTCCGAGGCACTATAGTGGTGTTGTCAAACAAATGTACATAATTTTTATAATTAAAAACTCATTGGTACACACCGGGATTCGAACCAGGGACCTAAGTGTTTTTAAGTCCAAGGTCTAACAACATTATATACATAACACATTCCGAAAATTTCAAAATACCTTCAGAGATGAAAATTAATATCCCTGGAATATAACCTACTTAACCCCAATATTATACAGTATCGTATCGTACTATCTCAAGTGCTTTGCACCCGAAACCTTCTAGTCGGCCTCACCTCGGCTATCCCAAAAAGGCGTTGATTCCATCCAACCTCAACGTAGTATCGTTTCGCAAGTTGGTATATTGAAACAAAATATGTTAACTTGTATATTAGCGTATTTAATTATACATATATTAAAAAAAAAAAAAACCTATATTTATATATAGGTAGAATCAAAAGATATTAATTAATAATAATAACTAATTATAAATAATACCTATAAAATAATTAATAACAAAAAATAAATAAAAAAAAATACTTACCTATAAATTAAAATAGTCTTCCAAATCATTGTCTGTTAGTGGCAATTACTATATTGAAACTGTAATCGACAGGAGAACGGTACTATATTATGATTTTGTCAAATAATTTACATTCTCTATTAAATTAGAAACACAATTCTACTCCGAGATTTTTTTTTTAAACGCGTTATACCTAAGTGTGTAAGTCTATGATCTAACAAATTTCCACCAAGTATATAATATGCATGTTTGAATGCTTCTATTTTTTTTTCAATGAATTTCCATGGGCCAACATTGAGTTGCTTGCCAAACCCTTTCAGGCTGTGTCGGTGACTTTAGTACGTATGTACCTGATAAGAGTAATCAAGATTATAAAAATAATAAACAAGAAAAATCAATAAATAAGTTTCAGAAATGTCTGTTTTTCAGAACTGATACTGCTGAAAGATGTTTTTTTAATATGTGGGACAATTACACATATTGCTCAGGTTACAAACTAAGCCTTATACTTGTACTATGTGTGCTTGTATATACATATTATATTTTATACACACCCAGACCATGACAAATTGTCCAGAAAAACACACTAATATTATTTTGCATGGGTTATATCAGTTATATAAGAATTAAGTACCCAGAATTTATCTTAGCGATATTTAAGAACAATATTTGGACTTAAAAGTTAATCCCATCAAAAACAATACTTGTCAAAAAAACCAAGTCTCGCAACTCAGTTGTTCTGCGGTAAAAAGTTGTGAGATCCATGTAATACCAAGTCGGTTATTAATTTATTCATGTATGTACATGTATCATCACGGGTGCCTTACGGCGCCCGAGACCGCCTAGACGGCCCCAGGGTACCCAGCGGAGGGATTTTATTCCCACCTCGTCGTAGCCGATGGTATGAGTTTACACCGAACAAGTGGCTAGCTCGTCGCGATGTTTTGAATAGACTCAATAACCCATCTATAAACAGTTTCACAAGTTGGTATAGTGAAACCGGGACCGACAGCTTAACGTGCTCTCCGAGGCACTATAGTGGTGTTGTCAAACAAATGTACATGAATTTTTAAATTAAAAACTCATTGGTACACACCGGGATTCGAACCAGGGACCTAAGTGTTTTTAAGTCCAAGGTTTAACCAACTAGGCCACCACGTATATATATAATCCTGAAAACACGTGTAAATTCAATTATTTAGTCCGATGGCCAAGTCTCGATATATTTATATAAAACATTAAAGAATTTTAATATTGATATGCGTCACTATAAGATGCTGTTAATTATTACGTAACAACTTAATGCTTCGAGTACGGAGATTCCAGACACAATTGATTTTCAATTGTTATGGACCACGATCGTGGTCTTAGAGACTGGACGTATTAAGACAGAAAGTCGCTTAAGTAGAGACTGAATAAATTAATAACCGACTTGGTATTACATGGATCTCACAACTTTTTACCGCAGAACAACTGAGTTGCGAGACTTGGTTTTTTTGACAAGTATTGTTTTTGATGGGATCTCATTTCTTTTTGTATTTTGTAGACAGTTCTACTTTTTTCCTTTTCGGTACCTTCTACTTATTGTATATATGTATATCTACCAGCAACGAATTTTCTTAAAGCCCTCTCTCTGACTTATGAACTTTTCTTATTTTTGTAGGTAGCCTTCCGTTTTCTCTTTTCCGGTACTACTTCTTGAGCTTCAGCTACAGTTTTTCTAATAGCCCACTCCCTGTCTCTATGCGTTTTTCTGCTAGCACCGCGCAGCGCGTAGTAACGGCCCGCGCTCACTCGCTAGCATCGCAGCGCGTGGTATATATATAATTATACAACCTTACGCACTCGTAATAAGTACGAATACGCACGTAGGTACGTTTTTTGCATTAATAAATAATTTAATACACGTGTTTTCATGACGGGAATACCCATTTTTTGCTCGATTTGGCAGGGGCACTACCATGCGCCTATATTTATATGGGACTATAGCTTAAACCCGCGGCTTCGCACGCAATAATAATAACTGCCGTAAAACATCGTTACGAATAAAGCCAATATAGAAAAATTTAACTGAAGACTTGGCTGTATGGGCTTAATTTTCTTTGCGGTATTTTCTAGATTTTTTAGTTTTTCCTTGATTCATACACCAAACACTACTTATATTCCAAATTTGAAGCTTCTAGGTCTGCTAGAAGTGCCTTAGAATTTTGATGATCGGTGAGTCAGTGAGTGACAAAATTAAGAAATTTGACCCGTTATAATTCTTAAAAATACTGGTTCAAATTGAATGAAATTTGAAATATACGTGTCTTTACAATGCCTGCATGGTTACTGAAAATTTCAGTCTTCTAGTTTTATCCACAACGAAGTTACAGCGGGTCGAAAATGGTCTGAATTGCTTCGAGAAAAGGATGGTACGGCCGTGACGCTTCTTTGCTCGACTTGGTGGGGGCACGGCCGTGCCCCCAGATAAAATACCTACACTCGACGAGTGCGAGCAAATACGATGGATCTGCGGGGATAAAAAAAGTTATACTTATGTAGAACAAGCTAAGGGTCGAGAAGAATGAACATGTTCGTTCACTCAACAGAATTAAACGCGTGGTTGTTTTAAACGCTAGCATAGGATCCCACGTGTTTATCGCGGCACTTAAGTTTATATATTTACCGCCCGAGCGTTTAAATACAACAAGCGTATTTTGAAACTTAATCACAACATTAAAAAGCGGTATTTTTTATTTTGTGATTGAGCATTTTCCTAGTCTAGTGCTCTAGGATTGATATAGGCTTACTTTAAGTTTTCTTGAGTTCTTCCCTTTATAAAAGTACTTAATCTTTCTTTTGACGATAATGCTTTTACGGCTCTAGAAATACTTAAGACTTACAGCTTCACAGTTTCCAGAACTTTATAATGTCAGTGCGAATTAATTGCTTACTTCAAGCAGAGTCTTGCACCTTTCACCACTTTCACAAGTATAAAATATGTCTGTCAGTCCATACGGCAATGCCAAACAATGTGCATGTCTTATCTATTGCCTTCCCACATCTTTCCAGATTGATCCGGTAAGGTAACATTTAAAACCCATTGAGTGGAATAAAAATCACGTAAACTTTCTTTAATGTGTTTAAGTTATGATTTAATAACATCCACACTCCATTTTTTCCAATCCAATCCCTTTAAAAAAATATGGGTTTGAAGACAGACTCAGAGGCGATTTGAGATACCATTTGAGGACTATTGGAAACAATTTATACTAGACTTTCGCAAGTGAGGTGTTGTACCTTTTGAGGTCATTTGAGATACCATTTTAGATCATTTGAGATACCATTTTAGGACTAATTTCAACAATTTATACTAGACTGAAGCATTTTCCAGATCAAACTAGGCGACAGTAATTGTCGTTTGTCTTCCCTGGAATCCTTGAAACGTTTGCAAGTGAGGTGCCCCATGCATCCAGAAAATCCCGGCAATAAACCTTACTGGTGCTAGGATAAAAGTACTCATTTGTCCTATTCCAAATTTTAAGTAAATTTGACCAATATTTCTCAAGATATTTGATAAGGACGGACAGCATTATTTTCGTTTACTTTTTGGAACCCTATAAATAACAAAATAAAAACCCCAGAGATATCAAATCAATCAACTAATGCATTCCACTTGGCAATTGTATTTACTCGTGGAGTGCGTCAGAACCGCACTGCCTATTGTGCTGTGAGCAGCTACATTTCAGTGATGGAGGAAGCTGCGGGGAGATGATAAATGGTTTGGTTGAAGGCGAATTTAGGTCACAACGGGTATAACTTATATTTACACTGTCGATAAAGATTTTTAAAGTATTACCTATTTATTTTTACGTGGACATAGGTACGTGGTGGCCGAGTTAGTTAGACCTCAGACTTAAAAACACTAGTATTTAGGTACCCGTTGCAAACCCCGGTGATTTTTTTATTAAAAAAATTACGTACATGTGATTAACAATGTCATTATTGTGCCTCAGAGGGCACATTACTGTCGGTCCCAGTTTTACTAGACCAACTTGTATTGTTTGTAGGTGCGGGTTATTGAGCCTATTGTTCGCTGTAGACTCATACCATCAGCTACGACGAGGTGGGCTAAAAAACCCCTCTAGGCGGTAGGCGATGATATTTATTTATTTTTGGTGGCCGAGTTGGTTAGACTTCAAACAGGTCCCCGGTGTGTCCCAATTAATGTTCAATTAAAGAAATTATGTACACTATAGTGCCTCAGAGAGTACCTTAAGCTGTCGGTCCGTTACTTGTGAAACTGTTTATAGGTGGGTTATTAAGTCTATCCAAACATCGCGAAGAGCTAGCCACTTGTTCGGTGTTGGTAGACTCATACCATCGGCTACGACGAGGTGGAATTAACCCCTCCCCCCTCCCCTGAAGCCGTCTCGGGCGCAGTAAGGGCAGTAAGGCACCCTTGATGTTATTTATTTATTTTTAAACTTGAGCCATTTAAGAGAATTATGTAAAAATAAAGTAAAAAGGGGTGGTTTTGATTGTTAACGGTGCGTTTGGTCAAAGGTACGGTTAATCAAAGAGACCTATTTGTAAGAGTTTATATTACACTAATCATCATAATATATTTTAATTTAAATAGGTGCCTAATTTATTCAATAGAAAAAATAACATATCCGTACTTAGTATCCAGAATGCGTAGACAGACGATCGACTAATAAAATGTATTAAGGTGCTATACGAAAAAATAACGTCTCGTTAAAGGGAGTGAATTAGCCTAAGTTACAATAAATAAAATTAATTTAATCCTTTTGTGTGTAATCAAGTGATGCAGGTACAAAAATAACGTTGGCGTCAAAAATCAATGAAAATATGCCGAAATAAACTAAATTTATATTTTAAATACCATAGAATTTGATGTGCATCTGGATTGAGAGATCTAATCAAAACCAAGCAAAATGACTATGTTGGCATTTCGTAGCATAATGTAGAAACTTATATATGAAATATTTTAATTTGTAAAAGCGAGGAAAAAAAGTCCAAAAATAGGAGCTCTCAAACCAAATGACGTTTTTGAAAAAATATAAAAAAATATTTTTAGAAGTATTTACTCTATGTTATATTTTTTTGTACTAACATTCAGTACACACATGGTAATAAATAATCAGAAGAATTCAAAATATTTGGAGGTAAAATGAAGAAGATATAAGGCAAAACATGGATCTCTCAATCCTGACGTTTTAGATTGAGTGTCCTTTGAAACACCATGTTAGGCTGAGTAGAAGCAAAAGTTGACTATGCGAGCATTTAATAGTACTTCTCGGCATATTCGCAAAAAATAAATAAATATCCAAATGATAACCGTTAAAAAATAATAGCAACTTCGTCATTTTTAAAACATCAGGACTGAGTGATCTATATTTTTACATACTCGTATATCTACTTTTCTTTTCATCGTACAAAAAATCTTAAATTTTACGAATAATTAAAAAATAATCTTCTAAATCCTGGCATTTTAACTATTTGTGTAAAGATTGCACTTTATTATATTTATAGATTTCAATTTTACCCATACAGCAAGTCGTGTAGGGTGACCATGTTTTTTTTTTGTTGGCACTCGGTATGAACACATGCCAAACCAAATTCAGATTGATTCCGAAACAAATTGTGTTTACTAATACCAGTAAATCCATAGACTAATGTTGAAAAACGGTAAACCCACAGATTGATGCCTTAAAAATAAATCTGGATACCGTTATAATTACGACTGATCTCAAATTTTCGAGCTACCTGAAAAGCGGTACCTAAACTCAGACTAATCCGTTAACATAACCGTAAAATCTCCTGAAAACCCGTAAACACTAATAATGTGTTTAAAAAAATCTTTTTTTAAACCACATACATTTAAAACCTAGTCATTTTAAATTTCTTTAAAACCGTAATTTAAAAAAAAAAAAGATATTATAAATACCAGCGGCCGCATTCTGTTTCTTATAACGCAATCGTTAGATTGTCAAAATAACGATTTCCGCTATAAGCGCGCTCTGCTCCAATCACAGTAGTTTTGTAAACTTCGCTGATTGGCGGAGAGCGCGCTTATAACGGAATTCGTTATTTTGACAATCTAACGATCACGTTATAAGAAACAGAATGTGGCCGCAGGACCTAAGCCCCAAAATAGCCTGTCTAAAAATGAGAACACAATATAGCCACCCGCGACACAAAGTCAATACGAAAAAATTACAAGTGCGAAAACTCGCCCACGGAGTGTTCCGAAGGTAGCGGAGAGGTTTTATTTCCACCTCGTAGCAAATTGTGAGTCTACACTACACTGAACAAGTGGTAAACTCATAGCGGTATTTGTTTAGACTTAATCACCCATCGGTAAACAGTTTCACAAGTTTATATAGTGAAACTAGGACCGACAGCCTAACGTGCGCTTATCTTTGACTTGGACTCTTTTACACCTACACCTATTAGGAGATATTTTACTAAATATATATATATATATATATATATAATATATATAAGTACCACATATTTCAAGTATATCCGGCCAGCGGTTCTCGAGATATTCATGCCGACAAACAAACAGACACCTTAGAATAGTTCTTTTTTTGAAAAAATAAATAAATTCGGAACCCTAATGAGAACACAAGTGATTATAACCATTCAATGCTCAAAAAGTGATAATCCAAAATGGATTACTGGACACAGAGAAACGTTTAACAAGTAATTTGTACTTTGTGAAAATTATTACAGCATTTCCTTCATATTTATACTTCCATAGTACCTTCACACAATATAGTATTCCAGTATTCTGTGCTTAAATAAACGTCAAAACGAAATATATTAATATCTAAGTTACTTAGCCTCTCAGGGGAGCGGCGTCATCAGTGACAGTAATTTGTAGTGATGAAATCCATACACTTAAATCAATAGGTTTATTAGGTATTTTTTGGCATTGATTTACACACAACTTGTAATTTTACTGCATTAAAATGCAAGTTAAACTATACATATTTACAGAATAATATGCCATGCTTCATAAAAATTAAAAACAAAACATGGTCACCCTACACGACTGCTGTATGGGTAAATTTGGAATCTATAAATCTAATAAAGTGCAACCTTTACACAAATTGTTTAAATGCCAGAATTTAGATGTTTTTTTAATAATTCGTAGAATTTTAGATTTTCCGTGCGATGAAAGTAAAAGTAGATATATGTGAAAATATAGATCACTCAGTCCTGATGTTTTAAAAATGACGAAGTTGCTATAGCTTTTTAACGGTTATCATTTGGATATTTATTTATTTTTTGCGAATATGCCGAGAAGTACTATTAAATGCTGGGATAATCAACTTTTGCTTCTACTCAGCCTAATATGGTGTTTCAAAGGATCACTCAATCTAAAACGTCTGGATTGAGAGATCCATGTTTTGCCTTATATCTTCTTCATTTTACCTCCAAATATTTTGAATTCTTCTGATTATTTCTTACGATGTGTGTACTGAATGTTAGTACAAAAAAATATAACATAGAATAAATACCTCAAAAAATTTTTTTTTTATATTTTTTCAAAAACGTCAGGATTGCGAGAGAGAGCTCCTATTTTAGGACGCTAACTTTTTTCCTCGCCTTTACAAATTAAAATATTTCATATATAAATTTCTACATTATGCTACGAAATGCCAACATAGTCATTTTGTTTGGTTTTGATAAGATCTCTCAATCCACATTAGAATTTGTATTTTATTACTATACTCTCAAAAATATATTTATAAACTAATTGGTATTAGAAGAAATACGGATGGGTCCTAGGCTTGAAATACGGTGATTTTATTTTATTATTGGGGAAATAATCACCAATTATTGCAAATCCACTTATAAAATATGTTAAATGATATCTTATAACAAACTAATAACAGAATATCTAAAATAGTTGTACTTATCGAAATTATATTTTTTCAGTACTCGCTTTAAATTTATGTTTGTCAACCAACCACTACTTTCTATTCAATCCCATCTGAAGTTTAATTTTCATAATGCATTTCGGAATCCTTACTCTAGAGAATATGTAACTGCCAGATCAGTAAACGTTTTTAACAATTTACAAAATGATTTCTATGATGCGCTCTGTGAATTGGTAAAAAAATGCGATATTAATAATTATGTTATGTATCATCACGGGTGCCTTACGGCTCCCGAGACCGCCTAGACGGCCCCAGGGTACCCAGCGGAGGGGTTTAATCCCACCTCGTCGTAGCCGATGGTATGAGTCTACACCGAACAAGTGGCTAGCTCGTTGCGATGTTTTGAATAGACTCAATAACCCATCTATAAACAGTTTCACAAGTTGGTATAGTGAAACCGGAACCGACAGTTTAACGTGCTCTCCGAGGCACTATAGTGTTGGTGTCAAACAAATGTACATAAGCTCCTAACTCCTTTACATAATCTATCTACTCGTAGCCTAGAAGCGGACTCCATCCCAAACCCATTTTATCTAAGCCCTGCCTAATCTCCCAGAACCTTTTTCTCACTATTGCATATTGTTAATTTAAAATCTTTCTCATAAGAACACGAAATTCAAATCCAAATGCTCAAAAGCATCCTAACTCAATATAATATGTATTTTATTCCAACCGCAAATACGGCCTCATTCGCCACAATTGAAATGGTAATAAGGCCCCCAGTTTCCATGCTAATTGCCATGCAAATGTTCTCGAGGTGTTTATACCTCAGAGCAAGATATTGGATTATCTTTTACCAGACTGTCAATGATAGGTACCTATTAATTCTAACCTTTACTTCTCCTAGATGTTTTACATTGACATTTAAAGCGTAGGTATATAGTGACTTGGAATATCTTAGACTAAGCTTTAAATCAGCAAAACAATATTGCATGAGTTGAAGTTTTCAAGAAGCTATCCTCCAGAGATTTCGATCGTCTGAAGTATGAAAAAAGAAAGAATACAGTGGCTTCCACTGTATTCTTTCTTTCTTCATACTATGTAACGTCTTCTCGTCTAATATACCTCAGTGCCTCAAGTGGAAAGGATTCGACCAGTGTGTATTATCAGTTATGGTTTATGGCTTTGAAATGTGGTCTCTTACTATGGACCTAATTTGCAGCCCCAACGAGCTATGGAGAGGGTCTATATGCTCGGAATCTCTCGGCAATATCGAATCAGAAATTAGGAGATCCGTATACGAACCAAAGTTACCGACATAGCCCAGTAAAACAGCACGTTAAAATGGCAGTTTGCAGGGCACATAGCACGCAGATAACCGATGGGGCCGTAAAGTTCTCGATTAGAAGACGACCTTATTAAGACCGCCGGGACACCCTGGATGAGACGCTTCCAACCGGTCCTTTTGGAAATTCAAGGAGAGGCCTATGTCCAACAGTAGACGTCCTACGGCCGATGATTATTAAATCGGTTGCCTTAGCGATAACGTTTAACGTTATCATTATACCTACAGTATAATAATTTAACTAAACTATTATTTTTTCGTTATTGAAAGCTGATTATTCAATCTTTATAACAGATAACTTGTATAGGGAATTAATAAATTTGACAGTTCTTCATACAAGATTACAGTAACTATCGGAAGATTGAAAAATCAGCCTGTATTGTTTTTATTTGCTATTGTTTTTTCTTATAGTCAAAAAATAAAAAGTAAGTTTAACCCTAAAATGTTAAAGTTATTATTTTTCTTGACTCTATATTTTCCAGCAATATTTAATATAAATGTGTATTTTTCCATGAAAGTGAATGTGTTTTATGTTCATATGAAAAACATTCCTTGTTACTGCCGGAAAACGAACTGCAACTCGAACATTCTTCAGTCTGTCCCTCTAACCACAAAGGGCAAAATAATGTATTTCTTAATCTAAGAGCGAGGACTTTCGGTCTAGATCTGGAGAACCACATTTGCGTCAGAGTATACGGTAATGAGAAGTAATCCTCAAGAAGAGCGTTTTTGATACTATTATCCTGGACTCAATTTTTGCAGGAGACCTAGTGTAAGCTTTTATGGGTTAGTTGTTTTTTTTTCAGCTTTATTTTTGAATTCTTTGTATTGTTCATATATTTAATTGACTTTCACATTTTTGAATGGATATAGCAATATCTGTCTCGTCCAAATACTTAAAAGCCGACTTTATTCTATTAGGAATATGCTATAAAATATATAATAGGACGCAAAGTGCAGCTACTGATAAGGTTAAGAATATTTATTAACTCAAAAAAGAACATTCACTTACATTGAATTAACACAAAATTAGATTACAAAAATTATATACTATCATAGTCGCCATTTCATCACATATTTAAACATAAGTAGGTAAATTCAAATATAAGTAATTTAAAATTATTATTTATAATGTACCTACATATAATTATATTATTTTTATTAGATATTAATAGAATAACTTTGTTTATTATTAGGATTACATATTTATAGATTGATTTTATTTATTATTATTATATAAAGATAAGTATTTTTCAAATAATTTCAACTTAATCACGCCAGTGATACTGATAATATATATCAATATGGCTAAAAATCGGTACTAAAACACTGCTTTATTGTATTATATTAGACGTTTTGAACAGTTTACATTTATCAAAAAAACGGCATTAAAAAAAAAAAACACCTTTCGGACAAACCTTAGCTGGTTTAGGTTAACATGGACTGGACAAGGTATTATAGAACTTCAAGAAAATATTTTTTGTTTTTATTTATTGGAGCACGGCATGTGACTTTGTATCAACCTAATGTTAAGTAGACCTACAAAGTCGGTGAATGGAGTTGGTCAATACATTGTTGTTTAACAATATTTATTGCTCCCAATATGCCGGCTAAATGATGCGGCTACGTAATGGGAAAAGACGTATTTGCATTACGAGTCTGTTTTAATATCCTCGCTGCTTAATTATAAAAATAATCGCCCGTTTCGTAACCACAATATAAAAGGAGACTACCAACTCCAAAATAAATCGATGCATTAGTTTCCGGAAAACCAGTGAACTCACAGACTAAAACCGAAACATGAATAGTATACACCAGGATTCGTACCAGGGACCTATGTGTTTTTAAGTCCAAGGTCTATGACAATATGACTAGGTCACTTGACGGTTTTTGCATCTGTATAGGCGGTGGTAATATAAAGACCTTTCTATATAATAGGTATTAAACAAATCCCAATAACAAAACGAACAAATTGAATATTTAAATTGGTAAAAAATTACTCCGCAATTCTTTTACAAAATGCATTTACCAAAAACATGCACCTGTTTTGGTTTAATGTCCGCATTCTCCAGTCTCAAAAGAGCAATACAAAATGGAATTAATTTGTCAAAATGAACTGCATAATAAAACGTGAATCATGCGACGGCTTTATCCATAAACAAAAGCTGAAATTCAGCTGAAACAGGCTGAAACCAACTATTACAAAGTTGTTTTAAAAGCTGAACAATTTACGTCATTGTTGTAGCTCAACTTTTACCATTTATTTTATGCAGAAAACTTATTAGTTTTAAGTGAAATTCCATCTATTTTAACTAGATTTTATTTAAACACATTATAGTCAAATAATTTTACTTATTAAAAAAAAAGGTTTTATTAAACAATGTGTCATTTTTTTTTAATTGAAAATTCAATTGTATTGTTGTGGGAATTTTGTGTTATACATAATTTATTTAAATTTAATAATTACATAATAATTGATGACTTAGGTACAGAAGGTGTAATGATGCTAGCAATATTGCCACGTTTTATCGGAATGGATAATAGTGCTCAAATAGAATCTCGATCTAGATTCTAGAGTATCCAGAGATTTGAGCTTATAACCTAAATAAAATATTAAGCTTTTGCAGCTTTACACCAATGACCTACAGTCAGCAAAGGACGAACGATTAAAGAAATAAAAATAAATTAAAAACACGATGTTTTATAATCTATATAAGTTTATTAAAATTTAAATTAGGCAACCGACTTTGAACACAATCTTAAAAGTTAGCTGGTATATAATGCCTATATAAGGCATTAAGTTCGCCTTTGTACATAACTTGTTTACTGTACAATAAAGTGTTAAAATAAATAAATAAATGTTTATTTCCAATTTCCTCCAATAGCCTCACTCAGTAGACTAATAGTTACGCCTTTGGCATTGTATCCGGAGGTCGTGGGTTCCATTCCCACACATGACAAAAAAAAGCAAGTTTTTCTGTACCTTTTGTCATGGTCTGGGTGCTTATAAAATATAATATGTATTATATAATTGTTTCTGGTACACATAGTACAAGCATATAGCTGAGTTTGTGGCCAGTGCAATATGTGTAAAATGCCCTACAATATTATTTATATCTTTATTGGCAACTTCTATCCAAATAATAAAAAATCTCTTCGATTTTCTTTTTAATAGTGCTCTATTGCTAAATGTAGAGACTTGTGACCCTACATTCACCTGATGGTAAGTGCCAATGTAACGTCCAAAAATGTTCTCAACCAATAGTAGCAATGATACTTCAATTGCAATCCATAGGTGGCCAAGATCCTTTTTATTAAATGAATACTCGTGATACTTATTAACACCGGCTCTCCAAAGTACTATAGTGCTGTTGTCAAACATTTTTTTTTAATTGAAAACTCATTGGTTTTCTAGCCAACTCGACCACCAAGTATATATTTTATATTAGTTACTAGCTGCCGACAAACTTCGTCTGTGCACGCAACAGAATCTCTCATAAGAAAAAAAATCCCCGTTTTCCCAACATTTTTCATTAATGCTCCGCTCCTATTGGTCGTAGCGTTATGTGGTTACGACCTGGGCTATCCAACACTAAAAGAATTTTCAAAATCGGTTCAGTAGATCTAGAGATTATACCACCTAAACGTCACTAACTCACAATTTTTACCTCTTTATTATATTATGGTATAGATTAAATAAGTTAAATAAGTGTTACCATTCGTAACACCACTTACGTATTCAATGTACCCTTGCCTTTGGAAATTCAGTTTACATATAAATGAGCGCAGAAGATAACTGCATAACTGTGTGTATTTATTGTGGTAAAATATTTTTTAAAGGTTTCACGCGTGCCTTTCGAGACCGCCAAGACGGCCTCAGGGTAACAAGTGGCCAGCTCGCAGTGTTTGGATATACTCCAGAATCCATTATATAAACTTTCTACAAAGTTGTTATAGTGAAACTGGGACCGGCAGTTCTCTGAGTCATTATAGTGGTAATGTCAAGCAAATGTATATACAATTTTAAATTAAAAGTACATTGGTACACATCGGGGTTTGAACCGGTATATTCCTATATTTTTAATAGAAAATTAGTATGCAAACTAAAACTATGCCTTTAAAGCATTAAATATCACGTACATTGCTGCTTCAGTATGAAATATGGAGTCACGTATTCTTACATTGTCGGCTTGGTATTACATATCACTGTTATAGCTCCCTGAAGTGCTTAGTTGGGTAAACTCGGGTGCATTTCTATGCAGCTGAGAAGGAAGGCATATAAGGTACTATGCACGAGAAACTACGTGACTGCCGCATAAGGTTTTGCCTTAATAAGATATTATTATATTATTATTCAATGACAATGTAACATTAATTAATAAATATCATCGCGGGTGCTTTACGGAGCCCAAGACCGCCTAGACCGCCTCAGGGTACCCTGAAAAGGGATTTTAATCCCACCTCGTCGTACCCTCTATCTATGATATGAGTCTACATCGAACAAGTGGTTAGCTCGTCGCGATGTGTGTATAAATTCAATAACCCATCTATAAACAGATTTTATAGAGAAACTTTAATTGGTATAGTGAAACTGGGACCGACATCTTAACGTTCTCTCCGAGGCACTAAAACCTAGGTAAGTACAATATGAAATAATTCACGTCGATATAAAATATGACGTGCACATTTCTTTGGTTATAACGACCGTCTCCGTAGATAAGTGATTACGCCTTTGGCGTTGTATCTGCGGCGGAGGTCGTGTTTCGATTCCCACCCATGACAAAAAAATATTAGTACCTACGTTTTTCTGTACAGTTTTCCATGGTCATGGTTAATACCATGTCACACATAGTACTAACCGGCAATATGTGTGTAATGTAAAAGAAAATCCGTGGACGAGGCAAAATGATTATGTAGATATTTAGTCAAGTAGTGATCGGATGTGTTTGTCTACCCTGTAAGGGACTAGGCGTGAAGATAATAATTATATTTAAAACTCTTATAAAGTATATCCAAAAACCGTCAAGAGGCCTAGTCCTTTTTCGGTTTTAGTCTGTGGCTTACCAGTTTTCAGGAGAATACTACATATATTTCTTGAGGTTATCTCCTTCCAGGATACAGTTATGAAAGTGCCATATGTTTTGATAAAAAAGCAGTTTGGATATTAAAGTAGACCCATAATGCAAATTCATCTTTGTCGCCGGCCATTTCGTAACCGCATCATTTAGCCGGCATATAATTTTCCTCGAGAAGTTATTTCTCTCTCAGCTTGTTAGCTGGTATTTATTCAACATTCGTCCATCAGCTCGACGGAAAAAAAAGGTTGAAATTTATTAAATAAATGTCACTTATAGAGCATTATTGGTGGTTAATTTTAATCTTCATTCAGTTCTTGTGTATTTATGTTAATATTGTTTGATAAAAATCATGATACTATCTTTGTAGTGTTTATAGCAGCTTGTTTTTGCATAATTTCAATTTTGATATTTCTGTCTAATTCTTCACAAAATTTTGATAAGTTGTTGGTGATCATTCCTGTACACCCTACAATTATTGGAATTATTTTAGTTGAAGATGGGTATAGTCTGATTATTTCTTTTCTCAATGGTTCATATTTCATGCATTTTTCTATTTCTTTATTAATGCTATGACAAAATGAAATGTAACAATATCTGCAAAGAGTAAAACTGAAACTATTATTACCAATATACAGGGTGAATTTGAAAGGATGTACTTTTGTCTAATATGAGGTTCTGCTGATCAAATCGAACAACTTTTCTCATGGAAACATGTGTCGCAAATGAAAAAAAAATTTGGCTTCCCCTTACAAATTGGTCATTTTAACATAACTAGTTTGTATGGAGAAGGCAATTTTTTCCATTTGCGGCACATGGTTCCATGGGAACAGTTGTTCGTATTGATCAGAAGAACCTCATATTAGCCCAAAGTACATCCTTTCAAAGTCACCATGTATATGAGACCGCCTAGACGAAACCGGGACCGACAGCTTAACGTGCTCTCCGAGGCACTATAGTGGTGTAGTCAAACAAATGTACATACATTTTTTAATTAAAAACTCATTGGTACACACCGGGATTCGAATCAGGGACCTAAGTGTTTTTAAGTCATAGTGGAAGAAATCAATGCAATCATATCGACGTTGTTCCCTGTTCGAGGACTCTGTAAGTAAGGAGATTTACAGACCTACCAGGTAGATACAAAGTCAGATGGCGTGCTCCAATAAAATAAAATAAAAAGTGATGTAAATTCCAATAATACCGTATCTGCATATTACAGTTAACGTTATACATTGAATAGATAGTCGGGAGGGAATGGGGTTAGACTGCGGATTGGGATCGCTGATTGTCGAATGTGACGTAACAGCATTGTAATTCCGATGCCTGATGGCAGATGGAGTGTTTGCTCTCAATAAACTGAAACTCAATATACTGAAAATACTGGACAGTTTTTTTGTTCCAACCGTCCGTGGTGAATTGATTGCTCTATCGGTTTTTTTGGGTGTCCCTATTTTTTTGTGTTATTGTGTATTTTATAGCACGGTCCATGTAAATCTGTGTTTATTTAATGTATGTGAACCTACAGAAAAGCAATAGTACTCCAACCATACTGCTTTATCACGAAAATGATATGAATTTACTTTACAAAAAAAGACTAACACCGCGACAAGACGGTAGTTTTTCTGACCAATCTTTTATATAAAACAAACATATATCAAAGTCAAAGTCAAATCATTTATTTCATGTAAATCTCTACAGATATTTATGAAAAAAGTTTAACAATGAGGCCTTAGAGTGGCTTTGGTTAGGCTATTGATTAAGCTATTCATTAACAAAAAAAAACTAAAAATATTTATTAAATCTAGATTTCAGATTTAGAACTTAAACGCTTAAATGGAATGGAAATCATAATATGAAAAATACTACCGAACCGAACACACACTACATAACCAACTAATGTAAGACTAGGTGGTTAGCTGATTCCATTGCCTGTCAATCATTATTTGCCAAGCAATGCTGCCAAGGCGGGTCGCCTTGCCGACCGATATTATGGGTATTGTTGAATAAACATTAATGGCAAAAGAAACAATCCAATAGAATTCCTTGTAAATAAAAAGACTCATAACAAATTTTATTAAACGATATAAAACCGAAACCTTAACGCGTAACATCCGCCAGCCCTTTTTGTTTCGTATAAAATTGAATGTATGTAAAATCGAATTGAATTTGCGGCTGAAGGTTATTTTAATGAAAGTACTTTTTATTCGTTTAAAATATTTTAAAAATCTCGTTTAAATTTATATTTTTATGTTCTATATTTTGTACCAATGAGTTTTTAATCTACTGAACTATTTATACATGGTGACTTTAAAAGGTTGTACTTTGGGGTAATATGAGGTTCTACTGTTAAAGTGAACAATTTGTATGGGGAAGCCAATTTTTTTTTTTCATTTGCCACCTGTATATATCCATATTTCTTATAAAACGGTGTTTAAACCTTTGTCACAAGCCTTATTAGTTTTATTTCTGTAGAAGCCAGTGCCGCGGCCATCAGCGCAAAGAAAAATTCTAGTTATGACGTTTCTGATGGAGACCGTAGTCACCTCACCTTACGCTTATAAAATTAAAAAGTTTTTCAGCATATTAACACAAAATGAACAAAGCTCTAAAAATCCAGAGTTTTAATATACCTCTACGTTTAAGTAATTCACAAATACTTAGTTGGTTCCAATGCCGACGGTACAAAAGTCGTAGGTGAATGCAAGAGGATGTTGCGGTAATTCACAGAGGAGCAGTGCGGTGTAGGATCTCTACCGGCTGAAAGGAGAAACTTTGTCCTCGCCGCCCTACTAACGTCCGCCCGCCCTGTTATATATTTGGATCTTATGTTATTATATAAGTATTATTACTTTAAACCAAATTATAATATAAAAAATACGTGGTGGCCGAGTTGGTTAGACTTAGACTTAAAGACACTTGGTCCCTGGTTCAAACCCCGGTGTGTACCAATAAGTTTTTAATCTAAAAAAATATGTACATTTGTTTAACAATATCACTATAGTGCCTCGGAGAGCACGTTAAGCTGTTGGCCCCAGTTTCACTATAACAAATTGTGAAATTGTTTATGGATGGGCTAATGAGTCTATCCAAACACAGCGACGAGCTAGCCATTTGTTCGGTGTAGACTCATACTATCGGCTACGACGAGGTGGGATTAAAAACTCCTCTGCTGGGTACACTGAGGCTGTCTAGGCGGTCTTGGGCGCCGTAGGGCATCCGTGAAGATATTTATAAATTTGTTAAACCAAATTTTCATCTATTTTAAAGTTGTACCTGTCTAATGGTAACTCTGAAAGGGTATGTATATACAAGAAATAAAATAAGTAAAAAAAAAAAAAACTTTTAGCCTACATAGGTCAAAGACCAATGGTCTTTGACCTATGTAGGCTAAAAGTTTTTTTTTTTTTTATATCCTTGTAATGTTAGATAATTAAATATTATTATTAAGCGCGACACTTGTTTATTTTTTATATTTAAACTATTATTTTAATTTAATTATTATTTTTATGTTTGCTAACTTTCAGAGCTATGTCGGTGACTTTAGTTCTCTTACGAATATCTCTTATGAAAGTTAGCAAACTGAAGTGGCAGTGGGCTGGTCACATTTGCCGCAGGACGGATAACCGTTGGAGCAGGCGGATATTAGAGTGGAGACCATGTCTTGGCGCACGTAACGTAGGACGCCCCGCAGCTAGATGGACTGATGACCTGCAGAGGGTGGCTGCCAGAGACTGGATGCGAAGAGCTGAGGATAGGGATCAGTGGCGTGTCTTGGGAGAGGCCTATGTCCAGCAGTGGACTGCGATAGGCTGATAATGATGATGATGATGATTATTTTTATAATTTTAGATTACAGTTATACCTACTTATATATTTAAAAAACCGGCAAGTGACTTAGTCATGATTCGGTTTTAGTTTGTGTGTCCGCCGGTTCGGTTAGCCTACTGCATTTATTTATTTATTTAAAATTCTTTATTGCACTAAAAGGTTTGTACAAAGCCGAACTTAATGCCTTAGGTATTATCTTTGAGCTCACCGTTAGGAGAGTTGAAATTGTAATATGTGCACCACAGAGTACCTAATGTAAAGAGAAATCAAAATACATAAACTAGATACAGTTTTAGATAATATAAGTACACTCTCGATTCTTTGAGGGTAGCCCGAAGACTGTAGACACGTGTGTCTGTTACAGTTATCAAATTTAATTTTATTGAATATTATTGTGCAAAAGTGTACTAATTTTGTTGAATAAGCATTCGTATAGTAATATTAAGTATGAGAAGTGTAGTATTTACGCAGTGATCTTGGTGTTTGTGCTATCTCAACGAATCCCTTTATCTTCAGTAAAATGGCGGTAGGTACCCATTTTACTGTTGATTATTTCTTCCTCCTTCACTTGACACTGGCATCACTATACCGTATGTTTGCATACGGTCATGTGGCCATTCCTAATTCTAACCTAGTCCTTTCCCTATTCCTCTCCATCCTATTACCCCACTTTTACCGTACATTATTACATTTTTTTAATCTACCCACAACTGTCATTGGCAAAATTATGCTTAAAGCGGAAAATGCCATTTAGGTAAAAGAAGAAGAAGAAGAAGTACACACTCAAATATACAACTAGGTACATAAAATACATAAATAATATAGTAAAATAAATATATGTTCAACCTAACCTGAATTGTGATAATAAGAAATGATTAATTTCTTATAAAGGGCGAGAAACATCGATTTGTTATCGAGGTAATAACTCTCCTTTCATGGTGCGGTTATAAAACGGGCGATTTTAAGATAAACCAGCGAGGATATGAAAGTAGACTCGTAATTCAAAGTTTCCTTTATCGCCACACATTTATCTTTATCGCCGATGCTATCAATAACAGTAGCCCTAGTGTGAGTTTTTTTAACGTTTACTTTCGCGTTAACTATACTACCGCGTTAACATTTTGACCAATCACCCGACCGCATTTCTAGTTCTCAAAATTTCCGCTTGGAGCGCTGAACCATTTCCCATACAAATTTTAGTTAACTTAAACGCAAAGTAATAGTTAGAAAACTTACACTAGAGGTACTGGTATTATTCGACCTCATTCATGGACTTAAAATAAAATAAATACCCTTGTTAATTATTATGTAAAAATGTTTCACTAAATGTACTTGCTATATAGTCATTAATAAATATAGGGGATCAACTAATATAATATACGTGTTCCGGCCTATAGTAATTAGCGACTATAGTAAAAGTTAGCAAAAACTTGTGGTAGAGCTGTATGCATAATTACACGTTACTTACCTTATTTACCGAACTCGTACTTTAGAAATAATGACAGGGAAAGAAAAGGGTAGTTTTAAAACAGAAGACTGGGTGAAATACTTACTACATATTACATCTACATGTACAGTTTGTCATGGTCTGGGTGTTTATAAAATATAATATGGATTATATCGTTGATTCTGATACACATAGTAAACCTAGATTTTAG
Source organism: Monopis laevigella (assembly GCA_947458855.1). Classification (NCBI taxonomy): domain Eukaryota; kingdom Metazoa; phylum Arthropoda; class Insecta; order Lepidoptera; family Tineidae; genus Monopis; species Monopis laevigella. The sequence continues at coordinate 22,988,385 of OX381580.1, read as the reverse complement.
CTTAGTTTGTGACCAAAGCAATATGTCAAAATTGTCCTACATATTATATCTTTATTGTGATTTACAAGCTTCTCTGATTATATTCTTGTCTATATTCCATGATTCTAGAAAGTGAATGGCCTATAATTTGTATGGATATGAAATTGATATGAAAAACAAAAATATGTATGGAAAAAAATAATAATAGAAACATAACATAAACAAAGAAAAACAATAAGTTAGCGAAATTTAGTCGTTAACTTTTTTAATGGCAGCCATTATGATGCAAAAATATGTAAACATGTATATGATATGTACATAAAGCTTTTTCTAGATAATCCTACTCGTATATACCTTAGTGTGATCAAAGTTGTGAAGGTATACATATACGGAAAGAAACAGCTTTACAGTTAACAATAGAAAGTTCTGTGAAACCTAGAATATCCACAATGTAGGCAGGACGTATGCAAGTTCGCGTGTAAGCCGATTGGAGCCGATAAGCCCGACGATCCTGCCGAATCGACACATGGCACAAATTGTAGGCAAGGTTTGTCAAATTGGATTTTAAGTGAATTATCATCAAGATTATTTTATATCACGCCAGGTGCTTTGTAGAATAGGTATATCATGCTGTCTCTATTTTTGCACCTTTATCTTGCCAGAGATGTTTTATTCAATCTCGTGGATTCCAAAAACTTTATATTCAATTATATAATACGACCTCCAGAGAACCTTTAGCTTTGTATTCGGAGGTCGTGAGTTCGATTTCTACCCATTAGTTTGTGGCTAAGGCAATTTGTGTAATGGCTTTTTTTTGTCATCCTATAGATGGAATAACTTAAAAAAAAAACTAATATTAATATTTTTCTAGGAAATTTACAGATTATTTATATAAAATATATACATTTAAACACAAGAAACTTATGAAGACAGTTCAAGTTTTTCCTCAATTAATATTCCTGATATTGGTTTTCGATAACCATAGGTATTTTGATTTGAAGATTAACTGTTTTAATAAGTATCTATTAATATTACTACTTTGAAATTGACAAACCTATAAATATTGTTAACTGAAAGTCACATGGAAGTTCCGCATCAGGTCCAGAAGGTATTAGACCACAGCATCTAAAAGATTTAAAAGATTTATTAAGCCGCACAACATCAGACTTTGTATGACCTTACATTATTAATGCTACACGGTAAAGTTCCTGAACATGTTTGTCCCTCAATCTATGGCGCCTCACTTTGTGCGTTAAAAAAAAAGACGGTGGAATTAGACGAATAGCTGTAGGTAACACTTTTCGCCGTATAACCGCCAAAATTGCTTGTCATTTAATTAAAAAAGATCTTAAAATTTATTTCAACCCAATTCAGTTGGATTTTTTGTGAATGGCGAATTTGAATTTGAGCCCATTTTCTGTATAATGCACTAATTAATCATTAATAGTATTAAAAGCGTTTCTGAAGTCAATTTTAAGAAGAGCTTTGTTTATATTTTAAGCGTCGTTCACAAAAATATTTGCCGCTTTGACAGCTGTGTGAAGCAGCTGTGTGAAGCAGCTGTCAAAGCGGCAAATATTTTTGTGAACGACGCTTAAAATATAAACAAAGCTCTTCTTAAAATTGACTTCAGAAACGCTTTTAATACTATTAATGATTAATTAGTGCATTATACAGAAAATGGGCTCAAATTCAAATAAGCATCAAAATAATAATGATATTTGTCATGTACTTAAAGAAACAAAACGCAATCGAATGATTGAATGATGTAAATATTTGAAAGCCAAATGTTTACGCGGTCGCTCCTATTTGCATCAATGGTAATGGCAATGGGGATACAAATGAACTTCATTCCCATCGAAGTTACGCATTTGGCCCACTGGTATTCCTGTTCGAAATTAGTGCATTATATAGAAAATGGTCTCAAATTCAAATGAAGCAACATTTTTTTTTTAACAAATTTATATCTCATGATTGTGGAATATGACGAATATACATGGCCTAAATCGGATTCATAAAAACACAGATATTTTTAAGTAAACTCAATATAAAATATATTTTTCCGCCAACTCTGTAGTAGACTAGTAAAATATAAAGTTGCAGTTTTATTTTCGTATAAAGTCCCAGGCAACAATGTTCTGTACCTACGTCGAAGAAAAATGTCTAGGAGCAATAGTCTAGAGAAGACGGACGAAGTTATATGTGATTGTCCCGCGATTTAATCCGCCATTTAATTTTAAATAAAAATAAATAAAATTAAAGTTGTTATGTTACTCACTGATGATGATCTTTATATTTGTAAAATAATTATTTAAATGACAGCTCCGTAGCATGGCAAAAAATATGAGTACGTTTTTTTTCTGTACAGTTTGTCATGGTCTGGGTGTTTATAAAATATAATATATATTATATCGTTGCTTCTGGTACACATAGTACAAGCCTAGAGCTTAGTTTGTGACCAGAGCAATATGTGTAATTTGTCCTACATATTTTTATTATTATTATTATTATTCAATAGTTTTCGTCCGCACTAAAAATAAAAAAAAACAATCATTATCTAATCTTTATAATATTAATAGCTGTGTTGTGTAAGTTACTCGTTGATAATAAAGCTTTCTATTGGTGAAAGATTTGTATAAACTAGTTCAGAAGTTTTTAAGTTAAACCGGAAAAAAATACCTACTCAATGAAATCTTTATTTACAACATCAGTAGACATTTTGTAATAAAATGATAATAACTTGTTTCTCATGCATTCTACTCAAAAATCTAAATTTCTCAAGTCCATTTGTCGCAAATAAAAAAAAAATTGGCTTCCCCATACAAATTGGTCATTTTAACATTACTAGTTTGTATTGAGGAGGCAATTTTTTTTTTCATTTGCGACACATGATTCCATGGGAAAAGTTGTTCGTATTGATCAGTAGAACCTCATATTAGCCCAAAGTACACCCTTTCAAAGTCACCATGTATTTACCCAATATTCTTGAAACTTTCGAACAAGATTTATCTTTTATTGGATCTCTACTTACAAATGTAGGTACTTATGATTTTATGAATAAAAAATTAGAACATTTAAAATATTATTCAAGGATGATATAGGTTTAAGGACGTTAGGTATATCAGCGAAGGGGTTTTAATCCCACCTCGTCTTAGCCGATGGTATGAGTCTACACTGAAGTCTAGTAGCTAGTTTGTCGCGATGATAATGATATACTTAATAACCCATCTTTATACAGTTTCACAATTTGGTATTGTAAAATTGGGACCGACAGCTTAACGTGCTCTCGGAGACACTATAGTTGTGTTGTTAAATAAATGTACATATTTTTTTAGATTAAAAACTTATTAATACACACCGAGGATTAAACACTAGGTTTTTAAGTCTAAGGCCTAACCAACTTGGCCACAACGTATTATATTTAAAAACAATATAATCTTTTAGAGAGAAAAAGTTTGATTTCAGAAAGAATTTATTAGGTCTGTAACTAAGATATAAAGTTACAATTTGGGTTATTTGTATATCACGTTCTCTATATTATTTTACTTTATTGAATTTATAGGTTTAATAAGTAGGTTTTAAGTAATTGAATAAAATTGTGTTTTAGTCATTACACAAAAGTAAATTTCTGAAAAAAAATGTAGAGATCCACAATACAAATATTTGAACTCAAAAGTTTACTTTGATAATAAATTTATTCTGAAATCAAACCCTTCCCTTTTCTTATTGAACAAGTACGCGAACATCTTATGCATTTTTTTTTTAAAGCCATATTTATTTTTTACTTAATGTTAAGGACAGAAGGTAAGATATATATTCGACCTTTACATTCACAGCTGCCACCGTACCTAATATTTAAAACAGAGGCGTAAGTTTTCGTTTCAGAGGCATAAAATGGTTTAGTGCCCAGTCCTAGTCTAGACTAACTTGTTACCCAGTTTATGATACCCCTACGTGACTTCTAAAGCCTGAAACTTTATTTTCCTGGAATTTTAATATTATATTATGTTACCAGAAAATTTTATATTACTTGAATATTAATATATTTTATTGCGTATGTTGTTTTGTATTTTGCTTCTCTATATCTCGCAAAGAACATGTTATACGGCAAGTATGTAGTGACTAGTGTGCTTCATACGGGAGTTTGTGTGGCAATTTTTTTTTTAATGGTAATGCTCGGTAGCAATAGGTAGATATTTTTAATAATAAAAGTATAAATAAATAATTAATGTAAAAACTACGTAATGTAAAATTATGTAAATATACGTGGTGGCCGAGTTGGTTAGACCTTGGACTTAGGTCCCTGGTTGACAACACCACTATAATGCCTCGGAGAGCATGTTAAGCTGTCGGTCCCGGTTTCACTATACCAACTTGTGAAACTGTTAATAGATGGGTTATTGAGTCTATTCAAAACATCGCGACGAGCTAGCCACTTGTTCGGTGTAGACTCATACCATCGGCTACGACGAGGTGGGATTAAAAATTCTCGGCTGGGTACCTTGGGGCCGTCTAGGCGGTCTCGGGCGCCGTAAGGCACCCCGTGATGATATGTGTAATGTAAAAACATGATGTATTTCTATAGACGTACAATATTATCTTAGGGTCGGATAAATAGTCCTTGCTTAGCGTGAGCCATTGCTTGGAACCATGAAACTAATAATAATATATGGAACCGCCTAGTTATATTTATATGGTTCAGTTATTGTTTATAGGCGAAATTATTGATGAATAAATATTTCTTTCTTTCTTTTTTGGCCTTAATGCCTTAAATGGCCTATAAAACGAAATGTCAAACGAGTTCGTTGCCGCTATATTCTGTTCTCACTTCAATCAATCAACGCTCAGTGATTGCTGTTGTTTTCACTCTTTTTTTTTTATTCATGGCGGCCATTTTCTGTTCTCACAAATGGAAAGACGATGTAAGTTACGGTCCTTAGAGTTATTGCGAACTTTACCACGACTGCAGGAGATGGGTTCAAACCTCGGTTGTACCAATGACCTGTTATTAACCTTCCGCATACAACGTGGAATAAAGTTACAAGTTGTACAACGTGGGGTCTAGTACACCCCAACAATACATTAAAATTTTAGGTAATACAAATATTTAAATTAAATTTATTATATATTTATGTTCATACATTCAATAGGATGAAATTTAAAAATAATAAACAATTTTATTTCAATCATTTATTACAAAATCTCAAAAACAAAATGTCACCTTTTTACCTACAAAAATAATGTAATATTTTAACTTAATAGCCAAATATATAAATTATATAATTACTAACTTTGTACTATCCCTTACATTATAATATACAATAGAATATTTAAAAAAAAACATACAAAAACATAAAAAAGGTTTTTCTGTCCATTGTTCTAGGACAAATACAAATCTGAATCTGTGAGCACGAATTGGGCACTCCGATTTCGTTTCTTCGACATTTTTTCTAAGATAACGAATATTTTATTGGCGTTTTTCATTTCTGTTTTATATTCTTTAAATAATTCTCTTTGAGACTTAATCCCAAGTTTCTTAGAGCTTATTATTGCCTAAGACATTATATATAGACTTTTTTTTCAAACTTCATGTTATATTTCTAGTAAGCATGTCGTCAAATTGTAAATTATTTACTAAGAAAACGACATGATAATATTCATATTGCTTGCTCAAGTAGTTCTTTGTCGTATACCAATAAACCAAGAAGTTCTTCGAGCCAAGATCTTATTGTTTTAGACAGTATCTACAGAGTTTTTTTTTTCAAACTTCCAAATTCCTGTTATATTTCTAGTAAGCGTGTCGTCAAATTGTAAATTACTTACTAAGAAAACGACATAATAATATGAATTGCTTCTATGCATATTCAATCAGAGACTCACAAGTAGTTCTTTGTCGTATACCAATAAACCAAGAAGTTCTTCGAGCCAAGAGCTTATTGTTTTAGACATTATCTACAGGGGTTTTTTTTCATAATTACAAATTCATGGTATATTTCTAGTGAGCATGTCGTCAAATTGTAAATTACTTACTAAGAAAACGACATAATAAAATGGTTCTATGCCTGTTCCATCAGAGGCCCACAAGTTCTTCGAGCTCTGTTATTATCATTTCTGTATTAGTAGGGCCTGTCCTGCTTTCGTTGAAGCAAAACTGTATTCTTCTTCCAAAAAAAAGATATAGAGATATAGAGTTATTTTGTTATTTTCATAAGGCTTCACTTTAGGTGGATCTGGTAGATATCTTTTGACAAGTTCTTTAGCCCATCTCGTCCCATCCATGACAACTATCTGGGGCATATCATGGGCTCTTCTGACAGATAAAAGGGTAAAAATATTTTTCAGTAAGTTATATAGGCGTTGATAATGGACATATATTATTGACAGAACATTTTCCATTAACGTACACTGAAGTTTCAGATGTTGCATATGAATCACCGAGATGATCGAATGAACAACTAATATGGTCAGGCACGCAATCCTCTACAAGTCTTCAATATAAGTAGAAAAATCTGACTTTTTTATATTACTATATTCTTCCAAATATACCTCTCTATCTTATGATCTTTCAGGCACAAAATTTTTATAATAGCTATGTAGGTAGATCTAAAAAATATAAGCATAATAAATATAAATAAAAAACGCTATGCATAAAACTGTACATTGGCATGATTGGCGTGCTTTGGGTAATGGCCGTGTGACAGCGGACTGCTATAGGCTCAAGATACAATAATTTAAAATATAACACATAAAAAAACAATGAAAAGCCCTGTAAATACAAAAAAATAGTACTTACGTTTTAGCTGCGTGCAATACAACGTGGGATCTCACAGACCCCAGAGGCGTTCAATGAGGCTCAGGGTACGCGATTTAGACTAAATAAATCTAATTAGTCGATTTGGCAATGTCGCACTCGAGATTAGCTGGAGGTACAAATTAATAGCACTAAAATTAAAAGAGATATCCATGAAAAATTACGTCTGGGGTCTATTAAACCCCACGTTGTACGCGGAAGGTTAAAAAAAACTATTTTTGTTACAACAACACTATAGTACCTCAAGTGCGTAAAAAGCTACATATTCAGTTTCACAATATGAACTTGTGCTTGTATATGGTTTTCTAAGTCTAACAAACATGGCGACGAGCTGGCCACTTATTTTGGGCAAGCTCAGACTGCCATTGGCTACGACGAGGTGGGTATAAAAACTTATGCGCCCGTGACCGCCTAGTCGGCCTCAGGGTCCAGGGTACCCCGTAAGGCATCGTGATAGTAGGAGCATATAAATGAATTTATAAACATGAAATGCAAGCTCTTTTCCCCTACCACCTACCCCTTTCCTTATAAAAGTGACCGCTAAAAAATGTCCTTCAAACGAAATTCTATGAATATTTTATTATTTATACATGAATATACTTGTATAACCTTTGAACCTTTACATCATATTACATGTCTTGTGTTTACACCGAAATTTTTGTTGCTGAATAAAAAAATATGCTGTCCTATCTATTTATAGATAAGGATTTGTCCATTTTATTTATTTAAGATTAATGTTTGATGAGATGTGAAATTCTCACCTGATAGAGAGAAGGTTAAAGCATAGGGGTTTAGTGCTAGAGAAGGATAGAAATAATTAGCTAGACAGTAGAAATTATGAAAAAAAATCAAATGAAAGAAGAAGTTTATTAGAAATAAAGTAGAAAACAGCGCCCAAATTCTGATTCTCTTAGCAGAAAAGTTTAAAAATAATGAAATCCTATAAAAATAAACAATTAGCAAAAACGATAGCTAAATTATACCTTGTATTACAGCTCTCTGTGGAGCGGCGACATCAGTGACACGCCCGTGACCTGTAACTGTACTGTCACTGATGACGCCGCTCCATAGAGAGGCGAAATATTTGGCAATAAAATTTTATAGCTTCAATTTATATATTTTACCAAGTAAGAAACACATCTAACACACTTTATTTGTTTCAGATAAACCTTGTATTACAGGTGATTTTGTCTTGATAGTTTCGAATTTCGTGTTATGGCCATAAAGAATTTCACTATTTTTCCAACTAACCTTTAAAAAATATGGCCGCACAATAGCCCATTTAAATAATAATTAAGGATCTGTCACTTCGTACAGGTCAAGATGATGGCCAAGAATGACGATTGCTTCACCGAGAAGAAACCTTAAATTTAAGAAGAATTTGAAAATACATATGTATTCTAAACTCGGGCAAGAGAAGGCTTTAGTACGAGGATGGTGTAATAGTAGCGCCGGATAAAATAATTAGAATTAGTAAGAATAAATTAATTGGACTTTTCTGTGGAATAGCTATAGGGGTAAAATATATTATATTTACATATAAATATAATATAAGTACCTAGAGAGAGATCAGATATACCAGACAGATCAGATATATAGAGTACCTATACAGATGTCTATGTTTCAAAAGTCTCTTAGAAAAACTTTTAAATACAGAAAAAAGTGTCATGATACTGCACTATTTTTGATTTCATATTAACTTTTTGTGTCAACTTTTGAGCAACTACAGTTTTACTACCTATAATTCAGTATTTTTAATTCATTACGGAACGCAGGCAACTTTATTTTAATTGATACGATGTTTACCAAGGCATGGTAGCCATGGTCAATATGTTTACTTTACCTAAGCAATAATAGGTACAAACTAGTTTAATTGTAAAATAACGCACACAAAACTACAGCCAACACATAGTATTTTTAAACTTAAGTTATTTTTAAGGTTTAAGTTTAAAATACTATAAAAATTATAATAAATGCCTAAAATAAATAGTAGTCAATCAATGTCCAATTATATTTTTGCAACGTTTTAATTTATTTAACTTTATATAAAACCGATCAAATGCTACCTCAAAGGCTTGACCTACGTTAAAATTCAGCATTGATATTAGCCAAGATAATTGAGTAGTGTTTAAATAATACATGCAGAACGTTTCAGCAGTGATTGCTGCTTGAGTAGCAAAGCCACGATTGTTAATTGATATCACGTCTGAAGCCTTTGCGCGCCGCTATAACTTTATTAAAGTAAAATGCATTACTTGCTGAATAATGCATTTTTCAAATTTTAGGTAGATATATTATAAAATAAATATATATCATCAAGTGTTTTTACGGCCACCAAGACGGCATAGACGGCCTCAGGGTATCCAGCGGACAGGTTTTTAATCCCACCCCGTCGTAGCTACATAGTATGAGTCTACACCGAACAAGTCTAGCTCGTCGCGATGTTTGGGTAGACTCAATAACCCATCTATAAACAGCTTCATAAGTTGATATAGTGAAACTAGGCTTCACGTGCTCTCCGAGACTGGTGTTGTTAAACAAATGTCAATACTTTTAGGAAGTTTTTACGAGAAAAAAATTTGAAAATTGGAAAATTCGTTTCGGAAAACTTCGCGCGTTTTACAGTTCGCACATCTAAAAATGTGAATAAGCAGAAAGTTAATTCTTATTCACTCATTTCATAACCATATCATTTATCTGGCATTGTGGGAGCCATCAATTGATCGCTGATTAACAACAATGTATCGTTCTGTACATCATTCATGGATTTTGAAGTCTGCTTGAATGGTGTAGATACAAAGTCACATGACGAGCTCCACTAAAAAAACCCTTATTTATCTGAAACTCTTAAAACCCATGAGTAGGTATGGCTTAAACCCCGGCATGTTTTCATTCATTTTTTTATATGTAGATTTAGTTTGATAACACCACTATAGTGCACGTTAACCTGTCAGTCCCAGATTCACTATACGAAGTTGTGAAACTTTTTATAGATAGATTTTTGAGTCTATCTAAACACCGCGAGCTGGCCATTTGTTCAGCGTAAACGTAGAATGCCATCGACTACGAAGAGGTAAACCCCACGATATCGAACACCGTAAGGCAACCGTGCATGATGGTACACTGAGAATGTCGGAAAATGAACTCACTCTATGTCGCTTTTATAACGGGTGTGAAGTTGGCAGCCAAAATCTAGCAGCCTTTATAACCCGACCACTTTAAATAGGTTTTAAATAAATATTTGTTTTTATATGTATTCGATAATATATTTAAATGTTTAACAGATACATAGTCTTAATATAATAATGAAGAAACATAAGAAAAAACTATTAAAAAAAATCTTATACATTAACAATTTTATTTTACATTAATTAACTAACCACTATATTTCGTTATATTTTATCAATACTAAAACACGATTTAAATCAATTAGAATGATATCTAGAATATGAAAAAGTCACCTGCGTCAAATTTTTCCTGAAATCTCAAATAACTTATGAAAATTCTTTACATATTTAAAAAGGCTGCTAGGCTTATAACTTCTATACTAGACATAGAATATCAGTTAAAATTGGTAAAAAGCTAGAATACAAAACATAGAGTAGCATAGGCATAGCCACCTGCACTCCATTTTCCCTAAAATCCTGAAAGAAAAAAATCTTTGATTTATGTTTTCAATTTCCTAGCTGACATTAAGTGCTAGGTTTACTACTTCCATACTAGACATAGGATCATGATAAAAATTGGTAATTAGCTAGAATATAAACTCTAAAATACTATAGCCATACCCACATGCGCTCCATTTTCCCTGAAATTCTGAAAGAAAAAATCAAAAACTACTTTATAAATAAATAAAAAAATCTAAACAGATTGGAGTTCTTTACTTTTATACTAAACATAGGATGTCAATGAAAAATGGTAAAAACCTAGAATATAAAACATAGAGTAGCATAGGCATAGCCACCTGCGCTCCATTTGATTCTAAATTACAAAAAAAAATCTTTAAATTTACTTACGAAAATTCTTTACATATCTAAAAAGGCTGCTAGGTTAATAACTTCTATACTAGACATACAATATTAACTAAAATTGGTAAATAGCTGAAATACAAAACATAGAATAGCATAGACATAGCCACTTGCACTCCATTTTCCCTGAAATCCTAAAAAAAATTATTCATGTACTTTTAATATATTTCCTCAATTCAAAAAATTCTGCTAGGTTACTACTTTTATACTAGACATAGGATCTTGATAAAAGTTGGTAATTAGCTAGAAAATAAACTCTAAAATACTATAGTCATACCCACATGCGCTCCATTTTCCCTGAAATTCTGAAAGAAAAAATCAAAAACTACTTTATGAATTTAAAATTTTGTAAACAGATTAGAGTTCTTTACTTCTATACTAGACATAGCATGTCAATGAAAAATGGTAAATATCTAGAATATGAAAGATAAAGTAGCATAGGTATAGCCACCTGCGCTCCATTTTATTATAAATTATAAAAAAAAAACTTTAAATTTACTTACAAAAATTCTTTACATCTCTAAAAAGGCTGCTAGGTTTATAACTTCTTTACTAGACATAGAATATTAACTAAAATTGGTAAATAGCTAGAATACAAAATATAGAGTAGCAAAGATATAGCCACACGCGCTCCATTTTATTCTAAATTACAAAAAAAAAATCTTTAAATTTACTTACGAAAATTCTTTACATATCTAAAAAGGCTGCTAGGTTTATAACTTCTATACTAGACATACAATATTAACTAAAATTGGTAAGTAGCTAGAACACAATACATAGAATAGTATAGACATAGCCACCTGCACTCCATTTTCCCTGCAATCCTGAAAAAAACATTCATGTACTTTTGTTTTTTTTCCTCAATTCTAAAAAGTCTGCTAGGTTACTACTTCTATACTAGACATAGGATCTTGATAAAAGTTGGTAATTAGCTAGAAAATAAACTCTAAAATACTATAGCCATACCCACATGCGCTCCATTTTGCCTGAAATTCTGAAAGAAAAAATCAAAAACTACTTTATGAATTTAAAATTTTCTAAACAGATTGGTGTTCTTAACTTTTCTTAACTTTTAAAATTTGTGTTATACTAGACATAGGATGTCAATGAAAAATATCTAGAATATGAAAGATAAAGTAGCATAGGCATAGCCACCTGCGCTCCATTTTATTCTAAATTATAAAAAAAAAACTTTAAATTAACTTACAAAAATTCTTTACATATCCAAAAAGGCTGCTGGATTTATAACTTCTATACTAGACATAGAATATTAACTAAAATTGGTAAATAGCTAGAATACAAAATATAGAGTAGCAAATATTTAGCCACTCGCGCTCTATTTTATTCTAAATTACAAAAAAAAAATCTTAAAATCTACCTACGAATATTCTTTACATATATCTAAAAAGGCTGCTAGGTTTATAACTTCTATACTAGACATACAATATTAACTAAAATTGGTAAGTGGCTAGAACACAAAACATAGAATAGTATAGACATAGCCACCTGCACTCCATTTTCCCTGAAATCCTGAAAAAAATCATTCATGTACTTTTGATTTTTTTTCCTCAATTCTAAAAAGTCTGCTAGATTACTACTTTTATACTAGACATACGATCTTGATAAAAGTTGGTAATTAGCTAGAAAATAAACTCTAAAATACTATAGCCATACCCACATGCGCTCCATTTTCCCTGAAATTCTGAAAGAAAAAATCAAAAACTACTTTATGAATTTAAAATTTTCTAAACAGATTGGTGTTCTTAACTTTTCTTAACTTTTAAAATTTGTGTTATACTAGACATAGGATGTCAATGAAAAATATCTAGAATATGAAAGATAAAGTAGCATAGGCATAGCCACCTGCGCTCCATTTTATTCTAAATTATAAAAAAAAAATCTTAAAATTTAGTTACGAAAATTCTTTACATATCTAAAAAGGCTGCTGGGTTTATAACTTCTATACTAGACATAGAATATTAACTAAAATTGGTAAATAGATAGAATACAAAATATAGAGTAGCAAAGATTTAGCCACTCGCGCTCTATTTTATTCTAAATTACAAAAAAAAAAAAAAAAATTTACTTACGAAAATTCTTTACATATCTAAAAAGGCTGCTAGGTTTATAACTTCTATACTAGACATAGAATATTAACTAAAATTGGTAAGTGGCTAGAACACAAAACATAGAATAGTATAGACATAGCCACCTGCACTCCATTTTCCCTGAAATCCTGAAAAAAATCATTCATGTACTTTTGATTTTTTTTCCTCAATTCTAAAAAGTCTGCTAGATTACTACTTTTATACTAGACATAGGATCTTGATAAAAGTTGGTAATTAGCTAGAAAATAAACTCTAAAATAATATAGCCATACCCACATGCGCTCCATTTTTCCTGAAATTCTGAAAGAAAAAATCAAAAACTACTTTATGAATTTAAAATTTTGTAAACAGATTGGAGTTCTTTACTTCTATACTAGACATAGGATGTCAATGAAAAATGGTAAATACCTAGAATATAAAACATAGATTAGCATAGGCATAGCCACCTGCGCTCCATTTTATTCTAAATTACAAAAAAAAATCTTTAAATTTACTTACGAAAATTCTTTACGTATCTAAAAAGGCTGCTAGGTTTATAACTTCTATACTAGACATACAATATTAACTAAAATTGGTAAATAGCTGGAATACAAAACATATAATAGTATAGACATAGCCACCTGCACTCCATTTTCCCTGAAAATCCTGAAAAAAATCATTCATGTACTTTTGATTTTTTTTCCTCAATTCTAAAAAGTCTGCTAGATTTCTACTTTTATACTAGACATACGATCTTGATAAAAGTTGGTAATTAGCTAGAAAATACACTCTAAAATACTATAGCCATACCCACATGCGCTTTATTTTCCCTGAAATTCTGAAAGAAAAAATCAAAAACTACTTTATGAATTTAAAATTTTGTAAACAGATTGGAGTTCTTTACTTCTATACTAGACATAGGATGTCAATGAAAAATGGTAAATACCTAGAATATAAAACATAGAGTAGCATAGGCATAGCCACCTGCGCTCCATTTTATTCTAAATTACAAAAAAAAATCTTTAAATTTACTTACGAAAATTCTTTACATATCTAAAAAGGCTGCTAGGTTTATAACTTCTATACTAGACATACAATATTAACTAAAATTATTAAATAGCTGGAATACAAAACATAGAATAGTATAGACATAGCCACCTGCACTCCATTTTCCCTGAAATCCTGAAAAAAACATTCATGTACTTTTGTTTTTTTTCCTCAATTCTAAAAAGTCTGCTAGGTTACTACTTCTATACTAGACATAGGATCTTGATAAAAGTTGGTAATTAGCTAGAAAATAAACTCTAAAATACTATAGCCACATGCGCTCCATTTTACCTGAAATTCAGAAAGAAAAAATCAAAAACTACTTTATGGATTTAAAATTTTGTAAACAGATTGGAGTTCTTTACTTCTATACTAGACATAGGATGTCAATGAAAAATGGTAAATACCTAGAATATAAAACATAGATTAGCATAGGCATAGCCACCTGCGCTCCATTTTATTCTAAATTACAAAAAAAAATCTTTAAATTTACTTACGAAAATTCTTTACATATCTAAAAAGGCTGCTAGGTTTATAACTTCTATACTAGACATACAATATTAACTAAAATTGGTAAATAGCTGGAATACAAAACATATAATAGTATAGACATAGCCACCTGCACTCCATTTTCCCTGAAATCCTGAAAAAAATCATTCATGTACTTTTGATTTTTTTCCTTAATTCTAAAAAGTCTGCTAGGTTACAACTTCTATACTAAACATAGGATCTTGATAAAAGTTGGTAATTATCTAGAAAATAAACTCTAAAATACTATAGCCATACCCACATGCGCTCCATTTATCCTGAAATTCTGAAAGAAAAAATCAAAAACTACTTTATGAATTTAAAATTTTCTAAACAGATTGGAGTTCTTAACTTCTATACTAGACATAGCATGTCAATGAAAAATGGTAAATATCTAGAATATGAAAGACAAAGTAGCATAGGTATAGCACCCTGCGCTCCATTTTATTCTAAATTATAAAAAAAAAACTTTAAATTTACTTACAAAAATTCTTTACATCTCTAAAAAGGCTGCTAGGTTTATAACTTCTTTACTAGACATAGAATATTAACTAAAATTGGTAATTAGCTAGAATACAAAATATAGAGTAGCAAAGATATAGCCACTCGCGCTCCATTTTTATTCTAAATTACAAAAAAAAAATCTTTAAATTTACTTACGAAAATTCTTTACATATCTAAAAAGGCTGCTAGGTTTATAACTTCTTTACTAGACATAGAATATCAACTAAAATTGGTAAATACCTAGAATACAAAATATAGAGTAGCAAAGATATAGCCACTCGCGCTCCATTTTATTCTAAATTACAAAAAAAAAATCTTTAAATTTACTTACGAAAATTCTTTACATATCTAAAAAGGCTGCTGCTAGGTTTATAACTTCTATACTAGACATACAATATTAACTAAAATTGGTAAGTAGCTAGAACACAATACATAGAATAGTATAGACATAGCCACCTGCACTCCATTTTCCCTGAAATCCTGAAAAAAACATTCATGTACTTTTGTTTTTTTTCCTCAATTCTAAAAAGTCTGCTAGGTTACTACTTCTATACTAGACATAGGATCTTGATAAAAGTTGGTAATTAGCTAGAAAATAAACTCTAAAATACTATAGCCATACCCACATGCGCTCCATTTTGCCTGAAATTCTTAAAGAAAAAATCAAAAACTACTTTATGAATTTAAAATTTTGTAAACAGATTGGAGTTCTTTACTTCTATACTAGACATAGGATGTCAATGAAAAATGGTAAATACCTAGAATATAAAACATAGAGTAGCATAGGCATAGCCACCTGCGCTCCATTTTATTCTAAATTACAAAAAAAAATCTTTAAATTTACTTACGAAAATTCTTTACATATCTAAAAAGGCTGCTAGGTTTATAACTTCTATACTAGACATACAATATTAACTAAAATTATTAAATAGCTGGAATACAAAACATAGAATAGTATAGACATAGCCACCTGCACTCCATTTTCCCTGAAATCCTGAAAAAAATCATTCATGTACTTTTGATTTTTTTCCTTAATTCTAAAAAGTCTGCTAGGTTACAACTTCTATACTAAACATAGGATCTTGATAAAAGTTGGTAATTAGCTAGAAAATAAACTCTAAAATACTATAGCCATACCCACATGCGCTCCATTTATCCTGAAATTCTGAAAGAAAAAATCAAAAACTACTTTATGAATTTAAAATTTTCTAAACAGATTGGAGTTCTTAACTTCTATACTAGACATAGCATGTCAATGAAAAATGGTAAATATCTAGAATATGAAAGACAAAGTAGCATAGGTATAGCACCCTGCGCTCCATTTTATTCTAAATTATAAAAAAAAAACTTTAAATTTACTTACAAAAATTCTTTACATCTCTAAAAAGGCTGCTAGGTTTATAACTTCTTTACTAGACATAGAATATTAACTAAAATTGGTAAATAGCTAGAATACAAAATATAGAGTAGCAAAGATATAGCCACTCGCGCTCCATTTTTATTCTAAATTACAAAAAAAAAATCTTTAAATTTACTTACGAAAATTCTTTACATATCTAAAAAGGCTGCTAGGTTTATAACTTCTTTACTAGACATAGAATATTAACTAAAATTGGTAAATACCTAGAATACAAAATATAGAGTAGCAAAGATATAGCCACTCGCGCTCCATTTTATTCTAAATTACAAAAAAAAAATCTTTAAATTTACTTACGAAAATTCTTTACATATCTAAAAAGGCTGCTGCTAGGTTTATAACTTCTATACTAGACATACAATATTAACTAAAATTGGTAAGTAGCTAGAACACAATACATAGAATAGTATAGACATAGCCACCTGCACTCCATTTTCCCTGAAATCCTGAAAAAAACATTCATGTACTTTTGTTTTTTTTCCTCAATTCTAAAAAGTCTGCTAGATTACTACTTTTATACTAGACATAGGATCTTGATAAAAGTTGGTAATTAGCTAGAAAATAAACTCTAAAATACTATAGCCATACCCACATGCGCTCCATTTTCCCTGAAATTCTGAAAGAAAAAATCAAAAACTACTTTATGAATTTAAAATTTTGTAAACAGATTGGAGTTCTTTACTTCTATACTAGACATAGGATGTCAATGAAAAATGGTAAATACCTAGAATATAAAACATAGATTAGCATAGGCATAGCCACCTGCGCTCCATTTTATTCTAAATTACAAAAAAAAATCTTTAAATTTACTTACGAAAATTCTTTACGTATCTAAAAAGGCTGCTAGGTTTATAACTTCTATACTAGACATACAATATTAACTAAAATTGGTAAATAGCTGGAATACAAAACATATAATAGTATAGACATAGCCACCTGCACTCCATTTTCCCTGAAAATCCTGAAAAAAATCATTCATGTACTTTTTATTTTTTTTCCTCAATTCTAAAAAGTCTGCTAGATTTCTACTTTTATACTAGACATACGATCTTGATAAAAGTTGGTAATTAGCTAGAAAATACACTCTAAAATACTATAGCCATACCCACATGCGCTTTATTTTCCCTGAAATTCTGAAAGAAAAAATCAAAAACTACTTTATGAATTTAAAATTTTGTAAACAGATTGGAGTTCTTTACTTCTATACTAGACATAGGATGTCAATGAAAAATGGTAAATACCTAGAATATAAAACATAGAGTAGCATAGGCATAGCCACCTGCGCTCCATTTTATTCTAAATTACAAAAAAAAATCTTTAAATTTACTTACGAAAATTCTTTACGTATCTAAAAAGGCTGCTAGGTTTATAACTTCTATACTAGACATACAATATTAACTAAAATTGGTAAATAGCTGGAATACAAAACATATAATAGTATAGACATAGCCACCTGCACTCCATTTTCCCTGAAAATCCTGAAAAAAATCATTCATGTACTTTTTATTTTTTTTCCTCAATTCTAAAAAGTCTGCTAGATTTCTACTTTTATACTAGACATACGATCTTGATAAAAGTTGGTAATTAGCTAGAAAATACACTCTAAAATACTATAGCCATACCCACATGCGCTTTATTTTCCCTGAAATTCTGAAAGAAAAAATCAAAAACTACTTTATGAATTTAAAATTTTGTAAACAGATTGGAGTTCTTTACTTCTATACTAGACATAGGATGTCAATGAAAAATGGTAAATACCTAGAATATAAAACATAGAGTAGCATAGGCATAGCCACCTGCGCTCCATTTTATTCTAAATTACAAAAAAAAATCTTTAAATTTACTTACGAAAATTCTTTACATATCTAAAAAGGCTGCTAGGTTTATAACTTCTATACTAGACATACAATATTAACTAAAATTATTAAATAGCTGGAATACAAAACATAGAATAGTATAGACATAGCCACCTGCACTCCATTTTCCCTGAAATCCTGAAAAAAACATTCATGTACTTTTGTTTTTTTTCCTCAATTCTAAAAAGTCTGCTAGGTTACTACTTCTATACTAGACATAGGATCTTGATAAAAGTTGGTAATTAGCTAGAAAATAAACTCTAAAATACTATATTATAGCCACATGCGCTCCATTTTACCTGAAATTCAGAAAGAAAAAATCAAAAACTACTTTATGGATTTAAAATTTTGTAAACAGATTGGAGTTCTTTACTTCTATACTAGACATAGGATGTCAATGAAAAATGGTAAATACCTAGAATATAAAACATAGATTAGCATAGGCATAGCCACCTGCGCTCCATTTTATTCTAAATTACAAAAAAAAATCTTTAAATTTACTTACGAAAATTCTTTACATAAATTATCTAAAAAGGCTGCTAGGTTTATAACTTCTATACTAGACATACAATATTAACTAAAATTGGTAAATAGCTGGAATACAAAACATATAATAGTATAGACATAGCCACCTGCACTCCATTTTCCCTGAAATCCTGAAAAAAATCATTCATGTACTTTTGATTTTTTTCCTTAATTCTAAAAAGTCTGCTAGGTTACAACTTCTATACTAAACATAGGATCTTGATAAAAGTTGGTAATTAGCTAGAAAATAAACTCTAAAATACTATAGCCATACCCACATGCGCTCCATTTATCCTGAAATTCTGAAAGAAAAAATCAAAAACTACTTTATGAATTTAAAATTTTCTAAACAGATTGGAGTTCTTAACTTCTATACTAGACATAGCATGTCAATGAAAAATGGTAAATATCTAGAATATGAAAGACAAAGTAGCATAGGTATAGCACCCTGCGCTCCATTTTATTCTAAATTATAAAAAAAAAACTTTAAATTTACTTACAAAAATTCTTTACATCTCTAAAAAGGCTGCTAGGTTTATAACTTCTTTACTAGACATAGAATATTAACTAAAATTGGTAAATAGCTAGAATACAAAATATAGAGTAGCAAAGATATAGCCACTCGCGCTCCATTTTTATTCTAAATTACAAAAAAAAAATCTTTAAATTTACTTACGAAAATTCTTTACATATCTAAAAAGGCTGCTAGGTTTATAACTTCTTTACTAGACATAGAATATCAACTAAAATTGGTAAATACCTAGAATACAAAATATAGAGTAGCAAAGATATAGCCACTCGCGCTCCATTTTATTCTAAATTACAAAAAAAAAATCTTTAAATTTACTTACGAAAATTCTTTACATATCTAAAAAGGCTGCTGCTAGGTTTATAACTTCTATACTAGACATACAATATTAACTAAAATTGGTAAGTAGCTAGAACACAATACATAGAATAGTATAGACATAGCCACCTGCACTCCATTTTCCCTGAAATCCTGAAAAAAACATTCATGTACTTTTGTTTTTTTTCCTCAATTCTAAAAAGTCTGCTAGGTTACTACTTCTATACTAGACATAGGATCTTAATAAAAGTTGGTAATTAGCTAGAAAATAAACTCTAAAATACTATAGCCATACCCACATGCGCTCCATTTTGCCTGAAATTCTTAAAGAAAAAATCAAAAACTACTTTATGAATTTAAAATTTTGTAAACAGATTGGAGTTCTTTACTTCTATACTAGACATAGGATGTCAATGAAAAATGGTAAATACCTAGAATATAAAACATAGAGTAGCATAGGCATAGCCACCTGCGCTCCATTTTATTCTAAATTACAAAAAAAAATCTTTAAATTTACTTACGAAAATTCTTTACATATCTAAAAAGGCTGCTAGGTTTATAACTTCTATACTAGACATACAATATTAACTAAAATTATTAAATAGCTGGAATACAAAACATAGAATAGTATAGACATAGCCACCTGCACTCCATTTTCCCTGAAATCCTGAAAAAAATCATTCATGTACTTTTGATTTTTTTCCTTAATTCTAAAAAGTCTGCTAGGTTACAACTTCTATACTAAACATAGGATCTTGATAAAAGTTGGTAATTAGCTAGAAAATAAACTCTAAAATACTATAGCCATACCCACATGCGCTCCATTTATCCTGAAATTCTGAAAGAAAAAATCAAAAACTACTTTATGAATTTAAAATTTTCTAAACAGATTGGAGTTCTTAACTTCTATACTAGACATAGCATGTCAATGAAAAATGGTAAATATCTAGAATATGAAAGACAAAGTAGCATAGGTATAGCACCCTGCGCTCCATTTTATTCTAAATTATAAAAAAAAAACTTTAAATTTACTTACAAAAATTCTTTACATCTCTAAAAAGGCTGCTAGGTTTATAACTTCTTTACTAGACATAGAATATTAACTAAAATTGGTAAATAGCTAGAATACAAAATATAGAGTAGCAAAGATATAGCCACTCGCGCTCCATTTTTATTCTAAATTACAAAAAAAAAATCTTTAAATTTACTTACGAAAATTCTTTACATATCTAAAAAGGCTGCTAGGTTTATAACTTCTTTACTAGACATAGAATATTAACTAAAATTGGTAAATACCTAGAATACAAAATATAGAGTAGCAAAGATATAGCCACTCGCGCTCCATTTTATTCTAAATTACAAAAAAAAAATCTTTAAATTTACTTACGAAAATTCTTTACATATCTAAAAAGGCTGCTGCTAGGTTTATAACTTCTATACTAGACATACAATATTAACTAAAATTGGTAAGTAGCTAGAACACAATACATAGAATAGTATAGACATAGCCACCTGCACTCCATTTTCCCTGAAATCCTGAAAAAAACATTCATGTACTTTTGTTTTTTTTCCTCAATTCTAAAAAGTCTGCTAGGTTACTACTTCTATACTAGACATAGGATCTTGATAAAAGTTGGTAATTAGCTAGAAAATAAACTCTAAAATACTATAGCCATACCCACATGCGCTCCATTTTGCCTGAAATTCTTAAAGAAAAAATCAAAAACTACTTTATGAATTTAAAATTTTGTAAACAGATTGGAGTTCTTTACTTCTATACTAGACATAGGATGTCAATGAAAAATGGTAAATACCTAGAATATAAAACATAGAGTAGCATAGGCATAGCCACCTGCGCTCCATTTTATTCCAAATTACAAAAAAAAATCTTTAAATTTACTTACGAAAATTCTTTACATATCTAAAAAGGCTGCTAGGTTTATAACTTCTATACTAGACATACAATATTAACTTAAATTGGTAAATAGCTGGAATACAAAACATAGAATAGTATCGACATAGCCACCTGCACTCCATTTTCCCTGAAATCCTGAAAAAAATCATTCATGTACTTTTGATTTTTTTTCTCAATTCTAAAAAGTCTGCTAGGTTACTACTTCTATACTAGACATAGGATCTTGATAAAATTTGGTAATTAGCTAGAAAATAAACTCTAAAATACTATAGCCACACCCACATGCGCTCCATTTTCCCTGAAATTCTGAAAGAAAAAATCAAAAACTACTTTATGAATTTAAAATTTTCTAAACATATTGGAGTTCTTAACTTCTATACTAGACATAGGATGTCAATGAAAAATGTTACATATGAAAGATAAAGTAGCGTATGAAAGATATACTAGACATAGGATGTCAATGAAAAATGGTAATTATCTAGAATATAAAAGATAAAGTAGCATAGGCATAGCCACCTGCGCACCATTTTATTCTAAATTATAAAAGATCATATACAAGATTCTATGCCTAGTATGGAAGTAGTAAACCTAGTAGACTTTTTAGAATGGAAGAAAAAAATCAAAACTACATGAATGATTTTTTTCAGGATTTTAGGGAAAATGGAGTGCAGGTGGCTATGTCTATACTATTCTATGTTTTGTGTTCTAGCTACTTACCAATATTAGTTAATATTCTATGTCTAGTATAGAAGTTATAAACCTAGCAGCCTTTTTAGATATGTAAAGAATTTTCGTAAGTAAATTTAAAGTTTTTTTTTTGTAATTTAGAATAAAATGGAGCGCGAGTGGCTATGTCTTTGCTACTCTATATTTTTTATTCTAGCAATTTACCAATATTAGTTAATATTCTATGTCTAGTATAGAAGTTATAAACCTAGCAGCCTTTTTAGATATGTAAAGAATTTTCGTAAGTAAATTTAACGTTTTTTAATTGTAATTTAGAATAAAATAGAGCGCAGGTGGCTATGCCTATACTACTCTATGTTTTATATTCTAGGTATTTACCATTTTTCATTGACATCCTATGTCTAGTATAGACGTAAAGAACTTCAATCTGTTTAAAAAAAAAAAAAAAATATAAAGTAGTTTTTGATTATTTCTTTTAGAACATCAGGGAAAATGGAGCGCATGTGGGTATGACTATAGTATTTTAGAGTTTATTTTCTACCTAATTACAAATTTTTATCAAGATCCTATGTCTAGTATGGAAGTAGTAAACCTAGCAGACTTTTTAGAATTGAGGAAAAAAATCAAAAGTACATGATTGATTTTTTTCAGGATTTCAGGGAAAATGGAGTGCAGGTGGCTATGTCTATACTATTCTAAGTTTTGTATTCCAGCTATTTACCAATTTTAGTTAATATTGTATGTCTAGTATAGAAGTTATGAACCTAGCAGCCTTTTTAGATATGTAAAGATTTTTCGTAAGTAAATTTAAAGATTTTTTTTTTGTAATTTAGAATAAAATGGAGCGCGAGTGGCTATGCCTATGCTACTCTATGTTTTATATTCTAGGTATTTACCATTTTTTATTGACATCCTTTGTCTAGTATAGAAGTAAAGAACTCCAATCTGTTTAGAAATTTTTTAAATTTATAAAGTAGTTTTTGATTTTTTCTTTCAGAATTTCAGGGAAAATGGAGCGCATATGGATATGGCTATAGTATTTAAGAGTTTATATTCTAGCTAATTACCAATTTTGATCATGATCCTATGTCTAGTATGGAAGTAGTAAACCTAGCACTTAATGTCAGTTAGGAAATTGAAAAAATAAATCAAAGATGTTTTTCTTTCAGGATTTTAGGGAAAATGGAGCGCAGGTGGCTATGCCTATGCTACTCTATGTTTTGTATTTTAGCTATTTACCAATTTTAGCTGATATTCTATGTCTAGTATAGAATTTATAAACCCAGCAGCCTTTTTAGATATTTTAAAAAAAAATTAATTAAATTATAGATTTTTTTTTGTAATTTAGAATAAAATGGAGCTCGAGTGGCTATGCCTATGCTACTTTATCTTTTATATTCTAGATATTTACCATTTTTCATTGACATCCTATGTCTAGTATAGAAGTAAAGAACTCCAATCTGTTTAGAAAATTTTAAATTCATAAAGTAGTTTTTGATTTATTCTTTCAGAATTTCAGGGAAAATGGAGCGCATATGGGTATGGCTATAGTATTTTAGAGTTAATATTCTTGCTAATTAACAATTTTTATCATGATCCTATGTCTAGTATGGAAGTAGTAAATCTAGCACTTAATGTCAGCTAGGAAATAAAAATAAAAAAAATCAAAGATTTTTTCCTTTAAGGATTTCAGGGAAAATGGAGCGCAGGTGGCTATGCCTATGCTACTCTATGTTTTGTATTTTAGCTATTTACCAATTTTAGCTTTTATTCTATGTCTAGTATAGAAGTTATAAGCCTAGCAGCCTTTTTAAATATGTAAAGAATTTTCATAAGTTATTTAAGATTTCAGGAAAAGTTGGACGCAGGTGACTTTTTATGTTGCTTCATTATTATATTAAGACTATGTACCTGTTAAACATTAAAATATATTATCGCATATATATAAAAACAAATATTTATTTAAAACCTATTTAAAGTGGTCGGGTTATAAAGGCTGCTAGATTTTGGCTGCCAACTTCACACCCGTGCTTTTATATACATATTATATACCTGTTAGCTCCTGTTAAGTATATAATAATAATAAGAATATGTACGAGAATTCTACTTTTTAATAAAAAAAAATATGTACATTTGTTTACCGGTGTGAAGTTACCGGCCGTTATAACCCGACCAATTTGAGGAGTTTTATAAATTGTGAAGTTACCGGCCGAAACGAAATCTGAATAATTTTATAAAATATGTAAATAATGTTACCGACCAATATAAACCGACCTTGGCAATTATGGGCTACTGTTTTTTTGTACTGTCGTGGATATATGAGCTACATTACATAACATAAAAAGTAAAACGATTTTCGGATTTTTATATTCCAGACTTCAAATGTCATTCTACCGAATTATTTATTTTTATCAGAGTACTGTCGTGGGTATAGTATATTACATAACATACTTAACAAAACATAAGATTTTCATACTTTTATTCCAGAGTTAGTTTCTATACCCACGACAGTACTCTGATTAAAAAAAAATGAGTAGGTACTCCATAATTACCTGAAGACGGCAGGTATAGTGGGTTCTACTACAATTACCTAGGAACTCGGAAATAAAATTCTGAAATTCTTATATTTTGTTCAGAATATTATGTAATGTAGCATCTAAACCCACGTCAGTTCCCTGATAAAAAAAATGAGTAGGTACTCCATAATTGCCTGAAGACGGCAGGTATAGTGGGTTCTACTACAATGACCTAGAAACTCGGGAATAAAATTCTGAAAATCTTATGTTTTTGTCAGTATATTATGTGACGTAGCTTCTATACCCACGTCAGTACTCTGTTACAAAAAAAAATGAGTAGGTTCTCCATAATTGCCTAAAGACGGCAGGTATAGTGGGTTCTACTACAATGACCTAGGAACTCGGGAATAAATTCTGAAAATCTTATGTTTTGTTCAGTAGGTTATGTAATGTAGTTTCTATACCCACGTCAGTACTCTGATACAAAAATATGAGTAGGTACTCCATAATTGCCTGAAGACAGTAGGTATAGTGGGTTCTACTACAATGACCTAGGAACTCGGGAATAAAATTCTGAAAATCTTATGTTTTGTTCAGTATATTATGTGACGTAGCTTCTATAACCACGGCAGTACTCTGATTTAAAAAAAATAGTAGATACTCAATAATTGCCTGAAGACGGCAGGTATAGTGGGTTCTACTACAATGACCTAGGAAATCGGGAATAAAATTCTGAAAATCTTATGTTTTGTTCAGTATATTATGTGACGTAACTTCTATACCCACGTCAGTATTTTGATAAAAAAAAATAAGTAGGTTCTCCATAATTGCCTGAAGACGGCAGGTATAGTGGGTTCTACTACAATGACCTAAAAACTCGGGAATAAAATTTTGAAAATCTTATGTTTTGTTCAGTATGTTATGTTATGTAGCTTCTATACCCACGTCAGTACTCTGATTAAAAAAATAGTAGATACTTAATAATTGCCTGAAGACGGCAGGTATAGTGGGTTCTACTACAATGACTTAGGAAATCGGGAATAAAATGCTGAAAATCTTTTGTTCAGTATATTATGTGACGTAACTTTTATACCCACGTCAGTACTCTGATAAAAAAAAATAGTAGGTTCTCGATAATTGCCTGATGATGGCAGGTATAGTGGGTTCTACTACAATGACCTAGGAATTTGGGAATAAAATTCTAAAAATCTTATATTTTGTTCAGTATGTTATATAATGTAGTTTCCACGACAGTACTCTAATAAAAAAAAAAAAAAAGGTACTCCATAATTGCCTAAAGACGGCAGGTATAAAAATACTACTACAATGACCTAGGAACTCCGGAATAAAATTCTGAAAATCTTATGTTTTGTTCAGTATGTTATGTGATGTAGCTTTTTTACCCACGTCAGTACTCTGATAAAAATAAATAAATCGGTAGACGGCAGGTATAATAGGTTCTACTACAATGGCGTTGGAAGTCTGGAATATAAAAATCCGAAAATCGTTTCACTTTTTTATGTTATGTAATGTAGCTCATATATCCACGACAGTACAAAAAAAAAGGTAGCCCATAATTGCCAAGGTCGGTTTATATTGGCCGGTAACATTATTTACATATTTTATAAAATTACTCAATTTGGTCAGATTATAACAGCCGCTAGGTTATGCCGGTAACTTCACAATTTATAAAACTCCCCAAATTGGTCGCGTTATAACGGCCGGTAACTTCACACCGGTTAGATTTCGGCCGGTAACTTCACATTTTATAAAACTCCTCAAATTGGTCGCGTTATAACGGCCGGTAACTTTACACCGTCATTTATTTGACAACACCACTATTATAGTGCCTCGGAGAGCACGTTAAGGTGTCGGTCCCGGTTTCACTATACCAACTTGTGAAACTGTTTAAAGATATGTGATTGAATCTATTCAAAACATCGCGACGAGCTAGCCACTTGTTCGGTGTAGACTCATACCATCGGCTACGACGAGGTGGGATTTAAAAAAAGCGCTGGGTACCCTGGGGCCGTCTAGGCAGTTTCGGGCGCCATAGGGCACCCGTGATCATATGTGTATCATGACAAACTGTACAGAAAAACGTACTAATATTTTTTGCCATGGGTGGGAATCGAACCCACAACCTCCGGATATAACGCAAAAGGCGCAACCACTAGTCTACGGAGGCTGTCTATATGTATAGTTTAATTTTATGCAAATAATGTGCAAATAGCAGCTACAGAACAGCAGAGCTGAAAATTTCTGCCAGCATAATTTTATACTGTACAACATATTAAATATTCAGTTAACCTTATGTTTAAAATATACCTATTTTAGTTTTAAAATGCTGAATATATCGTAAAATGATGTGTTTCGCACGAATATGCTAAAAGCCTTTTTTTACTCTGTTATTTTAGTAAAAAAAAAATCGAGTTCGTATTTTATAAATAATATATTTTGTTTAAATCGGAATTAATAAATTTGTGTTATTTCTATTGAAATGTAGTAATCAGTTTTTTACTGCTTTATTATTAAATTTATATATATATAACATTCTTATTTAATTATAAAAAAATATTATAAAAAAAACTACAGATTATATACCTGTTAGCTCCTGTTATTTAAGTCACCAAGTATAATAAATTAAAGCTTTGAAAATAATTATTTCTCTGACACTTAGGCTGGGCGCCATAAGGCACCCGATTATTAATAAGTAAGTATAAATAATAATAAAAACAATTTCAAATACCTGAAAAAGCAAAAACATTTTCAAATTTCTAAAAAAGCAAAAATAAAGACACGTCGTTGTTACTCTATACAAATCTAAACTTATTTAAAAAATATTATGTTTTTTTTAATTATTCAAGGAAACCTATATATTTTATTACATAACTAGCTGTACCTACTAGGTTTCACCCGCAGTTTATTTTAAAAGAATGAACTTGAAAATAAAATATTGCCCACGTTACTCGCTAATAAAATAGAGCTTTCTTTGATAAATAAATATTTTCTAAAAATAGTTTTAGTAGTTTTTTAGTTTATCCGGACTATTTGTTAGTCCGGATAAACGATATTCAAATCTTTTCTTTTTATAATATTATTTATAGTTAATATTATTACCAGCTAAGCCCCGCGGTTTCACTAGTTTATATTTTAAAAATAAGCTCGAATATAAAATACAATCCATGTACTCACTAATAGTTAAAGAATTTTAAAATTCGGTTCCGTGGTTTTTAAATTTATCCAGAACTAGTATATAGAATATAGATAGTGTATAGATTAAAATTATAGTTATGTCTATCAATAACTATATAGGTAATCAATTAGAGTGCCTATTACTATACGTATATACTATCTATAAAGACCACATCAACATTCTGGAACATGATTACCGGTCGTTAATAGGATTAGTTAAATTCGATTACAATTGAAAGCGTAAGGCGCTTAACTAAAGGCTTTGATCTACCTGCTACGGAATTACACACTAATACCTATAGAGACCTATAAAATTTGTCATTTCATAGACATCCGATTATATGGGAGCTCGGTGGTTTAAAAACCATCCCTTTTAGTAAACCTAATTTTTTTATGTATTATTTTAATTATAGGTTTTTTTCAACTATAGGTTGTTACTGCAGTATAGCCTATTGGGTAAAAGAAAAAAAATGAGTTTACGAAACGAAACGGTTACAATGCAACTAAGCTCAAACACCAGTAACTACTCGTTTTATAAAATTTTATCACATTTAGTAATATTTACGCATTTATATCTTTCACAGTTTCTATCTCAGGAGAGGTCTTAACTATCTGCCTACTACAGGATTACATATAAATACCTATAGAGACCTATGGAAACTATCATTTTGATAGACACCCGGTTCGAAGTACAGTAAAGTAGATCGTTGCGTTTAAAAGCGCTTATAAATCTTGTTTTTTCCTAGAGTTTTTTTTGTATAGTACTTATAGATATTCTCCTTGATTACTCTCTACTTTTTGGTAAGAAAGAAAAAATATTAACTTTTACGATACGAGAGCACAACAGTTGACCTTGCATCCACCTGATGGTAAGTGGCAATTGAAAGTCCAAGAATGTTATCAATCAATAATAGCTGTTTTGCGACATATACTCGTATAAGAATCGCCAAATCTTTCACCAATTTTACCAGAGATGGTTATCAAACGCAAATGAATCTTGAAACTTGTAACAATCCAGTTTCGTAATCTTATTATTACCTAAATAGTTTTTCAACTGTTTCTAAAGTTACAAGAATCCCAACTAGTAATATTTTTATGCGTTATTTGCATTTGAATTTCTAACAGTTATTATCTCAGAATATATTTCGTGGGCAACTAACGTAACTATATATCTTCATGTTAAAATTTATTTCATACATAATACTAGGCATTTTTTACAAAAGTCATTAGGACCAATCTAATTCGTAAACAACCAATCATTAAAAATGACCAGGGACGATGGAATCTTAAGTGGGAGGAGTTTCTGCTAGTCTCTATGACTTCACCCGGCTGACCGACCGGTATCATTACCGCCGCACATACATGCATAAACAGTCAAATGATCTAGACATATTTAGGTTTTAGTATGTGGGCTCACTAATTTTCGTTACTGCAATGATTTATTATCGAGTTTCCTTTCAGGGTGCGCTTACGAAACGAGCAATCGGTTTGACAATAAAGCGAGGATATAAAAGGTCGGCTTACAATCAGCTAGATACAAAGTCATATGCAGTGCTCCAATAAAATATACCTTTATCTAATTAACTCCGAGATATAACCAGAATTCTAGCAGCAACTCGTGTAAAGTTTAATAAGATGTTTAATATTTCAGAAATTTTCTGCTTTTATTGAATAATGAATGTTTGTAGCTACGGGCACTGTAATTAAAACTAGCTTTTAATTCTGTTATTCTCAGATGAGAAATAAAAATATTTTATTTCTCATTTGAGAATTAACTTCAGTTTATGTAAATATTGTATAATACGAGTACTTTAGGTAGTTTCGGTAAATATTAAAAGTGTCGGAAAGGAAAGGAACAATAAGTATATTATAAGTCCAGAGTCGTTGGTTTGAACTGGTATTATTTTAAATCTTAGTAAAATATATTAAAAGCTATATAGATCGCTAATCTATTAAATTAATAAGACTAAAAATATAATGCCAATATTTATAAAAAGTACCTACTTAAACTCAATATCCACTTAAGTTTGTGGAAATTGGATATTTAAAGAAAAAATCTGAGTAAAATGTTGTTAGGGCTTATTCAATCAGACTTCAGTCTAATCGAGGTTAATAAAATTAGTAGAAATAATAGTAATATTAATAATGTTTATTCATTTACCAAATTTACTCAATTTTACTGTACAGCTTTGTAAGTTATAATAAACACAATATAAGTAAGTATTAGTTTTAGGAATTCAGTATTTAGCTATACAAATAGACAAGTGGGTAATCGGAGGAATTAAAATATAATGTAGGTACTTATAACTTATAATTATTACTAAGTACAGAATTGTATGCATTTTGGTGACTATGTAAGCATTAGGTAAATTTAGGTGTTTTGTATGTGTAGGTCCTCGTGTGAATGAGTATGAGAGAGTGTGAGTGAGTATATTGTCATACAACATGACAATATAAGTTCCGGTATAATTTGTATAGGTACATAGTATATTGACTTACAAAACCACAGAATTATAGGATACTTTCTAAATTTTAATAGGGGAAGGCGGGGGCAGGTCAGACATGTCATGTTTTATTCAATATTCTCACGGGAAATTATTAGACAGTTACAGTTAGGTACAATTTGTAAGTGGGATGTTATACATACGAAGCAGGATCAATAAAGGCTAGTGTATGGATAAAAATACTTTATATAAAATCTGTACACTTTACACAAAGTTATTGCCTACCGTCCCTCCATTTTAAGGATAACATAACTGCAAAACACGTAGTGTGAATATTTGACAGAAAACTTCTATTTCTGGATATACATGATTGCTGGCGAAAAAGTCACGCGGCTGTCGAATATCGATGGTATAGCGATGTGACTGACATGTAAATAGGAATAGAGCAGAATTTGCTTGCATAAACACAGGTCGACAGCCGGGTGTGAAGGGTAACCATATTCTTTACTCAGAGGCAAACTCTTAACAAGGTTATTTTGAATGTTTAGTCAAGCTGAGAATGTATATCAGCTTAATTTTCTTAATGTGAAATTTGTACTGATTAAGTACGTTTACTATCTCCTCCCCATAATATTATCCAACAATATTTCTAATCATTAGTTGTGGCGCTGCTTGTATTATATTTAAAACGAAATTTACCTATTTAAAACACTTAATTTAGGTAAGTATTTAAAAATATTTCAAAAATTTCATAACCGCATTATTCAGTCCGCATAGTGGGATTTAACTTTTTCATGGACTTTCAGGACTGTTACCATCAAATATATACAACTACACATACCGTGCTTCAATAAAATATAATAAAAAAACGGATTTTGCCAAAACTCGGCTGCATTGCTTTGTTTTTTTTTTTTTCCTCAAAATCTTTATTATCTACTATAGTCGTGACCAGAATATAAATATAGACAATTTTTTGGTAACAAAAGTTTTTGAGGCTCGTCACTCACTAGCTAATGAGACCTCTAACTCGGGCTTTTGCCTGTGAATGGAACATTTATTTAAAAAAAAAACAAACTTTATTGCACTAAAAGGTATTGTACAAAGGCAAGCTTAATTACTTAGGTATTGTCTACCAGCTAACCTTTAGGAGAGTGAAAATTCTTTTACTTGGTGTAATGTCCTTTATCTTCATCCTTTGTCCTTTTCATATCTCCAATACCAGTTGGTCTATTATCCTTTATCTTCATCCCTAGTCCTTTATATATCCCAATATTTGGGAAAACCATAGTCACCCTACACTTTAAGGTGGCGTTCCATCTCTCTAAATCAGAATTCTAACTAAAAGACGTCTTCAGCTTTATGCCACAGCAAGATGACGCCTCTTTAGATCCATCTCATTATTCGGGATATATCACCGGCCATTACCGAGCATTATATTACTACATTCCGTCTGATATAGATATCCATTAAAATTGTTCATGGTACTGGAAGTGATGGAATTATTATCTGTATAAAGACGTTTTGTTGATGTATGAACTGTTTTAGTACAGCACCGAAGTTTAATAAAATAAATACCTATGAAGCGATTCATTTTTGGTTTTTAGTTAAACTAGAGATGTCACTGTACTCAATTCTAGTAGAAGGTAGGTACAGTTTTTATGCTTAAGCCACGTATTTACTTGGCCAGCCACCAGAGTTTAATAACCAGGATTCAAACAGAAAAAAATATTTGATTGATAACCCAGTTTTGTTATAAGATTCATTTATTACTTTTTGATAACTGGAGAAGAATTTATGTTCGTGTTTCTGAACTGCTAAGCTTTATTTCAGATCAATGGTTAGTCAACAAGGAAAAAAAAATCCCTTTTGAGAAACGCGGTTTTATAAAAAGAAAAAAAAATCTTGTTATATAGGGTGAATTTGAAAAGTTATACTTTGGGCTAAAATGAGGCTCTACTGATCAAATCAAACAACCTTTTCCATGGAATTTTGTGTCGAAAATGAAAAAAATATTGTCTTCCCTATAATCCCCATTCAAATTGGTAATTTTAACATTACTAGTTTGTATGGAGAAGGCATTTTTTTTTCGACTACGCTCAAAAATAATACCCAACTACACGTTCGACTAACTCCACAGGAGATCTCATAGTTGAGTGTGAGATCGTCAACAGATATGAGTTGTGACGTTAGAGCTTAATGAATAAAAGAGGAGCACGTCCCCTCAGGACGCGCTTGGCACAGCCTCCAGCTAAATTAACTACGAGATTGGGTTTTAAAATTCGAACAAACAAGAGACTGGATTTAAATTAAAGCTATGAATTTTAAAGGAGTGTTAAAGGTATGTCAAGCATTTTTATTTATGTAATACCTATAATACAATACTAGCAGATATAATGTAAAGGAATATATTTAAACAAAAAATGATTTTTTTTTATATTCATCTATCATCATTCAGTTGTAACAACTGCCAGTGTGTAAAACTGTGGTAAAAGTAATCATTGAATATATAATTGAAAAAAAAACGCTTTAAATTAAATATAAATTACAAATTGTAAACAATATAAAATACTTGTATCTAATACATAATTGTAAAAATATATATTAGACACAAATATTCCATATTTGAGAGAATTATATATTTATGTAAAAGACGCATTTTTTTAAACAGACAATATTATACGGACAAGTAATATAATAAATATAACACACAATTAAATAACGAAGATTGAAACATAATTACTAGATGTTACTAATAATATCCTCTCTACCGTGTAAGAAATACATAAAATATATTTAAAGAACAGTCATCACTGCTGCTTGTCGTAAAGAAGACATTTATTGCTCTTTATACTAGCGCAGGTGGAAGAAACTGCCGCTTTTAAATGACGTCTGGAAGGGAGGCGCCTTTAAATGTCTTTATATGACTAAAAGTTTTATTAAGAGCTTTACATACTCATTGAAAATCATATAACAATCATATCCTACGTAGAAGAAATAAAATTCTGCAAGAGTTGCTTAAAGGCAATAAATTGAAAATTCTTTGACGCCTTCGAAAAATACAACGAGATGAAAAGGTATCACGTAATGGTTTCAATTCGAATTCATACAAGAAGACTACATGGTTTTCTCCTTTAAAACTGGGTCACGACTATCTCCTGGCCTGGTTGCTGGGCAATCGTAAGTCTAAAAAAAAAGTAAATAAAGTCTCGTAAAAATAATATTACTTTAGTAACTTACCTACGAGTCGGTTTTCAGGCGAACATTTCTTTGCCGCTAAAGATTTTTAAGGCACTAATTACTCTGAGGCCGTAGACATAAGTCTGGGGCTGCAAGGCATTTTATATGTATTTTTAACTAACATTGGACATATGGATACGAACTGCTCCCTAGATTATTACCTTTGAACTAAAAGAACTTTTGGCACACCAAATATCAGATAGGTAGCTATCTGTTTGAGTCAGCTGTGCTGTTGATTATACTCGTACATTTACTTTTCACGGAAATATAGGGGAACCTCTATAACTTTTCTAGAACTGGACCTGTTTCGTTAACACAGTTTTCGTTTTTACAGATGTAAATATCGACAAGTAGGCAAGTTTCCGATTTAGCCTGTGGGTTCAGTTTTCTGCAATTTATTGCATAATTTTTTGAGGGTAGTCGCCTTTAAGGATGCGATTATGAAACGGCTGGTTGATTTAGAAATAAAGCAGCGAGGATAATAAAGTTAAGTCGTATTGCAAACCCATCTTTATCGACGACCATTTCATAACCGCAACATTTAGCCAGCATAGAGAGTCGCCTTTAAGGATGCGATTATGAAACGGCTGGTTGATTTAGAAATAAAGCAGCGAGGATAATAAAGTTAAGTCGTATTGCAAATTCATCTTTATCGACGCCCATTTCATAACCGCAACATTTAGCCAGCATAGAGAGTCGCCCTTAAGGATGCGATTATGAAACGGCTGGTTGATTTAGAAATAAAGCAGCGAGGATAATAAAGTTAAGTCGTATTGCAAACCCATCTTTATCGACGACCATTTCATAACCGCAACATTTAGCCAGCATAGAGAGTCGCCTTTAAGGATGCGATTATGAAACGGCTGGTTGATTTAGAAATAAAGCAGCGAGGATAATAAAGTTAAGTCGTATTGCAAATTCATCTTTATCGACGCCCATTTCATAACTGCAACATTTAGCCAGCATAGAGAGTCGCCTTTAAGGATGCGATTATGAAACGGCTGGTTGATTTAGAAATAAAGCAGCGAGGATAATAAAGTTAAGTCGTATTGCAAATTCATCTTTATCGACGCCCATTTCATAACCGCAACATTTAGCCAGCATAGAGAGTGAAACCAATGATGTTTATGATACCGTACCCCAATAAAAATCAAGAAAAAGACAAAATTCTGATAGACCTGTCTCCTATCATAGGAGACAGGTCTATCAGTTGAAGACTGCAGCGGGATAATGATAAATATAAGGTAATTAACATGTACCTAGTATTTTATACGAACATTTATTTGTTAAAATATTTAGTTCTGAACACAGTCAGTCACTTGATGCATGCACACAGTGGATGGAACAGAACGCACTCTAGTGCAGGCTCGTTCTACTGCATAAGGAGATGCTGCTGCTAGAAGCGCTGTCACTGCTATTATACTCAGCATCAGTGACATTCCTATGGGTGAACGTGATGACTGGTCTTCAGTTCCAATTCCTTACTTATTTGGTTGGTCTTTCTTACTTATTTGTTGTGAAAGAAGCATAAGCCAGCAAAGGTAGAGTCATTCCATGGCCCAGAAATATAAGTAGTTATTTTACTAGAAAAAATATTATGTAATAATAATTCAATGTTTTATCTTTTTGAAGAGGTATTTGTTTTACCTGAATAATAAATAAAGATTTACCTATATGAAAACCATTTCGTTAATTTGATTATTTTAATAAAATGTTCGTAAATATTTGTTTACATTATTTTTCTATAACAGGAAATGACATTTAATCATAGAGTATAATAATTAATATATACAGAAATAGAGACATCAGTCGAAGGTTTTGCGTAACAACGCCATCTCGTGATTAGTGCAAGTAAACTTTACAAATTTATATCGCGCTATATTTTAAAATATTTTTTATTATATTTTTGTTAAAGTCGATTTTCCGATCGTTAGATAAAGTTAACACACATAACTTGTAAGTATTAAGCCAACACATTTTGCAATAACTACTGTCATAAATAGTTATGGAATTAGCTCACCCTAATTTTATTGTTAATAAAAACTTTTTATTGAATAAATACTCATAAAACAAACTCTCCACAAACCACACACACACACACACACACACATTATTATTATTATTATATATTCTATACTATTATTATTTAATAAAATAAATACTTATATAACAAAGTCTACACACACCACATACACACATACATTCGTACACACATACACGCACACATTATTATTATTATTATTATATAAACTTTTATTTATTCATGAATATACACAAATATAATAATATTAATTTACATAAATATTTTATTATATATTTTACAAGTGTAATATCTATAGGAAGAGCGGGGCTCTCCTAATACAGGTGTTTTACACTTAACAGGAGGGTCCCAAACCATGTTAACATACCTTGTAAATGAAAAAATAAATAATTTTTGTTTTTTTTTTTTTTTTTGAAGTTATTTGTAGAATAACTTTATCCAACGATTGAAAAATCCCTAAAGCAAAGTTATTATAAATAAAACACAAATAGTTAATAGGTATACATAGTTATAGTTATATATATATATAAGTATAGTAAGGGGCATAGGTAGCAACTTAAATCAGTAACTAATGTTCCGCGCAATATGTTCTAAGTTATAACACTGTGCATTTAATTTTGTTAAATCTTATAGGTCTTGGCTGAGTCTTGGCAAGTTTTCTGCCTATAGAATGCACGAAAAATTAAAAAAGATTATAGGAGTCCTTAAATTGTGTGTAAAATACGCTGTTTGGCTGTCTGTTTGTATTTAAAATTATCTGAAAAGCTATATAATCTAAGCCTTAACCCCTTAATATATTATACTAATACTTCTAAACAAAATATTAGTTTTCTTTTTAAGTAAAAATTGAAAATATTTTCTTTGGAATAATGCCATATTCAATGTTCATGTTTTTCAAAATTTCTATAAACTATAAAAAAAGGTTATATAATAATAATCTTAAATTAGTTGAGTAAATAATTTTACTATTACTGATTATATTTTGTAGTCTGATTACTATTACTAGTATTACATCGTTGCTTCTGTCTGTTACACATAGTACAAGCCTAGAGCTTAGTGTGTGACCAGATCAATATGTGTAAATTGTCCTACATATAAAAAAAAAATAGCGGATTCTCATGTGACCTATTTATAAAAACCGCCTTTTTAACTATTTAACAGTTACTACTTAAAATTTTCGAGGCACCAGGCGTATAATACGCTTTCAAGATATATTGGACCGCATCTACTCTTTAGTAGGTATTACATTGATTCAGAAAGTTGGCTGCAATCAGCTTAATCTCTCTGCTAGGGGCTTATCGGCTGTCCTCAGCTTACTGCACTCCGGCTTTCCACTAAGTACAGTCGCCAATATTCCTTGTTACTTAATATTGCACTTTATTTCAATGTACCAAGGTTTAGAAATGAGTAAAGTTCAAAGGAAAAGCGACTTACAATTTACCCGCAGATTTCTTATATTTAACATGACTTTAAAGTCAAAAAGATCTATAATGATTAATATTCAAATATTAAAATTTGGCGCTGAAATAATAATCTCACTACTTTTATTATATTCTAAACTAATGAGTATCAATATAAGGATAATATTTTATTATTAATTAGATACTATGTAAGTGAAGCATCGGTATGACAGAATAAGCATTAAAGATGTAATGTAATGTAATGCAGATGAGATGGGATCAGTGAGGAATGTGTAATTATAATAATAATACACCAATAAATTTGCTATTTTTTTGTATTTTTGAATTATTGTAATCAGACTTAACTATACTTCAGTTGACACAACGGTGGCAATGTAAACAATGTTCAAGGACTAAGAATTGAATTATAAGGTAAGGAACATGTTTGGTATTTCATTCTAAAATTAAAATTAAAATAAAAAAATCTTATCCATATTAATATATAGATTTGTTATTCAATTATTTTGAACTTATATTCGAAATAAATAAAAATTATATTTATCGGAAGATATTAATGGTGAAAACCGTATGAAATTCCTTTGCGTAGTTTGTAGGACCTAAGCGTACAAAGAAGACAAGAAATAAACGTTTATTCAGTTTCTTAAATTTTACAAATTATATACAGTGCTTAAGTAAGCAGGAAAAGGATTCGCGAACTCGTGCGTCAAAAAACATCTAAATGTTGTTTTCAGTTATAATAAAGTTTTTTATTTGAAAAAAAAAAGAACATGGAGGTGTAGATTTTATTTACTCATTCCTAATTACATAATTTCTTTATAAAAAATCTGTTAGTTTTAAAATAAGAACTAAAGTAATATTTTTAGAATCATAAATCAAACTTTGGGTTTCTTTTCAAAAGTTAATATATTTTTTATAAAAATACTATATATTTAGGATCGAGTAAGTAATATTTACACCTCTACATTCTTTTCATTAAAAATAAACTTTGATATCACTTAAAACAACATTTAGACGTTATTGGACGTTCGAGAGACGTTAAGAAGCCAGGAAAAGGATTCGCGATCTCGAATGTCTAAACGCGTGTAAATGTTTCAGTGATATTAAAGTTTTTTTTAAATGAAAAAAGAACCTAGAGTGCAAATATTACTTACTCGAACGAAAATAAATTTAACACATGTTTATAAATAAATTATGTAATTAAGATCGAGTAAATAAAACATAAACTTTCTTTTTGTCCAAAAAAAAAATTTACTGAAAACAATATTTAGATGTTTTTTGACGCTCGAGTTCGCTAATCCCTTTCCTGCGGACAAATATCGTGACGCGGATTTATACAAATATAAAAATTATTATTATTACTAAGACGTTAGGTATTTATCTACGAAATTCGCAGCTACAATTTGATTGGATGCCTGATCCGGTCACGTTTCAATTTCCCAGCAAGATATTCAGAATATATCTGTGGGTTACAATGTGGGCAGTGGATTGCCATGCGATCGACGCCGTGAATCCGTCGCATTCTGTTGGACATCCCGATCGACTGCCAAAGTGGAACTGATGGCATTCGAATCGAATTTAGGTCACCGGGTTTGTAATACATGTGGCTCTATAACGGATTATTGGTTAACTGGGTTTTGAGGCTTTAGTTTTCGGTGAGGTTACCTACATTGAGTTACCAGAAAATTATATTACAAAAAATACAGAGTCGTCATTTCCTCACATATTTAAACATAAGTAAATTAAAATATAAGTAATTTATATATAAATTATTAAGAATAATTTACAATATTTACATTTAAGGAGGTGACGAGGGATCAGAAAATGTGCCCATAGCA
The DNA here is from genome assembly GCA_947458855.1 of Monopis laevigella. Classification (NCBI taxonomy): domain Eukaryota; kingdom Metazoa; phylum Arthropoda; class Insecta; order Lepidoptera; family Tineidae; genus Monopis; species Monopis laevigella. The sequence goes on along the minus strand of OX381580.1, from coordinate 22,949,465 downwards.
CTAACTGCTTTTCCGCGTTGTATGGCCATTGATATTCGTTGGCCTAAAAGAAAACCTGAACGCGGATCCCCTGTTACCTGTTTAAGCTTTTTACCTAAAGACAATATAAAGGATTTTGCGGACTTAGACCAAGTACCTACCCATTGTCTCGACAATGAATGGGACAAAAAAATAGGAATTTGAAATTTGAGTGTATTTGTTAATTGTTTTTATGGCATAGGCTTCAGCAGCAAATCCGGCCGATTTTGAAGACCCTGAGGTATACGAGGGAGCCAGAGTGTCCACACATGCAGCGTCCCATAATAGACACTTCCCGTCTTGCCAAGGAATGAGAGAAATGCCATCGACGCGTTTTCCATCATTCCTGAACAAGCCGGAAGGCTCGAGGCTGCTCGGAATTTCTGCTGATAATAAAGCTGATTTTATAATAGAGTTGAGAGCTGCATGTCTATTCATATTCTTTCTGCAGATCTACTGCAACTTAAACCGTGGTGGCCATTAGATTTCACTGCACTGCCACAGTTACAGGGATGAGGGTGACTAATTGAAGCACCTAGCCTGAGGTCTATGGCAATTCAAAGAGAGTTATTATCTAAATAAGAACCAAAAGAGGGAGATGGGATTGCGTGAAGCCAAAGGCCTGCTTCTGGCTGTGAAACTGCGCGCAACCTTGCCAGATCAGTGCCTGATGATGTGTGCAAAAGATCAGTAAAAACGGTTTTAACAATAATATTATCCCAGGCATGTTGACACGATGGGTCTTGTGGCGGAGAAGAGTTTAGGCTTTTTAAATCCCAGGCAGATTTCGCCTCATCAAGGTATGAAGTCTCTAACGAAGTATCCATAGATTTAGAGAGAATAAAAGATACTAGATTAGACACTCCATAAGATGACGAAAGGAATCCCGGTAAGCATATGTCTCGAGCCCACCTCAATCCAAGTCCACCAGAGTTGGTTGGTAAAGATGATTGACGCCACTGAAAATTGTTTAAAGAAATATTAAAGATTGATTCTATAGAGGATTTAATTATTAAGTCATACTCTTCTAAAAGGTTTGAAAATTTAAAAGATGGAATAGTTCTTAAGGAATAAATAATTTTTGATACCGAAAAACAATGTTTTAAAAGGGTATATGAGAATTCAAGTTATTTAAATAATTTACAAATATTTTTAAATTATTTAAACAATTGGTTAATTTTTCTTCAATGGCGTCGAACATTATTGGAGAACCTAACAGACAAAAGTCGACATTAGAAATAATTTTTAAATTGGGGAGAATATTAGAAAATGGTAATAAATTTTGAGAATCTACCGAAAAGTTCACATTTTGAGGTATTGAAAGTTAGACCTAATTCCTTAAAACTTTTAACAAGTGGTTCTAAATCTTCGGTTAAATCTTCAACACTTCCTGCTATTATGCCATCATCTAAAAACCAAATATTAAATTCCGATTTTAATTTAGTTATAATTGGGTGTATGCATAAAATAAAAAGTAAAGGGCCATGTGGGTCTCCTTGTTAAATGCCAACTGCTGAGTCTATTATTTGGTCGTAAAAAAATAATTTTGAATTGGAGGAATAATTTTGCCAAATATATGGGTAAATTTCTGGTACGATTTCCAAAGCTGATTTTAGAATAATATCTCTTTCTACAGAGTTGAAAGCATTTTTCAGGTCCATTTTGATTAAAAATTTATTTTTATTTATGTTCTTGTAAGTATATGTCCGGACTGCATGGATAGCTGCTTCACATCCAAATTTAGTTCCAAATCCGAGTTGAATAGGCCTGAGGTAATTTCCTGTTTTATCCCTTACCAGGCCACATGCAATTTTAGCTGAAAGTCTGATATAATTTATAATGTATATTTAAAAATATATTATTTTTATTAATTATAAGATATTTACAGAATAATTTTGTTTATTTTTAGGATTACATATTTATAGATTAACTTTATTTATTATTATTATATAAAGATAAGTATGGTTTAATAATTTCAACTTAATCACGCCAGTAATACCTACATACTATCAATGGCCTATAAATTCAAAAACTGCAACTTCAAGGTATTTCTTGAAAGATATCATTGTTTACAATGCTTTAATATTTTCTGGTAGAGCTTTGTATATTTGAGCATCTTCACTTTTTTCTCCTTAATAAACAAAACTGTTAACATTTCTTTTTTTTTTACTGTAAGTATGCTAAATTATTTATTTATGTATGTATATATATCTACTTATTTATGTATGTATATATATCTACTTATTTATGTATGTCTATATATTATTATTTATGTAAGTTTATGTATACATGTTATATGTTATAATACCAGTATGTATTGTTATATTACCTAATAATGTATCTATATATCCTTGTATTTTATATTATACTTTATGTATTATGTATATTGCTTTAAATAGCACTCTGCCTGTTTTTGGTCAATCTCCCAAAGGTTAGCTGGTAGATAATGCCTAAGGCATTAAGCTCGCCTATGTACAATAGTATTAAGCTTTTGTGCAATAAAGAATTTTTCATTCATTCATTCACCATTGGATGTTATACATGGTGACTTTGAAAGGATGTACTTTAGGCTATTATGCGGTTCTACTGATTATTATGAACAACTTTTTCCATGGAACCATGTGCCGCAAATGAAAAAAAAAATTGCCTTCTCCATACAAACTAGTAATATGACCAATTTGTATGGGGAACCCATTTTTTTTTTCATTTGCGACACATAGTTCCATGGGAGAAGTTGTTCGATTTGGTCAGCAGAACCTCATATTAGCCCAAAGTACATCCTTTTAAAGTCACCCTGTATATATGTTATGTTGTTTTTTCCAAAGTTTTTTCTGGGGGTAGATCATTTTATATTTCGAGCATCTTGTAAAACTTCTTATAAACATATATTCTTTTTTAGTGCCTGGAAGTGTTTTTTTTTATTTATTTAGAATTTACACCTAAAAACACTACAGTTTTAAGGCCCTCGGTTCAATTATGATTTTATTCTAAAGTACCTTTGTTTGACAATACCGCAATAGCGGTCCAGTTTCACCATACCAGTGATTTGTATAACTATTTATAGAATTTATTGTTAAGTCTATTCAAACGACAAGCTGGGCTACTGTTCGGTGTAGACTCAGAATATTATCAGCTAAGACGAGATAGGAATAAAATTTTACCCCTGACCGTTTAGTCTAGGCGGTCTTGGGAATTGTATGGCACCCGTGATAGTACAAGTTATATTTAATATATAAAGAAACTTATATAAAAAATACCTTATGAAAATTAGCTTTGTTTCATAAGACTTAACAGATTTTTCAACAATTATATCCATTATGTACGAGTATTATCCTTTGTTATACCTATGCACTTCAAATGTCAAATTATCAATATCACTGGGAATTTTTAATAACCTTCTAGAGTTGTATTGAAAATTGAGAAAATAATAAAAAACGTCAAATTAGCATAATAGAGATACTTTAATTATTCACGAGATTTTTCAAAATAAATCAAATGGACGAAGCACGAGGATTTCTATTTAATAATTCATAAGATTTTCAGGCGCGTCACAGCTGGCAACATTTCTGCTGAAAGCTGAAAACTAAATAAACTTTGTTATCTACACTTTTTGCCATCTTTCAGCTATTTCGTGCCTTTTCTGGAGAAACTTCAGTTACACAAAATTCTGTACCAAAAGCTACAAACTTGAAGATATTTGTTATTCCAAGTGGAGAAGTTGGAAAGAAACTTTTACTGAAGGAAAATTTTAATTTTATTTACCTTAAAGTTGCTTACATAGGTACCAAATACGATAATGGAAATAGGCGTTTGTTTTATTATATACGGCAACGTCAAGTCGTGAGCATGGCACCAATGTTCAGACAATGTTATAACTTAGATTATTAATTTAGATTATATGAAGTGGCAGAGTTGGTTAAACCGAAGTGTTTATAAACCATTTAAAGAATTCCTCCTCTTTGTGCTCTGTACCTTTTCAGAAATCATTAGCTAATAGTCACTTTTCTTCGATTCGGTATTAATAGTCTTTTCCCAGGTAGCATTTTGACGACTCTATGACGTCAATTACGTCGATAATGACACTAAGTTGACGTGACAGGGACGTCAAAATGCTACCTGGGTTACGTTGACTTGGTTGTTACGTCGTAAGGAAATTAATTAAAAAAACCTTAAAAATATCAATGGTAAAAAATAAAAAAAGGATTTTGAGATGTACAGTAGGCCAAGAAAGTGGTCTAACAAATTTGACACAACTTCCCGTGTCATCAAAATATCGATAAGGTTGAGTGAAGTGTAAACGTCATTACAATAAATGATAGAGATAGCATTAACTTTCATAATGTTCTGCAAGGGAAAATCAACATTATTATTTTACACGTGCAAATGAATTTCAACCTTAGGGTGGTAGATCACTACGTAGTTCTCGCGCCAGCTTTGATATAATTTATATCATTTGCTTGATGAATAAAATGATGCAATTAAAAGACTTGTAATCGTTAATAATAAGTAGTAGTGTGAGTGGGTGGGTACTATAGAACAAATTGTTTGCAAAAACTTCAGAGGCTCTACCATGGGTTTGCGCATTGTAGCAACGTAACGTATTTATTTACGTATACGTGAGCAACAACCAATGGGATAGCTTTATTTTTGGTAACAGGATTGAATAAAGCGATCCTATTGGTTGTTGCTCACGTATACGTAAATGAATAAGTTACGTTTTTACAATGCGCACCCATGGTAGAGCCTGTGCCTACCTGATTACGTAATAGATACTTAAACTCATCTTCAAATCAAATCAAAACGTTGCATTTGTTTACACATAAGCATTGACTTCTATGTAAACTAGACACGAACATTCGAGAAAACTATTTGTAATAGTGTAATAGTATATGAAATATTATTTGTAGGAAAATACGAAATAAATTTGTTACTCTTTTTTTTTCCTAGTTTCTCAATGAAATGTTTTGATCCTAAATACTAAGGATGTTTCTTTTGCGAAAGGAAGAAATATATGTATAATGAATGGTTTAACGTCAATATCTTGGTCTAATGGCATGTCATTGGTCTGAGATGCGACTGTCGGTAATTTAGCTGCAACACATACTGACTCTACAAGTATTTGTCCAGAGGCTCTACCATGGGTTTGCGCATTGTAGAAACGTAACGTATTCATTTACGTATACGTGAGCAACAACCAATAGGATCGCTTTATTCAATCCTGTTACCAAAAATCAAGCGATCCTATTGGTTGTTGCTCACGTATACGTAAATGAATACGTTACGTTTCTACAATGCGCAAACCCATGGTAGAGCCTCAGGTCTGCCGCCGAAAAGGCAGCTAAAACAAATATTAAATTCTAACAAATCATTATTTGTTTATTTAATGTAATAACATTTCAGGTAAACTTACGGCTAACAAATGTATAGTTAGTTATAGTATTTTAATATAAGGCCATTATTAAGTTTACACATATAAATGTAATGTGATGCATAATAATAGTCTTATACCAAACAAAAATATAAATAAAAAAATACAAAGAAAATAACAAATAACAATAAAGAAGTGCAAAAAAAATTACCAATTATACCTAAAACTAAATTCTCTCACAGAATGATCTGGCTATATATCCTTTCGCAATACATACATTAGGTCCTAGAATCAAAACTGTTCAATGATAAACTAGGAAAAAAATTGATAAAAGTTTCTGGAAATAGCCGGGCTAAAAGTTATTTAAAACCATAAAATAATTAAATTGTAATATAATTGTTTACTTATACCTAAAGGGTTTGCATCATTTCTTTAGTTATTCGGCCTTTGTGTTTTCATTGTGTAATAAATACCTTCCTCTATGCAACCTTTGAGAAACAAAAGCCTTTAACTATGGACTATTTTATGAATAGGGTTTACTCATGTTTTATAGGCTATACTTAATTCTTACAAACGAGTATGAATTAGGACCTATTTAATAATGATAATGTTTTGTATTATTCAGCGTCGCTCTAAAACGACTTAAAATAATTATAATATTAAAATTTATTTGCTGGGTGATTTTTTAATCCGTGCCTTTTAAAAAAAAAAACATGGGAAATAATTCAGCGCCCCAAGCGGAAATTTTGAGAACTAAAAATGCGAAGGTGTCAGTGGTGAAAATCCGAAGTAAACCTTAAAAAACTCACACTAGGGCTACAGAACAATTTTAGGCGTTAAGGCAGTCCATATTATTATTATTACTTTAATGATGTCAAACTTAGGTGGGATGAAGGCCTATATAACTTGCTTTGCCAATCGACCTTAACTTGTTGCCACCACCAATAAAACCGTAAGTGACCTTGTCATGTTTCGGTTTTAGTCTGTGGGTTCACCGGTTTTCCTGAGACTACTGCATCGATTTATTGTCAAGTTGCTCGCTGTTTGGTAAAAAAAATAAACAACAATCAAATATTATTCTTAGAGACACTATTATTAATAAAAAAAAACATTCTTTAATTCATAAAATAAAATAATTATAAGAGTGCCATCTACCATAGATATAATAAACTAAAAAGCTTTCCTGAAAGCTAACGTCAAAGTGGAAAGGATAACGGCTAAGTAGTTCCAGTAATATCCCACAGATGGCAGATAGACTCTACCATTTTGACAGAAAACGGAAACTTTAATTTGGAAATCAACATTTAAAATCGCTATTCAGACATGTTAAGCTAAAGTTTAGCCTTTTTAAAATTTAGTTTTTAAAATACATAAGCTATTTTAACTGTGTTTGATTGTAAACAAACTGTATTTGATTGTTATTTATTTTGTGTCATTTATAAATAAAATAAAATATCGTAGGTATATTTTATTTAACTACTGGGTAAAAATCGGAAATCGGAAAAATACCATTTTCTTTGTTAAACAATGTCCATACAAATTATTTGCATCTAGTTCAATCAACTTTGTTTTGGTTTAGATTGTTTAAAATTTGCAAAATATTTATTACTAATAATAATAATAATATGTAGGACAAATTACACATATTGCTCTAGTCACAAACTAAGCTCTAGGCTTGTACTATGTGTACCAGAAGCAACGATATAATACATATTATATTTTTATAAATACCCAGACCATGACAAACTGTACAGAAAAAACGTTCTAATATTTTTTTGACATGGTTGGGATTCGAACCCACGACCTCCGGATACAACGCCAAATGCGCAACCACTAGTCTACGGAGGCTGTTATAAATTAGCTTTGGCGTGTCAACAGCATTGTTCTAGTTAAACTAGTATATCTAAAATTTTCAAATACATAACGTTCGAATCAATGAACGTATAACAGTTACAATTAAAAATAATAATAAAATATTACATTTAAATTTGGAATCTGTCATTGTGTTTTCTCATTTTAGCGCCAATACATTGTACAATATTTTGCGATATTAAAATGGAGTGGGGTGACGAAGAGAACCGAATCGCTGTGATTGCATTACGCAAGTAAGTATGGAGCCAAATGCAATTTTTAAAACCGTCCATACACTTGGTTATTAGCCAAATGTTTGTGTACCGGGCTATTAATAGGTATAATGAGGCCTCTTCTATTTGTGATAGAAAAAGATCTGGCCGTCCACGTAGTGTTCGTACTAAAAAGGTGGTCAAAGCAGTAAGGGAAAGGATTCGAAGAAATCCTGTCCGAAAGCTAAAGATTTTATCTCGGGAGATGAAGTTATCACCTAGAACCATGTCGCGTATTTTAAAAGATGGCTTAGGACTTGCAGCCTATAAGAGACGCACTGGTCATTTCTTAATTCATAATTTAAAAAAAGAATAGGGTGGTAAAATCGAAACAACTACTGAAGCGGTACTCAAATTGAGGTCATAGAAAAAAAAAAAACAATCCATACGATTGGCAGTGAAGATTTTTCCCGTGGAAAGAGTGCGTGCTTCTATTGGTAACTGGCCTTAACGTTTAAAGGAATGTATTGCAGCAAATGGAGACCACTTCGAATAAGCTTTTTATATTTTAAATTGTTTTATATTTATGTATTAAAGTAACACTCTGTAAAAGTAATAAATGTTATTTGCAATAGAAAAAAAAAAGTTTTTTCTGTTACAATATTTATGGCAAGACTAGGAATATACCTTTAGGTAATATTTAGTTAACTCGTAATTGATTATAATAACTTTCTTGAGTTAAATAGATTTTATTTGTATTCTATAATTAAATGCAAACAATGCAAGGCCCTATATAAACAGTATCCATGTGCCTTAATTAAGTTGTTGTTATTTGTTGAGTTGTTAGAATTGATGATACTTTGTTTATGTAATTATCATTAGAAGACTAAGGACTGATATGCTCACTAAATATTTACATATAGTTAATTACAAATTTAACAGCTTAGTTTTAATTTAACCGCTACAATTCTCTCAACGACTCGGCGTTGAGAGAATTGTAGCGGTTAAATAGTTCTTCAAAGTCAAAATCAACGAATATTATAAGAGAAATCTAATTTCTCTCATGGATTAATTTATTTTAGAATTTATTTAATTCATTTCATATTGATTACAATGCTTAAAACTCCGATTATTCATAACGATAAACGATAAAACTATTTAGATAATTTCACGATAAAGCAGCCCAAGGTATTAAAATAGACTCGTAATGCAAATCCGTCTTTGTCGTCGCCCATTTCGTAACCGCACCATTTAGCTAGAGGGAGCGATCTATGCCATTAAATAACAAAGTATTGATCAAACCCATTCCCGGCTTTTGTAGGTCTGCTTACCACCAGGTGGACAAATCCACACGCCGTACTCCAGTAACAAAAAAACTATATTAATTTATGATTTTGAAGATTAATTGAAAATATTGTAATAACATTTTTATTCATAAAAACTTTTTGACCGTTTGTATTTTATCTTTTTCCTGTCAAAGAATAGCCATTTTAACGAAACGCTCAATAAAGATTTTAAGAACAAAAAAGGGGAACAAATCCTAGGCGTCAGGGTAAATAAATATTAATTACGTTAGAATCTCATACATATAAAATGTAACGTCTGTTTGTCCGTTTGTGTTGCTATCCGATTTTCGTTAGTAGTTAGTTAGTAGTTATATACCTACCTATTAAGATATATTCTGGCCACTTTTTCACTTAATTAAATTAATCAACATTTAATTTTTTCATACATATAATTAGGTATTCTTTATGTTTTAGATTCTAATAAGATATAAGTGTGCGTGTTTATGTTATTATTATCATACAGTAAATGTGTTCAATCAACTAGTTGCTTTGATAATGTAATAAAACAAGCAATTTACGTTTGATGGGTATTTGGGCAGAAATTACATCCTAATAAAAGCAGTAATTTTTAGATAAATAACTTTTACTTAACTCTTGATAATAATAATTAATTCCACGAGCACTTTTGTTAGGGTTTTCATTTAATTCTTACAAGAGGAGAGACAAAGTTTTGATAATAAATATATACAATAGACAAACATCATTAGTGTTGTCAGATTAGATACCTAATGCCATAAACATACATATCATCACGGGCGCCCGAGACCGCCATGGCGGCTCAGAATACCCAGCGAAGGGGTTTTTAATCCCACCTCGTCGTAGCCGATGGTATCAGTCTACGCCGAACAAGTGGCTAGTTCGTTGCGATGTTTGGATAGACTTAATAACCCATCTATAAACAGTTTAACAAGTTGGTATAGTAAAACTGGGACCTACAGCTTTACGTGCTCTCCAAGGCACTATTAGTGGTATTGTTAAACAAATGTACATATTTTTTTAGATTAATAACTCGTGTTTTTAAGTCTAAGGTTTAACCAACTCGCCACCACGTATAGCAATATATACCTAATACCTAACTAAATAAAGAAATCATATAAAGAGACTCCAAGTTCAAAATGTCAAAGGTCCCACATCTCATCTGCAAAGCACCAATCATCTGACATAAATCCCACAAGCTTTAAAATTGGAATATACAGAATATTATACGTTCACAAATCATACAAGAAGTGGATGCCGTGCAATATCCTTGCTTCACGCTCTTATAACTACTAGAAAGCGCATGACTGTTTTTTTTATTTGGTTTCGACAACTTTTTTAATACTAAAAAATATATATCTTAAAGAGGACCATTTTATTGATAAAATGTGTGAGCTAAAACGTATGTATGTATGTATCATCACGGGTGCCATACGGTGCCCGAGACCGCCTAGACGGCCCCGGGGTACCCAGCGGAGGGGTTTTTAATCCCACCTCGTCGAAGCCGATGGTATGAGTCTACACCGAACAAGTGGCTAGCTCGTCGCGATGTTTTGGATAGACTCAATAACCCATATATAAACAGTTTCACAAGTTGGTATAGTAAAACCGGGACCGACAGCTTAACGTGCTCTCCGAGGCACTATAGTGGTGTTGTCAAACAAATGTACATATTTTTTTTAATTACAAACTCATTGGTACACACCGGGATTCGAACCAGGGACCTAAGTGTTTTTAAGTCCAAGGTCTAACCAACTCGGCCACCACGTATATGGGAGTTAAAACGTAATTACTATTATTCGCTCGATAGAAAAGAAAGTTGAAAACAGTAATAAAACAGTGATTTTTTTGAATATTATACGATTTTTTTCCCCGTAGCCCAGTAGAAGTTTGAGTTTTAATTTTTTTTTTATTTGGGAAATTGTGTTTGACAAAAAAATGTGCCTCGAAGAGAAAGTTGAGCGATAGGTCTATGTGTCACTATACCTAACAATCTTGTGAAATAGTTTGGGTTATTAAGCCTATAAAAACATGTTTTTTGAGACTAGTAGGTAAAACATTTTTTTTTTATATTGGAGCAATTACACCTATAATTTTCTTTCGGATGTAAGGAATATTGAAAGTACGATAAATTACTCGCTATAAGAAGCCTAAAGCTTAGTTTGTGACCACGAGAGAAATTTGTCAGCATGAATGTCAGCTGTATTCGGATGAATTTGACAGTTTTTCTATGGAGATATATCAGTTTTCGTAATCAATAATAATTAATATTTATGAATTGTTTCATATTTGGGTTACCTGCAATATGATTTTTTAAATAGAGTCTGCAAAAGTTAGAGATAGAAGGAGAGGATAGTCAGACGTACTAATAACTTTTTTATTATTATTATTTGGCCCTCTCTATTCGTTCTATTATAAGAGCTTTAGTAAAGGTAAATTGAGCTGTCATCTGAGATTAATGCTATTGCCAGTTAAATCTCGAGCCTCGGGTTATCCAGGTGTAGATCAACTGAACCGAGACATGTATAGAAATCCTAAACAATATCCTAGGTCAAAACACTAAACAATAAATAAAACTATAGCGTCGGCTTTTTTTAATGCTCGGCATGTCCACCTTACAGCTGTGCAAATCTTTGCAGCTCTTGATTTATTTATTCTAGAAGATGGACTGCATATATAACGTAGCATAAACTAGGTACTATACGCTATCTATAAATATTAAAAAAAGGATTACTTAATTTTAGGCTAAGTATGAATATAAGCCTAGAATTATTAGAAAATATGTACTAAGCTTAACTTGTACTATGTGTAATAAATACAACGATACTAATACATATAATATTTATTTATAAATACACAGAAAACATAAATTAAAAAGATATAATTTGTTTTGTATATTTGTAGTTTTTTTTAATAAACTTAAACAAGACAGATTAAAATGATAATAATTATTTAATGATAATTTAATATTTAACAATTTAGAAATAAAATAAACAGCTACCTGAAGATAATAATAATACAACATAATCAAAAGCAAATATTCTGGTTAGTTTAAAAATACACTTTTAAGAAATGTAAAAGATCAAAATAATTAATAACAATCATGATAGATACAGAAATTGAAAGAAACGTTAAAAGTATACCAACCTATTATTTTATAACATTATCTTAATTATGGTTCAAATAAAGTAACTGTTAAACACATAATAATTAAGTTTAATTTGGATGACAAGAAATAGCTTATTTATTATTTAGCTTAAGTTTATTTTTTCATTTCGTTAATTTAATTAGTAGTCATGTTTTCATTTTAATTTACCGGTTTTGATGACTCTACTGTCTATCTATTTCTTGACGGGATTATGTCTTTCAGGTGCGGTGACAAAACGGGAAGTTTGACATTTAGTGCAAAATTTAAAACAGTAGAGTCGTGATGCAAATTTGTTTACATAACCGCACCATTTAGACGACATTGTAGGAGCGACCAATGCTGCAAAACATCAAAGTATCCATTCATGGACTTACCATAAGGTAGATAATTATAAAGTCACATTTTGAGTTCCAATAAAACTACATCACAAATAAAACTTTACACATTGTACGCAATCAAAGTTGGTTTTGTAAAATAATTTCATAACTATTTTATCTTTTTTATAATATTTTCTTTAGGTCCAGAGATCTTCTAGCTAGCGTCTAGCTCAGGGTAACCATGGAAGGAGTTGTTCTCACCTCGTCGTGGCCGATGAAATTCTGACTCTACACCGAACAAGTGGCGAGCTAAAATTTTAGTTTCTGCATCATTTCTCTTTTAATGTATCTTTTGATTGCTCCTGATAGAAAATAATCTTCTACATATCTGGTAAAAAACTGTCTTCTTTAACCTATTAAATATTTTGATCATTTATATATATTTGGTTAAAAAAAATGTTTATCTGCTATTTCCTGTTATTGCCATAAAATCCAAAAGCATTATGATATGCTTCCAACTGAACTTGGGAGTATATACCACCCATAGGATTCATAGTTTGGTATTGAAACATATTTTTTATATTATATATTCCATCACTATTTTTTTTCATATCATCAGCACCAAATGGTTTAGCTTTCACATTCGCTACAATTAAGGCAATAACTATAGTGATTTTAAAAATAGTTTTCATTTTTGTTTATTAAAACAATTTTTGTTGTTCTTTAAAATCTTATTCAACGAGTTCAACGACTAAATGGTTACTGACTTATTATAATAGTTTTGTCTTTATTTATAATTGTGTTTACTCAAAGTACTTAAACAGTAAACTGATAGAACATTAAATAAATTAAATTTTAATTGGGATATATTAGATAATTATGATCACCTCTATTGATTTGTTTGACAAGACCACTGTGTGCCTCGGAGAGCACGATAAGCTGTCGTTCCCGGTTTCACTATTCCAACTTGTGAAACTGTTTATAGATGAGTTATTGAGTGTATTCAAAACATCGCGACGAGCCACTTTTTCGGTGTAGACTCATACCATCGGCTACGACGAGGTGGGATTAAAACCCCTCTGCTGGGTACCCTGGGGCCGTCTAGGCGGTCTCTCGTCGACGATATGTATGTATGTATGTATGATCACCTCCGTGCATTTTTTTTTAATAATAAGATTTCGCTAATAATTCTTATTCCAAGCCCGCAGAAAAAAATCATATGGTTCGAGTAACATGGGATTATAGTTGGCCCCTCCGTGTTGATGATTTTATTAAAGCACTTCAATTTCTTCAAATCTACACTCTAGTTACAAATCTAAACTTAGAAAATATATCTAAAGTTTGTAAAAAAAATATAGGTGCTCTCGAATAAGTAAATTCCGGATATAACGCCAATGGCATACCACCAAACCACGGAGGCAGTCGATTCTGTGAGCGATACCCCGTCCTGATTTGTCTGCTTCTGCATAAAAAAATATTAATATAAGTATACAAATAAATAGTGAAAATTTTGAACTGTTGGGTGCACCAGTCACATTAGATTCTGTTCCAAATTTTATTGAAAATAAAATTTCCAAATTAAAAATCCTCCATGATCATTTGCCTCATATTCATTCCCATATTGCTTATACATTATTAAAATTTTGCTTTTCCATTCCCAAATTTACTTATATAATAAGGACAACACCTATTTGGAAATTTCCAAATTTAATTTATAGCATAGATAACAAATTGAAATCTTGTGTAGAATTGGTTTTAAATATCAGTTTAACAGAATCTCAATGGAATCAGGCGTCACTCCCTATTAGATACGGTGGCATCGGAATCCGCAGAGTTTCGGATGTCTGTTTACCTGCCTTTATTGCTTCTTGTTATGGGGTCTCAGAGCTAGTCACTACTATTTTACCCGACTTAGGTGCAACCTCTGAGATTCCATATCTACTCGAATCAGTGGAGGCTTTTAGATCGACGTCTGAAATTCTGCCGGAGATCCAGTTGTCTTCACAGCGTCAATGGGACACAATAAATATTAAAAATAATTTAAACAACCTTTTGGCAACATTTTTAGGATCCGATTTAGCTCGTCTTAAAGCCTCTATAACACCTGAGTCTGGGTTATGGCTGGATGCACTCCCTTCTCCTTCACTGGGTACATTTCTAGATGACCAGTCGTTAAGAATAGCTATGGCATTACGGTTAGGCGCGAACATCTGCCAACCTCACCAATGTGAATGCGGAGTGCAAGTCTTAACGAACGGCCATCATGGATTAAGTTGCAGTAGAAGTGCTGGGAGATTGCCTCGACACCATAACCTTAATGACATTGTTCGCCGTGCTCTGACTTCAGCAAACGTCCCCTGTATTATTGAGCCCCGTGGGTTAAGTAGAATAGATGGAAAACGCCCAGATGGGTTAACGCTTGTGCCGTGGCAGAGAGGGCGAAGCCTTATCTGGGACGTCACTTGTGTTGATACATTTGCGGCATCACATCTTCAAGCCTGTGTAGGCTCAGCAGGGGCGGCTGCTGAGGCCGCAGCCAAGGCGAAACATACAAAATATCAAAATTTAAAATCTGATTATTTATTTGTTCCATTTGCTGTGGAGACAACTGGGGTTTGGGGCTCTGAAGCCAAGGAATTCAGCAAAAAACTATGTGCTCTTCTAAATGAGATCACTGGAGATTCCCGGTCCGGATATTTCTTTAAACAAAGGATATCACTGGCAGTACAAAGAGGTAATGCTGCCAGTGTTATGGGAACCTTCGGGCCGGGACAGAGTCGGGACATAGTGGATATTTAATTTTTTTTTATTATGTAGTAATTAATGTTCATCACAATATTAGTTACCAACCGTATAACCTATATCCTAACATAAAATATTATAGTATACAATAATATAAATATTTTTATTTCTGCCAGTAAAATAATTATTTATTAGCACTCAAGTCTTGAAAATAATAATCTCCAGTCATACATCATATTTGTGTGGCAAGTCGCTCCTGATATATCGTTATTGTCGTCAGGAAACTACAGTATATCTTTATATTGGTGTATTATTTCTTTATCTCTAGTGCTTCTTAATACACATCCACCAATATACTTTTGCCAATAATAGGCGCTTTGTATTGATGTAGGCATTTTAGGCATCTAAAGGGCCTACGCGGTCCATTGTACCTACATATTTATTTTAGTTTTACTGAATTAAAAAACACCTATATCATTGTTTTTGTAAGACAAAATGCCGGGTTCAAATGAGAAGTTACACGTAGTATTTATATTATACTAGCTGACTAACCTAAGTATGAAATATTATAAATAGCATACCAACAAAATTTTAACCCGTTCATTGCTTTCTGAGATTCCTACAATATGTGAAGAATATATTTTTTGTTTATTATTGTGTAGATACATTTTATCTCTACATATATAATAATAATATGTAGGACAATTTATACATGTTACTCTGGTCATAAACTAATCTCTAGGCTATATGTGTACCAGAAACAATGATATATACATAGCAAAATAAGATTTAGTTTATATAACAGAATTTTAGAGTAGCTTTTATTATTACAAACTTATATATTTCATTTATATCTTACTTGTAACTTACAACTGATTTAAATTTGTATTCAGTTGATGTTTTAACAAAAATAATTGACGGCAAATAACTGGTGGTATATCAGTAACGGGCTTAACCTTTACCGAGTAGTAAATCTTGGGTACGATTTAAAGTTACAAATGGATGTAAGATATTACAGTTACAAGTTCCTTAAAAAATAAATATGTACATTTTATTTATTTACTAGGTTTTCCGGCAACATTGTGTATATAAAAAAAAAAATATGTTTTCGTCCATAGCTCCATGCCTTGCTGATAGGCCATAAAAAAAATAGATGCTTCCCATAATTAAATTAAAACACCGATTTATGGAATAATTTTGTATATTAGTAAGTATTTACACCAATTAACTGTAGTTGCCAAAAAAATATTAACTTTAAACGAAAAAAATATTGCTCAAAAAGTTACATATTATAAATTCGAAAATATTTTAATGCAGTTTTACGTCATTATACTCGTAATATACCCAACTTTGACCAACCTTACGGCGCCCGAGACCGCCTAGACGGCCCCAGGCTACCCAGCGGAGGTGTTTTTAATCCCACCTCGTCGTAGCCGATGGTATGAGTCTACACCAAACAAGTGGCTAGCTCGTCGCGATGTTTTGAATAGACTCAATAAACCATCTATAAACAGTTTTACAAGTTGGTATAGTGAAACCGGGACCGACAGCTTAACGTGCTCTCCGAGGCACTATAGTGGTGTTGTCAAACAAATGTACATATTTTTTTTAATTAAAAACTTATTGGTACACACCGGGATTCGAACCAGGGACCTAAGTGTTTTTAAGTCCAAGGTCTAACCAACTCGGCCACCACGTATATATACAGCCTATATAATAAAAAATCGATCTATTAAAAACATATGCATAATAAATAGGTAAGTAAAGAAATTATTTTTTTAATTAATTATTTATTAATACAGATTTAATGATTTTTATAATGTTAGTGTTTCTCCGTAAATACCATATTTATATAAACAACCAAATATCTTAATTATAAGTTAATATGATGTAGATAAGCCTATATTAATAAATAAACTCACAAAAATCGGATAAGTGGTTATCGAGTATATAAGCACACGAATGGACGCTGTATTTTATATGTGATAGTAGAGACGTAATATGCCATGTATTACATATTATATTAGTCTAATTAATTAAATTAAGTTCTATTACTTTATGTGTGAAAACGTCCCACATGTTAATGTATATTGTTTTTTTGAGTTATGCCCTTTTTAATTAAATCTGCGTAGGAGAAGGCCAAACAGTTAGAAAAACACAGATGGACAAATATTAAGTCGATGGCTGCGTTTTGTTTGCTAACCCGTACCAGTATTTCGCGCTAGCATGAAAATCAGCTGTTTTGGCGTTTTATTTGGATCATGTTAACATTTGTTAGTATTTTTAGCAATGCAAACAAAACGATAATTACCACAAAATACTGATTTCTGACATCTGCCATTTTGACATTTACCTTAAACGTAAAAAAAGACAAAAATATATATTTAAAAAATCTATTTCATCATCATCATTATCATAATTTCTTCCAGAAAACAATGTTTTTATAATTTGTATCTCCAAAAATTTTTTCTCCATTATTCAGTAAAGTAAATAAAAAACTAAAATCTACAAAGTAATTAACACATAAAATAAACAAAAGTATATTATAAAACAAAAATTATAGTTAAGAAAGATAATTTTAAGATTAGGTAATAGTATTAGTTATTAATAATAATTTGCGGAAAAATACGGATTGTTTGACATCTGTCTAAGATTAACAATAAAAATTCACCTTCAACGCGATGCTAAAAATGTTAACATTCGCAAAAAAAACGACAGTTACTAACATCAGATGTTGGTATTTATCGATATTTTTTCCAAAAAAAAACGACCAATGCTAGCGCCGCGCTAACTTTACCAGCTAAGAAAACGCACCCTAATGTAACGTTAATCTATTCTTAGACACTATGCCCACCTGCGCATATATACACAAATGTTTTGTTTTAAAAATAAGTTTCCAAAAAAAACTTTAATTCCACCCAGACTGCGAATTTCAATTTTAAATAATAACTCAGCAATTAATTTGCAATTATAGTTGAACATTCAGTCATAAAAAGCGTTCAGTTGGAGTCAAAAAGTCGCACTCAGGCAATCAGCATAAAGCGGGTTTATAACCCAAGAAGACGGGTTAAGACGTTTTATTTCTACCAATTACACGTATTACGGTCTATTTTAAACACACTAAATTATGAGTTTTCAAAAACCATAGCTCGTTAACTGTAAGTTATAAAAATATATGTAGAGAGCGTTTTATAATTCCTAAAATTATGTAAAATAAGCAAGTGCTGTTACATACCTTGTAAACAGTGCTTGTAAAGTAGAAATCACATATCGTAGATGAAGTGACAATACATCCTAACCCCGGTAGGATGTATTGTCATTCATTCATCCATTTTGACGTCCCTATGACGTCAACTAAGTGTCATTCTCATGTCATGGGTAACTGAGTAATTGTTAATTTCATTTTGAGTTATTTTCATAAAAAAATATGTAGGTGCATGCTGGTGCATTTAGCGGCTGTTTCTACAAAACAAGGGAGATTTTTTAAATAATAATTAATAGTTAAAAGAAATTTAGGTGCATGCGAAATAGATACATAGATAAAAAGAAATACATAAAAATGATAGTTAGGAGGTATTATCACTTCATCGACGATATATTCTTCTGTCTCGCTTGCACTCATTCAAAACAACATAAGTATAAAAAAATTTACTTACTTTTTGTTTCTTTAAATTTCCGAACGAAAAGTCAAACATGTTTTTTGTTGGCATTTTTTGATTATTGATTGCTTATCAGATTTTTTTTTGTTTATGTAATATCTTTTATTCTTATGTTTAGAGAGCACTTCCCTATTGTATTTCATGATTGAATTAAATTTAACTATAAAAAAGTAATTTATATTAGTGAAGTTTTATGCTAATATTATAATTAATATTTTACAAGCAAATAATAACTACAATAGGCTTGTCTACAGCATGATTGCAATAATGGGCGTAGTCAGGATTTTATATCGGGAGGGGTTTAAGACTCGTAAATTTTAAAATGCTTTTTGGTCCAAATTTTTGAACGAGCAAAAAAACGCTATCATCTCATAAAATAACCTAATGTATGTTTATACCTTCAGGATTGGTAAACACCCAATACTCACACGCATCGTCACCTGTTCGGGGGGGGGGGGGGGGTTATATTGGGTATAGTTTGTATTGGGGTATAATTTTCTTATACCTACGCCTAATCTTCCCTAGATTTTTTTTGGTTAAATGTAAATTAACTAAGTTATTTACATTTAAACAAAAAAAATCGCTTATAACATTTTTTTTTTTAATGTAATATCTTTTATTCTTATGTTAAGAGAGCATTTCCCTATTGTATTTTATGATTGAATTAAATTTAACTAAAAAAAAGTTAAAACTTTAGTGTTAAATATACGCTAAGTTGTTTTGGAAATAAATAAATAAAATTAAATAAAAATCTTGAAAATGGTGCCTTACGATGCCCTAGACGCGTCGCGTGTTTGGATAATTAAAAAAGCCATCAATAAAAACTTTTCCCAAGTAGTATAGTGAAACTGGGGCCGACAGCCCAACGTGCTCTTAGAAAAAAAAATCATCTGTTGTCAACACAATATATATTGTCTTAACCAACAGATGTACATTTTTTTAATTTAAACGGTGTGGTGTGATATTAAACCAAGAAAATTATACCGAGACTTCCTTGAAACTATGGTTCTTCCTTAGAGTCAACAGTCCTATGAATATGATAACCGGTTTCCAGGAGGACAATAGCATCGATTTCTTTTCGAGGTAGTAGTATCCTTTCAGGGTGCGGTTACGAAATGGGGATAAATCAGCAAGAATATTATAATATGCTCGTAATGCAAACGTTAATCTCTATCGCCGCCTATTTCGTAACCGCAACATTTAGTCACCATAATATTGTTAAACAACAATATATTGATCGATCCCATTCCTGGAATTTGTAGGTCTGCTTACCATCAGGAGGATACATGACGTGCTCCATAAAAAAAAATTGCGCGTTCTAAAAAATATATAAGTAAAAGTAAAGAGTTAGATAGGTGCGTAGTTATGTGGTAACAACTGTATCTCAGCCAATCACCTTAACAGCAAATTATGGTGAGTACTACAAAATGGTTAAAATTAACTCATTATGTTCCAAGATGTCCAATCAGATTTTTTTGCGAATAATATCTGAACTGTATACTTATCCTTACAAAGGATGTGAAAATTACACAAATAGTCTGACAAGTAACTCCAAGCAACTATGCGCAAAGCTAACACCGCGGTGCAATGAGGTTAAATTAATATGGAGTAGTAGTTACAAACATTTTTACAGCTTTTTTCTAATTTAATTTAGAAACCTTGGTTGCTTAGCGATCACGCCAGTCCCGCCTAGTTTTCTAACAAAATAATACATACACAAATATTACACAGTTTTAAAACAATAATTGTCCCATGTTTAAAATAAAGTTATGAGTAAAAGATTACTGTATGACATATAAAAATACAACTTATTTTTTTCATTTATTGTCCAATGAATCTTAAGATACAAAACTCTTATTATTAATTTGTAGGTATTATATTATAAAGATTTTTTTTATATAGGTTATTGATTAGATAATACATTTTGTAATCTTAAGATTGTTATAATTTTATTATATATTTGTTACACACTAACGGAAACTTTTAAATATTTGATTTGCTATTTTAATATTGTTTGTGAGTTCAACATGTGTGAATTGGGTTCAATCAATCGTCTCGTGCTATCAAGTTACTGCAATTTCAGAACAAGACAAACATTCTAGTTTTGTGTGAAAATTTTTACATTGTAAATCGAAAGGAGTACAATTTGATTAGACCCTTCTACTTCTAGTTGGCTAATAATAATTTAATCTGTGTAAACTTGTATTTTGCTAAACCACCAGTTGAGTAGGTACTCCAAATTAATAAATAAATAAGGATTTATACTTAAATATTTACTGATAAATACAATTATTGTAGCTAGGTACTTAATTGCTATATTATTGACTAGCTATATCTACTGCTTTATACAATAACCTCGTGTGATCTAATGTTGTTATTGCAATACAGTAGTGAATTCCAAAAATGATTAAACAATAAAACCAAATTACAAAAATAATTAAACAATAAATAAGAGCTTGAATGACTCTACAAAAAACAGGAAATTCATGCAAGTGGTCTAGAAGCATCGAAGTACTCGTATGTTGGCTAATTTGCTAATCCTAACCTAAAAGTTGAACACTATTTTAGATGTATCTAATATCTAATAATATATTTAATTTATTTTTATTACAGCATAAGGACAAATTTTATATTTACTAATATTTTTATTTTCATATAATTTTGCTAGCCACTTGTTCGGTGTAGACTCATACCATCGGCTACGACGAGGTGGGATTAAAACCTCTCCGCTGGGTACCCTGGGGCCGTCTAGGCGGTCTCGGGCGCTGTAATGCACCTGTGATGATACATACATATATAATTTTGTTCCTATACAAGGACATGCATATGGGATTAAAATTATAAAGTAATAATAAGAAAATAAAGTATATGAGATAAACTTGTTTGAAAATATACCTTTAGTAAGTATTATAAAAAATCTGATTACACATACCTAATTAGTTTTTATAAGGGTATTTTTACATAACAAAGGCGCGGTCGGCATACTCGTGGTAAGACTTGTCAATTAGCATTGTTTTTGTCCGAACTCGTTTATTAATTGCGAGTCATAAATCATAGTGTAACGAGATGATGGAGCTAAAGATGATTGGATCAGACTCTTATATAAAGGTTTTGATAGGCAGTAAAAAATACGCTGCTTTGCATGTTAGACAGCAGATTTATAATAAGTTGTTAGGTATAGTCCGTTAATATATAATAAATTAATTCTTCCTTTTTTTTGTGTTCCGCTAATTCTGCCGGTGTGTGTATATAGGCTAAGCAGATAACAACAAGGCCGGACCTGGGATGGGTGACTGCTTTATACTTCGAGGCTATTTCATCATAAACACCGCAACAAGCTCGCCACTTGTTAGATGTTGCCTCCGAATACCATTGGCGAAATGAGGACAGGTTAATCCCTCCGCTGGGTACCCTGAGGCCGTTTAAACGGTTCTCAGAAGCAAGATAGGCACCCGTGGTGGTATTTATTATATAATATACAAGGTAATAACTTTGAAGGGTTGTACTTTGGGCTAATATGAGGTTCTACGGATCAAATCAAATAACTTTTCCCATGGAACCATGTGTCAAATTCACTCTGTATGTATATGTTACGGGTAATGCCAGAAGTGTCGAGACTTACTTGAATCTATTGTCCGAATAATAATTGAAATCATTTTAAATTCTGTATTTACCCATAATACTGGGTCTACCCAATGCTGGCTGGGTACAATAATTGGTGATATTTAAAAAGTGTATTGAAAGTAAAGTCTAAATAAAAAAATATATATATCTTTCCTAAGCATACCACACATACTTAAAGTATTTTTGACAGCGATAATTATGTAACTATAGTTATGTAAGTAACGCACTTTAATTTATGTTTCACTAATTATGATAACATTAGTTAGCAGCGTAGGCTGTAGACCTAGGTGGGGGTGGGTAAAGTCCGAATTAAAATTTATGTCAATTATTATTCAGACATTACCCAAAATTAATGTAATGGAAGGTCAAAATCAGAGTAAACCTAGGTTTACCCTGATTTTGATAATTTGTATGCAAATTCGTTTTTGCTACGCCCATTTCCAGACCGCATCATTTATTTTATGTTTACCAATTAGGTACAACAAAGGCCAATAAGTTAACTGTTAGTATAAATTATTATTATTTTAAATATTTAAACACTTACACTCACAATTACTCTCTCTCATTAAATTATTATTGTACAATTATAATAATTATTACTCGGCATAGTTGTCATCGCAGTTAAACCACAGTGTATTGAGATCGCCCTATTCATGAACTCCTATCGCAATGCCGTGCTTCAATAAATAAATAAAAATGTCTACTAAAAAACCGGTAATCCCACACATTAAAACGGAAACATGACTAGATCACTTGACGATTTTGAATATGAATGCGCAGTGTTAAAAACATGCCGGTCTTCTATCGAAGCTATAAGAGGCCTCCCCCCATATAAAACAATATCACTGACATTTAAAAACACCAATATTATTTATAATATTTCAATAAAAAACCATTACACATGAATAATGACATTACACATTTAAGTTGTCCATAATAAATCATTTGTGGAAATAAGTTCTTAAACAAAAAGAAAGTTTGTGCCACTATAAATTACAGGAAAGACATTAATAGCTTTTTTAAATTTACTTTTATGAAACAACGTCATAATTTGTTTTACTTATTTGCAGTAGACAGAGGTATCCCAGCAGCAAATTCAGTTGCTCCTACTCCGACAGATATATTGATTGTTCTGACTATATTGAAATTTGACACAATTTGTAAAAATTACAAATATTTATTGTTGATTTGTTGGCCGCCCCCGTAGACTAGTGGTTGCCCTTTGGCGTTGTATGCGGATGTCGTGGGATTGAGGAGTCCGATTAGTACATTTTTCTGTACAGTTCGTACATATTCTGGGTATTTATAAAAATATAATATGTATTATATTATTGTTTCCGGTACACATAGTACAAGCCTAGAGCTTAGTTTGTCACCAGAGCAATATGTGTAAATTGTCCTACATATTATTATTATTAATAATAATGACCCATACAAACTAGGTATTATTACTTGCTATTAGTAGTTGTTTATTTATGTTTTGTTAATTATGCGTATACTGTGGCTTAGCATGATAATAATAATATATTTAATTGAATCAGGCGTTATTTTAATAATAATATAGTTTGGCAGTCGTTAAAATTAAGTTTATTCATAAAATCATATTATAGGTATAAAATATTTGTCGATTTATCGTATGTGTCAATAACGCTGTTGTTTTTTTTGAATATATGTATTTACTAAATAAAATGTTATTGTATTATTTTATTTTAATTCTACACTAGAAATACTAGAAGCACTGAATTTTTTATAATCAACAAATCGTTTAATTATTTTAAGTACCTAAATATATTTTGGTTGCATGATATTAAAATCTCCTTCATTAAAAGTTGACAACCCTATTCAAAATTATTATATAGTAATTGCGCACCAAGTACTTGGTATTATTATTGTATTATCGATTTTGTATAGTATAGTACCAAACAATAACAAATGAAACTGAAGAAAGAAGAGGGGAATACAAATATCATTTTTTTTAAACTCCCAAAATCCTTTTCCATCCCTTTTGCGAGATTTACTTTTCAAACACCATAGTTTGTGATCCAAGAAGGCACTAAGCTAACATTATAATATAATGTTAGCTTAGTGCCTTATATTATATCTTAGTGCCTAAGATATATTATATTTTAGCTTATCTATTCCAAATTTAATTGATCTCATAATTTTTTTTTTTTTAATTATAAGCATATATAAAAATATAAGTACATAATAGGCATGTTTGCTTTTATTAATATTTTTAAAGATATGACGAGATCTGCTAAAGTTTATTATTTAATCGTCTCGTATAATTGTAATAATAAAATATTTTATACGCATAATTGTTTTATTTAATTAGGTTAATATTTTTATTAACAAATACAAAAAAAATATAAATAAAATACAGGGTCATCATGACCCGTAAATCTTCGGCGTATCATTTTTGTACCACATCCTCACTGGCTTAAGAGCTTTTCTTAAAAGTACGGAACTCTAACAACAAATAAAACTTGATGTATCTTTATTCTTCTATACCACAAGTAGGTATAAGAAAAGCTTCGACCCATATAAAGGTGATTATTTCAAGAAATCCCGCTAACCGTTACGTACAGCTCGTGTCTTACGTGACAAAGATAAGTAAACGTTTTGTAAGATTACATCTACAGACTACAGTCATTAAAACTTGTCGCCGTAAAGATACGTTGTCAGCTAGAGTACGGTGCATTTTACAGCTACGTCAATAATGAGGTGCGAATGAAAATGTATCAACATCTGGATTGTTTTGTTCTAGTTTGCTAATGTCTTTATTTGTTCTAAGTTCTGTTACACGTTCAATGTTTGTGAAAGAGCTACTTGCTTGACGCCCATACAAACGTACTTCCAAAATTACAACTTGGATGTTGGTCAAAGTTCATTTTTTTTTTTATGGTAGTAAAGATTTTTGTACGCAAAAATCTTGCTGTTGTGGGTTTTTTTTTAAGTTACTATATTTAAAAAGGTTTTTTTTCTAATTTCGAAAAAAAAAAAAAAAACAGAATGATTAATAAATACAATGACCAACAAAAATATTATTTTAATTCTGCGACAAACAGTAATCGAGTATTATTGGAAGAGCGAAACCTAATTTTGTATGGAGAACGCGGAGTTCGCGATTACGAATGCAGTGCTCTTAATTTGTAAAGTGCACACATTTGTGTACTACATGTATCTTATATCTTTACTTTAAGTACAGTAGGTACTCGCACAAATAACTTTAACTGGATATTTTGAATTGTCTTATTGCGAGAGATGAGTCTAGTTATATTATATTGGGTTTAGTTATTGTTTATAAATACCTATTATAGATATAATAGGTATTTATAGATTTTGTTATCTACCAATAAAATAAAGCTGAAAGAGTTTGTTTGAACGCGCTAATGTATACAGGATGAATCTGATGTTAGTCCTTCAAGAATTGGAAAATCATATTTAATATTAAATTTTTAAAGATAAAAATGCAATGAAAAAAATCCTGGTGGCGGGACTTGAACCCACGAACCTCGCTATCGCGGCAAGGCGCTCAACCGCTGAGCCAACCAGGTTCCGGTCACCCCTCACGAATTTTGTCATTGCTTGTGTTATCTACCTATACACAGACGCCCTCTATTAGCTTTCTTCTAATAACTCTTATACGAGCATAAATATAAAATCATATTTAACTAATAGTTATAGAGAGTGAATAAAACCGGTTGATTTTGAAGAATTAAACTCACCTGTATTATTTCACCAGCTGATAGTATCGCTTATAAGGATCACATGGTGGAAAGTAACGGCAAACTAAAGGAAAGTGCTAATTTTTAAGAAAATGTGTTGAATGTTTATAAGCTCTAATAGCCATTATTTATTTATGATGCCTTATTTATAAAAACTTATGAGGTCTTGAAGAACACTTTAGTTATAGAAGGTTTTGTCTATTTTACGCATAATCATTTTTGTTGCTAATAAAAAGAAACAAAAATGCTATTCGAGGACTCAATAAGTTTTTATGATTGCCTGTGTTAGTTTTTATCAAAATCTTCCCCAAGACCCCTCCTTTAGGCATTTCTTTTTCTATTCCTTGTAGTTTAGGATTTGGTCTCGAATATGATTTTCCAATTCTTGAAGGCCTAACATAAAATTAGGCTCTTATGAACTGAAAAAGAAGAAAAATCAGCAAGAATGTTAATTAAACGAAAATAATCTGTTTTTATTTTTATTAATACTTATTAGGCCCACTACTTATTGTATATTTTAAAAATAAATGAGAAGTCCCTTAGAAATGGAAATAAAAAATTCTGAAACTATATAGGTATTTAATAATAATATTATAATAATATAAGTTTATACCAAGTGGCTTTGAAAGGTACTTTGGGGATATGATGTTCTGCTGATCAAATCGAACAACTTTTCTAATTTTTTTTTCATTTGTGACACATGCTTCCATGGGAAAAGTTGTTCGATTCTATTGGAACAGAAACACACCGTTATAATATATTATTATATTTATTCGATACAAAGTCGTAAACAATAATGACAAGTAAACAAAAGTCAGTAAAACATTATAAAATACAATTAATCTAAATGGCCTGTGTTATATTTAAATAAGAGTACAACACATCCAAAAACAAACAAACAATATTTACAACACACCCACCTTAATATAGACATGCTATTATATAACTATAACACAAGTCTATATTAATAAACAAAATAAATTAATAATAACAAAATTAAAATCTGTCTATACAGTTTTTAAGTCTACGGTCTGTAATCCTAGGACTGATCGGAGTCTCTGATACCTTGGACCTGATAATGGTTTTGTAAGAATATCTGCAACCATGTCATTTGTTTTTAAATGATCTACTAAAATTAATTTATTTTCTAATGCCTCTCTAATATAGTGATACCTTACATCAATATGTTTAGTTCTATTATTGCATATGTAGTTTTTAGCAATTTGAAGTGCAGACCTATTATCATTATAAATTTTAATGCTTTGGCAGTCCCCAAACAATTCTGAAATTAAATTCTTTTGGAAAACAGCTTCTTTAGTAGCATTCGTTAAAGCCATATACTCCGCCTCTGTGCTACTTAATGCCACAGTATTCTGTTTTTTCGTTTGCCAGCTTACAGCACCGCCTCCCATAGAAAAAACGAACCCAGTAAACGATTTTCTATCAAAATTGTTTGCCCAGTCAGCATCTGTATATCCCACTACAAAAGAGTTAATTTTCTTATATACTAAACACAAGTCGAGGGTTCCTTTTAAATAACGCAAAATCCTTTTTGCCGCTTGCCAATGTTCATTGTCATAGCAATTATTAAATTGACTAAGATAGGTTGTTGCATATGCTATATCTGGTCTAGTCGTATTGGCCAGATACATTAATGATCCTAATAATTCTCTGTATGGAATACCTTCTAAGCAATTTTGAGATTTAGATAATTTTAAACCTAGTTCCATTGGAGATTTTGTTGCATTACAGTCCTCCATTTTGAATCTTTCTAATAATGATTTTATATACTGCTCTTGATCTATGCACATAACTCCAGGTTTTCTTCGAATACGCATTCCAAGTAGTTGTCTTACATTTCCTAAATCTTTCATTTCAAATTTTAGCATTAAATTTTTCTTTACCTCTTCTTTTTCTTTTATACAATTGCTAAAAATTAATAGGTCATCGACATAAACAGTTATTATGATTCTGTTATTGTTCTTATTTCTTATATATACACAGGGTTCATTATTACAGCGTGAGAAACCTATGTCACATAGAGCTTCATGTAATTTTTCGTTCCAAGCTCTTGACGCCTGTTTTAATCCATATAAAGCCTTGTTTAATTTACATACCTTTTCTTTCTGACCTTCTATAATAAATCCTTGTGGTTGTCTCATATATACGTCTTCTTTAAGATCTCCATTGAGAAAAGCCGTCTTAACATCTAAATGGTCAACCACCATGTCCATTTCATTTGCTGTGGCTAACAGTAATCTGACTGTTGCAGTTCTTACCACCGGTGAAAAAGAATCATTATAGTCGATACCGTGTCTTTGAGTAAAACCTTTTGCAACTAATCTTGCTTTATACCTGTCCAGGCATCCATTTTCATCTCTTTTGATCTTAAATACCCATTTGTTATCTACAACAGTTCTACCTGGAGGTAGATTCACCAACTGAAAAGTTCCATTTTTAACCAGTGAATCATATTCCTCCGACATTGCTTTCTTCCAAAGATTCGCATCGGTTCGACTCATGGCTTCTTTAAGAGACAATGGATCATCTAAACTACATACACCATCACAATCAACATTATAAAGTATATAGTCAGGAAATTGTTTTGGCCTTCTAATTCGTAATGGGTACCTACGATTATCTTCAATGTTTTCTTGTGTTTCAAAATTTTCTTCTGCATCAAAATATTCTTCTTCATCATCATTATTATTAATAATTTCGGATTCCATATATTCTTCATTAGATTCTAATATACCGTTTTCTTCAATATTCAATTCTTCTTCAACATTAAGATTCTGAGTGAATTCTGTAGATTGTATTTCCATAGTTCCAGTATCATTTGCCGCTTCAATTGTATGTTCATGAAGTAATGAAATGTCATTATTACAGGCTTTAGTTATACATTCTTCATTGCTATCATTAGGTTTAATACTGAGGTTTTTGATATTAGTTAGAATACCTGTTTCATCGAATATAACATCACGTGATTTAATAATTTTTCTTGGTTCATTTAAATCTACTAATCTATAGCCTTTGCTATCGTCACAATAGCCAACTAATATAAGTTTCTTGCTCTTATAGTCCAACTTCTTCCTTAATTCATTTGGAATATGAGCATAAGCATTGCAGCCAAAAATTCTCAAATGACTTAAATTAATTTTATTACCTGTCCACTTCTCCTCGGGTGTAAAACCCATAACCGCCCGAGTAGGAGCACGATTTTTTAAATATACAGCTGTATTTACAGCTTCAGCCCAGTAAGTGTGTGGTAACTTCGCATCATTGAGCATACACCTTACCTTTTCCACAATAGTTCTATTGGCCCGCTCAGCTACTCCATTTTGTTGTGGTGTGTAAGGAATAGTAGTTTGATGTCGAATGCCACAACTTCTTAAATAATAAGTAAATTCATTACTCATGTACTCTGTACCATTATCAGACCTCAAACATTTAATGGTCATATTAGTTTGGTTTTCAACCAAAGCCTTAAAATTTTTAAAATGATAAAAGGCCTCACTTTTTTGTTTTAAAAAATATACAAAAGTTTTCCTAGTAAAATCGTCAATAAAAAGTAAAAAATATCTAGCTCCACTATATGAGTTAACGGGCATAGGGCCACAAATATCACTATGAATTAGACCTAATTTTTGAGTGTCTCTTTTGCCTCCTTTCTTATAAAAAGGTTGCCTACTTTGCTTGCCCATAATGCAGGATTCACATGGTTGATCTAAGCCATTGTTTTTAAAACTTATACCGTTTGACATTTTATCTTTCAATAAAGTCATAGACCGAAAATTCAAATGACCTAATCTCCTATGCCATAGTTCCTGATCTGTGTCCGAATTTCCTAAATAACTTAAATAATCATCACAGCCAATAATAGTATTATTTATATTATTATTCTCAACAACATCCAGTTTGTACATATTTCCACATCGTGACGCACTACACAGTGGGTCCCCCATAAGCTGAATATTATTGCGTGAATACATAGTACAAGATTTACTGTCAAATACTACTACCATACCCTTGTCAGTCAGTTTACTTACTGATAGCAGATTAGTTGATAATCCAGGCACATACGCTACATCTGATATACTATTTATACTAGAATTATTTAAATTTATGCACACATTACCGGAACAAGATGTATGAAGTTTTTCATTATTAGCTAAAGTGACTTCAGCCGGTTTTATTTGATTTTTGTATATATTTAGCCAATCATCATGCATAGTCATGTGTGCTGTCGCTCCAGAATCTACAAACCAGTCCCTAGAACCTAAAGAAATAGAAAAAGCAGTATACAATGTAACAATATTTATTTTTTCTCCGTTATCTTCGCTGCTTGCTGCCGCAGACACATTATCAGATATCTTAGTTTTGCAGAACCGTCGAATGTGTCCCAATTTGTTACAGCGAAAACATTTTACAATATTCTTTGTCCCAGTTCTTTCATTTTGCACCCAATCTTTTGTTCCTTTTCGTGAAAATAATGCAATATCTTCATTACATTTCCTTTCATCCTCTTGAATTAGTTTTGATTTAACGTAGTCTGTAGAAAGTTTTTCTTTCTTTGATGTTTCTATAGCCATCACCATAGGATCATATTTAGATGTCAATCCTGAAAGCATAATGACAGCCAGGAACTCGTCATCTATTGGTGAACTGATGTCACTTAATTTTTGTGAGATAAGCATGATTTCAGTAATGTAATCCCCAATCATAGTATATTCTTCTAGCTTTACATTAAATAGTTTTCTGAGCAAACGAAGTCGTCTCGTAAGTCCACGATCCTCATAGGCAGCTTGAAGTTTATCCCAAGCTTCTTTGCTGGTTTTTGCATCACGTATATGTGGTATACAATTACTCTCGACCATTAGAGCAATTTTACACAGAGCTTGTCTATTTTTAATTGTATAAACTTCAGATTCCAAATAAACTCCATTGGTGATATCCCACAAATCATCATATTCTAAATACTTTTGCATAAGATACTTCCACAGATTGTAATTGTCATGGCCATTTAGCTTGGCAAATGTAGGTAAGCTACTATTAGTCACCTTAACTCCCGAACTCATACCCGGTGTACTTACAATATTCGGCTCCATTATTACCAAAATTTACTCCAGTGTTATTGTAAATCTTGATCTAATTGCCCATAACCATTTATTGGAACAGAAACACACCGTTATAATATATTATTATATTTATTCGATACAAAGTCGTAAACAATAATGACAAGTAAACAAAAGTCAGTAAAACATTATAAAATACAATTAATCTAAATGGCCTGTGTTATATTTAAATAAGAGTACAACACATCCAAAAACAAACAAACAATATTTACAACAGATTCGATCAGCGGTACCTCATATTAGCCCAAAGTACATCTTTTCAAATTCACCCTTTATATAAGCGCCGTAACGAGTTTGCCAGCTGTTCGATGTAGTCTCACCCGTCTGCTGGGCCGTCTAAGCTCTAGGCACCCGTAATGGTACGTTATTATATACGTATGTTATATAACCAATTAACCTCCCATACAGTATTAGCTATATAAAAGCTTCATTATTCAAATGAGCGATCATGTATGATAAAATCTGTATGCCATTGTTCAATGAAAATAAAATATCAATCGACAATTCGCTCGCAAACTTCTTCACGCATCAATCAATTATGTGAAATGCTTTTGTATTGGCCGCTATGGGTGGCACATTGTATGCAACAATTTCATCTTAATCTTACTACAAATTTTAACTGTATTACGAACAACTTAAAGTTTATTATTGTTTAGTATGTTTAAGAGAGTATATTTGAGGATGTTTGTTGAGTTTAAGTATTTATTCAGCAAATGTGCTCACAATGGGATCGCATTTCCATGAGGTAGGTAGTTTGGAGTGGGTATGGGGTCGCCTGACTACCCACTAATGTCACATCATATGCTTATTGCTCAAGACATTTATATTTATGACCGTTTATTTAACTTTTATCGTTATTCTATTAGAGTTTATACTTTGATGCTGGAGTGCATCAGTTTTTTGCTGGCTACCGATAATGTCAGAGAGAATTTATTTTATATACGTGGTAGCCGAGTTGGTTAGACCTTCGACTGAAAAACACTTATGTCCGATTTCACCAACTCTAACCCCCGTATTCTAAGACGTATCCTTAACTCCACTTTACACTCAAGGAACGTCTGTCTCTTTCCACCAAATGTCAACTATAAAAAGCAAGTTGAGACAGACGCTCCTTGAGTGAAGACTGGAGTTCAGGAAACATCTTAGAATACGGGGGTTAGCCTCTAAGTTAAGGGGAATTAATGACAGTTGTTTAATAGCAAATATGTCAAAATTCTTATTTAAGGGCTACTTTAGAGTTAGGGATCTTTGGTGAAATCGGGCATTAGGTCCCTAGTTCAAAACCCGGGTATTTTAAAACACTACTATAGACAGCACGTTGAGCTGTCAACTTAGTTTCACTATACCAATTAGTGAATCTGTAAAGGTATAGATGGGTTATTGAGTCTATCCAAACATCGCGACGAGCTAGCCACTTGTTCGGTGTACTCATATCATCGGCTACGACTAGGTGGGATTAGAAACCCCTCGGCTGGGTACCCTAAGACCGTCTAAACAGTCTCGGACCATAAGGCACCCGTGATGTTATATATAATTTATTTTCCATGATACTTTTTGTACTAGTAAATTTCTCTCCTTGTGAATAGAGAAAAGCTGCATATGCCAAGCAATTGTCGTCTAAACTGATGCTCTTAACACAATGCACTTCCCAAACAGATGCAAAAACCGTCAAGTGACCTCGGCAAATTACGGTTTTAGTCTGTGGGTTCACCGGTTTTCAGGAGATTAATGCATCGATTTCTTGTCGTAGTCGTGGTTGAATTAACAATAAGGCAGCAAGTAAATTAAAATATACTCGTAATGCAATTCGTCTTTGTCGCCGCCCATTTCGTAGTCGCATCATTTAGCCGGCATAGTGGGAGAAATCAATATTACTGAATGACCCCATTTATGTACTTTGTAGGGCTGCTCACCACCAGATACATACGATTCGAAATAATACGTAGGTACGTAGGATCCTTAAATAAAATCACAAAAAATTAAATTCATTGAGGTAATGAATTAAACTTGAATTAAATTCAAATGTGATGCGTGAGTTGCAAACATTTTTTAAATTATATATCTGTACATTATTAAATATTATTGTTATTAGGTCTTGTTTGCTTGAGGAAGAACCTTTAAAACTTTGGTCTGTATTAACTTTTTTTTATATTCTGCATTTCGCCTGCATTTTACGTGGTGGCCGAGTTGGTTAGGTTACCTTGGACTTAAAAACACTAAGGTCCCTGGTTCGAATCCCGGTGTGTACCAATGAGTTTTTAATTTAAAAATGTATGTACATTTGTTTGACAACACCACTATAGTGCCTCGGAGAGCACGTTAAGCTGTCGGTCCCGGTTTCACTATACCAACTTGTGAAACTGTTTATAGATGAGTTATTGAGTCTATTCAAAACATCGCGACGAGCTAGCCACTTGTTCGGTGTAGACTCATACCATCGGCTACGACGAGGTGGGATTAAAACCCCTCCGCTGGGTACCCTGGGGCCGTCTAGGCGGTCTCGGGCGCCGTAAGGCACCCGTGAAGTTATATATATATATATATTATATATAATATTCTGCATTTCGCTAGGCAATTCATTTAGAAACTTTGGTATCAAATAATTTAACAATCGCGTTCCATAGAAATTGATAGCTTTTCCATGTGTTCTTGGCTAAGGGGGGTCAGGTGCTTGCCACCTGTCCTTTATGGTGTGAGGCCAAGAGACTTATCAAAGGGTTGCGAAATACTCAATAGAGCCTAGTGAGTCGTTTAGGGCAAAACAATGAGATCGTAGCAGCCTAGATCAGGAACCTGATTCTACCAAATCAATAAAATGGTATCAATTGGTAATGCTATCAAGGGTAAAATTTGACACATTTTATGTGAAAAATATGTAAAAAAAATACTTTGATATCCAACTGTTTTTGCTTCTCTTGTAATACATTCGTTCATTCGGACATTCATTCATTTATATATTTATATAGACATGACATAATACGAAATAATAATATGTAGGACAATTTACACATATTGCCCTGGTCACAAGTTAAGCTCTGGGCTTGTACTATGTGTACCAGAAACAACTATATAATACATATTATATTTTACTCAAATAATATTAATAGACTCAATAACCCATCTATAAACAGTTTCCCAAGTTGGTACAGAGAAACTGGGACCGACAGCTTACTATATATTTTTAGATTAACAACTCATTGGTACACACCGGGGTTTGAGCCAGGGACCTAAGTGTTATTAAGTCTGGTCTAACCAACTCGGCCACCACGTATAGAAAATTATACAACGTATTTATACAATACTTTTAATTTTATATGAAGACTGTATAAATTAGGTTAATTTAGGTCCTAAATAAAATATTTAACATTACCTAATAAAATAAAATAACTAAAAAACAAATTAAAAAAAAAGTTATATTAAATAAAATATTTCTTTTAATCCCTCCGAAGTCACAGCAGTAAATGTTCGTAGCTGGCAGCATTGCCTTATTAAATTTGATTGAATTTTTTTGAACAGAGTAGGCTCTGGCACAACGATCTCCCAACTTTTTATTAATAATTTCCTCTCGTAGGTAATTCTCGAATTTATTGTAACTATAAGACTTACTTATTTATTTTTATTCTACTTATATTTTTAATAAAAAAATGTGATGTAATCTATCTTAATTGTATATTATAAATATTACTCTGTATACATGTCCTTACCTTAACTACATAATAAATACACAAAAACCCCTTTCAAAACAACGTAGACTATTTATAAAATCCCTTCACTTGTATGAGTCCAGTCATTTATGGATCGTTAAGAATTATCAAGTCACATGATAACCTCGTTAAGCATTAGACTGAACAAGTAACAATTTGATTAACCGTGACTGACGGGTAAATGTTAACCATATGCGAATGGAAGGTAAACTAGTTCTGGGCCTGGGGTGCAAAAAATCCTGTTTGATCCACTCCAACGTTACGCAAGAACGAGGCGAATACAAAAAGAGTCAATGAAGTTATATTATGTCTGGAGACGCTTACATCTGGTTACAACAATATTAGTACTTTTTTTGAGCAGTTTGTCATGGTCTGTGTGGTTATAAAATATAATAAGTATTAATATCGTTGTTTCTGGTATACATAGTACAAGCCTAGTGCTTAGTTGGTGACCAGGGCAATGTGAGTAAAGTCTCTACATATTATTCTTATTTATATATCCATCCTACGTTCCAAATAATTTGACTCTAAGAATCCATCGTAAGGTTTATGGTGGATTATTATATATACGATTACGTTTCCATGTAGCCAACTCAGGGTGGATTTTTTGGGATGGATAAATATAATAATTGTATATAAAATAATTGGTATCACACTTTTCTAATCAAAAATTGCACGCATTGCATGATTTTAGTCAATATATATATGAAAATTAAAATTTTCACAAATCTATAACAACTAAACTCTAAAACAACGACTGAAATCGGCACTTCAAAATGTTAAATAATGCCGTTTGACCATAGTTTAAGTAAGGACTGTTAGACTTTTCATTCTTTTCAGTACTACTCTATATTTAAGTATTCTCAATGAAAAAAGGCTTCCCTTTCTAGTTATCTATTGGATCGGAAGTTCAACGTCCTGGATCCTTAAACCGGAAAGAGTGTCTTATGGCCTTTAGGTTCTATCTATATAGAGTACTAGTCACCTAGACAACTCACACATAGGTTATAGTTTTTTTTATGTAGTTTAATTTATATGATAATATAAAACTAGTGGTTAATGTACCCAATAATAAAATTTTAATCATAAATGTTACGAATGTAAGTTTGTATCTACCTAATGCTAAGCAGTCTTAAAAAAACCCATGAATGGGTCGATTAATACATTGTTATTTAATAGCATTTATTCTACTATGCCAGCTAGATGATGCGGTATATATAAGCTTAATTTTAATTTTTGAGAAGTATTTTTTTTTGTGACATACTATTAAAAAAATATATATAATATGTAGGGGCTCAGATCATTTACTGATCTGAGCTCCTAAATTTTACATTGCACAAATATATTTCTATATAACAATATATACAGAGTGAATTTAAAAGGATGTACTTTGGGTTATTATATTAGCCCAAAGTCCAATCTTTTAAAGTCACCATGTATACTGATATATCAATAGCAGATATTAAAATGATTACTAGGTAATTCAGCAAGAAGGTCACTGGCCAAAAAAGTTTTTACTTTGGGTTCCTTGGTTGGGACCTTGGACTCAAAAACACTTAGGTCCCTGGTTCGAATCCCGGTGTGTACCAATGAGTTTTTAATTAAAAAAAATATGTACCTACGTTTGTTTGACAACACCACTATAGTGCCTCGGAGAGCACGTTACGCTGTCGGTCCCGGTTTCACTATACCAACTTGTGAAACTGTTTATAGATATTGAGTCTATTCAAAACATCGCGACAAGCTAGCCACTTGTTCGGTGTAGACTCATACCATCGGCTACGACGAGGTGGGATTAGAACCCCTCCGCTGGGTACCCTGGGACCGTCTAGGCGGTCTCGGGCGCCGTAAGGCACCTGTGATGATATGTATGTATGTTGTAAATTAATTATGGTAGATAGTTCAGTTCGTTCCAGATAATGTTTTAAATGTATTGAGAACTGAAGCGGCATTGCCTCGTTGTATCGCCAAGCTAATATTCTATAACTATTTTTTTTATTTTTGTAGAGTAAAAATAAATTATTTTTTATCTATATACAGGGTGAATTTGAATGGGTGTACTTTGGGCTAATATGATGTTCTACTGGTCAATACGAACAACTTTTCCCATGGAACCATGTGTCGCAAACGAAAAAAAAATATGGCTTCCCCATACATATTGGTAATTTTAACTTTACTAGTTTGTATGGAGAAGGCAATTTTTTTTTTCATTTGCGACACATGGTTCCATGGGAAAAGTTGTTCGTATTGACCAGTAGAACATCATATTAGCCCAAAGTAGACCCATTCAAATTCACCATGTATATATGACTCAAAGGTAACTGACTGACATAGTGATCTATCAACGCACAGCCCAAACCACTGAACGGATCGGGCTGGAATTTGGCATGCAGGTAGATGTTATAAAGTAGGCATCCGCTAAGAAAATAAATAAGCTTGGATTTTGATAAATTCTACCCCCAAGGGGATAAAATAGGGGATGAAAGTTTGTATGAAAAAAAAAACTATTCCACGCGGACGAAGTCGCGAGCACAGCTAGTTTGTTAATAAAAAATATTATAATATGTAGGAGCTCAGCAGGTTGATTACGCGTCTTAAGTTCGCTCGCACGCCAATCTTTATGACGTAATTTTCTAAGATTTTTCGGAGCCATTGTTAAGAAGCCAAGCTTGATCTACGTCAGAATGGCGTCATAACGATTGGCGTGCGAGCGAACTTAAGACGCGTAATAACCCTGCAGATCAGTTACTGATCTCAATGTAGGACATTACACAAATATCTCTCTATATATCAATATATACAAAGTGAATTAGAAAGGATGTACTTTGGGTTATTATATTAGCCCAAAGTCCAATCTTTTAAAGTCACCATGTATACTGATATATCAATAGCAGATATTAAAAATGATTACTAGGTAATTTAGCATGAAGGTCACTGGCCAAAAAAGTTTCCAATTGTCAGATTTTCTGGAAATTATTGTACAGTTAGATACAACTAAATTTAAAATGAGGAACCGAATATAAAATACTAATGTGTATTTAGAATACGGCTTAATATGAATCGTTTTAAGAAACTGTCGAAGATTTTGAAGAATAGTCACATGAAATGTAGCAAATAAGATTAACCCTTATTCATAAAAAAAAAAACTTTTTATTAAAATATTTTTTGTCTCTTTAAATTGGACGGATTATTCAATTGGTTAATTCAATATAATTAAAATAAACTAAATTTTAAGAGCCAAAAAAATTTTATTGTAAATAATTTTATACATATTGTTACGTTTAATGTAATTTATATTTTATTTCTTGAATAATTGATATTCTATTCTATTCTTTCTTACTAATTAAAATCATTTATGTCAGGAAAAACAACACCATAGTCAAAAATTAATATTAAATTAAAAATTAAATTTATAGAATCCCATTTTAACTAAAACGCCCAAACTACTAACTAAAGACTTTATGAATAAGAGGTACGGTAGAATCTACTCATGAATGGAAATTGGTCTAACGAGACTATACATTAAATTATTATATATTTTGACTATTTTTCACTATTTTAGAAGAAGTAGGTACCTCAAATCAAGGGCATTTATTAAAAAAATACTAAATGTGATTTTGAAACAATAAGACAGATCACTTAGATGTAAGTTTCTAAAATAATACTATAGATGTATCTAATTAAGTATTTAGTATCTCACATTACTTTATTGTAGTATAAATTTATTCGAAACATTAAAAATATATAAGATTATTAATAATACAACCTATTGGCAAAAATAATTAAAGGAGTGACCAAAAACAATTAAGGTATTCTTGAAAAGGTACCCATAGCATTAGCTGCGTTTCCGCGTTGAATAGCTATGGATACTTTTAAGTAATATTTTATTCTGGTAAAAAAAACCCCAACAGCTGTAATTATAAAGTTTATTGACAAGTATTTATTTGATTAGTGCCCTCAATGGTAACAAGTAAATGACAGTGCGTGCGTTCCACCGCAGTTTGACTTGCAGAAAATTAAGACGAACTGGCATTATGCGTTCCAATAATTATATATGCGCACGACAAGAATGTTGTGTTTCATTTAAAAATAATTGACTTAGTGGAAATGACTTTACGTGACCAGTTAACTGTATCTAATTATTTACTAAAGATAAATCATCGATAATTTTGTTCAGTAATCAATTATAATATCTACCCGAACATAAATCGATCAGGAAAGCTTCAATTGCGATCTGTAGTGCATATCGAAACAAACAATCATTTGCAGGCTTGATCCACGGTATGTAACATAATAAGTCTTACTATTATTGGTATATTTATATATTTTTTTAGATATAAAATGCATTGAAAAAATCCTGGTGGGCAGGACTCGAACCCACGAACCTCGCTTTCGCGACAAGGTAATCAACCGCTAAGCCAACACACAGACGCTATGTGCTTTCTTCCACTCTATATTATTATTAGAATGAAGTTACTAGTACTACTGAACTAATACTAGATGGCGGAGAAGTCTGTTTTTATTTTTACTTTTTTTTTTTTTTTAACCCGCGAATTATGCGTTGAGTCCCACCCACCATTCAATATAACATTTTTCTGATCATGAATTTATAAATATATTAAATACTTAACTATAAACTGAAACGTCTCGTTTTAAATGGAGCTTGAGCAAGCTTATTTATTTAAGCTTCTCTTCAAACATATAACATATAGCTCTTTGGCTCAAAATAATTAATCTATGCCTTGTTTTATATAAGCTTTTGATATAAACTTACTATAAGCTTACAAAATATATTAAGTATGCTGTGCAGAGATGTAGAGTGACTTATGCCTTTCCTCCTTTAAAGACAAAACTATTTCTAAGCCAAGAATAAATGTTCTATAATGTTTTCCTCGATCCAGACATACCGTACATGTAAATGTGTACATGTTTAAAGAACCTATACACGGTAAGTCTAGACCTAGTACTAAAAAATACATATAAATATTGTAAACTATTCAGTAACGTCTTGCCAGAGTACTTGTTTTCCTTTTTTTTTATTGGAACACAATTTGTATGTACCTGTTGATAAGCAGTTCAACAAGTCCATGAATGGGGTCGATTGATTCAATATTGTTTATTTTCATTGATTGGTTTCACTGTGCCAGTTAAATGAAACGGGCTGTAACAAAGACGGATTGGCGTTATCCAACCGCCTGTTTCGTAACCGCACCCTGAATGGAGACTACCACCTCGACAAGAAATCGATGCAATAGCCTCCTGAAAACCGGTGAACCCACAGATTAAAACCGAAACATAACTAAGTCACTTGACGGTTTTTGCATCTGATGGTAACGAGACCGGGCAGTAGGCCTGGGGAAGTTGCAGAGACCTTCCTTCCACCTCTCACTGACATGGAACAAAACTTTTAGAACACAGATAGGCTAAACCTAGTATTACTGTGATAAATATAATATGTAAAACCCATCGCAAAGATATATAGGACAAATGTTTACTACATTATTCTATTAAGAATAATTGATATATATATATATAACTTGACTAAATTCTCGACTTCATGTCGGTCTGGGATGTGTATTCCTGTGTAAATAACGTAAAGTAAAATAAACCCGTAAAAAAAAATTCATGTACCATACATGAAACGAAATCTTCATTCAAGAAGTACCTACGAATGCAACGCGACCTATGAATGCAATCTACCTGATGCTATACCTTGTGTTTTTGCTTCATATTATCTTAACATGTTTTTTTTTAGGTTTCAAAATTAAGTAAACCTATTGGTGGTTCCTCACGTATTAACGTTACGATAATACGAAGCAGAAACTCATGTAACATTTTTCTGATCATGAATTTATAAATATATTAAATACTTAACTATAAACTGAAACGTCTCGTTTTAAATGGAGCTTGAGCAAGCTTATTTATTTAAGCTTCTCTTCAAACATATAACATATAGCTCTTTGGCTCAAAATAATTAATCTATGCCTTGTTTTATATAAGCTTTTGATATAAACTTACTATAAGCTTACAAAATATATTAAGTATGCTGTGCAGAGATGTAGAGTGACTTATGCCTTTCCTCCTTTAAAGACAAAACTATTTCTAAGCCAAGAATAAATGTTCTATAATGTTTTCCTCGATCCAGACATACCGTACATGTAAATGTGTACATGTTTAAAGAACCTATACACGGTAAGTCTAGACCTAGTACTAAAAAATACATATAAATATTGTAAACTATTCAGTAACGTCTTGCCAGAGTACTTGTTTTCCTTTTTTTTTATTGGAACACAATTTGTATGTACCTGTTGATAAGCAGTTCAACAAGTCCATGAATGGGGTCGATTGATTCAATATTGTTTATTTTCATTGATTGGTTTCACTGTGCCAGTTAAATGAAACGGGCTGTAACAAAGACGGATTGGCGTTATCCAACCGCCTGTTTCGTAACCGCACCCTGAATGGAGACTACCACCTCGACAAGAAATCGATGCAATAGCCTCCTGAAAACCGGTGAACCCACAGATTAAAACCGAAACATAACTAAGTCACTTGACGGTTTTTGCATCTGATGGTAACGAGACCGGGCAGTAGGCCTGGGGAAGTTGCAGAGACCTTCCTTCCACCTCTCACTGACATGGAACAAAACTTTTAGAACACAGATAGGCTAAACCTAGTATTACTGTGATAAATATAATATGTAAAACCCATCGCAAAGATATATAGGACAAATGTTTACTACATTATTCTATTAAGAATAATTGATATATATATATATAACTTGACTAAATTCTCGACTTCATGTCGGTCTGGGATGTGTATTCCTGTGTAAATAACGTAAAGTAAAATAAACCCGTAAAAAAAAATTCATGTACCATACATGAAACGAAATCTTCATTCAAGAAGTACCTACGAATGCAACGCGACCTATGAATGCAATCTACCTGATGCTATACCTTGTGTTTTTGCTTCATATTATCTTAACATGTTTTTTTTTAGGTTTCAAAATTAAGTAAACCTATTGGTGGTTCCTCACGTATTAACGTTACGATAATACGAAGCAGAAACTCATGGTATCCTTAAGAATCTATTAAAACTGTAACCCTGTAAATAACCTAAAATGCCGTGTGCCCTTATAATTAAACCGTTATAATTGTGAATTAAAATGGTTGATTTAAATACTAATTAATAATTAGTATTGTATGTATGTAATCTTTTATTTTATTCGAAGTAACATCAAGTACAAACAAGTACAATACTAAATAGGTACCTACTTATATAGATTTAAAATTTAATTTTAATAACAGAGAAGTCACTGAGAGTACAGCGTACTCTACCCCTTGGTAGAGTACCTAATACGCTGGCAGCATTGCCACGTTGTATTACATGCTGCATTTTTGTATGTGTCTTACTTCTTCTTTTAATCTAAGCTGATCGAAGTCAGCAGGATAGTCTCTATGAAGAAGCAGCCCAAAATATATATCCACATTGACTTCATTATTATTCTTTTACATTGACATTTTCTATATTTACCACAGAGCTATTCGCGGAATCACACTTCAATGCCACAGAGCAATTAATTACCTACAGTCCAGCTATAGTACCCATCGTTGTGGTACAAACCTTTTATAGGTAATAGTATCAGTACCTACCTACTATACCGCATAAAATATGTGACAATGACCGCAACATCACACGTAACTGAAAGTCTTTAACTCGTTTTCAGATTAATAGATTAAATTTCTGGTGTTGACAAGCAATACAATTTTAATTATCTATATTCTTCTATATAAATAAAAATAAATTGCCGAATGATGTAAGTTAATCATTTATGAACGGCACCTATTTGGCTAATTCTTTTTTTTTTGTGTTTGTAATTGTCAGGAAAAAGTTTGTATGAAATAAAATGTTTAAAAATCGTAAGTAACTGAATGTCTTTACCTACAACCTATGCCTATAGGATCTCCAAGATTGTCATTCCATGTGTAAGACCCGTTAAGGTGAGTTCGCCCACAGGTCTGGTCGGGTGTTATTTAAAAGCAAATGCATGTTCGCGTGCTGAATGCAGACTGCAAGGGACAAATAACTTAGGAGCTTGGCCACAAAGCGGCGTGTTCCGCACTTGGTCTTGTTTATTTTATATTATGGTGGCTGTGCAATCGTTAGCTGAGTATGTATGCAACATGGAACGTTTTCACTTTCTATAGTGTTAAGTTTATTAGATTGTTGTAGTTTATACTCTACTCTTGTAAAGGTATATCAAAAAAAAATATCTATTAAAAAACAATAGGAATTATATATTTTTTCTGTTTTAAAATAGACACGCTTACAAAGTTACATAAAAATTATTACAAGATATGAAAGAGACAGGGTAAATTTGAAGTCCTCATGCGAACTAACTAGATCAATTTGAGTATATACGTACACATGGGCGTAGCCAGAATTTAATATCGGGGGGGTTTAATGCCCGATTTCACCAACTCTTAGGGAGCCCCTAACTAAGTTAAGGGACAGTTAATGACAGTTGCTTCATAGAAAATATGTCAAAATTATTATTTAAGGGCTCCTTTAGAGTTAGGGATTGTTGGTGAAATCGGGCATAATTCTCGTAAAATTTTTAATTTTTTTTTGCTCATTAAAAAAAAAGGTCATCGTCATAATATGACACATTAATATGTGGTGTTTGCGTCATAAATATAGTATCTGCTTGTACAGGATTTTTAATGAGCAAAAAAATGTGGAATCGTTCACAATCGTTTTCTCGTCACCTAACTGCTTCTCGATACATTTTTTTTTCTATTTCCAAACATTTCTGGCTGTCTTTTTTTATTTACAATTTTCTTATATGTCTATTCGCACTAAAAATAATATGTTACCCGTGATGGTTATTTTTTTTTAATTCGCATGCGTCAACTCTATACAGGGTGAATTTGAAAGGATGCTGCTGCTGATCAACAGGAAAACCTCATATTAGCCCAAAGTACATCCTTGCAAAGTCACCTTGTATATTTTAACACCAACAAGTATGGACAATTAACTTGCCATCCACCCTATATAAATTAATCCCTTAAGCTAAAAATAAAATGGACGTTATGTAAGCATGT
Organism: Monopis laevigella; assembly: GCA_947458855.1. Taxonomy (NCBI): domain Eukaryota; kingdom Metazoa; phylum Arthropoda; class Insecta; order Lepidoptera; family Tineidae; genus Monopis; species Monopis laevigella. Next base: position 22,905,533 of record OX381580.1, on the reverse strand, counting down.
TCATGTTTGCAAAGTAATTATTTAACGTACCTAAGTCTAATTAGAAGCTATAGTTTTGACAGGTGCTTAGAACAGGCAAAGATGGATTAGATGACTCATTTTTTTTTTAATATAGATTACACGAATGATATAAGGAATAAAAAACTTAAAATAAAACCATATTAACTCGTCTATGCAATGATTAGCGAAATAATAACTATCTGAACGATATTAACAGTTTTTTGTCTAAAGATAAAAAGCGTAATAATAATTAATAAATCTTTTGTTTTTTTTTACAATAGCCAAGCTCGTTCTTACTATGCCAGTTTAAGATTATAAATATTATATGCCTATATTTACCTAAAGGCACAGAAAAAATAATAGTACAAGTACTAAAGGGGAAAAAATCGTCATTTTTATGTCAGTCATCTTTACGATATTTTATTTCATAATCTACATGTGTTTTTTTTAGTACATTTGTTTGAGAACATTAAGCGGTTCTAGTTTCATTAAACCAAATTGTGAAACTATTTATAGATGGGTTATTAAATCTATCCAAACACCGTGGGACGAGCTGTTTCAGTATACAGAGTGACTTTGAAAGGATGCACTTTGGGCTAATATGAGGTTCCGCTGATCAAATCGAACAACTTTTCCCATGAAACCATGTGTCGCAAATGAAAAATAAAATTGCCATACAAACTAGCAATGTTAAAATGACCAATTTGTATGGGAAAGCTAAACATTTTTTTCACTCTAGTTCCTCGTAGAGCATGTTAAGTTGTCAGTCCTAATTTCACAATATAATAGCGGCAAACCAGATCGAATATAATTATTCCCAGTCGTCACCACCGTCTTTGTCCCTACTAGGAGAAAGATCTCTATAGCTTCGATCGTGAAGCTGACTGGTTATCCAACAGCCTCACTATCGAATAATAATATACAAAATAAGTTAAACGGGAGATTAAACGTCATTTAGCTGGGCATAGTGGAGGCAATCAATGCAAAACAATGATTGACCCCATACATGGACTGTAGGTCTATTTACCATATATATACCCAAAAATATTAGATTTTTTATTAAATACCTAAATTATAAGAAAAACACAATATAATATTAATACTAGCTTGCTAAATTTCGCCTTATTAGGGGGTCTTCAGGCAACCTGAAGGAGCAATATAGCAAGCTAGTTATTATTATATTTGGTTTTATTTATGTATCTTATTGGATGACCTATGAAAAATAATAAAGCAGCTACTGCAAATAAAAATTTAAATATAAATTATAAGAAAGCAATTTACGTCTATAACAATAGTAAAATTAAAATATAAACATAAGTGTGACTTAAACCCTATTTTTAATAATAGCAATCTCATGTCTCCTTCAATGCAAATGTTGTATTAATGCTTTGGAAGCTAAAATACAATAGAAGTAAACACCGTTGCTTATAACCGTATTCCTGTACCAATGTATACCTTCATGGCGACCTATTTTACATTAAATGGTGAGCAGACCCATGTAAGTACAATAAACAATGTGGCATCTTCGTTAAGCATGTATTTACATACCTTAGTTCACACCACGGATCATAGAAAATAGAAAGGCAATATAGTAGGTATGATGGCCTCTAAATATGCACAAAACAGAAAGATATTTAAAAAACTAGTACTAGTTTTATGTAAATGGCTCAAATAATTATATTCCTAGTCGTATAATAAGCTATAGTACGTTTATACGTGGTGGCCGTGTTAATACAACACTTAGATCACAAGTTCAAACCCTGATTTGTTAATTTTGAGTTTCCTCGTAGACCATGTAAAGCTATCGGCCCCAGTTAATCCAATCGAACTTTAATTCGGCATTCTAGTGGCCTTATTCATAAAAACTTATTGAAGCATTGAAGAACACTTTAGTTATGGAATGTTTTGTCCCATTTACACATATTTATTTTTGTTGCTAAATAAAAGAGACAAAATCTTCTATAACTAAAGTGTTCTTGAAGGACTCAATAAGTTTTTATGAATAAGGCCATAGGAATCTAAGATAAAACGACCATGACGAGTTAGAAAAACAAAAACAAAACTCACATTACGGTCACTGAACAATGAAAAATTTTATAAAGCTTTAGCAAACCAATATGTCATTTAATTTTGTAAAAAAAAACGATTAGACAAGGTACTCATTAAGTGCCCATTTCATTAGTTCTGACATCTATGGTTCACGAAACAAGTTAAAAACAGGGAACACGTTTACTCAATAACTGTTACGGACAAGTAACCTACAATGAGACAATAGTACTGTTACAGTCTCACGCACCAAGTAAATTGTTCATTCCAGACAAGAATGGGAAAATTAAGTTATTTGCTACTAGGTTTACGTTTCCAGCTGCAAGAATTAATAAACTAATTTTCTCTGCGTTTTATTACTAATGGCTTTATTTAGTAATGAAGCCTTTAGTTTTTTTTTGTTACTTTGTTATGTAGTATGGTAGTATGATTGGCATTCAGATATCTTTGACACAAGTTATGTCTGACAATAATCTAGTATTCTTCAACAGGTTTTTAAAAACATATTTACACAGTTCGTTTCTAATTCTATTACAATTAATTTGAGCCCTAGGGCTCTAGAGAAGGCAAGGCGACATGTCGCGTCGCCTCAGTCAAAAACGTATGTATTTTGACAGTGACAGTAGGCGTGAGGTACGGTGTCCCCTGCCAAAGTCTATACAGTTTTGATTGAAGGCGACACGACACGTCGCCTTGCCTAATTTTTCTCTAGAGCCCTAGTCACCAAACTAGGATTCCCTGTGTCGTGGTGACTAGTCTTATACACTACCTTTATAAACTTAACTACAGATAAAAAATAAATTTACCAAAAAACTAAAACTTACAATAGGTATTAATATCTAAAAATAAAACAAAATACACCTACCCACTCTGCGCTATAGGAACAAAGAAATGAATGGACATACAGTAGTAGGCAAGTAAAGAAACGGATGAGGTAATAAAACTATGAACTATTAAAAATATTATGCGTAAAAGTTTAAAGTATATAAGAGAAAGCCTTTATTTAATTGCATCGCACAATTATTATGTTAAATAAGAGAAGTTACTGCGCGGCAACAAACAGGAACTTATCTCAGCTGAAAATCAGCGTTACAGCATATTGGCCTTAATCATAAAATCTTATTGAAGAATACTTTAGTTATTAAATGTTTTATCTCTTTTACACACATTTTTTTTTGTTCAATAAAAGAGACCAAAACCTTCTATAACTAAAGTGTACTTGAAGGACTCAATAAGTTTTTATGAATGAGGCCATATGACTTGAAGAGGACGTATAGCTGTCTGATGCAGTTACTAAATCCAAATAGGTACAATAATAAAAAAATGCACTATAAGTACATACATAGGTACAAATTGCATACTTTGATAATTTTAATGAGTTTGTTTTATAGAGTATAAGTATATAAATCTTGCAGCTACTTAGAACTGAGGATTCAATTACAATACAGAGAGGAAATTCTGTGAGCATTCTGCGAACCATATTACATGGCACCAATCTATACTAATTATAAATGCGAAGTAACTCCAGAGCGACTGAACAAATTTGTATAAAATTTAACACACAGCTGTACAAGTGTATGTCTATGGTGACATAATATGTTGTCTTATGTATATCCCGGTAAAAAGTTCCCTTTGAATTACTGGGGCATAGATATGATAAGTCTGTAAAGAAGTACTATGGATTAAATTCAAATTTCCAGGCCAATGCAGTCGCAGGCTGAAATTAATTTAGAAATATAATATTTTGGGTAAGTATTCGTAGCTATTGGTATGTAGTTATTATTTTAATTTAAATAAAAACTATTATTTTAGGCTATTGGCCCTTCTAGTATCTTCTAGTAATCGATGTATTCAAAGATAAACCTCGGCCATCGTTGTCCAAATTGTAATGTAGATAGCGTTAATTGTAGAGAATTCCCTTGCTAAAAGGTACATTTTCAATCAGTTGTAGCTAACCCTTTTCTCAACATGAAATATGAAAAAAAAAGATGTACCTGATAATTTACTTGAGTACATATCAGTGAATTCTGATGGTCTTTTCATTAAAATAACAACTAACCTTTACAGAGTAATAAGAGTTGAAAAATGTCCCCATAAGTAAGTATAATTTCCATAAGTTATTAGGTACGGTAGTTTCAAATGCAAATTTTCTTTAGATTGACATTTCTATAGAGTACGACGATATTTGCATGCATGTGTTTCAATGCCTTACAGTCTTTAAGATAACTTACAAGCACGACATTTCTATAAGTTCGTTTGCGAAGTAAGTACTTCCTAGTTCTATATAATAATAAGACAATTTATAATAATAATTATACATTATAATAATAATTGTATGCCATTTTTAAGAAATAACTAATTTCTCATTATCACAATTCAGGTTAGGTTTAAACATATATTTATGTATTTATTTTACTATATTATTTATGAAGTTTTATATTTGAGCATGTAGGTACTTATATCTATAACTGTATGTACTTTATGTATTTTGATTTCTATTTACATTACTTTGTGTACCCTATATTACAATTTTTACTCTTTAAAAGGTTAGCTGGTAGATAATGCCTAAGATATTATCTACCAGCTAACCTTCGCTAGCCTTTGTACAAACCTTTTAGTGTAATAAAGAATTTTAAATAAATAAATATGTTGTAGTTTAGGTACTTTCTAAAGGTACAGTACTTGCTGGTCCTGCGTCTACTATTGCACCATATATTATTCATTATACTAAGTGTTTTATTTTACATTTATAATTGTAGCAATAGTACAAATGATGAAAACATAAAGAGATTTTACTTCCGGGTATCAAAATAATAAATAGTGAAAACTTTGAACTGTTGGGTGCACCAGTACATTAGATTCTGTTCCAAATTTTATTGAAAACAAACTTTCCAAATTAAAAATTCTCCACGATCATTTGCCTGACACGATTATAACACCTGAGCCTGGGTTATGTCTAGAGGCACTCCCTTCTCCTACACTGGGTACATTTATAGATGATTTGTATTAATATAAAAGGTTATATTAATACAAATCATCTATAAATGTAATATAAAATATTTGTACTATTGCTACAATTATAAATGTAAAATAAAACACTTAGTATAATGAATAATATATTGTGCAATAGTAGACGCAGGACCAGCAAGTACTGTACCTTTAGAAAGTACCTAAACTACAAACAAAACATATTTATTTATTTAAAATTCTTTATTACACTAAAAGGTTTCTACAAAGGCTAGCGAAGGTTAGCTGGTAGATAATATCTTAGGCGTTATCTACCAGCTAACCTAAAAAAACTGTTAAACTACAAAAAAGGTACACAAATCACTTCAACTTTTATATTAAACTCATGACATGTCAAAAGCATTCGCACCTGTATAAATTAATACATGCATATGGAGACACCTAGGGAAGTATGTAGAGATCGTGCGAAGTGGCATACATTGCTCTCTGCTTACCTATCCCTTAACAGGCATGCATGCGTGATAATGTGTATGATATGTGACAATTTAAATCTGGTCGCAGAATCAAAAAGGTCATTAATATACAATATTGCGTACGTTTGTTTTTAAAGTGTTATAGCCTTATTCATTAAAACTTATTGAGGCCTTGAAGAACACTTTAGTTATAAAAGGTTTTCTTTCTTTTACGCATAATCATTTTTGTTGCTAATAAAAAGAGACAAAACCTTCTATTACTAAAGTATTCTTCAAGGACTCAGTAAGTTTTTTATGAATTCCCGTGTGTGTATGACCTCGTACAATAGTCATATACAATAAAGTAGAGTTTTTCAAACTGTGGGTCCGGACTCCTAGGGTGGTCGCATAGCCATACTCAGGGGGTCGCAGTTAAAAAGAAAATGGCAAATATTTCTTTCTATATTTTAATATAAAAAGAAATTAAAAACTCTACTTTATTGTTTACACTACAATAAAAAAGTTATATATAAAAATACAATTTCAATGTTTAATTTTCAATAATTTTTCAAAACGTCTTTCAATTTTTCTGATGTTAAATTAATAATCAAATCATTTTCTAGTATTGATTTCTTTATGCCCCTAGGGGACACTAGATTTTTTTAAATTGTAAAGGGGTCACATTATCAAAAAGATTGAAAAACACTGCAATATAGGATAACCAAACAAAAATATTTCTTAATCCATCTTAATGCTCCAAATATAGGTGTAAAAGACCGCAAAGTGAGAAGTTCAACTTAATTTCTTTTTCTCGGTCTTTATATGCAAATGAATAGCAATTTATCAGAGAAAGACGTTTGAATGGGCGACCACTCTCAGAGAATGGCCGGTAAATAAACAGAAGACGTCGACGCCACCGCGCATGCGCGACATCTGGGGGATGATACGTCTGTGCGCGCGCGCCGCCGCCGGCCTTTCTACGATTTATGTATGGAACACTTTATATAGAGCTGTTTTCGATTATTGTCCTGTAATACTCACTCGTGTATTTATAATGTGTATTATTAATTTTAATGATAATGTCTTTGTTAGCTGATCTGTTTGATGTGGCTTGGGTTAAACCTTGGATACGAATGTCGGTCAGGCAAACATGCCGTTGATTTCCATTTGGTCGTGTTTCCCAAACACTGTTCCATCCATATACCACGGAGATTTTTTTTTTTTTAATTTGCGACACATGAGTCCATAGGAAAAGTTGTTCGATTTGATCAGTAGAACCCACAGAGCAACGCGGCCACCGTGTACAGCCGCCCATCCTGTATTTTTCTTTGTCTGTATTTTCTTGTTTGTACCAAAACAAATCCTTAATTATAGTTTTGGTAATTTTAAGTTAAACTGCATATTAGCCCAAAGTACAAATTTTCAAAGTCACCATGTATAATAATAACAAACAGATACAGACAAGAATTGTAAAAAATGTTATTTTGGTATAAGTATGTACCGTATATGTATCCATAAGCATTTAGTAAAAAAACGGTTATTTTAATATTACAAACAGACACTCCAATTTTATTTATTTGTATAGAGTATAGAAGATAGATAGATTGTATAGATGTATAATAACTCTGCTTGTTATTGAATAACTCCCAAAGGTTAGCTGGTAGATAATGCCTAAGGTTTTATGGTACCATTTCTATAGCGATTTATAAGATAGGTAGTAACCTATCTTATAAATCGCTATAGAAATGGTCAAAGTTACAAGTTTTTTTTTTATCTCACAAAACATTAGGCATTATCTACCAGCTAACCTTTGGGAGTTGATCAATAACAAGCAGAGTTATTATACATCTATACAATCTATTTATCTTCTATACTCTATACAAATAAATAAAATTGGGGTGTCTGTTAGTAATATTAAAATAACCGTTTTTTTACTAAATGCTTATGGATACATATACGATACATACTTATACCAAAATAACATTTTTTACAATTCTTGTCTGTATCTGTGTGTTCCGCCTAATCTCTCTTTATATTTATTAATATAAATAAATGTAAAAAATTAACTTTTTTTTTTATTTCCACGCGGACGAAGTCGCGGGCACTGCTAGTTTATTATAATATTAGAAGTGTGCTATATGGCGCGGCGGTAACAGAAGACCATTATATTGTAGGGTATTTTTTTATTATTTAAGTATTTTTATTTAAATCTAGGTAACTAATATTTTATTTTTACAACACATGTACTCTTAAGTGTATCTGTATTTAAATTTAGATACGCAAATTAACACTTATTTACATACATTTAAACATATGTACCAAGTCTAAAATATACACTGCTTACATGCACTCAAGCCTAGATTCATATTACACTATGGAGAAAATGTTGCTTAGGTAGGCAGACTAAAAAAAAATGAGTAAATTTTTTTTTTTTTTTACTTTTCGTATCTACTTTCTTATCTATTCTAATAGTGTCTCTGTCAAGGTCATAGGGGGCGTCATTTTCCTAATGTGCTCAGGGCTTCCAATAAGTTAAAGACGGCCCTGTAGGCAGGGTATTATAATTGTTACCATATCCTAATAAAATGTATTATTATATAAAATTTACGATTTCAGGCTGTTTTATACTTATCTATATAAATAAATAGGTACCTAAAATTTAAAAACAACAAAAACCAAAAAAAAAACCTTAGTAACAAACACAAAATAAAAACATAACTATTTTACGTGCGTTATTTTTCACTGCGAAAAAAGAGAATATAATAAAGTAGAAAGTTGAAAATTTTCTACTCACTGCAAAAATACCGCGAGTATCTCGATTTTTTTAATGAAACTAAATTGAAAATAATCTGGTGCATTCAGTGAATCGTGAGTCGCTGGTGATTCCATAGTACGGCTTACAATGGTACGTATAACTATGATTTAGTTAGCACCTGGGGGCTAGCAGACTCGCATTTTGTTCGCAATACTTTTTGTTGCATATAAAATATAGTATGTCAATGTGAAAGTTATTAAATTGAAATGAAAAGTTATTTTGATTCAAATTAAATTGTACGCTACTTGTATAAGTATTTATATCGTTGTTTTTGGTACATATAGCTTAGTGTGTTATAGGGAAAAAAAATGTGAAGTGTATATACAGGGTGGATTTTTTAAGTGTGCCTTCAAGGCCAAGGCAAAAAAAAACATCATTCTGTATTATTGCACCAGCTGATAGTGTCGCTTATAAGAATCAAATTCTGGTAAGCACTTAATATCAAGCGACAAACTACCTAAAGGAAAACGCTCATTCCACTATTTGATTCTTATAAGCGACACTATCAGCTGGTGCAATAATACAGGTGAGTTTTTGTTTTCAAAATCAACCAGTTCGATTCCTGGCTAGGATTTTTTTTTTTTTTTTGACAAGTTACACATATTGCTCTGGCCACAAACTAAGCTCTAGGCTTGTACTATGTGTACCAGAAGCAACGATATAATACATATTATATTTTATAAACACCCAGACCATGACAAACTGTACAGAAAAACGTACTAATATTTTTTTGCCATGGGTGGGAATCGAACCCACGACCCCCGGATACAACGCCAAAGGCGCAACCACTAGTCTACGGAGGGTGTCAAAACAGAGCTGTTAAACTGCATCATTATCTTTTTAATAATTTTATAAAAAAATAAATGATGCTGTTTTAGTTATTATCAAAATAGGCCCCGAGACTACTTTGAGCATTTTTCGCTTTACCTTGTAGTTTATGATTTAGCCTTGAAGGCACACTTGAAAAATTTCACCCTGTAAACAAAACATAAATTGTCGAAGAACCATGGTTCTGCACACATTATTGAACCTATATATTTAAAAAAAAACTTTATTGCATTTGTACAAGGCAAACATATTTTAGCTATGTATTCTAATACTAATAGTACTTTTGGGTCAATATTATATGTACATAAAAAATTAATTCATCACGTAAAATTAACTGATTTTTTTTTATGCACGACACAACTCTGTGATGTCATATCAAGAAATATGTAATTTAACCTCCGGGACGAATTTTACCGAAATCCATTCAGTTGTTTATCCGTGAAATGATCTCAAACAGACTCAATTTATTGATGGATTAATATCAACTTATTCGTTAAGCTTAAAAATTATGACAAAAAATAAATAAAACGCTTCATGAAAAATAAACCATTAATATATGACCACCAACCCTCACGATCCGTTACTTTACGAGCATATCTGTTGCTCGCCGTGCCCAGGTGTAAATCGAAACTTCAATTCGAATTTGCGTGCGCACGCGCAGCCTAAATGACAGCGAAGTGTTACTTTAAACCCCTGCGGCTGTGAACGAATATTCAATTAGCAATAAAGTACCAGTTAGTGATATATATGTAACTTGCAACAATTCGACCTGAATGTCCTGACATTTTGTAATAAAAATCAATGATATGCACTTCATTCTGTCCACATTCTTACAAAACTTTTTATTTTTATTTTTTTCGATTACCACCGAAACATACGAATCTAAAATCTGTCATGTTTCTATTTCAGTCTAGAGATCACCAGTTTTTAGAAGACTGGGCATCACTATCAGCTGATGGATTCTTATAAGCGACTCTACCAGATGGTGCATTAATATAGAATGAGTTTTTTTAAATCAGCTGGTGCGTATGATTCCCAGCTGGGAAAATAATTTAAAAAAAAATGTATAGATGCAGTTTTAGTTTTTATCAAAATCGTCCCCAAGACTCATTCAAAGCCAATTTTTCGCTGATCCTTGTAGTTTAGGATTTGGCCTTGAAGGCACACTTGAAAAATTCACCCTGTATATATTATCCAGAAGTTAATATTACATTTAAAGCATTGAACAAAAAAAAAGATATTTATTTCAATAAAACTTAAAAAACATGATAATTTTTAAAAATATTCTCTCAAATTAATCGTTTATTTTGCAAAAAATATACACAAAATTAACGTCGAACCTTAAATTATTAGTAGTTAGGAGAGACCTATTAGAAAATTTACACTTTAGCAATAGCAATAAACCTGTGTGATATACTAGTCGATAAAATATTTTAGTACCCATACATACCCAACATCCGAGAATAGAGTTTTATGCATACTAAACACTATTTTATAATAAAAACTAACTAATATACTAAAATAAGGAATTATTTATTATACTTACACCGTGTTACAGAATCTAAAACCTGTAGACTCCGACAGTGTAGAAGTCGGTACCTATAATGTAATTTGACTAGTAATTCGGCCAGTGATATTAGTAAGGAACTAAATCATAAAAAAAAACTTATAATATTTTATTCGAAGGTGTAGAAGTAAATAGGTACCTACTTATATAGAACCTAATACGCTGGCAGCATTGCCACGTTGTATCACAATGCTGAATTTTGGTTTTAAATATTCATAACAATACCACATTCTAAAAATACTTCTTTTCCAAGGTCCCAAATAAATCCGAGGGCCTCAGGTCTCAAGCATCCAGATGTTGCGACCCCAAATGCTAGAAAGTGGTAATTGTAGTAAATCCTTGTACTTCAGCCACTTCCGAGACTTTAAAAGCGGCTGATCCAGGGTTCGAAAAAATAACCGAAATATATGATATACGTGGTGGCCGAGTTGGTTAGACCCTGGACTTAAAAACACTTAGGTTCCTGGTTCGAAGCCCGGTGTGTACCAATGAGTTTTTAAATAAAAAAGTTATATACTCGTACATTTGTTTGACAACACCACTATAGTGCCTCGGAGAGCACTTTAAGCTGTCGGTCCCGGTTTCACTATACCAACTTGTGAAACTGTTTATAGATGGGTTATTGAGTCTATTCAAAACATCGCAACGAGCTAGCCACTTATTCGGTGTAGACTCATACCATCGGCTACGACGAGGTGAGATTAAAACCCTTCCGCTGGGTACCCTGGGGCCGTCTAGGCGGTCTCGGGCGCCGTAAGGCACCCGTGATGATGTATCTATGTATGATATAGGTATCTACGCAAGTGGCATCCCATATCATAACTGGTGAATATATTTTTTGGAAAAAATATTTACCAGTTATTAGAAGATTACGGCATCAATAGCTTGTGAAGATGTCTTCTTTCAGATACGGGTACTGAACGGGGTAGATTAAATTATCACTGTAGATTTGACAATAAAGCATGCAAGAATAGTATTTAAAAAAAAAATGTACATTTGTTTGACAACACCACTATAGTGCCTCGGAGAGCACGTTAAGCAGTCGGCCCCGGTTTCACTATACCAACTTGTGAAACTGTTTATAGATGGGTTAATGAGTCTATTCAAAACTTCGCGACGAGCTAGCCACTTGTTCGGTGTAGACTCAAACCATCGGCTACGACAAGATGGGATTGACTGCGACCCCTCCGCTGGGTACCCTGGGGCCGTCTAGGCGGTCTAGGGCGCCGTAAGGCACCCGTGATGATATGTATGTATGTATATAAACTATTTGGACCTGAAAAGAGGCACTGCTGACGTGAATTAAAGGCAATGCCAATACATTATTATAGTATACTATTTTAACGAATACTATAATATATATTCTTCCGCGACGAGCTAGCCACTTATTCGGTGTAGACTCATACCATCGGCTACGACGAGGTGAGATTAAAACCCCTCCGCTGGGTACCCTGAGGCTGACTTCTAGGCGGTCTCGGGCGCCTGAAGGCGCCCGTGTTGATATGTGTATGTGACATAAATACATATTGTATACATACATATATAAATAAATATCGTTGTTTATTAATCTGAGCAATATGTGTGAAATATCCTACATATTATTATCTTTATACTAACATAATTCTTAGCCAACGTATTTCATTAAAAAAATAAAAAATGTAGGTATTGTAATAATTACCTATAATATCACGAGTTCAATTTAACACAGTGTTTTTGCCACACCATAATCGACTGCAATAAATTAAATCACCTAAAGAAAAACACTCATGCGGTCTCTTTGCAACACCGGTGGCGCGGGCGGCAGATATTTGTTCATTTTTAAACCAGCGCTTTACCCAACCTCTATTAAGATGCTTCGGATTTTTTGTCACGATTTATAGGCTGTGCACGCGTCACGACAGCTATTAAAAATGAATTTAATCAACTCTACTCGGCTAAAGTTTATCACCATGTCAAGAAATATTCACACAGAAAAAAACTGCTATACAAATCATACGCTATGCAACAATTTTTTGTATATTTCGCTCTAACAAAAGTAAAAGAGATGATAGTGGAGTGTTTTATATACCTTTGATCGAATTTACGGAAAAGATTTTACGACCTCATAAAATTAAAATAGTAAAACATCAATTTATACTAAAATAATTATGTAATATTCTAGCGTTTGTATTTGATTTACAAGAAATAAAAACCATAGGGTTTTTATTTCTGGAATTTTATATTTTATATTGATGGAATTACGGGGATTATAGAATCCCCGTAATTCCATCAATTCTGTAGTAAGGACGATAATTATCGAAGTGGGAACGAAATACAGGATACCCTAAGGCTCGTGGGGATAAATAAAATATAGAGCTAGAGTCTTCCTTACCTACCATAGACTGAAAATACTAAACCTTACTAAACTTATACAATTTCTGACAAGAAGATTCTAAAATTGGCAAAAGATTTATTCACCCTCGTCCAAAGCCAAAGACAATTTTAAGAAATCTTAAAATATTTTGGAAAAAAAAAGTCATAATAGATTATGTACATAATAAATAAATACTAGGAATCAATTACATAATAATTAATATGTGGTAAGTGTCGTCAGACAGGATAGATTATACAATCCAACAGGATCGTAATACGCCCCCAAGGTTACCCACTATAGGAGTAAGAGTTGGTTTGCAAATCGATGGCTACCGCCGACTTCCAATCTAAAGGCCGCAGTTTTGAAACCTGGTGTTTAAACCAATCAGTTTGTAAATTACCTGCTAGTTAGATATTTTGGTAGATATGATCCTGGAAATACCTTCTGCCAAATTTGACCCTCAGATGAGGTCAATATCCAGAGTTATGCCTAAAAACCGCGATTTTCATCCATTATTAATGGGTGTCTCATGAGTGAGGTGGCTGATCCGGAAAACCCTCAAAACCTTTTGGCGCTGTTTTAAGGCTTACTGGAGGTATAATAAAATACTTCTAGCAGACATCCAGCAGCAGGTCAAGGTCCAGGAATGCCTTCAGAAATTCGAAAACTATATCAGTACATATATAATTATTAGTTACCCCAAGCACTAAGAATTATATTTACTGTTACCCCAAGTTACAGGTTGTCCTCGTTTGGGGAACAGAGTTCATTGTTTGTTTTTATAGCTAGCCTAGTTTTAAATATAATTTGTCTTGTAAAATGTATGAATTTGTTTTGTTATAAATAAATATATTATCAAATATCAAGTCCAGCAGACGGTGTATTTAATTTACCCGTCGTAAATAATATGGGCAACTCTTAACTAATATGATTGGAAAAGCTTCTTTACATTCTATTATATAATGTATGATCTTTCAGAAGTTTATTTTTTATTTATAATTTCAGCTGTTCATATTTTTCAATTTGTTGCTGTATCGTTGCTATAATTGTAATTATAGTACTTACTATTTATACTACGGGGTTGAGCGGCTGGCAAGTTAACTTAAAACCTAAACACAACTAAATATGAAAATTACGAAGAACTAAATGCTGAATAAATCCAAACTTGGTAAGTCGTTAGCCAATTTAAATACAACGCAAAATAAACAAGCGTAAACCTAAACCGTCCCAAGCAAATAAAATAACAAAAACCTTTAACTTTATCGTCGTTAACCCTTCTAAGTGTAGTTTAGAGCCGCCGTGAAAACAAATAAAAGATACAATATTGCCGTCTTGGTCGTATAATAGTGGTCGCTATTGCCTCTCTAACGCCCGATCGGCCGGTTCAATACACGCGGCTGCGCGTGCGCCTAACGAACAGAAGATCGCCGAACTATGATAAATCCCTGCATTTCAATACTACATGCCATGGTTAACTACGTACGTATTTTATACTATTGAGAATGCAAGCAAATTATGTTAGCTTGAGATTGTGCATGATGCTCTAGAACTCTACCAAGATGGAAAGTAGCTGATATTAGTCCATGAATACCTTCTCTAAGGTATGTATATTCTTAGATAAACTAATTCCTTTCCATAAAATCTTTATTGCAAAATTCACACAGGCGGACTTATGCCGATAATCAAATGATTCCTGAAAACCGGTGTACTCACAGCCTAAAACCTAAAAAAATACTAGGTCACTTGACGGTTTTTGCTTCTATATACGAACGAATCCATTCTATCGGCCTAACGAAGTAAGAAACCACCTTCCACCTAAATTTATTATTCTTAAAATGACTTATAAAAGTGGTGGCATCTTAGGCGTTTTACCCGAAGGTCGTGGGTTCGTTTCCCTCTCATGGCAAAACAATCTGTAGGTACAGTGTTCAGACTATTTGCAAACCACAAATCCAGTAAACACATGCTCCTGAATCAATCAACACATCTCACTCCTACCGTAGTTTGCTTATCGAACTGTCGGAACTGTAACCCTTTACATTAAAGTTCAAATTGGTTCAAGTGATACAAAACCTTGTCCATCGTACACGATGATGCATGAAATTGCTTCCTGTCGCTATAAAGACCAATCAGTTCCCACATATTTTTTTAATACTTAAGATTTAATATTAAAAAAAAAAAAAAAATGGATTTAAGGCAAATCAGTCAGTGGTTATCTTTGTAATAAAAACTTAAAGATGGAAATTGCCCAAGAAAAATCTGGTAGTTTTTATTGTATATATATACCATCTCGGCTGCCTTTTTGGCTCCCGAAAACCGTTTAAACGATCTCAGGTAAGCTAGCAGAGGGATTAACCCATCCTCGTCCGATGATATTTGGAGGGTACACCTAACAAGTGGTGAGCTTATTGCGGTGTTTATGTTGGTATAGCCTCGTTGTATAAAGCGGTCACCCATCCCAGGTTCAGGTTATCATTTGCTTAACCTTATTATTAGTTGTGCGGTGACTTAACCATTAGACTGGGCCACTTTTTTAATGGATTCAAATAAAAAATAATAATAATAAATACCATCACCTTACGGCGCATGAGACCGCCAAGACGGCTTCGGAGTACCCAACGGAGGGTTTTAATCCCACGCCGTAGCCGATGGTATGAATCTACCACTAAACAAGTGGCTAGTTTGTCGCGATGTTTGGATAGACTCAATAAACCATCTAAAAACAGTTTCACAAGTTGGTATAGTGAAACTGGAACAGACAAACGTCATAGTGTTTTTAGTCTCTCCACAATGAACAATGTTTCTATCAAAATCCATGAATGGAGTCAATCAATACATTGTTGCTTAACAGCAAGCAGCTCCCATTATGCCGACCCCATTAATTTCGTAACAGCATCATTATGTTACGAAATTAATGGGAGGCGGCAAAGATTAATTTGCATTACGAGTCTACTTTTAGTAGCTTCGCTGCATAATCGTCATATTAACTGCCCATTTCGTAACCGCATCCTGGATTCTACCACCCCAACAATAAATCGATGCAAGTCTTCTGAAAACCCATAGACTAAAACCGAAATGACGGTTTTGCATTTATATGGGCGGTGGTCGGTCTAGCAAGTTATAGAAACCTTCCTCCCACCTAAACAAGCGATGCTCTACTATCAAAGCTAGACGGGTTTGCAATATCGAACCTTTCATTCTCTCAATTTAGTTATTCATTGTAGTGTTTAAAATAAATATCATAGGTACCTACCAAAAAAAAACAAACAAATTAACAACTACCTTCACAAGTTAAACATCTTAACTTCACATTAATTATACGCCAAGCAAGAAGAATAAAGAATAAAATAGATGCAACTAGAGCTGAATCCACGACTGTTGGTTATTAAGACCGGCTCTCAGCAATTACACACAACGGTAGCGGAGCCCGCAACTTATCAAATTAATACCCGCTCGATATAATCTGCGGCTATTGAAAAAGCGTTTAAGCCTTGATGTTTTTATTAAACTGTCGTCTGTAATTTATAGACAAATAGAAGAATAAAAGTGTAAAGAAAGTGTCAGCTAGAAACACTTGGAACAAACCGCGCGTCAATACTGGTTCAGTGCTCAACGCTTATTATTATGTTTGCAGACTCTTACTTACTCAACATCTATTTTATGGGAACTGAAATACTCGTAGATAGCTAATCACAAAACCACATCTACTACAGGCTGGCATTACGTATGCAGAATAGGCAAATTATATTTCCCTGTTAGGGCAGGCACCTTGTCGATTACGTGGACGAGTGCATCCGTCACCGGTTCACATCGTCCTGGTCGCGCCAGCTATTAATCGATCTTATGTAATTAAACAAACAAGCTGGAGAGCTCGGGAAGCTTCACCATACAATTTCTTGTTCCGCGTAAGTTCGCCACAATCTAAGCTTTTTATAGAGAACTAGTCTCAAACAATTTAGAAACGCGTTCACGTCGCAGCAGGGCAAAAGGAGAAACGCGAACAAAAACTGGTATAGAAAACTAGATTTCCACGTCCGCGAGCGTTTAGAACGATTAGCAGGGAGGGAGGCATTGTTGATATGCTATCAGCTGATCCGAGCGCAGTCCGCAATGGAAGCGCGCGCCGGTCGCATGCGCCGAGCGCCGCGCATGTCCAGGGTGGCGTGAGGCATGGCGCGAGGCCTTAGCGTACGCCTCGCCAAGTACCTTCTGGCGGGGGTGGTGTTGTTCTGTGTGAGCTGGATAGTGTCTGTGAGCGAGTGGCACTCGGCGCCGCCGCCCCGGAGCGCCTTCTCCACCATGCCGACGATCGTGGCCTACTCTGCCGGCAAGCAGGCCGAGCTGGACAGACCCTCGCCGGTGCTCTGCGATCAGATTCCGGCTTTCCCGACCATACCTTACATTGTTAGTACATTTATTACTCTTCCTTAAATTGAATGCATGCTAGGGAAACATAGATACAGGTGACATCATTGGGTAATGGTCCACTCTACCTGATGGTCTTTATAATATTCGTCTTAGCATAATGAAAATTCTTTAGTATGCAAAAGCTTAAAAGTATAATACAGCCAAGCTTAATTTCTTAAGCATTATCTAAACTGTTTTTATTCATTTATTTTTATTTTATTTAGGTACAATACAAAGTACAGTAACATACAAAAATAAGTAAAGAGGACTTTTAATATTTTGTAACAAATAGACAAACAATATTCTTATAAAAAAAAAATTTTAGTTGTGAGATTTAGGTAACATATAAAGTAGGAAATTAAGAAAAAATTAAAATATAACAAATACAAAATTATGGGAATAGTATTAATATTACTGATGTAATGAAGAAATGAAGCAAAGCAAAAGCTTACAAATTATAATTAGCACGTCAACATAAATTAAATTAATTTTATTACCTACCAATTCATAACTAATTAAATAAAGCGCGCTTTACCCAATTAATGAAAACAGTTCTCATGACAGTACAATGACATCGGAATCTGTCCAATAAAAATATTTTCACAAGGTAAAAATTAATTAGGTACAATACGAGAAATATAAGTGCATATTTGTCTTTTTTATGAAGTTGATTAAAAAACGATACATCTAATTAATAATTTATATCTACATGGCCGTGTTACTTTGTGTAGTTAATAAGATTCTGAAATGGAAAAAAACTTGAAACTGAAATAATATATTAGCGACAAACACTAACTTCTAGTTCACCATTGTAAACGTATAAATATTTTTTATATAGTAGACTTTACGTATTATTAGTCACTAAGCTTTTACTATCGGTGCTTTTATTATTGGTAGATGATGTTTTTTAGAGGTTCACAACTATATATTTAAAAAAACATAAAAATATAAGTTCAATATCAGTAAAAATTAGCTTTATTGGAAAAATAATTGTTTGATTAAATGTAACTTCACAAATGTATTGTCACAGTGGCTCAGTGGTAGATTGTGCAATCTTGCGGCTGTGTTTAGCTAATAACTCGTTGTGATCCAAGTGTTCATTTTAGTCTGCGGGTTCACCGGTTTTCAGGAGACTACTGCATCGATCTCTTGTCGATGTGGCTGAGTGGAAATCAAAACCACGACCTCCGGATATAATACCGGGCGTAACCAAATAGGTAGGAAATTTACAAGGTCTCTTTTTATCTCCATAATTTGCTTCTTTCTATCCATCGCTGTTCATTGCGATGGATATTTGCTTTCTATCCATTGTTCTTCATCTCCACTAAATTATCTCTCGATCCTTTTCTTGGTCGACCTTATTTATTACATATACCTACCATCATACCTATATCCCTATGAATGAGTATGCAATATTTCTCTAGACAAATAGTGGTGTGGAAGAAGTTCTACGTCAATTCAGGCGCATCAATTTTTTTTTTCTTGTAAATCTTTTCAAATATTAATGAAGTGTCAGAAAAAGTTTTTAACAATAAGGTCTTTGAGTGCGTTAGGTTAGGCTGTTCATCACTAAAAGTATATCGATTGATTTTCATTAGCTTGAAATTTGATATATGAATCTCTGACAGAGGATCTATAATTGTCCTTTTAAATATCCATATTTTAATAAGACCACAAAATATATGTCGATTTTATGAATGATTGATCATTCATAAAATTCATTTTATTGTCCGTTAAACTAAGTATATCGGCGTGATCAATAATCATGCTATAAAAGCCCTAGGTAGATATATATTATTATAATCTTTCATTTAATACACTCGTACCTTGGCTGAATTACCTCAATACACCCTAAAACATCGTCGTCCTTTCTACTTTTGTTATTTGTTAAGAATAACAATAGAATAAATAAAATAAATAAATAAATATTATCACGGGTGCGTTACGTCCTCCGAGATCCTATATAAGGCGTCGGGGTACCCAGCGGAAGAGTTTTAAACTCCTCGTCGTAGCCGATGGTATGAGTCTACACCGAACAAGTATTATTATTATTATTCTATATTAAATTTTTAAAGATAAAAATGCAATGATAAAATTCCTGGTGGCGGGACTCGAACCCACGAACCTCGCTATCGCGGCAAGGCGCTCTACCGCTGAGCCAACCAGGTTCTAGTCAGCCCTCACGAATTTTGTCATTGCTTGTTATCTACTTATACACAGACGCCCTCTATTAGCTTTCTTCTAATAACTCTTATAGGAGTGAAGTTAGAAGTCCTAGTTTCTAATAATAGAGACTAGAACCTGGTTGGCTCAGCGGTTGAGCGCCTTGCCGCGATAGCGAGGTTCGTGGGTTCGAGTCCCGCCACCAGGAATTTTATCATTGCATTTTTATCTTTAAAAATTTAATATAAGATTATCCTATAAAAAGGAATTTATAAAAAATGCATAAATATTATTATTCTAGGTATGCATATGCCAGTACTTCCCGTGATTCATATAAGTAATAATATTGTATACAATGCGATTATACCTGTGCCTATTTGTTTATTTCCTGTCAGGCCGGACGGTGGATGATTGCGAACGTGCGATCCTTTCCGACAAACGCTATTTGCAATCACAAATTGAAACGATATTTTTAAAGTCCTTACCTTTTTATAAACGTGATCTAAAGTAATAAAGATTAAACCTTTTTAAAGTTCAACCATTTTTACCATATAAATGTCACCAAAGTGTGGTTTTTGTAAATTGTAACAAAATACTACCATCATGGGTGCATTACATCGCCCACCTAGACGGCTTTACGCCAAATATTTTTTTTGGAGTACGGAATTGTGACTTTGTATCTACCTGATGGTAATGATGATGGAGCAGCTCTACAAAGTCCATGAATGGGGTCGATCAATACATAGTTATTATTGTAGTAACAATTTTAATCGCTCCCACTATGTCGGCTAATTGATGCTGTTACGAAATCGGTGGCGACAAAGACATATTTGTATTACGAGTCCAGTTTAATATCACTCCTTTATTGTCAAATGAATTGCCCGTTTCGCAACCGCACCATGAAAGGAGACTACTACCTCGACAAGAAATCGATGCAGATAGTCTCTGGAAAACCAGTGAACCCACAGACTAAAACCGAAACATGACTAGGTCACTTGACTGTTTTTGCATATGTATGGGTGGTGGTAACGAGATGGCCTAGCAGAGTTATAGAGGCCTTCCTCCCACCTAAGCCTTATGGATAACATAACACTTCACCCAGAAGTGGGATTTTATTTCCTCCTCGTAGTTGGCGATTAGAGTCTACACAGAACAAGTGGCAAGCTTGTCGTGATGTTTGGTTGGCTAATAAAATAACCCATCTATTAACAGTTTCACAAATTCATATAGTGAAACTGCAACACACAGCTTAAAGTGCACTATAGCGGTGTTGTGAAACAAATATTGGTTCATTGTAATATTGTAAAATTAAATAAACTTATTATATAATAGGTATATCTACATATTATGTTTAACCAATGATATTTTTTTTATAATATCTTTGATTTAAACCTAAAGTTTTTCATTTAATATTTTAAGTTTCATCTAGAATGAGTTCCACAATAGGTGCAATGATTACCCGTGATCTCTCGGGAGTAAAAATGAGATAGAAATGTGTTTTGGAACGGCAATACAAACTTCGCTGTAATTTAAGTTTTTTTAAAATAATAAACACAAAATAACCGCCTCCGTAGACTAATTGGTTGCGCCTTTGGCGTTGTATCCGGAGGTCGTGGGTTCGATTCCCACCCATGGCAAAAAAAAAAATGGTACGTTTTTCTGTACAGTTTCTTATGATCTAGGTGTTTATAAAATATGTATTATATGGTAATTTCTGGTACACATAGTACCAGCCTAGAGCTTAGTTTGTGACCAGAGCAATATGTGTAAATTGTCCTACATATTATTATTATTAATAACAACAGTATAATGTGGAGCAGTATAACTTACCGTTTAAAATTACGTTTTCAAAAAAGGTAAATTTTTCCGCCATTTTTCTTATCACTCGACTGACAGTGCAATATTTACCCGTTTAAAATAACCGTTAATTATTATTACACTTGTCAAGGTAATCTCTCGGTTATCTTCGGTCCCACTCGGCTAATTTTGGAACGCTTTCGAGTGATGCGATGATCACCCGGGTAACTGCTTCAAAACGCGTCAATTATTTACTTATTTTTACAAATGAATGAATGTGTGAAAATTATTTATTGTACAAAAGTTTAATACTATTAAATAGTCTATTTTCTATTAGTAATTTGGGCCCGCCCCGCGAATTCCAAATGACAATAAAAGTAATTCAATAATTTGGTATAAGTCATTTCAGCCCGCGGGTCGTAAATTTTCAAGCCCAAACGACTGACAAACCCAGTCAAACTACGTATTAGGCATTATCTGTTAGTCTTTATTTAAAAGTTATACAATTTCAATCAATTAAAGTAGGTATGTGTGTGTGCTCGTGATTATTTGCATTGTCTATTTTTATTAGTTTGGGCCCGCCCCGCGAAAACCGGGCCCAAACGTCAATAAAAATAATTAAATAAATTATTAAATGATTTGCATGAATGCGAATATGTGTGTAGGTTTTGCTCCACATTCGTATTTCCGTGTAGTGCTTGCGCCTATGGCGTTATATCTGGAGGCCGTGCGTTTGATTCTCACTCTTGGCAGAATTAAATTTAGTAGGTTCTTCTGTACAGTTTGCCATGAACTGGGTGTTTTTAAAATATAATCTGTGTTAGCGTGGAGCTTAGTTTGTGATCAGGGATAGGCTTATTCCCAGTAGTCACTACCGGCCCCGTTTCTACTAATGTGAAAGTCCTAAAAAAACATTAAATTTAATCAAAATAGCATATATTTTTTTTGTATAAAGTTTCGATACACCAAGGCAATCTAACCCCTTTTTCTTTAATTTGTTATTTCTTGGAAAGCCCTTTTTTATTCTTTGTTTATTTTTTAAGAAAGTTTTATAAGCCAAAATCCCTACTTTCTAATATTGTTACTAAATGCAATTTTTTGTTAATTAAAAAAAAACCGCATGACCACACTTAAGTTCCACTCTGTATTTATACTTTGAAATAAGATAGCAATATTTTAACTTCAGGCTATATTAGTAATACAAGCTTAGAATAGTTTATTTATTATTATTGTTTTGTGTTGCTATAGTTCTATCCCGTGCCGGTCACGATTGCAAAATAAATCTGTATCAGTATCCTCTGGGTATATTTCTAATAGTACCTCAATGGCATGCTTGCTTGCTTGGACGCCGGATGCTAACAATGAGATGCCATGATTTGAAACTGTTTCGAGATTTTATTAATTTTATTTAAGTTACACTAATTAATTTGTAATGGTCATCAAACAAAGGGTTGGGTTGTAATTATTTAGGAAATAAGGAAAATAAAAGGTACTTCACTTTAATTTTCTATCCAAAACTTGACAAGTGGCTTTCGATTTGTATGTCGGCTCGATATATTCTGATAAAACTGATAGTTTTGTATAGATATCTTGACATTTTTCACACGAATATGTATGTATATCAAACCGACATAAAAGTCGAAAGCGCCAGAATTAGGGTCCAGAACAATTACGAGAAAACAAAACCAATATTTTTGATTCAAGCATAAATAGATACTATAACGACAGGATAGAAAGAAGTCATTCGAATTTTAAAACTACAAAACAAAATACGCTTCCGGTGTGGTCAGGACTTAAAATTGAACAAAAACATTCTCGACAGATTCGTGCATGAAATTGTGAATTATAACCTCATAGTCTCTCCTCGACGATGGAAGTTCACAATGTAGTATCGATTCGATGCTAGCGGCGTCACATAAGTTTTAAGTAAATTAAAAAGCAATAAAGGTTTTGGAACGCATCCTCCGCTGTCGCTCTGCACTCCCGCGCATTGAAGTGTCATTCGTTTCTTATGTCAAGTTGGCGTCGCATCTAACAAAAAATAATTTATTTTTTTCTAGTTGATTTAGTTATTTTAAGTTGTGTTTCAGCATTAAAAATGGGAAAAAGAAAATATGAGAATAGTTTCAAATACAAGAAAATGAAAAATTAAGGAAACTCTTTAAAAAGGTGAAGAAATGGTTCGCTCAAAGCAATCATGAAACCAAAGGTGAATTTCTATTTGTCTTATTAAAATCCTATCGAAAATACATAACGCTCAACTATTAATGTAATCAACTTTGTGCTGTTGAGAAATACATATTGTTACCTGGTGCAAATGTATATGGTTTGATATCTCGCCATTGCTTTAGAATGTTATATATCATTGAAAGAAAAGAAAGAAAGAAAAACTTTATTTCATTGCGATACTTAATCTGAGTATTGAATGATTTTTGTAACCTGGGACATTCTTTGGGAATGTATATGGTTAGATATTTCGCCATTGCTTTACTGTTAAGAGTTAAGAATGGTTTTTACATTAAAAGTTTATTTTTATATATCATTGCGATACTGAATGAGAGTATTGAATGACTTTTGTAACCTGGGACATTCTTTGGGAATGTATAAGGTTAGATATTTCGCCATTGCTTCACTGTTAAGAGGTAAGAATAATTTTCACATTAAAAGTTCATTTTTATATATCATTGCGATACTGAATCAGAGTATTGAATGATTTCTGTAACGAGTCCAGTACTGTAAGACTCACACCATCGGCTATGACAAGGTGGGAATAAAAAACCCTCCCTGGGTACCCTGGGGCCGTCTTGGCGGTAAGGCACCCGTAATGCTATGTAAGTATCTTCATGATCAATTGAGTCCAAAAATATTTTGCAACACAGTCAGAATTTTATAGAGCTAAATATGTTAAAAATAATAATAACAATTTCATTGCAATACTATTGAGAGTATTGAATGACTTTTATAATCAGCCTGGTGCTGTAAATTATAAAAAATAAAAATAAATAAATGTATGTAAGTAATTCATAAAAATAATTTTATGTAATTGATAAAAACAATTTATACTTGTATCTTCAGGATCAATTAAGTCCAAGAATATTTTACAACAAATAATTTTATATAGCAGAGTTTGTGAAAAATACAATCTCGTTGCAATACTGTTAAGAGTATTGAATGACAATGATTTATAATAAACCTAGTAGTGTAATTCAGAATACCTACAAATTCATAAAAATAATTTTATGTAATTGATAAAAACAATTTGTACCTGCATCTTCAGGATCAATTAAATCCAAGAATATTTTACAATACAGAATTTTATATAGCAGATTTTTGGGAAAAATACAATCTCTTTGCAATACTGTTAAGAGTATTGAATGGTAATGATTCATAATAAACCTAGTAGTGTAATTCAGAATACCTACAAAATTTTTATTCATTTTCAATTTTAAATGAACCAAAAATATTTTACAATATAAACAGAATTTTATATAGCAGGTTCTGTGAAAACTTAACAGTCTTTACTAGAAACTCATATACATGAGAATACACATACTTTAACCCAAAAAGATGTAGAATATTTGCTGTACTGGGGCCAACCAAAACGGACCAGGAGACATCCTTTGTACATTCCCCTGTACAAAGTAGTAATATAAGACCAGCAAAGTAGCACTAAGTAAGGTCCTACATTTTCACTTGCAAAAGAAAATAAATAATATATATTCATTTAATAAATTACAATTTAGTTATTAAATGTCTTCATAAGCCAGTCAAACTGCTGTGCAATATTCTAAGAGGTTTTTTGATATCTGCTTTAATAAAAACTCGAATATCTTCACGGAAATCCAGATGCTGTTGTGTTTAGAAGTGACCTATTAGAATTAATAAAAACAGCTAGGACTGTTCAAAGATCCAGCCAGGAGCTGTGTACTACCAACCAAAAATGGACAAATAACCATACTAAATCTCCCTGAGACCCCTTAATCATCCAACTTTAAACTGCTGGGCCCCTCCTTGCTTTAACAGGAATGCATAGGGCAGACAGAACCGTGAAATCTCAAAAAAATTTAAATATGCAATATATTTAAACATTATATAATGTAGGAGCCATAAAACCTGTCCAATAAATTCAAATTATTGTTGCTCCCCGATTTCAATAATAATATGAATACTAGTCATTTTAAATTAGATGCTACCTTACTGTAGGTAAGTTAATAAATAGTAATGGGGTTTTTTGGCTACTAATCCTAATATGCCAATTTATGTGATAAAAATATCATGGTAGAATTTGAATCCTTTTTAGTTTTCACAAACTTTAACAGTTTTTCTGTTTTATTCTTATAAACTATAAGGTTTTCCTTTGTGTACACAATATATTTTTTCAAAACTATTGAATCTAATAATGACTAAGCTTTCAATGCTGTTCAATGTCTAGATGACTGCCTTATATAAGTGATTCTTATTACGGCTGTATATAATGCATAAAATATATAAATATAGCTGTAATTTAATAGATATCTCATACTCATACTCGTTTATATATAATGCCCAAAAAGGAAATATTAATTCCTTATGGAGATACATAGACATGTGCTTCAAGGCTAGGTTGGGGCGCAACTTGTGGTACAAATAGGGCCGTCCGGCTCATGGACCAATAAACACGGATTACTTATAAAAACACTAGAACATTAAGACAACCTGTTTTGGTTTGCACTGCTTTGCTATAAATAAGTGTAACTGTAAGACACTTTTACATATTAACAATACATCAGCCATTTCACAATTGATTAGGGGTTCAATCCCCTCCTACACAGAATAGCAAAGAATATTTGGCAAAGGTGTGAAAGCCATAACATTTACATCAAGAAATATTTACAAAATCATATCAATAAATATCAAGAAATAATTACAAATTTTAAACAACCAGAGATATACCTGTTTGTTCAAGAATTACTACCAATGGTAAAAAAAAAAAAATAAAAAAAAATAACCCACTATATGATTTTACCTAACCCTTGAAATGATACAGACAGTACAAATATAATAGTTCTTGTACTATATTGGTAGACTCAACCTTGGGATCCATTATTTACGTAACCTGGTGATAGAGTTTTTATCACCGTCAATAATTCTCCCGGATACAAAATTTCTTACCTTGTGCATTTCCAGATAACCGCACCTATCCCTGTTAGTAAGCTTGGTTGGTAGCCAGGAATAAATATATATAAATAGGGGTTTGAATGCCAAGGCAGTTAATATTAGGTAAAGGTCTTTGTCAGATAATACTTTCCATATATTGCGGTGTATATAAATAAGAAATATAATGCTGAAATAAGCAATATAATTAATATAATTACTTATTTACCAGAAAAATACCAACCAAGGTACATCTCTATTCTAGATTTATCAATAGCAGATCTGCTTTTCATTGTATGTAGGACCCAAACTGGGTGTTTACAATAAAATCAAATAATTAAGGGTTTCTTCCAACTATGATTTAGGGCTAAAATATGAATATACTCGGGTGGGATTTGTTCTTAAAAAATGTTCTAAGAAAACTTTTATTTTTTTAGCCTTACCGGATAAAAGGGCTTAATTTTGGGGTTAATAAATATTAATTAATGACATTAAAATTTATCGGAGTATTAATATTTTAAAAATTACTAAACTCATCTGGGCCTAAATTGGCGTCTGCCTTTTATAACTCTGTCTTGCTTTAATTCCAGACCTAATGTATGTAGGTACTGCTCAGGTGTAATCAATTATTACAAATGTAGCAAAAAGTTTAAGAAAGAAAGACAAACTAATTAAATTGAATAACCTCACATGTTGTAACTCTCAGTAATTGTACTAAAGATAAAAAAATTTATTAAAAAAAAAAAATCGTAGAGATAATCATCAACATCAACATAACTAAATTTACAGACCATTCCACCAGACATGCTGCCACAGCAGCAGTTTTGAGAAGTTAAGCAATTAAACTAATGATAAAATAAGAAGAACGGTTGGTTGGACTGGCCAGTTCAACATATTTTTTGGTGGTTTAGTAACTGCCCAATTCTTACATTGGTCATAACTCTTTTAGCTTTGTGGAATCAGTTTTTTCTTAAGCAGTAATTTTAATAATACCTAAATAGCTTTTTCTTAAGACTTTTCACATTTTTGTAAAACTTTAGTCTAGTGTACGAGTATTTAGAATAATACTTGTTAATTAGTAAAACAAAGACTGATTCTACAACTTGACTTTGAACATCTACATTGTGAACTTCCATCGTCGAGGAGAGACTATGAGGTTATAATTTAATAATCAAACGAACTTACCTGTAAGTGAAGTTCGATTGAAATTATACCTCGTAGTCTCTCCGAAGACGATGGAACCCACCCTCCCTTAATCATTTTCTTTACCCCATAAGCGTTGTAGAATCTGGAGCAGCATCCGAAACGAATGACACTTCAATGCGCGGAAGTGCAGAGCGACAGCGGAGGATGCGTTCCAAAACCTTTATTGCTTTTTAATTTACTTAAAACTTATGTGACGCCGCTAGCATCGAATCGATACTACATTGTGAACTTCCATCGTCTTCGGAGAGACTACGAGGTATAATTTCAATCGAACTTCACTTACAGGTAAGTTCGTTTGATTATTAAATAATATTGTAATGGAAATAGATATCTATATGCGAAGGGATCCGGATTCGTAGACTTCATTCGTCACACTGGGTATTTTTTTTACAGTGAATTTTTTATCCCAGAACCCACTTTTTAATTAAAAAAGGTACCTGTATGTTATTTTTTACTTCAAAAACAAAATGTTCGGAAATAAAATTTTCATATTAACATCTACAAAGTTAAAATTACTGCAACAAATACATATTGCCCTGATCACGCACTAATGTTACATACATTAATGTTGATAAATTGAACCCACGACCTCCGGTAACCACTAGACCACGGAGGCAGTCAAAAATAATAGTTTGATTGTAAAGCACCTTTGTCAACCTTAATTAGGGTTTATCTCAATCTTTGTCTAACTTTGTTTAATAATTTTCCCATAAATGTTCACACCATGGGCTCATCCAACCAAGGGCTTTGTTCACATCAATGTCATGCATACATACAGTATACTTCATACTGTATTACTTATAACATAAATTCGATGCAACTAGACTCATTCACTTATTAAACAGAAACTGACAGATCTCTTGAGAATTAGACATTGTTAGATGGGTATTAGCTATCCATGGATTCGGCAGTGCTAAGCAGGCGCGGATCCAGCTCTCAAAAAAGGTTGTGGTCATAGGATATAAACTCTTATCGATATAGTGTATCCTACAAAGGAGATGTTAACAAAATATATGATGCCCTGACACTGGTGATATTTCATGCCCACGGTTTCTTTAATCAAAATTTTAAAAAAAAATAAAATAAATAAATACCATCACGGGTGCCAATTTGGCTCCCGAGAACCGTTTAAACGGCCTCAGGGTCCCAGCGGAGGGATTAACCCATCCTCATTTCGCCGATGGTATTCGGAGGCAACACCTAACAAGTGGCGAGCTTGTTGCGGTGTTTATGATGAAATAGTCTCGTTGTATAAAGCGGTCACACTTGTTGTCATCTGCTTAACCTAATTGAATTGAATTTTGTTTTTTTTTTATATATTTTTTTTATTAATGCATTGGATATATCATCAGCCTACCGACCTCAATAGACCGTAAAAAGTGTGACTTCACAATTCTATTAATGTTGTGGGCATGTCCATCGTGCCCACGGCGCTGGACCCGCGCTTGGTGCTAAGTCCATCGCGTAGTTAATGTACAGGGAAGTGAACTGCAGTATTTCCAGACCTGGGATCCCGAAGGAGAGTTACAGACCCTCCATGATATCAACGCTCCTCGTCACTGTATTCAGTACTCTCTCTACACAATAAAATACTCCAATAAGATCCTGTCAGCGCCGTTTTGGAAACCGTTCAATGAAAGTGTCTACCTATAGCGATCTTGGAAATCCAAGATCCTTTAATAGACAATGTAAAGACTTTGCTGGATTTTCTCCTCTTCTTGAACCGACTTCCACTGTTTGAAACATACGCCTTATAATACAAACATACCATCACTGGTGCCTTTTTTAGCTCTCAAGAACCATTTAAACGACCATTTAAATTCGTATGCAATACCTAACAAGTGTAGAGAGTTGCGCTGTTTATGACGGTATAGTCTCGTTGTATAAAGCGGTCACCCATCCCAGATCCGGCCTTGTTGTCATCTGCTTAACCTTGTTATCAGTTGCGCAGTGACTTGACCACTAGGATGGAGCTGCTTTTACAATGTAAAGACTTCGCTAGATTTTCTCCTCTGTCACGTTTTTAGGGGGTGACATAAAAAAGATATTAAATTATACTACAAACTACATGAGAGCAAAGCAAAAATATATTAAAAGTAAAGGGGTTTACAGTGAAATTGGTGTGGGTTTAAAATAACTTTAGACTATCCAGTCTGCATTCCACGCTTGTCGTAGGGTACCTTCCCTAATGCGACGTCAAAGTCCAGGAGGTTCAATCCAGGGTCTCTTCAGTACTCGCTTCTAGCTAGCGAGCTTCCAGTGTCCAGGAGAGATTGCAATCTTCTGTGGCTCCGTGTTTTTAACGCCGAAACTAGAACCCTGGAATGGACGAGGTAGGTGTTACATTCCAGTTGGAACATAAACCATCACCTCAGTCAGCAGCCAGGTAGAATACCAAGCAGGAGTGTGACTGCAGCGATGGTGCACAAGATTAACCATGAGGTTTTGAGGTTATGCCCAAGTAGGGGTCGGCAGATTGAATAATCAGTGACCTGAAGTTAGAGGTTGTTTAGAACAACGTTTAGGGTGATTAATAATATAAATTAATTAATATTAATTAAATTACCAACGAACATTAGAGGTCGCCGGTAAGTATTTACGTAGTACTCTATTTTATCTGTGCTTTTAATCAAAAGCTGATGTGACACTAGCTACGTTCCGACTCTCGGCCGCGTTCCGAAACTCTTATGTACGATTAATATTGTTACACCTCTTGAACATACTTCCACTGCATAAGGCGTACACGCCTTTTAATGACAGCATTTATATTATTATCAAAGAATGAGGGCATAATACGCTTTTAAAACTGCGTTTAATGATTTAATTCGTTAGTTAATACTATTGTATTTACAGAAAGTAAAGTTTACCGTTGGTTTAGACGATGTAACCGGAGATCGTGGGTTCGATTCCCACTGACAAAATAGTGCTTTTCCTACATATTATTGTTATTATATTGTCCCATTTAATATATAAAGATTTCTCACCTTCAAACTCCTTGATCTCGAGTTCCCAGGCTACATGATTTAAATTGCAAATCAGTTACGTAACATATTATAAGTTAATTTCATACGCACTCGCAAAACTAGACTGCCGGCATTTCTCCCTGTATTCAAGATTCATGTAATAAAAAATGTGTTATGCGAAAGATATAATTATAAATTATTGGCGTAACTTTTTTTTTCACTATTTAAGAGGTATTTAACGTGGTAGTTAGTTTTTCGGTCCCCGGTTCAAACCCTGATGTGTACCTACCACTTTTTTTTTCATTTGTTTGACAGCACCACTATAGTGCATCGTAGAGCACATTAAGCTATAGGTCCCAGATTTACTATACTAACTAGTGAAACTGTTTATAGGTGGGTTATTGAGTCTATCCAATATCGCGATGAGCTAACCACTTGTTCGGTGTAGACTCATACCATCGGATACGATGAGATGGCATTAAAACCCCTCCGATGGGAACCCTGAGGCCGTCTAGGCGGTCTCGGGCGCCATAAGGTACCCGTGATGATATGTATGTATGTATATATTCGACAATATTACTATAGAGCACGTTAAGCTGTCAGTCGCAGTTTCACTATACATACTTGTTACGTGTTAGTCACCTATGTTAGTCAAATATTTCGAATCCCACGGGAAGGCATTCTCGTCTAATCGATTAATATTGACTATTACGTGAAGATTAATCGAGAGAATAACTAGTTTCAGATCA
This sequence comes from Monopis laevigella, assembly GCA_947458855.1. Classification (NCBI taxonomy): domain Eukaryota; kingdom Metazoa; phylum Arthropoda; class Insecta; order Lepidoptera; family Tineidae; genus Monopis; species Monopis laevigella. The sequence goes on along the minus strand of OX381580.1, from coordinate 22,874,087 downwards.
ACCTCAGTTTATGATTAGAATAAACCAGTTAATTATGTAAGCTTTAATTATGGAATGAGAAGCACTTTTTATGATCTATTAACATTTGCTTGTAATAGATAGGAGTTTAACATTATAGCAGTCTATATTAAACATTTATTTAGTCGGCTCTATATTAAACATTTATTTGGCAATCTCTTTTATTATTATTTTTTTTTGCAGTATCTACATTAAACCTCTATTTTGCAGTGCCTATATTAAACATGTATTTAGTAGTTTTTATATTACTTAAATCTTTTATTCATCAATCTCTATATTAAATATGTATTTAGTAATTTAAATATTAAACATTTATTTGGCAATCTCTTTTACCTTTTTTTAGCAGTATCTACATTAAATTAAAATTTAAATTGTTTATTTACCAAAATATTACATTGTTTGGATGTTGGGACCCCTGTGCTAAGTCAAGAGACCTGTGTAACAGGAGATCCCGCACTTCCGTCAAATTACATTTCACAATTTCATTAGTAATTAAACAAAAAAACAAAATAAAAATAATAATAATAAAACAATAAAGTAAAATAAGGTGGAAGGAGCTGGTAGAACAAACTAACATTATAATGTTTGCATTCCCTTTCATCCACCAAACTACAAAGCCTTAGAAATAAAAATATAAAAAATACGCAAATACAAAATACAGCTGCAAAAAAAAACTAAAAAATAAATAAACACATAAGATGGAAAGTTTGAATATAAAATGGGTAAGTTGTTGTTGAATATATATGGTATCTATACTTATATTCAATATAGTAGTAATTTAATTAATTAATCATTTAATAATTCCCAGAAGTGATTCTGTACCTTCATAATTTTTCTTATACAACCAGTCAGATATGACCTTCTTACACTCACTCCGTGATAAAGTATATCTTAAGTATTTTATTTATTTTATTATATATATGAGATGATAGAGATTTAAACTGTATTCGGGAAAATACAGTTCTGTTTGTCTCTGCATAACTAACAATATCATAGCGTCTTTTATCTTTCTAATTGAGATCAAATATTAATTTTCGTTGTACCCTAAGGACTGAGTTTAATATATAAAGTTGACGTATAGATAAAAGTTCATTTGTGCAATAAAGCTCATGAGAGGAAATTCTGTAAGGTTTAAATAGCATTACTTTTAAAAGCGATCTCTGAGCCACCTCAAGTTTAAGAAGTTTGGTTTTACGGGCACCTTCCCAAACTGGTATACAGTAAGAAAGAACAGATTGTACTAGGGCTATATACAAATATTTCAGAAATTTAGGTTGTGCGATATGTCTAAGTTTTTTTAAAATCCAAATAAGTTTCCTAACCCTATCAACCAGATATTCAATTTGAGCTTGTCAAGATAGATGATTATCAATGATTACACCCAAGTACTTGACACTTGACTCTTTTGTAACCGCCGCACCACCACATTTGTTGTATTTCGGCTGTTCACATTTGTGTATTTTTATATCAAAGTCTTCTGGTGGCTGTGTGGAGTCGAGTATGGAGAAAGTCAAGCACTTGGTTTTCGATACATTTAGGGTTAATAGGTTATATTTAAGCCATTGTGCAGTAATATGTAGACCTGTCTCAGCGAAAGCACTGCAAAGCCTGGCTCCAAGAATTGCCATTAAAAATCAGGGCCGTGTCATCAGCGTAGGAATATATTTTACAATTATCAAGTGGTAATGTGGCAATGTCATTAATGTACATTAAAAATAGTGTAGGTCCAAGGACACTACCTTGTGGCACACCATATGATACCAAAGTTGGATTACTGACGTAAGAATCTATTTTGATGCTTTGCTGTCTATCCTGAAGGTAACTTCTAAATAGTTGCAAAGGTGTGCCTCTAACACCAAACCTCTCCATTTTTTCTAAAAGGATGGGAATAGAGACTGTATCAAAGGCCTTTGGTAGATCTAAGAACACTCCTATGCACTATATCACCATGATCGAGATGCATTGCTACATCGTTGGTTAGAGCCAATACAGCGTCTTCGTATGATATTCCACCTCTGATTCCATATTGTGAGTGAACGAGGAGATTGTAATCATTAAGATATTTTTTAAGTCTGTTATTTAACAGTTTTTCAACAACTTTAGATAGAACTGGAAGAACAGAGATAGGTCGGTAATTTGTGATATCGTCTGTATTCCCACCCTTGTGAATAGGGTGAATCAGTGATCGCTTGAAAACTTCTGGAAAAATACCCGTATTAAAAATATTATTGCAAATATGACACATCAATGGCACTATTATATCTTGACCCAGTTTGATAAATTTTGTTGTGATGTTGTCCCATCCAGCAGCACTGTCACATTTGTGATTCGATAGGATCGATCGAATTTCGGCTAAGTCAGTTTCTAAAAGGACAAATGAATTAGTTTGAGATGCACATTTATAGGGAAATATAGAAGATGTGTCATTATTAAACATAATCTCTTCAGCATAGGTTTTGCCAATATTTGAGAAATAGCTATTTATATAATCTAAAGACTCATTATAAGTTGGTTTAATTTTTAATAATTTGAAATTGTTATTCTTGATTTTAGACATATTCGTAACTTTCTTAACATTATTCCATAGCATTTTAGTATTATTAGGAGATTTTTGCAACAAAGACCTTTCATAGTTATTTTTAAGTTTTTTTATTAAGATATTTCATAAATTTCTATACCTTCTGTAGTTTGTTTTTAGAACTACATTATCTGGTTGAAATTTCAATTTTGAGTGCATACGATCCCTGTTACGTATACATCGTAGGATTCCAGATGTGATCCAGGGTTGTATTATTCTTTTTCTACAGGGAATATACACTTTTTTGGAATTATCATCAATAATAATCTTAAGTTTTTCTACTAGTTTTTCGGCTGCAGTATCCGGATTAGCTAAATTTATGATTTCCTGAAAATCAGTTATATTTAAGGTGGTTATTGCTTTATCATAACCCAATTTAATATAAAATTTGGGCACTTTATTAACTTTAGTTTTATAATTAATATTATTTACTGTTATTTATTAGTACTGTTGAATGATCAGTTATAGACGTTTCTAGTACGGCAATTAGGATCGAGCTCGTTGCCTAACAAAAACATGGTCGAGACAATTATTTTCACGTGTAGGGTATCTATGAGCTGGTAAAAGGCCGTGGCTTGCTAGACCAGTTAAATAATCAGAACTAGATCGATCACTATTATTAATTTTAACATCAATATTTATATCTCCAACTAAAATTATGTTTTTATATGAGTCTAAAGATACAAGTAGAGAATGTAAAGAATTCATAAAGCTGTCAATATTTTTAATTGATGGGGTGCGATATATCCCTACAATTACAGTGTCGTCAAGTTTAATGACTAAGCATGAAGCATTCACTATATTTGGATCTTCAATTTTATATTTTGTATTACTCCATCACATTGGTTTATTAAATTTTGTGTGCAATGCATGATGTATGAATCTAAAATGGGAGGGTATTTAGTTGAAGATAAATTACATTCCGTCAAAATGATAAATTGGCAATTTAAATTTAAGTCTATATTTTTATAAATGCTTCTAATGTTTTGCGATATAATGTTAAAGGTTTCGGCACTAAGGCTGTCGAAATACTTTATATAGTCTTCCGGGCTACATTTGATTGCCCGAGCTACTTGTAGATTATCTAATTCCTCACTAATTAAGGTTATATTATCCATTTTGTTTTAAAATATTCATAAAAGTTGTAAGTTTAGTTGAAGATACTTCGATATTCATTTTAATAAGTTTTAGGTAGGTAAATTTTATAACCATGATACTAGGTACATTAATAGTTAGTATATATGACGACATAAATGAAGTAAATTGCAAATGCTGGAATAAATTGCTGAGTAGTATATTTGGGTATTTAATAACTTTGTAGTACTAACATTATAATACTGTTTTAAATAAGTAGATAAAATAAACCCTTTTTTATAAATAAATAGTTAAAAATTTATGTTATAAAGCTTTTGTAGGTATTTAATTTTTTGATATTTATTAATTCTTATCATAAAAGTATGCAAAAATTGCCTGTTCTTGTAAATAATTATCATAAGAAACTGTAGCAAGTATATCGGTTTTAGGTTTTTGTTCACGTAAGTTGGGGAAACACTGTAGATAATTATGATTAAGCAAAATTGGAGGATAGTATTAGTTATTATTTGTAGGCATTTCAATTTCTGGCATTTGATTTTATTTTTATTATTTATACAATTAGGGAATGATAGTACAAGAATACCATATGTTAAACCTCTATTTAGCATTCTCTATATTAATCATGTATTTAGTAGTTTCTATATTAATTAAATCTTTTATTTATCAATCTCTATATTAAACATGTATTTAGTAATTTAAATATTAAACATTTATTTGGCAATCAACCTACTAGGTTCTATATTAAAAATTTATATGGCAATGTTTTTTATTAAACTTTTTTTTAGCAGTATTAACATTAACCACTATTTAGCAGTCTCTATATTAAACATGTATTTAGTAGTTTCTATATTAAATATTTATTTATCAGTCTCTATATTAAACACTAGCTGATCCGCGCAACTTCGTCTACTTTAACCGTTTACGTACGCTTTCAAAAGGAATATTTTCCCCCCGTTTTCGCAACATTTTTCATTGTTACTCCGCTCATATTGGTCGTAGCGTGATGTTATGTATTATTATGCTATAGCCTTTCTCGATAAATGGGCTATCCAACACTAACATATTTTTTCAATTCGAATCAATAGTTCCTGAGATTACCGCTTTCAACCAAACAAACTCTTCAGCAGTATAATATTAGTATAGATTTATTTAGCAATCTCTATTCTCTAAAGGAAGCATCTAGAGATCTGACGGAAAATGTGCAGAAATGATTATAAAACCTTATTCTACTTAATGAATTGGATATCAACTGCATATCAAAGGTAAAATTTGCCGTATTTGCCATACAAAATGTATCAAATTTTGCAAAATGAGGGATAATAAAATATATATTATGCCTGTCATATTATGTCTTATGAAGAAAACAATAGGTCACATGCGGTACAAAATCATGAGACCTGGTGGGCGATTCTCGCGCTTTCGAGATTCATCTCGATTCGAGATTTTTAAACGAAAAATGACTAAATATACCATTTTTCGTTCAAAAATATCGAACATTAAACGTAATAAATAATAAATATTAATTAATAAATAAGAATTATATATATATTGAACGAAAAATGACATATTTAGTCATTTATTGTTTAAAAATCTCGAATCGAGATGAATCTCGAAAGCGCGAGAATCGCCCACCTGACTAGTTATATAATTAAACAAATCCTCCATAATTTTGTTCAGTAAAAAAGTTGGGACCAAAACTAAAATAAGTACACGTACGTCGGTCGTACATGTGCCCGCGCATTGCCTTTAACCTAGACGTGATTGGCGTGAATTATTACACTTTATTGCTGTCATTATTTTTTTATCGTCCTCGTTATTCATTCATTTAACAAAAAAGAATCGATAAAAATCATTATGTTCATTGTGATTTCTTTTCTGATTATCATTACCATAATTGCACCACTCAAACCTGTCGATACAAACGTACTAAGTACTTGAAAGGATTTGCTTTAGTTTTTAAAACAAAAAACATAACCTACTTACATAAAAACATAGGTAATTTAAACAAGGTACATTTGCCAGTTAAACCTGTACAAATTGCCTTAAAGCTAAAAAAAACTAGTATTTCAATGTATTTTTAAGTTTAAAACATTAGCTTCAAGCACTTTAACTGTTAGGTGTTGGCGTGAAGACAATTTGTGAACTTTTACAACTTAATACATTTTAAGTTATTCAATTTCCTTTGTACATTTTTTGCATGAAAACGTCGTTTCTTAAAAGGTTCTTATTAAAAGTTATTTTCTGTTATTTATATATATTAAAAGCTATTGTTAGATCTACATAAACTTGTCTAGGATTTTCCTATTTATTTATTATATATTCTTTTAGATACTACATATTAAAATTTTCCCCATACAAAATTGGTCATATTTACATTACTAGTTTGTATGGAGAAGGCATATTTTTTTTTCATTTGCGACACATAGTTTCTGGATGGTCAAACTTACCTGCTGCGAGAAAAACGCCGCTGCCCTCGGGTCACTCGAGGCGTGGGCTAGTTTTGTGCCGATCTCTTTGATGAATTTTTTGGCATCCGATGACCATGGACCCAGTGTTTCTACTGCAAACGCCGCAAATATATGGTCTATAGTAAAAGATGAATATTTGCGGTGTTTGAGTGCTTGAGCGTGTTCGGCAGCTGCGCCCGCTCGTTGAACAGTCTCCCTTAAATGGACCACGCAGGTCGCGTCCCATACTAAAGTCTGTCCAAGAGACCAATGCACTAGGGTGGCGCCATTTGGTCTTTTGCCGTCATACAAAATACAAATACAAAATACAAAAATGTTTATTTTCATTCACAAAATTATAACAATTACAACGTTACGCTGGAGTCTCCTTTTAAGTAAAAATACTTGTGTTAGGAGGCCCCGCTCTTCTATAACTTAGGTAGGTGACAATTTGCGAATTTTCAGTTTTTAAATTATACAATCAAAATTAAAAAGATTTTAAAACAAGGTTACTAACATTCCGGTTTGCTATTGTGTGTACGTGTGCGTTTGTGGGTGTTAGTTTGTGTGTGTATTAACGTATGGATGTATTAGTGTTGGTATGTGTATGCGTTTGTGGGTGTGTTAGTGTGTGTATGTGGGTGTGAAAGGTATATGTTTATGGATCCGGGTGTATGTATGTATGTATATTTTAAATTCTATTATAATATAACATATTATTTTACATCTATCTATATAAATATATTATTTACTTTTAGTTAATTTAGTGAACAGGTATTTAAGTTATAAATTGCAGTAGTTTTTCTGTTTCAATATAATTTAGGGTTTTACACCATTTGGTTAGGTTAATCTTACATTCACTATAGTTCATTTGATATATATATATTATTTTATTTATTTGATTATATAAGTGTGCAGCGCAGTTGGCATATTGCCGGCCAGCAAAGGCTGACTTTATGAAGTTTACATTTATTACAATATCCTTCCTTCTTTTATTTATGAGAGTGGGGTTATATATTACACTTTTATGTTGTTTAAGTGTTATATGTAAGATATACAATTGTCTAATTGTAAGTAAACCACACAGCTTGTATAGCTTATCTGTTGCGTATCTGTATGGCTTGAAGTTCATCACCTTTAATAAAGAACGCTGGGCTCTTTCTGCGTCTATGATTCTCGATTTTGAGGAACCCCCCAAATAGGTATGCAATATGTAATCACTGATTGAACCAATGAGGTGTATATTTGGTTCAATAAGTTTTTGGGGTGGTTGGAATCATTGGACGCTTCAATCTTTGGCATAGCATGTCTTAAGGATTTAAATATCCATATTAGCTTTCACGCAGCATACCAAGTGGTTCCAATATAGCAGGTACAGACACAGTAGTGAGTGCTCTTTTGATAAGGTCATTCAAACTACTGTTTATATATTTAATTTTTAGTTGATTTATTTTAGATCATTCATATTTATTTTGTTTGACAACACCACTATAGTGCCCCGGAGAGCACGTTAAGCTGTCGGTCCCGGTTTCACTATGCCAACTTGTGAAACTGTTTATAGATGGGTTATTGAGTCTATTCAAAACATCGCAACGAGCTAGCCACTTGTTCGGTGTAGACTCATACCATCGGCTACGACGAGGTGGGATAGGGTGATACATATTTATTTGAGTATGATGTGGGTACTATTTATACCCAATCCGGTAACTAATCTAACTCAAGAAGTTTATTACCTTTTATAAATATGATATTTCATTGTATCCAGAATCTAGAATAAAACCAACAGCAATATTTATTAATATTTACCTGAATAAAAAAATAATTTCGAAACAGTAATCTTTCCAATTGTGATTATTAGGTACGAAAGCACGATTCAGCAACGGTACCTTCTAGGAATGAGTTCGCGACCCGAAACTGTACGTGCCTCAATGTCGCGACCATCCTTCGGCTGTCACGTTTCTTTCAAATAATCCTCTCGGTCGTTATTGAACAACAAATAACGGTTCCACTGAACTGTATTACCTAAGTATTGCACCGGACGTTGGGACTCCCGCAATAGACCATCAATGTCAATAGATTTAATGCTTGAAATAAAAACATTTTTTTTTTCGGTTTCGAGCCAACTTCAAAAGCAGATGCATATTCTAAATACTAATGACAAACAAATTTATAAATACGTACCTTCAGGTGTGTTTTGGTCCGCTTAGACGGCTTATCGAAAGCTCGGCGAAATTTTAACTCATTCATTACTCATACAGGGTGAATTTGAAAGGTTGTACTTTGGGCTAATATATCGATTTCATCAGTAGAGCCTCTACTGATCAAATCGAACAACTTTTCTTTTCCTGTGGAACCATGTGTCGCAATTTTAAAAAAAATCGGTCCCTAAATATATGGTATATATGGACAGTTTGTATGGACAAAGCATTTTTTTTTCGATATACGGTTCCGTGGGAAAAGTTGCTTTATTTGATCAGTAGAGCCTCACATTAGTCCAAAGTACAGCCTTTTAACAAGATTTTTAAGTATATGTTAATGACAATATGATAATAAATTGTCATCTGAAAAATTCAAACCCTGCTGCCAACTGCTTCTGTTTCTTATAACGAAATCTTATAAATATGACATTAAACAATCATCAACAACGAACACTAAAAATTTTATGCACACTATTCCCTTGTATATTTTATATTATTAGGTACATTTGACTTGAAAGTTTTTACCATTTCGTATTGAGACCATTGTCCATAAAGGATTTCGTTGACAATCCAACGTTACTTAACTTTAAAAAAAAAAAAAAATGGCCTCTGGTTTTTTGGTTAGTTTTAAGCTACCTACAGACAAATTTAATCTTCACTTATTTAGCTACAAACAAGTTGTTTGCTTGTTATTTACGAATATACGCATTAGTTATACGAATTTTTAAAAAATCTGATTAACATGTCGGTCTACCATAGAATACTCCAATGTCTTTGGTATTGCATTAGCATTGGTGAAGGTACTCGTAAAATTACTTTGCTACCTATAATAATTATAGCAGTTTTGATAAAAGGTAGACAGAATGGTTCACTGAATTTTGTAAGAACTGTAATTTTATTTAGGTTTATATGAAAGCACTATTTTACTACAATTATTGCTTGTTTTGAAATATCATTTATTTGTAAAAATAAAGTACTAAGTAAAAATGGTTATCTAGTATTGAATTCAAATTTTTTTTTTTTTTACTTTTCACTTTTCAGCACTCACATACATGGTGACTTTAGAAGAGGGTTAATATGAGGTTCTACTGTTTCGAATCGGACCCATTGAACCATGTGTTGCAAATGAAAAAAAAATAGCTTCGGCAAACAAACTAGTAATTTTAAAATAACCAATTTGTATGAAGACGACAAATTTATTTTTCATTTGTGACACATGGATTCATGGGATCGGTTTCATCAGTAGAGCCTCATAATTAGCCCAAAGTCATCGTGTATATGTACAAGAAAAAAATGGTATGTAGTTACTCAAATGAACGAAAATTAATAAATTACTGAAAAGTTTGAGAATAAAATACTTAATCAAAATCGGAACCTTAGCTAGCAAGCATTCACACTTGTAATTTTTTTTATTAAAAGGATGTTGTATAATAGTGATTATTTACTTACCTATCCATTAGCTTATAATACGCGCGCATGTTTCCTGCTAAATGTTAACATTACACGCCGCTTCCTGCTCAGGCGGATTCATTGGCCTTAAAAGAGGTTCCTAAAGCTGTATTTGTGATAAGCATAAAGATTTACTTATATTATCTAAATACCTGTTAGATTTTGATACTTATACTTTATTTAAATTATATAAGAGAAAGGGTGTATAATAAAAAATAAAAAAAATCATCCTGGCGCCCGAAACCGCCCAGACCTTCCCAGAGGAGGGGTTTTAATCCCACCTCGTCGTAGCCGATGGTATGAGTCTACTTATACCGAACAAATCTAGCTCGTCACGATACTTGGATGGACTCAATAAACCCACCTATATAATCAACAAGTTTCACAAGAACACAGTCGGCGGTCCCATTTTCAAGTATAATGAAAATGGGACCGCCGACAGCTTGACGTGCTCTCCGAAGCACTATAATGGTGTTGTCAAACAACTGTACTTTTTTTTTAATTAAACGTTAATTGGTTTGAACCGTAGACCTAAAACTGTAGTGTTTTTAAGTATATAATAAAATTAATACTAAATACATAACTATGTGAGCGTTAAGCTGTCGTTCCCAGTTTCACTATACAACATTACATGTGAAACTGTTTATATATGGATTGAAGCAGCGCGACAATTGGGCCAATTGGGCTACATCATCATCATCATCATGCCAGCCTTTCGCGCGTCCACTGCTGGACATAGGCCTCCCCCAAGGATCGCCACAAATTGGGCTACAACGAGGTCGAAATAAAACCTCGCCGCTGGGTAACCTGAGACCGTTTAGTCGGTCTCGGGCCCCGTAAGGCACGTGGGCTATGAGGATCCATTAAAATATCCTGAAACCTACTTTTTTTTATAAGATTTTTTTTTAATAAGATGATTCGATCTATCAAACGTATGAATTAAAAAAAGCAACCAAAAAAAATCTAAACGGTCCAATTTAGGACATTATCAGTAATAGTTTCGACAAATCCAAAAAAAATCTTGACAGAAGAACCCAATGATATTATAAAAAACAAAAGACCCCTTATATTTAATTAAATGCTGGATTCGCATCTGTATGTAAGTCGTAAATATATATATATATAAATATATATTTGTTTTAATACAGGCACTCTGCCTGTCATTTGCCGATCTCCTAATGGTTAGCTGGTAAATAATGCCTAGGGCATTAAGCTCGCCTATCTACAATAGTTTTAGGCTTTTGTACAGTATAATTTGTATGAATATACATAAAAAAATAAAAACCTAATCGCTTTTAACGCCAAGCATCTTATATAAACCTTAGAAATGCTTGTAGATGTTTATAAACATTTAATCTTGGCAAGTGATCCTACATTTGCATACATACACATAGTTCTCACGGACGTTAGGGCCGCGGTTTTCGCTTTCAAACGTTGATTTATGGAGATCACGAGAGTGTTCTTAGATCGTGCGCGGGCGCAGGTACCGGTGTCAAAGATCATTAGAGAATGTATGCGCAGGCTTGCAGAAACCAAGCAAGTGCTTTTTTTTTAGCTTGTTTAAAACAATAACTTAGTTTTCACTTTGTTTTATTTGTTATTTTAGCTAGTTGAAACTTTTTACGCAATTTTTATAATTGTGCACTTCTAATTGATTTTATTTTGTTCAGAAATTGTTTTGTTTTAATATTTCTAGTTCATAGTTGTTTTTCAACATATATTGCCAACTCAACTTCAGTATAATATCTATTGTATAAAAAAAAACAACAAAGTCCAACAAAGTTTGTGGTTTTAATAATGTTAACAAATTATTGTAATTTTTCTTTTATATAATGATAGTGTAAAATTTTATAACTAGATAAATAACAATGTACCTACCTACCTAAATATATTCACATACCACAAATGGTGGAGTAAGAGATCCTAAAAATCTGTAAAACAACTAATGTAAACCTTATTCGTGAATAAAGAATCATTCATTGATTCATTCATTCATTCAAAGGCCTTATAGAGGAAGCTTTTAAAACGTCTAGAGTAAATGACAATATTCCATGCTTATTTTAAAAGAGTTTAAGAAAAATAAAAATATATCTTCTTAACCAGAGTGCATGTATGAGAAGGATTATAATAACTTTGGGCATGTACTAGAAGTATGCAGAAATATACACAAACTGCCTTTTGTGGCCTCAGCCTGTATATAACTTTTTTTTTTTACTTTCGCGTGTTGTCATTACAAATATTGCGAGTATAAACGCGATTTGCCTTAAAACAAAAATTATTTTAAATTAAATAAATTAAAAATTGTTTTAAGGTATAACGCGTTTAGACCCACAATATTTATATTAAACTTGAAGAAAAATAAATGAAATTCGTTAAATCATAATTGTACAAACTTTCATTTAAAGTATATTACGGGGAGTCTGAAGGGTTTTATCGAGAATCCCTGTACCCTCTTTCTATAATATTCGTGTACTTATGGATCCTACCAGTATCCTACCAAAAGCACTTCACTATGCAGTAGCTCTGCCATGTTATTTTTTTTTATTATTATTGGCGCACGGCATGTGACTTTGTATCTACCTGGTGGTGAGTAGACCTACAAATCGAATTACTGGTATATAATAATATACTCTATGGGTAGATTTTTTGATTAATATTTTTTCACTTAACGTTTTATTTAAACTGTAGGGATTCACCAGTAGGAAGTTTTATTTATATCTACTGTTGGAAAAATAAGGCATTAAATATAGGTGAGTCTTTATAGTTTAAACTTATATAACTTAGTGCAAGATTGTTAAACGAAAAATCTTGGTAGAGCTTCTTATGTACTTACCAAACCTTTTGCTTCCATAAGTACATAATTTAGAATATTAGAAGTTATTATTAGAAGTTAAGGGTTGTTTTAAAAATATTAATTTCTTTGCTTTTTATAGTACCTACATAACTTGACAAATTATAATTAAAAGAATCTAATTTATTTATCGTCAAGTTATAAGTTAAAATAAAGATATTTAAAACATAAAATCAGTTAATTTTGTTAAAACTTTTTGTTTTGTTTTTTTTTTTATTAATAAAATATCATGCAGATAATGAAATAAAATACTTATACCTAGTAGTATCGATTTACAAAATTCCTCAAACATGAATTAAATTCAATTCGTTTTTTTATTCAATTCATAGGATACTTAGTAACTTGAACACGTCAAAATTTACAAAAAAAAATCTTACTGTAACATATTTCTCGCGTCGAATATACCAATTTTATTTTGCAGCTCGAATGACAGCTGGAACTTTTGACGCCATTTTTAACTTCGTTACAATAACAGCGAGTTCATTTTGGTTTAACTCAGTTTAACGTGTTAAAACCCGTCTAATGGGGTCCTGGAACAATCTTTAAAGACACTTACAGTTATAATTTTCTATTATACATATGGTTTGTTAAAGGTGAATAGAAGTTGTAGGAATACATTGATCTCTGTATCTATGCCTATGCACTCTGTGCCTCCGTATTAAGGTTTAATTCTCATTGACTGGCAATATTAAAGCTTGATTATCCACCTTAAAATAATAAAACAAATTGCCTCTGCAATTACTGGGGTTTCTGTCACGCAATGCAAAGATCCGATCACGACACACGTGCTGTACCGTTCTTTGTTTGTAGAGGGACCATGGCATTGATAGGACTTAATTAATCCCGTTCTAAAATATTATATTTGCATATGATATTCTAAAAATATATACGTGGTGGCCGAGTTGGTTAGACCTTGGACTTAAAAACACTTAGGTCTCTGGTTTGAATCCCGGTGTGGACCAATGAGTTTTTAATTAAAAAAATTATGTACATTTGTTTGCAACACCACTATAGTGCCTCGGAGAGCACGTTAAGCTGTCGGTCCCGGTTTCACTATACCAACTTGTGAAATTGTTTATAGATGGGTTATTGAGTCTATTTAAAACATCGCGACAAGCTAGCCACTTGTTCGGTGTAGACTCATACCATCGGCTACGACGAGGTGGGATTAAAACCCGTACCCTGGGGCCGTCTAGGCGGTCTCGGGCGCCGTAAGGCACCCGTGATGATATGTATGTATGTGTATTCTAAAAATGTGATATTACCAACACAGTTTTTGTACAGTCACAACAAATAATATTTCGTTTTGATGATATTTTCAGTCATTCTTCAGATTAGTCCAGCTGGTAATACTATTAAGTTTGGTAGCGATCGAATAAATAGAATCTTCTTTTGGTTCCAATTTGCCATAGTTACATGTGTTTTTTTTTTTTATTGGGCGTAGAACTACAAAGATACTTTACTGTGGGGCACAAGGTATCTGGTAACTGTGTCACATGGCCGCTTCCATCAAACCACCAGGAAAAGCACAAAAAAACAAAAATATGTATTATCTCTTATTGAAAAAAATTGCAAGGGTTGGATGGATGCACCGGTATTAGGAGTAACATACGAAAATTGCGCGTGATTCTTATTATGTTGTGTATTCTTAGTGTGATTCTTGTTATGTTACGTTTAGGATACGAGTACGATTTAAGTAAGTTAATTTAAAAGAATTGGGGCAAAATGTGTAAAATGTCCTACATGCTTATATTACGAGACCTGGGCCCTATTTCATAAAGGCGACAAGTTACAGGTGATAGGTGACAAGTGACATTTTGACAATTATGTAATTTTTGTTTCATATAACTTTTTAATTGACAAGTATATTACTATGAAGATCTGACAAGTTTCGTTTCATAAAAATTTTTGACAGGGCCAATTGCATTAGAATTGTTGACAATTGTTATCATTTCACGACTGGTATATTTTTATTATTGTCAGTAGGTATACAATTGGTTAAATTTGTTTTATGAAACATAAATTTTATTTACAAATCGACATATTTGTAAAATTGTCGGGTATAATTGACATGAGTTTAGATCTGTGTCACTAAATGACAAGTTAATAACGTCCCATGTTCCTATTTGATATAATAATTACATAATTAAATTATAAAATGGATGTTAATAAAAGTAATAGTGACAATAATGTTTTTGAAGAATTATTAATAGAGTTTTTAGGGATAGATTACATTTTTAAATAATTACAAAATTAATAGGTATTCCTTAAATTCATAAATAATTGAAAATAGGCTATTTTAATAGCACACGTTACGGTAATAATATTTTTGAGAGCTGTTTATGAAATCCACCATTATCAACTATGTATTTAAAAGTAGGAACTTATTATTATTAGAAACCGGACGTTAGGCATACGTTAGTATATTATGCTACCTTCATGCATAAATCGGTAGGTATTTTTTTATTTATAGGAATTTCCATCTCGGTGGTAAATAGGATGAAGGTATAAAAAGAAGGTGTCCGAGGACTAAAATAGGCTTTCCAAACATGAAAACAGAAGATGGTCGCCCGTCAACAAACCACAACAAAAAATCAGAACAAAATATTATATAGGTACCTACATGTACGTAAACGAACATGTTTAACATTTCATTCGAAGAGCAATTTTAGGCCTTCTGTATATTTCCGTTTTTTTTTTAATGAATAAATAATTTTCCATAATAAAATAGGAGGACAACTTTTCTTTCATGAAACTAATAATAAAATGTGGAATCGTAATTTGCCTTAAAACGCCTATAAAACGAAATGTCAAACGAGTTCATTACCGCTATATTCTGTTCTCACTTCAACTAATCAATGCTCACGGATTGCTTCTTCTCTTTTTTTTTTTCCAAATTTGTATGGCGGCGGCCATCTTCTGTTCTCAAAATTGGGGAGACGATTTAAGGGCCATGGCCACCTCCCTATATTATATCTACAAGCTTTCTTAATTTTTATTTGGTTCATTCAGTGTACGAAGAATGTGCAAACGAATTAAAGCCTATACCACCGTGACTTATTTTTGTTTCATTAATTTCATTGTTTTTATTTACTTTAACGTCTTCAAAGAAACTGTCCATCATAAACAGTTAAATACTGTATAATTAATATAGTATCTTTCATTTAATTATATCATATTCAATGAACTTACATTACTATATTTATTTTATATTATGATAAATCTTTATAATAAACACTTAAATCTAAAAACACATTATAGTACAAAAAAATCTAAAATCTTGATTTATTTCCTTTTAATAATGGCTGTATGGTCTAAAGATCTTTGCCTATCCACACTGGTGGAAGAATAGAAAACAAAAAGCTATAAAGGCTGTGTATATCCCTATGCCTTTCAATAATTGGAAAAATTAAAAAAAAAAAAATTTTTTTCGCTAACTGTAGCTTTTTTATAATTGCAATTTCAACCGTAATATTTTTTAAATTTAAGGGTATAACTTCCAATAGCATTTATTTGTAGTTGTAATGCTAAATATGCTGCCTTAGGAAATCCATCTTATGATTTAGTCGACAATTCTTGTCATTTATTGACAATTGTCGCACCGGTCACAGTCAGAATTCATGAAACAAGAATCACCACGATAAGTCGACTATTCATGACACTTGTTGACAATTGTTGCAATTGTCGCCTTTATGAAATAGGGCCCTGAAACAACGATATTAATACATGTTAAATTTTATAAACATCCTGTGACAAACTGTACAAAAAAAACAAATTAATTTTAATAGCCATGTGTCGGAAATCAAACCCACGATTTTCAGATACAAAGCCTACGACAAAAC
The DNA here is from genome assembly GCA_947458855.1 of Monopis laevigella. Classification (NCBI taxonomy): domain Eukaryota; kingdom Metazoa; phylum Arthropoda; class Insecta; order Lepidoptera; family Tineidae; genus Monopis; species Monopis laevigella. The sequence goes on along the minus strand of OX381580.1, from coordinate 22,857,609 downwards.
CACCAGACCTGCAGGGTAACCACCGACTCCGATACCATAAGATCTCGTTCGAGTAGAGATCGAGAACGATATTTTTAGTACTACGAAAAGTGAAATATTGTTATTTAAATTAACCACTGCATAACTAGTTTGAGTACCTAATTAATTACAAAAAAATATTTACAATATTATGAAGTAAATATGATTTGTATGAAATGGCGTCATTTTTGATCTCAAGTCGAACAAGAACTCAAGATATCGGAGTCGGTGGTTACCCCCCTGATCGTTTTAAAATAATATATAGTAATAATAGTAGGTATCTTTGTTCCTGGTAAAGCCTAGTGCTTACTTTGTAGTAATATTAATAATGGCCAAGGTATGTTATTATCTATACTAATATAATAAAGATAAACTATTTGAGTGCTGCGGCGAAACTCAAAAATTACTTAACCGATTTTTTTAATTATTTATAATCTGTGAAACATAGGCATTTTATTTTCGATACGATTGCTTTTAAATTAAACGGCGGGTGAAACCGTAGGGCACAGTTAGTGAATAATAAAGTTTCACACAACCATAATAAAACATTTCAAATTATTAATATTAATCTTTACAAAGAACTAAAAGTGCAATATTGTTTAGGTACTACTAATTTACAAAAAGTAGTCAGTAGAGGATATAAAAGCAAATAAAATAGGTGATATAAAAGAAACCTCTTAGCGTGCAAAAAAATCTCGCGCGGTATTCTTGGAAAAAAATATAGTTTTTTTTTCTATAACTTTCAAAATATTTTGAATTTTACAAAAAATCGCTAGGCCATGCACTAGATCAACATGTGTACATACAGTGGCGGACTTTCCTTTGCCCAATTAGGCCCGGGCCTAGGGTGGCTAGATACGTATCAGGGGCGGCCAATCTGCGCCCAAACTTATATTAATAGTGGTAATTGATTGTTTGAAATGAAATTTATGGCGGCCGGTACTAAACGGCCTAGGGCGGCCAAAACTACTGGTCCGCCTCTGTATATATAACTGATAAAATAAAATAAATGGCTTTATAATCTGCTCTATTAATGTATTAGGAAATATCGATAAAAAATGGAGGTAAATTTACGATTATTTTCTATCGAGGCAACTTATGCTATTACGTTTCTTAAAGAGACAGTCACTTCTAATTATCTTATAATATTATTATGTTTTTTTTATAAATATATGTTAATGAAATCATAAATGTCTCCGGTTATAAGAATACTTTAAAAAGAATTTCTTATAACCGGAGACATTTCTGATTTTCTTTATGTGCCCTCTTAATTTTAGATTATATTTAAACCTAGGCAAAAATATTTTATAAATAATATTTTATATGTATAGTTATTTTATAATGGTAACCAAATAAGCAAAGTCGGCAAATAATTAGGCAAGCAATAAAAAAAACTGGTTGTAAGTAATCCTCGCATTTTATTGACGTGTTTTTTATGGCCAATTAAACGACATCAAAATGTAAGTTAATGCAAATTGGAATATATCATCTTATCACTTGAGATTTGTTTGGTTAAGAAGCCAGGATCAATTAACTTTTGAAAACACAACTAAAAAACTTTTTTAATCTTAACTTAGTTGTAATTTCAAAAGTTTATCGTTTTTTTTAAAGAGACTATGTAATTAGGATCAAGTAATATTTGCACCTTCACGTTATATTTTTTTTTATTTCATAATATTACTGAAAGCAACGTTTAGATCCAGAAGCTCTACCATAGGTTTGCGCATTGTAGCAAAGTAACGTATTTGTATACGTATACGTGGGCAACAACCAATAGGATCGCTCCGGATTAGAGAAAAAGTTATACCTTCAAAATAAAATAAATCTCTAATGCCCGATTTCACCAACAATCCCTAACTCTAAAGGAGCCCCTAAATAAGAATTTTGACATATTTGCTATGAAACAACTGTCATTAACTGTCCCTTAACTTAGTTAGGGGCTCCCTAAGAGTTGGTGAAATTGGGAATAAGTACAGCAATTCCGATTTGCGGGATTTGGCTATCGCACGCACAGATTATTGGCTCTTAATGCTGTAACACTGTATCATTTTTTTAAATATATATTAAATGATTATTATGTGAAAATTAATTTGCTATTTATTTCCGAAAAGCTTTTACGTATCATTTAGGTATTTTATTCATTTACCCAAACCCCTCGACAAAAAATCGTGCGTGCTTGAATCTTAGAAATTTTGTTATATCATTTTGAACAACTATTTTGCCAGTCTTTTGAGGTTACCATGTCATGAATTCTTTTACCAATGAATGTGGCCGACCGATAAGTCCAATAATAGAGACGACATTATAATTTTCTGAGAGCATGTCGTGTAACACTGTACCTATCTTATTCTTTACCAATCGTAACTTATCTAATTGTTGCACAAAACCTTGCTCTATGGTCACTAAACACGGAACTTTCATCAGCTAAAACAATTTGTCCACTCCGCGATGTCACTTTACTTATGTCCGAAATTATTCCTCTCCGTAACCGCACATTAAAACTAATAATCATTCATTTATTGTTTCAGAATCGAACTTGGGTCCACGGGGATGAGAAACCAGGATGGTCGTCATGGCAACGCGTACCAGGCACTGGGGTCTCCTTGTACTCAGCCTACTATGATCAGAGACTACCGCAACACTATATTCGAATCCTTGCCATTTTTCAAGGTATATATTCTTTACTTATATTTTACAAAAAAAAAATACATTAGCAGTCCAAAGACACTGATAAGTGATGATGACATATAGAAAAGTTTGGGACTGTGTATTTTTTTATGAAATACGCTATAAATTGTGTCGATATATCTTAATAATAAACTCCTTATATACGGCATATATATACATTTGATTTTCTTTATCATATTATATTATTGTTATAAACTTTATTAAACAAAGATACAGTTTTCGAGTTAGTTAAGAGCAACAATATTAGAACAATTTTTAACAGTAAGGTATTCAGGACTCCCAAACTGTTAAATACTATATTTTAGCAATCAGATAATATTTGCTAACAATACAAAACCAAAATTATGATATTATTATAAATACAAGTTAATTAAAAGCATTTTTACAAACATGAATAATTCATTAACACTTTAGTTTTCTGTTAAAACAAAAAAAGCGTCTCTACCATCTTAATCGGTAATTAACGTTTCGCGAAGGATGCGCACGCGCCGCGAGCACTTCTTTAATATAATTACACAGTTTACATTGCAGCTTTAAAGTTATTATATTAAAATTATCTAAAAATAAAAGAACAAACTCTCCAAGAAGAAAATAAGAGCAACATATTTTCTAATGTGGTAGTTTTTGCTGCTTCAACTAACAAGAATATAATAACAAATACGGTCAACAAGAATAATAAACTATCGGCAGGTGTCGTTAAATATGTCTCGGTTGTGGACAAAAACTTCCCGGCGACGTGGATCATAAAGCATCGCGGACAAAGTCGCGGCTGCAACAACCCTCGCAAATGTAATTGAAACCCGCTTACCTTAAAAAGCTTTCTCGAAATAACATAAAATGAATTCAGCTTTACGCGGAGAATAAAATTCTCAAATAAGACCGTAACAAGCACTTTAAATGTTAATATGCTGTTCTCGCAAACCACTTTCGAATTCAGTCCTAAAGGATCTCAAAGTGAGATAAGTTCTCGCTCATTTGTCACCGCTGCCGAGTGGATCTTGCATAAATTCTTCGCAGTACAGGCCAGCAGATAAGAGCATACGTGCACGAGTCTCGATACAGTCCAAGTGAAAACTATTTGCTGCATCATTGTCAATAGTTACAGCAAATATTTCATGGTTAAACGAGCACAAGAGATTGACATCTTGAACAAAGTTTGTCAATTTATCATTTAGCACTCCGGCACCACCGTCTATTTATTATCTGAGACAGCTTCTTTCGATGAATTGGATTTGATTGAAATTTTATAGCTGCGGCGAACACCTGATTCATATCTCGTTACGAGTTACTCAGAGAGCTTCTTGTATATATTTTTCTTTTTACTGTTTGCATTATAATCGTATAAGAGGTTGACGCTACAAAATACGGCGCACCGATAAACTCACTCTCATTTGTCACTCCATACGGCGAGAACGTCGTGTAAATTCCAGGCAGAGGTGAAGATAAACACCACTCTGACATTGTACTCTGAGAGACGACTTACAGGGTACGGAGCTTATTTTTCCACTTCGTCGTTTTGCAGACTTAAAATATAGTTTAAATGCTACAATTTATTTTCTTAAGCCACACAAATCGGCGGCTTGTCCGTGTATAAGATAATTTCGTAATGTTGTTTGTTTAGAATTTAAAATTTATTTTAGAATAATTTTCGTGCTTCCGTATTCAAATCGTTTGCGTTAGAGCGAAGCACAGTGGCCACTATTGAAGCATTCCGATCTCGGTCGAGATAAACTATGGAGGCGTAGAGTTTATGGTAATGATAGTCGAGAGCTCGAGACAACTGCATTTGCACGAACTTGGTTCAGAGTAAAGACACAAGTCTCACCAGATTGTTGTCTGCATTTTTCGTCACACATCAATATACTACGTTCTCACTATTATCTAGTTGCTCAATAGTTATATTTATATTGTTAGTATAATAACATTCCTTAATTATTCCTAAACTATAATTATGGGGATTGAATGTACACGCAAACCTATTAGTGTACTTACTAATACACACCTAATAACTATTGCTTTCTCTAACCTATTAATATCTCAATGTGTTAGCCCACTTATCCCATCATTAGTTGGTTTCCCTCAGCTAACCTCGTTACCATCGACAATTATATGAGCTGCAACAATGTTGACACCGTTTTCTTATGCAGTTCTCATATTTAAGTGCATCGTTTTTTTTAAATATTTACGTAGATACTATTAATTATATTGCATATTTATAATAATTATATGTAGGATATTTCACCAAGTCAGAAATTCAAAAATAAAACCTGGTCAGAAATTCAAGGCTTGTACTATGACTACCAAAAAGAACGATACCAAATATTATATACTAACACCGGTATTCATAAAAACTTATTGAGTGCCAACAACAACTTGTTATTATTTTAGTTAGTACCTTTTCTATAAGTAAGTCACCTATCTAATACTAGTAGATTTTGTATATAATAAAATGTTCTTTCGTACTTATTTGTATTCTGTGTTGGCTTTTATTTAAAACAATAAACGTTATTATTATTGGAGAACAATATATTTTGTCTCTTATTTTAGCAACAAAAATATATATGCGTGAAAGAGGCAAAACTTATTGTAACTAAAGTGTTCTTCAAGGACCCAATAAGTATTTTTTTAAGAATAAAGCTATAATATTATAAGAAAAGATTTTATTATATCATATATATTTTGTTTGTTCCTGAAATAATCTCTATTATCAACGACTAATGGGCTGTATTTTTACTTCGATTCTTTTAAATGGAACGCACGGCTTAACACCCTGACCTGATTGAGATAGAGTACAGAAAAATGAACATATATTGCTTTTCCATGAGTGGGAATCAAACCCACGACCCCCGGATACAACGCAAAGGCGCATCCACTAGACCATGGATGCAGTCAATTATATTATTAGAAAACAAATCAAAATACATTATTAGCCTTTTGTACAATAAATATAAATTGCCTCATCGTACAATTGACTCTATCACTGAGATATAACGTGCAATTTAAGTCCCGTTGTAAAAATGGGATCTCTAAACAACGCCTCTCAAAGTTGGCCCTTAAAACAGTAAATCTAATTTACTACAATTTGTTACATTGTAAGTTCAGAATGGGTATTCTGAACACTATCTAATTTAGACTTTTTTTCTATTTACAGGTCGAACGTATTCCAGTAACGAACAGTTATTCTGTCAAACAAGATCTCAAAATCCTTATGAAATATCAGTGGAAGTAGTTGCTGCTAAACCTATGGAGATATGGTGGCCCGGATGGGATAGCGATTCTACTCAAGTGGAAACCCCTTTGCTTCTGTCCTGTCCTCTCACCGAACCCCTGAGTGGTCCCGCTGTCGTCTCCGTGGTCAGAGAACCTTGTGATTACCCAAGCAACGCATTCTATTTAGAACCTACTCCAAAAACTTCACTGGAAAGAAACTTCACAATATGTGTAAAAGATATGAATTTTGATAAGGATATTTCAGTACAATTGGTCGAATGGATAGAGACTAACAAAATTTTGGGAGCTGAAAAAATAGATGTCTACATCGATAACATTTCCGATGAGGTTGCAAATGTATTAGAACACTACAGAAATGTTAATGGTTTCTTAAGGGTATTTCAAGTTCCTATAAATAGTGGAGTGCGTGCGCTGTGGCAGCGACGCCGAGACCATATAATAACATACAACGACTGCTTGTACAGAAACATACACGAATCAAAGTTTATTATACCTTTAGATATAGATGAAATATTAATTCCCAAATTGTCCAACAACTGGGTGCAACTAGTTTTACGACTTAAAGAACGGGGGTGGAATCCTTCTATAAACTCTGCTATTTTAGTTAGAAATGTATTTTTCTTTGATTTTATGCAGGGCATTACCAAGTACAAATATACTAATTTACGTTCTAATAATAGTAAAGTATTATATGTCAAAAGAGATGACGTTCGGCTTGGCGAAATTGATGAAATTGACTTAGTAGTAGATAATGAATTAGTAGAAAATAATTTAGTCGATAGTAGAAACAATGAAGTCATAGATTATAAGAATGACTTGGAGGAGCTGATGCGGCGTTACAGGAACCGGTGTGGATTTGATATGTCTGTGCCGAGACTGGCGCGACACCTGGTGCGATCAAACGTTATTAGTCCTTTTGGCCATTATAGTAAAAGCTTGATGCTGACTAAGAAAGTGTTGACGGCCTTCAACCATTACCCTTTGGCCAGTTTGGGAATGACAGGCTTTTCAGGATGGGCGGCGCCTTTTAACGAAGTCCAATTGAACCATTATAAGGTGAGTTGTCTAATTGATTACGCTGTTAGTATTCTATCAAGAGGAATATGAGTGGTATCCCATAATCCCACTTATATTGTAAACAATGCTTTTTACAAAGTGTTTTTTTTACAATTTGCCTTAGTTTAAGTATTTATAAAATATATGGATTAGTATTAAACATGTATGATATGTCCTACATATTCAAAAAAACAATAAGCTATTTCAAAACCGTCATATCATTATTTATTTATTTTTTTGTTTCGTTTGTTTAAAGTGAATAATTTAAACTAAACTTAAGAAATATGTGCTTAATTAGCTTTGTAAATTACAATAAAATTGTCACATTTATGAAATAAACCCTTGGCGTTTATACAAATCATTAGTTTTCCTCCATTTGTATTTTTCACAATAGAATGGAAATTTATTATCACAAATCCATACAATAGCCAAACAATTCATTTATTAAACTATATTTGTTATTTGTTATAGGAGACCTGCAACAGCACAGTTGTAAGTGAATGCTCCAGATACGGACGTCATGCGAGAATAGATTCCACGGCGCTGCGCTTACATAGAAAACTCACCCAAGCCCTGGCCCTCGGACCATGTACAAAACAAAAAAATATAAACACCTAAAACAGCAGTTTCATTCGTTTTATTTTGCTCCTCGAGGGACCTCTCATCACATGGGTATTAACATATGAGGCGTGACGCTGACGCGAATTGCTGTAAAAAGAGCTGTAATGGCCTCTGGCTGTTAAAATACGGATAGATTTTGCAGCGTGATAATGATACCTGAATTCTAGACATGGGTAATGCGCTGTCTTAACTGTCCATTTCCTACACTTGCACCTCTGCTTCACTTTTTTCTGTCTGTTGCAGTTTTTGCAGGTGCATTTTATATTTCGTGTCTTTGGTAATGAGGAAAGTAAAGTCAATTGGCTTTTTTATTTTAATATATTACAATCTACTTAACAAATGCCTTTTGGAAAAAGTTAAAATCATTTTAAATATACAGGATGGATTTTTCGAGTGTACCTTCATGGCTAAATCCTAAACTACAAGGAATATCGAAAAATGTTCAAAGGAGTCACGGGGCCGATTTTGATAAAAACTAAAACTGCATCATTAGATTTTTGAAAAAACAATTCTCCTAGCCGGGAATCAAACCTATAGATTTTCGAAAAAAAAAACATGCTGTATTATAGCACCAGCTGATAGTGTCGCTTTTAAAAACTAAAACTGCATCATTAGATTTTTGAAAAAAATACTCTCCTGGCCGGGAATCGAACCGGTTGATTTTGGAAAAAAAAACTCACCCGTTTAATATTACATTCTGGTAAGTAATATTAAACGGTAAACTAAAGGAAAGTGCTCATTTTTAATAAAAAAATATCATACTTTACCACCGTCTACTTTATCAACTATTCAAATTGTTTAAAATAATGCTCTTTAAAACCCATCCTCATTGAAAACAAGATCATATTTTTTTTAATAAACGTAAGTAAAATAAAATCATCTATGTATTGAAAAAAATAGCTATCATTTCGAACAATTTATTAGTTAGGGTTTCAAATTTTTTAACATATTATCTTAAAAATTATCCCTTTCCTTTAGTTTACCGTTTAATATTACTTACCAGAATTTGATACTTATAAGGGTCACTATCAACTGGTGAAATAATACAGCATGATTTTTTTTTCAAAATCAACAGATTCGATTCCCGGATAGGAGAATAAATTTTTCAAAAATCTAATGATACAGTTTTAGTTTTTATAAGCGACATTAACAGTTGGTGTTATAATACAGCATGACTTTTTTTTTAAATAAACCGGTTCGATTCCCGGCTAGAAGATTTTTTTAAAAAATCTAATGATACAGTTTCAGTTTTTATAAGCGACACTAACAGCTGGTGTAATAATACAGCATGACTTTTTTTTTTCAAAATCAACCGGTTTGATTCCCGGCTAGGAGAATATTTTTTTCCAAAATCTTATGATGCAGTTTTAGTTTTTATCAAAATCGGTCCCGAGACTCCTTTGAGCATTTTTCGATATTCCTTGTAGTTTAGGATTAGGCCTTGAAGGCACACTTGAAAAATTCACCCTGTATAGCAATTGGGCCACTGGACTTTTTGCAAAGATGCAAAAATTTATTTTTTATTTTAAATATGTAGGGCAATTTACACATATTGCTGTGGTCACAAACTAAACTTTAGGCTTGTACTATGTGAACCAGAAACAACGATATAATGCATATTATATTTTATAAACACCCACACCAAGACAAACTGTGCAGATAAACGTACCAATCTTTTTTTGCCATGGGTGGGCATAGAACCCACGACCGCCGGATTCCAAAAGCGTAACCACTAGTCTACAGAGGCGATTTATTAACAATCAGTTTCATAAAAAAATTGGAGGTAGATAAGGTCATGATTTTTTTGCCACAATTAAAAAATATTTCGAAATTAATAAATAATAATAATAAAATTGTCGGGGATAATTCCCACGGGGATAGGCAGAAACAAGGGAGCGCAACCTACAACGATCCTGGCATAACTCTCTCGCTTTCTTCACATCTACCACTCTCTTCTTACAAGCTCTACGGTTATGGGTACTACGGATCCCAGCTTTTTTGAGAATGTCCCCGATTTGGTCAAGGAACATTCTTCTGGGTCGTCCCCGCCTTATTCTTTCATTCACCTCTGATTCATAAATCTCATTCGTCAGTCTCTTTTCTTTCATCTTCTCAATTTGCCCAAACTACCGTAACATTCCTTTCTCAATCCTTGTCACTACATCGTCTTTCAAATCACACATTTCACGCACAACTGTATTCTTCACTCTATCCGCAATTGTTACTCCACAAGCACTCTTTAATGACCGCATTTCTACGGCATTAATCCTACTTTCATGCTTCTTCTGCCATACCCAGCATTCACTTCCATATATTAATGTAGGAACAAGCACCACTTTGTGAACAGCCATCCGAGACTTTTTAGACATAATTTGGCTGCTCATTTTGCTAACGCCACACACCCCTGTCTGACACCTCTACAGATGTCAAACCGTTCGGATAACGTTTCGTTAATTCGAATACATGCACTGGAATCCTTATAAAGAGATTTCAGTGCACGGATCATTTTGCTCCCCAATACAAACATCGACAGTTGCTTCCATAACTCTTCTCTACTCACACGATCATAAGCCTTCTCAAGGTCTAGAAAAGCGCAATACACTTTTTGGTGTTTGGCTAGCATCTTTTCACTGACGCATTTTAAAGAGAAGACTTGATCCATGCATCCCATATCTTTCCTAAATCCCGCTTGCACATCCCAAATTTTCTTATCAGTTTCATTCATCACTCTTTCAATCAAAGCCTTTGCATACAACTTGCCAACAATAAATTTCGAAATTAAGTAAAGCTATATACAAACAAATAGAAGAAAAACGGTATATCTATTAACTTTATTTCTCAAATGGTTACCGAGATATATAAATTGTTTTCGTCAATCAAGCTAACCCCCTTATCCCCATTTTGGTTCTATTGTACGAAACCCTCCAAGTGCACAAACAGCGTTTAAATTTTTTTTTTTTTTGGTAAATAGCTCACACAACTTATTCATTTTTCTCCTTTTTTATACTTTTTCTATCATGTCACTTGAAGAAAACTGACCAGTGGTAAGGAGGCATGTATACAAACAAACAGACATATATTATTATTGCTGATTTTATTTTATTTTTTAAATTATACATTATAAAGCATGTTTTTTTTTTTATATAAAAGAGCACTTAGCTTAGTATTTGAGTAAGTATTCACTCAAATACTCTACGTGCTCTTTTTTATGAATAAATATCCATTTTAATGTATAATTTTATTTAAAAAATAAAAGCTATAAAAAAGATAATAAATTTCAACCTTAGCAAAAAGCACACTATATTACCTATAAACATAGTTACCTACTAACATGTATGATGGGAAACGTCTATAGGTATTATAGGTCGTATAGACTTTAGGTACTCACCGAGACGAATTGAAACAAAAACAAAACACGCTGGAGTCTGCGTTGATTGCAGCCCAAAGCATTGGGGTCACCTTCCTAGACCGTCATCAATGGAATAATGAGTGAAACTTACTTTTAATGATAATAATGAAAAATTTAATAGTATAAATTTATATAATTTATAGTGTACTTTATTAGTAAAATTATAGTGGATATTTGGTGCGTAGAAATAGTCTATTAGGGTGGTCGCATTTGCAGGGCAGATAATGATTGACAAGTCAATGGAATCAGCTAACCACCTAGTCTTATACTAGTTGATTATGTAGTGTGTATTTGGTTTGCTTGCTATTTATTTTTATGTGGGAGGAGTGCTGGCCTAACCAAGTGCACAATTAAACCTTATACTCAATATAGGTTTTTTTTTGACTCTTCATAAATACCTGTAAAATATTTATTTAATGTAAACCTTAAATACACATTTTTGGATTTAATGACTTTTGTCTCTACATTTGTAGTTTTGTTATGCGTTTTGAACAAACTGACAAATTATTGACAATGGCATGATTTTAGTATAAATTTATAGATCACAACACAACAAATTTCAATGTGTGATATTTAGTTAGATTTTTAGTTTATTGTTGTGTGTATGTTGATTGTTTATAGGATTTAGTTATTTTGACAGGCTAACATTTCTGTTATAAGAAACACAATATGGCAGCTGATTAGACTAACTGCAACGGAAATAAAGTAAACCGTCTCTAGTGAATTTTACTACCTAGTTAACTATACTACAGCGCTAACTTCTCACCATTATTTTTAAATATTATTCTTTCTCTATACTATTTAATAACTCATTAACCACCAACTAAGATTTTAAAAATAATATCTTTCGATTCTGTATTTAGATTTTGGTCAAATAAATGCTAAATTTAATCCATTGGGTGGATTTTGCGTGATGCGCTACGACTAACAAAGAAAGAAACCCGCAAAACAGAAAAAAAATAAAAATATTACCTTCTATTATACTTGGTGACTTTGAAAGGATGTACTTTGGTCTAATATGAGGTTCTGCTGATCAAATGGAACAACTTTTTCCATGGAACCATGTGTCGCAAATGAAAAAAAATTGCCTTCTCCATACAAACTGGTAATGTTAAATGACCAATTTGTATGGGGAAACCAAAAAAATTCATTTGCGACACATGGTTCCATGGGAAAAGTTGTTCGATTTGATCAGCAGAATCTCATATTATCCCAAAGTACATCCTTTCAAATTCACCCTGTATATATTTTGCTTAAAATCTTTAATGTACAGACTCGGAGGGCATATAATTTTATTATATGTTTAGATTTAACATTGAGGAACAAAAAATATTTTGACAGTCTAGTTCGGAAAGATACATGTCTCGATTGTGGCATTAAAATAACAAGTAGTCAAGAGGAGCGTGAGAGGGACACGCCTTTGGTATAGTTTCAATTTCTTCCGCTTTATTAAATGCACTTCAATAATTCTATAACGCAATGTGTACTTTATTATATTAAGATTTTTTTGTGATGAAAAGAAGCAATGTATTTTTTTTTTATTTAAGCACAGCATGACTTTGTTCATTTTTATTTTTAATGTTGAATGGCCGAACTTAACTTTTAGTTTATGGTTCCATACTTTTTAAAAGAAAAAATATATAAAAATACATAAAATATAATATGTAACTCAATTTACACATATTGTTATGGTCACCAACTAAGCTCTAGGCTTGTACTATGTGTACCAGAAACAACGATATATTTTATAAACACCCAGACCATTAGTTTTTTTTTATTTTGCCATGGGTGGGAATGGAACCCACGACATCCGGATACAACTCTAAAGGCGCAACCACTAGTCTACGGGGGCGGTCACAATACAAAAGCAACCCTAAAATTAATTTAATAATACTCTATTATTTTTATTATTATAGGTTTTGAGTTAACCGTATTATCCGATAGAGAGATAAAATAATTCATAGCCTAAAATCCTAAACCAGAGCTAGGGTTAAAACCTATTTAATAGGCTTTAGTTGCCTCTATAAATGTACCTAGTTTAGTTTATTACCTTCTAATTTTATGAATATAATTTATTGACGATGTTTTTAAACACTCTAATTAAAAATAACGGCATGAGAAGGTAGGCAAAATGGCCAATCAAATGATATAGCTTGTGAGATAAAATTAGACATCGAATTTCCATTATACGTACATTTTATTATTATAATTTATGGCCAATTTCAAATAACTATGAAATCGTTTAATAGGTATTAGATTTTATTATTTCAACTATGTTCCTATTAAAATAATCCTTATGAGGCATTAGATATCGTTTTATTACTCTTTAGCTATTGCAACTTCGTTTGACTCAAATTTTGAATTTAATACATAGTGGTTGTACACGAATTGATTATATTTATGTCTTGATTGTTCTAAGAGAACTTTGTAGACCATATATCTCGCAACACGCCCTGTGTGCAAAATTTCATGCAAATCGGTTCAACCGTTTTGGTGTTATTACGCAATAAACAACTTTACTTTCACATTTTTTTTATTTTTTTTTTTTTATTGGAGCACGACATGTGACTTTGTATCTACCTGATGGTAAGAAGACCTACAAAATCCATAAATGTGGTCGATCAATACATTGTTGTTTAACAATATTGATTGCTCCCACTATGGGGGCTAAATGATGCAGTTATGGGCAGCGACAAAGTGAGTATAGATTAATAAATTGTTTATATATCTCCCGTGGTCCCTTTCGGGTAGGCACTACGTACTAGGCAGGAGTGCTACTGGTTTTTGTCTCTAGATAAACAATTGCCGTATCAATTAGCCGGTATAGTAGGAGCGATCAATGCTGTTAAAGAACAATGTATTAATCGACCCCATTCATGGACTAGGTAAGTCTGCTTACCATCATGTTTACAAGTCATATGCCGTGCTCCAATAAGAATAAGAATAAAAAAAAATATAACCTCGTCCACAGAATCATACATATGCCGTTTTCGTAGGATCGCTCGATTGGCAGTGGATATGGTTCTTTACTTAATATAACCTGGATATGGTCCCTTCAGTGGGACCGGGCGGGCGGCTTGCAGATTTTTTTTTTTAATATATGTTATTTAATAAAATGTAAATTATTTACATTCGGCAGCTATACTATAGGTAGGTATATACAGAACTATACCTTTTTTTTTATTCCATTTTTTTTTATTTTTTTATTATTGAATTTTCTTATGAAAATAGTATATACTAATAATGTAGGTAACATTAAAAAAAATATCCTAAAACAAAAAAAATAAACTCTATATAAAAAAAACTACAAAAAAACTTTACTATAGGTATAAATAATAATAACATATACATACCTACATATTTTTTTATCTATAATACTAAGATAATTTATTAAAAATTGTTTGAATAAATAAGCGATAAAACTAGGCAATTCTCCCAGCATGTATAGAAACAATGACTTAGGCGTTATTTTGAAAGTGTTTAATTTTATATAACTAGTTTTACGTACAAAAATCACATTCCATTCACATAATATAATGGCAAATGCCTTATTATTATATCTATATACATGGTGACTTTGGAAGGCTAATCGAGGCTCTACTGATCAAATAACTTTGTGTCGCAAATGAAAAAAAACTACCGTCTCCATATAATTTGGTTATTTTAACTCTTTACTTCTGCCTATTTTAGACTATGCTGATGTCTGTTATCCCGACCTCACTGAAAAGCCTTTAAAACATGCGCATACGTTACTTTTTTGGCCTGTAAAAGTATGATCACATTTCGGGGTATAGAAAACAGCTGAAATGGCTCAATATCCGCTCTCGCAGATCACTACATCTCCTTTCCCTGTTATATAATATTCTTAAAAATCCTAACTCTCCCTCTATCTCAAATCCCGCTTTCAATTTCTATGCGACACTCATGATTGCGAACTCCGTTCTGCTGATAACCTATTAAATATTCCGTTACATGCCTCTACCAAATATTCTGACTCATTTACGGTGTCAGTTGCTCGCCAGTGGAACTTGCTCCCCCTGAACATCAGACAGTCCATCAGACTCCGTCTCTCGCTATTTCCAAGAAATTACTCATTTCTCACTATCATAAGTTAGGTTAGGTTTAAACATATATTTATGTATTTATTTTTGCTGTATTATTTATGTAGTTGTATCTATGCAGTTTATGTATTTTGATTTCTCTTTACACTAATATGTGCACCCTATATTACAATTTTCACTCTCCTAAAGGTTAGCTGGTAGATAATGTCTAAGGCATTAAGCTCGCCTTTGTACAAACCTTCTAAGTGCAAAAAAGATTTTTTTTTATTTTTTTATTAAAATTACTAGTTTGTACGGAGAAACCATTGACGTAATATATCTATGGGAGAAACAATATATTTTTCATTTGCCACTCAAAGTACCCTGGGATATATTTTTTTATTAGATCAGTAGAGCCTCGTATTAGCCCAAAGTCACCGTTTCTATTTATTAGCGGCATGTAGCATTGTATCTACCTAAAGGTAACCAGACCTACAAAGTCCGTGAATGGGATTGATCAATAGGTACATCTCCAACAATGCCGGAACCTATTGTACCCGTTAAAATAGGTTTTGCTAAAAAAAGAGTCGAAACCTTCTATATCTAAAGGAATATTTAAGGACTCAATAAGTTTTTATGAATGCCGGTGGTAAGCTATTTTAAGAAAATATAATTTCAGTATTATCTAAACTTTTTAAATTCCCAATATAAGTGCGAAACCGCGGCCAAAAGATAGTTCTCTCTATATTTATAAATAAATAATAAAAGATCTTTCACACAAACCACAGACTTGAATCAAATAAAACAAAAAGTATCTGTTCATGATCTAGTACACTTTACGAAGCCTTTATATTGTTACAATGGCAAAACCTTTGATTCACGGCGGCCGAGGCTTCGCAGTGAGCTTTGAATGGCTTCAATTACTATACTGCTTTCTTATTGAATTGCATTACTATTCTAAGTATTCTTATCCATTCAGCTGTTCCTGTTTTAAATTATATAATGATTTTCTATGATTCTATGGAAAATAAATACTATTAAATAGGTACTTACTATTGTTTTGGAGGACATTATACTATTGTTTTAGAGGGTACTATTTTTTTTACTTCCTCTTTTTATAAAGCTACATTTAGCAGTAGATAACTTTTTTCTTTCTCTATTATTTAAAAGCTTAATCCCATTTGGATATTTATACGATCTATGATTCGATAAAAAAATAACTATTAAATAGGTAGAAACTATTGATTTGGAGGGCATTAATCATGAACTCGTTTTCGTGAATTTTTTTTACTAACTTTTTTTATAGTTACATTTAGCTTTAAAGTTACATTTAGCAGTAGATAACTTTTTTCTCTCTATTATTTCCTTTAGGCTTAATTCCATTTGACATTCCAGCATTATTTACGATTTGCATAGAATAATAATATGTAGGAATTTTTTTACACATATTTCTCTGGTCACAAACTAAGCAAAGCTTGTACTATGTGTACCAGAAACAACGATATTAATACATATTATATTTTATAAACACCCAGACCATGGCAAACCGTACATAAAACGTACTAATATGTTTTGCCATGGGTGATGGAACCCACGACCTCCGGATACCTATAACGCAAAAGACCAACGCCTAACTAGTTTACGAAGGCTGTCAATATATACCTTAACCAATTGAATATTCTGATCTTATTTACTACCAATACAAGAAAATAATTATTGGTACTTCTATTATCTGCAGTTAAAATATATTTTGTTCAATTTATCAATAAATTAAAATATATCGCTCTCAATCCTAAAGAATTTTTTTAACATTTTTTTTTTTTTAATCCATCAAGTGTGCTTTTTTGGTTCCCGAGATCCGTTTAAACGGCCCAGCGGAGGGATTAACCCATCCTCATTTCGCCGATGGTATTTTGAAAGCAACACCTAGCAAGTGGCGACCTTGTTACGGTGTTTATGAGGGTATAGCGTCGTTGTATAAAACGGTCACCCATCCCAGGACAGGACTTACATTTTTTTATGTGTCAAACAGTCATATACAAATAGAGCAATCATAAAATGAATCTGTTGAATATATTTTTTTAATTTATTTGTATTTGTATTTTCTATTTGTGTTTAATCAAATATGATTTGCAATAATTTGCAAGTAAAAAAATATGACATTTTTTTTACTTTGATTATTACGTTTTAATTATTATTCTATTTAAAATGCATTTTTTAAATTATTTTATTTTGTGTAAAACTATTTCAGTTTTTTATTACTAAAATTATCTCTTAGGGCTTTAGACTACTTAAGATATTTTTATTAACTGTTATAAATATTGAATGTGTTGATTAAAGGCCGTTGTACAACCGATGCAATATTCTCCTAAAAACCGGTCAACCCATAGACTAATAATAATAAATACCATCACGGGTGCCTATTTGGCTCCCGAGACCGTTTAAACGGCCTCAGGGTACCACAAAAAGAACCCACAGACTAAAACCATAATTAATTAATTTCCTTTCTCCTAAAATAGTTATTTATTTATTTTCAAAAAAAGTAATAGTCAAATAACAGTATCGATCAATTTATCAGTCTATTGAAAAATCGCCCCCTATCGGCCCTAAAAGAAAGATAGCATCGGCTTGTTTATTGTACATTGTGTTCGGATTCCAGATCTCAGATAAGAGCCATCGATGCTCACTCCCGGTTATCAATTACGCTGCCTACTGTACTACATGCCCAATGGGAACGCTTTATTTCTTTTAAAAGTATTTTAACTGCATTGTACCTGTTTGTTACTTAGTTAACTTGCAAATGGTAGTTTTTTTTGTGTTTAATTTATTTATTTACATAAATAATATGTATCAATTCAAAATGTTGCAAAAACGGGGAATATTTATTCTTTTGAGAGCTCCCGTGTACTGCGTAAATAGTTAAAGTTACACAGACGAAGTTGCGCAGGTAAGCTAGTACATTTACTATACAAGAATAATATACTTCGATAGTCTCTTGGACTATAATATAGTCCAAGAGTCCAAAAACGGACAAAATTTATTCTTTTGAGAGCTCCCGTTGTGTGTGCTGCGTAAATAGTTAAAGTTACGCAGACGAAGTTGCGCGGGTCAGCTAGTACTATACAAGAATAATATACTACGATGGACTCTTGGACTATATTATAATCCAAGAGCCCATCGTAAAAATCCACTACGATCGACCATGAGAGTAAAAAGTTTTTCAACTGTTAGTACTCACAATATCCATCCATAATATAATTTAGTGCCTAAACTAAATATGTTCCAAATATAGATAATTCCTTACCACGGTATTTTTTTTTTGGGACATACGTAAGTATACCAATAAAGTAACAGCTTAAATTAAACTTAAAATTTATAATAAAAAGAACTGGTTTCGCTGTTAAACAAAGATTTTTTTAATTTTCGACAATGATTTTAACAAGTAGAAAAACATAAGTTTAATTTTATTTAATTCAATTTGATCGAATTAATTGTTTATGAACGCAACATTCGATAGCGATCATTTGGTTAACTTTCAATAGGCTACCTTTGATAAGGAATCGAAGCCGGGGCCGGTAGTCATGAAGCCGCATTGTCCAATCAGCTGATACTATCTGAGTAGTTTATTGGCCACCATTGTGTGGTTCCGAGATAAGCGATGCCTGTGATTATCTCATAACAATTACGATACTTGCATATTAAAATATTTTTTCTGTAGGTACAGTGGGAGTTTGATACCTATTCTTTATCTAAATTAAATGTTAATACGGATAGAGTGGTTACTAATTAATAAAGTACCATCATTGCATATTAAAATATTTTTTCTGTAGGTACAGTGGGAGTTTGATACCTATTCTTTATCTAAATTAAATGTTAATACGGATAGAGTGGTTACTAATTAATAAAGTACCATCATTGCATATTAAAATATTTTTTCTGTAGGTATAGTGGGAGTTTGATACCTATTCTTTATCTAAATTAAATGTTAATACGGATAGAGTGGTTACTAATTAATAAAGTACCATCAGGGCTTTATTAATTTTGCATTGCTTTATGGGTACTCAAGACGGACTTATGTCCGATTTCACCAACAATCCCTAACTCAAAAGGAGCCCCTAAATAAGAATTTTGACATATTTGCTATGAAACAACTGTCATTAAACTATTCCCTTATATTGTCCCTTAACTTAGTTAGGGGCTCCCTTAGAGTTGGTGAAATCTGGCATTAGGCTAAGTAAACCAGCTGTCATTCGACATTCAAAATAAAACTAGTACATTCGACGCCTATTTTAACTTTAACTGACTAACAACTGGAGCGTGGGCTACCCAGCGATGTAGTTTTCGTCCCACCTCGTCGTAGCCGTTGGTATTCTGAGTATAAACCGAACTGGTAGCCAGCTCATCGCGGTGTTTCTATAAATAGTTACACAAGTTGGTATAGTAAAACTGGGACAGCTTAACGTGTTCTCCGAGGCACTAAGTGGTATTGTCAAACATATTATCGCGTTATAATAATAATATGTAGGACAATTTACACATATTGCTATACACAAAGCCAGTCACAAACTAAGCTCTAGGCTTGTAGTATGTGTACCAGAAGCAACGATATAATACATATTATATTTTATAAACACCCAGGCTATGACAAACTGTACAGAAAAACGTACAAATATTTTTTTGTCATGGATGGGAATTAAACCTACGACCTCCGGTTACAACGCCACAGGCGCAACCACTAGTCTACGGAGGCTGTCATGTTTATAATGTCAATTATGTCTTGTATTGCAGATAACGACTGAAATTTCAATGGAATCAGGTAACCGCCTAGTCTTAAACTAGGTGGTTAGCTAATTACAGATTTATTACTACACTAGTTGGTCATAACCACGGAGTCATAACGCATGCTACATATAGCATGGGTTCGGTTAGAATTATTTTCATATGAAAAATAACTACTTTTAGCTATAAATAGCAGCCGAACCAAACGCACTCACCTTTTTTTTAATAAAATTTATTTTTTGACTAATCAATGAATTTGAATTTTGATTTTCTTAATTTCAGTTAATGTTTTAAAAAAAATGTTATCCTTCCTACATCAAAAGCGTGATGGGAGGTATGTTAATTTGATAAGTGCTTTGTCTTTTAAAATCGAAATATAAACAAAAGTTAAAATAAAGTAATAAAATATTAACGTCTATGCCTTTTGTATTAAAGTTGAATATACGTTGAACACTGAAGAAACTCCTCGTCTAACAAATTGTTTACCTCTATGGCAAAGCTTATGTATTTTTCTAATAAGGAATATTTACGTCCCCTATGTTGTTCCAAGGGCCATAGCGTTACCCAATTTACATGCAGCGGTTGGTACTAATTGGTAAAGTAAACAGAACTCCTTTGGATGGACCTGACCATGGAGGTTAGGACCATATAACTTAATAACAGCAGCCAAGTACGATTTCTAATAAAACTAATGTCTTTATAAATAAAACATTGATGTATAGTTTAAGTATAAACACACAATTTTTTGCCAAAATTTCTGAATTATTCCGTGTTCACCTGCAAAGTTTTCCCGAAACATGTACTTTCCGTTTTCACCTTAAAAGTATTCCTTATTCACCCTATTTAATAATAATTGAAATTTAATGTCATTTATGGGTCGTACTTGGCCATTTATTTTACCACATTACAAATTTAGTACAGTGGAAGAGAAAAGTTTTATTTAAATATGAAAACATGTTTCAAAACAAAAAGTTTTATTTAAATATGCGTGTATGTATGTATGTGTGTGTAATAAAAATATCTTAAATGGCAAAAATATATTCAAATAATACTATTTAGAAGTTCTTAAAATCGTGAATAAAATAAGACTTAGGTACTTTCAATTCTGGACATTTACCTTATTTCCAAATATTTATTAAGGTATACTAAGGTGGTATGTCTAATTTAACGCATTCAGACTCGTTTGTTTTCTCATAGAGAAATTTCATCGAAAAAAATATATCAGTACTTCACGATCCTAAATAAAAATAAATAAAGTTATATCTTTCAAAAGCATACGGTCAGTAGCTTCTAATACGCAGTTGATGTGAAGATAAGAACATTTAATGATTATTTTGTAAATTTTTGGCTACAAAGTGTAAATATATATGGAAAGTGGACAGTATTTAAAAAAAAGTTTTAAAACTACTAATAATGTAGAAGGTTGGCATAACAAGTTAAAATGATTGGATGCAGCAGACCAAACCATCTAAAACTTTTGTTTATATTAAATAAAGATTTAACAGCGTATATTGTTAAAACTAAGAAACTTCAAATGGACGCTCCTATTGCAGCACGCAAGTCAAATATAAATAAAAAGTAAAATGAAAATTAAAGACTATATAAATGGAAAGATTGTATTAGGACATTGTTTGGAAATAATCAACCCATTTTAGATAATATTATTTTTTATTTATATCTGATTAGATTTTGACTTAATATATTTTATTACTGATAAATAAAGACTATTATTATTAAATGTAGATTTTTTAAAAGACTATTATTATTAAATGTAGATTTTTTATTTGGCTAGTGTTGCCCAAAGCAAGACCAAGTCTAAGCCTTGATTTACAATGCTTTAAATGTGTGAAACTGGTGTTATTTCTTCGCTTTGATAGAGTTTAGAACTAACACCATGTAAAATGCTGTTTATAAGGTTGTTATTAGACTCAGTAAGTAAAAAATCAGACCAAGACCGCAAGACAAACATTGGGCAACTTCTTTTGACAATGACTGTACATTGGAATTCGGGTGAAAACGGAATATACTATTTTGAGCGGGTGAATAAGAAATTACTGGTAGGTATATTAGGTTCACCCGGGTGTATATGTATCATCACGGGTGCCTTACGGCGCCCGAGACCGCCTACACGGCCCCAGGGTACCCAGCGGAGGGGTTTTAATCCCACCTCGTCGTAGCCGATAGTATGAGTCTACACCGAACAAGTGGCTAGCTCGTCGCGATGTTTTGAATAGACTCAATAACCCATCTTTTCGAAATAAACAGATTCTACTTCAGTGACTCGATAAATAATAATTCACAATTTCTACATTAACGCGGTTTCATTTCCAGTTTAACCGATTTTTTAATCAAACCTTTCCCATACAAACACGGCCACCCGGG
The DNA here is from genome assembly GCA_947458855.1 of Monopis laevigella. NCBI lineage: Eukaryota > Metazoa > Arthropoda > Insecta > Lepidoptera > Tineidae > Monopis > Monopis laevigella. The sequence continues at coordinate 22,835,385 of OX381580.1, read as the reverse complement.
TGAATGCGGAATAATTCAAATTTCTAAAGATATTTAAAAAAAAAGTACGATACAATTCAGAGATCTTTTATTTTCAGTAATTAAATATTTATTTATTTTTTAATAATTTTATTTCTAACTACTATTTGAAATATAACTTTGTAAGTCAACAAATGAAATGGGTCCATTATCTTAAAGTATGAAACCTTAAAAGTCATTCGCTTCCCTTCACAAAACAAACTAAATAAACAACTATTAAAACAACAGAATTCACGGTCAGTTAGTTGAATAAGTGGGCGCAGAAATAGCTGAGATTCGTTGGGCATTTATATGCGGCGCGGATTGCAGAACATAAGTGAGTGACATGCTGAGGTTTGGCTGATGACAGCCCAGCCGCCATACGAGGCTGTCCACAGAACCCTGGACGCTAATGTGCCACAGACATTTACTAATTCGATCTGCCAGAAAGCTTCACAAGATTAACCACAGATCAGAATCGTATTATAGATATGCTAACTGTATCATATGAACTAGAAATCACACATGTCTTTGTTTCACTAACGCCACGAGTACAAGTACTCAATTCGCAGACAATTACTTTGAATTATAAACCAAAGCTAAATATACGTTGGATTTTTTCTTTAGGAGCTCGCGGTATGTTACCTTACATGCTTTCCACCAGGTGGAAAGCCGTATACAGGTTCAAGAATAAATACAACCAGTGCAAGAGATGTACGTCAAATCTTTTAGTGTTGGTTTTTACATCAGCCACAATTTTCCCATGCATTTCTATATGGGTATTACGTGAGGATTTGTAATTACGCGCAAGACGCTAAGCTAAACTTTAATCGATATGATACAATTCTGACGTAATGCAAATTTGGTGACATTGATAATTGACAGACAACTACGTAGTTAAAGTTTAGCTTAACGTTGTGCGGGGTAATAGTCCTATTGTTCGTGAAGTGCAATTCTTGTCAATATGCATATCGGATCGATGTATTCGAATGAGTGAGTTTTCTATGGACATCCGTCGATCTCATTCTGATATATCGAACTGACACGCGAGTCGAAAGTGTCAGAATTAGGGCCTGTAACAGAAAAGGGAAAGAGAAATCAAATCAAATTGTTCTTCAGAGTACTGTCCATAAGTGTATATGGTAATGGCGGTAGGTAAGTAACCTACTAATATTTATTGAGCATTAACTTACATGCAAAAAAAGCTCACCGTCACACAAAGAGCGATGGAGCGCGCTATGCTCGGCGTTTCCTTGCGGGATCGTATTCGAAACGATGAAAAGGACCAAAGTAACCGACATAGCCTCCAGAATCGCCAAACTTAAGTGGCAGTGGCAGGCCTCCCACAAGATAGACCGACGACCTGAAAAAGGTCGCGGGAAGCCGATGGATACAGGCAGCGCAGAACCGGTCGTTGTGGCGATCCTTGGGGGAGGCCTATGTCCAGCAGTGGACGCGCGAAAGGCTGGCATGAGGATGATGATGATGAACTTACATGCGACGAGATTGTTGTTGAGCTAAATACTCTGAAGTCTTCAGTGCTATAGGTAGTCGACTGAATCCTAGACGCTAATGTCCCAGGGACATTCATTTCCTAATTCGATCTGGCAGAATACAATCACAAGATTACCCACAGACTAGAGTTGACCAGGTAGTATCTTTTCAACTATAAATAATGCGTGCTTGTTTTCGCTGTCGCAGCCTATAAGCTTTGAATTTATATATATATATATATATATATATATATACTGGATGTTTTTTGTCAAAAAAACATATTGTGTTCTATGATGAAAATAATGAAACACGTGTTTTTTCCTTTTAGTGTCGCCTATACAAAAACATAAAGATAAATAACTTAAAGTACAAAAAAGATCTACAAATCACGTTAATTTTCATACTAAACTCACGAATTAAAGCCTAATTGTGTTTTACTTGTTAGATACGAAGACTTATTATGTATTTGTCAGTAATTTTAAGACCTTTGTTCATATAGGCCCCATATAAAAAGCGGCCCCAGCCTAATGGTTAAGTTACTGCGCAACTGAGAGCAAGGTTAAGCAGATGACAACAAGACCGGCCTAGGATGGGTGACCGCTTTATACAACGAGGCTATTTCATCATAAACACCGCAACAAGCTCGCCACTTGTTAGGTGTTGCCTCCGAATACCATCGGTGAAATGAGGATAGGTTAATCCCTCCGCTGGGACCCTGAGGCCGTTTAAACGGTTCTCGGGAACCAAATTGGCACCCGTGATGGTATTTTTTTTTTGTTCATATAATAATTTATATTTGGAGTTTTTTTTTTGAAAAAAAACTACTATCCTTTTTTTTAAACTGCATTTTAAAAAAAAATGTAGGTATACCTTTTTTATTTTAAAAATGGGTTCTAAAAGTAATACTGGAGGTATAAAATATTATCATTGTTAAAAAAATACCCAGTATATACAAAAAAGTATCTAAATATTAATACATTATTACGATTAGGTTTTGTATACTTACTTATAACAGGAACTTTATGTAATAAGTGGGGTATGCAAAACCTAATCATCGGGTACCACGTTCTATATACAAAATAAAAACATCGTATAGTATCTATAATAATTAAAGTACTATGATTATGTCTTTAAATAATAATCATATGTTATAAATGCTGTCTCATTAAGAACTTGAATTTTAAAAATTAAAAAAAATATATATTTAATATTTTATTAACATTTATTTCTACATATCTATGGAGGTTGTGCTAACATTTACATATGAAACAAAATATCGGTTAAATGGCCATCGTTGCTCTGTTGGCATGCACTCTTTTGACACCTTTTTTGAAAATGGTGAAGTGTTTATTCAAAATGTGTTTATAAATTATAATATGTATTATATTGTTGTTTCTGGTATACAAGCCTAAAGCTAAAAAAAAAAAAAAAAAAAATATCTATCTATATACGTATTGCATTCAATTCTGAGTAGAACGATGTAATCGTTTCACAGTCGCTTTTAAATCGCTCTCTACACCACCACAATCTTAATTTTATTATATTACCGAAGTAGCATTCCCCGAGTCCGCAATACTTTGGATAACAAGCCCGTATACGAACAAACATTTTTGCATGCCCCCGCTAATCCCATACCCGAAGATATTAATTGGAATTATTACCTCAATATAACCATAAAGCAGCCTACAAACGCAAAAAGTATTTGTAGGCATCCACTCATTAAAATATTAAAGATTTTATATGGTGATAAACATTAATGGATTTTATTAAAGTTTATGGCAGCCTAAGAAGTAAAATTATTTTATGTGATGGTATTAGAAAAAAAAATGTATTTTTTATTAACGACAAACTGAAAGTAAAGGATTATTAGTGTGGCTGCAAAATAAATTAATAACTACTTTAAACATTATACCTGTACATCTGTGTAAAAATAATAAAAAATATGTAAATATTTTTTTTTAACTTGGAAGGCAAAAATGTATTTAAATACTTTATGATAAGACCTAATTTTACAAAAAAAAACTGATTGTTATAATTGGTACCATTGTATTAATACTTTTTTTTTCATTGGTGCACGGCATGTGACTTTGTATCTACCTGGTAGTGAGCCGACCTATAAAGTCCATGAATGTGGGTCAATCAATAATTGTAACTTAAATAACATTAATCGCTCCCACTATGCCAGCTAAATAATGCGATTACGAAATGGGCGGCGACAAAGAAGAATTGCATTATGAGTATAATTTAATATAGGTACTCTGTTTTATCGTCAGTTCAACCACCCGATTCGTAACCGCACCCTGAAAGGAGACTACCACCTCAACCAGAAATCGATGCAGTAATCTCCTGAAAGCCGGTGAACCCACAGACTAAAACCGAAACAAAAACGAGACCGGTCGGTCGGCCTAACGAAGTTGTAGAGACCTTCCTCCCACCTAAATATAAAAATATTAAATCAATATAAATGGCAATTCCTCAAAATACCATCACCCTTATAAACGCCTTATAAATACACTTTATGAAACACTCAGAAGTGAATGCAATAAGTATATTTTCAGCTATATTGCCGTATGTTATTATGTCGTATTCTACACAGCAATCAAAGCCACTTTCAAATTGTTATGGTTGTTAATGAACACAGTAACAAGACCGGTGAGGTTGTATGTCTGGAGGAGCAATCACATAGATCACTTAAAAAAAAAACGTTTTCGGTGGTGCTTCTTTTCGCTTGGTGTTTGAATTATTGTTTTAGAAAAAGAAAAAAACTTTAAAAAAACAATTTCAGGCAATAAACAAAAGGAAAGAATTCAGGAAATGAATGAGTGTCGGAATTTTAAAATGAAATTATGCCGTTTAGTAAGGAAGTTGTTGCTCCTAGGCACCACCACAAATAACATATGGTCATGTGGGTCAAGTGTAGTATCTCGACAACCGCTTATTATTAAGAGACAGCGTCCCCCCTCTTCAGTACCCCGCACGATATTCATACAAGGTCCTCGTTCATCGGCGACCATTTCCGCCCTATTTAGTTTTTGCAGGCAAGTACTAAATTTCTTAATTTCTTTCGATATTTTACCCTATTTACAGTGTAAACTTTTGTAGTTCTTTATGCTTTTATTTGCATGATTCAAATAACGTAAGATGCGTTTCTTTGTACACATACACGCACAGGCATAATGTATCTGGACTATTCTAGACCCAATACGATAATAATATATTATGGTATTGGGTCCTAAAATCGAATTAGTTTACGTTTCCATACACCTTGAGTCAATTGTCCAAAAACTGGTACTTCTCTGTTAAGTTTATCTCGATCTCAAGGCCCACTCACAATCTTGGCAAATTTATCTTAATGGCATCATGAGGGTAATGCTGTTTTATGTCAGCCATTGAAGACAAAGAAACATTATATGACAATGTATTGTGTCTGTCTGTACTGCATCAAAGCTATAGAATTACTAACGACATTAATAATAATATGCTAAAGGCCGTAACAAATGTACAAAGAGCCGATGAATTTGGTGTCGGTGGAGATATAGGTATGCACATGCATACCTTGCAACTTTGTGTGCATATTACTTATTATAGAAGATATAAAAAAACTTTATTCAAGAAAAAAATAATTAAATTTAACAATAATAAAATAAAATAAACCTAAATAATAATAATGATATAGAAATCTATACTATCTATACTAATATTATAAAGAGGAAAGATTTGTATTTTTGTATGTTTGTAATGAATAAACTCAAAAACTACTGGACCGATTGCAATAATTTTTTCACCATTAGAAAGCTGCATTATTCAGAAGTAACATAGGCTATATAATATCACGCTAGGTCCTATAGTATTAATACTACTACAATTAATATTAATACTCGACATAAAGCGAGATGTCCCAATATATTCTCTCTTCAGACTTACACCAACAACACATCTTTCTACAACCCATTGGTAAGAATGTGTCGTACATATAATAACATCGTCAGGTGGCGGGATGTGCAGATTGACGTATTTGATGGTAATTTTATTCGCTACAAAAGATCTGTTACGCCAGAGATCCTCAACCGTTTATGATCCTATCTATGGAGTAATATCCTAAGTATATACTTGCCGAAAACACACTGTCCTCATTATTTCTGGTGGTAGCTAGCCTGTTGTATCTTGCATAGTTTTGTTATAGTTTTTCATTCTTGTGTGTTATAATTGCGATTATTGTTATATTTCTGTACATGCAGTTGTGGTTCTTAGGGTAGTGAACGTTTTTGGACCTCAACTGTGCAGCGGCCGCGGCTCGGGTTGCTCATTTTGTCATGTTTTTCTTCTCGCTTTCGTTATATGTGAATTTCGCGGAAGTGGGTGACTTGAGCGGAGGCTGACTGTGCCTTTGTACTCTGATAACGTTTTGTTTAAGCATGTTGTGTGCACTCATTTGGATCGCAGTCTAGACATTTATTGCTAAGCTTATTATTGATGACGATTATTTGACTGCGATCTGCTTGTGTACCAAAAATTAAATAAATAAATATAGTTGTGGAGCAGTAACCAAAAATGTTTTAAAAACGGGGGAAAAGTATCGTTTCTGAGGCCTTCCGTGGCGTGCGCTGATCTTAAGTCCCCCCGTGCGAAGCCGGGACGGGCCGCTAGTCTAGTATAAACCTAACAAAATAAATTAAACTAAATAAAAAAAAAATTATAAGGAGCGCCACTTGGGAGGGTACCTAACACACCTATACTGCATTGCCACATTGAATGGCAATACTATTTTTTTGATACAGATAGCTTTGGCACTTGGGATCTCCGCATTCCAAGAGTATTCGTTTACCGAGTTCTTGAAGGAAAGTCGAGTTTCGGTACCGAATAATCCCGCAGTTTCGAAACCAAGTGCACAAAACTTATAATTTTGCATCAACTCCCGATATTTAGCTCGTTTCCGGGATTCTGCCGTACATGCGGCTGAACCATGAGTTGATGAGCAGGCCGAAAGATGTGAGGTTGCGTAGGTATCTACACAAGTGGCGTCCCAAATAGGCCATCGGGACGTTTGCCATCAGTTCTGCTGATTCCAGGTGGCTCCTGCTGGCAAAAGAGCTTTACGAATAATGTCATTCAATGCACTATGACGCGTAATACGACCGACGCTCGTTTGGCAGCTAAGACCATGACGGCCAAATTCATCAACAGCTGAGGAACCTCAATGACTACAGTTATGAGGAAAAAATATATGTGAACCAGTGCGAAGTGCTACAAAAATACGCAGACTTATTATGCACTTTTCAGAATAAGAAGTAGTTTATGTTATTCTATTACCCCTACCACTATGCAAAAACTATGTCGGTTGCCGTAACAATTCCAAGGTAACCATACATTTTTTTTGGGATAAAATTCTAAACGTAAAGTAGCTTCCAGAGGCCCAGGCTATAATCTATTTCTGGGCCAAATTTCATCGAAGTCGATCGCTTGCTCTGTGAAAAACAAAATAAAATATATCCCACGGGAACCATTTTTTTTTCCGGTATAGAAAGTAGCCTATTTCAGAGTAAAATCTATTTCTGGGCCAAATTTCATCGAGACCCGTTCTGGTATAAGGTACTAACAAACCCCCGTACAAACTTTCGCATTTTATATATATATATGTATATATATATATATGTGTAAGACAAATTACACTTATTGCTCTGGTCACAAACTAAGCTCTAGGCTTGTACTATGTGTACCAGAAGCAACGATTTATATTTTAAGCAACGATTTTATTATTATTTTACTTCTTAATACATATTATATTTTATAAACACCCAGGCCATGCAAACTGTACAGAAAAATGTACTAATATTTTTTTGCCATGGGTGGGAATCGAACCTACGACCCCCGGATACAACGCCAAAGGCGCAACCACTAGTCTACGGAGGCTAGTGGTAAACATTTATAATAGTAGTAAGATGTATAGCGATAACAACACCACTATAGTGCCTCGGAGAGCACCCGGTTTCACTATACCAACTTGTAAAACTGTTTATAGATGGGTTATTGAGTCTATTTAAAACATCGCAACGGTCTAGGCGGTTTTGGGCGCCATAAAGCACCCGTGATACACATTACTTTTTTATATTTTTTTTTATTATATATTATACTATAAAGTTGACATTTTATGTCAACCCCTCCGCCGTAAGGGAATATTTTACCAAATGTCACCCAGCGAAGTTCTATTGAATATTATAATCGACAACTCAAGTGCATCTCAATTGTCGACCACACTACTACGATGACTCCGCGAGTTGCCACCGGGCGCGTTGTGTGCATCTTGACTTTGCCTCGTCACTGTATGGACCTCCCACACACTATGCATGCATACACGGTGCTTACCGTGTCTACTATGTAAAATAATATTTAACTTAACTATCTACGGGTCCGCTTAGAACTGATTTATAATATTGTCTTATTGTAGCATTTTTTTAGCAGCTATTTCCATTTTGGTTGCTATTACGTGCTGACTTTTCAAACGAAAATAAAATTTTATTCATGTGAATATGCACGTCTATTTAACTTCTGTCAAAAAACGTGTGACATAGCCGTGAAGTGATAAAATATTAAGAACTATATATAAGGAACATATTTTGTACTGCAAATTAAATATTAACAAATATTTCGCATTCGCGTTCGTATCTATTAATATATTGAATTTATTAATAAAAGGGAAGATTGAAAAGGGGAAGATAGAGAAACAAGTAGTTAATTAAATCAAGTGGTGCCATTTTCTACAAGGACATAGTCAATATAAGTTCGGTGTTTTCTTGAACTTTGGGTCCGTGAAGATCAGAATTAAAATTTATATAAAAAATATTTTTTATATAAAAATTACGCGAAAGTTAGTTAGTAGATAACTCTGGTAACAACTGAGCTGGCAGTACCATCAACCCCAATCATGGACTTTGTAGGACTGCTTATCGTCAGGTAGTAACAATGTCAAATGCCGTGCTGCAATAAAAAAATAAGTATTTTCATTCAGAGAGGAAATGTTGCCAGCGTATTGGGCACCTTGCCGATAGACAGCCATTTGTATCAAATATTTATTTTATAATTATATAGGTGTTTATAATTATATAATTAATAAACGGTGGGTTATTTAAAAAATAATTTGGATTGCAAAATAAAATAGAATACAACCTATATACTACTCGCTGATAACTTCTATTAGTGAAAGATTTTTTTCAGTTGTTTATGAGTTTATTTATTACATAAATTTATAAATGTAAATTTTAACAGCCTTCATAGACTAATGGTTACGCCTTTGGCGTTGAAACCGGAGGTCGTGGGTTCGATTCCCATTCATGGCAAATAAAAAATAGTACGTTTTTCTGTACAGTTTGTCATGGTCTTGGTGTTTATAAAATATAATATGTATTATATCGGTGTTACTGGTACACATAGTACAAGCCCAGAGCTTAGTTTGTGATCAAAGCAATTTGTGTAAATTGTTTTACATATTATTATTATTATTTATTTTTTATATTTATAAAAAATAGTGAAAATTACTACTGTTCTTGTATTTGAGTGACAGAGATAAGTTAGCTTAGTTAGTCTTTGTACCAAATTCTAAATTTCCGCCTCTGCACTTTAGACATCTAAACATTAAAAAAACTAGTTACAAAGTTATATCCATACGGAATATTTATTCCGTGATAACCGTAGACAGAATTTTTTCTATGGTGATAACACATACATTATAAAATTATTACCTTGTAACCGGGTAGACAGTGCTTAGTATGGACGCAACTTGCGCTGATACTCACCACCTTCTGATCAGCTAACCACCTAGTCTTACACTAGTTGGTTATATAGAGTGCTTTCGGTTCGATAGTATTTTTCATATTATAATATATATTCCACTGCGCGTTTATTTTATAAATCTGATATCGAGCTAATAAAAAATATTCGTCCTTTTTTTGGTAATGAATGGCACCCTAACCAAACGCACTCTAAGACCAGTATAAAACTTGTTTTTTTTTATTATTCATAAATACTTGAAAAGATTTGAGTTTGAATTCAATTACTCTTGTGTCATCACACCTTTCACAATATGTTGGGGCAACTGTGGACTCCGCAAAGAACTTCAAACGACAAATATTTAACTCTTACTGGTGATTATGTATTTGTGCCGCATTGATCTAGGTATTTGTTCACCATATGCATATTGTAAAAAACACGTAATTCTAATTCGTCTATGTTGCACCCATTTCGTAACCGCATCATTTAGCAGGCATGTGCTAATGGGAGCGATTAAAACTGTTGATCAACAATGTAAATGTTCAAACAGGGTTAATAATCTACCTCATTGATGGACTTTGAGGGTTGCTTACCATCAGTTAGATACAGAGTCTTATGCCGTGCCCCAATAAAAAAACGAGTAGGTACACCATTACTACAAATGCCTCCGTGTTTGCTCATATGTATATAAACCACACGCTCGAATTTCTAACTAGATAAAGTTACCTCGCCAATATCAAATTCCTTACCACATCGATTAACTAATTAATTAGTGAAGAGGACCAATGCTGCTAATGCATCAATGTATTGATCGACCCTATTAATGCACTTTGTAGGTCTTCTTATCATCAACTGGATACAGGGTCACATCCCGTGCTCCATAAAAAAAAACATTTACATACATACATATCTTCACGGGTTCCTTACGGCGCCCGAGACCGCCTAGGCGGCCCCAGGGTACCCAGCGGAGGGGTTTTAATCCCACCTCGTCGTAGCCGATGGTATGAGTCTACACCGAACAAGTGGCTAGCTCGTCGCGATGTTTTGAATAGACTCAATAACCCATCTATAAACACACTTAACGTGCTCTCCGAGGCACTATAGTGGTGTTGTTAAACAAATGTACATATTTTTTTTAATTAAAAACTCATTGGTACACACCGGGATGCGAACCAGGGAAAAAAAACATTTATCTACTACCAATACTACAAACTGCCTCCGTTATTGTTCATATTAATATTATAAACTACTCTCGCTCGAAGTTCTAACGAGGTAAAGTTGCCTCGCCGATGTCAATTACGTCCAGGAAGATAAAGTGGGTCCCGTTGACTATTACCCATAATAAGGGAAATCTACATTGAGAAATAACTGCAATTAGTGGAGCTTGTTTTATAGTCTACTTCCCGCAGTTACAATTGTAGAATGCTTCTTAGGATGTAGTCGATACTTAATGATTGCGCCATTCAGCCAGAGGATATACTTATATAGTGGGACACTGGTGGGGATATTTTATAAGTTTAGCTCTGCCATTTATAACTTTGCTAGGCCGACCGACCGTTCATACAAATACAAAATCCGTCAAGTGACCTAGTCATATTTCGGTTGAGGATGTAGGTTCACTGGTTTTTAGGAGATTACATACTGCATCGATTTTTTGTCGAGGTGGTAGTTTTCTTTCAGGGTGTGGTTACGAAATGTTCGGTTGATTTGACGTTAAATTAGCGAGGATATTAAAATAGACTCGTTTTAGTATGCATTTTCGTCTTTTTCGCCGCCCATTTCTTAACGATCATTTAGGCGGCATAGTGTGGACGATCAATATTGTTAAACAACGGTTAATTGATTGAGCTCGTTAATAGACTTTGTAGGTCTGCTTACCATCAGGTAGGTACAAAGTCACATGCCGCCGTCTCCAGTAAAAATAACATTTTCAACTTAAATGGCCTACTCCCAGTTTTCAGAACAATGATTAAATTAATATTTTATCAAAACTAGCTATCAAGGATCATGATTGGTAAAAAAATCACATAACGCCTTGTTAGCAAATTTTAATCCCAAGGCCAAATTCTTTTTTCTATAACGGAAGCGTAGGCTTGTCAAAATAACGAAATCCTCTATACATGACATTAAACAATCAGCAACAACAATAACTAAAAAAGGCATGTAAAGTACTTTATTCTCTTGACCCTGTTACCAACTGATATAGTCTCCAGTGCGTAGTGGCATCCCCCAGTTTCTAGAACGTTGCTCAAATATATCTGCGACCACATTCCCCTTTGCTTTGACAAGTTTTTAGACATGCTAAAAACTGTCAAAGCAAAGGTGAATGTTGGCCATCACTGGTTATTGTTGTATTAGACAATCACGGTGTTTATAAAACCATACAAACACCGTGATCGTCTAATACAACAATAACCAGTGATGGCCAATAAACTATAACAATAATATGCAGGACATTTCACACATATTGCTCTGGTCACAAACTATAAGCTCCATAGGCTTGTAGTATGTGTAGCATGGCAGTATGGTAGAAATAACGATAGGAACTATTACTATATCTACATATTATATTTTATAAAAACCCAACAAACTGTACAAAAAATGCTGTGCTAATATTGTTATGCTATAAGTGGGAATAGAACCCACGCCCTCCGGTTTCAACGCCATAGACGCTACTAAAACACGGAGGCGGTCAAAGTTGTTTTTGGTACATATAGTAAAAGCTTATAGCTAAGTTTGTGATCAGGGTAATATGTATGAATTTATTTTCCTACATATTATTATTAAGTATACATAGACACACATAGTCTATCCCCCAGTTCATGTTCAAGGCGGGCTCGTTTTCCGCAATTAGCCAAGAGATTAGGCCTTTTTGCGTGAGTCGGCTGACTATTCTAGCCAGCCCAGCTCCTTCTGCCTGCAGTTTTGTAAGTTAGCCCAATACTTACAGTGATGGTTGAAGGTGTTATCGCGTAGCCAAATTTTCAACTGATTAAAAGAAAACGGTACATACGGTTTGGGTCCAACCGGTGTTGTAGCCGAACCTCTTCCCTTCCTTGACAGTTTTTAGCATGTCTAAAAACTTGTCAAAGCAAAGGGGAATGTGGTCGCAGATATATTTGAGCAACGTTCTAGAAACTGGGGGATGCCACTACGCACTGGAGACTATATCAGTTGGTAACAGGGTCACTCTCCAGTGGATAAAGGGACACAGCAACTCCCTCGGTAACGACGCGGCTGACGAACTGGCGAAAAGAGGTTCGGCTACAACACCGGTTGGACCCAAACCGTATGTACCGTTTTCTTTTAATCAGTTGAAAATTTGGCTACGCGATAACACCTTCAACCATCACTGTAAGTATTGGGCTAACTTACAAAACTGCAGGCAGAAGGAGCTGGGCTGGCTAGAATAGTCAGCCGACTCACGCAAAAAGGCCTAATCTCTTGGCTAATTGCGGAAAACGAGCCCGCCTTGAACATGAACTGGGGGATAGACTATGTGTGTCTATGTATACTTAATAATAATATGTAGGAAAATAAATTCATACATATTACCCTGATCACAAACTTAGCTATAAGCTTTTACTATATGTACCAAAAACAACTTTGACCGCCTCCGTGTTTTAGTAGCGTCTATGGCGTTGAAACCGGAGGGCGTGGGTTCTATTCCCACTTATAGCATAACAATATTAGCACAGCATTTTTTGTACAGTTTGTTGGGTTTTTATAAAATATAATATGTAGATATAGTAATAGTTCCTATCGTTATTTCTACCATACTGCCATGCTACACATACTACAAGCCTATGGAGCTTATAGTTTGTGACCAGAGCAATATGTGTGAAATGTCCTGCATATTATTGTTATAGTTTATTGGCCATCACTGGTTATTGTTGTATTAGACGATCACGGTGTTTGTATGGTTTTATAAACACCGTGATTGTCTAATACAACAATAACCAGTGATGGCCAATAAACAATTTTTAAATAAGCCCTCTTAAGGAAGGAAGGGGAAGCTTAATTCACGGACACATCGATAGTAAAATACTATTAAGAGTACCTTTCTATGCAGTCAATGCACTATTGAAATTTATCGTATCCTGCAAATCTGCCGCCTCGAAGCCTCCAGACCGGGTTGTTGAACCAGGGAACGCGTTAGACTATACTTTAAGCTACAGTCAGGATCGCACATTGAACCCGGATGATGTAGGTTATTTATTATATATTTGTATACCAGAGAGGCTAATAAAACGATGCTACAATAACCGTTTAAACGCAAAACCTACACAAATATGCAAATATTATATCTTATAGCAGACTCAATGGTCCTTTATCTCGCAAATTCTTTTTCGATTTATTGAATAAAACAACTTTTTATAGCATTAGGTGTGGGCTCACCAGTATAATAATAAATACAATCTTTATACACTTGCAGATTTTATTTTCTCAATATTGTGTACCTAAGTGCGGGTACGAAAATAAAACTGCCTATTTGAATTCTTGTATATTTATAAAAAGATTTCCAATAACTTAGTGAATATGAAGAGGTTCTTTCATCAGCTTGCATTATTAGTCAGCATCATCCATTCAAAGCCTGAGCAAGCTGTCAAGAACCAGTCATAAAAAGTATATTCAAAATGCCATAAACCCTTGTATTGTAGAAAAAGTGCAAAAAAATAACACAAGACTTGGAAGCAATTTTAATAATACTTACTTTCTTTAGGCATTTAAATAATATGGAACTACCTAACATGAATTTGCTCAAGCACATTATCATAACGAGTTTATAAAATAACGAATTTATGATACTTTGTGTTTCATCTCAGTACATTTTTAAGTTTTTCAAGTCTTGTGCATTTGAAAAGCAGAGGCGGACTTACTAATATCGAATATTATTTACATAAAGTCTCAATTGGTTTTCGTTTGGTAGATTGACACCTATGCATGTTATGGTGACTAAAAGACCACAGCCAAAAAAAAATAATCACTTGAAGGTTTTTGTGTTTGTGGACAGAAATTGTTTTTAGAAACTAAGGTTTTTTCTACTTTGTTTCAAGTGAAATTATAATTATATATTAACAATATATAATTATATTTTTATTGTTATTAGGGTTGCGTATTGTCCGATGTTTAACTTACTCGCAAATGTTATGTGTAGAATGAGATCTACTTATAAGCTTTTTGTAAATAGACTTCAAAAAGAATTTGATGCAATTGTCTCCTGAAAACCTATGTATCCGCGACTAAAATCAAAATATGGCTCGGTCACTTGACTAAGTTTTTGCATCTACATCTAAAACCGTAATAAAAACCGGTCAGTGGGCCTAGCTAAGCTATAGGAGACCTTCCTCCCTACCTATACCAGTGTAGTATAATAATATGCTGATCTAAAAATTAAAGTATTTAAGTATTAAAGTATTTATTCGAGGTCACAAAAATAACAAAGTAACATAAAAAAAAAAAAAAAATTGCTTGCTAGTTATATAAATATTAAGATTTACAAAGGTATATATTTCACTATTCACCACACCAGGATTCCCTGTGTCGTGGTGATTATTCTCTTCCTTGTAGTTACTTAAATATACACATATAATCAGGCACACAATCCATTTAAGATACAATAAAAAATAAATAAAATCCTTATCAATTTTGAACAATGATAAGGATTTTTCGATATTTTTTTTATACTACAGCCTACCTAATTATTATTAGTATAGGAAATTGTTACCATAGGAACATAATCTATACTATTATTATAAAGCTGAAGAGTTTGTTTGTTTGTTTGAACGCGTTAATTTCGGGAACTACTGGTTAGAATTGAAAAAAATAGTTGGATAGCCCATTTATCGAGGAAGGCTATATAGGCTACATAACATCACGCTACAACCAATAGAAGCGTAACAATGAAAATGTTCAAAAATCGGGGGAAAATTATTCCTTTTGAGTGCGTACACAGCGTAAACGGTTAAAGTTACGCAAAAGAAGTTGCGCGGATCAGCTAGTTATATTATAAAAAAATATAGAGGCAATCCGTCCCCTCTAACACAATAAGGCAGGACGGGCGCACACAACGTGAAAGGTTGTTGTAGGCGATATTTCCATAAACAACGCATTTAGGAACACGGCCCCGACTGCATATAATGACAGGCCATTCAGTTTTTACATTAACGTGACACCGTTTTTAATGACACCTCCGCAGTGGCTCAGAAATATCGACACGTGAGTAGCATTACTCAGTCAACCACTAATGTATCGTGAGAGAAATATTATACATAGCAGGTACATAGGTTGATGTGCTTTTGTTTATTTTTGTTCCTGTGAAGATTTTATTTTGGATAGATCCAAAATAAGTTTTTTTTTCTAATGGAGCACTACATGTGGCTTTGTATCTACTTGATGTTAAGTTGGGGTCGATCAATACTTTGCTGTTTAACAATATTCTGACAGCCTCCGACAGACTATGACTGTGGTTGCGCCTTTGGCGTTGTATCCGGAGGTCGTGGGTTCGATTCCCACCCATGGCAAAAAAAAATAGTTCGTTTTTTCTGTACCATTTGTCATGGTTTGGGTGTTTATAAAATATAATATGTATTATATCGTTGCTTCTGGTACACATAGGACAAGTTTATAGCTTAGTTTGTGACCAGAGCAATATGTGTAAATTGTCCTACATATTATTATTATATTATTAATATTGATGCGATTTCAAAATGGGTGGCGACATGGACGTATTTGCATTACGAGTTTATTTTGATATCCTCGCTGCTTTACTGTAAAATCAATCGTCCGTTTCGTAATTGTAACATGAGAGGAGACTACCCTCTCGATAAGAAATCGATGCAGTTGTCTCCGGAAAACCGATGAAGCTTCTTTGGGTTCACAAAAATTACTAGGTCACTTGATGATTTAAATTAATAAAAAATATGATAATGTTAATGTAGATTATTTCTAAATTCCACTCGGCATTTATGGTTTATTTTATTTTATCTCTAAAATACACCTTCTACTATTTTTGCTGCCGAGATTGAATGCGTTTCTATACTAAACTAAAATTGAGGACTGGCTAATTGGCATCCAAATTGGTTCCCAAACATAATATTTTTGTATCCTTTCAGATTGCTGTTTTTATATATCAACGGGCTAAATTGACTTTTAATCTACAGACTGTTTTAAAAGAGTTAACATCAGAAAATAAAACATATTTATAACATACCTCTGGCCCGAGGGGATACTTATTACTACCGCAATTATTATCCTAATGTTGGTAAAAGACAAATACAAGATTTTATTCTAATAACCTGACTTTAAACTTAAAAAAAATACTTACTACAGTTTTTAGGTCCCCAATGAAAAAAAATGCACGTAGGTACGTTTTGTTTGACAACACCACTATAAACAAATATACAGGGTGAATTTGAAAGATTGTACTTTGGGCTAATATGAGGCTCTACTGATCAAATCGACCAACTTTTTCCATGGAACCATGTGTCGCATTTAAAAAAAAAATGGCTTCCCATACAAATTGGACCTTTTAAAATTACTATAAGTTTGTATGGAAAAAGGCTTTTTTTTTCCTTTGCGACACATTGACCAGTAGAACCTCATATTATATTAGCCCAAAGTATAACCTTTCAAAGTCACCCTGTAGGATAGTCCCTCGGACTGCACGTTAAGCTGTCGCCACCCAGTTTCACTATACCTACTAATTTGTGTAAGATGTGTCTGTCCAATCACCGCGACGAGCTGACTACTTGTTTGGTGGACTCCAGAATACCATTGAATGACGGGAATAAAGCCCCATCGCTGGATACCCTGGGACCGTCTAGCTAGGCGGTCTCGGGCGCCGTAAGGCATCCGTGATGGTAAATTACTTTATAATTTGATTAGGTAATATGAATCAAGGAATTATTTTTATTTATATTACAAAAAACATTGGTTTTTTGTACAGGCTACAATATAACAAGTTAATGTAAGTAAGTAGGTATACATATCCATCTAAACACTACTATGATTATATATTGTAGTTAATAATAAAATATAATATCCAACTTTATTAAATTATTACTTAAATTAACAAACTATTGGCAAAAAAATTTTTGACAGCCTCCGTAGACTAGTGGTTGCGCCTTTGGCGTTGTATCCGGAGGTCGTGGGTTCGATTCCCACCCATGGCTAAAAAATATTATTAGTACGCAATTTCTGTACAAATTGTCATGGTCTGGGTGTTTATAAAATATAATATGTATTATATCGTTGTTTCTGGTACACATAGTACAAGCTTAGAGCTTAGTTTGTGACCAGAGCAATATGAGTAAATTGTCCTACATATTATTATTATTATTATTATTATATTAAAGGGGTGACCAAAAACAATCAAGGATTTCTTGAAAAGGTACCCATAGCACTAATCCTAAAATAAATCCTGATTTAGGATCCCCGGTCACTCCTCTAAGTCTTTTACATTAAGAAATAACAAAAGTTTTGCTTCCTTGGACCAAGGACCCATCGTCATCTAAATACTTAGATTAAAGTTTTATTTTAAAATGACATACTTAGTCATTTTTTGTTTAAAAATCTCGAATCGAGATGAATGCCGAGAGCGCGAGAATTGCCCACCTGTGTGCAATTGATTCGAGATTTTTAAACAAAAAATGACTAAATATGTCATTTTTCGTTCAATATTTGTATATTTATTATTTATTTTGTTTAATGTTCGATAATTTATTCACATTTAAACTTAAGCTTAATTTCAGTAGCTCTAATATAAATTTATAAAACTATGCGACATTATTGGTTAATCCCCAACTATTATTCTATTGTTACTAGCGACTATAGTAAACACAGCAAAAACTCATGGTAGAGCTACTGAACAATATATTTCCGTTCCCTATCACGTTCACCCAGTAAATAACCTCCATAGTAGGCAGTAAATAAAGTCTATGAAAATAACTCATTTTTAAACACGTTTTAATTAAATTAAAATCCAGATTCAATTTATTTAAAATATGTAGGTTATATAAAAAGCTGAGTTCCCAGTAATTGGTCGTCAATAAATATAGCTTGTAGCCAAAAAAAAGCACGTCGAATGCAGAACATCTCAATTATGGAGTGCTTGCTGGTTTACCATCGTTTGTGGCTAATGAAGTAGCTATTTAAAATTGGATCACCGAGTGTTTGCAACTAAGAACCAATAAAAATCATTTTTTTTTTTTTTTTAAATAACTAATTTTTTTGCAAAAAAATCTTACCTTATTCATTATCACATTATTGCACCAGGCTGATAATGTCATTTATAAGGATCAAATGGTGGAAAATAACTTTAAACTGCAAACTAAAGGAAAGTGCTAATTTTTAAGTAAATATATTTATTGTTATTAAGCCCTAACTAATTGTTCGCAATGATTATGCATATCTGAATTTGCTTTTACTTACTTTTATTAAAAAAATATGATGTTGTCTTCAATAAGGATGGGTTTTGAAGAGCATTTTTTCAAACAATTTGATCAGTTGGTATAGACGGTTGTAAAGTATGATTAAAAAAAAATGTTTTATTAAAAATAAGCACTTTCGTTTAGTTTGTTGCTTGAAATTACTTACCAGAAATTGATTCTTATAAGCGACACTATAGTATGTAACCTAGCCAGCGAATCTATTTACAATAAAAATATAACGAAAATCGGATAATTGCTTCTCTCTCTAATATCGAAAACAAAACTTTGACAGTATCTGCGACTTCATACTTCACTTTTTTTATATGTCAAATGCACTGTTTTTAAATCTAAGTAACAATTTTTGAAGCCGCGTCGTAAATGTTTTTTTAATTCTACCTTAAAATAACATTTAGTTTGGTTGGAACAATTTGGCCACCATGCTCGACGTCCACTTGGATGAGAAGGAAAGTGATTCTGTCTTAAATTTGTTCTTGGCAATTTCAATTTTTGATTTTAACAATATAATGTTTAGTATCATCACGTAGTCTACGTGAATTAATATTTTTTGTCAAATTTAATTTCACAGCCTCTATGAATTACTGGGTTACCCAGTAATTCATAGAGGTAATGCATACAGTGTTTTATTTTAATTGTTCCTTAATTTGTTTGACATAACTAATGCTTTCTTAGTCCAGTATGCCTATTACTCCACACAACGTTAAGCTAAACTTTAACCAAATTAACAAACAAAATTTCATCATATCGATTAGAGTACCGCAACAAGCTCGCCACTTGTTAGGTGTTGCCTCCGAATACCATCGGCGAAATGAGGATGGGTTAATCCCTCCGCTGGGACCCTGAGGCCGTTTAAACGGTTCTCGGGAGCCAAATAGGCACCCGTGATGGTAAAGAAAGAAAGAAAGAAGATTAGAGTTGAGCTATCACCCCGCATGTCGGATAGTAGAAAAAGCATTTTCAGCTTAATCTTATAAATATTTGTGTAAAACTAGCAATTTATCTTGGTTCTCTATGGCATAAACGTTATTAAATATTTATTTTAGCGGTAAGTGGAAGGCGATTGTAGGTAATCCATGGTAATACATCTTGAAATCATTTGCGGTCATGACATTATTGCACTTTTTACGCAAATATAAAATATGGCAGACTTGCGGCTTCATTGCATTTACCTTGAGGGTTTATTTTATCTTTTAAATGGCATGGTTTAGTGAACAGTATGCCAATGGGCGTATAGTTATAGTTTCATTTACTTGTACGATTTTTTTTAAATTTATGATTATTAAGATCTACAAATATTTTTTTTGGTTCGCTTAAATTTTGGTCAATGACGAATAAATTTCGAGTCCATATACTGAAAGGAGAGTACCACCTGGATAAGAAATCGATTCAGTTGGTCTTCTGAAATCCGGTGAACCCACAGACTAAAACCGAATTATATTTTATACTTTCGGTTACAACAAACATCGCCACTTTTTCGTTGTAGACTCCGTATACCACCTGCTACGACAAGGTGAGAATAAAACCCCTTCGCTATATCCTGAGGCTGTCTAGGCGCCTTAAGAAGCCAGTAAAAGGTTTCGCGATCTCGAACGTCTAAAAACGTGTAAATGTTGTTTTCAGTTATATCAAAAGTTTATTTCTACAGAAAAAGAACGTAGAGGTGTAAATATTACTTACTCGATCCTAACTAGATAGTATTTTTATAAAAAATATATTAACTTATGAAAAGACACCCAAAGTTATTTATGATTCGAAAAATATTACTTTAGTTATTATTACAAATCTTAACATATTTTTTATAAAGAAATTATGTAATTAGGATCGAGTAAATAAAATCTACACCTCCATGTTCTTTTTTTCCAAAAAAAAAACTTTATTATAACTGAAAACAACATTTAGATGTTTTTGGACGCTCGAGTTCGC
Source organism: Monopis laevigella (assembly GCA_947458855.1). Lineage (NCBI taxonomy): Eukaryota > Metazoa > Arthropoda > Insecta > Lepidoptera > Tineidae > Monopis > Monopis laevigella. Next base: position 22,814,758 of record OX381580.1, on the reverse strand, counting down.
GAATCCTTTTCCTGCCCACTTAAGACACCCCTGATACGTAGACTTTACATTACCTAGGCCAAGAATAGAACCCAGAAGTAAAAAAGGGTTAGTTCCAGCATAATCCTCTATAATGATAAATATGGTCTGGATGTTTATAAAATATAATATGTATTATATCGTTGTTTCTGGTACACATAGAAAAAGCCTAGAGCTTAGTTTGTGACCAGAACAATATGTGTGAATTGCCGTATTATTTGTATATTATTATTATAGATAAAGTATACTATACAAGTAATGTCATACCGATTCAACGCGGCATAATAGCTATAAGTATGTTTCCTTTGCCTCATTGACATGGTTATAGTCTTTCGTTGCGCCATTGGCGTTGTATTCGGAGGTTGTAGGTTCGATTCCCACCCATGGCAAAACAGTACTTTTTTCTGTTAAATGTTTCATGGTCTGGGTGCTTATAAAATATAATATATATATATATATATATATATATATATATATATATATATATATATATATATATATTAGTATCATAAGTATCATTGTTTCTGGTACACATAGTACAAGCATAGAGCTTAGTTTATATATGACCAGAGCAATATGTGTAAATTCTCTTACATATTAAAAATAAAACTTTACCTCTATTGCATTAATTCTTATCTCTTCTTTAAATAGGTATGTATTTTTATTAGTTCTGAAGGTCAGTATGAAAATATCTTTCTGGAAAATCCAAAATAAGAAGTAAGTAGTTATAATAATAATAAAATAGTTTTTAATAATCCAATCTTTTAAAATGTTATACCAACTTGTAACGGACAGCTTAAGCCTTATAATATGTTTTTAATAAGTTTTTATTAGAAGTAAAGTGTCAGTGTCAATCCGTTCATCATAATAATATGTATCCAAAACTATGTTAACCTGCTAATTGTATTTTTCATCTTGTGCTGCTATGCATTAATTATTGTTTAATTGAATAATTGTACGTTCATCATAATAATATGTATCCAAAACTATGTTAACCTGCTAATTGTATTTTTCATCTTGTGCTGCTGTGCATTAATTATTGTTTAATTGAATAATTGTAATCTGCTACTACTTGTAGATACATGTGCAATTTGCGGCTTCATTGTATCTATTTCTTATATTATATTTTAAAAAATGTCAAAGAGCGTAACACCGAAGTGTGGCAAGAACCATTTCTTTAAGGTGTTTGACTTATGGTTCTTGATGTATCCAAAGAGCGTAACACCGAAGTGTGGTAAGAACCATTTCTTTAAGGTGTTTGACTTATGGTTTTTGACGTATCCAATAGTTCTTACAATAGTAACATATTGTATTCTATTCTTTATGATATTTTGACCATTGAATTCATTTAGTTTATTATAACATTCGTTTGTTCTAATTAATTGAATATTATTATTTAGTTCTTTAACATCTTTCATTATTATTTGTTTACCCATTCTTACACTTGGTGCTATTCTTTTAATTATGATAGCTGTATATTCTGCCTGTATCCTTACTAATTCATCCTTTCCGTTTTTTTTAAAATTATAGTAGATTTTACTCTCTTTGCGACTAATATAATTCTCAATATTTTTACCAAATAAATCTTCTTTTAATTTAGAATGTTTATTTTCTTTGGCTTCATTTTCTTGCTTTAATTTCGTAGGTTCTGGTATCACTGTTACCGTTTTAGTATTATCGATTTTTACATCTTTATTAAGCAGATCTTTAAATACCAATTCATGCGTATCTATGCAGCAGTTAGGTTCAGTTGGGATTTTATTCATATTCATTATGTTAATCTTCATTTCGGTTGCAATATATATTTCATCTTTCGGATCATTAACTTCGTGCTTTTTAAGTTTTGGTTTGTTTAACTTCTTTTTATCTAACTCCATTTCTTTAAGCATTATTTCTTTTTCTAGTTTCAATATCTTTTCCTTTGTAATAACTGCATTTTCACTCGATTCTGTTCGTGAGGTCAATTTCAATCTGGTAGCACTGTTGCTAAATCTGGCTTCACTATCTACATTTCTATCTTTCCTACTCTGCCGCACATCCTTATTCATAAATTCTACAATTTCTCCAAATTCTGTATACAGTCTTATAGATGGCCGTTTCTCGAGTTCATTATTCTTTTTAATACTTTTCTCAATACGTTGTGACATTGTACTATGCGGTTCAGATCAATGCAATGTACGGATCAGACAACAACGACTTTTATTTAATAAAGAATTTTACTGTTCATATTATTAGAAACTTGCCTCTCACATGTGAAATGCGATCATCAGTCATATGTGAGAGGCAAGTTTCTAATACAACTAGTAATATCCATTATACTAACTAGACACGAATGAAACATGTATAACTATGTAAAAAAAATAACTAGCCAAAAATATCGTGTTCATATCATTTTACAATACAAGTATACAGATATAGATAAACAAGACTAGTTTAAACAATTAAATGCTAAGGAATTACTATCAAAGTGAACTTAACAGTTAGACGATTAGCCTGAAGCTGCACCTGGCTTCCTGGACCTTCGAGACCAGATCTCAGAAATAATAACCGTTTCCTATGCAAATGTGAAATTAAGAGAACCTCCTTCTCAGCTAGTAACAAGCATGTTTAATTATTATATCTAAGTATAATAGGTAGTAATATCTAAGTATAGTAAGTATAATAGGTAGTAATATCTAAGTATAGTAAGTAATAATAAGCAGTTAAACTCTTAATCCTCTCAGGGGCTACTTTAATTATAATTATATATTTTATTTTTATTTATTATTAATATAGGTTTTGTTTGTAAATATAGTTTTTTTTTTTTTTAATGTTATTTTATTTACATGGAATAAAAATATTAATGTAAAAAAAAAGCAGTTAAACTATAATAATATTATTATTTCCTTATTTTAAATGAAAGAACAGAATTAATGTAGTTACTATTTATTAATTGTATGTACAATACAAGTAGACAAAATAAAAAATATTATAATAATAAGAAACTAAGTGGCGTGAAGAATAAACTTTTAGCATTAGATTATAACAAATATATCCATTGATTGAACAGAATCTAATTGTAATAAATTAAAAGTTATCATTTAAAAATACGTCTTACATTGCTATGTTATAATTAAAAGAGAAAAACTAAATAATCGGAATAAATAACATATAAGTCTGTATTTGAAGGCCAGTTGTGAAATGTAATGTATAAGTAACTAAGTTAATAGGAATGGGGAACACACAAAAGATCCCAAAGGGTCGAAGTGTTTTTGACTGATGTCAACCCCAAAACCAATAAAATAAAATAAGATAACTATAATAACGTAATTCTTATCTCTTCTTTAAATAGGTTTGTATATTTATTGGTTCTGAAGGTCAGTATGAAAACCTCTTTTAGGAAAATCCTATAAGAAGTAGTTATAATAATAATAAAATAGTTTTTAATGAAACAATCTTTTAAAATTTTGTAATATAACACTATAAATATAATATGTAATAAAACACTATAATTATGCTGAAATGCGGAACATAGATAACTGTAAATATCAACTATAACAATTACTTTATGTATTAAATTATTTCATTGCAGTGACAGTCAATGAAATAACCAATACTTATATTATAACGGTACATAAAAATTATTTATAAAAAAAAGTAACTACACTTTTAATTTCCCTAAATAAAAGTGCAGTATTTAACTCTATGGTATTTTGATCACGTTGTTCCTTATAGGTAATTCTAGGCAAGTGTCGTTGGCTTTATATAATAGTATGCCCCTATCCAAGAATGCGCGATAAAAGGTAATGCTTTTTAAAAATTATAAATGAAGATTATATTATTGTTAGAGATGTGCCGATTATGACTTTGGCCGACTAGCCGACTAGTCATTATAAAGAGCATGGGCGCAGCCGAGGTGGGTTCAAACCCCACCCCGAAATGTTTGGAAATAGATAAATTTGTCTGGGGGTAGTACACATGGGGCGGCGTATGTTGAGTGTTTGTAGGTGGAAACACCCCCCCCCCCCGAACAGGCGACGAAGTTGATAATTGCTCAAGTATTGCGTGTTTACAAACTTTATATTATGCTATTTTATGATGGTGATGGCGTTTTTTTTTTTTTTTTTTTCTAAATTAATATTATATAATGTAATTTCCCCTACATACATATAGGTACTGAGAAATATATACAAAGTAAGAAGCCGGCGCTCTTTGCCGAATATTCGCCGACTATGATAGTGGCCAGATAGTCGGCTTTACCGACTAGTAGCCGATTATTCAGCACATCTCTAATTATTATTTTCAAAAGTACGAATTCACTAGCACAACAAGCATAAAATGACATATTCGTCGGAAGATGAACTCGTCAAGTCGTCTGAACTAATGCTAAATATCAAAATTCGTATATATTCAAAAAATATAATAGTAATTAAAATATAATAGTAATTATAACCTCATAGTCTCTCCTCGACGATGGAAGTTCACAATGTAGTATCGATTCGATGCTAGTGGCGTCACATAAGTTTTAAGTAAATTAAAAAGCAATAAAGGTTTTGGAACGCATCCTCCGCTGTCGCTCTGCACTGCCGCGCATTGAAGTGTCATTCGTTTCTTATGTCAAGTTGGCGTCGCATCTAACAAAAAATAATTTATTTTTTTCTAGTTGATTTAGTTATTTTAAGTTGTGTTTCAGCATTAAAAATGGGAAAAAGAAAATATGAGAATAGTTTAAAATACAAGAAAATGAAAAATTAAGGAAACTTTAAAAAGGTGAAGAAATGGTTCGCTCAAAGCGATCATGAAACCAAAGGTGATTTTCTATTTGCCTTATTAAAACCCTATCGAAAATACATAACGCTCAACTATTAATGTTGTGCGGTTGAGAAATACATATTGTTACCTTGTACACTCATTGGGAATGTATATGGTTTGATATCTCGCCATTGCTTTAGAATGTTATATATCATTGAAAGAAAAGAAAGAAAGAAAAACTTTATTTCATTGCGATACTAAATCTGAGTATTGAATGATTTTTGTAACCTGGGACATTCTTTGGGAATGTATATGGTTAGATATTTCGCCATTGCTTTACTGTTAAGAGTTAAGAATGGTTTTTACATTAAAAGTTTATTTTTATATATCATTGCGATACTGAATGAGAGTATTGAATGACTTTTGTAACCTGGGACATTCTTTGGGAATGTATAAGGTTAGATATTTCGCCATTGCTTCACTGTTAAGAGGTAAGAATAATTTTCACATTAAAAGTTCATTTTTATATATCATTGCGAAACTGAATCAGAGTATTGAATGATTTCTGTAACGAGTACAGTACTGTAAGACTCATACCATCGGCTATGACAAGGTGGGAATAAAAAACCCTCCCTGGGTACCCTGGGGCTGTCTAGGCGGTAAGGCACCCTTAATGCTATGTAAGTATCTTCATGATCAATTGAGTCCAAAAATATTTTGCAACACAGTCAGAATTTTATATAGCTAAATATGTTAAAAATAATAATAACAATTTCATTGCAATACTGTTGAGAGTATTGAATGACTTTTATAATCAGCCTGGTGCTGTAAATTATAAAAAATAAAAATAAATAAATGTATGTAAGTAATTCATAAAAATAATTTTATGTAATTGATAAAAATAATTTATACCTGCATCTTCAGGATCAATTAAGTCCAAGAATATTTTACAACAAATAATTTTATATAGCAGAATTTGTGAAAAATACAATCTTATTGCAATACTGTTAAGAGTATTGAATGACAATGATTTATAATAAACCTAATAGTGTTATTCAGAATACCTACAAATTCATAAAAATAATTTTATGTAATTGATAAAAACAATTTGTACCTGCATCTTCAGGATCAATTAAATCCAAGAATATTTTACAATACAGAATTTTATATAGCAGATTTTTGGGAAAAATACAATCTCTTTGCAATACTGTTAAGAGTATTGAATGATAATGATTCATAATAAACCTAGTAGTGTAATTCAGAATACCTACAAAATTTTTATTCATTTTCAATTTTAAATGAACCAAAAATATTTTACAATATAATCAGAATTTTATATAGCAGATTCTGTGAAAACTTAACAGTCTTTACTAGAAACTCATATACATGAGAATACACATACTTTAACCCAAAAAGATGTAGAATATTTGCTGTACTGGGGCCAACCAAAACGGACCAGGAGACATCCTTTGTACATTCCCCTGTACAAAGTAGTAATATAAGACCAGCAAAGTAGCACTAAGTAAGGTCCTACATTTTCACTTGCAAAAGAAAATAAATAATATATATTCATTTAATAAATTACAATTTAGTTATTAAATGTCTTCATGAGGCAGTCAAACTGCTGTGCAATATTCTAAGAGGTTTTTTGATATCTGCTCTAATAAAAACTCGAATGTCTTCTCATACACGGAAATCCAGATGCTCTTGTGTTTAGAAGTGACCTATTAGAAATAATAAAAACAGCTAGGACTGTTCAAAGATCCAGCCAGGAGCTGTGTACTACCAACCAAAAATGGACAAATAACCATACTAAATCTCCCTGAGACCCCTTAATCATCCAACTTTAAACTGGTGGGCCCCTCCTTGCTTTAACAGGAATGCATAGAGCAGACAGAACCGTGAAAACTCAAAAAAAAATTAAACCTGCAATATATTTAAACATTATATAATGTAGGAGCCATAAAACCTCTCCAATAAATTCAAATTAATGTTGCTCCCCGATTTCAATAATAATATGAATACTAGTCATTTTAAATTAGATGCTACCTTACTGTATGTAAGTTAATAAATAGTAATGGGGTTTTTTTGGCTACTAATCCTAATATGCCAATTTATGTGATAAAAATATCATGGTAGAATTTGAATCCTTTTTAGTTTTCACAAACTTTAACAGTTTTTCTGTTTTATTCTTATAAACTATAAGGTTTTCCTTTGTGTACACAATATATTTTTTCAAAACTATAGAATCTAATAATGACTAAGCTTTCAATGCTGTTCAATGTCTAGATGACTGCCTTATATAAGTAGTTCTTATTACGGCTGTATATAATGCATAAAATATATAAATATAGCTGTAATTTAATAGATATCTCATACTCATACTCGTTTATATATAATGCCCAAAAAGGAAATATTAATTCCTTATGGAGATACACACACATGTGCTTCAAGGCTAGGTTGGGGCGCAACTTGTGGTACAAATAGGGCCGTCCGGCTCATGGACCAATAAACACGGATTACTTATAAAAACACTAGAACATTAAGACAACCTGTTTTGGTTTGCACTGCTTTGCTATAAATAAGTGTAAGACACTTTTACATATTAACAATACATCGGCCATTTCACAATTGATTAGGGGTTCAATCCCCTCCTACATAGAATAGCAAAGAATATTTGGCAAAGGTGTGAAAGCCATAACATTTACATCAAGAAATATTTACAAAATCATATCAAGAAATATCAAGAAATAATTACAAATTTTAAACAACCAGAGATATACCTGTTTGTACAAGAATTACTAATGGTAAAAAAAAAAAAAAAAAAAAAAAAAAAACCCACTATATGATTTTACCTAACCCTTGAAATGATACAGACAGTACAAATATAATAGTTCTTGTACTATATTGGTAGACTCAACCTTGGGATCCATTATTTACGAAACCTGGTGATAGAGTTTTTATCACCGTCAATAATTCTCCCGGATACAAAATTTCTTACCTTGTGCATTTCCAGATAACCGCACCTATCCCTGTTAGTCAGCTTGGTTGGTAGCCAGGAATAAATATATATAAATAGGGGTTTGAATGCCAAGGCAGTTAATATTAGGTAAAGGTCTTTGTCAGATAATACTTTCCATATATTGCGGTGTATATGAAATAATGCTGAAATAAGCAATATAATTAATATAATTACTTATTTATCAGAAAAATACCAACCAAGGTACATCTCTATTCTAGATTTATTAATAGCAGATCTGCTTTTTCATTGTATGTAGGACCCAAACTGGGTGTTTACAATAAAATCAAATAATTAAGGGTTTCTTCCAACTATGATTTAGGGCTAAAATATGAATATACTCAGGTGGGATTTGTTCTTAAAAAATGTTCTAAGAAAACTTTTATTTTTTTAGCCTTACCGGATAAAAGGGCTTAATTTTGGGGTTAATAAATATTAATTAATGACATTAAAATTTATCGGAGTATTAATATTTTAAAAATTACTAAACTCATCTGGGCCTAAATTGGCGTCTGCCTTTTATAACTCTGTCTTGCTTTAATTCTAGACCTAATGTATGTAGGTACTGCTCAGGTGTAATCAATTATTAAAAATGTAGCAAAAAGTTTAAATAAGAAAGACAAACTAATTAAATTGAACAACCTCACATGTTGTAACTCTCAGTAATTGTACTAAAGATAAAAAAAATTAAAAAAAAATAAAAAATCGTAGAGATAATCATCAACATCAACATAACTAAATTTACAGACCATTCCACCAGACATGCTGCCACAGCAGCAGTTTTGAGGAGTTGAGCAATTAAACTAATGATAAAATAAGAAGAACGGTTGGTTGGACTGGCCAGTTCAACATATTTTTTGGTGGTTTAGTAACTACCCAATTCTTACATTGGTCATAACTCTTTTAGTTTTGTGGAATCAGTTTTTTCTTAAGCAGTAATTTTAATAATACCTAAATAGTTTTTTCTTAAGACTTTTCACATTTTTGTAAAACTTTAGTCTAGTGTACGAGTATTTAGAATAATACTTGTTAATTAGTAAAACAAAGACTGATTCTACAACTTGACTTTGAACATCTACATTGTGAACTTCCATCGTCGAGGAGAGACTATGAGGTTATAATTTAATAATCAAACGAACTTACCTGTAAGTGAAGTTCGATTGAAATTATACCTCGTAGTCTCTCCGAAGACGATGGAACCCACCCTCCCTTAATCATTTTCTTTACCCCATAAGCGTTGTAGAATCTGGAGCAGCATCCGAAACGAATGACACTTCAATGCGCGGCAGTGCAGAGCGACAGCGGAGGATGCGTTCCAAAACCTTTATTGCTTTTTAATTTACTTAAAACTTATGTGACGCCACTAGCATCGAATCGATACTACATTGTGAACTTCCATCGTCTTCGGAGAGACTACGAGGTATAATTTCAATCGAACTTCACTTACAGGTAAGTTCGTTTGATTATTAAATTATACTTCAATTACTAATTACTTAAGTACCTATCTTCGTTATTAAACTGTATTGTTTATAATAAATTATAATTATTATAATGAGTTTTCCCGTTAACAATGCATGTTTTACATTTATTTTTATCTTTTTTGTAAATAATTTCTTTAATGATTTCTATAGTATGGAGTTGTTCAAGCCTAAATCTGACATTTTAAAACAAAGTCCTGCCAAGCTCTATTATAAATAAATATTCAATTAAAGCAAATCAGACATCGTAAATTCAGAATTTATCAAGAGACATAAAACAATAAACTGAACAGCGCAAAAAACAGACGGTAGTACATAAAAAATATGTTTTACAAAGGTTTATACAATGTTAAAATTAATATTAGGCCTACATTTTAAAGGTATTTTGAATTACGGCGCCTGTCATCTGTCTATCTCAAATGAAGATGACGAATGGATCTGAATTTAGTGAATATAAATGAGATGGCTACCTCTGCTATGATGAATAATGTTCGTTTGGCTTCATAAATACTTGTTGTTTCATGTGAAAGAGAGACGAATTTATCACTGTGGCTTGTATTTTCCAGTCCATCTTTCATTTCGAAAGATATTTACTTAATAGTTATAATAATAATATAATAATATGTAGGACAAATTACACATATTGCTCTGGTCACAAACTGAGCTCTATAGGCTTGTACTATGTGTACCAGAAGCAACGATATAATACATATTATATTTTATAAACACTCAGACTGTATTTTATAAAAACCCAAACTTTACAGAAAAAAACGTACTAATATTTTTTTTCCATGGGTGGGAATCGAACCCACGGCCTCCGGATACAACGCCAAAGATCCACTAGACTACGGAGGCTGATAATAAATTATACCAACACTCATTAGATCTACCACAATTTTTTGCAAACAGTTTCTACTATAGTCGCCAGTAACTATAGATAGGGATCAGGATTTAGCGACTAGAGTAGAAACTCACGAACTTGTGGTAGAGGTACAGAACTAAAGTACTTTTGTCAAACAAAATTTTTTTATTAGTACTTTTATAATTAAGATCGGGGCTAGACGACGGCCCGTCTTCAGCTCTGATGAATTTCAAAACGATCGCTTCCATCCAAGACTGCGTGGACCGAGCTTTATGGTTCAGTCACTCCTTCAAAGCTAACACCCCACCAAACCATCACTGAGTCGGATAATGCCCACGTTGCACTCTGTCGACTAACTTGAAAGCTTCCTTAGAGATTTGAATCATACGCGTAAATACGATCATTTTGTTTGTAAAAATTTTGCTCAATTGTAAAAAAAAATCTCATCCGTAAACAAAATTTATCTGTGAACTCCCTTTGCGTACCGCTTCAGTAGTTTTTTAGATCTCTCTTATCAGTCGCGTGCATAGGTGTTTTAGGCAGGGTAGACAAAAACATACTATAAAAAAAGACACTTACCAAAATTTACTGTATTATTTCAGGAAAAATGATGATGGAGCCACCTCTCATATCCTCAAAATGACTGATTAAAAATAATTGAACATATCATTTTGCGGATACTCGAAGCGGCCCATAAAGGAGCCTGAAGTATCCAATTTACACAATAGGTAGTATAGTATACGCATTGAAAGTAGGTAAATGGTGAGAAAAAGGAACACTGAGTGCAGCACTGAATTTATGTTAAAAATGGCATTATGATTTTGTACCCTTGCTTACCATCAGGTAGATGCCAGTCACTTGCCGCGATCCTATACAAAACACGCGAAAAAATGTCTTTTTAAAACTTGTCTTTTTTATTCAAAAGTAAGATTTAAAAACTTTAAATTTTTATTTTTTTCTAAACAAAACGTACTGCATTCAGATTCCATTTTTAATACCTAAAGAAATTTAAATTAGATCTTTAAAAAACTATTTCCACAATAAGCGTGAGATTCTTACGCGTACCGATTGTGCAAACAAACTACATAAAATATCAAATTTCTTCCGTGAAATCAAATAAAGTCCGTAATAATTACGAGTTTATTATAAACCAAAAAAAATAATTATTATACATTTTCCTAATTATAAATCATATTTAAAAATGTTCAGAAAATTAAAAAGCTAAATTTATGTTTATATCGCGATTATAATTATGTTGGTGTCATTTCAATTTCGCGCAAAAGTTAATTGATACCTATATTATCCGAAAAGACAGTATCTAAAGGCGCTCGGTACATTGCTGAGGTTCTTTGTATGTGCGTGTAGTTTACCATCTTTGTATTTCACAGACAAGGTTTTTACACGTTTTCTATGTGTGCAAACTTAGACAGTTTAGTTCAACGTCTTACATACTTTAATGCATGAGGGCGCGTTTGTCGAATTACAAATTAAATCTAATAGTTGCCAATACATGGCGCTTTTCTTATATTTTATAAATAGTTAACATAAATTAAATGTTTTAATAAAATATCTATTATTGTGCATTATGTCAGGGTTATCAGCGTAGACAGTGTCTTTTTGTCTCTATGAGATGCACGCCCCTGTCTCTTATAGGCTGCAAGTCCTAAGTCATCTTTTAAAATACGCGACATGGTTCTAGGTGCTATCTTCATCTCCCTAGATAAAATCTTTTGCTTTCGGACAGGATTTCTTCGAATTCTTTCCCTTACTGCTTTGACCACCTTTTTAGTACGAACACTACGCAGATCTTTTTCTGTCACAAACAGAGGAGGTCCCATTGTACCTATTAATAGCCCGGTCCACAAACATTTGACTAATACCAAGTGTATGGAGAGTTTTAAAAATTTTATTGGTTCCATACCTACTTGTGTGTAATGCAATCACAGCGATTCGGTTCTTTTATCACCCCACTCCATTTTAATATCGCAAAATATTGTACAATGTATTGGCGCCAAAATGAGAAAACACAATGAACAATCGTATAAAAATGACAGATTCCAAATTCAAATATCTACTTAATAATATTTATTAAAACAAATTAATAATAAAAAATAAGTAAACCTACATTAAAAATAAACTAAATTAAATTAAAATATTCCTCAAGTTTGTCCTGAGGCATAGTACCCAAGACGCTGACGGCGTTACCTTTTTGTATTGATATAGAAATTTTTTGTCTAAAATACACGCCAGCTCTTGGGTCGCCGGTAGCGTCGATAAGGAGGGGCGCCAAAGTTTTATATATGCTCGTCTATTTTTTTGTGTCGGTATAGAAATAAAACTTTCATTGATTAAACAATTTTGTTTTACAGCACTTGTTAGGTTTTGTTTTTTATGTCCTGTTGGTTTTACATGCAAAATTGTATAAGAGAAAGTAAATAAATCAAACCAACTCTGTATTGAGTTAAATTTTACACATTTATCTAAACAAGATTGTAGATTCTGGGCTACTGAATTCCGGGGTCCGCGTGGTATGCGTTTTAGAATAGGAATAGCTTGCCTGTATTTTGATAGGTTTTTCGAAAAACTAGTGAGATCTTGGATATTTACATTGAATGTGCTAGAACTATGCACTTGAGGAGTGTTAATAATAATGGGAGATGTGATATTTTTATGAACTTTAGATTTATGAATGCTTAGGCCACGCTGTCCTTTATATAAACGATTATTGGAGCATAAGGAGCAAGATAGTAGATTATCTTGTTGCGACATCTGAAGAAAGACCCTTAAATGTAAATTAAACAAATTCTTATATAAATTTAATTTATAATAAAAAATAAACTATTACTAAAATAAATATTGATAGTTAAAGAGAAAACTAAAAAATACCTATATAAAATAATACCTACAATATATAAAAAAAATGTATACCTAATAACAGTATAAAAAATAGGGGTTGGGTTTTGACGAAGATAGATTCTGGTTGAGTAGGTATAGATTCTAGTTTCGTAAAAAAAAATGTTTTCTTTAACTGCTTTCAGTAGAAAAAAATGGTCGTCTTGGGATTAAAATGGATTCCGGTAGATAAATAGATCTACATAACAAACACTATATTTTTCAATTTAAATGTAATATTTTTTTTATTTTTAATTGTAACAGTATTTATAGCCAGACTATGTATAATATTTTATAAACACGCAGACTATAACGAACTATGGGGCTTGACTTTTTTATATAAAAAAAAAATAGAAAAAATTTGAGCTTCAATGGTCATAATATTGAATTTGTATTTTCTAAATAGAGCTCATAGTACCTACTTGGCCCTCTAATATTACCAAAACAACCTACTAATATTATTTTTTCATGAGTGGGAATCGACCACAGAATAATAATGTTCATAAAATGGCATAGTTGGAGATGGATCTTCCAGACAATCCTGAAGAATTGGATACATAGCACAGGAGAGTGAACGATATATTTGATCACACATTGTACGATTCTATAAGAAGGTTTAGTAGAATTGGGATAAGTTAATCAAATACCTCATCCATTATAAATTATAATGGCAGCTTTATTAATTCTTAATAGATGGGATTGCAAAAAGATAAGGTTTTGTTGAGTTACTTGAGATATCATAATGTTTTAGAGAAAACTTTCCTAGTGATACTACTTGTACTATTATTTCGTCTGTGGTGCTACGAAACTTTCGCATCGATAAAATATTTGTGTAGATATATTATTATATATCTGCGTAATAATAACTGTGCAACTGGCATTGATTAAACAAAAAGTATTTCAAAATGGTGAATCTTGATAAGTAAAATCAAAACCTACATTATTTCCTTTTAAAAGAGAAAAAAAAAGATCTCCCGCAGTCACTGTTGACAAACAACAGTATTTCTTGATTCATGGCGTGGTATAGAAAGTAGCAGTGTAGTACATTGAAGGCAGCTCCGTTACTGTGCAATGAAAACTAGAAATATCAGGTGAGCTTAACGGAACATTAATGATGTTGCTCCAAGGCGGGATGGCGCAGGATTATGCAAACCACACTGGGAAGTGGCGTGGAATGTACCGCAAGGTCGCAGCACGCAGTATCATATACGAAACGCGTCATCTTTTACTAACAAAACCTAGGGTTGGCAGCTGATTCTGGAACTACTAATCAGTTTAAGTAAGATATTTTATATATACTCGTAGATGCTAGAAGAATATCATCATTCTATAGTCGTTTAATTGCTGCTTTCCTGAGAACGCGTTTCTTGACTGCCTATCTGCAGGTCGTCCGTAGAACCATCGTGCTGGATTCTCACTAGGTAGTTTACCTTGAGCCTATAATGTAAAAAATAAGCAGAAACTTTTATTTCATTCATACTAAAACTGTGCATAGCTTTACTACATATTGCATTCATACTCATTCATAGTTTTGGAAGTTTAATATGCATTCATACTCATAGTTCAAGAGTATTCGTACTCATGCATATAGTTTTGGAAGTTCAATTACATAGAATTACTTTATTCATAGTGACTGAATAGGAAATTGTAAATTAATGACGAATCGAAGTGTAACATTGTGTACTATGATTAATATGAATAAATACCATAAAATTATATATTATATACGTAATGACCGAGTTGGTTAGACCTTAGACTTAAAAAAAATACTCAGGTCCCTGGTTCAAACCCCTGTGTGTACCAAAATTTAATCTAAAAATGTATGTACATTTGTTTAACAACACCACTATAGTGCCTCGGAGAGCTCATTCTGTCGGTCCCAGTTTCACTATACCAACTTATAAACAGTTTATAGATGGATTTTTGGGTCTATCTAAAAAAAGTGTAGACTTATACCATCGGCTATGACGAGGTAGAATTAAAAACCCTTCCGCTGGGTACCCTGAGGCCGTCTAGGCGGTCTCGGGCGCTGTAAGGCACCCGTGATGATATATATTTTATAAATAAAATAAAAATGATAAACCTACGAACAATAAACACTAATTCTTACACAATATCACGTCATATTTTTTTTATATGTAGGATAAAATACATATATATTGCTCTGGTCACAAACTAAGCTTTAGGCTTGTACTATGCGTACCTACCAGAAGCAACGATATAATACATATTATATTTTATAAACACCCAGACCATGACAAACAGAACAGAAAAATCTTCAATTTCTTCGCAAACAATTTCATCTACCTCACCTGCATCTCACGCCATCTGGATTGCCGACGTAACGGGCCAAGCCCTAATGAGTGCCAGGGCCTAGGCAGGGTTTTTGTCGTGACAGGAACCTGGAGTCGTTAGGAACAGTTACCAAGTTACCACGATCACTATGGCACGAGTGAAACCGTTATGCGCTTCCTTGTGTCATGGCGCCGTAATTTATTAAAGGGTTCCGTAATAGCTACCTGGGGATTTTTATTGCAGAACTGAGGGAAAAAGTAGTAAGGAATGTGGGGTCAGTGTAGCCGGTTATGTGCATGTTATGTCATATGTTACTCTAGTACCTACAGTTACTTGAATTGCATCATGCGTAATGTTCAGTGGTTACATTCTTCTAACAATATTAAATGGAATTCTTATTTAAGTAAATGGATCTGTTAATTCTCTTTTTTTTTTTTATAATATGTAGGACAATTTACACATATTGCTCTGGTCAGAAACTAAGCTCTAGGCTTGTACTATGTGTACCAGAAGCAACGATATAATACATATTATATTTATATACACCCAGACCATGACAAACTGTACAGAAAAAACGTACTAATATTTTGTTGGCATGGGTGGAAATCGAACCCACGACCTCCGGATACAACGCCAAAGATGCAAGACCACTTAGTCTACGGAGGCTGTCAAATATTATTATAACCATTGGGTTATGTCTTGTTTTATTTTAGTTCACTACTTAGAACAAAGTTAAAATAAGTACCATCACGGGTGTTGATAATATAGGCGGCGCCCGAAATACAGCGATGGGGTTTTATAATCTGCTCGTCGTAGTCGATGTTACTCTGAGTCTACACCGAACAAGTGGCCTGCAGCTCGTCGCGGTGTTTTGATAGACTCAGTATTATCAAATATCATGTATGATCATTGGAGCTCAAATTTTTTTTTAGGGCATTTTTTTCCGAATTTTAGCCCCTTTTTTTTACTTGTCAAGTACATTTTCAATAAAAGTTGAAATTTTATGTGATCTTTTTGGCAACTATAGTGATTAGTAAGTCTTACCTATCGTAAGACTTACTAACACCCAAAATTATACCTTATTATTTAGGGTTTTATGTAACT
The DNA here is from genome assembly GCA_947458855.1 of Monopis laevigella. Lineage (NCBI taxonomy): Eukaryota > Metazoa > Arthropoda > Insecta > Lepidoptera > Tineidae > Monopis > Monopis laevigella. The sequence goes on along the minus strand of OX381580.1, from coordinate 22,798,359 downwards.
AATAAAAAACTTAAACAGAAAAAAATATATATAACAAAATGATATCAAACAAAAGACGTGTTTAATGATACACTTGTCTAAGATAAAAAGTTCCTTTTAAAGAAGATAAGAGACTTATTTTTTTGTTTATTGTTTTCTTTTAAAAATTTGTTATCTCGTTTTAATTTTAGAAATTTAGTGTACCTACTATAGTGTAGGTGTAAACGTAAGCTTTGACGAAGACTTTTGTGTAAATTATTTTATGAATGTTTTTATTTATCCATTTATTCCAAACCTATATTTAGTTTGTAATGTTAGATATTATTTTAGGTATTTTTTAACGTGGTGGTCGAGTTCGTTAGACCTTAGACTTAAAAACAATTAGGTCCCTGGTTCAAACCCCGGTGTGTACCAATGAGTTTTTAATCTAAAAAAATATGTACAGTTGTTTAACAACACTAGTGCCTCGGGGAACACGTTAAGCTGTCGGTCCCAGTTTCACTATACCAACTTGAGCTGTTTATAGATGGGCTATTAGGTAAGTCTATCCAAACATCGCGACGAGCTAGCCACTTCTTCGGTGTAGATGCATACCATCGGTTTCGTCGAGGTGGGATTAAAAACCCCTCCCCTGGGTTGAGGCCGTCTAGGCGGTCTCGGCGCCGTAAGGCATCCATGGTGTATATATATTTATTTTATATATTTTGGTTTTCAGGACTAATTATGCATGTTGTAGCTCCTAAAGCTGGATCATATGCCTTTTTAATATCGTATTAAATAATTTTAATAAAGTATTTGTGAATACGACCACAAATAAATATTTGAATTAAATTAAATTTTTCACATAGGTAATTCCTCTGCGGCCACACGTTCTCTTATAATAATATGTACATAGGGAGTTCCTCTGCACGTTCTCGTCGCTTTTGAGGTCAGCAATATATTTATAATAATACATAGGTACTAGGTTTCTACCTAAATCCGGATATATATATATTTTTTATATAAGAGGTACTTAGGTAGTACCTAGTAACTAAGTATATTCAACTTTGGGCATTCAAAAAAGTCGCAGAAAAGTTGTTTTGAAGCAGAATAACGTACATATATTTTTTGCGATGCATGGAAATCGAACCCTAGACTAGGTATCCAGATAGAATACCACGCCAAAGGCGCAACCCACCAACCACTAGACCACGGGCGTAGCCTGGATTTAATATTGATTTAAGGTTCGTTTAATTTTGTGTTTTTTTTGCCTAAAATTTTTGATGAGAGCAAAAAAAAACAACGCCATCGTATATATAACCTAGTAGTAATACCATATAGTAACGCCTTATGTCTCTTATGCCCGATTTCACCAACTCTAAGGGTGCCCGTAACAAAGTTAAGGGACAATTAATGACAGTTGTTTCATAGCAAATATGTCAAAATTCTTATTTAGGGGCTTCTTAGTTAGGGATCATTGGTGAAATCGGGCACTATTCTCTTAATTTAGTGAGATACGCCCTTCACAAATTTTTTTTGCGACTCTTCGGAGGGGGTTTAATCCTCCAACACCGCCCCCTGCCTACTTCCCGTGCCAAATTTATCTATATTCTTAGATTTCGGGGGGGGTTTGAACCCCCAAACCCGGCTAGGCCCATGCACTAGACCACGATGGCGGTCACACGAGATTGAACTATTTTCTATTTATAAATAATCTCGACCTCTATAAACATCTAAACCTCAAATTAAAGGTTACTCATTATAACTTTTATAAATAAATATTTATATAATTGAATAGTTTATTCAATTATTCCTGAAATTTTCAGCATTTCCTCTTATTATGTGCAATGTCGACAAGAATTTCGCAATGTGTCGTCACAGGTTCCATGGTGTAACGGTTAGCACTCTGGACTCTGAATCCAGCGATCCGAGTTCAAATCTCGGTGGAACCTAAGATCATTATTTTACATTTTTTTTTTGTTTTTTAATTAAAAGTCAGATAATTTTGAATGCCAGTAATAAGTTTTTTTTTTTAATAATTTGTTCAAATTCCGGAACTAACGTAATTTTGTTTTTATTAAAAAATTTTAGTTTGTTCTTGCTATGACATCAGTAAATAGCCCTAAAGTATTTTTTTAACATTTACTTTCGAGTTAACTATACCTACCACTGTGTTAAGATTATAATATAATCACCAATAACACGCTCGCATTTTTAGTTCTTAAAAATTCCGATTGGGGCGCTACGCTATTTTATAAAGGTTGTAAGAGACACTTTAAAACATATAGGTAGGTACTTAGGCACCTATAACCATAGGTGATTAACCACCTACATATGTGTACTAACTTCAATCCGAACATATTTATTATATACTCGTACTCACACTATCAAAAAATTTTATAAAAAAAAATCTAGTTTTTGCCGTAGCAGTGACTTCTCTGAATACCCACAGTCGACTCTATATACTTAACTGGGTATCTAGGTACCTAAGTATAGAATACTAGCTGAGATTCCCGGTTTCATCCGCCGTTTAATTTAAAAGGCATCGGATCTAAAATAAAATAAAGCCCATGTTACTCACTGATAATATAACTTAAGTAAGTTTAAAGATTTTTTTTAAATATTGTTTCAGTAGTTTTTGAGTTTATCCGGAACAAAAGTATAGATTATTATTTATTCCATAGGTATTTGAAATCAAATTATCCATGCCTAATAAGCATTCAATCACCGTTATTAGAGTAACGACCATTGTACCAGCTGAGTTTCCATAGCGACGTAAAAACAAAACAAAATAGTTTTCTTTCTGTGAAGTGTAGTTGTATTTCATGTAGTTCAGTTTCATAATTTCAAGATTAAATAATGCACAATAAAATAAAAATAATTATGTTAGGTCCTAGTGGGGTAAGACTGCTATCATATTATGGTGTTTATTCTTATGTTGTACTTGTATATGTACATGCAATCTAGGCTTGTCGAAAAATATCGATGCATCGATACTTCGATAATTTTGGGCAGATATCGATATTTTTTCAAAACCTTTAAGACTAATGATTGAGCTAGACAAGAATAAATATGATAATTATACATTATTTTACTCTTTCAAATCGTACCGATATATCGATTTATTTTTATTAATTTTTTTATATTATTATTAATTTCTTTATCGATACTTGATAATTATATCGATATGTATATTTATACTTTTTGACACTCCCGACATCCAACTATACCTATAACAAAAAGCTTTTCTATACTGATATTATGAAAGATTTGATTGTTTGTCTGTTCCGGGTGAACTCAAGAACTACTGAATCGATCTTAAAACTTTTTTCACCAAATTAAAGCTCTATTATTAGCTAATAACATGAGCTATATTTGATTTTCCATTCGATTTCGATTCGATTAAATTAAACGGCTGGAGAAAATTCTCTCTTGACCGATTTTTATTATTTTTTATATCCCTCTCAGTGGTTGATAACTGATCAGTTATCAATCGATCAGTTTTTTTCTAAAATTATACTTTTATTTGACAGATATATTAACTCGTAGGTATATTTTTATTTTTTACTGGAAAAATTTCCTAACCTAGATTTTTTTCTAAAAAAAAATTTTTTTTTTTTTTTTTAATCTTTAAAACCAAATACTTTTTTTAGAAAACTTGTCTTTAAAGTATTATCTTTGAGTATTACAAAATAAAAACGATTAAATTTTATTTGTTTATTCACAGAGTGGTAAGACAATAATGGCGAATTTCATTTCGGAATGCCTGAACGTGGAAGACTCAGATTCACCCAGGCCAACCCAAGGAGCAAGGATTTTGGAGTTTGAACTAAATGACATGAATATCAATGAAAAAAATGTTAGCACCGATATCGAATTGTGGGACTGCAGCGGCGATCACAGGTTGTATTCTAAAAAGTCCATAAACATATTTCTGAAAACACTGCACATTACGCCATCTAGTGTGATAAGAGGGAAACAAGACAACGTAAAACGCCTGATAATAAATCCTACAAAGCGCTAAGTTGATAGCGCTTTGTAGAATTCAGGGGCGATAAGAAATAATATTAGGAACTCATTCATTACTCACTAAAAACAAAACCTTTTATTAGTGTAATTAAATCTAATTCTAAAAGAAGTTATATAAATTTACTAAGTATAAAAAGTTTTTTTTAGATTCGAGTCTTGTTGGCCGGCGTTTCGAGCAAATGTCCAAGGTGTGATCCTAGTCTGTTCACCGAACACCGCACACACGGCAGCGAGGGAACTAGAGTTATTATACAATTACTTCATATCGCAACCGAAGTTGTCGGCCAAACAGTCTGTTGTATTCTACAATTGTAGCGAAGAGCAAGATGAAATAAGTAATCTTAATTTGTGTAAGTACACTTTTTTTAACCACGTCACTTCAGTAGCCCTAGTGTGAGTTTTTTTTTACATTTACTTTCGCGTTAACTATACTACTGCGTTAACATTTTGACCAATCACACGCTTGCATTTTTAGTTATCAAAATTTCCGCTTGGAGCGCTGAATTATTTCCCATACATATTTTAGTTAACTCAAACGCAAAGTAATAGTTAAAAAACTCACACTAGGGGTACAGACCTACACTACAAAGTGTAACAAATTTATAAAGACCTATTCAAAGTCATTTCAAAGACCTATCAAAGTTAATACTCTGTACCCCTAGTGTGAGTTTTCTATTACTTTGCGTTTGAGTTAAGTAAAATTTGTATAGGAAATAGTTCTGCGCTCCAAGCGGAAATTTTGAGAACTAAATATGAGAGCATGTGATTGGTTAGTGAAAATTTTAACGCAGTAGTACCAGTTAACGCAAAAGTAAACGTCTAAAAAACTCACACTATGGCTACTGATACCAATTAATTTACTTATATAAAAAAATAGGTAGGTAAACGTTTCGTAAAATCATGAAGGTAAAAACCGTGCCCGTCCGCGCGCCCCTACTGGAGTAAGCATCATTCAATTTGCAGGGTGCCGCGCGAGTGACAAATTTGTCACTCACACACACCTTTACATTTTTCACATCCTCAGTCTGATTTGTGCGTTCGGCGGAGAAAGTCGAAAAGAGCTCCGCTTTTATTGTCGGAAAAATGGTTAATTGTGCATTAAAGCTGTGTAGAAACTACTATTAAAAAAAAGTCTAGGTACTTTTTTTTGTCACGTTTTTAAAGTATGTATTTAACATGTTTTTCTTATATTAAACCTTAATAAAAAATTATAATAAAACCCATAATTAAAATATCAAAATCTAACGTCGTAACTATGGTAACTGTCAAACTATGTGCATCAGTTAGAAGTTGAAGAACTAGTGATGTGTTTTTATTTTTAATGAGAATTTCGATACTTTAAAATAATTTATAATCGTTTCAATTTAATTTAATCAAAAGGTATGGCGACAACAGAAGCGTCCAACGAGAATTGTCAGTTACTATTTAGTGATGTGATTTTATAGTTGATATACTCGATTTTTGTAAATACTTTCATGGTTATGAGATATTATACAATTATTGTTTTTTTTATATAATACTAATTATATTTTCTATACATGATACAGTTTCCCGAAAGATCCGGCATTAAAGCGTAAATGGGTAGAGGCAATTAAAAGAGAAGAAAATTGATAACCAACAAGAATACCCGTATGTTCAGTACATTTTGACGAATCAAGCTACGATTTAATTGTTTTTCGCCTTTTGTAGTTTGAGTATAACTTCCTCTTGGAGGTCGGTCAAAAATGTTGAGATTGCGTTTAGTAGGTACATGTAGTTAGTTGTGCATGTGTTTTAATTTAATAAATAATTTAATTTAATAAAGTATTTTAACTTATTGTTATATTATTATATACCTACATTTTTTAAATCCACTAGGATTATAAATGCGAAAGTGTCTATCAGGGTGGATTTGAAAGGATGTACTTTGGGCTAATATGAGGTTCTGCTGATAAAATCTAACATTTTTTCTATGGAACCATATTTCGCAAATGAAAAAAAAAATGTACTTCCCCATACAAATTGGTCATTTTAACGTTACTAGTTTGTATGGAGAAGGCCATTTTTTTTCTTTTGCGATACACGGTTCCATGGGAAAGTTGTTTGATTTGATCATATTAGCCCAAAGTATTTTTTTCAAAGTTATTGTGTCTATTCAAAACATCGCGACGAGCTAGCCACTTGTTCGGTGTAGACTCATACCATCGGCTACGACGAGGTGGGATTAAAACCCCTCCGCTGGTTACCTTGATGATATGTGTGTGTATTACAATTGTATATCGATAAATAATTATTAATCTTTGATGATCTCTATAAATCCCAAAATATTTGGTTTATATCGATAAGTAATAATATTTGTTGTCGGTGGCAACACTATCGAAACTATTAAGTATGCAATTAAATATTTAGCTTTTAATAATAAAAAAAGAAAACACTTCATAGACACGCGCACACATTCGTGTTTGCTTGTATCTCTTTTTTTCTCAAGCAGTTTTTTAAATGTCAGAAGCGTTGAGCTGCCATTTGAAGCCACACCTTTTTCCCCGTTTTTCATTTGTTCGCCACAGAAATTGGCGACACCGGTATCGTACTATTATGAAACAATTTATGTATCATGCTTACTCCATTGGCGCGGGGCGCGTTTTTTTAGCTTCATGCGTAAAATGGAGTGGCTTAGCTGCAATTAAAATAGTTCTTTTTTTAGATAATTTATAATATAAGTAATTTTTCTTTCCATAATTGAATTACTTACAATCGCCATTTTTTAGAAAATCGTTAGTAATACTAAGCAAAAGTTTGCTTGGTTTGTTTTTGTAGGTTTTTGGTAGGTTTCTTCACAAGTTTTTGACATTGACCGTTTATCATCTTGAATTGCAATAGGTTTCAGTTATAATAGGTTTACATATAAGTTATTTTATACTGAAACCTTTTGCAATAGAAGATCCAAAACGATTACAAGTAAATATGATCAGTAGTTTTATACATACATTTCAACACGGGTGCCTTACGGCGCCCGAGACCGCCTAGACGGCCTCAGGGTACTATAGTGGGGTTGTTAAACAAACGTACATAAATTTTTAGATTAATTACTCATTGGTATAAACCGGGGTTTGAACCAGGGAACTAAGTGTTTTTAAGGTCTAACCAACTCGGCCACCACGTATATAAACAGTAGTTTTAGAAGTCTAAATAATTCATTCCTCTTTTTTCTTTATATTATGTAAGTAATGTATACGTGTATTTTGATTTCAGCGTCTACATTCAGTAAGGTGTCTCAGGTGAAAGTAAACTACAAGAACGGCGGAAACAGACTGAAAATTGATTTCTCAAATTTTGTATCGTCCATATTACAGTCTATTATCTAAGGAAACATTATTTTTAATGTTTTTTAGGTAGTACAGAATAATTATTGTAATAAAACATTAGATTCTCCTACATATTTTTAATATAGCCTTTTCATTTCATTAAGCTTGTATAAAATTTAGAAAGATGGCGCTGCAAGCTAAGTGTTGCCTCACCTTAGTTGGCAGTTGGAGATAAAAGGATATTATACATAAGATACTTAACTTCAATTATTGGTAAATAAGCTATATAAAGAAACTTGAGTAGGTAGGTACTTAATTATTATAATATTTTTGTTTCAATTATAGTTCCGTTAATATCCGACAGATGTCGTAAAGTAAACAATATTGTTTTAGTTTAGTTTCTTTTACTTCTAGCAAAGTAGTTATTATGAGATACAAGAACGACATATTAAACGACAAACAATATTTTCGATATAAATACATAGATATTATATTTCATAAACATCTAGCTAGACCATGGCATGATATACGAATACCTACTTACGGAAATCGTACTAAAAGGACCAGTTCGACCAAAAGTATTATTTCCTTATTTTAAATGAAAGAACATAATTAATGTAGTTACTATTTATTAATTGTATGTCAATACAATAAACTTCAAGTAGACAAAAATAAAAAAATAAAAATTATTATAATAATGAGAAACTTAAGTGGCGTGAAGGATAAACTTTTAGCATTGGATTATAACACTCCCCCGTAATGGTAAAAGTTTGTAACATAACTAATTATCATTTTCGAATCCCAATAACTCTAAACAATGTACATGTTTTGACTTTGGTAAAAATTTTGTAAGTACATCTGCAACCATGTCATTAGCACTCATATAATTAACAACAATTAAATTCTTAGATATAATATCTAGGATAAAGTGATGCTTGATATCTATATGCTTAGTTCTGCTATGATATACATTGTTTTTAGTTAATGTCAGAGCACCCTGATTATCATTAAATATTGGTATGACTTTGTTTATAAAGAAAATTTCAAATAACAAGGATTTTAAATAAAGGGCTTCCTTGGTAGCTTCAGTAAGAGCCATGTATTCAGCCTCAGTATTGGATAAAGCAACAGTTTTTTGTTTCATAGATTCCCATGATACAGGACCACCGCTCATACAAAACACATAACCCGTACAAGATTTTCTATCTTCTAAATTACCACCAAAATCAGAATCCGTATATCCAGTGATAAAACTATCAACCATTTTTTATAAACTAATTTGTAATATTGTGTTCCCTTAAGATAACATAAACATTTTTAGCTGCCCTTCAATGTTGTTCTCCAAAATTAGCATTGAACTGACTTAAAACACTTACAGAATGAGTAATATCAGGTCTTGTTCCGACTGATAAATACATTAGAGATCCAATTAATTGCTGATAAGGTAAATGTATTGCTTGTTTTCTCTCTTCATCTGTAGGTTTTTTTAATTGAAGTCCTGGTTCTAACGGAATACTGCTTGGCTTAGAATCAACCATATCAAACTTCTTAAATTTTTTTTGAGTTACTTTGATTCAAGGTAGCAATATTTTTATCTGCGTTACGATTAACTCTAATACCTAAACAATCATTTACAACACCACAATCTTTAACTTTAAATTCATTTTGAAAAATTTCTTTACATTGCTTTATTAATTGCTTATTATTACTCAAATAGAAAAAAATCGTCAACAAATACGGCAACAATTATAAAAAAGTTATTATCTCTCTAAAATTTTTCGTGTATCATCTGTAAACATTAATAAATAAAGCACACCATTAAACGACTTTGTACTCACAGATCACTGTGTATTAATTCTAATTTATTAGTTCAGATATTTGTATTCCTGTGGCTAAACCATTGCATAATTTTCTTAAGTATTGATCATTTAAATGACCTAAACGTCTATGCCACAAATATCACATATAAAACAGACTCAATTTTATTTATGCTATCTGAAACATTTAAAGAAACATCTCCCATTCCTTTAGTAAAAATTTGTTCTTTATTTGCTACAGTTATGCATTTTCTATTAAATTTGCGATACTTTTTAATCCAATCACGTTTTAGGGTCATGTGACTGGTTGCCCCTGAATCTAAATACCAATTCTGTGACTGAATACATGGCTGCCCACCTAAAAGAACTTTATCAGGATACTCCTCCAATATTGGAAGTCCATTTTCTGCTTTAGAGTGAACTGAAAAAGATAAATAATTTAAATTATTATTGGAATAATCACTGTTGACATTTATTAATTCAGATTGGTTTGAATACCTTGAATTAGTATTAAAATTTTGATCTGTTATAATGTTTGCTTGATTATTTAATATTTTTAAATTATTTGCTTTGTCATTTCGTAATTTGAAACATTGCCAATATAAATGACCATCTTTTTTGCAATATGTACATGTTCTGGTTTTCTTTGTAGCATTTTTTGATAATAAAGCAGTATCTGTAGAAATGCTCGCTTCTTGACGTAATCCTTCCTTTAGCAGTGCAGACATTATAGCATCAGAGGTAATTTTAGTCCCCGAGTGTTCAATAGCCATTACAAGTGGGTTATATTCATCATTAAGTCCAGCAAGCATAATAATAGCAATGAATTCATCTTCCAATCCCGCATTTATAACTAAAAGCTTTTGCTGTATAGTCATTATATCATTAAGGTATGTTTTCATTGATATTGAAGTAGACAGTTTAGAATTAAATAGATTTTTTAATAAACTAAGTGTTCTTACTAAACCACTATCTGCATAAGCATTTTTTAAGGCGTTCCATGTATCTCCTGCTGTTTTGCAGTTAGCAATTATGGGATAAACAGATTCTTTACACATAAGACAAGTTTTAGCTCGACACCGTGCATCGTTTAAGTCTTTAATTGCTGAAGTATATTTCGTATTTATGAACTCCCATAAATCGCAGTCTACAAGAAACATTTCCATGGCAAATGCCCATGTACTATAACTGTTCCGACCTTCCAATTTAGCAAAATTTGGTGAAGAAGAATAGGAATGTGATTGCAAACCTGTATTGTTATTATTTTCAATGTTGATCGTATCCGTATTGTTTGACACAATTGCGCTGTCACTTTCCATCTTTGCAAATATTGTGATATGTTGTAAAATCTTAAGAACTTTACGTTTGTATATTACTTGCAGTAAATATTCATAGGAAATTCTTAAGCCTATAACCTATTATTTTCTTATTTTAATTGAAAGAACATAATTAATGTAGTTACTATTTATTAATTGTATGTCAATACAATAAACATCAGGTAGACAAAAATATAAAAATAATTATAATAAAGTGGCCTGAAGGATAAACTTTTAGCATTGGATTATAACAAAAAGAAGGTAACTTATACCAAGATTAGTAACGTCAAAACACATACATAATCTATGGATAAATATTTGTATAAAATTTGACATTAGGTACTATCCCCAGTATAGGTTATGACGTCTTTTGGTCGAACCGGTCCTAATATTATCAGCTAGTGGGAATAGAACTACTAGACCAGTAAATAAATAAATTTACAGTAATTAAATCGTGTGTGGACCCTCGGTACCTTGTGAAGAAAATATAATAATTGGACCCCATAATGAACACTCAAAAATTTTCCAGAAATCATTAGTACCTACGTATACACTAGAATAATAACTTAAAAGGATGTCCGTCAGGATTGAGGGGCCAAATTTTTATAATACGTATTTGCTAATAATTTTTATGTCAGCAGTTAGTAAAAATCGATCTAAAGTTTGTAAAAATTGTTAAACGTCAGCACGGAGGGGCCAATCCTGACGGACATCTTCCCCTTGTATAACATTTTAAAAGGAAGCCTTGAACTCCGGAATTTTGGAACTGAATAGATTAATATTGAAACCCAATACCGGAATTTAAAAATTGTCCGATATTCAAGCCCTAGACGTCACATATCGCGTAACTAAACTTTTATTAAGCAATGGACCCCTAAAACACTTTAGGGGCTAAGATCGTGCTCCAAATGCTGAAATTCTAGCTGGCTGAGCTACATTTTTAACGTTTTTTGATATAATTATTGCGTCACAAACGTTGAAACCTTGATTGAATGCAGTCACGTGGGATTTGTTATCTACCTAGATATGTGAGAACTCTCTAAGAGGGACTGGAGGGAGGTTACAAGCTCAGTATTTCATCAGTTCCGCCTGTCAGTCTGGTCAAACTTTGACTGATGCTAAAATAATGAATGACTTGTCAATAAAAGAATAAAAATATCATCAGTCCGTGCGTTACACGTTCATTCTCATTCTGACCAAACTGATGACTGATGATGGACTTAACTGATGAAATACGGAGCGTTTCACCTTCCTCTAAGTTAGGTGGTCCAGCCAGCCTTAATTACATATACATACATACATACATACATATCATCACACGGGGCCTTACGGCGCCCAGCGGAGGGTTTTAATCCCACCTCGTCGTAGCCGATGGTATGAGTCTACAACGAACAAGTGGCAGGCTCGTCGCGATGTTTTGAATAGAGTCAATAACCCATCTATAAACAGTTTCACAAGTTGGTATAGTGGACCGACAGCTTAACGTGCTCTCCGAGGCACTATAGTGATGTTGTCAAACAAATGTACATAATTTTTTTAATTAAAAACTCATTGGTACACACCGGGATTCGGGCCAGGGACCTCATTGTTTTTAAGTCCAAGGTCTAACCAACACGGCTACCACGTATATAATTACATATTATAAGTGTATAAACACCCAGACTGTGGCAAATTGTACAGTAAATCTACCATGAGTTTTCACTTACTGTACAATTTAAAGTGTAGAAATCTACCAATAAGATCGCTTTATTTTGTTCAACAGAACAAATAAACCCTTCCAATTGGTGTAACCCGATAGTTTAAACTGTCGGGTTACACCAATAGTAAGTAAAAGTTGTTTAACAAAATCTCATTCTCTAAGTGGATCGAAGCCACGAATTTCAAATACAACGTTAACAGTGTAACTACTAGACTACAGGGGTACGACGGCTCGCGTTATTACTGACAGTAATTACATTCATAAAACTGCATTCTCTAGTGTTAAAAAAATGTACAGTCAAGAAGAAAAATAAATATTCGCAAAAAAAACATTCTATCCATAAAACATACTGAGAAGGAATAAAGTATCGAAAAAAAATTATATATATATAGAAGTACCAACGCAGTTGACTCAAAGAAAGAAAATATAAATTTAGTTTAATTACAGTTATTTATGATGACTTACTTTTTTTCATAATCTGTGCAGCAGCAAATAGCGGCAAATAATCAAACAGTGAAGCGTAGTGGGGATAATTCGCACAAAATGTAGTTGTTAAAAAATGGTACAGGTACAGTCAGCAACAACTCAAACTGCTCATTGCCATCAATTATCTTGCTCCAGTCTTGCTATAACTAGAGCCTAATGCCCGATCTTACCAACTCTAAGGGGACATACTTAATAAAGTTAAGGGACAATTAATGACAGTTGTTTCATAGCAAATATGTCAAAATTCTTATTTAGGGGCTCCTTTAGAGTTAGGGATCTTTGGTGAAATCGGGCATTATTCTACTAAATCAATTGTATATCAACGTCGCGCGTATGAAAGTTAAAATTTGACACATTTTATAAGGGGAAATAATTATGTCAAGGCCACCGTTCCGTACATCTTTTGTGTCCTCTCAACTTTTTAACCTGTAGCTCTACCATAAGTTTGTTAAAGCAATCTTTCGCTTACTACTGTAGGTACAGTTTTTACAATACTTAACCAAATCTCTGGTGTCACTACTGTGAATTATATATATTATTATATTATATTGTATATTGGCTGAATGACGGCATTATTTTTCTGACATTTATAGTAAAAATGGTTCATACTTACGAGTAGCATGCTAAGTTCTTCCCAATCTGTACTTGACTATTCACTATCATCCTTCCTTTAGTAAATGTTTTTATATGTACGGAGTTCGCGTTCGGCCTCAATCGTGGCTGATGGAAATTATCAATGTCATCGAATTTAAGCACGCTTACTCTCTCACCAAGTCCTTGAATAGGGTTGATCAGTACATTGATAACAAAGGTAAGGATGTAGAGAGGGAATTTCCAAGGTTCTGTTGCAGTATCGTTAATTACCGTACTCGGCATTACACCGCGAGAGCTCGCCACTTGTTTAGTGTTTACTCAGACTTCTATTGACGATTGAGCAATTGCTTTTATTTTTGCCCAAAATACAATGTTTTTTTATTACAATAAAAAAAAACCATTTAGGTACTAATGAAAATCATAAAATTTAGTTGTGTTTTAGGCAAAAATAACAACCAAATCCAATACACCCATTTTACAGTAGGTCAGCCAAGAAAGTGGTCTAGCTACAAAGTTGACAAAACTATATATATCATCACGGGTGCCTTACGGCGCCCGAGACCGCCTAGACGGCCCCAGGGTACCCGCGGAGGGGTTTTAATCCCACCTCGTTGTAGCCGATGGTATGAGTCTACACCGAACAAGTGGCTAACTCGTCGCGATGTTTTGGATAGACTCAATAACCCATCTATAAACAGTTTCACAAGTTGGTATAGTGAAACCGGGACCGACAGCTTAACGTGCTCTCCGAGGCACTATAGTGATGTTGTGACTTCCCTTGTAATCAAAATATCGCTAACGTTAAAGTCGCTAAATAAACAATACTGGGTGCGATTTTTGAATATCAGCGGATAACTAGCCAGGTAGCATTTTGACATTCTTATGACGTCAATTACGTCGAGAATGACACTTAAGTTGACGTCATAGGGACGTCAAAATGCTACCTGGGAAATATACTGAAATGTTATCGATTTCTAAATTTCGTATTTCCCATCGGCCACGTTACCGGGGACGATCCACCGGGGCAGATGGTACCTGCTCATTTTTAATCTCATCGGGTCACTAACATATCATACCTATTACACATGGTGACTTTAAAAGGATGAACTTTGGGCTAATATGAGGTTCTGCTGATCAAATCGAACAACTTTTCCCATGGAACCATGTGTCGCAAATGAAATAAAATATTGCCTTCTCCATACAAACTAGTAATTTTAAAATGACCAATTTGTATGGGGAAGCCAAATTTTTTTTTCATTTGGGACATATTTCCATGGAAAACGTTGTTTGATTTGATCAGTAGAACATCATATTAGCCCAAAGTTCATCCATTCAAATTCACCATGTATAAATAGGAATGACTCATATATACTACTCGTAAATAAAGTCACCGATGACAGATAATAATCATCACAGATAATGTATAGATATTAAGTTCCGTTCCACCATTGAGTTTTTATATTTTAGTATAGACATGTCAATTAATATCAGATACAAGAACGATATTGAACACCAAACAATATTTTCTTCATATATCGAAACGCAACTCCTGGGAATCAGAAATTATTTGTAAGTTGGTACCGCACATGACTTTAAAAAATACGAATTTTAATAAATTGTGATTTCCTAGTCATCGGTGATCTTTTTCTCGCTTCAAACTCATCGCTGACGTTCAAAAATCGCACCCCAGCATTAAATGTCAGAATATTACTGCAAAGAAAATGCTACCTTATTGTTTTATGGCGCAAAAGTACTTTACCCATAGGGTGGTAGACTACATTGACGGATGAGCATCAGGACTGAGAGACCACATTTTTTAAAATAAGAATTTGCTAATAATTCTTATGCCCGCAGTTAGCAAAAATCGATTTTAACCCCCGTATTCAAAGTCGTATTTTCTATTTTACTTTTACTCGAGGAAAGTATGTCTCTTTCCACTAAATATCAAACCAAGAAAGATGGAATGAGATAAACTATCCTTGAGTGAAAGTGGAGTGGAAAATACGACTTAGAATACGGAGGTTAGTTTCTAAAAAAATCCTCAAGTTTGTAAAAAAGTTACATGGAATTATAGTTGGCCCCTCCGTCGTGGCATTTGTATTGAAGTGCACTTCAGTATCTTCAAATCTACACTTACAAACACGTTAAAAAAATAGAAAATAGGTCTAGTTTGTAAAAAAAATATACTCTCGAACCACGCAAACTTCAACCCGTTTAGTATTAACGGAAATATTGAAAAAAGAAAAATCCCATGTAAATTTTTCATTTTAACTCAAACTCAGTTTTTTTTTACTTCTTCTGCTCGATTTCAAAATAACTACTGGCATAGGAATTATTAGCAAATTCGTATTATGAAAATGTGGCCCCTTAATCCTGATGTATATCATTGACGGACGACTGTATACTGTATACCTGCTTATTTGTGTTTACTGACAATACTTACTCTTGGGAGTGATTCATTCATAACTGCAGCATAATAATAACATTCATAAGCATATCCATTTGATACCTAAATTATTTAAATAAAAAAATCACATCATAGTATTATTTTAAAGTGTCTAAATGTGTCACGCACAGCACAGAGTTACTCAGGGGCTCGGCACCTAGATACCTAGGAAAATATTTTATTGAGTAAGTTTGTTAGCCGGCATAGTGGGAACACCTATAGGGGGCAATATCTTGCGCTTTGGAGATGCACGTCGGCTCGATATATTCGAATGAAACTGACAGTTTTATAGAGAGAATCCGTCAGTTTTTACTCGAATATATCGAAGACACGTAAGTCGAAAGTGCTAAAATGAAGCCCCTGGTGTTAATAAACATTATGTTTTTGACCACATACATGAGAACTGTAGGTCGGCTTACCATTGCAGTGTCACATATGCTAATAAAGTAAATAAATAACAATGTTATCTTATGTCCGTCATTGTTATTAAATATTATATTTATTTACCTATTTGTGAATATACGTGGTGGCCGAGTTGGTTAGACCTTGGACTTAAAAACACTTAGGTCCCTGGTTCGAATACCGGTGTGTACCAATGAGTTTTTAATTTTAAAAAAATGTACATTTGTTTGACAACACCACTATAGTGCCTCGGAGAGCACGTTAAGCTGTCGGTCCCGGTTTCATTATACCAACTTGAGAAACTGTTTATAGATGGGTTATTGAGTCTATTCAAAACATCGCGACGAGCTAGCCACTTGTTCGGTGTAGACTCATACCATCCGCTACGAGGTGGGATTAAAACCCCACCGCTGGGTACCCTGGGGCTGTCTAGGCGGTCTCAGGCATCGTAAGGCACCCGTGATGATATGTATGTATGATGTATGTATGTATGTACCTATTTGTGAGTTAAAGCAATCCACTATCCCATCTTTATAGAAGAAACTATCTAATACTATATAGATGCCCACAATTGTATATATAATACGTACTCATATAAAATGCAAGGCGCCTCTGCCTGTCTGTCCGTTTGTTTTGCTCATAAATCGAGAACTACTAAACAAACTTAGGTAATTTCTTTTTATTTATTTTTTATTTGTCTTCTTTCCAGAGGCTAACAAAGTTTGTACTTTGGACTAATATGAGAGCCTCAAAAAAAGGAAAGAGTTTTAATTTTTTTTAAATAAGCTCTACTTCCCATGGAACCATGTGTCGCAATAATGTATATTTTTTTTCATTTGGGGCACATGGTTCCTTCTGTGGTCCTAGTTAGCCTCTGGAAAGAAAACAAATTAAAAAAAAAGAAATTACCTAAGTTTGATAAGTAGTTCTCGATCTATGAGCACAACAAACGGACACACAGGCAGAGGCGCCTTGCATTTTATATGAGTGTGTGAGAAAAAAAAAATCAGTAGAACCTCGTATTAGCCCAAAGTACAACCTTCCAGTCACCATGTATATTACTACATTAGATATCATATTTTTAAAAACATTATTAATTTATATACGTGGTGGCCGAGTTGGTTAGACCTTAGCCTTATAAATAGCCATTTAGGTCCCTGGTTCAAACCCCGTTGTGTACCAATGAGTTTTTAATCTAAAAATGTAGGTATGTACATTTGTTTAACAACACCACTATAGTGCCTCTGAGAGCACGTTAAGCAGTTGGTCCCAGTTTCACTATACCAACTTGTGAAACTATATATATAGATGGGTTATTGAGTCTATCCAAACATCGCGACGAACTAGCCACTTGTTCGGTGTAGACTCATACCATCCGCTACGACGATGTGGGATTATAACCCCTCCGCTGGGTACAGCCTGATGCCGTCTTGGCGGTCTAAGGGCGCCATATATATATTATTAATTTTCCGCCTGAGTTAAGATAATAGGTGCAATGTTTTATTTAACGAAATTAATGACTTGTGTTTTTAATATGCTCTATTAGGTAAATGTGTTTTGTCACTATTGTTCCAAATTATTGTTAGAAGAAAATAGGGGTTTGGCCAGCCTTGGTTTATCGAAACGTTTCTGAATAGAGTTAGGTATATTAAGAAACGTTTCCATAAAGTAGAAGAATGAGCTTATAAGTTTTAGTGGAACTGATGCTACGTGTATCCATCCCTCTTGCTTGTGACCTAAAGGACTTATACTTTCAGTTTAATTTGAAATACATGCTATGTATTCTGTACGTAATACTATTAAGAAAACAACATTGTCGAAAGGGAAGAGAGGTAATCCAAACAGTTATCACTAAAATATACATTAAATAAAATAATTATAAATTGTATCAAAGTAAAAAGAAATTTATTTGTATAAATGAGGAAATTTATTATTTAAATAAATCTACATTATTTTAAAAAATGGAGTTTTCCTTAACATATTTCATAAGATATTTAAATAACATAAAATAAAAATTTACCTAAGGATCAACTTTGTCATACAAGATTTAATAACAACGAAATATGATCAAATGACACCTCCAGTTTCGCAAGCAATTATAATAACTAATCTACACTTAAATTCACCTGATCCAAGCTCGGGGCATAACCACAACCTGGGAAACTGGAGGAACCTAGTTATGTACCAACAATAGTGTAACATATAATACACAAGCGTGAGTAACTTTATAATATTAAGATAATATTAAACTGATAAAATTGCAATTATGCCAAACAATATTTTTAACAAATTGATTAATTTTATTTGCTTTTCATCAGTCTTACACGTATTTGGCGCAATTAATGAGTACCTTCATTTAAATTATATTAGTCTAGCTTTTAAGCATTATCATTTAAACTTAAAAATATTTTGTCGAAAATATTCCTATTTACAAATAAAAGTTATGAATACACAATTTAAATATCTGACCGCAGGATAGACTATAATACTTAACAATAATGTGTGTAATATTAAAAGTAAATTTATTTGCCTTTCCAGCCACCACGATCATAACCGCCTTTCCTGTCGCGATGTCCTCTGGGTCCGCCGCCGCGGTTCCATCGGTCATTCCCGCGCCCACGAAAGCCTCCCCTGTTGTTCGGAAACCGTTGGAAATTCTGATCCATATTTCCAAAATCGTTACCATTAAAAGGCATACCAGCAAAATTAGGACCGTTGAAATTGTTATCAAAATTATGAGGTATATTAGGAGCGATGCCCAAAAGCCCCGGAGTAGGATGTCCTCCTCTAGGGTCCACGATGGGGTGATTAAATCCGGGCATGGGACCCATGTTCATTGCTCCAGGCATATTCATATGTGGAATATTCATGATATTCATATTATCTAGGTTTGCGTTGCCCATTACGAAATTTTGATTGTGAATTAAAGGTGTTTTTAAAAGCCCCTCTTTAGGTTTAGGCAAGTATATAAAATCGGCATTCTCGTTCAAGGTGACTCCTAAATTATTAAAAATACTAACTAAATTTGGATTAGACTGAACGGGCGTTGCGTCAAACTTTTTATTAGCAGTTTTATCTTGTTGGTGTTGTTTTATCATCGATGTCACTAAAGCTAAATTTTGATTAACATATATCTTTTGTGTAGAACTTAGTTCTTTATACCAATCGGAGTTCTGTAATATAGTTTGTAACTCCAATGACGGTTTGTGTTCCTGTTCCTCTTTTTGTTTACGACGAGGATCAACTCTGGGAGCCGGTGCTTGTTTTGCAGACTTTTCACTATCGCTATTGGAATCATCTATTGATAATCTAAATACTTTTCTTAACCGAGGATCTAATAAAGCTTGCGATTTTGCGGTACTATTTTTAATATCAGTATAATCAGGTCTTGGAATATCTATAGTGACTACTTTATATGAAATTGGGGGATGGCTATTGATAGAACCGTCAATTTCGGAAGCGGGTGTGTAATTTGGAATAGGTTTAAAAGGCAAACCTAAACGAAAATCGACATCACCACTAGAATTTGGCCTTAAATCTGTATCACCGAATGTAGGTAATTTAAAATCATTTTGTCTTAAATCAACATCACTTCTCCGTCGACCATCAGTCGGTTCTCCTTCAATACATTCATAAATAGAAACTCTCGAGGGTTTTTTATATGGTATCTTATTAATATCATTGTTTTTGCGGTCTGGAGACTTTTTTATTGTATTTCTTGGATCTCTTGTTGAAGATGTTTTAGTAACTTCGGCCGCTTTATCAACTACATTTGAATCTTGTAAATTGTTTTTCATCGTATTTAACAATTTTGTTACTTCGTCGCTTATTGCAAATTGCGATAAATCTCCAAGTTTACTAAGAACAGTCTCAGATTCAACTTGTTTATTTTGTGACTGCGAAATAGTTTTAGCTGAATAAGAAACCGGAGAAGAAGAGTTTGATTTTGGTTTAAGGGGTTTATCTTCGTCACTTGAATACCATTTCTCATCGATTAATAAATTATTATCTTCATCGTCTGTAGTTGATGGTCTATATGTTTTATTTGTATTTTTAAATAATGGCCCCGGCTGTAAAAATCTTATATCAGTGTCGGTTTCTTTTTTATTGTTACCTAAATTTGTGTCTATGTTGTAAATATTAGAATCATCGGCAAATTTCAAAACTCTTTGATCAACATCTTTTGTTTGAGAATCCGCTGGCTTTTCAATTTTATTGCTATCCATTTTGACTTTATCTACATTTTCGTTTGGATTATCTATAATTACATTGTCTTTTGTGGCAAATTTTAGTGCATCTTTTGTATATTGATCGATGTCGATTAAATCTTTGTTTGTTTGTGTTTGTGTAGGTCTGGCAGTGTTGATATTATTTGCGTTATTCGTAACAGACGGTTGAAAACGCATATCAACATCTTTTCCGGCTGATTCAGAAATAACTGGAGTAGTTGTTGCTAGGACAACTGGAGGTACTCTTAAATCCATATCTTTCGAACTAGCCATAGACGTCACAAATACCGGTGGAGTCGACAATGAGTCTGAAGTAGAACTAATTAAACCTAATTGTTGTATATTCATTGTGTTCAATTGTATTTCAGTGATTTGTTTTAATGAAATACCTATACTATTTAATTGTAATACTGTCAACTGTCCGAGTTGTTCCAAATTTTCTATTCCCATTTTAGTAAGGTCCGAAATTTGTTTCGGTGTTAACACACCATTTAAATTCTTAAGACTAAGTACGTGAACAGGAGTTCCGTTGCTATTAGGACTATGCATCATATTATCTTCATTTTGCCATCTCGAGTGTCGTATTTTACCAGACATCTTATGAGGCTTATCGTTATTTATTGACAATATAGTTGAATCCATTAGATTCGGCGGTTTTGGAATGTTTAATTCAAATAAAGAAGGTATAGTTTTCTCTTGGTTATCTTTAATTTCAGTGTTAAATTGTTGTATTAATTTATTTTGAGTATTAGCAATCATAGATGCAGCCCCATCTTTACTTAATCTTGGAAATTCTCCCAAAATTTCTTTAGGTGCTGATTCTATATGTTTTAAAAGTATGACTTTTAATGCTTCCGACAATGGTTTTCCATGTGCAAATTTACATTCATCTTTATATATACAGGGAAGACCAGTGTGATAATATTTACAGGGAAAATCCGAATGCATATACAAACATTTATCCCTTTTAGCGCAACAATCCATTAAATAAAATTTGCATAATTCCATTTTTCTCGGAGGAGATGCATCATGGGAAAAAATGCAATCATCACCTTTATGACATTTACCTTGCATAAAATATAAACATATTCCATCTATATCTTGTAACAAATGATTTCCTCTACGCCTGTCTCTATCTCTATCACCTTTATTTTTTCTATGATTTCTATGCCTTTGTCTTGAATGCAAATCTCGTGAATCTGCACTACTATCAGAAGCGTAAGAATCCTCGTCATAACTAAGAGGTGCTGGAGATTGAGGTTGTTTTTGTATAGGCGAGGCACCCCTTATACACATCATTTCATTTTCATCAACTTCGTCTACAATATATTCTTTTTTCTTCTGTTTACTTGCAATTTCTTTTCCTGCATTTTTCTTTCTCTTTCTGCGTTTTCGACGTTCATCTACATCTTCGTGTACATCAGGTTCCTTGTCATCTTTATTTAAAACTTTACGAAGAGCCTTTTCTATCTTACCGGCAAAGTCATCTTCTGGTGTACTAGCACGTTTAGGATATTTTTTATTTTTGTCTTTAGATTTTTGATCTTTGTTTTTAGATTTTTTTTTCTTACCTGATCTTGGATAGTAAACATCTTCTTCTAGATTTATGTCATCTAATTTGATTTGTTCCTCTTTTTTCGGAGAATTAGATTGCTTGTTTTCATTTTGAATTTCTTTACTCTGTGTTTCACCTTCACAATCACTCTCAATTTCACCATCTTCTAAGTCTTCTATAACCATAGCAGGCTCATATAAAGCTGTTTCGGCCATTGTTATTATTTCTCTGTAAATAAAAAAAAACTATATTAATCATTTAATATTTTTAAATATTTTCAAAGTTTTTATGGTACAAATCAATCAAAATTATTGTCAAAATTTAATTAATTAAAAGGAAAATTAAATTAAAAATCAACGACTGCTTGAAGGCAGCTATGAAGTGATGATTTTCTTTTAAAAATATAAAAAGTTCTATAACAATTATTATTTTATATCAAAAGTTACGTAATTGTTTAGCTAGTAACAAATTGCAGAACATGGTATAAAATAAATTAGCTGGAAAAAAACTAAGATTGGTAAAAAGAACACCTTTTAGAACACATTTATTTTGATAAAAGTTTTAAGGTATCTGGGTGCCTATTTTATTTCATTTTATTCATTCAAGGCTGGTTATACCAACTAATAATTGAAGTGTTGATAAGATAATATCATATCTGCTCAGAAAACAAATATAAGTACCTATATATTTATTATGGCGTCATTAATTTAAAAAATGATTACCAAAAATATGTTTTATTAGCTAACGTCATTTATTACTAATTTTCATTTACCGTGTGAGACTCAGAAATCGAGATGCCTTTTCTTTTTTATTACGACTGCAATGTCATCTAATTAATATTCTGTAGCAACGAGTAGATATTATTAAAAATTATGTTTACACTTGCAATTAAATACTGGCAAAACTTAGCTATAGTTATTCAAAAAATAACAATCGTCTAACTAAAGCAACAGCAGACACATATTTAGGGTTAAATACCAGACTACGTGAGGTGTACCTATTTTGCAGGATTTCATAGAATATATGCGCCTATGAACGTACAGATTTTTTTATGGTACCTACTGCACAAAAGGGCTAACCCCTCAAATTATAAGTTGCACTTCAACTGCACTTTTCCGTCTTATTCTGTCTTTCTTAACTTGATATCTGGAGGAAAGAGTAAAAAACGGATTAGGTTACGATTTAGAATACGAGGGGTAAAGTTAAATTATACATTGCATTGAGCATAAATTTCGTAAGGAAATCACTATGAAATTTATAAGGAAATCACTTCTAGTGATGTCGACAATGATGTGGAGTCATCGACAGAAACGGGTTTTCTGGCTGTGGGGTTTAATTTACATATAATACAATGTCAAAAGTATATAGGTAATTCTAGTAGAAAATGCCGAAACCATTAAAATCGCATATACAAAAAAAAATATGCAATAAATATTTAAAAGAAAATCTATAAATTGAGAACACTTTTAGGTCATTAGCCGAGTAAGTAAATAAACGCAAAGACAAATTTATGTTATAATATTTACATAGGCACTGCATAAGTATAAGCCTAAAATACAGAAACTAAAATAATTTTAGTTGAGTACGTATATATACTCTAACACTACATAATATAAAGCTACCGCCATGTCTGTCTGTCTATCTGCCTGTCTGTCATTTCGCTCTAATCTCAGTAATGGAGGTTTTTTTTAAGTTTTTTAGTATTCACTAATGGCTAGCTAGCCTTATTACCTGGAAAGGTTTATATGTACAGGTATTTCAATATGTACATCGCTTATGCTATCTTCATCAGTTCATATAAACAAAAACAATATATGGAAAATTGATGATTTGATGACCTTTTTTGTACTTTAAATGTTTTTATATCATAAAAATGATGTAAGGGGACACTAAAAGAAACTAATAATTGTTACATTATTTTCATTATAAAACACAATATAAACAATTTTAGCACTGTAAAACTGTAGACAATAAACAATATAGAACAGAAAATAAAACAGGTAAACACCTACCTGCATTACAATTTATTAGAAATGAATTTGAAGAGTGAATTTACCCAATCACTGCATACAAATATTAGAGAAAGTAGCCGTGAGAGTATATTATTGAATATTCTGGGAGAATCAAATACAATGGGTTACGTTAAAGATTATAGATTTCCAGACATATTTTAAACAAAATTGTCAACAATATGTGATAGTGGGCAAGTATATAGACTGATAAAAGATAGCTCGGGGATAGACCGTTGCCGCGACTTGAACTCTGTTAAAATTTAATTACATAGTTTATAATACTGTAAAGAAAATATTCAATACGGCTTTATTTCAAACGCACTAAGGTTTAATTTGAAACAAAACGAAATTTAAGGGTTCAATGTAGCTTCACCTTGTTTATTTATAAGTATACAAAGGTCTTAGTTGCGGTTTTAAAATTAAAAAATGCACTGAAACAACCTCATGTCTAAATTGATTAAATAACTTGCACTTCTACTGTTTTATCAATTTGTTGTTTACATTCTTTAAACTGCGCCCTAAATATTAATAGCGCGTGATCTAAAGCCAACTGTGCTATCGTCAACACTTTAGTTTCTATCTCGCTCTAACTTATTTGTCTCTTTGAAACGCAGTGAATAAAAAAGACACTTCCGTTAATTCTGACGAGTTGGCGTGGTTCACTTACTGATCAGACTTCAACCTTAGCGTGTTGAAATTAAGTCTATTAATAGTATCTGTTGCACAACTAGAGATTGTAAACAATGAAGTTTGTGTCCCTAACCCTCCCCAACCATTGAATTCAACTAAGATAGGGCCTACTTAATCCTCTTTGACTTTATATACATTCTTATTCTACTTTTATTGAGTATCTACCTACATTACGAGCGAAATGAGTTTCATATATAAAAATACAAACAGGAAGTCATCTGTTGATTATATTAATGACTAATCAATCGCGATTTCATGCCCTTTGTTCTTTGAAACCCAAGAACAAAGTGCTAAGGTAGCTAGTAATAGCGAACTAGTGATAAAGGTAGGGTAGGTGCGTCCTCTTTTAGTGGATATGCGCAGAAACGCGCATTTTTATGTGATTTTTTGATAGGACATATGACGTCATACGTATTTACCGAGTCTCATGTACAAAGGAAAAGTACCAAGTACTTTATGCCAAATAAGAAAGGATTTAACATAATTTTGCACTAAAAATTGCTAAACTGTTTGCTAAAAAGGAAAAACCATAATAATATGAATCATAGAAAAGAATGTCATGCTGCCTACGATGAAATAAACACGTCGAGCGAGACACTCACTATAACCCGACCAAAATAAGGAGACCAAGCTAATTATTAATTTAACTGGAATAAAATAATAGTTTTTAATTTGTTTGGTGAACAAAATTTAAATATTGATATAAATTAAAATGGTTGACCCAACAATAGGCGAAAAATTGGATTTATGGTTCACATTTCAAAATAGCACATTTGTACGAATACACGCACACATGCATAGTGGCATTTATATAACACGTGTAGTTTCCTGACTGAGATTTCACTTTGTTTTGTGACATTGTTTTACGCCCCTATTTTTATTTATTGAGAGTTGGAAATATATTAATTATGACCTAGCAATGTCCTTGAATTCCTATTTTTATCCACATAGGACACGATATAAACCTATGTATAGATAACTCCGTTTGTTGATACTTTATACTATACTATACCTAATTTTCGACGTAACAATATGCATTTGGAAATTTTCCCCAAAATAGTTCACAGTTAGCAGCTTATAAAAGAGAGAAAAAGAACATTTGCGTCAGAAGTCGGAACGCTAACTGTTCATAGCCACAACTTTCAAATGACTCGTATATGCTATCCGACTAGCAGTGGGTGTCTGAGCTCATTTCACAAAATCTGACTCCCAGCCATTCGCTGGTCTCCTTGTGATAGTGACGTCAATCGGATACGAGTTCGTCATTTCGAGGTCAACCAACATGTACTTACAACACGCTCACTTGCACACACTAACATCTATTAACAATGAATGATTTACGTAAACATACATTTCCCAAGTGTGTGTTAGTGTAAATGTGTAAAGCAAATTGTAATCTAGCTAGACTAGCGAATTTGAAGAATTTAGAGAACAATAAGCAAAATAATTCTAAAATGTACAACTTTACATTAAAGAACAAGTATATGTTTAAAATTAATTAACAATAACAACATAACATCACATCACCGACACCATTCACCCAGTAAATGAAATATGCACATAATAGTACGTTAATAAAATATATACACAGCATCGATGTATAATACACAGTTATATGAAAACATGCACACAAAATATAGAAAAATTTATTAAAAAAATATAAGAATGCCGTTTTGCAGTAATTCTGTAAAACGACAAGATCATGCTGTGTCCGCCATTTTTAATGACAAGCCACAACGGATCAATTTACCTAGTTTTATTACCGCCATACATTTTACTATGTAAGAAGCGGAATTTATGTTTACGAGACTAATAGATTCACAATTTATTTGTGTGATCTGGCTTCGTTATCTCGATAAAGCACTGGACGAATGGGGTCACGCATCCTGAATGCCTAACAACTAATTAATATGTTTAAGTGTTACCAATCTTACATTATATGAACAGTTCACTATATACGAGTACTAAACGCCATGTACATAGCATTTCTCATAGCATTGCTGCATTTAGATAGAACAATCGGGTGCGAAATAGTAATTGCAGCGACTGGCAATGCAACGGAACAAAGAGGCAAACCCAAATCAAATAAATAGTTCTTTTTTTTGCCACATTGAAGCTTGTAGCGCTAGTGTAGTAACTTCCTAGCGACATCTGCAGCATTTAACCTGAGTTGAATACAATTTCCGGTCAAATGTTGGTAAATAAATAAATTATAATCATTTTCAAGGCTTTTTATATGAAATATAATAAAATAAATATTGTCTTTAACAGTTTACTGTTGGTTATTGTTATTAATATTATGTACATATATCGTAAATTTACTAGGTTGTCATATAAAATATTTAAAATGAATTGATTTGATTAGTGTATTTGTGTATTGCCAAATAAAATATTTATATTAAAAAAAAATATATATATAATATTTTATGAATTATTATTGTTTTAATAGCAATTTACTTTAAAAATAGTACTTACTGTAAATAGTATTTAAAAGTATATTATGCTTTAGTAAAATATTTTTATTAAAATCTGATTTTTTTATATCTTACAACAATTTTCAGCAAGAAATGTCAAATCATTGATGTGTAAATTTTGTTCTCTCTATTGATTTTGTTGTTGGTCCATTGTTATTGTAGTGATTTTCCTTAAATATTGCTCACTAATTTGCAAAGTCAGCTCATAAACACAATGGATAATCTATAATTAACAATCTTTCTAGTTCCGCGGACAGAAAATGCCATCTTTATGTCAATATTGTTATTAATCGATTTTTATTAATTTCCAATAGCGAATTTATAGTGTATTTTAGTATTTACAATGTCTGATTCGTCAAATAATCAATTTGCGGGGCTGATAGATCCTGCTTCTGATGTGACTCCAGTGTCTAGCGATAACAACGAAAGTGTTCAAAATAGTCAAGCAATGATTTGCAATATTGAAGAAACCAAAATTGTCAATGATATAGTGGAAAATGTATTTCACTTTACTATTAATCCTGACTTAGCCAACGATATTAATACGAAGAAACAACTGATATATCTCCAAGATTTAGCAGAAACATTAAAACCTTTAATTTATATTGATCTGGAGACTTTAGAACAAGCCCTCTTTGAAAGGTTGTTGATTCCCAAGCCTATCTTACAAGTGATACCGAAGATGCAGAAAGCTATATTATCGCATGTGGTGCAGGATCAAGTATTTCCATACTTATTTGATTCCATGAGGAATCTGCAATCCTATCAATCCAGTGATAAGGCAGTTGTTATAAAAAGTGTAAAGAAGATCAAGGAACTGATATTCAGGAATGCTGTGACAGCACTCAAGCAACCTGCTTTGTTTGAAGGGCAAGTTTTTGATGAACAGTTAATTGGTTTACTAAAACAGATTGACCCACTTAGTCAAAATTTCTTTGAAGAAGTTATCAACGCCCTAATGGCCGAGAGTAAGTATCAAATTAACATGCAAATAATCTCTTGCACCCATATGTATACTAATATTATAAAGAGTGAAGATTTGAATGTTTATTTCTTTTGGATAAACACAAAAAACTGAACAAATTAAAAAAAACATCTTTAAGGAAACCTCTATTATCAGCCAGGAACATAGGATATATTTATTTTAATTAAACAGCTGGTAAAACTGCGGTATCACAGCTAATAGTGTATAATATATATAAATTGTACTAATCTTTCTATTATCATTTAATTTACAATTAAAAAACAATAGTATGCACTAGTGGTGCCTTTAAATTTGTATACGGCAATTGTGGGTTCAAATCTCGCCCAAGACTACCTCAGGGTCCAGTCTCCCAGACGAGGGTTTTTAATTCCACCTTGTCATGGCTGATGTTATGTCTTCATTTAATACAATATTTATTTTATTATATATACAATTATTATTTTATTTAAATCTTTATTGCATACAAAATACATAGGTGGACTTACATATTTTTTTAATTAAAAATTCATTGGTATGGACCGGGGCCTAAAAACTATAGTGTTTTTAAGTCTGAGGTCTAACCCACTTGGCCACCACAAATTCTGATACTTGATTTGCTGGATTGATTCAGTGCTTTATATTGATGTAAAAAAAATTTTTTTTTTTTGGTCAAAAGAATTGATGCTTTGTTAATCAATCTCAGAATGCCATGCCTGGTATATTTTTTATTTTTCATCTAAATCTGAGTTTTAAGGGCACTGCATTCATAGTAGCGAACTCCACATTCTTTATACAAAATTAGCTTTTGCACTTCCAATAATACTCCATTACTGTTTGTTGCAGAATTTAAATAATATTTTTGTCTGTCATTGTATATATATTTAATCTTTCTGTGTTGGGTTATTATTTTTTTCAAAATCAGAAAAAAAGCTGTTTTCAATATTGTTATACAAAAAAAAAATTACCCACAACAAAAAGATTTTTGCATACAATTACGTATACATACAAAAAAAAGAATTGAACTTCGACCAACTCATTCCAACATACTTCCAATATTACAAAGTTAAACTTGTTAGCCCTACATACTTCCAATGTTTGTATGGGCGTCAAGTCAGTTCCAGGGCCCAGGGCTAAGTCAAGGGCCGGTAAGAATATTCACTGAGCATGTAAATATTCTTAAGTATTTCGCTAAATATAGTGCAAGACAGATTTCATCTGAAATATATAAGTTGTATGATCTGTATTATGATTGTGTTTCAGATCCAGATGAGGCTTATGATCATTTGTATAATGTAGAGGTTCCCATGTTGGTCAAAATATACTTGGAAATAATTGAATGCAATATTATTAATCTACCCCTTTACATTCTGCCAGCTGTCAAAATATTTGCAAGTAAGTAATTATTGGATGGCATAATTATTTAAGTGACCTTTTAAGTGATGATAACTGCCCAAATTAATCATTGTTTTTTTTTCAGGTAACAAACATTTGGCACCAATTTTTATGACAACTTGTGAACCAAAGACCAGAGTTGTTGGTAAAAGATATCATGACTCAGTACTTGGGGCACTTCTATGTCTATCATCTTTGCCAAAAGATTCAATTTCATTTCAGTATTTTGAAGACCCACTTGATCTGGTAATGTAATTTTTTTAATGTTGCATTTGTTATGCAAATTAAGCCACCCATAATGTCACTTTATATACTTTCGTCATTTGGAGCCTGTTGTATGCTTGTTTTCATATTACAGCAAGTATATTGTATATAGCATCTTCTATTGAAGGATCACAACACTAAGAGCATTATATTTAGTTGGTACACATATGGTATTCAGTTTAGTAGAGAGGGTAGTGATACCCTCTACTAAACCAAATACCGTATGATGCTCTTAACCAAAAAAAAAACACAAGGGGCGAGTTAAAAAATGTTAACCCTACTTCACATTTTCAAGTCCTGGAATACTGCAGTTGATGTGCCTGCCTCCCAACCACCCAATGATCTCAGCATCTGCACTGAGAATCCATGGATAGCTAAGAACACCATCTCACAAACATAGCTGTCCACTGAGCGAGTTGTCCCATTTGCGTAGTTGCAAGCAACCACATGCAGACTGAGCAGCAGCATGTTATTGCTCAAGTGTATTCTGCGATGCATAATCAGAATGATTATACTTACTTAAGTTATTCAGTATACTTAATACAGAATTGAAATACAGTTTCATCCTCTGATAACTCTTTTGAGGCATCAAATAATCAGCAATAAATGTTCTTTTTGATGTATGGGTGAAGCCAATACATTCTATGTCCTATTCATTGTTATCTAATAAAAGTGTATAACAAAATTACATCTCTTGACATTTTCCCAATAAAAAATCATGCTGTTGTAATGATAAACTTCAAAAAAATTAGCTTTTTATAGCTTGTATTCTTTCAATCTTTGTGGACAAAACTGGCATGCAAAATACGTCGAGATTCATTTGTAGCTTGCAAGCAATAAGCTTAATGCTTATTAAAGTAGTCTATTACTGTTCACTGCAGCTTGATAGCTCCTATGTACAATTTTAAATATAAATAAAATATATATTTTTTATTTTATTATAATTTACTTATTTTTTATATTTATTTTATTCTAGTCTGCCAATTCTGTAATAGAGACATCTCTATTATATTTAGAGCATTATATTTAGTTGGTACACATATGGTATTCAGTTTAGTAGAGAGGGTAGTGATACCCTCTCTACTAAACCAAATACCGTATGATGCTCTTAACCAAAAAAAAAACACAAGGGGCGAGTTAAAAAATGTTAACCCTACTTCACATTTTCAAGTCCTGGAATACTGCAGTTGATGTGCCTGCCTCCCAACCACCCAATGATCTCAGCATCTGCACTGAGAATCCATGGATAGCTAAGAACACCATCTCACAAACATAGCTGTCCACTGAGCGAGTTGTCCCATTTGCGTAGTTGCAAGCAACCACATGCAGACTGAGCAGCAGCATGTTATTGCTCAAGTGTATTCTGCGATGCATAATCAGAATGATTATACTTACTTAAGTTATTCAGTATACTTAATACAGAATTGAAATACAGTTTCATCCTCTGATAACTCTTTTGAGGCATCAAATAATCAGCAATAAATGTTCTTTTTGATGTATGGGTGAAGCCAATACATTCTATGTCCTATTCATTGTTATCTAATAAAAGTGTATAACAAAATTACATCTCTTGACATTTTCCCAATAAAAAATCATGCTGTTGTAATGATAAACTTCAAAAAAATTTGCTTTTTATAGCTTGTATTCTTTCAATCTTTGTGGACAAAACTGGCATGCAAAATACGTCGAGATTCATTTGTAACTTGCAAGCAATAAGCTTAATGCTTATTAAAGTAGTCTATTACTGTTCACTGCAGCTTGATAGCTCCAATGTACAATTTTAAATATAAATAAAATATATATTTTTTATTTTATTATAATTTACTTATTTTTTATATTTATTTTATTCTAGTCTGCCAATTCTGTAATAGAGACATCTCTATGGAACTCAACAGCTCATTTAGTAAATCATTTGCATAAAATATTCATGGCATTGCTAAAGGGCGGTCCGTCAATCAAAAATAGAATTCTCCAATGGATTGCTAATTGTCTTCATTACAATGCTGGACGAGGGAAACTGGCTAATGAGGTATATGGTGAGGTAAACTGTTATTGATGCTACTTTTGCATGTGTAGTGATTGGCGGGGCAACATTTTTGTCAAGCCAATTTAAACCTTAGTGCAAAAGCTAGCAGTAGATGCATTTGTTACCTCTTTTTTTATTATTATGTTTCACATATTTTATTTAGAAATTAAGCAAGCATCTGCATAAAGAAAAGTCTTTGAACCATCATATATTATTGTATGTTATCCTTCCTCTTCTGCAATTAGCTTTAGTTTTTCAACTCTTTTTTACACAATGCTAAGGTGTCTCCAGTTGGGTAGACTCCATACAAACTACATAAAATAAAAACAGATTTTTACATACAATTACCAAAAAAACAAAAATATTATTGAACTACAGCAACTAACACCTAAGTTTTATTGTCTACATTTGTATGGTAATCAACCCAGTTGGTTTTCTCATATTTATTAATTATTATCATAGTATTGCAGTGCATTAGGTATTGCAGCACATTTATATATTCTGTGTTTTTGTTACATGCTGGAATGTTTTTTTTACTGGAGCGGCTTGCGATTTTGTATCTACCTGACAGTGAGCACACTGATAAAATCTATGAATGTTCTCACTATGCCGGCTAACTAATGCGGTCACTAAACAGGCGGCGACCGACGAATTTTCATTACAAGTAGCTGCTGTAACGTCAAATTAACTGCCTGTTTTGTAACCTTATCCTGGAAGAGACTCAATAAGAAATCGATAGAATAGTCACCGGAGATCTATGGGTTCTCCGGTGACTATTCTATCGATTTATTATTGAATCATGACTGATGTTGCTTGACGCTTTTTTAATCTGTATCGCAGATCTGTATGTAACAAATGTTGATTTAATTAATTTGGTATTAAAGTTAATACTTTAAAAGCACCTTCAATTCTATATTTCAGTCAGTGTAATGATTGAATTCATGGGCTTTGTAGGTCTGCTTACAATCAGACACCTAGATACAGAGTCACATGCCCTGTTTCAATAAAAAAATCTATATATTTTCAGGATATGACAATGGCAGTTGATGCTTTTGCCTCTGACGGCTTCATGATAAATCTTGGAGCTGTACTCTTGCAGTTGTGCCAGCCTTTCTGTAACTATGAAGAAGATACTAAATTTTTGAAAATTGATCCAACATATCCTGCTGTCTTGGTAAGTTATAATTATTAATAGAATTATCTGAAACAAATCAAGTGTGTTAGATGTGTTTCTTAAAATATAAAAAATTAAGCTATAAAAATATTTTATTCAAAGAGTCAGTCTCCCTGTTTAGCGGAGGAATGCAGCCAGTGTATCATATTATCTTATATAATTTTAATATATTGTGTTTTTTTCAAATATTGTATGTGTACGTATGTATTATAATTACAAATACAATTATCTGAAACAAATAAAGTGTGTTAGATGTGTTTCTTATTAGGTAAAATATATAAATTGAAGTTACACAATTTTATCGTCATTCAAAAGTGACTAAAGGTCATTGTCATAAATAATAAAAAAAAATTTTTTTTGGCTCTAGTAAAAGATAATGCACTATACAGTTTTGTATTTATATTTCGTTCCAAAAAGAGGCGAAAAAAATTTATAGCCTCAATTTATATAAGTAGGTATTTTACCTAATTATAAATAGAGCAAATATAAATAAAAAGTACATTTGAAAAAACATGAGAGCTATTGGCACGTGCCAATAGCTCTCATGTTTTTTCCCTGAAGGAGCAGGTAATTTTTCCCACTTTTCGGTGTTTTGTAATAGGAGAGAAAGGGTCGAAAGCTAAAATGGTTTTTCTTCTACAGGATGCCCATAGTGTCCTGATGGTATGATAAAATTAAGGTTTGAAATTATTTAACATCTCTATACCATCACCTTCTGATATCCCGCTGTCTTTCACATAATAAGTATACAACATGTACACATTCCTAGATATGTTATATTGTTCTAGGTCAAGGATTATCAGGCCAAAGGAGTGCACTACTGCTTGTGTAAAGATACATGCCTGTTGCCTCTGCGGGAGAATGAGCATGAACAGACCATGCCTCGGTTGTCAGCGGAATCCTACAACTTTGTCACTGAATGCTTTTTTATGACACACGGCTGTATTGAATTAGGTATTTTTTGTGTTAAAAGTTTTTTTATCTAAAATTAATAATAATGAACTAATAATAAATAAATAAAATATGAGTTTTGATTAATTTTTTTGGAGCAAGAGGTATATGAGTAGGTTTCTCCTGTTATTCTAGTGTTTAAGTATAGACCTTACAAAACAGTAATTCTGAAGAAAATGGCCTGCAGTCACCTCTATTTGGGCTTGGGTTTTTTGTTTTGTGTAATTTTTTACACATTTTATAATTCCATCGGATGTCATTGGCAGAATCCATAAAATATGTCTGTTGTGTAAAAATAAAGACAAATCATGTTTTTTTTTATTAGGTTTTCGGGTATGTGCAGAGAAATTAGCCCGTATCGGACAATCTGTGGGACGTGTACGAAGCGCCCAGAGAGACCGGGTTGGCAAGTACGGATATTTGTTATTTTTTTATAAATATTTCTTATATGAAAACCCAATGATCTGACTTGTTAAAACATTAATTATTTTATATAGGATCTGGGAAGACACTGACTTCTGTAAGCTAGTAAAAAATCATAGGGTGCAAAATCTACTTTAGCCAATTAGGTACTTGTTTTTTTATTTAAGAGTATTTGACATACATATACATATTTGATATCATCACGGGTGCCTTACGGCGCCCGAGACCTCCTAGATGGGTACCCAGTGGAGGGGTTTTAATCCCACCTCGTCGTAGCCGGTGGTACGAGTCTACATCGAACAAATGGCTAGCTCGTCGCGATGTTTTGAATAGATTCAATAACCCATCTATAAACAGTTTCACAAGTTGGTATAGTGAAACGTGCTCTCCGAGGCACTATAGTGGTGTTGTCAAACAAATGTACATACGTAAAATGTACATTTTTGAATTAAAAACTCATTGGTACACACCGGGATTCGAACCAGGGACCTAAGTGTTTTTAAGTCCAATGTCTAACCAACTCGGCCACCACGTATATATAAAGTATTTGACATACGCTACAATAAACTACAATAAAATTGTAAAACATTTATTATATGCTTAACATTTGAAGTTTTCTTTTTGTTTATTTGAACAAAATGCTTTAAAGCTTAAAAGAGAAGTACTACATCCCCAAATAGTGGTTCAATAATTGTTTCAGGAATACATCCTGAGACAATTATTGAACCACTATTTGGGGATGTAGTACCCTAGAAGTAATTCAGATGAAGCGACGGATCATGCCTAAGCGACATCTTTCAGTCGTGAAGTATGATTTTGAAGTTTACAGTGTCTATGACGCCTAAAGCTACTGATCGTGATTCGTCGCCTTCCCGAAATTTCATTAGAAACCTTATAAAGTGTAAGGCAATTCGGCCATTGCCCACGGCGGCCAATTGTAGGGGGCAGCCCCGGCTGAAGTCAAAAATCTCAATCGATAAACAATTATTGAGTTAATAAATTTTACATTTTTACAAAATTAGTGGGATGTGAATTTTTTTTATTAAGACGGTCGGTGGGGGCCGGAGCGAGACTAAACCTTAATACGCCCCTGTGTATGGCATACGTAGTCGGCACTGAAAATATCGGGAATGAAATATTTCCACTGTTCCTGTCATATTAAAATCTTTTTAATTGAAGACTCCTTGGTTTTAAAAATCGAATACCATTTATTTATTTAAAAAAAGATTCTTGGTCTTGTCACAAGGACTTGTCAAACTTGTTTAGTCGTTGAGAAAATGGAGTTGACTCGAGAAAATTCAAGAGCGATGATTTATTATGACTTTCGAAGTGGTTTAACACAAAAACAGTGTGTTGATCGAATGCTTTCTGCATTTGGTGATGAAGCCCCATCCAAAACCACAATTTATCGCTGGTTTGCTGAATTTCAACGTGGACGTGTCAAGCTCAGTAATGATCCCCGTCAAGGTCGTCCAAAAACTGCAGTCACCCAAGAAAACGTTGATGCTGTGCGTAAGCTGATTGTGGAAGATCGACATGTGACATACCGCGAAATTCAGGCAACTTTAGACATTGGCATGAGTCAAATACAAATAATCTTGCATGAACAATTAGGTGTAAAAAAGTTGTTTTCCCGATGGATACCGCATTCGCTCTATGAAGAGCAAAAAGCGGCTCGCGTTACTTGGTCAGCGTCAGAACTCTCGAAAGATTCCACGCAGGATCCTCAAATGTTGTATACAACATCGTATCAGGTGACGAATCCGGGATATACGCGTACGAACTCGAAACAAAAAATCAGTCACGAGTTTGGGTGTTCGAAAATGAGTTAAAGCCAACAAAAATTATGCGTTCAATGAGTGTTGCAAAAAAAAATGGTGGCCACGTTTGTCTCCAAAACCGGCCATTTTGCGACTATTCCTCTTGAGGGACAAGAACGGTTAATGCATAATGGTATGCTAGCATTTGTTTGCCACAGGTCGTTTCTGAACTCCGTAAAGAGAACTGCAATCGCCGCATCATCCTCCATCACGACAATGCGAGTTTTCACACCGCGCACAGAACAAAAGAGTTTTTGGAGCAAGAAAACATAGAATTATTAGACCATCCTCCGTACAGCCCCGACCTAAGCCCTAATGATTTCTATACTTTCCCTAAAATAAAGAATAAATTGCGTGGTCAGAGATTTTCATCACCTGAAGAAGCTGTGGACGCCTACAAAACGGCCATTTTGGAGACCCCAACTTCCGAATGGAATGGTTGCTTCAATGATTGGTTCCATCGTATAGAAAAATGTGTCAAATTTCGCGGAGAATACTTCGTAAAGCAATAATAACATTTTTAAATAGTAATGTTGTGTCACTTCCTTTATTCCCGAAATTTTCAGTGCCGCCCACGTAGTATCCTCATAAAAAGCTTCGATAAACCAGTGTTTCTCGATGCTTTTTCAGCTATTGATTATAAATCAATGCCTGAAAAAGCCTGGTGGGCGATTCTCGCGCTTTCGACATTCATCTCGATTCGAGATTTTTAAACGAAAAATGACTAAATATGTCATTTTTCGTTCAATATTTATATATTTATTATTTATTAATTAATATTTATTATTTATTTCGTTTAATTTTCGATATTTTTTAACGAAAAATGGCATATTTAGTCATTTTTCGTTTAAAAATCTCGAATCGAGATGAATGTCGAAAGCGCGAGAATCGCCCACCTGATCTGTATTTATCCATAAAAAAAACGTTATTTCCAGATACTTATCGTACCGTTGTGCGCTATTAGAACCCACTATGCTTGCCAATCTGCAGCGCATGACGGCCATGTCAAGTGCGTGGTTGATGCAGGTGGCCGCCAGACCTTTTCCCTCGGAACCTCAAGCCTCATACGCGCCCGGGAACCTGTTGGCTATAAACCTACCATTAACTGGACCTGCCCCGGACACTCTGAGGTTAGTACTGTACTATGTTTGGCTGACAGATCCTTATCGTCTAGGTCCCACAGACGCACAGAGACTTGAGGCTATACCAAAAGTTTCTACTTCTGCAATAGAATCGCTTTATTTTTGGTAACAGGCAATCATAAAGCGTTCCCATAGGTGGTTCCTCACATATTATTGTTACGAAGGCAAAACTTATGTTAGAGCCTTTTATTATTTTTATTGGGAGCATGGCATGTGAATGGCAATGGTAAGCAGACCTACAAAGTCTGAATGGGGTCGATCAATACATTGTTATTTAACAATATTGATCGCTTTTAGTATGCCGGCTAAATAGTGCGGTTACGTAATGGGCGTCGACAAAGATGTATTTGGATTATGAAGCTATTTTAATATTCTCGTTGCTTTAACGCAAATTGAATCGCCCGTTTCATAACTGCACCATGAAAGGAAACTACCACCTTGACAAGAATTCGAATCAGTAATGCCCCGAAAACCAGTAAACCCACAGACTAAAACCAATTATAGATTTTAAATTAGTGACAATATAGTCTATTAATTTTAATGTCATAACTATTAAATTAATAATAATGTTTGGTACTGCGTAAAATCGAATATATTTTGTTCTTACATTTTGTTTTGGTTTTGTATGCCGGCCATATTGTGTTCTCAAGTTTGGAAAAGCATTTTAGGCCTTAGGGCGGTTCCCTATTCCTACCTTGATGGTTATTCATTGCAGATGTGTGCCAGAGATGTTGTTAGAGAACATTGTGTGTGTGGTGACGACCAGTCGCCGCGCCGAGGCCGATACCTTCGGCGCGTCGTCTTCCGGACCAGACTCGGTCGCCATGCTGACACCGGCTTTGACCGTCGTCCTGGCACTAATGGGAGACTCTACCAGGACTTACAACCCTCATCTCAGGTGAGTGTGGTAGACGCCCATAGACGAAGGCCGCGTTCCAAGCTTAGCGTCGCTGCCACGGATTTCTGTTGTTACTAGGCCAAGTCATTCCAGCGTGTGAAAATGTTAGCAATTCAAGTTACCATGAATCGTTCCGCTGTCAGAAAAGTTAAGCAGCTGTGTTGCGCTAGTTTTTGATGTCACCACGAAAAACTGCCTGCGCTACCGACTCGGAACGCGGCCTAAAAATAAAATTTGACTAGGTCATTTGACGGTTTTTACATTTGTATGGGCGGCAGTAACAAGATCGGTCGCTTAGCGAAGTCGTTGTTAAATCATTTTGTTACTTTGTGTCTAATGATATTTTTATGAAATATGCGTTATGCATCCGTAAAAAATTGCGGAACAGAAAAAACAGTGAGACTATGAGATATACTCTCACTTATTTTTTCTGTTCCGCTAATTTTTCCGGTGTGTATATGTGAAATTTCTTACATGTTATTATTATTTATAATGGATATGCTGTTTTTTTTAAATATTTTTTATCTTTTTATACATCCATGGCAAAAGCAAACTGTTATAAAATACTTTTGACAACAAAATTCAATTTATTTCAATACAAATGTAAATTGTTATAAGCTTTTCTATTTGCTTCTGTTTGTGACAAACTTAAAATAGATTGACAGTATATTAAGTATTAAGTGGTGTGGGATCAATGTACTTTATTATTCCGCGTCCACCTTTAATATTATATCATTCAAATGTCCCAAATGATTACAATGTCCACAGGGCAGTTCTAGCAGAGTGTCTGGAAGCCATGCTGCCCAACAAGGAGGCTGAAGACTTGCCGCTCGGAAATCTGTCATCTCTCTACAGACAGCAGCTGTTTAAGGAACATCCATACCGATTACATGTGAGTTATTAAGCTGCATGCTCACCAAGATTTGTATCGATACTGATTTAATAAAACGTAAAATTAACTTTTCAATAACACAACAGTGAGAGTTTTAAATATATTTACACTCAATATTCATTAACAGTACAGCCTATATTTTTTTGTCGGATAAACATATTTTACTATGTAAATAGATTAAAAAATTCCATTCACACCAAAGGCATACAATACCTATAATAACATATGTTTATGTCAAACAAGATTTTAATATATAAATTATCAATTAATATTGTGATATTCATGCGTGTAATAAAGTTTCCCGTTTCGTAATATACGTGGTGGCCTAGTTGGTTAGACCTTGGACTTAAAAACGCTTAGGTCCCTGGTTCGAATCCCGGTGTGTACCAATGAGTTTTTAATTAAAAAAATTTATGTACATTTGTTTGACAACATCACTATAGTGCCTCGGAGAGCACGTTAAGCTGTCGGTCCCGGTTTCACTATACCAACTTGTGAAACTGTTTATAGATGGGTTATTGAGTCTATCCAAAACATCGCGACGAGTTAGCCACTTGTTCGGTGTAGACTCATACCATCGGCTACAACGAGGTGGGATTAAAACCCCTCCGCTGGGTACCCTGGGGCCGTCTAGGCGGTCTCGGGCGCCGTAAGGCACCCGTGATGATATATATATATATATAATAAAGTTTCCCGTTTCGTAACCGCACCCTGAAAGGAGACTTTCAACAAGGAATCGCAGTAGTATCCCGAAAACCGGTGAACCCACAGGCTAAAACCGAGATATGACTACATCACTTGACGGTTTTTGCATCTGTATGGGCGATGTTATAATTATAGTATAGAGACCTTCCTCCCAACTTAAATTAGCATATCACTAGCAAATTATGTGTTGAACTATAGTGATTAAATTAATGGAAGAAAAAAAAACATCACGGGTGCCTCCCGAATTCCACCTCGTCGTAGCCAATGGTATGGCTTTAGCTACACTGAGCAAGTGGCTAGCTCATCATGATATTTGGATAGACTCAATAAACCATCTATAAATAGTTTTAGGTTAACGTGTTTCCGAGACACTATAGTTTATTTGAAAAATGTACATATGTCAAACAAATTAACATTTTTTTTTAGTAAAAATAAATTGGTATATACCAGGGACCCAAAAACTATAAATAATAATAAATACCATCACAGGTACCTTTTTCGCTACCGAGAATCGTCTAAACAGCTTCAGCCTCACCCAGCGGAGGGATTAACCCATCCGCATTTCGCCTAATTTAATTTCATAGACCTAAAAACTAGTGTTTTTAAGTCTAAAGTCACTGGCATGATCGCTAAGAGACCAAAGTCCCTAAATTAAATTAGAAAAAAAAGGTCTAACTAACTCGGCCACCACGTATACAGGGTCAGTTTGAAAGGCTGCACTTTGGGCTAATATGGGACTCAACTGATCAAATTGAACAAATTTTCCCGTGAAACTATTTGTCCCTAATGAAAAAAACATTTTAACATTACTTCTTTGTAATGAGAAGGCATTATTTTTTCGTTTGCGACCCAAGGTTTCCTAGGAATAGTTGTTACTTCTTTGTAATGAGAAGGCATTATTTTTTCGTTTGCGACCCAAGGTTTCCTAGGAAACCTTGGGTCGATAGTCAATAGTTGTGTAGAACCTCACATTAGCCCAAAGTACAACCTTTCAAAGTCCCATGTATATTGATTGTTTGAAGGTAACAAATTCATTGTATTTTGCAGCTTATTCCAAATTTGCTGGAGGTGTTTGTGAGCATCGAGATGACCGGGCAGAGCGTTCAGTTCGAACAGAAGTTTAACTACCGCCGCCCTATGTACGCCGCCATGGACTACTTGTGGACCATAGAGGAGCATAGAGATGTCTTAACGTATGATCATTATCTCATATCAAACCGATATATATATAGGGAGCCGCCCTAATGCCTAATATCGCCATTCCAAACGTGAGAACAAAAGATGGCCGCCGCCATACAAACTCAAAACAAAAAGATTGGGAATAAAAATTATTATAAGCAATCACTGAGCTTTGATTGGTAGAAGTGAAAACACAATATGACACGATTTAAAATTTCGTATTATAGGTGGTTTTAGTCATAAGGGCGGGTACATATATTATTCCTAGTTTCATGTGTCATATACTTGCACGCAACTATAAACATATCAATGCATGAACAAAGTCATAATTAGACACATCCACATATATAGCTCTATATAATTGTGTCATTACCTTTCACACCTACAGAACTACTTAAATGATAATAAAATATTATACCCGATATCAACTTTATCGAAGACAAGGAAATCATTATGGTTTCTGTAATCCATCTTCCATTCATCATTCACTTTTCCTTTAAAAAAAGTACTATACTTTTTTTAAAGGAAAAGTGAATGATCACAGAAACAAATTACTAATATTAAATTTATAAGAATTTATCAATGTTATTCAATTATAAGCTGACTTACCGATTCTTACCTCAATTGAGAAATTTTGTGTGTCTTAAACTTTGTTTTGTTTTCTTTTTATATGCATTATAGTGGCGTTTCCAAACAAATATACATGTTTTTTTTTGCGCATCTGATAACAAGGTTAAGCAGATAACAACAAAGCCGTACCTGGGATGGGTGACCGCTTTATACAATGATGCTATAACATCATAAACATGGCAACAAGCTCACCACTTGTTAGGTGTTGCCTCCGAATACCTTCGGCGAAATGAAGACTGGTTAATCCCTCCGCTAAGCACCCTGAGGCAGTTTAAAGGGTTCTCGAGAGCCAAAGAGACACCCGTGATGTTTTTTTTTTTTAATATATAATTTTGTATTACCTCTTTAACTGCTTCTTTTTTCAAGATAAATTTAACTAAAACAACCATATACAGTATTTAAAGTTTTTTTTATTTATATAATAAAATTGTCACGCCCATTTCCCACTGGGATAGGCAGAAACAAGGCCACCTAAAACGATCCTGGCATAACTCTCTCGCTTCCTTCACATCTACCACTCTCTTCATACAAGCTCTATGTCATGGGCACTACAGATCCCAGCTTTTTTGAGAATGTCACCGATTTGGTCAAGGAACATTCTTCTGGATCCAATCCTTGTTACTACATCTTCTTTCAAATCACACATATCACGCACAACTGTATTCTTCACTCTATCCGCAATTGTTACTCCACAAGCACTCCTTAATGACCGCATTTCTACGGCATTAATCCTACTTTCATGCTTCTTCTGCCATACCCAGCATTAACTTCCATACATTAATGTAGGAACAAGCACCATTTTTTATTTACTAGAAATTAAATTGCAAAATAGGTGTACATTTTACTATAAATACTGTTACCTAACATTTCAGGCGCCTCGCCAACGACGCGTTCTCCAACATGGAAGCGGTTCGCCCTCCCATATTCCTGCGGTTCATAAACCTGCTCATGAACGACGCCGTCTATCTTTTAGACGAAGCGCTCACCAACATGGCGCTTATACGGACTCTGCAGGCCAGACGGTAACTATCATGAATATGTTCGACAAATAATAATATGTAGGACAATTTACAAATATTGCTTTCGTCACTAACTAAGCTCTTACTATGTGCTGCAAAAACATATTATATTTTATAAACACCCAGACCGTGACAAATTGTACAGAAAAACGTACTAATATAATATTTTTTTGGCGTGGGTGGGGATCGAACCCACGACCTCTGGATACAACGCCAAAGGCGAAACCATTAGTCTACAGAGGCGGTCAAAATAAATTGGTAAAAAATCATATAACTGTTTCTTTCTAATTTCTTTAATAGAGCACGGCATGTGACTTACTATCTACCTGATGTGAAACAGACCAACAAAGTCTATGAATGAGGTCGATCAATACAACTGTTTAACAATATTGATCGCTCCCACCATGCCGGCTTAATGATACGGTTACGAAATAGGCGGCGACAAAGACGAATATGGTAATATCTTTTTAACATAAGTCTTGAAAACTGCGGAGATAATCCACTCAACCCAAATGCCTCTAATTAGAACACTACTGACCCGAAACATATTATTTAGGTATTTTTTTAAACCATCAACTATAACTTTAAAATTTTTAGCTTACATCAGTATTTATTGTATTTTTTATTATTATTTAGGAACGTGAATGTTTGCGCCGTAGCTGGCCTAAGTTTTTTTTGGTGGGCAGTGTATTAACATGCTATATATAAATAAACAGCGCTGCTCCCGAGTGGGCAGAACTGCCGGTGCAAGAGCGGTCCAACATATCGCAAACGCTGGCGCACACGGGCATGATAGCGCGCTTCGACAACATGCTGGGCCGCGACACCGTACGCGCGCTCGTCAAGCTCACGCGCCACGCGCCGTACGTGTTCTGCCACGCCACGCTCGTGGACCGCATCGCCTCCACGCTCAACTACTTCCTGCTGCATCTCGTGGGGCCCAACAAGAAGAACTTCAAGGTATATCCTCCTTCCTCACTGTACCACAAGTTATGGTCCTGTCGATCCTTATATCACAAGCTATACCGCTTGTCGATCATTATATTACAAGTTGTATCCCCGTCAATTATTATATCAATATTGTCCCGAAGGTTTGACTGGTAGAGAATGCCTAGCGGCATTCAGTCGGCCTTTGTATTTTGTATGCAATAAGGATTTAAATAAATATCACAAGCTCTCCCTTGACGATCATTATATCGCAAGTTATATCCAATTAGTCATTGAATCACAAGCTGTATCGCATGTCGATCATTATGTCACAAGCTATATCCCCGACAATCATTATATCACAAGCTATATCCCTGTCCATCATTACATCACAAGCTATTTTCCTGTTAATAATTAAATCACAAACTTTAACGCTTGTCGATCATTATATTACAAGCTATATCCCTGTCAATTATTATATCACAAGCTATATCCCTTTCTTTCATTATATCGTAAAGTATAAATAAAACACTAAGGTCCCTGGTTTGAATCCCGGTGTGTACCAATGAGTTTTTAATTTAAAAATTTATGTACATTTGTTTGACAACACCACTATAGTGCCTCGGAGAGCACGTTAAGCTGTCGGTCCCGGTTTCACTATACCAACTTGTGAAACTGTTTATAGATGGGTTATTGAGTCTATCCAAAACATCGCGACGAGCTAGCCACTTGTTCGGTGTAGACTCATACCATCATCTACGACGAGGTGGGATTATATATGTATAAATAAATCTGTCAATCATTATATCACAAAGTATATATTATAACATTTAGCGTTTATTATCTTCAAAATCAACCTACGAGAAAACCCCCTTCAGTCAAAAAGTATGGATTTTGATCGTTCACAGCGAACGTCACGCCTAGAGGCCCGACTGAAAACTCAAAATCTATAT
Organism: Monopis laevigella; assembly: GCA_947458855.1. Taxonomy (NCBI): domain Eukaryota; kingdom Metazoa; phylum Arthropoda; class Insecta; order Lepidoptera; family Tineidae; genus Monopis; species Monopis laevigella. The sequence continues at coordinate 22,754,009 of OX381580.1, read as the reverse complement.
TAACTTGACTGATTCCATCGCTGGAATTTCAAGCCCCAGAATCAAAATATATATTTGTTGATTTTGTTAGTAACCACGTCGTGTCACGCGTGCCGGTGACAGACGTGGCGCGATTTTATATAATAAGAATAATATGTTTAACAATTTACACATATTTCTCTGGTCACAAACTGAGCTCGAGGCTTGTATTATGTCTACCAGAAACAATGATATATTACTTGTTATATTTTTATAACCACCCAGACCGTGACAAACTATATAATAAATCACTGTATAACACGCACATGTGTACATTGTTGGTGTTAATTTGCAGGTGAAAGACATGAAGGAGTACGAGTTCGACCCGGGCAGCACCGTGATGGACATCTGCTGCATGTACACCCAGCTGGGGGACAACGAGCAGTTCTGCGCCGCCGTGGCCGACGACGGACGCTCATACTCGCCGCAGCTGTTCCAGCAGGCGTTGGACGTGCTGGGTGAGTGCCAGTAGCAAAACTCGTTTCCATTCATCATCATGCCAGCCTTTCTTTGCGCGTCCACTGCTGGACATAGGCCTCCCCCAAGGAACGCCACAACGACCGGTTCTGCGCTGCCTGTATCCACTGTTTATTACTTCTATTTTGTATATTTTATTAATTTTATATGATTTTTATTAAACACCTAAAACTGTTCGAGTACTCCTGCAAACGCTGCGATTGCTTTGCTTCGCTTTGTTTACTTTGACGGCTGATTTGTTTGGCTTAAAGCCTAGGCGATTTAAGTGAAAAACAGTAGTAAACGAACACACTGACAAGGGTCGAAAGTAAGTAGGTCGGCTTGCCAACTCTTATTCATAGATATATAGGACAGCTTCCGTAGACTAATGGTTGCGCCTTTGGCGTTAAGTCCGGAGGTCGTGGGTTCGATTCCCACCTATGGCAAATAAATATTAGTACATTTTTCTGTACAGTTTGTCATGGTCTGGGCGTTTATACAAATAATATGTATTATATCATTGTTCCTGGTACACATAGTACAAGCCTAGAGCTTAGTTTGTGACAAAAACAATTTATGTAAATTGTCCTACATATTATTATATATATTTTCTTTTTAAAAAGGACACTAGAAGTTAATATTCTGGACTTGGTCAAAAAAGCTGGACTAGTCTACTGTACCTATAGAAACAAGAGAAAAACAATTTTAATATCTTTTTTCAGTTTTATTTAAAACTAACTGACCCCGCGCAATTTCGTCCGTGTAACTTTAACCGTTTACGCAGCTCACGCAACGGAAGCTCTCAAAAAGGGCCAATTTTCCCCGTTTTCCCAACATTTTTCAATGATGCTCCGCTTCTATGGGTCGTAGCGTGATATAACCTATAGTCTTCCACGATAAATGGGCTATCCAACACTAAAGAATTATCAAAATCGGTTCAGTAGATCCAGAGATTACCCCCCTACGACCTCACAAACTTTACCTCTTTATAATATTAGTAAAGACAATAACAATATAAACTATTCTATCAAAATAATAACTATTTTATTCATAATTCAAGCTATACATTGTATTTTTTTTCATTTTACAATGGTGTTGCTTTCGCTCCATAGTTAGTGCATATCGCGGCGCGCAGTATTTTTTATTTGAATGGAGTTTCCGTCTAAGTTAAACCGGGGCAATTAGCATCCCACAGACATGTATTCCGGGATGCATTATTTGGACAGTGGAAGCGGGACGTCCCTGAATAAATTAAGGATAGTATTAGGTCGCTGAAATCTAAATAATAAGATTTATTTAATTATTTTAGTATTTATTAATATTTTACAATAATATAAGTTTTTAATTGTCAATGTCAAAAAATAAATATTACTCTTTTAAACAGTCCCGCCTCGCGATCACAGAGCCGTGTTCGGAAACGTAACACTTTAACACTGGGTGGTGTCACAGAGTGCGATAAAATATTGAAAAATGCTTAGAGAACAAGAGATGCATATAGTGTAGTGACAGACCCAGTGTTAATGTGTTAGTTTCCGAACACGGCCCAGGGTGGTTGGCAACCATAGTCGAAAGGAACCTATTTAGGCACCGTTTAAACGGTCTCGGGAGCCAAAAAAAGGCTTCCGTGATATATTTATTTATACCGTATGTTTGCATACGGTGATAAAGACATTCCTTTTTCTACTCTAGTCCTTTCCCCATTCTTTTGCATCCTATTATACCCTTTTTTTATTTTTAATAAAAAAGGGGACCCACATGACATTGTCAAAATTTCGCGCATATTTAATAAAATGAACGAATGAACCTCTACCATGAGTTTTACTGTGTTTACTATATAAGAAAATATATCGATGCAGTAGTCTCCGGAAAATCTATAAACTTTAAAACATGACTAGGTCACTTGACGGTTTTCGCGTCTATATGGGCGGTGGTAACGAGTTCGGTCGGTCGGCCTAGCGAAGTTATAAGAACCCTTCCTCCCACCTAAATAATAAATATAGTATTATTCCGTTTCCAGCCCGCATCGGCGGCGGCCACCTGATGGGCTCGCTACAGGCCGTAGAGGTGCGCGTGGCCGAGGCCGCAGCCAAGAAGCTTATCGACGAGGAGGTGCTCGGACACGCACCCGAAGAGTTCCTGGACCCCATCATGAGCTCTCTGATGCTGGACCCTGTCATTCTGCCCAGCTCCAAGGTCACCATCGACCGCACCACCATCTCTAGGTAATGTTACATAAGTGATATTTTATTTTTGCAATGTAAATAGAAATCCGTCCCATACAGATGCATAAACTGTCAAATGGAGTTCATGTTTCGGTTTTAGTCTGTTCACCGGTTTTCAGAAGACTATTGCATCGATTTTTTATTGAAGTAGTAGTCTCCTTTCAGAAGACGTTAAAGCAGAGAGTCTATTAAAGTAGACTTTTGCAAATTTCTTTGTCGCCGCTTGTTTCGTAACCGCATTTATTAGCCTGTACAGTCGAAGCAATCAACAATGTATTGATCGATCCCATTCATGGATTTTGTAAATCTGCTTACCACGAGGTAGACACAAAGTCATATGCCGTGGTCCAATAAAAAATATATAACATTAAATTGGAATCATTGAAACTGGAATAAAAAAATCTTAATTGGTCCACTCGTTTTGGTATCACAATGTCAATGATTACACTTATTACACCATATATTTATGTACCCTAAAAATGTTTGGTCTTATTTATAAAAAAAATGGGTCCTTGAAGAACACTTTAGTTATAATAGGTTTCGTCTCTTTTACGCATATTATTTTTTGTTGCTAAAAAAAGAGACAAAAGCTACTTTAGTGTTCTTCAAGAACTTTTAATAAATAGCTGTGGTTTTCTTTAAGCATCTGTGACAAATTTTTATTCATGATTTTATATTTAATCATTTGTACTTCCAGACATCTTCTAAGCGACCAGTCGGATCCGTTCAACCGATCTCCTCTATCCATGGATCTAGTGGTCTCCAATACAGAGCTCAAGGAAAGAATCCATAACTGGGTGGCTGAACAACGAGAGAAAATGACTAAAAAGGACACCTAAATGAACTGTGATTTTTTTTATTGCCTCCAAATCATTATGTTGTTGCAATTGAATACGGTTAATTTAAAAACGAAACAAATGTTTTCATTTTAATAAAGACATTATTGATTAATTATTTATTTACTTGTAACGTCTTTTTGATTAAAATTATTGATAGACTGTGTGAGAACCTAAGGAGAAATATTTACCTAGTTCCTTTAATGCTATGCTTATTTTTTCTTAGGTAGTTTCTGTATTAATCTATATTCAATTGCATGCCACAACTAAATGAAATTTTATTTATTTTATAATATAAAAATAAACAAATGAAAAATTTAATAAATGAGCAAGACAAATATTGATTTAAATATATAACTTAAATTATATAAAAATCTTTAGAATATTGGAGGCTTTCGTGGTTATTTTGTTTTATATTAGTCGACACGAGAGACTGCAGTGACAGTAAAAGAAGAGAGAGAAGAATAGATGGTGATCTCTAGAAGTTTGTTTAAGCTGCCTGTCATTCGGTGCGGTGCGAGGCTGCGGAGCGGAGAAACGAAGAAATATTAACCAATAGTATTGCGCAAAATCTCTGCTCCAGTGGACAAGGGCTTGCAAGCTAATTTAAAATTTTATAAATTTTCGAAAGCGGTGCGGGGCAGCAGAGCGAGGCGGCCATAATATTTCGCGGATAACTGAACTGACCGCCCTCCGCTCTATTGACTCGTTGCGTGAACTCGGCCTAGCTCCAATTAGTCCGCTACATGCATAATCCGCTACTCCGCACCGCAATACTTGCCCGCTCCGCTCCGCTGCCTAGCACCGCGTCAATGGACAGGTAACCTTAAAGTTGAACATAGTTACTAACATGAAGTCTGTCAAACCTGGCATTGAATTTAATTGTGAACTATATTACCACCGCAAAGTGTTTGAATTCGCGTTCCTCTTACTATAATAATATATAACTGCCAAAACTTTGAACTAATTTCTTCTTTTTAAGGTTACGAAAAAAAATTATAAGAGAGAATAGAAAATAATTTACAAATGCAGAATCGTGTCGTCTACAAGTGAAAACGCCCTAGAACTATTCCATATATGCGATAAATCTTAGGCAGTCCGATGGATTGTCTAAACAGGGCTTATAATATTAAAAACAATGAAAATTGTATTCAGGCATTAAATGCTTTTTATGATTTTCTTTTAAAATTAAATGTATTTTAATATCTAAATTAAAAATTTAGTGATGTACTGTTTTATTTTTCATAGAAATTATGTTGTTTTGTATGTTTTACATAGATATATTTTATTTTTAATTGTCTTTTTGTTTAATCTTTAATTTAAACATAAATGTTTCAAAATGCCTGAAATTAAATAACTTAGTGTCATATGACATTTAATTTCTAATGATAAATCCATGTATAATAATGTTTTCTATAGTATATCAATAATAATGTTAGTGGACTTTTAATACAAATTATTAAGCTTTTTTAAAAAATCACGTGGTTCTTATTATATCTATTTACTATTACTATAGTATTGTCCAGAATCATTGGCGTTTTTTCTGCCAACAATTTAACACAGATGTCGCCAGTGTCGTGTATTTTTCGGGCTGTCAGTTATTTAGTATTTCTAAACAAATAACAATAATGTGTATTTTGAGTGCTGTGCTGCATTTTCTTATGGCAGTTGTTAAATGTGCTAATTTCAGCATTAATAAAACGTGTCCAAAAGCCCAAAAAAGAGTAAAATGATTGTGTCAGTTATGTTTACAATAAAACATTAAAGAACCCATATTAAGGCATATTCCAAGTCAGTTATATAGCACTGACCTTGTATATACGCATCAATATCACGACATGTGGCGCCATCTACCTAAAATTTGCCTTAACAACCCCATCGCTGACTCACCTTACAACCTTTACTCACTAGAAAAATATATGTTCCTTGTGTGACAAGATTGCACTGTGGGTCAGAAATATATTTGGCCCACTGTACCAACATCGTAAGGTACTTCCTATTTTATTTTATTACATAGTAATGGGTACTATGAAAGTACTGCTGTAATTATATAAGGACTGTAAAAAATATAATAGTTTTTTTCTTAGTAGATAATATTACATTATATCTCGTCGCATTTTATAAGTCACATCTCAATGTTATACAATTTTTAAGTAAAAAGATTTAGAAATATTTACCTTCTATTATAATAACCTTTTCACATTTTTCAAAATATAATAGTTAACTATAGTTGTTGGGCCATAAGCTAACACCGACTAACTCCTGCAATCCCTATTTAGCATATAAGATATTAACATAATAAATCCCTACTTATAAATATATTTCTTTAATAATGTTTAATATTTACAGTGTTTTTATTAAAGTTGTTAAAATTTATAATAATTATTAAAAGTAATATTATAACATATCTACAAATAGATTTTTAAATAAATAATCATCTTATTTCTTATAATAATGTTGTATCTGGAGGTCGTGGGTTCGATTCTCACTCATGGCAAAACAGTATTATTACGTTTTAATGTACAGTTTGCCATAGTCTGGGTGTTTATTATATATAATATGTATAAGTACCGTTGGAACACATAGTACAAGCTCAAAGCTTAGTTTGTGACCATGGCAATATATGTAAAAATTACCTACACATAATATATGTATGTATCAAAGGTTCTACTACATGTTTCTAATATATGTATAGATTCTATCAATATAGGTGTTTATCCTAAATTTAAAAAAAATGATCCTATTTATGTTCCTCGTCTTACGTATTAACGTTGCGTTAATAGGATGGTAAAAACTCATGATCGTAGAGCCTCAGAACATTGTTTAGCTTAAACATTTCTTAAATATTTTTATAAGTAAGGGAATTAATACTTGATAGAAAATTAGCATATTCACTACATATCGATTTTAGCAGTAGACTTATTAATGTATTAGTCGTCTTTAATTATGTTAGTTACAATTTGTCAGATATACTGGTGTTTTTTTTTTATCACAGTGGCAATTTTTTGTGTTTTATGATGAAAATACTGAAACTCGTATTTTTTCCTTTTCGATACTAAAAGGAAAAAATACGAGCCATACAAAAACAATAAGATAAAATAACTGAAAGTACAATAAAGATCTACAAATCACTTCAAATTTTCAAAAGGTATTTTATTTGCTTGAAACGAAAACAATATTTTTTGTTATTTTAATCACATAAGCGATCTGTAGCCCTAGTGTGAGTTTTTTTAACGTTTACTTTCGCGTTAACTATACTACCTCGTTAACATTTTGACCAATCACACGACCGCATTTATAGTTCTCAAAATTTCCGCTTGGAGCGCTGAACTATTTCCCATACAAATTTTAAATAACTCAAATGCAAAGTAATAGTTAGAAAACTCACACTAGGAATAATGAACGCTTATATGATTTTTTTTTGGACAAAAGTGATACTTAAGGCACAAATAAAATATCCACAGTAAAATAAAAACACCAGTATAATAAATGTGTTATTATAATGCCCGAAGCCAACACCGGTCTATTCCTATATCATCTACGTACTCTATTCCACTGATGAATTATGTCATTTTATTAATATATGATAGCAAAAATACTTATTTGATTTAAAATATGTACCATTATTTGTCATCTACTATGTTAATAATTAAGTTTTAAAAGAAATTTGCTCAGGGTAATAGTAAACTACATTTGCCGTTGTAGTCTCTTTCGAGACAGTTGCGTTTAATCATGCTCTCTTTTCCACCTCATACTTCCTTTTCATCAACCAAGATTTAAGGTTTTGTGAATCAAACGCAACTCAGTCATTAAAAAAATAACAAATAAAATCTCCAAGTCTGCTGAATTAATTTTACGAATTCTGAATTAATAGCTAGGAGTAGCGGTTAGAGATAAATTGTTCATTAAAATGGTATTTATAGAGAAATTAGTCTAATATTGACTGTTGTCTTGTATCTAATACATATTGTTACAATGCTTATTTTGATAAACCTTTAAGCACTACTAGACAACAATTGAGCTTTAGGTGGGCATCTAAAGGGGTTATTCCTAGTTGTCATCACCGGATTGGTTCCTACGACAAATGGGAAAAAAATCCCAGTTTATAACGGTGAGGAGTGGGACAAAAATGATCCCAATACTGAAATTAATAAAAATTCGTATCAATTGTAATTTTACCATATTTTAATTCAGTTTGAATTTCCAATTATGCAAGTAGTTATTAAAGTAATTGGCTAAATATAATAAAGCAAATAAATGCTATTAAGACTCAATTAAAGTAAAACTAATTCAGCCGATTTTGTTATAAATCTAAACACAATAAATATGTCAGGTCGGTGTTTGCCCCAAAAGCGTTCAAATAATATAAATGGAGCTAGTCGGTTAGGTATTTAAATAAGTCGTTATATACATGTATGTTCGGTGTCTATATCAATAATATAAGAACGGGGTTTAAAACTGCCCTTTTATCCCGCTTGAGGGTGTTTAAGCGGCTGTTCCCTAAAAAATCCCATAAGCGTCTAACACCATAATAATGTATGTAATGTTTTAATTAATATTCTTTTATTATCTAACGAACTATAAAATAGTTACGGTTCATATAGGTACAATTAAATTTAACCAAATTAAAACTTTACAAAACTAGAACTTTCCCTCTTTTATTTGTAATAGGTACCATCGTTGTATACTTTTATATAAAAAATATGTACAATGACGTACAAAAAGGAACAGTCGCTAACAGCGCCATCTGGCTTTATTATGTACATATTACGTTTACAACCCCATTGTATAGATCCAGTTATTTCGCCATTGTGCTATATATACACATCCTCCGTTGACTAGTGGTTGCGCCTTTGTCGTTGTATCCGGAGGTCGTGGGTTCGATTCCCACCCATGGCAAAAAATATTAGTACGCAATTTCTGTATAATTTGTCACGGTCTGGGTGTTTATAAAATATTATATGTATTATATCGTTGTTTCTGGTACACATAGTACAAGCCCAGAGCTTAGTTTGTGACCAGAGCAATTTGAGTAAATTGTACTACATATTATTATTTTATATAGTTTTAATTATTTGTTAATACTGTGTTATAGAAAATCTATATACATATACAAAAAATGCTATTCTTATGTCCAGAGATATTTTTCACTAAATTTCATAATAAATATTGCGAAAAAAAAAAATTATAATTTAAGATAATTGAATAAATCCACAGTTCATAACTCCAAAAGTATGTCTCGTTTCTCACCAAATTTAATAAAAATATATAATTTTTTTTTAATTAGATATTATACATAGTGTAAATATCGATTTATTTTACTATTTTACAACCTCTAACGACGCGATGGCAATTAACTGGACCTAAACAAGTTTTATATCGTTAATCATTAGATTGCATTTTATAAATATAAAATATAATAGTTTTTTTAATATATTTTGCATTGTAATATAGTTTTATTTAAAATTCTGTGATTTGGAGTACATTATACAATAAAGATCGACTTTTTATCGGGAGAAAAATATTGGGTGCCATTTGTGTCTGTATTTTAATAACAAAATACAATTGTATTATATCTATAACTAACATAGTGTTGAATCAAAAAAAAAAAAATCGTTCAAGCCCATGTTTTTGGTTATTAAGAAAATAATATGAAATTTAATTTTTTTCTACATTTCACTAACTAGATAAATTACATATCCCTTATTAATAAAAACTAATTGATTGAAGAACCCTGTTTTTTATCAACAAAAATAAATATGCGCAAGAGACAAAACATAAAGTGTCCTTAAAGGACTCCATAAGTTTTTATGAATAAGACCATTACCCTCTTAGTAATAAATACTTTATTGAACGTTTTAGTTTCTCTGTTCTTTCAAAGATTCTTTGACAAGAGGTGAAACACCACTTAAAACGCTCAGTTTTTATGAATAAGGGGGTGGTGGGTTACTATCTACTGAATTTGTGTTATTAATAGTACTAAGCCATTGCTTCAATTTAAAAACTCAGTTGTAATTTGTGAAAAAATAATTATTTTATTATTGTTTATAATGAAATCCTAACTCTTGTGGGTTTTGAAGTTTCTAATGTTGTTATTATTATTTTAGATACAAGGCCAAACAAAAGAGAGTTTGTTAAAAAAATATTTTTTATGCCAACTATTTTAAGTAACATTTTAATTCGTATTGGTTGCTTTTTAAATGTTGCCAGATATGTAAATTTGTTTTGTATAGGTTTTTTGTTTTATTATTTTGTTTGTAGTTTATTGGTGCAATAAAATACTTATTATGTGTACATGTTGTTTTTTTTATTTAAAAAGTCAAAATAGTTTACGCAACATTACCACTTGCAGCGATTTTCCTTAAAATACTTTGACCAAATAATTCACGGACGTAGTAAAGGCATATTAATGTGGAATACTTAAAATTTTACCACTGATGGCAAAGTCTATTAATCGAGACGATCAATAAATGCATTGTCGTTTAACAATGTTAATTGCTCCCACTATACCAGCTAAATTATGCGGTTATGTAACGGGCGGCGACAAAGACGTATTTGCAATAAGAGTCTAATGCCCGATTTTACCAACTCTAAGGGGCTCCCTTAACTAAGTTAAGGGACAGTTATTTCATAGCAAATATGTCAAAATTCTTATTTAGAAGTTTCTTTAGAGTTAGGGATTGTTGGTGAAATCGTGCATTATTTTAATATCCTCGTTGCTTTATAGTCAAGTCAATCGCACCATGAAAGGAGACTACCACCTCAGGAAGTAGTCTCAGGAAAACCGGTGAACCCACAGACTAAAACCAAAACATGACTAGATCACTTGCCGTTTTTTGTATTTGTTTGGGCGGTGGTAACGAATTTCGTTATTTTGTTGACAATAGCTTACGGAAAGTGGCCGCAGGACTTACTACGTGGTTACTTCTTAAACAAGAATTTGTTTTCATTTCATTAGACAGTTTGGTTGAAAAAAAGTTACATGTGTCTCCTTGGCCTGCCAGCCTCACGTGACTACGCCCTGACCCATATGTCCACTAGAGAAGTGATGCATTTACAATGTTATGTGCTTCTTATGTAATAATTTCTAATGCTATTTGCATTTTGTCATTGTGGCAGTGGGCAGGCCACATAGCTCGCAGAACGGACGGCCGTTGGGGCATTAAGGTTCTCGAGTGGCGACCGCGTGCTCGAGGACGCAGGAGATGCAGGCCCCCCAATAGATGGACCGACGATCTGAATAAGGTCGCGGGAAGCCGATGGATACAGGCAGCGCAGAACCGGTCATTGTGGCGATCCTTGGGGGAGGCCTATGTCCAGCAGTGGACGCGCGAAAGGCTGACATGATGATGATGATGATGATTTTCATTTTGATAGACCGCTGGGTAAGTATTTAAGGATTATAATTAAAACTCAATTTAAATCAGTCTGTATATTGGATATGTCTGCAATACAGCAAAAATACAATAATAATGTTGAAACAGGAAAATAATAAAATATGTGAAACAAAAATAGGTAAGTTATATTCTTCTTTAAAATAAAACAATGAAAAAATTTATATCCTTTAAAAACTATTAGTAATGATGTGTCCTTTAATGCCTCTAGGAAGCAAGTCTTTCGTTAAGCATTATAAAAACTAAATGGATTTTTTTTTTTCAAAAACCTTAACAATTTTGAATAACTTAAACTCAACAATTTTGATAATATTCTTATGTTCTAAAGTTTTCGCCTAAACTTTCAACAAAATGCTAATCAAAAGACCTCCTTATAATTTACAATTATTTAACTTAACGGGCACTTCTGTTTAGTAGTGTAACAAGTATTCTCGAAAACATCATTCATAAAAATAAAAGAAGTTATTCCTCGTCTAAAAGCATTTTTTTTTAAACCATTACCATAAATACCTATCGAGCCTAATGCCTAGCCCATTTTTTTTACAGATTTTTATCTTATATAACCGAAACATATAAAAATAAGTTTCTTAAGTTAATCATCAAAACCTCAAGGTACCGTCACCACAAGTATCGGTGAGTCTATTCGGAAAACGTTGGATGTTTGTGCCAACGGTACCTACGAGCAAACACTACTGTGCGTCATACAGCTATAATAAATTGATATATGGCTTTATTAAATATATTGTAAGCTTGGTAACATTAACGGATACGATTAACTATGAGGACATTTTGAAACAAGGGGTCTTTACATAGAGAACACTACAAATTGATAACATATACTTACATAAGATATTAAGTTAATACTTAAGAACTATTTTACACAGAGAAATGTTTCCACTAAAGTCTGGCTTTATTTAAGTAGTAAGTATAAGTACCTACGGGTGAAAAAGGTTAAATAGCGCGTCATAAAGAGAACGCCACATAAGCTGATTTATTAAAGAAAGTAACACCGACATATCTAAAATAATTAAGTGATATAATAATACATATAATAAGTTGTTATAAGATATAAAAAGTAATAGATAAGAAGCTGAAAATAAAGTTATTTCTATTTATTACCGTTAGCTACCTTTAGGTAAGGTTAAAACCTAGGATTGTCCGGTAGAGGGCGCGCGTCGGGTGATAACAAGCAGGATGACAAACCTTGTAGGTATGTTTAGACGCAATAATATATTTATTTAATCCAGAGGGTTCATACTGGCTCGGTTTGTATACTCACTAGCATATTAGGCATGTTTACGAAAATATATTGAACGACCCTGTGATAAATAATTATCAGATACTAAAATAATAATAGATAATAAAACCTTAAGTATTATATTGAACTAAAAATTAGATCGACTCTGAAACAAGCATACGTCAAAGTTAATGTGATGTTTCTTTCTACTTTGGCCGTTATATTAAATTGCTACGATGTAACCATTGCAGTATGTATATTCTCTTGTTCTGAAATTATGTCAAAAATATCATTTGTAATGCGATAATAGTAAAATTATCCTTTTACAGTTAAAATGTACCATTCAGTAAATTTTGACAGACCACGTGTTAATTAATGATTGGAAAAATATTTATTTTACATTACAGGCTAGCTTACCTACCAGCTAACCATGGGCAGATTGACCAATAACAGGCAGCGTGCTAGTGCAAACATTTAATATGAATTAATCAGCTTTGTTAAAAAAAACACAATTACAATACAATTACATACAAGCATCTTTGCTAGCCTAGGTCTGTAAAACTGTAATTTGGATAAACATTAGGTATACATTAATCTGTAACCCTTTATCTCTCGGCTGTCACATATCACAATAACGTTCGCAGTATCTAAAGGATATATTCTTGAACTTAGGTAACTATTTCAGATGTTATTTTATTGTTACTTTATTCAAGATTACACCCTCAAAATTGTCCATACAAACAACACGTCATTCAGTCATTCCAATTATCCACCCTAAGGAGGTCACTGGGAAACGTAAGTCAAAACCTAAGATGATTTTTTTCAGGTATAGAACAACTACACAAATTCGGAATACTTCGCAAGTGTGGCCCTGAGTTATAAATAATTTTGAGCTTAGTCATACAACTTGCAATACCAAAGGTGAGCCATCAAAAATATTATATCCGAATGTTTAAATTTTTACAAAATACTCTCCTCACCTAACCCTTTTAATTACTCACTACTACAAAAATATTTCTAATCCTTTTGCGCTTGAATATATATTTGTGCGTTGTTTTATACTTTAGGAATAGAACTGTCAGTATATTTTTTTTACTATAATTCGTCAATAGACGCTATAGACATAAATTTCGAAACAAAACTGTCAGTACAGAGAAGATAATTTCACACTATCTCTCTCTTAGATAAGTCTCGTAATGATTCGATAAACAGTGTGTCTTATGGATGAACAATTAAAAGTGTTAGGTCTACATGCTCCGTTCATATATCAGTCTCTTAACGCATTTGGCCAGAGATGTCGAGGGCCTCCAATGCCTTCACCAGCGTCTCACGAGGGGACTCTGGCGCCTATATCTGTTCTATTAACATGCATTGACAAAATACTGCTATATACAAGGACGCGTTTTTAAAATATTAACTATTTAATACATGGTGACTTTGAAAGGTATTACTTTGTTTGAAATTGAAAAAAGAAACCTTCTCCATATGTAACCTAATGTTAAAATGACAAATTTGTATGGGGAGGCTTCATATATGCCCAAAGTACAACCTTTCAATTTCACCATGTATATACAGAATCTCTGATATACTATTTGATACATCAGTAATACAACACTTTATATTTTTATTCTTTTACAAATATATAAAAATAAATTGTCAAGTATTATATATTGCATTTTTTTAATAAGTTGTGTTTACAGTACCTACTTGTATCTAACAGAAATCATGAAATTTGTCAATGCATGTCTCATACGTTTTGAATAAAATCAGTCTCTTCCACCCAAGTTACTTCAATCATTTCTAATATTTTAAAACTCTGATCAGCGTTATATCTTCACCAATTTCTTGCACCATGTTCCATTCAAAAAGCATTGTATATGGTATAAATTTTTAATCTTCAAAGAATTATATACATAGTGACTGAGCTTGGACTCGGTGACGGAGGAAAATTACTAGATACAGTAAATTTAAGTTCCCATATTGTGAATTTTGATTGCTTAAATTAATTTACCTCTAGGAACATAATAGATAATAAACACGTAACTAGCATGTATTATCTTGCGCCACCGAATTCAATTAACCACAATCTGTAGTACATTATATCGACCATTATTTACTTGGGTTGGTTTATATTACTATAACAATGACTGTACGTCACCAACACTTTAAGCCTATTCAACTTCAGTAGAATATTCAGTTGTAGCAAACCGGTATAGCTGGCAGCGTTGCCGAACAATAAAAATTATAGGTAAAGTGCAGACGCGAAAGAGGAAGAATTTTATACGATAACCAAATAAATAAATTAATAAAATTGTAATTTGTGAAAACTTAAAATGCATATTGTCTCATAATTAGATTGTACTAATATTATATTGCCATGAATGAAAACCCACGACCTCCTGATACAACTATTTACCTCCTCATACAACTATTTATTTATTCTATGATGGAAAACTTACAGTATATCACTTTAATGCTGTAAGTTTTCCATCATAGAATAAATAAATAGTTGTATAAGGAGGTAAATAGTTGTATCAGGAGGTCGTGGGTTTGATTCCCACCCATGGCAATATAATATTAGTACCTACGTTTTTCTGTACATGGTATGGGTGTTTATAAAATAATATGTATTATATTTGTTTCTGGTATATATAGTACAAGCCTAGAGCTTATATACTTTGTGACCAGAGCAATATGGGTAAACTTGTCCTACATATTATTATTAAATAACACCATACTTAACTATGTATTTATCGCTCGCGATTTATTAAACAACAGACCCTAAGCCAAGATCGCAAGCGAGCCTGCATATACTGCAGAAACGTCAGAGATCTTGTGTGGGGTCATCGTACGAAATTCTTTCTTCCCAGCGTCTTTACTTTTATATATTTTAAGACTTGATAGTTTTGGCGACGAGATAAACTTACAATTATAACTTTATTTTGTATTAGAATCTGTTACAAAATTACATTATATTGGTATTTGATTCACTTAAATGTGTATATCTCCTATATTTTCATAATGACTATCATGGTTTAGTTGACGGAGACTTATCAAAGGCATCCGGGTGGGCAGTATTCACACTTAAGGCTGAGTTTGTACCACAGTGTCTGTTAATGTTATGTAACGATTAAAATTAAAAATGGCGTCGAACGTACCAGCTGTCATCGAACTGCAAAATAAAATTGGTACATTCGACGCCATTTTTAACTTTAATCGTTATATTTACAGAGAGTTAATGTTGGTGCTACTCAGCCTTCGACCACGAACCCTAGTGATTAGACGACTAGGTGTTCACCCAGGGGCTTCATTCCGAGTTTTGACACGTTCACCGTCGCGCATTTTGCGTAAACTATAAATATTGAAATATAGTTCTATCCTATTAAATATAGAGTTGAAATTCCAATGCTCATAAAATGTTCAAACTTGCGAAGAATTCGTGTATTTCAAGATGGCGGCATTATTATAGCCAACCTAATACAGACATATAATATAATATCCATTGAAATAGAACTTATATTTCAATATTTATAGTTTACGCAACGTCTTGTCGTCTTTAGCGGTTGCAAACTCGGAATAAGGCCCCTGGTTAGTTTGCTATAAACAAACCATTTGAATATAGACTTTGTTTAACACAAGAATATTATCTTATTTCAATTAATTCTTTTTATTATTATTTTTTTACAATTAGTTCTTTTTTTATTGTTTTTCTGGTATTTTTCAATCACTACATATTTATTATGATTTTATTTCGGTGTAATAACTATTAATTCCAATATAGACCTACTTAAAAATATAATCTATATATATCCAACTAACATGACACGTCTTTTCGCCTTAATTTCGTATACGTTCTACTATTTCGTATACGTATAAGAATTCAAGGAATATATCGTGGCATTTTAGCTTTAGACTATTTAGATTCCTAAATTAAAACTTATAATCTTTACAAAATACATTTTATTTATTTATATCTATATTCATACAACTAATTCATAAGGCAAAATAAATTGGTATGTAATTAAAGTAAATTATAAAAAAAATATACCTACCTAATAGAAAAAAATAAAGAAAAGTTATGTTCAATGGAAAGTTTTTTATCAGAATACTGTATTTGGCATGTCAAAAAGGTCCCATTACGAAAACACGAAAAGCAATATAGTCTGTAAAATGTAAGACTGCCATGAACACCACGCAACAATAAAATATATAGAATACATATAGTCTATGCCACAACTGATAGAGACATCAGCAAATTTTAACAGATGTACCACGAAATGTCATAAGTTCTGCCCATTATACATTTTTTAAATAATTATTTTTTAAATATAAAACAATAATATTATTCCTAATATATTTCGCTTGACTTTTAAAGTATGCCATATCGCATGTGTTTACATGAGTTCTCTCTAAGCAGGTCAAATTGGCTTTATATTGTTTCTTCGGTTTAAGATATATACCTGTATAAGATATCTAACTAATTCCTTAATAAATTTTATAATAATATAGATAAACATCTAACTGTATTAAAACTAAAACGAGCAGCAAAACGCATCATATATGTTACCTATTATAAGAATCTAAGCAAATACTGACCACAATTTAATAGTACTATTTTTTATAACTATTGAAGTTACAAACAGTTTCATTATTAAATGCATTTATTTCATGAATAATATACCTATTTGATTGGGCGTCATTATACAAGTCTTACCATTATACAAAAGTTCGTGTTTTCGTTGTACATAAAAAAGTGTCTCATTTATTATATTTGGAATAATATTTTGGTCACCAACGTATCTAATATAAAAAAATATATAATAAACAATTAAAATATTTAATATAAATATTTACTAACCTCCAAATAATATATATACCTATATTTAATTTGAATGTTCTAAATAGAATAATATTTACTATTTACTATAGACCACAAAGACTCATGTAATTTAACTTTGGTAAATGTATTTGTAATTGAAATATTGTATAACTCCTAGATTAACTGATTACGCAATATCTACATTATACGAGATTCCATACCACTGAAAATTATCTTTGAGAAAGTATATAATTCTTATATTGTTAACATTTAGATTATAATATGATATAACATATACAACTACATTTACACATTCTTAGTTATAGTCGCTATTTACTAGTAGAATAAAATAATTAGACAAAGTACTAACATATATCTACTACATCATTTAAATTTGTAGTCAAAATCAAATTCCACTTTTTTTTTTTTTTTTATTAAGAAAAGCCTAATTTTGACTGACGTAATTAAGACACCATTGCACCAAAAAAGCAAATGTGTAATTTTTTGTAAAGTTGTTTGACAGCTGACACCAATAACTACACTCAAAAACGTCCCACAAGATGGCTGCCATTAGTATACATTTCTGGACCTCTACCTAACTTCAGTGTAAATATTCGTAAGCAATTTTTATCCATACCTATATAGGTAGATGTTGGCACCTCAATTACTGGACGCCATTTTTAACTTTAATTTAAATTACTGAGATCTCGTATTGGTGCAACCCAGCCTAAATACGTCTCCAGATTATAGTGTTTTTTTTCATCTACAATTCAAACATGTTTCTGAATTAAAGCAATAACAAAAACCAGTTTTGTAACATTTTTTTTTTACAGAACCGGTTTCAGTAATAAAAATAATGTGTTTTTATTTCTAAATTATTACTGTCATTATATCAAAAATCATTATTAATAGAAGATATAGAACGTCCAACATTTACGCAAAAAATCGGCTCCCGTTTACAAATAAAAGCATAAGACTACAACTTCTATAAAATTAGGACGTCAATGGTATTGGGTTAATTCAAAAACACTTTTTTTTTTAATACAGATGAAATAAAAGTTCAGAAAACAAATTTCCACCGCACTTACGGTGCCGCCCCATATTATAAATGTTAATGATATTAATAATACATTAAATCATATGATAATGTAACTACATTAATAATATGATGTTTGGACAAGACATGTGGAGGCTTAGCACAATAGCACAAACATCTTCGACAAACTAAATACATTTTATCGTCGACTAACTAAATAAGTCGATATATAAATGAAAGAGTCATTCAAATTCTTCATTTGATCGACTGGCATTGTAAAGCTAGGCCCTTATATCTTGATTTTATTACATTATCAAATTACTATGAGGATTTAGTGTACTGTAAAGTATAAGAAATGGGTATAATATAGGGTAGTAAATATTCCCTGTGTAGGAGATCAACGCGGGTTGTGTGGCAGCGGGTGGAAGGCCGAGCCCAGGGAAGGACGCAGAGTGAACCCCTGGCATGACGGCTTCATCACTACGCCCTCACACACGTTCTCGCCACACCTCAGGTTCACCTACACCAAAATTAATTTAAATATAACATCTATGGTGTATAAATAGAAGACAGAATCGCGACGGAAAATAATAACAATAATACAGTTTTAAAATACCATTGAAAGTTTAATAAACCATAGAAAAAGCTTGGGGCATGGAGATAAAATAGAAAGATGCCCATGGGACTTAAATCGTCTTTCCACTTTGGAGAATAGAAGATGGCCGCCGCCATCAAAATAAAATAAAAAAGTGAGAAAAAAGGCAATCACTGAGGGGCCATACAAATAATGCGGAGATTCTATTGACAGTTTTTTTTTTATTGGAGCATGTCATGTGGCTTGGTTCTACCTTTAGCAAACCTACAAAGTCCATGAATGGGGACCATCAATACATTGTTCTTCAACAGCATTGATCTCCCCCACTAAGCGTGACTAAGACGAGCTTGCATTACGAGCCTTATTTAATATCCTAGTTGCTTTACCATCAAATCAACCGCTTATTTCGCAACCACACTCTGGAAGAAGACTGCCACCTCGATAAGAAATCGATGCAGTAGGTAGTCTACTGAAATACCGCAATACTTTAAAAGTAAATTTAACCGGAAATCCCATTGTCACATAATGTTTTGTGTTCTTTGTTTTACTAGTTTAAACATTTTGTTAAAGTGCAAGTTTTTTTAAATTTTTACTACCTTGTCAATCGTTAACTCTGCATCAAAATAGCTTTATTTTTAAAGACTGACAAAATTCATTTGTCCGTCACTAAACTTACACTAGGTCCTCTGATGTGTAATCAAGTTGACGCTGTAGTATAGTAAATGTTAAAAAAAACCTTAATACATATTTACCTTCTCACAACCATCCGGAGGTTCTCGAGCCAAGAATTTGTTGATCTGTGGAGAAGTCCCTAGCTTGGAGCCATCCATGTCCGGCGATGAACACACGCTACCTCCTAAAAAATATATATATAAAATATTATTAAACCAAAGAGCAGGTACATTATTTTCTAACTATTAATTAATATTGTTATGGTCTAAAAACTAACAAATCTCTAACTATTAAAATCTGGTTAACATACTTAAAATTTTATTATTATAAGGCCTTTCCTTCCAATTTTACGGCTTTTCGTGTTGGTAAGTTTAAGGGTTTTCAGGTTTTAAGGGTTTTCGCATATTTTAATTATTCGTTCACGAACAAGCTATTGGCTAAGGGTCGGTTTCTTGATGAATAGTTAAATTTGACTATTTGTATCTTTTACAGTTGGTTAAGTAGCTATAGTAAATTCATTAATCCTTAGTCATCAGCACGGGCGTAGCCAGGATTTAGTATCGGGGGAGGTTCAAGATTCGTTTAATTTTGTGTTTTTTTGGGCAGATTTTTTTATGAGCAAAAATAAAACACCATCTTTAATATGACATATATTATATAGTAACACCTTATGTGTCTTAAAGTAGTAAGATACGCCTTCACATTTTTTTTTGTGAAGGGTACCCTTCATCATGTTTATTTTACAACAATATATAATTATATTTTACAAAAAAAATATATTTAATACATTTTTTATTGCAAAATCTGTTTTAAATCTATAAATTAAAATTTAGTGAGTCTTTCAATTTTATTAGTTTTTAGGAAAGCTATATTTTACATTTATTATTAAACAAGTTTATTTAAAAATAAAGGAAAAAAAAAGGTTCCCTAAAAACACTAATTAGAAATTTATAAACAAATTTTATTGGAACATCACTAGTTTTATAAAAAAAACTCACTTAGAAGGTAACCGCTTTATCAAGCGTGACATTATCAATCAAAGTAAAAAAATATGTTCTATCGTCCATGTCAACCTTCAGGGAACCTTTCTTATCATGAACAGAGTATAGCGTGCTTGTGACGTCCCGTAATTTTTTTTAGATTTAAAATATTAATATTTTAAAACCCAGTTAATTTTTTTTATTATTTATTAAATATAAACTAAATTAGTTTCTTATTTTTAGGCCATATTTGCAAATATTTTTTTTTCAGAAGCCCATTTCACTTTTTTTTGTTAATAAAAATAAAATGATTAAATATGTTACCAAATTTTATTACTAAAAAACTAAATTAATGTTGACCTCTAAAACCTTTTCAATCAAACCTACAATATAGGAAAATTATTTCTTAAACTGTATAAGCATCATATTTCTAAGGATATGAAATGTATCATGCAATGGAGAATCCTTACTGTAAGCATTTATTTAATAATATTCATTTACAAGATTCTAAAATAATAATAAAAATGGCCATTTTAAAGTGTATTTGCCATGCACTCTAAATAATCACACATACCTTGATGTAAATAGATATATAATTTTTAAAGTGAACTGGGCAAACATAATTGTTATAAGTCAAAATTAAATAGTAGATAATTAAGAAGGTAAAAGAAAAATATGATCATGATGATTATTAATAAAGCAAATGATTGGTGGTTCTCAAACTATTATTAGATTTCCACTGACTTTTTAAATTGGTAATTTTAATTTATTAAGGCTTTGGAGACAAAGTCCATAAGCCTATTTAAATTGGTAAAATTATACAGTTTTTTTTTTAATATGTTTCACGTACAGGCAACTTTTTGACAAGCCTTTATTTACATTTTTTTTAGTTTGAGTTTAAACAACAATTTTAAATCAACCTTAGAAAAAATCCCTGTTTCTACAATATTTAAATTGCACAGTAAATAATTTAAAGGACAAATGCTAATAGTAAGGAAATGCATTAAGGGAAATTGCATAATATTAATTTAACTGAGGTGTCTACTGTAAATTATAGGAGATGAATGAACCTGCACACAATAGCTCGATGGAGTCCCCACTTGAGAATGAGGCTCGCGATGGCGGGTCTAAGTATATAATTGTAAACATCAGTAATATTTAACTACCTGGTTTAATTTTTAAAAAAATCACACATTATGTAGTTTGTTAAGTATTACTTATAAACTTGTTTTTGCAATATCTATGAATGACAAAATAAGTTGTTGGCGTTGTATGGTATTTTGTCATCTGCCAAACGAATACGAACATTTTTTAAATATAACCACTTAAAAGCCTAGGTATAAACTGCTTGAATTTTTGTTTAAACATGTAATACTTATCTTTAATAGTGCTTAATATGTAGACAATATTAAAATATTCTACATCTTAATATGCAATAATTCTGTCAGAAGGACAGTAAAGTGGTATATATTCTTGGATTTCAATGCAAAAAGTTATTATAATCTGTACTTATATTATAAGCAAAGTTTCATGAGTTTTTAATTAAAAAATATGTTCATTTGTTTAACAAGAACAAGTGCCTCGGAGAGCATGTTATGCTGTCAGTCCCAGTTTTATTATAATAACTTCTCAAACAATTTATACAAAGGTTGAGTATATATTAGGAATATGGCCAACTGTTTTATTTTTATAATAGTGTATGTACATTATATAAAAATGATATTTATTTATATTGAGTTTTAGATACAAGTGAGGCAAAAATATTAATGATAGATACCTGAAGAGTGAGCAGTGTGAAGATCATGTGGAGTCTGTGTATTTACAGAGCGTCTCAACATTTCTGCAAGAGGAGCTCTATGCCCTTCCGGAGTTACCTTAACAAAACATAGTTACATATAGTATTGGAAAATATTGCTAAATGAAAATAATGATTATTACCTGCAAAACCTTTACATTTATATATAATGATTTTTTTGTACTGGTCTCTAACAATAACTTTATATTACTTACGGGCGTTTTTAATAAACAATGCATGTTTCTTACAAATGATAGTAACCATGTGGTATTAACTGAAAGTAGTACTGAAATATAAATAGTTTCTGTCAAAAAAATAATTGTTGAGTATGGTCAAGTTTGAGTTAGAAAAAAAGGACATATTGATGCATTGTGTTGAAAATTATATTTATTATGTATTGTAAAACATAGTTACCTTATCCCGAAGTTGAGGGTTTGATCCAGTAATAGGATGTAGCACAAGCCTTTCAATCTCCTGGTTGAGGCCTTCAACAGATGAACGGGCAGCACGGAGGGGAACTGCGTTTCCTAATCTTGACCCTAATAATAATTTGGGAAATATTTATTAAACATTACTAAACTAAAAAAAAATAAGAATTGTTTAAGCACCATAATTATATATTCAATTTGCAAGGCTATTATAATCAAGTTATATAATTTAGGCTGTATATATATATATACCTATATATATATATACCTATATATATATATATATACCTATATATACATCTCGCTATACATTTGGCGTCCGACATGCTTTAAATTTGCATTTAATCTGGCATCCACCGATATTTGACGTCCGTATACGGACGTCAAATAGCCTAAGACCAGGAACGTGCCCCCACACCTCAGTCCTGCCCCCTGTCAAAAATAAGGTGGAAGCAAAATTTACTCGGTTTTAACTGATTTTGGGTATCAAAAGTTCGGCGAAGTACCGCCAGAGGCGCTGCTCTGTGTATATCATCCGCCAAGTATATTGCAATTTAATTCTGGCATCTAATGGCTTCCGGCCGATGGCCTTGTATTGTCCGTCATTTCGTGCAGACGTATTCGTGGCGTTCGGACGTCCATAGCGTATTGAATTTACAACGAGTGCTCGAAGCCAACGAATACTGAATCTCGTTTTGAAGAAAGGTAAGTAACTTTATAATTTATGTATTACCTTGCATGCAAATTAATATCATTTTGTTACATTTAATATTTTATCAAATAGGTACTTGTAAATCAACCATAATAGTTGAAATTACACCTACTTATAAGACGATCTTATAATTTTATAAAAATTGTTTATTTTGTCGTGACTAGTGGATGTAGTGAATAGGATTGAAAGGGGTGAGTTATGAATTATGATACTTATTATGATATTTATAAGAGGGCGACCTAGGCGAACATTAGACACACATTATATTAATACACATTACAGTGGAAACCCTAAACACCACAGTTATCACACCAAACAATAAATTTTGCATCCCAGTCTTACCTACTTAATAAAAAAATAATCAGTCTTACTGCTGAGTGCTCATCGCATCGAGTCGGGTCTTCGGTCTTTTACGAGCTCGGGCACCCGAGTAGTGCTCGAGCTCATAAAAGACCGAAGTAAAGATCACACCATTACATCTTACATCCCACTCTCACTCGTTGGACAAATAACTAGTCTCACTACTCGCCGTATCTCTGCCCGCGGTCAACGAACTTGGCCACTGCTCGGGTTGTCGTGTGGTATCACGCTCGCGTGATTATGGCTAGATTTTATTTTCTTCTCTCTCTACCAACAACTTTGTGTATGATCATTCTAATCTCAAAAAGTAATTCCGATGGAATTACTTTTTGAGATTTTAATTTAGTAATTTATCAATAATAGTTAGGGTGATTTTTTTTTTTGTATAATTAATATAAATTTTATTTTTGTTTGCCGGCCAAACAAATTGGATAAAACAACTGCGTATAATTTTTATTGTGGAATGTATGAAATAAGAATAAATTTGTCGTGGGAGTAGGCAGGGGTGGTGTTGGAGTTTGAAACCCCTCCCCGAAAAAAAATATTGATGTCAATATGATTGTTTAGATATAATACGTGATATTGACGATGACTTTATTTTTATACTAAATCATGGCTTCGCCCGTGGCCTGTTTAATTTTATTATGAAATAATATGCCAAACAAACATTTGGTGGGATTTAAAGCCAAATTAATAACTTAATCGAACGCTTGCATAGATAGGTAGGTACCTGGGTAGAATTATTATTTCTTTACTTGCATTCGTAAGTAGTAATACGATTTAAAGGCTTAGCCTATGTCGCATCAAAACGAAATCTCTGTTAATGTAATGATTAAATTAAAAAATGGCGACGAATGTACCAATTTTATTGTGCAGTTCGAATGACAGCTGGTACATTCGACGCCATTTTTGATTTTAATCGTTACATTACGTTAACAGACACTTGGATGCAACCGGCCCTTAGGGTGAACTATCTAAACTAATATTAAAAAGAAAAATATTAGTATTTTTAATGTTTTAGTGTGGCTGTATGAATATAAAAAATACTTACCTATCCAATTTAAATAACTGAAATACTAATTGGCTTCACACAGCACAACAATGATTTATTAATTTGGTAAATATTTACAATATGACATTAGAATATTTATTGATTATTCTACTTTATTCTAAAAGATGTATCAATAGCTATAATAAAGTCAAAATAATTACTTAATAAATCTTCCGACTTCATTCTAAAAGATGTATCAATAGGTATAATAAAGTCAAAATAATTACTTAATAAATCTTCCGATTTCATTCTAAAAGATGTATCAATAGGTATAATAAAGTCAAAATAATTACTTAATAAATCTTCCGACTTCATTCTAAAAGATGTATCAATAGGTATAATAAAGTCAAAATAATTACTTAATAAATCTTCCAATGTCATAAAGTAAAATTATACCAATAATTTAAGCAGTAAGTAAATTTCAGTTCTACTGCAGTGATCATCGCAGGAACTTGCCTTCTTAATTAAAACTAATAAACTGTTTTTGAATTAATTAAAATGATAGTATGTATGTATGATGCTTAAAGGTAATTAATTGTAAACAGTATGTTAGTTCTAATTAAGAAGGCAAGTTAGTTGGTTTTATGAATATTTTTGTGGACTAAAATTTATTTACCGCTTATATTAACTATTATTCTGTATTTTAACATTTTATATTTGTTTAGTTCTTCATTCAGCGTCTATACGTTCAACATGACCGAACCACCATGACATACCTCTTTTAATATTTGATACAACATCAACAGCCGTTCTACTTCTTTCTCTCAATACACAACTTTAATTGCATGTTTCACATCCATACTTAAGTCTCGGGAGCAGAAAACTATTTTGCACAATTTTCCTGGCTGTTAGGGAAATAATGCTATTGCGCATAATATCATTAAATGGACCATTTACCTTATTTCTCGCATTCACTATCTCCATCCATACATCTCTATCTTACTGTGTCTTGTACAATACTTCCCAGATATAAAAACTCATTTGTTCAACATTCATTCCACATAAATTTTATATTCACTTGCATTCTCGCATATTTCAAATACCATTAATTTAGCCTTCTGTATATTTATTTGTAATCCTTTCTTCCTATATATTTCATTCATTACCGAAGAAGTTTCTTGTTGTCTTTTATTGTGATACTTTTTAAAGTATTTTTTTGTTTAATTATACTGTATAGTTTTTTATTTTACTTTTTATTATTGAATATTTTTTTATATAATGTACCTACTTAGATATTGGAGTTCCTTATTTTCATTAATGATATTGTGCAGGTTATACCCAAGGAATGTCTCGTCGTTCTTTTTGCCGATGATGTAAAGCTGGCAACATCCGTACAAACTCAGCAGGATTGTGAGCGGTTCCAGCAGTGTATACATCAGATATACCAATGGAGTATCGAGAACTGTCTTGATCTGAACATAGAAAAATGTTCAATTATGACTTTTTCTCGATCCCAAAGTCGTATCAGTTACCCTTATACGCTTGAGAAAGCCCAGCTTACGCGCATTTTGGATACGGTCCGGGATCTCGTTCAACAGTGATCTATTATCCCACACTCATATAATCAAAATATGTGCAAGAGCTAGAAAGAACTTAGGATGGGTAATGAGGCAAACACGAGACTTTTCTGATCCTGGAACCCTGGTAGTGCTGTACAACTCAAATGTCCGGAGCATATTGGAGTTCAACTCCATTTTATGGAATCCGAGGGTAGGTACATACACCCTCATGGTAGAAAAGGCGCAGAAAATGTTCTTAAGATGTTTGTATAATAAGACTTATGGGTACTATCCATTTATGTATCCTACTTTGTTTCGATTGGGTATGTTCAACTTTAATTCGTTAGCAGTTCGTCGTAATAAGGCTTTAGTGTTATATATTTTAGATATATTAAGGGGAAAAAGTTACATACCTACTATATTACAACAATTATCTGTTTGTACCAGATAGGTACCTGCGCGCGCGCGGCAATACACTGTGTGCTGAGGTGAGGGCTCGCACACATCTCTTACAAAGTGCACCAATTCCCCGCGCAATCAGTTTTATGAAATAATAATTTATAAAATCGTACTGAACTGTAAGGAGTTTGATATATTTGCTTTATCTGAGACTGAGACGAAAAGAGTTGTCCTGAGGTACTTGGAGCCATTATAATTTAAAGAATTGTATTAGTTAGATAATTCTGTAATGTACAATTTTTCTATTAAATAAATAAATAAATTTATAAAGTGTCCTAGTATTGTGTGACTGTTTTGCATTATATTAAATTGATTTTAATAAATGATTATTTTTTCTTTATTTTTATTACTCACCTTATGGAAGTTTATATGCAATATAAACTATTATCAAAATTTTACCAACTCCCACACTTGTCGTCTAATTGCTGACTAAACAATAGACTGATGTTCGCATTAACTATTATTTCTTCTGTGGCATTACTCGTATGTCAGTAGCTCGACTTGGGGTAAGTCCTTCTTGTCGCGGAAGACGATCATAGCTTGTAATTTACCCCCATATGGAAATATCAGTTTTATTCCCTTGAATATAGAGTTTAAATTCCAATACTCATATATAATCAAATATGAAGAATTTGTTTATTCAAGATGGCGGCATTATTAAAGCCAACCAAATAAAACTATAGGTCTATCGGAATAGAACTGATATTTTTATATTTTATGCGTCTAGATCATGAAACTAGTAATAATAGGGAACTGTTACAAAATGTCTTATAAAGTAAAAAGTCACGTACATGTATCTGTCTCGCTCGCACTCATTTAAATCTACATAATGCAAAGAGATAAATAGCTATTTTTTGTTTCTTAAAATTTTGATTGAAATGTCAAAACTGTCTGTGGCGCCATATTCTGTTCTCACGTTTTTTTTTAAATGTGACTGTTCTCAGCATGGATCATAAAATCTTGGTCTATGTTCTCATTTTAATAATTGGTTTAGTGATGTGCGTACTAATTTTTTTTTAACGAATACTTATTTCTATATTTTTTTATATTACACATATACTTATTCGCGCGGGATATATTTATCCTAAGTATTCTAAAATAAATGTCAGGCAAATAAATATATTTAAAATAATGACTCGCGACTCGTGGTGATGAGAGACGGCGGTCTATGAGCAAATTTCAAACATGCTGGATCGCCGACGGACTTCTTCGGCGGTTTTTAAGCACGCGTAACAATATGGCGGCACGAACATGTTTAACACTTTGTTTTATAGGCGATTAACATAGGTATTATGGCGGTTCCATATATTATTCTTAGTTCCAATAGAAATTTGAATTCTCGTCGCTCTTAATGCCATTGCAATAAATGCAATGATAGTGATCTATCCAAGAAATCGTTTTATAATTAGACCAATGGGTGGTAATTGACAAATAAAGATTTTATTATTATAGTAAATATAAGTTATTATTATGTTTGGTGGTAGTTACAAATTTGTAATAAAAAAGTAGGAGAATTTCATCTCATAGAGAATTTCATACTACAATAAAATTATTTTAAAGTTTAAAGTCCCAAATTTCCAATATGCCAAAGAATACGTATAATAAAAACTTTGTCAAACTAATACAAATAGTCTAATGATCACAATAGAGATGATATTCCTAAGGCTGTGATGCATGGAGATATAAATAGAGGTAGCCGCCCTAATGGCTAAAATTGCCTTTCCAAATATAAGAACTGAAGTTATCCTTCACCATACAAATTCAAAACAAAAATTAATAATTTTTGTTGTCACTTTTTGTTTTGAGTGTTTAACCAATCATTGAGCGTTGATTTGTTGAAGTGAGCTCACAATATAGCGACAACGAACACGTTTGACATTTCGTTGTAAAGGCTTTTTTATGCATTTATTGGAACCGCCTTGGTTCCATATGTTTCATGCTATATAGTGAGAGCCCAATAATACAAACTACCGCGCCGTCTCGCAATGAAACAAACAAACAAAATTTCCGCTGAAAACTTACCAAATTAATTTTAAAAACCTACCAAGTATATTTATCTACAAATTCTCATAACGACACGAATTTTGCGTGGATCATCATCACAAAAAAAATACATTGAAGACCACTTATAAAATAATAAATAAATTTAGTAAAATATTATATATTTTTTCAATGAAACCTAGGTATATAATGTAACAAGTTTTAAAGGTTTACTTCGTTTAGACCA
This sequence comes from Monopis laevigella, assembly GCA_947458855.1. Lineage (NCBI taxonomy): Eukaryota > Metazoa > Arthropoda > Insecta > Lepidoptera > Tineidae > Monopis > Monopis laevigella. The sequence goes on along the minus strand of OX381580.1, from coordinate 22,725,213 downwards.
GATATATATTTGGTTACTAATAAGGGTCAAATTACAATACATGGAGTGTAGGTTGACCCGTCGTTAGTTGCAAAATATTTATTAGCATTTTAAACTAAAACGATGATCGCTTATATTTTGTAATGACGCTTTATTTTAATTTTCTCGAGACTTAACGTTGAAAACGACCTCATTATAAGATGAAGTTCAAAAGTGAATTTTTACTTTAGAAATTAATCTGTTTTTAAAATTTATTAAAGAAACTTAGAAAATAATTCATGTTAAATAAGTAATACTAATTAAATATATTTATAACAAAGATCCTACAACAAAAAAAAAACTTAATATAATATTATTTTAAAGCTGTAATTTCCATACATTGGACAAGTTCACACAAAGATGAAGAATTCGTGTTTTCATGTTGACGGCATTTTTATAGTATGAGAATTTCAATTAAAAGGTATAAAACTTTCTGTATGTAATGTTTCTAAAATATAATTTAATATTAATATTACAAAAGAAAAAGACCAAAAAATAATCGATTATTGATAATTCAATTAGGTAAAATTATTATCAACAAGTGTTACCCACCTCTAGTTATGTGGCCGCCATCTTCTGTTCTCACTGGAGAGGCGATTTAAGGCCAAAGGGCGCCTCCCTATTATATTATATACCTCCATGGTCTAGATAGACGCCCAAACACAAAATATACCTGCTATAATATTCAGTGAATTCAAATTGTATTCAAACTAAATGGAGCTCTAATGTGAATGTGTTTAAAATATTTGGCGAATAAACAATATACATGGGACCTCGCTTAAACTGATTTTATGATAGACGCCACTAAAATGTAAAAATATATTCAAATATACATGTAATATACGAGGAAGCCAAAATGACCATGAAATGAAATGGGGTTTAAAAGGCTTTAAAATTGTATGTATGTTGGATAAAAATGTATATAATAAAAAACACAATATTTCGAAATAATATTAATACCACTGAATTAGTACTCTAAATATACGCCAATATTCATTAACAAAATCAAAATAAATCCACTAGAAATGGTGGACGTCATAATAATGGAGTTGAAAAGGACGCCAAAAATGTATCGGGATGTATATATATATATATATACCTATATATATATATATAAGTAGAATATTTTTTATTTAAGAGGGCACCCATTTAAATTAGATAAAACAAGAGGATTATTAAAAGCAATCCTGAGCAATAGAGTTGTGGATGCTTGGAATGCACTACAAAAAAAAGTTGTCTCAGCTCAGACAATCAATCAATTTAAAAATCGTTTGGAGAACTTTAAACCACACCAGCTAAGAAATACTTAACACTTAAGAATAACAAGATACAGGCTTCTATCAGTTGTTTCAACTGCCTGCCTGATAAAAAAAAAAAATAATAATAATAAAGTTGTGTTGCACCAAGAGAGAAACAATGTTCTAAGCTATATATGGATTCTCCATGTAGGTGCCGGGGCTATGACTTGGTTGGGAGGTAGAAAGCGAATTGTAGTGTTCCCAGACTTGAGACTGCAAAGCCTGTTTGAAGGACTTTCTAAATTCAACTCCCTATATTTTGTGTTCAGTACCTTCTCTTCCCAAATTCTACATCTCTGTAATTGTAACTATTACTGTTGAAAATGTAATCAATGTAAAATTGATAGGGTAGGGACTGGTTAGAGAATTGGTCACAAATTTTAACTACAGATTTGATACAACTGGTAATAATGTTGAATCATTGTTTTTTTGTTATTTATTTACTTTACCCTAGATATAAGTCTTTTTGTAAACTTTTAAAGGAAATAAACGATTATTATTATTATTCAGTTTATGATAACTGTATAGGGGATAGCCAGTCTGGCTGGCTGTAGCAGGTGATCCAGGCATGGGTAAAGAATATTCTTTACCCAACTAATATAATTAATAAACACACATGTTTATTGATTAAAATTGCAAAGATTACAATTTATTATCAATAACAAAAAATAATTAATTCACCCCAGACTATTGGTTTATGTAGAGTTTAGTTTGTAATCAAGGCAATATGTGTTAAATGTTCTACAAATTATTATTATTGCCTAAATTTTCTCTCTCCATTTTTTTTTTTAAATATTTTGTTTTTATGTTTTAATTAGTCATTTCAGTACATAGCATTATGAGTTTAAACATAAACAGGAGTACTTTATACAATATCTACATACTTCCATAGCTTCCATGCACAGATTTAAGCTATCACATCTGTAAAGATGCACCCTGGTCAGCCACAACAAGGAAATTATGAGCATGTAAGCATATGGTGGTTGTTAATAAATAAATATATAATTTATACATACAAGAGCCAGGGCTCATGCTTTGCAGAGGATACTCTCCAGAAGCTTTGCTTGGACGCTGCATTCGGTTCCTCAGAAAACGGTCCAACTTATCGTCATCAGAATTACGAGAAGTGCGGCCAGAAGAGGCACCATCATCAGTCTGAAACAAGTTACATTTAGCCATTGTAACGCTAGGAAACATGTATAATATAAACACTTCTAAATGTGCTCATATTACATTCTCACGTAACAGGAATATGATTCATTATAAATATAATATTGGTGGATCTATGATTGACAGAGTTAGTACGGGAGTGTAGTACGGGATTTAGGAGTAAAGCTAGATTCTAAATTAATTTTTGATGGGCACATTGAGGCTATTACCAACAAGGCCTATAGGAACCTGGGTTTCGTCATGAGGGTCTGTGAGGCTTTTAGCGACGTTCATTGTATTAAAATAGTCTACTATGCGTATGTGTGTAATGTGCTCGAATATGAGAGTGGCATTTGGTCACCTCAATACACGGTTCAATTACAGAATTAAGACGGTGTGTAGTGACTATCTGGATTTGTGCCAGAACGATAAACTTCTTCCCCTCAATGCCAGACTCCTGGACAAGTTGTTTTTTATTGTTAATGGAAAGATAGACTGTAGTGAGTAGCTAAACCAAATGTCACTCAAGACACCGAGTAAAAGAACCCGCGTAACTGCTAGAACACTGTTTAATGTCGCTGGCTGCTCCACGAATTATGTACGAAATTCGATATCACCGCGGATCGCCGAACTATATAATGATAGGTTCGTCGAAGTTGATGTTTACAGGGGTAGTAAGCGATCGTTCAGATGCCCTGTTCTTGGCCGATTGAATGCTGAATTATATGGTGGCTGATGTTCATATACTTTGTTAATTCACACAAACATACACACACACACCATGCACATTCATAAATCATATACACTCTTCTCATACACAAAATATACATTCACATAAACAAATATTTTTGCTTCTCCTAGGTTATTATTATTGTATGTTTCTTGTGTATTTTTGCTTAGATTACTAATTGTGAAGATTCATTATTGGTCTTTTGAATCATATTATGTATTTTTGTATTGCTGTAAATTTTCTTGAATAAATAACAATAATTATTATTATTATTTAATCAGGTTGTGGTTACATGAAACAAGCTACCGGAAAGTGTTATATATGCTGACTCAGTGAACTCCTTGAAGAATAGACTAGATAAATATTTAAAATATAGTAATAATGAAAGTGCAGTGATAAACATGCATCAGCAAAATCTGCTAGTGTATTTAATAATAACAATAATAATTTATTTAGGTGTTTTCAAATTTTACTTGTCTTGCAGCAAGCTACTCCTGTCAGACTATATTGTCTACTCTAATTGACATGAGTTTGTATGTTGCAACCCTAGGTGTTTATGAAGGATTTATAATTTATCTGTGCAAGAAACCCTGACATTTATGGTTAGGGTTAGTCTGAGTAGATGCAAACTTAAATATCTATTAGAAGTGGCCATACTGCAGAAAAGCAGGAAAAATTTTGACAGCCTCCGTAGACTAGTGGTTGTGCCTTTGGCGATGTATCCAGAGTGTAATAATTATTTTACAATGTTATAACATATTTTATATGCTTCAATTTTATTTTCATAACTATCAACTTACAGTGAATATAAACCATAAGTACCTGTGTAGATTTATCAACTTGCAAGTATCCAGAATGTATGTAGAAATCTGGTGACCACCGTCCCTTATTGTATAAAGTGTCCAAGGATGCTGTGCGCCTGATGGAATTTGATCCACATCTACTTTTACCTGTAAATTAAAGCATACAAATAACAAACAAGTCTTTTATTGAAGAATTAAATTGCTCCCGATTCCTTGAGGGTAACCCGAAGACTGTAGTGTATTTCTGTTATATTTTTCATAGTTAACTTTATAGGATATTATTGTGCAATTAATGTAATATTTTGTAGAATAAACATTCCATTGGGATCTTAAGTGTGAGAAGTGTCAGTGTTTGTGATCTCACAAACAAAATTACTAGAAACGGATTTAAAACTCAACTTAAGCAGTAAAAGTTGGTGCAAGAGGAATTCCAGCAAAATCTTTCCATCGTCTATTGAAGGATCTTGGCCTTCCAAGATAAGCTGTCTGAAATTTGGTTGAGTAGAGAGGGTAGTGGACACAGTGCAGGTGAGAGTTCAAAAGGCCTACTTCTCAGTCTCAAGTCCGGAATGCTGCAGTTCATTCACCTGCTTTCCAACCATGCTATAGACCCGGCACCCGCACAGTGAACCCATGGATAGCAAAGAACATTGTCTCTCTCTCTCTCATTGAATCCCTTCACCTTGTTGGTTTTCTTCCTCTTCACTTGACGGATTGTCAGATCTATACTGAGTCTATGATCACCATTCCTTTTTCTACCCTAGTCCTTTCCTAGTTCCTTTCCATGCTATTATCCCCCTTTCACTAATAATAAATATCTTTTTACAACTACCCACTAGACATTGGCAAAATACACAAAAAGCGAGAGATGTCATATAAATAAAATAAAAAATACATTTATAAAATGATGGAAATTGTGATAGTAAAACAGCCCAGTTAACATGGTACTTGACTTTTGGCAGGTAATGGTAATTATATTTATAGACTTTGTAGTGAAGTTTTGGATATGTATTTATTAGGCTGAAATAAATCATAAATAAAAGCATCTAGGATACTATAAAATATTATTTTATTTCATTAATGCACCCTTTTCTTAAACCTACAATATAATTAAGAACTGCTACACATTTATAAAATATTTAAAGGAAAATTGATAATTATGTTTGAAAGAATAGTTTAGTGTGATAATACCTATGCATTATTATAATACCAACTTTTATAATTAACAGCACCAGGACTTCTTTGTCCAGACAAAGCATGGTCTGGAGAGATCCTCCTCCACAAATTTGTTGGGGAGAGTGTTGGGCTATTGCCGCAGCTTTTCTTGAAACCGCCGCTCTGTTTCATGACCGACGACACGGGCAAAGTCGCCCGCATCGGTCCCTGCTTGCTCACTGAACATTCTGGCTGCTTTCGCAAACGACTCGACATGTCTAACAAATAATAAATTATTCACAAAAACAAACCACTATCTTTATTACACGAAGAAACGAATTCAATGAAATAAACCGGGTCATTCCCGTCGAAGGGAGTCACACGAGTTCTTTGTACAATAAACACCTATCAAATACTAAATATTCTAGTAATGAACAAATCTCACTTGTCCTGTAACTGTTTTAAAATAATCTAACGCTACCGGCACTGTGCTTTTCACATTATTTATAATGAAAATCTCTACACATGAAACACATTTTTTTTAGTACGAAACTACAAAGGATGAATGAGTCTGTCATTAGCGCGCCAATTTATTTTTTTTAGTATTCGAAAAACAAAACCCTGATTTAGATAACATATAAATAGTTTCCTAAAACACAAATCTACATTCTATCGAGCTCTAAAAAGGCATAAAAACCAATGAAAATCTACAAAATAATCTAAACATTGCTAACAGCTGACTCCGCCATAGAATGTATCTATGGTCAAAAAAAGAAAACATTTGGCAAAAGAAAGACATAAAAATTTCATAGACAAGTCATATGTTTTTTTTATTATTTACCAATAATAAAATAAACTTAATACCTCAACCTTGTTGGTTGAGGTATAATTTAACAAACAGCCCGATTAAACGAAATGTAAACATGTCCAACATGTTCCTTGCCGCCCTCGATCTAGTTATTTAGGGCCAATTTCACCGTTCTCTATATAAACTGAGTTTAGTAAAACTAAGTTCAGCTTAAACGAGTTCAAATTTTGAAATTGATCTCAGTTTACATCAATCCGATTTCACCAGCTAAATTTTGATCGAGTTTACGAAAACGGGTTTAGTACATTAAACGCACAGATTAAATTAAATAAACGGGATGCGTTTAGTATTTGCAACAGTTGAAAACGACAATACGGTTTTATAACATATACTTAATAAATAATATTATAAGTATATAATATAATACTATAATATTTTCTTATATACTTAATAAATAATTAATAAATAAATAAATATATCAACATAATCTACTTATCTAATTTCGAAACAAAAGAAACGAAACGCATTGCTTTTGTTAAAAAAAAACTATACTGTTTGTTTTTTCTGTATATATTAATTATACTCTATGACTTGAACGCGTTTAACCAAGCTAAACGACGAAAATCGGGCGTTCAGGAAAGTAAACTGAGTTCAACTTGAACTTAGTTTAATTTGTATGGTGAAACGTAAACAAGAGCTCTAAACTTGGTTAGACACTTGAACTCGGTTTAGCTAGAACTGATCGCGTTCAGTGTGAATGGTGAAATTGGCCCCATATTGTGTTCTCGCTTCCACCAAGCATGCTTAGGGCCAATTTCACCATTCACACTGAACGCGATCAGTTCTAGCTAAACCGAGTTCAAGTGTTTAACCAAGTTTAGAGCTCTTGTTTACGTTTCACCACACAAATTAAACTAAGTTCAAGTTGAACTCAGTTTACTTTCCTGAACGCCCGATTTTCGTCGTTTAGCTTGGTTAAACGCGTTCAAGTCATAGAGTATAGTTTTTTTTAACAAAAGCAATGCGTTTCTTTTCTTTCGTTTCGAAATTAGATAAGTAGTTTATATTGATATATTTATTTATTTATTAATTATTTATTAAGTATATAAGATAATTTTATAGTATTATATTATATACTTATAATATTATTTATTAAGTATATGTTATAAAACCGTATTGTGGCTTTCAACTGTTGCAAATACTAAACGCATCCCGTTTATTTAATTTAGGGCCAATTTCACCATTCACACTGAACGCGATCAGTTCTAGCTAAACCGAGTTCAAGTGTCTAACCAAGTTTAGAGCTCTTGTTTTCGTTTCACCATACAAATTAAACTAAGTTCAAGTTGAACTCAGTTTACTTCCCTGAACGCCCGATTTTCGTCGTTTAGCTTAGTTAAACGCGTTCAAGTCATAGAGTATAATTAATATATACAGAAAAAATAAACAGTATAGTTTTTTTTTAACAAAAGCAATGCGTTTCGTTTCTTTTGTTTCGAAATTAGATAAGTAGATTATATTGATATATTTATTTATTTATTAATTATTTATTAAGTATATAAGAAAATATTATAGTATTATATTATATACTTATAATATTATTTATTAAGTATATGTTATAAAACCGTATTGTCGTTTTCAACTGTTGCAAATACTAAACGCATCCCGTTTATTTAATTTAATCTGTGCGTTTAATGTACTAAACCCGTTTTCGTAAACTCGATCAAAATTTAGTTGGTGAAATCGGATTGATGTAAACTGAGATCAATTTCAAAATTTGAACCCGTTTAAGCTGAACTTAGTTTTACTAAACTCAGTTTATATAGAGAACGGTGAAATTGGCCCTTAATCTGTGCGTTTAATGTACTAAACCCGTTTTCGTAAACTCGATCAAAATTTTGCTGGTGAAATCGGATTGATGTAAACCGAGATCAATTTCAAAATTTGAACTCGTTTAAGCTGAACTTAGTTTTACTAAACTCAGTTTATATAGCGAACGGTGAAATTGGCCCTTAGAGTTTAGTTAAAATATTTTTTCATTCTTACTTTTATTTTTGGATTTAATCACATCTTGTGTTCTTATTTTTGCAAAAGCGCGTCCCTATTATATACTTTACAATAAATCATACACTTCGCAGTATTCCTCAATCTCTCAAATAGTCAGGACAAAAAAATAAAAAAAGTGCTTCTTTTTGAGTCTAGAAGCAAATCATATATTACTTTTTGTTATCATTATTTTTTTAACTAAAATGAGCCCTACGCACCATCTATCCGTGCTATACAGCCCGCCAAGGTCACTTTGCTGAACGTAGCATACCATCGTGCGCGCATCCAGCATGCTAGATGTAGGGTAAGGCGGGGTAATTGTGAAATAAAAATACAAACTCTTTTTTTGATTGTATGATTTTTTAAAATATAAATCGTGAAAGTTATTTTTATTAATATAATAGATATAGAGTTTACAATAACCACATAATTAGATATTGGCCTACAAAATTAAAAATATATATTATGGTATTAATACATATTATATAATAATAAAATCGGAAAATATAATGTTAATATAAGAAATTTTAAATTACTAAATATTTTTTTTAAGGTCGATGCAAAAACATTGTTCCTACTCCTTTTTATATGTATAGGATAACATTTAGCCATTATGTTAATTATTTGTTTAACTAGATTTTCTCCAAATTTCTTACTCAAAACTGATTTCTTTTATAGCAATAAATAAAAATCAGTTTGTCTGAACTACAGGGGCCTGACCAACGAACACGATCGCCACACCGATCGATAAAAATGTATAGGAATTTTACTCTATGGGTAGAGCCTGCAGGGTGATTACGCGCACCAAAGTTAGCTCGCACGCCGATCGCTATGGCGCGTTTTCTAAGAATTTTTAAAGCCGCTAGGCTTGAACTACGTCATTATGACGTTAAAACGATTCACGTGCGAGCGAACTTAGTGCGCATAATCACCTTGCTGATCCTGTAGAAACGTCAAATCCCATACATTTGGCTTTCGATGGGTATTTTGATTCGATTATCGATTGTCTCTTTGGTAAGGCTCAGTAAAAAAGTTCCACTTGACGAAAAATGATTTTTTAGTTTGAAAAAAATATCATTTTATGAAAAGGCGCGGGAGATTTATTATACCCAATACCTCAAGCAAAACAAGACTCATAACATGAGTCTTGTCTTAAAGTGACCGTGTACTGTAGGATAAGACTGATGTGAAAGATTGTCAACGTGACACGCTCTCATGTCTTGTCTTGAATGTGGCCGTGCTACGGAAGGCACTTGTCGCTTGATCGATCGACAGGCTGTAATAGACGCTTTTCTGAATTTCGTGTAAAACTCTGTTTACATTAATAAAAGAATATTAATTATAAATAATATAACTTACATATGAAAAGTGTTACTTTTCATATGCACCAATTTTAAAAGGATGCTTTTATTTTTTTTTGTCGTAGACCGCTTTTTGTACCAAAAAAACTGAGCAAAAGGGCAACTTTGCTTAGTCGCGTTCTCTCGAAAGCTAGATTCGGTAACGCACCGGCACATTTGTGACTGTGATTTAACATAGGGGAAATCGTGCGTATGGCTACTATTAGCTACTCCCCTCCGGGCTGGTACGGTGGCCGCGTGGTTACTAAATGTAAGGTATTTTATAACTCTGCCTCAAACAGTAGATACGATAACGCCAAAAAAGGGACGGAGAAATATGGTTCAATTGACCTCATAGCGTGGTTATAGTCAATAGGTATCTTAAACATTTTCCATTACTACAACCTTATTTAATAAGATCCTGAAAAGTATGAAGGTATTCGAAACATGAACATTACATATTATTTTTTATAAAATTATATTGGTACTTAGAATATTTCAAATATTTTAATTGAAAAGTATATGTTTAATGGGCTTCCGACGAAAAAAAAATGTTATTATTTAAAAACAAAAAATAATTAAATTTTTTATTTCGAAAATATAGCCTAAAATAAGAAAATAATTTCGTTTATTTTTAAAATTAATAGGTCTTTGAGATATTAATATTTGAAAACTGAAAGCTAAAAAATCTGCGTGGCGTCACAAGCACGCTACAACAGACTAATGGTCGGATTAATAGTCGTTGATAAGCAATTACTAATACTTAGCCGATGCTTTGGACTGTCAAACTGTATATATTTTGACAGTTACAAGCAATGTCTCAGGCTAAGCAACGAATATTAATCCGGGGCCTTATCAAAGAGCCAATCGATAATCGAATCGAAATGCACATCGAAAGACAAATGTATGGGATTTGACGTTTCTCGTAGATCAGGCTCTACCCATAGATTAAAATTCCTATACATTTTTATCGATCGATGAAGCGATCGTGTTCTTTGGTCAGGGGCTCTGGAGAAAAAGCAGGCGAGGCGACATGTCGCGTCGCCTCAGTCAAAAACGTATGTATTTTGACAGTGACAGTAGGCGTGAGGTACGCTGTCACCTGCCAAAGTCTATACAATTTTGATTGAAGGCGACACGACACGTCGCCTCGCCTGATTTTTCTCTAGAGCCCCTGGACCCCGACCATAAGGGTCGGATTAATAGTCGTTGCTAAGTAATTACTAATGCTTAGCCGATGCTAAGGACTATCAAACTGCATATGAAAAAACTAAATTTTAACAGGCTCTACTACTTATTTGTTCAGTGGGCTCGACCATGGGTTTTTGGTTTGTACCAACGTAACGTTAAAACGTGAGTAACAACCAATAGGGCCGCTTTATTTTAGGTAACGTTATTGAATAAAGCAATCCTACTGAGGCTCTACCATGGGTTTGCGCATTGTAGCAACGTAACGTATTCATTTACGTATACGTGAGCAACAAGCAATAGGGCCGCTTTATTTTTGGTAACAGGATTGAATAAAGCAATCTATTGGTTGTTGCTCACGTAGGGTAAATACGCTAAATGTCGGCCCCCTAACGGATTTTCCAACTTTGGATCGCTCTAGCACTGTTAATTGCAACGAAAGCATAGCTTGTGATGCAGTTTTAGACAGGTTAATAAATCTATTTTACGTTTAGAGACTTAATACTGACTTATCTACCCAAAGAAAAAAGTATTAAAGGTTTAAATGCGTGGAGGACGTAAAACCTTAAACTCGGCCTTTTTTGGCCTATGATCGGTCGCTTTTTACCCAAATGTCGGCCGGGTACAGGTGTTTGAAATTAAGACAAGACAACGGAAAATATTATTAATAGGTATGTTTTATTTTTATAATATCACACCAAGTCTACATTTGGGTCAATACAGTTACAACATTATTAAAATATAAAAATCACAATAAAATTAAATAAAAAATTATAACAATGAGATAAAAATTTGAGCACATAATTTAATAAAATATTAATTAAGTCAAAGGGATTAAGTGATTGTTTCTTAAACTTTTTTACTTTATAAAGTCTTCATTTTTACATAATTTACGATAAAATTAAATATTTGTCAAAGTCAACAATAAAAAAATGGTATAAAATTATTATGATGTGACAAAACACAAACGTGTTAATTCGTTTGTATTGATAATTAAAATTAAACAGAAACTCAGTTTCATAAAATAAAAAAATAAAAAATTAACTTGTCATTTATAAAATATTCAACAGTTTATTGAATTAGTACCGGCAGCTTTTTGTGCCACACAGGTTAATGAATCAATTAAAGATTTACGATTAATTCTTTATGTTTTAAAGCTGATGAAATTGAATTAATAAAATTACAACCTAGGTTCAATAGTAACAAGTTTTTAAGAGCAATTTATATTTATAGACCAAAACATAAACAGTCTGTATAGTAGCGGTCGAAATCGTGGCTGGCCGACATTAGGATCTTTAATATTTCTAAAGTCGGCCCCTGTTTTGTGCACCTTATTTCTCTAGATTAAACTAATATCTCCCCGGCCGGCTTTTGGCTATTAATCGTAAAATATATTAATTTACCTAAAAGATCTGCAAATTCTCGTATTAAATCAATAGAATTAGTAAAAGTCTTATTTATAAAAGAGACTGCATTTACTTTAAGTCGGCCCTGGCCGAGAATCGGGTTATAAGTCATAACTGGTGACCTAAAGGCGGCCCCTATTTTTCTCTAAAATCAGTACGCAAAACATTAAAATAACTACCTCAAAATATAGTAAAAATAACTTATTAATGACAACAAAGCTTAAAACTAAAATGAAAATACGTCTTACCTTTAAAAAGTCAATCCCCAAAACGTGGGTATTCACGGGAAGTAAGCTACTTTTACAACAAAGGACCCTTCAACAGGACGAATGTTAATGACGCTCAGTGTAAGAAGAGCGAGTGACGTGATTGCAAAGTAACGGTTTTTACGCATAGAGTATGAAATAGGGTTCCAATTTGAATAAAAATATTGACACTTATTTACCTTTTAAGTGAATGCAAGCTAAAATGATTAGATGGCCGACTATTGGGGGGGCGACCCAAGGCGTATCTACCCTATACGTAAATGAACACGTTACGTTGGTACAATTGCCAAACCTATGGTAGAGCCTCTGGTGGTTCCTCACGTTTTAACATTACATTGGTAAAAACCAAAAACCCATGGTAGAGCCTCCGGTTGGGGGTGGGCACCAGATCATTCCCACCCCCCCTATATACGCCCTTGTATTTATGCTGTTTTAAAATAAATTAAAAACTCAGTTAAATATGTAAAAAGTTATGTTTATTGAGAATTTTTATTATTGAAATAAATTTTACTTAAACTCTATTAAAAAATATTTAATATTGCAAACTTCTTTTAGTTTGTATATCGTCCAATAGTATTCGAAGTTCTTCATCTTCAAACCTACCTTCTAATGATGGTATTAATGCTTTTGCTTCCTCTGGAGTTTCAGGACAAAGATTGGCAAGACTTGCCACTTCAAACTTGTGTAGTTTCTTTGCTTGTAAGAGGCTAAAATTATAAGAACAATAATTATTTACCAATTTATAATCATTTAATTACACAATGGGCTTTCGACAAAAAAGAAAAGAAAATTATAGCCTAAAATAAAAATAATAATTTCGTTTATTTATAAAATAATTAACTAAACATTAATATTTGAAATCTGAAATCTAAAATATCTGCATGACTTTACAAGTACCCAATAATATACTAAAAGATGTTGAAAACAGTATAACTATTAGATAAAAGTGGTGTGATATCATAGATATAAATCTTTCAAGTCAATGTGTGATATGCACCTTTATAAAATGAATGCGTGATATAATATATATGTTACAGTTATAGTGATTAAATAGATATTATACATAATGACTGGTTATTATATATAATGACTAAATTGTCTAGACAACGTGATAAATTAATAACTTTATCTGGATATTATTCAGCTATCAGAATAAATGGTGAATTATCAAATATATTACAGTTCAATCACGTTTTCTTATGTTTCCTACTAAGTGGGATAAACTAGTAATCAATTTATGAAAAAAAAACATTTACTTTAGAGAAAAATTAGTGTTAATTTATAATTTAAACATTTGCACTACACGGGAAGCCATTACGGTTACTTATTCAATGCTCAACACTGGTCAAATGAACTAAATTTTTTAAGGATATAAATGTTTAATATAGTTGATTTATTCATTCTAATTTAGTTGTGAAGGAATTTATACTATATTTCATGGTAATAATAACCAAAATTACGAAATTATTATAATTAAAATGTAAAAAATATTATCTTGGTATGGATCCATCACTCGGCACACGACAGGGATAAGTATGGATCTATACCATCGCACACAAATTGTGTTCATAAATTACATGATTAAAATTGTATGGGTGAGGAATGCAAGCGATAAATGTTAAACTTACTTTCTGATAGCTGTTATTGTTTCTTTATTTTTAAATTTTTTAAACATATTGGTGTAAGTTAAAGTTTTCATAAACACTTCAGAAAATTCCTGCTCCTCTTCTGCAGATTCATTTTGTGCTTTCCGGTGTTCTAGTAACATGTCAACCTCAGATATTAATAATGTTTCAGCATTTTCAAATTCTAAAACCAGAAATGAGAAGAAAATATTCTAAGTTATTATAAATAAATTATAATATTGTTGTTATGGCCTTGATAGCAAGAATATTCTGCATTATGTTGCAATAAAATTATAATAACATTAATGCGATAAAATATTATTGAATTACCTATTTATCTAGGTATTATCACTTGAGTTATTAGAAAATAACTAGCCGATTCCTCACTAATAAGGCTTAGGCTATAATATAACAAAGTAAGTAGTATATTTAAAAGAAAATCCATGAGAATGTTAACCCACCTACTCGATAAATGCTTGTAGTTTTTCATTATTCCAGCCAGCTATAATAATCAGTTTAGATAATTAGGCAAGAGTGAGCTGCATTATGCATTAGGTTTTTTATAACCACACAGAAAGTTCAGTACCCAAATAAAAAAGTCATATTTTTATTATTAATCAATAAAAATTGTACCTCATTCTATAGATAGGCATACTGGATTAATAAAAATAAATAACTTATCCAGTTACGGGATTAATAAATTCTTCCTAAGAAAATAACCTAGGGTTAAATCTTCTACTAACTACATAATTGAGATTGATTTGTTTTTGTTTTATGAACTAATGTTTGTAAAAAAATATGAATGTACATTGACATACCTTTAGGAAATTGTAGATCAGCAGCATCTTCCTCCACAACATCTTGAATAGCAGTCATATTCTAAATTAATAATAAACGCAATTATTTTTTAAATTTATAAACAAAAAATACGTAGTACTCTATTTAATCTGTGACAAAAAAAAACATTCATTATTATTATTATTTTGATGAATGGCTTTTCGCTTGACGCGTAACTTTGCCAATGTCTAGTTGTTAAAAAGGCACTGAGACAGCGGGGCGAGAAGGAACTTTATTTAACACTTTCGCTTTCGTCAGTGGAATCGTTTTCCTCTTGTCTATGGTCAGAACCTGTATGAATAATATACAGAAGTGCTGTAATAGATCATGTAAATTATTAAAACTGTACCATAATTCTTTCGATTCAACTTAAAGAAAAGAGATAAATATTAATTATTCGTTTCTTTGAATAATTCAAACGAAAAATCATCAACTTAATAATTTTGAAGATGCATTACAGCACTTCCGTATATTATTCATACAGGTTCTGACCATAGACAAGATGAAAACGATTCCACTGACGAAAGCGAAATCTATACTTAATAATATTATAAAGCTGAAGAGTTTGTTTGTTTGTTTGAACGCGCTAATCTCCGAAACTACTGGTTCGAATTGAATAATTCTTTTTGTGTTGGATAGTCCAGTTATCGAGGAAGGCTATAGGCTATAACATCACGCTACGACCAATAGGAGCAAAGATATAGTGGTAAATGTGTAAAAAACGGGAGAAATTATTTAATCTTTGAAGCCTTCCGTTGCGTGCGCCGTGAAAACGGTTCAAGATACACAAAAAATATGTATTAAAGAATAATCTAAATATATATAACTCAAAGGTGACTGACTGACATAGTGATCTATCAACGCACAGCCCAAACCACTAGACGGATCGGGCTGAAATTTGGCATGCAGGTAGATGTTATGACGTAGGCATCCGCTAAGAAAGGATTTTGATAAATTCTACCCCCAAGGGGATAAAATAGGGGATGAAAGTTTATATGATAAAAAAATAACTATTCCACGCGGACGAAGTCGCGAGCACAGCTAGTTGTTAAATAAAGTTCCTTAAGTACTTGAGTTCATTTATAAAAGTCAAAAAAATGACATTGATTATTATAGTTTAACACTGCACATAAAAGATAAAACAGTAAAATATACAAGGGTAATCGTCACAATGGGTTAAAATGGGGCCCAGGGAGGGACAGCACACAGATCTGAAAATAAACAAATACTGAGTATATATCATAATTTGACAATGATAAGAGATTATTTATACTGGTAGGTCGGGGGATGTTGGGAGGGAGGATATCATAGAGAGAAATACTCTGGTTTGGACAAGTAAATAGTAAATGCTCGACAGTTCCAACGTCCAAGCCACAGTCACACATAGGGCTCTCTCTAACCTTAATCCTGTATAGGTCAGTAGGAGAACTATTATGCCCCAGTCGCAGGCGGCATATTGTTGAAGTGACTTGTCTAGACAGGTATTTTATTATAAAGAACCATGGTTTATTACAAATAGTTGGCTGGATGGATCTGTAATATTTAGCCTTTGTAGAATCTGAATACCAGAGCTTTTCCCATGCAACAACCTGGTCAATTCTAGCAATAGAACCAAGGTCCTGAGGGTATAGAACAAAATTATCCAGGGAGCCAGTGGTTGTGGCCTCCTTAGCCAGCGCATCAGCCATCTCATTACCCGTAATACCGCAATGGCTTGGAATCCAAGCCAAAACAATTTCCAGGCCAAGGTTGCTGCACTGGAAAAGGAGGTGCTTAATCTTCAGTGACAGAGAGTGAGGATTACCACAGAAGGAGTTCCCAGATAAAGCCTTCAAGCAGCTCTGGGAGTCACTAAATATAATAGATTTGCTAATATTATGGGATTGAATGTATGAAACAGCTTCCAGAAGAGCCAGAGACTCTCCCGAGGAAATTGTTGATTGGGGAGGGCTTCTAAAGTTAAGTATAATTCTATACCTAGGGATCCACACAGCTGATCCCACATATGATTCATTGTCAATTTTGAAGCATCACAAAAAATTAAAAGTCTGTCAGACCAGTTCTTTTGAACTATTCTGTTAAAAAAGATCAATCTCAAAATAAACTATTTGGGGTTAGAACATTAATGAATCAAATGGATATTTAAATATGGGGTACAAGTGGGAGGAATATAGAGGGGCCTTCAGCTTAACAAGCTTCATGTAGCTCTCTAACAGACATGGGTTGCTGCACTGGAAAAGGAGGTGCTTAATCTTCAGTGACAGAGAGTGAGGATTACCACAGAAGGAGTTCCCAGATAAAGCCTTCAAGCAGCTCTGGGAGTCACTAAATATAATAGATTTGCTAATATTATGGGATTGAATGTATGAAACAGCTTCCAGAAGAGCCAGAGACTCTCCCGAGGAAATTGTTGATTGGGGAGGGCTTCTAAAGTTAAGTATAATTCTATACCTAGGGATCCACACAGCTGATCCCACATATGATTCATTGTCAATTTTGAAGCATCACAAAAAATTAAAAGTCTGTCAGACCAGTTCTTTTGAACTATTCTGTTAAAAAAGATCAATCTCAAAATAAACTATTTGGGGTTAGAACATTAATGAATCAAATGGATATTTAAATATGGGGTACAAGTGGGAGGAATATAGAGGGGCCTTCAGCTTAACAAGCTTCATGTAGCTCTCTAACAGACATGGATTTGTTTTGTTTTTCCAATAGGGAAAGTTTGTAAGTTTGGATGGAGTATCTAATTTTTGCATTAGTGGATGAGAAGGAAATAATGAGATTTTGTAAAGGAATCAATCGGAAAGGTACTGTCTTCTGGTGAATAGCGGAGGTTCGGCAGATTCATTTTGAAGAGCAGCAATAGGAGTGGACTTCATGGATCCAAGAACAATACGAATACTCTTAGCTTGAATTTTATCTAATTTATTTAATGCTAATTTGTTACATGGTGGAAGAAAGAATGAAGCATAATCTAGATTGCTTCTAATTTATATATATATATATATAGCATTATAGAGATGTTTTTGAGAATAAGGATGGGAACCCCACCACACCCCTGAAAGGCATCTGAGGACATTAATAGATTTTTCACATTTATCAGATATATAGTCACAGTGAGGGATGCCTGTCATTCTGGAGTCCAAAATAGCGCCTAAGAATTTAAAGAAGTGAGTTGGGGAATAAGTTGGTTATTAATTTTAATAAATAAGGGAGGAACTTTATACTGTCTAGAGAAAGGTACCACGGCGCATTTTGAAGGTGATAGAGATAAACCATGGTCTGTGAGCCAATTGTTAGCATAATATAGAGCATTATTTAAGGGGGTTGAGTTGACTGTAAGGTGAAGGTCATGTGTATAAATATTGTAAAGGAGGGGGCTTAGCACAAAAACCTGGGGGAGGCCTCTCCAGGTAGAACGAGGGGCAAGTTTATTACCCTTGAATCTAATAGAAATTGACCGGGCAGTTAATAAGTTGGTTATGAGTTCGACGATCCTCGCTGGGATACTCAGCTGGGGCCTTACCAAAGAACCAATCGATAATCGAATCGAAATACCCATCGAAAGCCAAATGTATGGGATTTGACGTTTCTCGTCGATCAGGGGCCTTACCAAAGAGCCAATCGATAATCGAATCGAAATACCCATCGACAGCCAAATGTATGGGATTTGACGTTTCCAATCGATCAGGCTCTACCCATAGAGTAAAATTCCTATACATTTTTAACGATCGATGCGGCGATTCGATTGGCGATCGTGTTCTTTGGTCAGGGGCTTTATTCCGAGTTTTGACACGTTCACCGTCGCGCATTTTGCGTAAAGTACAGGTATTTTAATGAAGTTCTATCCTGTTAATTATAAAGTTGAAATTCCAATGCTCCACACATGTTAAAACTTGCGAAGAATTCGTGTATTTCAAGGTGGCGGCATTATAATAGCCAACCTAATACATACTATATAACCATTGGAATAGAGCTTATATTTCCATATTTATAGTTTGCGCAACGTCTTGTCGTGATTAGCGGTTGCAAACTCGGAATAAGGCCCCAGGCCCCAGGCTATACCCATAGAGTAAAATTCCTATACATTTTTATCGATCGATGCGGCGATTCGATTGGCGATCGTGTTCTTTGGTCAGGCCCCTGATGCCTTTTCTGCCTGAGCAGAGGAAGAATGACGTTATCATAAGCCGAACTTATATCGAGGAAAACTCCTATTAAGGAGTCTCCCCTTGAAAAAGCAATACGGATGTCTGTAGTTAATACACCTAGGCTATCATTAGTTCCTTTGCCTTTGCGAAAAACCAAATTGAGAGGTGGCTATAATATTTTGACTTTCAACAAACCATTCCAGGCGGTTTTTGATCAGATGTTCTAGGATCTTACAGAGCACGGATGAAAGGGCAATGGGGCGGTATGAAGATGGTAGAGACGCGTCTTTATTGGGTTTTAAAATCGGAATTATAATTTGGTTTTTCCATTCTGGAGGAGGATTGCCATTAAGAAAAATTTTGTTGAGAATTTTGAGGAAAATATTTTGAAAATTTACACTAGACTTTGTAAGAAAAGAATAGGGAATACCATCTGACCCCGGGGAGGAATCTTTTAGTTTGAAGAAAACAACATCCAACTCCGCCCTGGAGAAGGGATCATCCAAAGGATCGTGGAGATTTAGGTGACCCGTAATAGGAGGTATATGGTCGCGGGATAGGTCATAGGGAGGGGACATAGCTTTAGCAAATGGCTTTAACCATGCGGTAGAATCGTTGGATGTGACAGGATTGATAGGAGACATAGCACCACGGAATCTCTTGATGTTCCTCCAGACTAGGGATGAGGGGGAGAGAGGGGATAAGGATTCGCAGAATCTTTCCCAAACAGACTTTTTCTTTAGGGAGAGCAGTCATCTAGTCTCTGAAGCAATCTTCTTATAATTAACAAAATTGGCCATTGTCATATTTTTATTATATAATTTTTCAGCATTTTTACGGTCCTTCACTTTTTTTGAGCAGTCCGCATCCCACCAGGGAGGGGGGGGACAACATTCTTTGTCTTTTGCACGTTTTTTTAGGGATGGATTCATCTGCTGAGGATATTAAGGAATCCCGATATTGGTCATAAGAAAGTAAGTAATTATTATCATTAAACAATTCAGACTTTTGATTAGTTAAAGTGTGGAACAGAGACCAATCTGCTCTATTAATTTTATATTTTAATAGGGGTTTCAAAACTGCCATAGTGGGACAGGGGATGAGGGATGATGAAAAAACATTTACTCCACAGAGCCGTGTTCGGAAACGTAACACTTTAACACTGGGTAGTGTTACAGAGTGTGATAAAAATATTGAGAAATGCTTAGAGAAGAAGAGATGCATATAGTGTAGTGACATTACCCAGTGTTAAAGTGTTAGTTTACGAATACGGCCCTGGGTAGTGTTACAGAGTGCGTAAAGATATTGAAACATGCTTAGAGAAGAAGAGATGCATATAGTGTAATGACATACCCAGTGTTAAATTGTTAGTTTACGAACACGTCCCAGGGTAAACTAACACTTTAACACTGGGTAATGTCACTACACTACATCTCTTCTTTTCTAAGCATTTTTCAATATTTACATTTCCGAACACGACCCATGCTCAGTTTCTTCTTCTTCTTTTTACCTAAATGGCCTTCTACGCTTTAGGCATACTTTTGCCAATGCAAGTTGTGGGTAGATTAAAAAAAAGTAATATTGTACGGTAAAAGTGGGATAATATGATGGAAAGGAATAGGGAAAGGACTAGGTTAGAATTAGGAATAGCCACATGACCTTATACAAATATACGGTATAGTGATGCCAGTGTCAATTGAAGGAATATAAGAAATATAATCAAAATTGACATACCAAGATTTAGATTACAAAAAACTAATAAATGTTTTCTAATAAACAGTAATAGGCTATTTAATAAATTACCAAAATCAATTATAGAACTAAATGATATAAAATTTAAAAATTGTATAAAGCAAACTTTAATAGCCAAGGCGTATTACAAAGTTAATGATTATATTAATGACAGAGATGTCTGAAATCGGTCCTCTCTGCGTCTGGAATATCTAAACTAATAGTAACTGTCATATTGTAATAATTCATTATACTATAGGTTTATATTTTTTATACTACAATAGGTATTTTTTATAGAAGTAATAACATGTTATTACTATAACCTTTTATTATTATTTTAATTTTAAATATTTATTATTTTCTACAAGGTAATAATTAGTTATTACTTAACATTTATGTTAATTTGTCTTTTTTATTTTAAGTTATTTTGTTAACAGAATTATAGAATACATGTCCATGTTTTTTTTAACCAGTTGATGTTTGCGCAGGCCTTGGATTCATCTATGTATTTGGCCCTGCAATGTAGTAGTATACGTATCCAGCGGATTTCCTCTCCTTTGAAGGCCATTGCAGTGGTGGCGCATGTGCCGGGTTCTGGTCTGCACACTAAGGGCCTGGTTGAGCAGAAGGATGGCTGACACATACGTTACGTCCGTGATCCGGTGCTGCTGCGGGGGCCTTGGATCTCCGCTGGGCACGCACGTTTGATTGTTATCATATAATAAGCGGAGATCCCGAAAAATCTTCTGCCAATAGGCCGGCGCTGGCATCAAAGAAATGTTGTGTTCTGTAATTCTGTAGTTTCAATATTGTAAGATAGTATATCTGCCTTGGGGTGTTCTACGCGTGCTCTTCAGTAGGATAAGAGTACCACATGCTATAAGCATAGGTGTAAGTCAATAACCATGCAGGACCATGCTCCTCTAATGAATCGGTACATGTGGAACATCAGAGTTTTTTACTTGCTGGTACCTTTTTCTCCGGGGTGTCTCTGAGGCGATCGAATTGCGATCAGCGTTTGCGCCCTAAAAGATACCTTCCATTTATCTACTTGTAGGTATATTTTGATTACTTATATTAGAGTATGTATATTTGGGGCGTAGCTATGGTCTGTTGGGTTGGTCGCCTTGGTGGCACTTTTGCAGGGCAGTCAACGATTGACAGGTCAATGGAACCAGCTAACCACCTAGTCTTAAACTGGTTGGTTATGTAGTATGTGTTCGGTTGGGTTCTTTTTTTTCTATCGCAAGGACAATAGTTTAATAGTTTACGATTTGTTTAATTTGTATTATATTCTCAACATTTGTCTGTGGGAGCAATGGCGACCTGGCCAAGTGCACACAGGACCTTATATATTAAATGCCTGTAAAAGTTTACATGAAATAAATATTTTTGACTTTGAGGAGGAAGAAATAATCAACAGTAAAATGGGTACCGCCATTTTACTGAAGATAAAGGGATGCGCACAAACACCAAGATCACTGCGTAAATACTACACTTCTCACATTTAATATTACTATACGAATGCTTATTCTATAAAATTAGTACACTTTTGCACAATAATATTCAATAAAATTAAATTTGATAACTGTAATAGACACGGGCATCTACTAGTCTTCGACTACCCTCAAAGAACAGTTAGCCCTTTAAAAGTCATCTTTTCTTATTTTTTTGTTCGTTTTTCTCAAATATAGAGAAGCTGACTATAAAAGTTCCGTGAAATTAGCGTGAAAAGTTTTTTTTTTGGTAAAATCGTTTCATCAAAAAAATTTAAGTTAACCTCAAGCGTTTCTTTACCAAACCAAACTGGAATGCTAACATCAAAATCTAACAATTTCAACACGGATTAAAAGGTGTATTTTTCGTGTTAATTTTTGACAGATGTTTGTTTACATGTAAATATCTATACATAATGTATGGTGCCGAAACGTCTGTCAAAACCTCAGATGAACAATTTTTTAACGTGCCAA
Source organism: Monopis laevigella (assembly GCA_947458855.1). Taxonomy (NCBI): domain Eukaryota; kingdom Metazoa; phylum Arthropoda; class Insecta; order Lepidoptera; family Tineidae; genus Monopis; species Monopis laevigella. The sequence continues at coordinate 22,702,689 of OX381580.1, read as the reverse complement.
AAGGGGGAGAGATATTATTTATTAATAACATATTATTGAATGAATATTGATAATAATGATAGATATAATACTGATCTATTGCTCGACTAAAACGTAAATATGGTACTCTGCCCCGTAATGATTTTTTTTATTTTTTTATTTAGTTTATACAGTCGTACCTATTCTAATAAACGTTATATTTCTGTAATCGAAGTAATGGGTTTTAGAATTATTTTTTTTCATATCAATATCTCTTACAGTTTAAAAATAAACGACGTTGATGTTTTAAAATATAGTTCATGATTTTTAGTATTTTGTTCAATCATTTTGATTATTTCTATGGACCAGTACAGATTTTATTATCGAAATGAATTAATCCTTAAGTTATCCCTAAATGATATCAAACTTTCCATTATACTATTAGTTTTGGTATAATAGCGCTCACAGTGTTAAATTCCCCAACCCCCCTCCCCTCGACACCCGCCCGGTGGTAACCGATGGCGATGTCTACCGGGCTATATGCCAAGTTTGAGCCTTTAATCACAAAATTCAGGGTTCCCATACAACATGTTGCACTAAATTGTCCACCTCCGTAGACTAGTGGTTGCGCCTTTGGCCTTTACTCCACTACAATGGAACACCATTTTTTACGAAGTATATAATTATTTATTTATTTATTAAACTAAAAATTGTACATAACAGAACTTACTTATTCTAAATAATACAATTATATTGACTATACTGGCTCCAAGCATCTCAGTACTAACCGGCTGGTTTCAGCATTAGATGATGCAAATACATCAAATTCCTCATATTTTTGCCCTATTCTGTTTAACAAAAAAATCGTGCGAGGCACCAGAGCACGCTGATGTAGATATGTGCGAGCACTCATCTCGGCAAATAGCGAATGTTTGCGCGCACGCAAGTAGTTTTTTGGTACAAACAAACAGACAAATTTCCCAGCCTCCGTAGACTAGTGGTTGTGCCTTTGGCGTTGTATCCGGGGGTCGTGGGTTCGATTCCCACCCATGGCAAAAAAATATTAGTACGTTTTTCTGTACAGTTTGTCATGGTCTGGGTGTTTATAAAATATAATAAGTATTATATATCGTTGCTTCTGGTACACATAGTACAAGCCTAGAGCTTAGTTTGTGACCAGAGCAATATGTGTAAATTGTCCATATTATTATTATTTGTTTTAATATTGTTGGCAGACTAATATAACCTCTTAAAACCTTTAAAATATAAGTGACCAACGCCACATTACGCCTGACTTCCAATGAGCTGTAATTGAGCATTCCCAAAATAAATAATGTGGGATACAGGAACGGGTAGTAACCATAAACTTTCTTATACATGCTTCTTAGAAAAAGATTTTGTACCTTTTCTACCATTAGTATATTCTCTTGGGTTCCATATCACGGCGTTAAACTCCAAGATACTACGAACGTAGGAGTTGTACAACACTACAAAGGTTCCCGGGTCGGAAAAATCTCGAGCCTTTCTCATTACCCAGCCTAAATTTCTTCTAGCTCTCACACACATCTTACTATATGAGTATGAAAAATCAAATCTCTGCTAAATAACACTCCTAAATCCTGAACCGTTTCTGTATATTTAAAAGGTCCTTTATTCATATTCTTAACAGTTAAATTTCATAGAGATAGGTCCCGAGTTTGTAAACTTGTATTAGATGGGTCGTACGTAACTCGTAGCCCAGATAACTTTGGGGACCACTGGCCTAGATAATCAAATGCCATGAAGGAATCCACTTTTGGAAGTTTATCTGATTGACTTGCATTTGTTGCGTTGCGTTTGTTTCTACTTTATAAGAACTCATAATTAATAGGTACCATATTTTTTCTTAATTTTACTAAATCACACTCTTAATTTAGGTAATAATTATAATTATTTATTTACATAAATTTGTCAAACATCAGTCGCCGCACCGTCGATTCGTAGTGTAACTAATGTATTCTCCCTGCGCTAAATACCGCTACCGCAGGAAATTGTCAGTCACAGTGACGTCACGCGTAGCTTGGCACACTGGCTTTTAGCGGCAGGACCGGCCTATGTTTATTATATAATAAACTAATGGTCCGAATAAAAGATATACCATTCCTATCGCGGCAAGGCGCTCAACCGCTGAGCCAACCAGGTTCCAGTCAGCCCTCACAAAAAACAGACTCCTCTGCCATCTAGTATCAAAAACTAGGACTTTTAACTTCACTCGTATAAGAGTTATTAAAAGAAAGTTAATAGAGGGCGTCTGTGTATAAGTCACAGAGCACGGAATCGCCGCTCGCTGCCCACTCCTAGAGACGGTAGTAATAATAATAGTCGTGGCAAAGAAATGCGCTGCGCGCACATATGAGCGCAATCGGCCGCCAGTTGCTCTTTGTACGTTGCGGAATAAACATTAATATTAAATCGTTATAAATGCCTCATTGCGCTGTGATTTGGTGTAAGAATCAAAGTAAAAACATCAACAAACAAAATTCTGGCGTATCATATCACAAGTAAGTAAATAATGTTACTTTTTAGCTTTTTTAAAAATGTGAGTCGATGTACGTTGGAACGCAAAACCTCAGCCGTGCGAAAGCCGCGAGTCATTAGTGAATGCAATAGTGAGGGGACGCTCGCGTTGATTGGCGTCATGGTGATAATGCAAGTTAGCGTATCCATAGAGTACCAATATATTTTAATTGTCATTGTGAAGTTGTTATTTTTATAGTATCTTGTGTATTATTACATGTGGCTTCAAAAAAAAACCTTTAATAACTGGCCACTTCACATAAGGTGACACTCAGATACCTGTATGTTTGCCCGCAAGCATATCTTAAAACCTACTGATTTTAGATATCTTCAACACTTCATAGTCTAATATTTTCAGATAAATGGAAAAGATTCACCTGTTTTACAGGTGAATCTTTTCCTTTTTTCTTCTTTTAGAAGCTAATGAAGCTTTTGAAGATAATAGAAAATCTTCTCGTAGTTCTCGCAAGCCCGAACCGAAGCGATTGATTTACCAAATATACTGGACACACCTCGAAGACGTAAATTAAAATTATCTGTGATAAGGGCTCAGCAGACCATTAAAAGGCAAAGTCTTAACGTAAAGCGACTCCAATAAAAACCAATATAAGATGATAAAAAAAAATGCTAAAATGGAAAGTAATGTAAAATATCTACGAGAGCGATCTGCTATAACTATTATCTATATCTATGATCTGGATAACATACCCTTCTAAAGATGTTATTACGGTTTGTAAGAAAGTAGAAATAGTAATTACAAATTTCCTTTATAGTGGGTACATTAACTCGAAACATAATATATTATTTTTGGGGCAATGATGAATTGCGATGGACTTTGTAAATAATATGTATATTGTATTTACATTAAAAATTTTATTTCTTCGGCTATGTAACAATAAAAAGACTAAAGAGTTTTTATATAACATAGCTTGTTTTATTTTGAAGTGATAATTTTTATTAGAAATCGTCGCTTTCGGAACCAATTCCGGAATTGTAAATTCTTGGATATTGCATGCCCTAATTCGATTACCAAAAAACGCAATTCAAATGTATAAATACAAGTCTATCAAATAAAAATGTATTATTATTTGATCAAAATATTACAGTCTGGGTCTAACTAACTAGGTCACTGTTAAATCAAATTGTATTTAAGATTATGTACAAGATTTACTATAAACCGGTTTAAAACACTAATTTTGTCAAATAGAAAAATTATTAGTGTCACTTAACTTCGCCTACTTAAAAATCCGAGTGTTTTAATAATTAATTATTATATATTATTGCTCATAAAAAATAATGTCGATAAAAAAAATATCGACCCAGCCACAGCACTCCAAGACGCCATCTGTGTAGTAGTGTGCGTATAGGTGTGAGATAACGGCAACGCCCACCCCCACGCTTGGTTTGTATGAAATACGTTGAACATGCCGTCTCTAGTAGCGGCGCGCGTGAATTCCGTGCTCTGTGGTATAAGTAGATAACAAGCAATGACAAAATTCGTGAGGGCTGACTGAAACCTGGGGCTTTATTCCGAGTTTTGACACGTTCACCGTCGCGCTTTTTACGTAAAGTACGGGTATTGAAATATAAGTTCTATCCTGTTAATTATAAAGTTGAAATTCCAATGCTCATAAGATGTTCAAACTTGCGAAGAATTCGTGTATTTCAAGATGGCGGCATTATTATAGCCAACCTAATACATACTATATAACCATTGGAATAGAACTTATATTTCCATATTTATAGTTTGCGCAACGTCTTGTCGTGATTAGCGGTTGCAAGCTCGGAATAAGGCCCCTGGTTGGCTCAGCGGTTGAGCGCCTTGCCGCGATAGCGAGGTTCGTGGGTTCGAGTCCCGCCACCAGGATTTTTTTCATTGCATTTTTATCTTTAAAAATTTAATATAAGATTATCCTATAAAAAGGAATTTATAAAAATGCATAAATATAAAATACTGAAAAAAGTAAAAACAAAAAACAGACTCCTCTGCCATCTAGTATCAAAAACTAGGACTTTTAACTTCACTCGTATAAGAGTTATTAAAAGAAAGCTAATAGAGGGCGTCTGTGTATAAGTATATAACAAGCAATGACAAAATTCGTGAGGGCTGACTGGAACCTGGACTGACTGGTTGGCTCAGCGGTTGAGCGCCTTGCCGCGATAGCGAGGTTCGTGGGTTCGAGTCCCGCCACCAGGATTTTTTTCATTGCATTTTTATCTTTAAAAATTTAATATAACATTATATAAAAAGGAATTTATAAAAATGCATAAATTTTAAATATTCAACACTGTACTGACGACACTTCTTCTTAGATTCGGCCATGTTTCATTGTATCAATTACTTACCTTTAAATAAATTTAAAAAAAAACTATGTTTTAGTAATCTTAAGGCGATCTAACTTAAAGGCTATTTTAAAAGAATACGATTAATCTATTATGAAATAAACAAAGTTACGGCGGCAAACTGTTTCTAATTATTAAGGCCAGAGGCTCTACCATAGGTTTCCGCGTTGTAGAAACGTAACGTATTCACTTACGTATACGTGAGCAACAACCAATAAGATCGCTTTATTCAATCCTGTTACCAAAAATAAAGCGATCCTATTGGTTGTTGCTCACGTAGGACCAAAAAAAAAACAAAAATTAAAAACTCTGATTTTGTAATACTCAATACTCGCTGAAGAGACAACTATGTTGTTTTTAAATGTTTTGTATTGGTATTATAAAGTACTAAAACATTAATCGTGTACTTTTTTTATTTATTAGCTCTTTTTTTTAATATTACTAAAAACCTAAGAATTTTAATTTACGGATTTTTGTCACACCACACAATGAGTTTGTTTGCCTGCAAATCAGTTTTGTGATTCAAGTTGGTCCTCGTCTTAAAAGCAATAAATCGAGTAAATTTTTTAAACCCATAATAGAGTTTTATGAAAATGGCTGAACTTATTTTAATGTGATATAAAATTATTATTTAATTTATTATATTTTAATATATTTCTGTAATTCTATAAAAAAATTTAAACAAAATTTTGATATTAAAACTCCGCAATAATTAAATAAATTAGATAGGTAATAAAGATAAAGTAGGAACAATAAGTTCAAACTTTCTCGGCTTTCTGAGCCTCTACCATGGGTTTTTGGTTTGTACCAACGTAACGTTAAATCGTGAGAAACCACCGATAGCATCGCTTTATTCAATCGCGTTACCTAAAATAAAGCGGCCCTATTGGTTGTTGTTCACCATGAAGGTAAAAACCGTGCCCGTCCGCGCGCCCCTACTGGAGTAAGCATCATTCAATTTGCAAGGTGCCGCGCGAGTGACAAATTTGTCACTCACACACACCTTTACATTTTTTACATCCTCAGTCTGATTTGTGCGTTCGGCGGAGAAAGTCGAGAAGAGCTCCGCTTTTATTGTCGGAAAAATGGTTAATTGTGCATTAAAGCTGTGTAGAAACTACTATTAAAAAAAAGTACCTAGTGTCACGTTTTTAAAGTATGTATTTAACATGTTTTTCTTATATTAAACCTTAATAAAAAATTATAATAAAATCCATAATTAAAATATCAAAATCTAACGTCGTAACTATGGTAACTGTCAAACTATGTGCATCAGTTAGAAGTTGAAGAACTAGTGATGTGTTTTTATTTTTAATGAGAATTTCGATACTTTAAAATAATTTATAATCTTTTCGATTTAATTTAATCAAAAGGTATGGCGACAACAGAAGCGTCCAACGAGGTTTGTCAGTTACTATTTAGTGATGTGATTTTATAGTTGATATACTAGATTTTGTAAATACTTTCATGGTTATGAGATATTATACAATTATTGTTTTTTTTATATAATACTAATTATATTTTCTATACATGATACAGTTTCCCGAAAGATCCGGCATTAAAACGTAAATGGGGAGGCAATTAAAAGAGAAGAAAATTGATAACCAACAAGGGGCCCTACCGGGAAGCCACATAAAATACCGATCGCCACGTCGATCGATCGAAAGCGAAAATAAAATGTATGTGATTTGACATTTCTCGGCGATCGAGTTCTACCCATAGACAATATTTCCTATACAATTTTATCCATCGACGCGTCGATCGGTTTGTCGATGTGGCTTCCCGGTAAGGCCCCTGAATACCCGTATGTTCAGTACATTTTGACGAATCAAGCTACGATTTAATTGTTTTTCGCCTTTTGTAGTTTGAGTATAACTTCCTCTTGGAGGTCGGTCAAAAATGTTGAGATTGCGTTTAGTAGGTACATGTAGTTAGTTGTGCATGTGTTTTAATTTAATAAATAATTTAATTTAATAAAGTATTTTAACTTATTGTTATATTATTATATACCTACATTTTTTAAATCCACTAGTATTATAAATGCGAAAGTGTCTATCAGGGTGGATTTGAAAGGATGTACTTTGGGCTAATATGAGGTTCTGCTGATAAAATCTAACAATTTTTTCTATGGAACCATATTTCGCAAATGAAAAAAAAAATGTACTTCCCCATACAAATTGGTCATTTTAACGTTACTAGTTTGTATGGAGAAGGCCATTTTTTTTTCTTTTGCGATACATGGTTCGATGGGAAAGTTGTTTGATTTGATCATATTAGCCCAAAGTATATTTTTCAAAGTTATTGAGTCAGTTCAAAACATCGCGACGAGCTAGCCACTTGTTCGGTGTAGACTCATACCATCGGCTACGACGAAGTGGGATTAAAACCCCTCCGCTGGTTACCGTGATGATATGTGTGTGTATTACAATTGTATATCGATAAATAATTATTAATCTTTGATGATCTCTATAAATCCCAAAATATTTGGTTTATATCGATAAGTAATAATATTTGTTGTCGGTGGCAACACTATCGAAACTATTAAGTATGCAATTAAATATTTAGCTTTTTATAATAAAAAAACAATACACTTCATAGACACGCGCACACATTCGTGTTTGCTTGTATCTCTTTTTTTCTCAAGCAGTTTTTTAAGTGTCAGAAGCGTTGAGCTGCCATTTGAAGCCACACCTTTTTTCCCATTCTTCATTTGTTCGCCTCAGAAATTGGCGACACCGGTATCGTACTATTATGAAACAATTTATGTATCATGCTTACTCCATTGGCGCGGGGCGCGTTTTTTTAGCTTCATGTTGTTCACGTATTAACGTTACGGTGCTACAAAGTAAAAACCCATGGTAGAGCCTCAGTTATTTTATCGAAGTATGTAAGTAAGTTCAGTATTCTACGTATACTTATTACAATAGAAACATTATGTTGTAATGAGTATTTTCTATTCATTTATATTCCATTTTTTGTTTAAAATAAATTGTATTATAAAATTATATGCATATAACAAATAGGTACCTACTTACTTTTCCGACACTGGTAATCACTAATATCGATTTACTTTTCGTTTAGAAAGTCTGGAAACAAATTCAGTCACTGGTCAACACTTATATCAAAAATTTACGAAATCAAAGGCTTTGCTCACATATAGAAACACAGGCACAACTGGGATTTTATTGTTAATATTCTCAGTAATTACTTTAATAAGATCAAAACATGCAAGTATAGTTGGAAACCGAACTTTTCTGGTACTAGTATATTGTGTTTCTCAAGGAACTCGTATAATCTATTATGCATAGCCTTTTCTAATATTATTGTAATAATAGTAATAGGCCTGTAGTTGGCCAAGTCTAACTCATCACCTTTTTTGAATAGTGGTTTAACTATAGATAGCTTAAGTTCATCAGGAAAAAATACTTGTTCGAATGTTAGATTTATTATATGTGCGAGTGTGTGACATACAGAAGTGTCACATAATATTAGAAACTTTGTGGTAATATCATCATATCCACTAGTTTTACTATTATTTAATGACTGAATGACATGATTATTATAAAGACCTCTCTGCAGTCAGTTGGTTTTATAAATATGGTATGTATGTTATGGGTTAGATATTCTAATGTAGATGTCTCTAATTTTGATGCTGTTCACTATATTTCCGTTAAACTCGTTATTGTTATTTTAAATTTTTAAAATTTAATTGTTGTAACCACGGAATAGAAAAAACAAGTGGAAGTGCAAAGTAGGCGTGTTTAGTGTGGCACAATTAAGCGTAGGTACGCTTATTTGATCCCAGTCGTTATCAGTCGTGTCTAACATCGCTTCGAGTTGGTAGTCTCGCGTCGTTCCTGATTTTTCCGCATAATTATTGTAAATATGCCGTATTGTTGCATTCTGGAGTGCAAAAACGATAGTAGGAGAAAAAATCTTCGTAATGGAGGTGTTTCGTATCATCGGTAAGTACGATTTTGTTAGTATTCTTTAAAAACCTTAACTTATTTTAGTTTACTAATAATTGTAGTTTAAATGGAGTTAAAATCAACCTTATGTAATTGTAATAAAGAATACTTTAGATTGAAATTGGGATTTCAAAAGTTCTTTGCTACTCGGTTAGTGTTGTAGTGGGTGCTTATCGATATAACTTATTTATTTAAAGAAAAGAAGAAACAGTTTCGGCAGTTATACAAAATTATATACTTACATATTTTTTTTTATATTTATTCATATTGTATCGCATACAATTTTTTAATAATATAGGCTTAGAATAATAAAATGTACGTGTAAACTCTTTATAACGATAAACTCCCTATACGTAGAAGTGAGCACAATTTGGTTGGTTTACCTTAAAACACATACATAAAAAAATCTTTATAGCGCAGCAGCCATCCAAATCAATGGGCTTCCGTAAAGATTTCCTTTCTTGTGAATATAACTAAATTATTATTTTTTAAATAAAAAAAATGGTTTATGAGATATATATTTCATTAAGACTCGTCACGTCATATGCCCAAACAAAATTGGGGTCTGTACCATTGCGACTAATAACTATTTTTTTTTAAATAACGATAAAAAATATTTTTATAAAATAATGTAATATTCCAGGCAAAAATAATTTCTTCATTTTGCCTAATTTCTTTATTTTTATTACAAAAATACTAGTTATATTAAGATTGCGTCCCAAAGTTTTGTTTCGTGCTCACGTCACGACAACGTCACCCAACTCAACTTAAAAAAATATACTTATCTCAAAAATCAGTTTTTTAAGCCTTTACATTTTCTAAAAGTTTTATAGCTATGTTTTCTAAAAAGTTTTCCCTTCCATCTGCGTTTAAATATATAGAGCACATTTATATTTAAAAAAAAACATCGATATCGATACTTTAAATATTTTATTATGTCGCCGCCTTTAAATTATTATATTTTTATGCAAGGAAAGTTCTAGAATAAACTAAAATACTTTTTTATATAAAAGATAATATGCCTTATGTCGACTGAACAAAACATTTATTCGAATGTTGTAGTAATCACGCCATCTGTGTAGGAATAGCAGAACCTTTTATAGGAGGTTCTTACTACTTTATGATAGATGGCATGATTATTTTTTTATATGAATTTAAATCTAATTATTTGGAGAATAGTGTTTAAAATTGCTGTGTATATTTGCAACCAATCAGGACGAAGTGGTTATAGATTCAATACTTATAGATATATGATTTTGGCGACACCGGTTCTAATACATTTCGTGCTTTATAGCATTTCCACTTGTTTTTTCTATTCCGTGGTTGTAACATTCTTTATTTACCTTTATCATGGCATTAACATATTCACTGGTTTTATAATATGGCATTAACAAGCCAATAACTCTTCTGATTGTTTAAATATCATTGTAAAATATCAGTTCACTTTGTTCATTGTTTACTTGTTTTTTTAGGATAATTATCAAAAATTACACTTGCATAACACTTATAGTAAGTTATAAAGTAGTTCAAAAAAAAAAAAAAATAATAGTTATTTCCTATCGAAACCAAATAATTTTTCATGGATTTTATCTCTTGTCTTGGCTTAGCCGTGCTACAGGTGCTGGGGCTCTAGAGAAAAAGCAGGCGAGGCGACATCGCGTCGCCTCAGTCAAAAACGTATGTATTTTGACAGTGACAGTAGGCGTGAGGTACGCTGTCACCTGGCAAAGTCTATACAGTTTTGATTGAAGGCGACACGACACGTCGCCTTGCCTGATTTTTCTCTAGAGTCCCTGCGGGGTGAGAAGGAACTTTATTTATCACTTTCGTTTTCGTCAGTGGAATCGTTTTCGTCTTGTCTATGACCAGAACCTGTATGAATAATATACGGAAGTGCTGTAACGGATCATGTAAATTATTAAAACTGTAGCATAATTCTTTCGATTCAACTTTAGAAAAGAGATAAATATCAATTATTCGTTTCTTTGAAGAATTCAATCGAGAAATCATCAACCTAATCATTTTGAAGATGCATTACAGCACTTCCGTTTATTATTCATACAGGTTCTGACCATAGACAAGACGAAAACGATTCAACTGACGAAAGCGAAAGTGTTAAATAAAGTTCCTTCTCACCCCGCTGGACCACTTCGGGAATCACTGGTTTAAATGAAACAGTTGGTGGCGCTAGTTTATGTTAGCACGTGAAGCTAGCAGCGTATTAAATGGAACGCAAGTGTAAATCGTAGATATATATCCACAGAATAACCCTATTTAGTCTGTGATATTACTGTCGGTACGTTTGAGTACTGCTTAAAAGGCTTACAAAGCTAGCTTAATTTACTTGACAGGTGTTTTTTTAGTACTTCGCTTTGCTTTGGATTTTTGATAACGTCACAGAAAAAAAGCAAATTACGTCATCGAATTCGCTGCGAACGCTTGGAAAATACGTAGTAGTGCAATCAAAGTAAATTGTCTGTGGTCACAATTATTGTGTATCAAATACTTTTTTTGTTTATTTTATTGTTCCTATTTGTCACTGTGTATAATCTGTAATAATAATAACAGCAGTAACCAAGGAACCTAAACTACGAGAGAAGAAAGCCAACTCCATAGTAAATAAATGCTGACATGTTTAAAGCGCCGCAGCGTTAACCCTGGGAACTAAAATTTAAAAAAAATCAAAATGGCCAGCCCCCCTAGCCAAGAGCATCGGCGCTTTATGCGCCCAAGCGTCGCAGAACGGACGTGATTGAAATAAATCGGTAGCCATGAACAATTTTTGACGTTAACTTTCATTCTGTCGAACGAGGGAGGGCGACCGCTCGGCTCGATTATTTACGTTCCGATATTATATTCAAAACCCGCGAGTAATTTTGAGTATGATCTTTTATAACACATAATAATTATATTACGAATGAATTGAGAATATAAATTAAAAGCAATATACATTTTTTATCATATTAATGGTGTAAAAATTATTGTACAGTTTTTACAGATTTGTATATTAATGTTATAATTAACTTACATGCCTAATCGGAACGATATTCGTTATTTTAGTGATAAAGAGAGAGAGATAATAATAAATAAATCCTATTGGTGTAACTATGTGATATCTCGTTTTATTTTACGGGCCAATGCTCTTTACATTTGATTACAAACAAACCCAAGGAACTTAATACCCTCTACGAACAAACCTAATAGAAAATAGAAACATTGCAGAAAAACTCTTCGGCATTATTAATATGGCACTTTTAAGTTGTAAATATAAACTGAAGAATTCTAAATATAAATTCGAGGCATCCGGGGCGGCCCACGACCAATTTATTTTTAACAATTCTCTGATCAAGGAAGAAATATTGCAGTTATATCGTTCTCGGATTGGAAACTTACTTTTTGAATAGGTAAGAATCAAAATAAATAAGTGCTTCTAAGGTTATATATTTAATAATTGATTAGACACGTTGTTAAAACATTTGTATGCCGAATAGGCGAAACAAAACGTACCTTTGTGTTTACAACACCCATCTATTTACCTTTGTTTCTCATACAAATAAATGTTATTTCAGGTGATTTCGGATATGCCTTGGAACCATGATTGATTACCCCTGTCATGGATTCCGTACGTATATATTAATACCTCAGCGGACCAATACACTGCCAAGTCAGGATAAGTGTGAAGCAGGCAAATGGTTATCTCAGGGGGTCATTAAAATACCTTGGAATAGACAGAGTTCTGCACTATGAATCTGAAGAGTCTTCCCAAATAGTAATGGCTTGTGCAGCGTAATAACCAATATGATGTTACACTATAGGTGAGTTAAGAAAAATAAATTACAAATTGTCCGCTTACTTTTAAAAAAATTAAATTAATAGTATTTGGTTGAGTAGAGAGGGTAGTGAACACAGTGCAGGTGAGAGTTTGAAAGGTCTTTAAACCTACCTCACGGTCTCAAGTCCGGGAACGCTGCAGTTCATTCCCCTGCCTTTCAACCACGAGATGGACCCGGCACCCGCACGGTGAATCCATGGTTTGCTAAGAACATTGTCTCAAATTCACTCTCCTACTATATTTAGAAGCGTGGAGTCAACTGACACAGATAGTAAAACCTGTCTCCAACCCAGTTATGTTGCAATTGTGATTTTTGTTATTTAAAAAAAATTGGTCTTTTTATTTTTTTATTAAACTAAGTACAATTTTGTATTTTTTTTATTCAGGTATTTATACTTTGCAGAGTTTCAAGGACAGCTACCCCCTTCCCCATCAAGAGAGGTCACAAACTATGGTGCTCAAAGTTTTAGAGTGGCCCAAGCCAAACAAAATTATTAAATAAATATTTACTTCTAATTTGTTTATGTTTTATTGTGAATATTATCCAATTTTAAGAAATCAATATTCTGGGAAATATTTAATTAAATATACATTAACAGAATCAATATAGGTGGCACAGTCATATAGGTGGACAAGATTAAAGGTGTCTAGGTCTGTCGGATGGACCCATTTAAACATAGAGTATTGAATAAGAAATGCTGGTATCATTATTAACATTTCTTATTACTTGTATCATTTAAATGGGTCAGATTAATGAAGATTAATATTTTTATTATGAATTTTAATTAATAACAGTCTTAATGATAAAAATATAATAAAGTCCTTGAAGAACACTTTAGTTAAAATAAGTTTTGTTTCTTTTTTACTTATTTATTTTTGTTTGGTAAAAAAAGAGACATAACCTACTATATACAAGTGTGTTCTTCAAGGACTCAAAAAGTTTTTTTATGAATACCAGTGTGTTTAATATTAAGATATGCTTACCATTATGGTAAGTATATCTACAAATGATAAGCTTATCATTATGGTAAGTATATCTACAAATGCCCACATTAGATACATGTAATTCCCTAATAGAATTCATATAAAATAATGAAACGTTACTCTAGGTACTATCCTAACTATTTATAGTGCTTGCATGGGAATTAAAATTCCTATAAATAAAAGTATAAACAATATAGGTCTAATAGTACATACTACACATACCCTACTTTATATAATACCATTTATATAATAGTACTAAGTAGTTTTTACTTAACAATATTATACATAACATATATTACAGCGTTAAGTGAATTTTTGTGTGGATGTGTGTGCATGTATGGGTCATATAGTGTATATAATAAAATACCTAATATTGTAAATATCTAATGTGGCTGAGTATAAATTGTATTATTATTACTAAGGCTAGGATTTTTTTTTTTTTAATAATATACCAGTATAAAAGGATTCTTTTAAATTTAAAACTCAAGGTGAAAAGTCACTCTGTACAACCACAAAGACCATCATCAGTCCCTAAAATACCAAAAGTTGTAACTTTATTAGTAATGGTCAAGGAAAATCATATTCTTATATACAATTATATTATTAAAGAAGAATATAGCAATATATATTAAACCATAAGTTTTTGCGGCTTGTGAAACATTCTAGGTCTTCACAAAGGCTCTGAAAAATCTTTTGTTAAGCCTTTGGTATCCCCTATTTCTTTGAAAATGTGAACTTTTCATTAAAAATAAATAAATAAATAAAAATAAACTTTATTTGTTGATATTTTACAAGAATTTATACATGTTTTCTTAACTTTTTGCCTAATATTGGTTTGTTTGATTTAATGTTGTAACACTTCTATCCAATATTATCAATCAACATGACAGCCTCCGTAGACTAGTGGTTGCGCCTTTTGCGTTGTATCCGGAGGTCGTGGGTTCGATTCCCACCCATGCCAAAAAATATTAGTACGTTTTTTTCTGTACAGTTTGTCATGGTCTGGGTGTTTTTAAAATATAATATGTATTATATCGTTGCTTCTGGTACACATAGTACAAGTCTAGAGCTTAGTTTGTGACCAGAGCAATATGTGTAATTTGTCCTACATATTATTATTTTATTATTATTATTTTCAGATCAGATATTTGTTCAGGTTATCCTCGGACATAGGCCTTCAGCAAATACCATTGGCAGCGGTCTCCAACTACTCGGCATTGGGATGTCTTGATTTTTTTATACTTCTTTCAGAGACCTGAGAACATACATACTATTCTATGTATTTCTTTCTCCATTTAAAGTTTTGGAGCAATTGTTTGACCTAAATAAAAGTACCTATTCAATTTCTTGATAATTTACTTTCAGGGTTTGTTTATGTCTGTTTGTCATAGCTTTGGTTTTCACACATGGTTCTTTTAAGCCCCGCTTTTCCACTTCTCTTGCTAGTTGTTTGCATAATAACTGGAACTAGGTCATCAGCCAATCTCAGTTGAGATATTTTACTTCCATTTATGTTAAGCTCATAGCTATTCCAAATAATTCCAATCAATGTAATTGACGAAAAATTTCCTCCAATACAGCCGAGCAGAGTTTGAGGGATAATAGGTTTCTTTGTCGGACTCCTTTTATTCGTAATTCTTCTCCAATTTTTCCTAGTCGTACTTTTGCTGTAGGTATAGTTTCAAAATTGTTATATTACTCCTTAGTCCTTATGATTCTTGAATATTTAGTTTGATCACACTCTGTGTTTTGAGATGCTTTGTAAGTATGAAATAGAGAGAACTTTTTATTGCTCTAATCTATATTCGTCTTCATCGACGCCACTCGTTATTTGCACTTACTAATAAATTTTATTTATGCATTTTAATTTACACAACGCAATAAAAAACTTCTAAAACAACAAAAAACAATATTTAAATTAAAACAATGGCGTCGTTTTGATAGAATATAGCTCGAAAGGGAGACCCCGACCACCCGCCCGTAAACAGTCGAATTATACGTCTAGCATTCGCCACAAAACGAACAAAAATGTGTTCTTGGCTGGCAATTCCCTCCGAGTATGTAGCGGTTTCTGTCAAAATGTATGGGGAAATTGGCCTCTCGCGAGCGCTTTAACGAAAACGAATGCTCAACGCTCACCGTCCGTGTTCTTGGCTGGCAATTTGTTCTGTCAACGCATTTAACGAACGTGACGTCATCACCAAATGTCATCTTCATACAAAACTTTCGTGCGCGCTTTTAGCGCTCATGCTCTTGGCTAGGGGGGCTGATATAAATTGGCAGTAACGTAAGACGTATAGCAGTAACAAGTTGTTTTAAGCAAGTTTTATTGCTATTATGTGGTACAAACGAATAATTAAACATAAACAAGTACCTACCTCCGCCATTCATGTCGCCATTCCTTTCTCTACCCTAGTCCTTTCCCAATTCCTTTTTATTCAATTATTATCCCTCTTTTACTATAGATAAAAAAGTTTTATAAATCTACCCACTAGACATTAGCAAAACTTCGCGTAATGCGAAGACGCCATTATCCCAAGAAGGATGCGCGATCCGGTCATAGATCCGATTTTAAGGATCGTATCGGATCGTAATGCCTCGATCCGATCCTCGGATCGGATCGGATGCTGTCGATCCGATTTCTATTTATTCAGGAAATGCAAATAGCTAAGAAACAATTCTATATATAGGTATAAGTAATTATTGAGGAACATTTTTTTATCTAAGCAGTATTATAAAAAAAAAATCCTTATGTCTGAAACACTCAGAGACAGTAACAAATAGAAACTAATCGGGCCACACATTTATGTTTGCTTACCTTCAAAATTTATTTATAATAAAATTAAATAAGATTTGTGTATATTTACCCGCAAAATATGCCGCCAAGTTAGGAACGTATCGTAAACAAAAGATCAAGGTCGGTTTATAACAAAAAAATCCAAAGTACCCTACTCAAATGTAGTAAATAAACTGCCTTTTAAGGGCCCGTTCGTCTTGGGAATGATATATGTTCACAATGAACATAATGACATTATGCGAACTTGCGTTTTTTTTGGTTAATTTCAATCACAATGCAACAATTACTACTATCCAAATCGAACGCAATTGTTATCATGAATCTGTCAACTGTCACTTGTCAAGTAAAATATAGGTTAAATCGTAGAATCCACTAATTTTATATGCGAAATCTTTCTAAAATCATTTCGATTTAGAATACAATAAATTTGTTCCTAAAAATATAAGACGGCTGCGACGTTTAAAACAACAACAACTGTCACAACTACAATTGTCAAAATATGTTCACAACGCCTCACCTATCGACATTGTGATTGATTGTGATCAGCAGCCCCCCTAGCCAAGAGCATCGGCGCTTTTAGCGCCCAAGCGTCGCAGAACGGACAATGATCGACAGAAATCGGTAGCCATGAACAATTTTTGACGTTAACTTTCATTCTGTCGATCGAGGGAGGGCGACCGCTCGGCTCGATTATTGACGTTCCGATATTATATTCAAAACCCGCGAGTAATTTTGAGTATGATGTTTTATAACACATAATAATTATATTACGAATGAATTGAGAAAATAAATTAAAAGCAATATACATTTTTTATCATATTAATGGTGTAAAATTTATTGTACAGTTTTTACACCTTTGTATATTAATGCTTATTTTAACTTACATGCCTAATCGGAACGATATTCGTTATTTTAGTGTTAAAGAGAGAGAGATAATAAAAAATAAATCCTATTGGTGTAACTATGTGATATCTCGTTTTATTTTACGGGCCAATGCTCTTTACATTTGATTACAAACAAACCTAATAGCAGAAAATAGAAACATGGCAGGCAAACTCTTCGGCATTATTAATATGGCACTTTTAAGTTGTAAATATAAATTCGAGGCATCCGGGGCGGCCCACGACCAATTTATTTTTTAAAACTCCGTGATCAAGAAAGAAATGTTGCAGTTATATCGTTCTCGGATTGGAAATTACTTTTTGAATAGGTAAGAATCAAAATAAATAAGTGCTTCTAAGGTTATATATATTTAATAATTGATTAGACACGTTGTTAAAACATTTGTATGTCGAATAGGCGAAACAAAACTGACCTTTGTGTTTACAACAGCCATCCATTTACCTTTGTTTCTCATACAAATAAATGTTATTTCAGGTGATTTCGGATATGCCTTGGAACCATGATTGATTACCCCTGTCATGGATGCCGTACCTATTAATACCTCAGCGGACCAATACACTGCCAAGTCAGGATATGTGTGAAGCAGGCTAATGGTTATCTCAGGGGGTCATTAAAATACCTTGGAATAGACAGAGTTCTGCACTATGATTCTGAAGAGTCTTCCCAAATTGTAATGGCTTGTGCAGCATAATAACCAATATGATGTTACACTATAGGTGAGTTAAGAAAAATAAATTACAAATTGTCCGCTTACTTTTTTTAAATTAAAGTTATTCACTCTCCTACTATATTTGGAAGCGTGGAGTCAACTGACACAGATAGTAAAACCTGACTCCAACCCAGTTATGTTGCAATTGTGATTTTTGTTATTAAAGAAAAATCTTATTTTTTTATTAAACTAAGTACAATTTTGTATTTTTTTTATTTCAGGTATTTATACTTTGCAGAGTTTCAAGGACAGCTACCCCCTTCCCCATCAAGAGAGGTCACAAACTATGGTGCTCAAAGTTTTAGAGTGGCCCAAGCCAAACAAAACTATTAAATAAATATTTACTTTTAATTTGTTTGTTTTATTGTGAATATTATCCAATTTTAAGAAATCAATATTCTGGGAAATATTTAATTAAATATACAATAACAGAATCAAGAGACATATAGGTGGATAAGTTTAAAGTTGTCTAGGTCTGTCGGATGGACCCATTTAAATATAGAGTATTGAATAAGAAATGCTGGTTTCATTATTAACATTTCTTATTGTTACTTGTATCATTTAAATGGGTCAGATTAATGAAGATTAATAATTTTTATTATTAACGGTCTTAATGATAAAATTTTAATAAAGTCCTTTAAGAACACTTTAGTTAAAATAAGTTTTATTTCTTTTTTATTTTTGTTTGGTAAAAAAGAGACATAACCTACTATATATATACAAGTGTTCTTCAAGGACTCAAAAAGGTTTTTTTTTATGAATACTAGTGTGTTTAATATTAAGATTTGTAGATATGCTTACCATTATGGTAAGTATATCTACAAATACCCACATTAGATGCATGTAATTCCCTAATAGTATTTATATAAAATAATGAAACATTCTCTAGGTACCATCCTAACTATTTATAGTGCTTGCATGGGAATTAAAATTCCTATAAATAAAAGAGCTTGTATAAACAATATAGGTCTAATAGTACATACTACACATACCCTACTTAGTACCATTTATATAATAGTACTAAGTAGTTTTTACTTAACAATATTATACATGTATGTTACAGCGTTAAGTGAATATTTGTGTGGATGTGTGTGCATGTATGGGTCATATAGTGTACATAATAAAATACCTAATATTGTAAATATCTAATGTGGCTGTGTATAAATTGTATTATTATTACTAAGGCTAGGAATATTTTTTTTAGATAATAATATACCAGTATAAAAGGATTCTTTTAAATTTGAAACTACTAAACTCAAGGAGGTGAAAAGTCATTCTGTACAACCACAAAGACCATCATCAGTCCCTGAAATACCAAAAGTTGTAATTTTATTAGTAATGGTCAAGGAAAATCATATTCTTTTAGGGCACTATATACAATTATATGATTAAAGAAGAATATAGCATTATATATTAAACCATAAGTTTGTGCGGCTTGTGAAACATTCTAGGTCTTCACAAAGGCTCTGAAAAATCCTTTGTTAAGCCTAAAATGTTACCTAAACTCTCCCTGGTATCGCCAATTTCTTTGAAAATGTAAATTTTTCATTAAAAATAAAGAAATAAATAAAAATAAACTTTATTTGTTGATATTTTACAAGAATTTATACATGTTTTCTTAACTTTTTGCCTAATATTGGTTTGACATAGGCCTCCTCCAGTAAATACCATTGGCAGCGGTCTCCTACTACTCGGCATTGGGATGTCTTGATTTTTTTATACTTTCAAATTTGGCATTGGGATGTCTTGATTTTTTTATACTTCTTTCAAAGACCTGAGAATATACATACTATTCTATGTGTTTCTTTCTCCATTTAAAGTTTTGGAGCAATTGTTTGACTTAAATAAAAGTACCTATTCAATTTCTTGATAATTTACTTTCAGGGTTTGTTTATGTCTGTTTGTCATAGCTTTGGTTTTCACACATGGTTGTTTTAAGCCCCGCTTTTCCACTTCTCTTGCTAGTTGTTTGCATAATAACTGGAACTAGGTCATCAGCAAATCTCAGTTGAGATATTTTACTTCCATTTATGTTAAGCTCATAGCTTCCTCCAATACAGCCGAGCAGAGTTTGAGGGATAATAGGTTTCCTTTCGGACTCCTTTTATTCGTAATTCTTCTCCAATTTTTCCTAGTCGTACTTTTGCTGTATTTATAGTTTTAAAATTGTTATATTACTCCTTAGTCCTTATGATTCTTGAATATTTAGTTTGATCACACTCTGTGTTTTGAGATGCTTTGTAAGTATGAAATAGAGAGAACTTTTCGTTGCTCTAATCTATATTTGGCGTCGTTGAAGACGCCACTCGTTATTTGCAATTACTAATAAATTTTATTTATGCATTTTAATTTACACAACGCAATAAAAAACTTCTAAAACAACAAAAAACAATACTTTAAGTTAATTTAAATCAAAACAATGGCGTCGTTTTGATAGAATATAGCTCGAAAGGGAGACCCCGACCACCCGCCCGTATACAGTCGAATTTAGCGTCTAGCAATCGCAAAAAACGAACAAAAATGTGTTCTTGGCTGGCAATTCCCTCCGAGTATCTAGCGGTTTCTGTCAAAATGTATGGGGAAATTGGCCTCTCGCGAGCGCTTTAACGAAAACGAATGCCCAACGCTCACCGTCCGTGTACTTGGCTGGCAAATTGTTCTGTCAACGCATTTAACGAACGTGACGTCATCACCAAATGTCATCTTCATACAAAACTTTCGTGCGCGCTTTTAGCGCTCATGCTCTTGGCTAGGGGGGCAGTTCACGATAGCATTCTGGGCCAAAAAAAACGGGCATTGTGGCAGATCACATCGCCACTTTTGCCGCCGAAATCTCAAAAAAAACGCATAAATATACATCGTGATCGTTGTGAACATGTTTCTGTCCCAAAACGAACGCAAGCTAATTCATACGATCCGAGCGATCCGATCTTTGAAGTTTTGTATCGATCCGCCATAAAATCGTATGGTCCGATCCAAAAATCGCCGGCTCTCGATCCGATTTTCTAAAAGATCGGATCGGATCGGACATCCCTAATGTTATTATGCACAGTAGTATATATATTATTAATCTATGATGCACAGACGATATAGAGGAAGTAACATTGGATTTAATTATTACTGTTAATTTTGTTTTAATGATAAATACCGGTACAGTAATGTTAAAAAGTTCTAATCAACTAGGCACATCCCAAAATGTGTTTAAATCTAAAGGTATTTATTTAAAATATTAGTTTTTAAACTAATAATATAAGTAATTATTCTCTGTTAATGTTTCTGATTATATTTACAGAACTAAAAACACCAGTTAAAGATTTGCCAGGTGTATCCAAATTACTATACACCCATTGTTCAAGATTTCACAATTTAATCAGCGACTGGTTAAATTTAAAGGAAAAGGGAATCAAAATTTGTAGAAGTATATCTGCTTTAAAAATTGAAACATTTCAGAATAATGTGTATCCAAAATCACTCGGCTCACTGGCACAGTCTTTACTGGAAGCCCTGGATGGAATGAAAAATGTTTTGGAAGGTACTAGCAATTTAAGCAGTTTGCCACATGCCTTTTTTTCTTGTGTTGCATAATTTAACTTTATATTTATCTGGGTTAATATATTTTTTTAATGTTCTCAAACTTATTGCTGTTTCTAAAGCCGCGTTTCTAGTCGGTAGGAAGGCAGTTTTTTGTGGTGACATCTAAAACTAGCGCAATCGCCGCTTCAACACAGCTATAATTTTTTTAGCTATGCCAAATGCCACTTTTTGACGGGAAGCAACTATTTTTAAATAAATAATTGAAATTAAGAATTTTACTACCTTAACATATAATATGTAATAACAATATGTATAAAATTAATAACTCAAACTAATCATACCATACATACATATCATCACGGGTGCCTTACTGCGCCCAAGACCTCCTAGACGGCCCCAGGGTGCCCAGCAGAGGGGTTTTAATACCATCTCATTGTAGCCGATTCTATAAGTTTACACCGAACAAGTGTCTAGCTTGTCGCGATATTTTGAATAGACTCAATAACCCATTTATAAACAGTTTCACAGGCTGGTATAGTGAAACCAGGACAGGCAGCTTAACGTGCTCTCAGAGGCACTATAGTGGTGTTGTCAAACAAATGTCCATAATTTTTTTAATTAAAAACTCATTGGTACACACCGGGATTCGAACCAGGGACCTTAGTGTTTTTAAGTCCAAGGTCTAACCAAACTCGGCCACCACGTATATAAAAAACAGCAGGCACATAAAAAAAAACTCCTGTATAATAGTCCATGCCTCGGCAACAAGGGTTTCACATACTACTAGATTTTTGAAAAATATTCTCCTAGCCGGGAATTGCACCAATGCAGCTGATACGTGTAGTGTCGCTTATTTGATTCAAATTCTGGTAATTTCTAGCGGCAAACTAAATGAAAGTGCTCATTTTTAATTTAAAAAAATACATACTTTACCATCCTGTCTACTTTACCAACTAATCAAAACGACAGCCTCCGTAGACTAATGGTTGCGCCTTTGGCATTGTATCCGGAGGTTGTGGGTTCGATTCCCACCCATGGCAAAAAATAGTACCTTTTTTCTGTACAGTTTGTCATGGTCTAGGTGTTTATAAAATATAATATGTATTATATCGTTGCGTCTGGTACACATAGTACAAGCCTAGAGCTTAGTATGTGAGCAGAGCAATATTTGTAATTTGTTCTACCTATTAGTATTAGTAAATTGTTTGAAATAATCATTGAAGTATAGGAAATATTGCTCTTTAAAACCCCCTCATTGAAAACAACATCATATTTTTTAAATAAATATTTAAAACAGAGAATTCTATATACAGGGTGAATTTGAAAGAATGTACTTTGGGCTAATATGAGGTTCTTCCGATCAAATCGAACTTTTCCCATGGAAGCATGTGTCGCAAATGAAAAAAAAAATTGGCTTCCCCATACAAATTGGTCATTTTAACATTACTAGTTTGTATGGAGAAGGCATTTTTTTTTTCATTTGTGGTTCCATGGGAAAAGTTGTTCGTATTGATCAGTAGAACCTCATATTAGCCCAATAGCAAGGGCGTAGCCAGGATTTTATATGGGGGGTGGCAGACTTAGTTTATTTGGTCTTATAAAAGCGTCGCAAGCTATGAAGCTCGTCAGAATTACAGTTTACCAGCGAACGACTGCTCTTTTAAGGGGGGCAGCTGCCCCTCCCTGCCCGTACCTCGCTACGCCTATGCCCAATAGCCCAAAGTCCTCGCTCTTTCAAAGTCACCATCCTTTCAAAGTCACCATTCTATGTATTGAAAATAATGGCTATCATTTCGAACAATTTATTTGTTGTGCTTAAAATACATTAAACATATTTTCTTATAAATGAGTACTTTTCTTTAATTTGCCGTTTAGTTACTTTCCACCATTTAATCCTTATAAGCGACATTTCCGACTGGTGCAAATTACAGGAATAAGTTTTTTTTTCAAAATCAATCATTGATTTCCGGTTAGGACATATCTTTTTAAAAAAATCAAATGATGCAGTTTTAGTTTTATCAAAATCGGCCCGAGACTCTTTTAGCGTATTTTTCGATATTCCTTGTAGCTTAGGATTTGGCCCTAAAGCACTTGAATAATTCACTCTGTATACCTGATGGCAATAGTCCTAAGGCATCAAAAAGTTCGATCAATGCATTGTTATTTAACTTCATTGATGCGGTTACGAAACGGGCGGCATCAAAGACAAATTTGCATTACGAGTCTACTTTAATATCTCCGCTGCCTTATCATCAAATCAACTCTGCTTTCTTAAACCCTGAAAGGAGACTACTACCACGACAAGAAATATAATCCTGTCTTATAAAAGTTTCTAATTGTAGTATAGTTTCACAAGTTGTAATATATAAGTAACCATACCAAAGCTGAATTTACTTACATCATATTTATTTTTTGGGTTTAATTGAATTTTTATAATTAAAACAAATATGAATATATAAAATAATTTATTAAAATTCAATTTGTAGAAAAATAAAATCCAATTTGTAGAAAATTTCTGTTCGCGGAACGATTGATGGCAACTTGAATTGCTAACATCTCCACGTACTGACAATGACATGGGCTAAAAAAATGAATTGAACTTGGCAAAAAAAATTAACAAGTACAATTCATGAATGGGAGAAATATGACTTATTTGGATATATTTTTTTTAACATTTGGTTTTTGATAAATATATTTTCTTAGGAGTGGAAATAATTAATAAACAATTAAAGGCAGTGGCTCAATTGCATTCAACTACTGAACAAATTATCAACACATGGTCTGCAGAAAAAATATCTCTACAAGTGGATAAGTTATACCAATCCCTATCACAAGAATATGAGCTGAAACAATGTGTCACAGGTAATTTAAAATTAGATATATATAAAATATTCTATAGAAATAATAAAATAATAATATTTCATAGCAAAAATCGAAATTACCTGATGGTTGACCGGTAGACAATGTCTAGAGGCATTAAGTCTGCCCTTTGTAATAAATAATGAAATAAATATTTATTGCGATTTTCACTATGTTTTTAAATGCATTTATTTATTGTAAATCAAAAATTTTGGTTGATTTAAATTATATTTTAAACTATTATTAAGCTAGGTACATGCATTTATAAAAGTCAAGTAAGCCACCTTTAATCATTTGTTATTTATGATTTTAGAAAACATTGGACATTGTCGAGATGAGAAACTAATTGAAGTTTATGTAAGCAGTTGGGAAATTGATATATATTTTGATGTCAAAGATACAACATATTTATTTGCCGATTTGGGCTTAACAAATATTGCTATATAACACAGCTACATAATTATTTTATAATTATAGTATTATTAAACAAGGTAGGCTATACACTTGTACTTATATATTACATACTTGTACATATTAAAAGTTAAATCCATATTTCAAGGCTTTGCATTCGTAATTCCGTGTTCATGTGGGAAATGAACCAACAAACAATATTAATGTAATGATCTCCCAAAGAAAATGGTTCATGTTTGCCTATTATATTGTTTATCACATATTACTATATAATACACATAAGTATAGTAAAAAAAAAATATAGCAAAATAATGTTTGCAGATGTTGTTTGTTCATGTGGGAAATGAACCAACAAACAATATTAATGTAATGATCTCCCAAAGAAAATGGTTCATGTTTGCCTATTATATTGTTTATCATATATTACTATATAATATATGATAAACAATACAATAGGGTAACACCACCCATACAACAGTTTGATGTTATGTGTAGATGCATTTAAACTTATTTAATATATATATCATCATGGGTGCCATACGGCGCCTGAGACCGCCTGTACGGCCCTATAGTACCCAGCAAAGGGGATTTTAATCCCACCTCATATGTATGAGTCTACATCGAACAAGTGGCTAGGTACCCTGGTCGCGATGTTTGTATAGACTCAATAACCCATCTATAAACAGTTTCACAAGTTGGTATAGTGAAACTGGGACAACAACTTAATGTGCTCTCTGGGGCACTAACTTATTTAAACTATATTGTATTACTTATATCATACTTATGTAAAAAAATAAAATATTTATTGAATAAAATGGCTTGTGGAAATGGTGCTGTAACTTAGTGTTTAACAACCTTAGAATAAATCCCAGGTCCTTCAAGCGAAGCATGAATAAAGGTGCCACCAACTAGGTATTGGTGAAACTGTTGGTGTTCTCTATTCATGGACTGTATAATCTACTTACTATGGATATTATTATTATTTAGCATGTCATGTGACTTCGTTTGTATCTATCTGATGGTAAGCAGACCTAAATCCATGAATGTTAAATCAATACATAGTTGTTAAACAATATTGATTGCTCCCACTATGCTGGTATGAAATGGGCGGCGACAAAGACAAGAATATATATTACGAGTCTATTTTAAAATCCTTGCTGCTTTATCGTCAAATCAATTGCCCGTTTCGTAACCTCACCTTGAAAGGGGACTACCACCTACCACCACAATAAATCTATGTAGTCTCCGGAAAACTGGTGAACCCACAGACTAAAACCGAAAACATGATATGCAGTCACATGTCAAGCTCTAATAAAATAATAAATGATTCCATTTCTTTGCTACCAAGCAGTAAACATTAAATTCAATTATTGTTGCTCTAAAACTGGAACAGCCTTCGAAATGTTTATGTCAAGGAAGTCCAAATAATCTAAATAGGAAAGCCAAGTTTTCTTTAACAATGTTGTAACATTTGTTTGTTTTTTGGTGTCTCAAAAAATATTCATGCATCATTCATGGACTTTATTAACCTTTATTTGTAGATGAATATAAAACAACATGGGCTGAGTACGACAGAGAACTGTGCTGTTTATATGTATCTAGGTGGGTATGTACTGGAGACGAAGCTAAATAAATAAAAAAACGGCGATTAAGTAAAATACAATCTTGTCAAGCAGAAGCGTATTTAGATTAGGGTTGTCAACTAATGCCAACCGTCCCGATTTCCCAGGACATGTCCTGGTTTTAGTAGTGTCCTGGGAAGTCCTGGATAGTTTTTAATCAGCGTACTGGGTCTTTAAAGTGCATTGAAACTATCACTTATATACAAAGAACACATAATTTTAAGAATTTTGAAAATTTTAAGACGTCTACACTGTCAGAAGGCGAACTAAAAAGTCCAGTGATAAGGTCATGTATTTTAAATTACGCGCCAAATGTATCCATGGTAACCCGGCCATTGAAAAGTATAATAAATAATATTAAGAATAATAGTTATTAGAATTGGTTAGACACTAACCGCAGGAATTTGTTACAAACTAAAGTGTTTGTTTTATATATTTTTTAAACTCGTGTTCACTTAATAAATTTTTATTTTAAGATTTTTTCTTTATTATTTTTCAGTTGAATTTATTTAATAACTGTTTTTTCTACATTTTAATTGAAATACTACTTTTATATTACTGCGTTCTGTTTTTCCAACTTAAATAATAGTTTTTTGAAATTGTGGTTGGCAACCCTAGATACAGTCTAGCCCCGGGCCACTTACATATGGGTGAACAACTGTATTTATTTTTTCATATGCCACTAATATTATAACACCGATATTCATAAAAACTTATTGAGTCCTTGAAGAACACTTTAGTTATAGAAGGTTTTGTCTTTTTTTTTAGTAACAAAAAATAGTATGCGTAAAAGAAGCAAAACCTTCTATAACTAAAGTGTTCTTCAAGGACTCAATAAGTTTTTATGAATAAGGCCATAAATGTATAAGTTTGTTTTTTACTCAACGACATGAAAACGCCAACGAATTTGCATGAAATTTGGCACAAATATAGACAAGATCTGAAATAGGACATGGGTCATTTTCGTTCAACGTAGTGTAAAAACTAGTGCACAGTACGTATATATCAATGCAAAGCGAGCAAAAGCAGGCGAGGCGACACCTCAGTCAAAAACGTATGTATTTTGACAGTGACAGTAGGCGTGAGGTACGCTGTAACCTGTCAAAGTCTATACAGTTTTGATTGAAAGCGATGCGATATGTCGCCTCGCCTGAATTTTCTCTAAGGCCATGGCATTGGCCCATGTAAGTATGGCCACTATTGTCAAGTGTCAATTCAATTCAATCTTGGGTATTGGCCTTCTGTCACTTCACGTAACAATATTGCCACCAACAAAAAATAATGCTACATGACCCGCTGTAGCCAATAAACTAGCGTGGAGAAATGTAGCGACATTCCACGTATAATGAGCTTATATTGACGAAAGCTCAAAAACTAGGTCAAACCAACAAAACTAAACATTGTTTGGAATAATAAGAATAAAAAAAACAATTAACGTAAATTAAAAGAACTAAAAGGATTAATTTATATTTAACTAAAAAATAATAATAACGCTAAACTCTAATATTATTATGGCTAATATATTTACATATAAGAGATAAAATGTTACAATCGAATAAATATAATAAATGGCTCATTTTAGTAGGCAAAGAAATATTATGATGGGGTAAAAGAAGTGTCTATTTGTGTATAGAGAAATCTTAATAACGACACGTTTCGAATTATTAAATATATACCTATCTACCTAAGCTTAGCGCCTGAATTTATTCAGCTCGTTCTCCAACTATACCTACATTTACATACCACCCTCTAAAAATAATTCGTATAATGGCGATTGATCTCGTGTGATTATGGTGGAACAAGGTCGTTCCCATGGTAACAGAACCTCAAACACAGCTTGAATTACTGCTGCTTCATATATAACTAAGTATAGCCT
Source organism: Monopis laevigella (assembly GCA_947458855.1). Classification (NCBI taxonomy): domain Eukaryota; kingdom Metazoa; phylum Arthropoda; class Insecta; order Lepidoptera; family Tineidae; genus Monopis; species Monopis laevigella. Next base: position 22,674,337 of record OX381580.1, on the reverse strand, counting down.
TTCACAAAATTAATTATATTTTTTTTTTCATAATACTTAAGTTAAGGCGCTACATGAAAACATTACGCATTCTAAAAGGCTTAGCTTAAATTAGAATGAATAGAATGAACACCAAACGTAAAATAAATTAATGAAAATATATTTAATTTACTTAAGTATAAACAAAATAACTAAATATATATACACATGTAGTTATTGCGATATGTAAATTTACTTAAGGTCCCTAGAGTCTACTTGACGCCAAAACAAACGTACTTCCAATATTATAACTTGGCTGTTGGTCGAAGTTCAATTCTTTTTTTTATCTTCGTAATTGTAACAATCTTTCTGTTGTGGGTAATATATTTTTTTAAATTATAATATTAAAAAAGATTTTTTTTCTGATTTCGAAAAAAATAAAAATAATAACCCAACACAAAAAGATTAATAAATACAATGACTGAAAAATAATAATTTTAATTTTGCGACAAACGTTAATCGAGTATTATAGGAAGTGCGAAAGCTAATTATGTATGGAGAACGCGGAGTTCGCGATTACGACTCCAGCAGGGTTATTACGCGTCTTAAGTTCGCTCGCACGCCAATCGTTATGACGTCATTATGACGTAGATCAAGCTTGGCTTCTTAACAATAGCTCCAAAAATCTTAGAAAATTACGTCATAACGATTGGCGTTCGAGCGAACTTAAGACGCGTAATCACCCTGCAGGAACCTTAACACCTTTTTCTGTCCTCGCCTTAAAAAACATGTTAATAAAAATTATCTACATATCATTTACAAAGTTAAATAATAAAGAACTGTAGCCCTAGTGTGAGTTTGTTTTAACGTTCTCACTGCGCTAAGTGAGTATTCTCCACCAATAGGATTGCTTAAATTTATAAGCCTGTCAAAATAAGCAAATCTGATTGGCGAAGAGTGCTCACTTACTGCAATTAGAACGTTAAAAAAACTCGCATTAGGGCCACTATAGTTGAGTATAGTCACTAGCGACTACTATAGTTAGGTATTAACCATGAGAATTCTATACAAAACAAATGGACTAGCACCTAGGCCGTCTAGGTCGTAAGCATCGTAAATAAACCTATACTATTGGTGACTATAGTTAACTTTAGTTATCAAAACTCATGTTAAAGCTACAGAACAATAACTATATGGCTTCACTGGCGAGGTTTCTAACCAAGAATACGATATGACAAACTTTATCAAAAACATATTTATAGAAGCTCCACAAATCAAGGATTGAACCCTAAGTTTGAGACAATGTAAGAACATTGTCACATACCTTAGGGTTCAATCCTTGATTTGTGGTGCTTCTATAAATATGTATATATATAGCTATGGATAGCTAAGAAGCTATCCATGGCTTCACCGTGCGGGTGCCGGGTCCATCGCGTGGTTGGAAGGCAGGGAATGAACTGTAGCGTTCCCGGACTTGAGGCCGCGAAGTAGGTTTAAAGGCCTTTTGAACTCTCACCTGCACTGTGTTCACTACCCTCTCTACTCAATCAAATAGTATATGATCCTGTTAGCGCCATTTTGGAAACCAGCTCCCTAACAGTTCCGACGTCTGATCTCGGAAGCCCAAGATCCTTCAATAGACGACGCAAAGACTGCTGGAATTCCACTTTGCACCAACTTTCACTGCATAAAGTTGAGTTTTAAATCCGTTTCTAGTAATTTCGTTTGTGAAATCAAAATATTTGTTTGACTTGTTGTGTGGTCCTGTTGTGAGTTTTATAAGTATTAGTTTTTTTTTCCAAGCACCGAAATTGCACCAGTATGTCTGTCCCCTTAGCCAAGAGCATGGTCGCTTTTTACGCTCGAACGTTGTAGAAGCGTGAAAGAGAGGGAGATAACAAGTTTATTATCCTATTGGTGTATCTATACTGTTGTCTCGAGAGCTATCTGCACGTCTCCGTATTTATATATTATCTACAAACAGCATTCCTAATTATAATCAAACATATTTGTTAATCGACTTTAGGAGGTTATACAAGTCGGCGTGTAGGTATATAAAAAAAATCAGGAGTTTTTTTTTTCATAAATCCTGTGTCCATCATCAGATCTTGAAATTATTGTGGTCTGAAACTTATATTTATTCTTATAATCATTATGTCAAAACGCACATTAATTTATATAGGCACTAGCGGCCCGTCCCGGCTTCGCACAGCAGGGTAACCACCGACTCCGATACCGTGAGATCTCGTTCGAGTTGACATCGAGAACGATGTTTTTGGTACCATGAAAAGTTAAACATCGTTATTTGAATTGCCCAATGCATAACTAGTTCGAGTAACTAATTAATTACAAAAAAATATATATAATATTATGAAGTTTGAAAATATGATTTGTATGAAATGACGTCATTTTTGATCTCAACTCGAACGAGAACTCACGGTATCGGAGTCGGTGGTTACCCCACAGGTTTGTATAACTTTAACTATATGCTCAGCGCACGCCACGGAAGGCCTCAGAAACGATACTTTTCCCCCGTTTTTAAAACATTTTTGGTTACTGCTCCACAACTATAGGACCTAGCGTGATATTATATAGCCTATGTTACTTCTGAATAATGCAGCTTTCTAATGGTGAAAAAATTATTGCAATCGGTCCAGTAGTTTTTGCGTTTATTCATTACAAACATACAAAAATACAAATCTTTCCTCTTTATTATATTAGTATAGACTAAGAAATAATTTATTAAATTAAACCTATATGATCTGAGAATGGAACCCTAGAATATTAAGGAAACTTCTGAAATTTCGTCCGTAGGTGTACGTAATCTATACTATCTATACCTACTACGGGTATAGTAATCTATACTTAACATTATAAAGCGGTAAAGTTTGTGATGTTGTAGGGGGTAATCTCTGGATCTACTGTGCTGAATATGAAAATTACTTTTACTAATAGAATGCTACCTTATCACTGAGTGACTGGGCTATGTTTTATTATCAAAAATATTAGGGATCCGTACGAAAACCTCGAAAACGTGTAAAATAATATCTATAAATGTCTATACATCGCGTGCGCTGCGAAAACTGTTGATGATAGAACAAAATAATGTACTGCAGATTTATTGAACACATTAATATTTACAAAAAGTTTTCGGTACCGTAGGTATCTCAAACTATTTATGTTTGAAAAGTTAATAGAAATGGCAATAGAAACTAGACCATGTTATTAGTACCATGGTATTAATCCTTACCATAATAAACGTAACTTAATACTCGAGGTTGTTTCAGTACCTAGAGATCACTTTTTGAATTTTTCAAATCGGATATTCCATTTAAAAGATATCATGAGTTAAAAAAAACGGCAAGTGCAAAAACTCGCTTGCGAAGGGTTTACGATTGTTTTTTTTTATTTTTGAAACGTTTTTGTACATACTTATATTAATTTAGTTTAAATATTTGAGTGAATGAAAAACCAATCTTTTTTTCAATGAGATCGGTTCAATAACTTCTGAGAAATAGGAACATATAATATCCTATTGAAGAGGGTCAACAAGATCTGCAAGTATAAATTAGACCAGTAGTAGTTGTTTTCGAGATATTTGATGTGGACAGACAGATTTACACACACCGGAGTTTCACTATAAGGGGTACCTTTAAAGGTACAGATATCAAACATAATGTTTGTAAGAGAAAAAAGGGTAGTGCTGCGGGACGGTTAATATTTAACGCGAGTGAAACCGCGGGTACAGTAATATTATAAAGAGGTAAAGTTTGTGAGACCTTAATCTCTGGATCTACTGAACCGATTAAATTTTTTTTTAGTGTTGGTTAGCGCTTTGATCGAGGAAGGCTATAGGCTCAATAACATCACGCTACGACCAATAGGAGCGGAGCATCAATGAAATGAATTGTTGCAAAAACGGCGAAAATTTATTACTTTTGAGGGCTTCCGTTGTGTGCGCTGCGTAAACGGTTGAAGTTACGCAAACGAAGTTGTGCGTGTTAGCTAGTAAAAGTAAGTATATATAATAAAAGAGGTAAAGTTAGGGAGGTTGTAGGGGGTAATCTCTGGATCTACTGAACCGATTTTGATAATTCGTTTAGTGTTGGATAGCCCATTTATCGAGGAAAGCTATAGGCTATAAAACACGCTACGACCAATAGGTGCGGGGAGCATCAATAAAAAATGTTGAGAAAACGGGGAAAACTTGTTCCTTTTGAGATCTTCGTTGCTTGCGCCGCATTATAGTTATCAAGTAAAATAATGACCGATATTTTTTGTTAAAACTATAATAAAGCAAAAATCGGTCAAAAATTAGAATCGTTTATTGAGAATGTCCGTAAATAATAATAATTGAGTTTCAAGTTAAACACTTAATAAAGTGACTTATGTCTACATTGATTGTTGCACACGATCAATGTAGACATAAGTCTCAAGGTCCTACAGCTTCCTACATGTTTACTCGATACGGTATCTGCATACGCAAACCGACGCAACTACCTACCTACCTAAAATACTTTGCTTGAGTTATACTTTGGTCATAATTGTCAAAATGAATCCTAATGCCGAGAAACAAAGTGCTCTACTTCTTTTTGAATGTAGATTATAAGAGGCAAAGAATAATTGAGGTGATAGTCTCTTTTTAGGGTGCGGTTTCGAAATTTGATGATTAAAGCAGCGAGAATATCAAAGTAGAATCGTAAAGGAAATTCGTCTTTTGTAACCGCATCATTTGACCAAAGCTGTTAAACAATATACCTGGTGGCCGAGTTGGTTAAACCTTAGACTTAAAAAAATACTTCCCTAATAAATTAATAAATAGGTCCCTAGTTCCAACCCATCGGCTACGACGAGGTGGGGTTAAAACCCCCTTCGCTGGGTACCCTGAGGCCGTTCTAGGCGGTCTCGGGAACCGTAAGGCACCCGTGATGATATGTATGTATGTTAAACAACAATATATTGATTTACCTCATTTATGGGCTTAATAGGTCCTGAGGCTCTACCATGGGTTTGCGTATTGTAGAATCGTAACGTATTCATTTACGTATTCGTGAGCAACAACCAATAGGATCGCTTTATTTTTGGTAACACAAAAATAAAGTGATCCTATTGGTATGGAAAGACAACCGAATCGCTGTGATTGCATTACACAAAGTAGGTATGGAGACTAAATGCAATTTTTTAACATTTGGTATTAGTCAAATGTTTGTGTACCGGGCTATTAATAGGTACAATGAGACCTCCTCTGTTTGTGACAGAAAAAGATCAGAACGTCCACGTAGTGTTCGTACGAAAAAGGTGGTCAAAGCAGTAAGGGAAAGAATTCGATGAAATCCTGTCCGAAAGCAAAAGATTTTAGCTCGGGAGATAAAGAAAGCACCTAGAACCATGTCGCGTATTTTAAAAGATAACTTAGGACTCGCAGTCTATAAGAGATGCACTGGTCATTTCTTTACTGATAATTAAAAATTTAATATGGTGGTAAAATCGAAACTACTACTGAAGTGGTACACAAAGGGAGGTCACAGAAAAATATTGTTTACGGATGATTTTTTACAATTGAGCAACATTTGAAAAAACAAAATGACTGTATTTATTGTTAAAGCTCTAAGGAAGCTTCCCAATTAGCCGACAGAGTGCAACGTGGGCATTATCCGACTTCAGTGATGGTTTGGTGGGGTGTTAGCTATGAAGGAGTGACTGAGTAATATTTTTGTGAAAAAGGTATCGGCACAAGTGTATCAAGATACCATTCTTGAGAAGGTAGTTAAGCCCCTTAACATCACCATTTTCAATAACCAAGTATGGTCCTTCCAGGAAGACTTGGCACCGGGTCATAAAGCTGAAAGACGTTGAAGTGTCGGGACTAGACGACGTCCCGATCTTAATCTGCTGGATTATGATTTATGGTCAGTTTTAGTACGGCTTTATCTAACTGCCATGATAATTTGGAGTCCCTAAAACAATCCATACGATTGGCGGTAAAGAATTTTCCCATGGAAAGAGTGCATTCTTCTATTGATAACTGGCCTCAACGTTTAAAGGACTGTATTGCAGCCAATGGAGACCACTTCGAATAAGCTTTTTTATATTTTAAATTGTTTTATATTTATGTATTAAACTATCACATTGTAAAAGTAGGTAATAAATGTTATTATTTTAGGAAAAACATTTTTTTTCTTTGTTACAATATTTATGGCAAGACTAGGTACAGTTCGATGACCCATAAATCTATGTCCACTGCATTTGCCAGTTCGAGGGTACGCATATAAGTAAGCAATTCTTTACACAATTACTAACTACAAAAAAATCATAATTGAACTAATTTAGGTAAGTTAGTAAATTAATGTAAAAATCTGGTAAACAACTTCATTGAATTAGGTAAAAGTTAATTAAACTATAGGTCTTACCAAAAGATGTTAGTTATAAATAGGTTAATTAACTGGAATTAAAATTAGTTTTTAATTTTTTTTTTATATGTAGGTGTATTTCCTTAAAACAAAAACGCACATAATTTGATACATGTTTACAAAAGCAATTAGAACGTTGCCCACAAAGTTATTATGTATGACAACATTTTACATGAGGTCTGAATATGTATTTTCAGGCCAAAATAAAAATAATAGGAAAATTTTTGTTCGTTTTTTTTTTATTTATGCGTTTTTGAGTATCTATGTAAAAGTATTAGTTTTATTAGACCGCCTCCGCGGAATAGTGGTTAGGTCGTGGGTTTGATTCCCAAACAAAATCGATTTTAGTACTTTTTTTTGTACTTTATAGGCAAAATGCCTTGTTGGGGCTTTATAAAATATAATACGTACCTATTATAGTATTGTTTTTTCTTTATGGTACACAGGATCGTATTTAGGTCTGGCCCGGCGCCACTTGGGTACATCTGGCCTGGCCCTCCCCCAGAACCGCTATAGTAGGTACTTATTTTTTTACATCCCAATAATATTATAAACGTATAAATTTGTTTTTTAATCAATCATGCGAAAACGGCGTAACGAATTTTCATGAAATTCAGCACAAAGATAGACGAAGATCTGCAATAGGGTAGTGTAAAATTTAAATTATTAACTTGTCTATAACAAATATTATAACCGTTTTTTACCTACTATTACTTAAATACCTACCAAATAATATAATTACCTTTCTAATAGTATAACGCAGGTAGATAAGAAATATATCCTCGAGACTACAGAAAACTAGGAGCCGCATTTGCGCCTTTGAACCATAAAGGCTTCTATATATTTAAATGAATTTACAAATAGTGAATTTTTTGAACTTTTATATTATTACATTTTGATATCCAGTTAATTTTAATAACATCAATAAAATTTTACTGGACAGAGATTTTTCAACAAAATTTGTTAATAGGAACAGACTATCGTTGCAAAATATAATACTTAGCCCTATCGATTAATATTAAAAAAAAAACTATAAACTTAAAGGCATAGCATAGCCAAGTAGTCGGTAGGTACTACGTTTAAAGTAGGATTAAATAACTTCTATTTATAGAGAATCGGTAATTATTGTAATTAAAAGTAACTCAAAACCAAGAGAGTAACCATCACTTTGATACTGCAACATCTCTTTCGAGTTAATATCGAAAAAGTGACGTTTTTTATATACATATATACAATTTCATACAATTCTATAATATATACATGGTGACTTTGAAAGGATGTACTTTGGGCTAATATGAGGTTCTACTGATCAATACGAACAACTTTTCCCATGGAACCATGTGCCGCAAATGAAAAAAAAAAAATGCCTTCTCCATACAAACTAGTAATGTTAAAATGACCAATTTGTATGGGGAAGCCAAATTTTTTTTTCATTTGCGACACATGGTTCCATGGGAAAAGTTGTTCGATTTGATCGGCAGAACCTCATATTAGCCCAAAGTACATCCTTTCAAATTCACCCTGTATAATACTTTTTATTTGTAATTAATCAAATACCTACTTGAATTAACTATGCAATTTTCCATTGAAACAACGATGTTTAAATTTTCGTAGTACCAAGGCATCATTTTTGAAATTCTTGATTACAATCCAGCATTTAAATTATTACAATCGATCTTTCAAAGGTATTTAAATTAGGTAATATTTTAACCTATTCTAAGTCTTAAGGGCACTGCATTCGTAATCGCGAACTCCGCTGTCTTGATTTTTAGTGTATCATCAGGGGTGCCTTACGGCGCCCGAGACCGTCTAGACGGCCCCAGGGTACCCAGCGGAGGGGTTTTAATCCCACCTCGTCGTACCCGATGGTATGAGTCTACACCGAACAAGTGGCTAGCTCGTCGCGATGTTTTGAATAGACTCAATAACCCATCTGTAAACAATTTCACAAGTTGATATAGTGAAATTGATTTTTAGATAAAAAAAAAAAAGTTGTTTAATATTGTAGTACAAAAAACAATATTACACCACACCACAACAGAAAGATTTTTGCTTGCAATTACGAACATAAAAAAAAGAATTGAACTTCGACCAACAGAAAACTTGTGATATTGGAAATACGTCGTCAAGTCGATTCCAGGGCCCTTAACAAAAATTCGCTACTATACAAGGACCAAAAAAGTGAAAAAGAATAAGTAAACAATCTCTAAAGGTTTCGCTGTTCGTTCGAGTGACTCGATCTATAATTTGGAAGCGAGTTTACATCATTTACACTTCTGTAATCACTTGAGTGACTATTACACAGCGTACCCTACCAGACGCGTTATCTCACATCGATTAGAGATGTAGCCTGCTCGCTGTTTCGCCGACTTGCGCGGTATTAACTATCGCAAACATAATCCAATATTCAATGGGATAAAGTAGCTTTTTAATTGGTTCTATTTTTGTATTAATGCTAGACGTAGAAGTATTGATTGATTTTGTATTGTACACTCAATTTGTCCGCGAAATCTATTGTTTGATGAAGGTATCATGGCACGATTCATGAGGAGCTCGGTGGCTATAGCTGTTGGAGAAAAAGACGATATAGGTAAGTTTGTACTACTCTGTTAACTATTTATAAATACGGTTGCCTTAGGTGGTTTCACTATACCAACTTGTGAAACTGTTTATAGATGGGTTATTGAGTCTATCCAAAACATCGCGACGTGCTAGCCACTTGTTCGGTGTAGAATCATACCATCGGCTACGACGAGGTGGGATTAAAACCCCTCCGCTGGGTACCATGGGGCCGTCTAGGCGGTCTCGGGCGTCGTAAGGCACCCGTAAAGATATATATACATACAGTTGCCTTACGGTGCCCGACACCGCCCCAACGGTCTAGGATACCCAGCGGATGTGATTCCTTCCCACCTCGTCGTTCTTATTACGCTAATTTTCTTTTTATCATACTAATATTGTTTATGCCATGAGTGGGCTGCGGGAATCGAACCCACGATCTTGCTAAAGATGCAACCTCGGAGCCATATCTTTCCAGCTCTTGGTATCAAGAGCAAAAAAGTACTTTTGCCTAAACGTAAGTATTTATTCACTTTTCTCTTATATAAAAGTGACAGGGAGAAAACAGAGGTTTAGCTAGCCCTGGGTTTATCGATATGTTAAAGAATTTACGGTCAAAACGACTCTTAATTATATAGATAATTATTGTTTTACTTATCCCACCTGTAGGTATGCTCTTGCATGTGAATCACTAATTGCTGTAAATATTCAAAATTCCAAGCCAAACGGACTAATATTTTCCAAGATAACTAAAATATGCTATACATGGTTATCATACAAAATAATCAGAAATTCGAGCTGAGAGATTTTTACAATCAGTGTCTTTTCTCATCTGTGACACGTTCATAAGTCCATCCGACATTGTCCGCTCTGTATGTGGTAGTAATCGTGCCCTATCAATCGTGGAAACTGATTATTTTTCAAATACGTCACAGTGTCCGCCTTACGAACACGATTGCCACACAACTATAGTATAGGTACAAATAGTGCCTGATAAACATTTGTAATATAATAATAAAATGTAGGACATTTCACATATATTTCACTGGTAACAAACCCAACTCTAGGCTTTTGTTTAAGATATAATACTTATTACATTTATTTATTACACCTGCTTTGAAATTTGCTTTTTTTTTTAAAGCGGGGCAGTTTGTACATCATTATACAAATACCACGGAAAAGTATGAAAATACATTGCTAAGTTGCTGTTTTTTTTTTTAAGTTTACATTCCTTCTAACTTTCCTACTACTATTTTTTATTTATATAATCCCGTTTAATCCATAAAATCAAATCACACTATTACAAACATAATGTTTTCTTTTAGAGCATAGGCCATCACATTTTTTCCTATTCTATGTATGTATGTATCATCACGGGTGCCTTACGGCGCCCGAGACCGCCTAGACGGCCCCAGGGTACCCAGCGGAGGGGTTTTAATCCCACCTCGTCGTAGCCGATGGTATGAGTCTACACCGAACAAGTGGCTAGCTCGTTGCAATGTTTTGAATAGACTCAATAACCCATCTATAAACAGTTTCACAAGTTGTTATAGTGAAACCGGGACCGACAGCTTAACGTGCTCTCCGAGGCACTATAGTGGTGTTGTCAAACAAATGTACATAAATTTTTTAATTAAAAACTCATTGGTACACACCGGGATTCGAATTTTTCTTATTCTATTTTATATTTTTTTGTTTTCATTTATTTCTCTTGCAACTTGTTTTACATTATCCACTAATAATAACTTGTACATTATTAGTCTTCCTAACCAGAGTGACCTTATACATGTAATATTATACCATCAAGATCCATACAAAATCTAACCAAATAAAATCTAGCTGCTGAACTTAAAGTAAAAACAAAACATTAGAATCAATTAAAATAGTTTCGTTTGTTTTATTGACACTCGTTGAGAGACATCTTAGTATAGAAACACTTTATGGATGTCCATCTTAATAACGACTATACAAAGACAAACAAAAAAAATGTCAGGATTGTACAGATATTCTTTTTTCTCATGTTAATGACTTACAATAGAACAGCCATTGACGTTTATATCTATGAGAACAGCTATTATTTTTGTGTTTGTTAATTTGTCGGCCGTTATATAGTTTCTGACAGTGCCCCTGTTGATGGCATCATTATTGGCGTCACATGGTTTAACTAAATTGTCTTATCTATAGTTTTTTCCTTTTAAATTATCATTTAGCATGCCGATTATACAACTGGCGGGTATCTTCTTCAAGCATGTAGTAATCACATTATTTTCAAATTATAACCAATTTTTGAGATGTTTTGCCATTCTGTTTTGTTGATGCCAAGATTACGCCTATCTTATCTACCCTTATCTTTCGCGTAATGATCCAATAAGATCGTATAAAGGTCTACAAAAGCCAGGAGTTTATTTACATTGTCGCTATCAGGCAAATATTCATAATACTTTTATCTCAACAAATGTAGGTACACATCAAATACATTATTCCGCAAAAAGATATCTAATTAAAATGTCACTCAATTCAGTTATCTAGTTAGCAGACTCCTGCAGTTATGACGCGGGACGCAAAATATTTTCCAAGACAGAGATAAAGTTAAATGCTTTATAAATAAAACTATTGTTAATTAATAACTTGCGTTTATTGTCGCACTAGGTACTATTCTATCTTATTTGTCTTCGTTTGTATAAACAGCAGAAATTACTTGAGGAAAAGTTTATTCGTAACTATGTACTTACTTACATTTTCATTGTTTCTGTTTAAATAAATATATCAGATTTATCATACATTTTATTATTTTTTACATTTAAACAAAATTAAGATGTTTAGTAAATAAAGCAGACACACATACCGATCTGTATGCTTAAGTATTAATTTGACCTACTACGCAAATCAATCATCGGGAAATCGTGAAAATTAGCAAGTCTTTTGTCGTATGACGATTTGTAGCTTCGAAGATATTTGTTAAAAGGTTTATGCTTATGTAATATGTGTCTGAGTTTTTCATTTGATCCTTTGGTTGAACAGATCAGTAGAATTTCAATGGAGTGTCCGCGCGGTCACTTGCCGAATATTTGACGGAATCGTTTCTGTATAAACACATGTTATAGTGAAAATATATTATTCCCTATTTGTTTGATGTTTGAAGGCGTGAGTATTTTTTTGTTTGTTTTTGAAATCAGCAATGTAAAGAACACAACATGTTATTTTGAAGATCAGAACCTTAGAATTTAGGATTATTTTAGATTTCTTACATGGATGCTTGAGTTGATTGACAATTAGTTTTTAGCATAATAAATAACATTCCACAAAACTTATAAACAAATTATTATTAGGTTTGCATTAATGATGCTTTGAATAAAAGTTCGTTTTGTTTATTTGTATATTGTAGTATAGTTTTGATTTTCATTCCATTTTTATAATTTGTAACATGCTCTGCTTATATGTATATGCTAACCGTCGCTTGTAGCTTAATGGCCAAGAAAGGTACCTAATGTAAGCGAGAGGATTTACATCTGATTGGCGCTACTAGGCTTTTTTTCAGGCGTTATTAACTCTTAACTATAATGTAGATAGTTCTTAGTTCTCAGTAATAGAGAGTTCTAGAAACTGTTATTATTAGCCTATAATGTGCAACTTTTGTGCAAAGAACAAATTCTTTCTTCCCTTCTCTTTCTAGTACTGCTAGTTTGATCAGTTTTATAAAAAAGCATCCAATCTGTACTATCTTCTGGGCCTGCCGCACCTGTTCCGAGTGACACCCAATCTGTGGTGTCAAAATTTTATTATGTCAAGCGTTCATCAAAAAAATATGTTTTTGAGCGCAGTATACTGCTTTTTACCTTATCATTGCATCCAATGCGTACTGTACTCTATTGTTTTCGCCGGCAAACCTCGATGCTTAGGCTGAGTTGCACCAAAGTGTCCGTTAAAGTAATTGTAACGATTAAAGTTAAAATGACAGAAAGTTTATTTTGGTGCAACTCTGCCTTAGTATACTTACAGCCCCCCTAGCCAAGAGCATGGTCGCTTTTTACGCTCGAACGTCGCAGAAGCGTGACCCAGAGGGAGATAACAAATTGATTATCCTATTGGTTTATATTGTTGTCTCGTTTTGGTTATTTCTGCAACGATAAAAACGAAAGTGACGTCATCATCAAATGTCATCTTCATACAAAACTTTCGTGCGCGCTTTTAGCGCTCATGCTCTTGGCTAGGGTGGCCGGTCTCGTTATCACCGGATGCAAAAATCATGATGTTTCGGTTTTAGTCTGTGGGTTCACCGGTTTTTAAGAGATTTGTTGTCGAATTTTTAGTCTCCTTTCAGGGTGCGGTTACGAAACGGGAGAAATTGACGATAAGGCAACGAAGTTATTTAAATAGACTCTTAACGTAATCCAAATTTGTCTTCGCAGCCGCTCATTTTGTAAAAGCTTTGTTTAGGCGGCATAGTGGGAGCGATCTTGTTATACAACAATGTATTGATCCACCCAATTAATGAACTTTATAGGCCTACATAAGTCTGTCCCAGGTTGATACGAAGTCACATGCCGTGTTAAGTACATAAACAGTTGACTGAACCAATTGTAGTATCATTGCCATTTTTGATTGAATACATTCTTGAAGTTTACATTGCCACTTACCATCAGGTATATGTCATATCACGTGTGAATACATTTTTGACCACCTCCATGACCACCTCCATAGACTAGTGGTTGAAATGCGCTATTGGCGTTGAATACGAAGGTCGTGGGTTCGATTCCCACCCATGGCCAAAAAATACTACCCAATACATTTTTCTGTACAATTTGTTATAGTCAAGTCAGTTCATAAAAATATAATATAGTTTTTTTTTTATTACACATAGTACAAGCGTAGAGCTTGTGACCCAATATGTGTGTAATTTCCTGCATTGATAATATTTTTAAAACCACTTGTAGAACCCATTTTTAAAATAAAATAATCTAATGAACGCCTATTTGTATAAATTACTCCAACATATACATATTGTCTTCGTACCAAGCTGATAAAATACCTTTAGACAAGTGTCGGGGTCTCGTGAGTTTAGTATAAAGTATAAATTATGAAGTGATTTGGGTATTTTTTTTGTTGAATCTTAATGATTTAGTATGGCCTAAAAGAAACAAATACGTGTTTTATTATTTTTATCATAGAATACAATATACAATTTTTACCATGCACTATGACAATAACACCCGGTACATATTTTATTCAAGCTAATAATATTTTAAATAGTTTATCGTTTATTTATTTTAAAAAATTATGTACATTTGTTTGACAACACCACTATAGTGCCTCGGAGAGCACGTTAAGCTGTCGGTCCCGGTTTCACTATACCAACTTGTGAAACTGTTTATAGATGGGTTATTGAGTCTATTCAAAACATCGCGACGAGCTAGCCACTTGATCGGTGTAGACTCATACCATCGGCTACGACGAGGTGGGATTAAAAACCCCTCCGCTGGGTACCCTGGGGCCGTCTAGGCGGTCTCGGGCGCCGTAAGGCACCCGTGATGATATGTATGTAATTTTTCGTTCTCGTGACTATTTCGTCAGTGTTTTGTTTTGTAATTTACACTTCGTATTACAGGTAATCTAAACAAGAATGGAATGTTTCTAACCTAAAATTTAGGCATTATAGGACTGTAGTTGGATACTTTTTATGAGTTCTATTTTGTAACCCATAGAAAATTATTTAAGAAATTTAAAGACTGAAAATATTACAAAACTGTCAAAGTATTAACATTTATAATAATAATAATACATCATCACGGGTGCTTAACGGTTGCGTAAGTACCCAGCGGAGGGGGTTTTAATACCACCTCGTCGTAGCCGATAGTATGGGTCTACACTGAACAAGTGGCTAGCTCGTCGCGATGTTTTGAATAAACTCGTCTATAAACAGTTTCACAAGTTGGTATAGTGAAACCGGGACAGCTTAACGTGCTCTCCGAGGCACTATAGTGGTGTTGTGAAACAATGTACATATTTTTTTTAATTAAAAACTCATTGGTACACACCACACCACACCGGGATTCGAACCAGGGACCTAAGTGTTTTTAAGTCCAAGGTCTAACCAACTCGGCCACCACGTATATTAACATTTACTTTGCTGAAATATTGGTGCAATAGTTTACACAGAGCAAACTTAATATATAAAGTTTGTTCACCCTGCTGGAGGTGAATATCAACAATGTCACCTCGTAAACGTTATTAAACCTTTGAAGCGACGTGGAATCGCAAAATAATCCACACTGAATAAGGATCATTATTGCATAGTATTTTTCTTGAGTTTTTAAAAGTATAACTTAAAATACACCATTGTATATAATATAATAAGGCAATTTTGAAACAATACAAAGTAATACAAAGGTTAATAATATTAGAAAATTGGTTACATTTTCCTGCAGAAATAACTATAAGCAAAAAATATTACACATATACTATGATGTACCTACTCGTATGTAAATAATGGAATTTTATTAAACGAATTAAAATATCTTTTCTTTAAGGTGTAACTAATGTCAAACCTTCGGGACAATCAAAGCAGTTATCAATTTGTGATATTAAGTGCACCCTTTCTTTGAAAAATATAGGTACCTAATCAAATGCGTGTTAAACTCACAGTAAATGCAAAACTATCGAATACGGAATAATTCTTTCACACAAATATGTATTAGGAAATCAATAGTATTTTGTATTGTTTCTAATAATGGAATAATTTATCAGTCAAAATAAGACAATCACCAAATAGAGTCATATTTAAAAAAAGAGTATATGATTACTATTTAAATTCATAGGTAGTTTTTATTTATCATTCATTATTCTATTCCTTTCCACTTTGTAACTTCTCCTTTCTCATTTTGTAGTTGGTACACAAACTACATATACACAATACTAATTGTGTATATGTAGTTTGTGTATGTATATATATATAAGATATATTTAAGTAGTGTATAATCACGGAATAGAAAAATAAAGTTTTTTGTTTTTTCTATTCCGTGTGTATAATAGATTGTAAGTATTTTATATAATATTCACTGGCTTATATACTCAGTTACTGTATTGCACCTACCTCACTTATTAACTGCTTTTATTGTCCCGAAGGTTTGACTGGTAGAGAATGCCTAGTGGCATTAAGTCCGCCGTTGTATTTTGTATGCAATAAAGATTTAAATAAAAAATAATATTTAATTTTACTAAACTACTGAAACTAGAAATAAAAAAAAAATGGGCAGTAGCTTTTGTGCAGTGGATAATATAATTATATTAAGATGTATTTTTTTTAATTCGAATCCCAAGAGGCTAAAAAGGGAGTTGAATGAATTTTCAGTCAGGTAAAACAATATCTTGATAACAGTACATCTACATACTACTTGAAATTTTATATATACCTACATAATCTTCTTTGAAAATAAATTGATAGGTGTTTCTGAGGGGTGTAAAGAGATGCCATACAAACTTTAAATATATCTATTCTAATTTCATTTTATTTCGCGGTTCATGCCTCCGTAGACTAGTGGTTGCGCCTTTGGCGTTGTATCCGGGGGTCGTGGGTTCGATTCCCACCCATGGCAAAAAAATATTAGTACGTTTTCTGTACAGTTTGTCATGGTCTGGGTGTTTATAAAATATAACTAGCTGTGCTCGCGACTTCGTCCGTGTGGAATAGTTATTTTTTTATCATATAAACTTTCATCCCCTATTTTATCCCCTTGGGGGTAGAATTTATCAAAATCCTTTCTTAGCGGATGCCTACGTCATAACATCTACCTGCATGCCAAATTTCAGCCCGATCCGTCTAGTGGTTTGGGCTGTGCGTTGATAGATCACTATGTCAGTCAGTCACCTTTGAGTTATATATATTTAGATTATTCTTTAATACATATTTTTTGTGTATCTTGAACCGTTTTCACGGCGCACGCAACGGAAGGCTTCAAAGATGAAATAATTTCTCCCGTTTTTTACACATTTACCACTATATCTTTGCTCCTATTGGTCGTAGCGTGATGTTATATAGCCTATAGCCTTCCTTGATAACTGGACTATCCAACACAAAAAGAATTATTCAATTCGAACCAGTAGTTTCGGAGATTAGCGCGTTCAAACAAACAAACAAACAAACAAACAAACAAACTCTTCAGCTTTATAATATTAGTATAGATATTAGTATAGATATGTATTATATCGTTGCTTCTGGTACACATAGTACAAGCCCAGGGCTTAGTTTGTGACCAGAGCAATATGTGTAATGTGTCCATATTATTATTATTAGGTAGTTTTATTAGTTAAATTATGGTTGATCTATTAATCCTATATATTTTTTTTAATAATTTTTATTTGGGGTACGCGACGTAGGTCTAATAGGGTATTTAAAAAAAAAAATTATGAATATTGTAATTTCTAGTTAAATATGTATGTGGGTAATTCCAAAGGACCTTTAGTTTTTTCAGGAGCTAAAATTTATTTTTCAATTTCTTTACAAATTAGATTAGTACAATCAAACTTGACTCCTACTGTTATTTAATATAATAAAGCTGAAGAGTTTGTTTATTTGGGTGAACGCACTAATCTCAGGAATTCCTGATACGAATTGAAAAAATATTGTAGTATGTATATAGCCTATTGACTATATAACATCACGCTACGAACAATAGGAGCAGAGCATCAATGAAACTTGTTGCAAAAACGGGGAAAAATATTCCTTTTGAGAGCTTCCGTAGTGAGCTGCGTAAATGGTTAAAGTTACACAGACAAAGTGTGCGGGTCAGCTAGTATGTAATACCTATATAATAACGTAGTAGGTATAAACCTAAAATCTGATGTTGATGCTAAAGTATTCTGAGCCATGCACTCATATCAGTAAAGTTTACATCCGGCTAAATGATGCTGTTACGAAATGAGCGGCGACAAAGACGAATTTGCATTACGAGTCTACTTTAATAGCCTTGCGCTGCTTTATCATCAAATTAACTGCCAGTTTCGTAACCGCACGCTGAAAGGGGACTACCACTTTGTCAATAAATCGATATTCAGTAGTCTATGACAACCACTGACAGACTAAAACCGAAACATGACATGAGGTCACTTGACGTTTTTTCCATCTGTATGGGCGTTGGTAACGAAAGCGGTCGGTCGGCCTAATGAAGTAGGTATAGAGATACCTTCCACCCACCTAAATAATATACATGTTTTTTCACATTATTATTTAATTTTAAAGAAGTTTTCCTTTGTATTTTTTTGTAATTGAACGATGGTGGAATAAAATAAACTTCGAAATTGACGTCCTAATATTCGAATGGATAAATTGGGGAAAAGGCTTTTTTTTGCCCTACCAGTTATCATCCAAAATGGTTACTCCATTCGTTTTGGGGGTACGATGCCACTGACAGTCAGACAACGACAAAGGGATTTTAACTTATAATACCCCTCTTTTTCAGTAGGGGCTAAAAATAGGACAGATCGACTACGAAAAGGTTATAGAACAATAACATATCTAAAATTTAAAAATTACTGCCTATTTTTTGTTTACTATTAGCATAAAAACTACTGAATATTCCGATTTACATGCAGATTAGAGCAACACAAAGCAATAGCAAATAGTTTTTTTTTGTTGTTTTAAATAATAATAACACGCTCACAAAGTTGCGGGCAACATTTAGTTAATAATAATATTATGTCGGCCATTATACATTATTTGCCCAGAAGTGTCACAGGAACGGCTATCTTATAAACACCCAGGCCATGGCCCATTGCACAAAAAATATATATCTACTAATATTATGTCCCATAAGTGTGAATCGAAGCAACGACTTCCAGATATATAAATTAAAAAGTAAGCATACCTACATATAAAAATAGTTGATATCTATTTTTTAGTTATTGTTCTCATAGCGTCCGGGGTTGTTTTCAAATCGGACAAACGATTAACATTGCTTTATCTCATTTGCGTCTGGCACAAATTAATAACAACCAGTAGATTGCACGCCTCATCACAGTGTGCCGGCTGAACCATTTAACAACAATAATACTCGGAAAATAATAAGCGAACTAACTGTGTTATTGACTCGACAAAGTCATTGTTTTGTGTTTATGTGTGCGACTAATATGGAGTATCAGTTCTTTGGGATATCTACCATGCAAAGATCGAGCTACCTCTCCAACGACCAGCCGTGGTGGGACGAGGAAGATACGTTGACCGATCGGCATACCGGTATGACCTAACCTAATCTTATTAGTAGTGCGTATTTACATACATTTATTTTTAGATTTGATAATAAAGTACAAAATAAAAGTTATGTTGGTAGGTAGTAGCTATTATGCATTTGATGATAACTGAATTAAGGTTACTGCATTCGTAAATGCGAACTCAGCGTTCTCCATACCAAATTAGTTTTCGCACTTCCAATAATACTCGATTTCTGTTTGTCGCAGAATTAAAATATAATTTTTGTCGGTCATATTATATATTCGAAAAATTATATAATAATGACTCAACATAGAAAGATTAATAAATACATTAATCTTTCTATGTTGAGTCATTATTATATTATTTATTTTTTCGAAATCCGAAAAAAAAACTCATTTTAATATTATAATATTATATACGTTTATTTTATTACCCACAACAGAAATATATTTGCGAATATAAAAAAATTTTCTTCGACCAACAGCCAAGTTGGAAGTACGTTTATATGGTAATGGGCGTCAAGTCGACTCCAGCGGGCACATTCTGTTTCTTATAACGTGATCGTTGATTGTCAAAATAACGATTTCCGCTATTAGCGCGCTCTCCTCCAATCAGAGTGATTTTTTAACCTTCCCTGATTGGAGAAGAGCGCGCTAATAACGGAATTCGTTATTTTGACAATCTAACGCATACGTTGTAAGAAACAGAATGTGGTCGCTGGGCCCTTAAATCTTATTGACATCACCATGTACCTAGTGTTAATTCAAAATTTCCTAAACATAAATTTCTGCCACCTCTCGCCTTGAAACGTATGATGCTCCTCCATATTATTCTATTTGTTCGGTTTCTTTTGGTCCTTATTCAGAAGGTTAAACAAACATCTTTTCATTCTCTTTCTTTTAGTCTACTGCTACTAAAATAGCAACCATTTTTTTTTTATATTTCTGTTTAATACCTTCCCACGGACTTACTTATCCAACACGTACACATTATAATGTCTGAAACCGACAAATCCATAGCGTAAACATTCCCGTGTGATTCCATTTTCATCAGCCGATTAGGCAATTTGCTCCCGACCTCATTGCACATAACAGGTAGGCGAGAGGTAGCTATAGCCCTGTCTAGACGGGAGTGCAAGGGATGAGGCATATTGTATCATGGAGATATCGACCCAGACTCCTTCCAGTGGAGATAATTTTAGTTGGCTTAATATTTTATTCAGTTACCGTTTCTTAGGCTTGGCAAGATAGAAGGATTCAAAATAGATATGGGGCTGATCTTATATAGGTACTGAAATTTATTTCTAATCGAGTTGAATGACATTTAACTGAATGTGAAATAAATCTTGAAAAGAAAGTTTATTGTTATAAGTAGGTACTTATTTGTAAATTGTGTTACAAAGATAAGTTTAATTGTCCTACTTTTCTAAATAAATAACGCTAATATCATTAAAATTTGTTACTGTGGTAAACTAACTGTAAATAAATATATTTTATTTCGGCGCCACAGTTTTCAAACCAAACGATCGGGTTTTACCTACAAATGTTAGGAAATTTCTAGATGTCTAATTGTTGTAATGACTTGTTCAACCACTTTACCTTATACCTACAGTTAAGTTAAAAATGTCGTTACTATCTTATCAATATTATGTATATTTAAAAGGTATTCGTAGATAAATTTTCCTTTAGGTGTCTATTTTAGGTGGGTTGTACACTAAAAGCAATTGGCAATCAGCTGCATAAAGTTTATATTGTTCTAAATTGCCAATTATTTCTAGGATTACGAAATTCTATTTTAAAGAATCTAACGGTAAAGCTCAAAGATTTCTGCCTGTCTGTCAGCATGAATATCTCCAGAGTCACTGGTCCGATATACTTAAAGTAAGAGCGACATGTATATATACATGTTTACATTTTCTAATATATTCAGGTAAAACATAAACAGGCGGCAACATACTATCGTAAAATAGAACATTACCCTCACCCCGCCGTTTATCTCCAAAGTTTGCTGGACTATTTTTTTCACCACAACCAAAGTTGGAACAAAAATAACATGAAAATTTTAATATTTATTTTAAAACAAAAATCAACATCGGTATAAGGAAAAGTTATTTACTCGTAAATCAGCAAGGAAATTAAATCGTAACTGTTTTACTATTGTGCATGGCTTTTTCAAGGATCTCGTTTGAGCTGACAAATTTGGGAGTCCACTATATAGGTTTTTTTAACTAGCTTTCTGGCGAAGAAGCTGCGATTTTATGTAAAAATATGTTTTTTTTTGTTTTTCAACTTGTAGATTTTTTTCATCAATTACCACTTGGTTCTATTTTTAACATTCTTCAACTTTTATGATAGTGCCTAGATTTATATTTTATTTCGTGTGTCTTGTTATTTTGGTTGTTGCTGCTAGGGTTCCCCACGTATTACGTATGCACCAATATGGATGCCTTGGGCATTTAGGCCACCTAGATAGACACTCTCAGGGTATCCAGCTGAGGGGTTTTATTCCCACTTGGTGGTAGCCGATGGCATTCTGAGTCTTCACCGAGCAAGTAGCAAGCTGTTCGCAGTGTTTTATATAGACTTATAAATAGTTTCACAAGTTGGTATAGTTAAACTGGGACCGACAGCTTAAGAATACTACATTCGCGATTGCGAAGTCTTCGTTCTCCATGAAAATAGACCTTTGGAACTTTCAGTATTTTTCTATAGTTTGTTGCAGAATTAATATACTTAATATTTTTGTCGGTCATTGTATTTATTAATCTCTCGGTTGTGAACAATTATTTTTTAATATTATTGAAGGTAATACAAAAGTATTTATTACGTACAACAGAAAGATTTTAAAATAATAATTGAACTATGACGAATAGCCAAATTGTAACATTAGAAGTACGTTTGTATGGGCGTCAACTCGACTAACGAAACCAACTCGATCTCTTTTCAAGGCACTATATGTATTGATTTTGATAAACAAATGTTCATTTTTTAAATCCGTTGTCATCACTAATTGGTGAACACCGTAATTTGAACTCGTGAACTTAGAGACTAATTGATAGCATGTTTATTCTGTAATTATGCATATTTTTGTCACATCTTGCTGATTAGAGTATGTAACCTGAGGAATTATGCGGCCATAAATACTGTTACAATAAAAAATAAAAAAAAGATTGCATTTGAATTTGGAATCTGTCATTTTTATACGATTGTTCATTGTGTTTTCTCATTTTGTCGCCAATACATTGTACAATATTTTGCTATGTTAAAATGGAGTGGGGTGATAAAGAGAACCGAATTGCTGTGATTGCATTACACGAAATAGGTATGGAGCCAAATGTATTTTTTAAATTCTTTGTTACAATATTTATGGCAAGACTAGGTATACCTAGTGCTTTCCAATTGTCGGAAACAATAATTGCTTTAAGTGTGAAAGGAGCCTTATTCGTAAAACGTCAGCCAGAGCTCATTAGTATGTAACCTTGTACAATTAACATTACCGTTATTTATCACCTTTTAATTGCAACTGGGTTAATGTTGAGTTGAACTTGGAATTCACATACTTAAATTAATGGTTAATATTTGGCATTGTTCTAATATGATAAGTTATAGCTAATGCATAAATATATCATCTTATTTTTCTTCTTTTATTTGCTTGCCTAGGGTCATTCCTTCGCTAGGCCGACCGACTGGTTTCGTACCACCGTCAATATAGGTGCAAAAACCGTCAAGTGACCTAGCCAGTTTAAGATTTAATCTATAGATTCAACCGTTTTCAGAAAACTACTGCATCGATTTATTGTAAGGTGATAGAATCCTTTCTGGACACGGTTACGATACGGGCAGATGATTCAACAACAACAATGGGGTTGGCCTCATTCTTGGACTTTGTGGTTCTGCTTACGATAACGTAGATACAAAATCGTAGTAGGGTTTTTTGTTTAAAGTAGAAATTTATTGTCTTCTTGGTTTTGCTTAATTATTACTTTATATTTATTATTTTAATCATCATTATTTATTTATTTTAGTTTTTTATTGCATATAAGTATAAATTAAAAATACATTGGCGAGCTTAAAATGCCTTGTGACATTGTATCTACCTGATAATATATAAATACATTGTTGTTTAACAATATTGATCGATCCTACTATGCCGGCTAAATGATGCAGTTACGAAATGGGCGAAGACCAAGAAGTATTTGCATGATGAGTCTATTTTAATATCTTCGTTGCTTTATCGTCAAACCAATCGCCCGTTTCGTAACGGGCGGTATGAAAGGAGACTACCAATACGACAAGAAATCGGTCGGTCGGCCTAGCGAAATTGTAGAGGGTTTCCTCCCACTTAAGATCCATAATACCATAGGTAAAACCCCATAGGTAATGTTTTTCTATGGGAAATTCTAATCCGAATAATATTTTCTGTCTTTAAGATGAGATCACATATTATAAAGGTAAAAATATAATAATCCTATGACTAATCAAATAATGATGACTAAACTTTAGACTTTGCACTTCGACTCCTTGTCGAATTATATGCTAAGTCACTTTTATAAAAAAACGTTACATTATTTGTAGAGTAATAATTAGTTATATAGAATAACCCTGACCGTGGTTATAAATATTTTTACCGGTAACTACCTATATACCTGCTTATCTTATCTTAATGTTTTGAGCTGACATCAGTCAAAACACTTCGACCCTGTGGGATCTTTTGTGTGTTCCCCATTCCTTTTCGCCTCACACATTTGTCCCATGTTAGCAACATATTTGAGGACATCATCCAGTTTGAGGAGCCTATTGCTTTCCGGTTCTGGGTAAGCCTGTCCTAGTTATTTCATCCTCAGCATGGCCCTTGCATCACAATAGCACAGTGCTGCATGGACTCGGGCTCATTAGAACAAATTCTGTATCTGGAATCTTCTATAACTCCCATAGTGGTATAATATCCTGAGAAGATTCCCACTAGTGCCTTTGCCATTTGCGGTTTGTTAAATTTCCAGATCTTATCCAGGCATGTTGGCTTTGTACCAATGAATTTATTGGAGTGTGTTAGGCCTTGCTGAGTTAACCACCATGTTGTATGTTTGTCACTAGCAAACTCCTTTAATGCATTATGTATTGTGTTGCTAGGTATGCCTATAAATGGTTCAGGTCCTATAGAAGGTGTGATCCCTTTCTATCATATATACCTACTATATAAATATATACATACTTAATTCAGTTTCTAGGGTTCCTTACGTAATTAACCCTTGGTATGCCTAGTAGGGTCTGTCAAACCCACCTAGCTACATTAAACCTTTGCATTTTTGTGATAAAACTCTCTGTTACCATTATGAACCGCTGACGCCCTCTGTCTGCTACCTCATCCCATCTATGGTCCGGCAATTGCATTTTCCAGAGACAAACAGAACTATCTTTAGTTTTTGCATGCTATTTTAATAGTGTTCGCAACATCATTAAATTTCTTTGGGTGCTTTATCTCATATTTATTTGAAAATTACGTAGGAGTTCTATTAATAGTGCCTCGGAGAGCACGTTAAGCTGTCGGTCCCGGTTTCACTATACCAACTTGTGAAACTATTTATAGATGGGTTGTTGAGTCTATTCAAAACATCGCGACGAGCTAGCCAGTTGTTCGATGTAGACTCATACCATCGGCTACGACAAGGTGGGATTAAAACCCCTCCGTTGGTTACCCTGGGGCCGTGTAGGCAGTCTCGGGCGCCGTATGGCACCCGTGATGATATGATATATGTATGTATGTATATTATATTATTAAGTTCACCTAAACTGCGGTTTGTTTTACCTAGTTGGACTTCATTCGTTATGAAAATCTAATAAATATATTACCTGTCCTCTCTTCTACATGCAAAAGAACAAAAAATGGAATCGAGGACATTGCCTGAGCCCGGGTCGGCGACAGTTCAATAGTCGTTTTAATTGCTTCCCCTTGTGTCAACCATTCGTTCGGCTGAAAACCAATTTTCCTTTGTGTTGCAGACGGTTATTTTTTTAGATAGACTAGACTTACTGTGTACTGATACAGATAGTGTAGAAACCTTTAATTAATAACTTTATGTGTCTTCCCATAGTCCAACCAAATAAGTTAACACTTATGGGAGTGTTAAAGGACATTAATCCATAATTATATGTAGGACAATTGACACATATGGCTCTGGTCACAAACTAAGCTCTAGACCTATACTGTGTGTACCAGAAGCAATGATTTAATATATATTATATTTTATAAACACCCAGACCATGACAGTAAAACGTACTAATATTTTTTTGCCATGGGTGGGGGATCGAACCCACGACCTCCGGATACAACGCCAAAGGCGTAATCACTAGTCTACGGAGGCGGTTATATATACCTAACTAATTTATGATTCATAGTCATGGCTGGCAAATGATGACCCCCCACTAAATGAAGAAAAAAATCTTAGCCCTGCCCCTGGTGGAAAAGTAGAATTTAGACATAAAATACTACATATGGTTCTTTTTGTTACTTTCAATAGATGGTTTTGAAGAAGTTCGCTAAGTAAAAGGCTAATTTATATTTTCAAAAGCGGGACCGACTCGACCGTTATGTAGTCCTACTCATCATGAGCTTTTCGGTGGAGTGAAGAAAAATATGGAATAAATTCGGTTAAATAAATACCCATCATGGGTACCTTTTTGGCTCCCGAGACCCGTTTAAACGGCCTCAGGGTACCCAGCGGATGAATTAACCCATCCTCATTTCGCCAATGGTATTCGGAGGCAACACCTAACAAGTGGCGAGCTTATTGCGGTATTTATGATGGTATAGCCTCGTTATATAAAGCGGTCACCCATCCCAATTCCGGCCTTGTTGTCATCTGCTTAATCTTGTTGTCAGTTGCGCAGTGACTGAACCCCTAGGCTGGGGCCACTTTTTTCGGTTGAAAAAGTATAAATAGGATGAGTTAAGAAAAAGTATGAGACATCATAGGATAAATATTGAATACACAACGATTTCTATATTGACTCGGCTGGTAAATTAGTAATTAATTATTTTAGCTGCATATCTGACGGTTTAAGTCTGTGGCAGTAGAATATAGCCATATGGGCCACATTCTTCATGTCTCAATTAACATCCGGGCCAGTTCGATACCATGTTTTAAATTTTAAAATGGGAATGATCAGTTTTTAATTAAAAATATGTGAATGCTCCTTTTTTATTTTTTTCTTTATTAATACTTTTGAGTTTGTTCATTTATTATAGTGTCTTCTCAGTGTCCGATCTTTATAAAAAAAATTGGAAAGTTTGATTTGTTTAATTTCCCAGTAACCATTTGAAATAGAAAATTTAGAAAATTGTTTCGTATTATGGATCTCTCCATTTTCGTTCCAAAATTATTTGTTTTAAACATAAATACTTTTTCAGGGTTCCTCAATTATGAAACAAAAAATTATATACATTATAACGAAAATATAAAGGTGTAAAAATATTATGTAGGTGATGTAGGTTTGAAACGAAAAATAAATGATTACCGAAAAGTGAATGGTTTTTCAAAAAAAAACAGTAAACTAAAAAGAACCCGAAGTCGCAGGCGGGTTTATGCACTTTGTGGGTTTATTTATTCGAAACTTTGGGTTTAGTAGTTTTTGAGTATTTACTAAATAAAAGTATATAACTCAAAGAGTATTAAACCTAAAATTCTTTTAAACTTTTGACTTTGAACTTCCTAACTCTAAAAGGTAACTGAGATAATAATTTCTTTTTGAAAACTAACTTTCTCCAAAACAATTATTATATTCCTCTTTTTGTAAGTTGTACAGAATCCTAAGCTTAAACAGCATTCGCACTGGCAGTTTTGTTAAATATAATACTGTTTGGAGATACAATATTAAGACCTACCATAATAATCATTATTAAGTTATTCATTTAATTACAATAACATTACATATACCTACCTGTTTATCTACAGTCCATTGAATCAGTATGCGTTATAGTGTTTTACTGATTATTATTATTTGTTTATTATGCATGACGGGAGCCTTACGGTTCCTAAGACCGTCTAGACGGCCTCAGGGTAACCAGAGCGGAAGGATTTTGTTTCTACCTTGACGTCGTCGCCATTTGGTTTTCTGAATCTACACCGAACATGTGGCATGTATAGATTCAGTTTTATACTGTAGTTAAACATAAATTTACACAAAAATTTAATGCTAGTGCAGTTTAGCCTTTTTACAATATTCACCACTGCATACCTAACTTAAATAATTTATAATAATAATTATTATTTTTATTTCATTTAGAAAAGTTTATTAAATCTTAAACCAATAGGGTCTATTATTAGCCT
Organism: Monopis laevigella; assembly: GCA_947458855.1. Lineage (NCBI taxonomy): Eukaryota > Metazoa > Arthropoda > Insecta > Lepidoptera > Tineidae > Monopis > Monopis laevigella. The sequence goes on along the minus strand of OX381580.1, from coordinate 22,646,880 downwards.
TAAAATACCTGTCTTCAAACTTGGATGACTATTTCAACTACATTTTTTTCGTAATAATTTTTACAGTAACTACTAAATCTCTGTCAGTTTATTTAAAGATACAACCAAGGTGATTTCGGTTTTCGCGGCAACATTTCGGTTAAAATAAACAAACATTTTTTCTATTTCTGACTTATCAACTGATGAACTCGCTTTGATTCAAATGTATTGGCTACAGCTTCCGTGAATAGATTTATGAACTTTCGTTTTGCGCTACAGCAGAATTGTATCTATACTAATATAATAAAGAGGAAAGATTTGTATTTTTGTATGTTTGTAATGAATAAACTCAAAAACTACTGGACCGATTGCAATAATTTTTTCACCATTAGAAAGCTGCATTATTCAGAAGTAACATAGGCTATATAATATCACGCTAGGTCCTATAGTTGTGGAGCAGTAACCAAAAATGTTTTAAAAACGGGGGAAAAGTATCGTTTCTGAGGCCTTCCGTGGCGTGCGCTGAGCATATAGTTAAAGTTATACAAACCTGTGCGAAGCCGGGACGGGCCGCTAGTTTTTCATAAAATGGTAAAATTAATAAATTTAGAGACCATTTCTAGAGATCGTTTCTTAGAGAATAAAAACGTTGATTTGAAATTAATTAATTTGAAAATGTTCATTTTTAGTTTTAATTTTATGGTTTACGAAATATATAATGTTGTGCATATTATTGTGATATTCATAATCGCGGATTACCTAAATATGAACGAAGTTGTGTAGTACAAAAATATTGCCCTTAAATGATAGTTAAATTAGTATTAGTCCTAGTATTTTTGATAATTTTCCCACAGTATTTTTAAATTTTTTTTTGTCCAATTTATTAAATATCATGTTGTTCGAAATTACAGTAATTTGAAGTATCTTTACATACCCACATTTGAACGGTGTCGAAGATCATGGTTTATTAAATTTGAACGGTTTTGTGTAAATATATTATATTTATATTTAAACATTGTGAAGCAGTTTTTTTTTTGTACTTTCTTGAAAGTAACAATAAATAAAAATTATAAGAATTATCTAAATAATTCATTCCAAATTTCAAATAGTTAATTTTATTTAAAATTTGGAAAGGTCTTGAAGACTAGCTAGATGTGACCCACGGTTGAAAATAAAATTAAGTCCGTGTTACTCGCTGATAATAGTGCTTTCTATTAGTGCAAGAATTTTGAAAATCGGTTCAGCAGTTTTTGAGTTTATCTGGAAAAAACTATAAAAATCTATCTCCTTTTAATATTAGGTAGTATAAAAAAATCGTAAAATTTGTTCATTGTTCAACCACTCTGCTGTAATATTCGGTACTTAGTATTTGTTTTATATTACTCAATGGAAAAAAAATCATGGGAAATTTAGTGATGAAAAAAAAAAAAGAATGTGACTTTGTATCTACCTGATGTTTCCATGAATAGGATCGATTAATACATTGTTGTTTAGGAACATTGATCGCTCCTATGCCGGCTAATTGATGCGGTTACGAAACAGGCAGCGACAGAATTGAATCACGAGTATACTTTGAATAGCCTTGCTACTTTATCGTCAAATTAACTGCTTGTTTCGTATCCGCACCTTGAAAGGAGACTACCACCTCGGCAAGAAACCGATTTAGTAGCCTCCTGAAAACCGGTGAACCCATGCATAAACTAAAACTAGCTCATTTAAAGGTGTTTGCATCTGTAGCGAAACCGGTCGGTCGGCCGATATTTTTTAATATTTATTTTACGGCTCTGGATACGTCCTTTTGAGCCACGTCGTTCGACCGAATAACGAAGTATAGAGACGTTCCTTCCACCTAACATGTTTTTTTTAAATGATTGTTTTAGGTAAGTGACAAAGCCTGCTATGGCCGCTGCTAGGATATGGCGTCATCCCACACAGCTGGCGCTCAACCCTAACCTCAATATGTACTCCCCACACATGTATGGCAGTCGATTGGGTATGAAAATGAAATACTTTTTATCGATAGTAGTAGTCTATTCTGCCAGGTTTACAAAAAAAAAACGAATACCTACTATATCTATACACTAGCTGTGCTCGCGACTTCGTCCGCGTGGAATAGTTATTTTTTTATCATATAAACTTTCATCCCCTATTTTATCCCCTTGGGGGTAGAATTTATCAAAATCCTTTCTTAGCGGATGCCTACGTCATAACATCTACCTGCATGCCAAATTTCAGCCCGATCCGTCTAGTGGTTTGGGCTGTGCGTTGATAGATCACTATGTCAGTCAGTCACCTTTGAGTTATATATATTTAGATTATTCTTTAATACATATTTTTTGTGTATCTTGAACCGTTTTCACGGCGCACGCAACGGAAGGCTTCAAAGATGAAATAATTTCTCCCGTTTTTTACACATTTACCACTATATCTTTGCTCCTATTGGTCGTAGCGTGATGTTATATTAGCCTATAGCCTTCCTCGATAACTGGACTATCCAACACAAAAAGAATTATTCAATTCGAACCAGTAGTTTCGGAGATTAGCGCGTTCAAACAAACAAACAAACAAACTCTTCAGCTTTATAATATTAGTATAGATATAGTAGTATAGGTATATAAAAATGAATCCCTATTTCCCTTGGTCACGACATAACATTTTACCGATTTCATTCTTCATCTTTTTTTGAATGTTTTCTATTACAGAACGAAAAATTGAGAAAATTAGGCAGATAATCGAATTTTGCAGACAGGTGTTTTATTTATTATTTTTTGGTAACTATAAATTTAATAGTCATGGTCATGGACTTTCGAATTAAATAATCTTCCCCTATTAATTAAAAATATTTTTTTAAATAAAACATATTACACAATACTCTGCATTCTGCACTAGCAAACGCCGTTACGTAGATAGACGTATAGATATATAATGTGTTAGGTATACAACGGGTATTTAACTTTGGTATATATTTTTATGGTATTTAACATATTAGTTTTTTTTTAATTTTAAAGTAAGAAAGAAAACGATGATTTATTTGTGTATAACATTTTTTATTTAATTTATAATGTATACAGCATTGCATACTTATATAAGTTAATTTACATAAACACATTTACACAAATCATACACTTGCTTATACATTACCTATCTTAAAACTCATCTTATAATTGTCATGCCTTAAATTTTTCTAGTATTTTACTATAAAATTTAGCTCCAAGCTTGCACTTGCACTAATTCAATAATGGAATTATTCTGTAATTTTATGTTATTGTAAATTAATCTTTATAAAAAAAATAACTGTGACTGTGACTGCTTAAGCAATAAATATTACCTACCTACAGATATTATATATAAAAATCAGGGGATTCCATTCTGTAATAAGTAATTCTGTCAACACATAATTCATAAATTAATTTATTAGTATTCCATTTACTGTCTAAGATAGAATAAATGTTTACTTCGTAATTTCTATTATCTTTTCCTTACAAAATTTAGTTTTAAAGATACGTTTCTTGCAAACAATCCTGTTTTTAGTTTTTTAATTAATAAAATATAATGTGAAAAAAGTTGCACCTCTTTGATCTCTTTTTGAGAATATATTTATATTATGTTTTTGTTTACCATTGGACTAAATGACGCGGGTAAGTTCCTAATATTATTAACAACAACTTACTCTTTATGTTTTTAATTAAAAAAAAATGTACATTTGTTTGACAACACCACTATAGTGCCTCAGAGAGCACGTTAAGCTGTCGGTAGCGGTCACTATACCAACTTATGAAACAGTTTATATATGGGTTATTGAGTCTATTCAAAACATCGCGACCAGCTAGCCACTTGTTCGGTGTAGACTCATACCATCGGCTACGACGAGGTGTTATTAAAAACCCCTCCGCTGGGTACTCTGGGGCCGTCTAAGCGGTCTCGGACGCCGTAAGGCACGCGTGATGATATGTATGTATGTATGTAACTTATTATTTATGCAAAGACAATACCTAATTATATTATTATCTCACATGCATATTATACATACTATTTTACACTTTATCTTTCTACTACACTAGCACAATGAGCTATTACACATATATACCTTAGTAGGAGAATAGCTACCCATAGTACGGAGAATTCTAGTTTGGGAGCCAGGAACCTCTAAGTCACAAAAGACACATATATTTATCCGATGAACCACTTATAAACTCAAATGTTTGCAAAAATGTCATAAAATCACACACACGCTTATACATATACACACACTACCTACTTTTATTAATACATTTTAATTTTTTTGTAAACTATAGATTAATTAAGCCTTTTGTATTTCTTTATAAAATATAATAAAAAAATAAATTATATATACAGGGTGAATTTGAAAGGATGTACTTTGGGCTAATATGAGGTTCTGCTGATCAAATTAAACAACTTCTCCCATGGAACCATGTGTCGCAAATGAAAAAAAAAAATTGGCTTCCCCATACAAATTGGTCATTTTAACATTACTAGTTTGTATGGAGAAGGCAACATTTTTTTTCATTTGCGGCACATGGTTCCATGGGAAAAGTTGTTCGTATTGATCAGCAGAACCTCATATTAGCCCAAAGTACATCCTTTCAAAGTCACCATGTATACTTATTCAATTTTTAACAGACCTATAAAAATGCTGCATGCATAGATCTACATACATGCAAACTATTTATTTTTATTTAATTTATTTATTTAAAATTCTTTATTGCACAAAATTGTACATAGGCGAGCTTAATGCCTTAGGCATTTTCTACCAGCTAACCTTTAAGAGAGTGAAAAATGCTTAGGGTGCATATCTTTGTTTGTTTTTTTATTATTTAACAAAAAAAAACCTTTATTAGTTAGAGCGCAATTTGCTCAACTAACGTAACTTCCCTAGTTTTTCTTGGGTGTGAGACTCAAACAAGAAAATTACCAACATGCTATACTTAAAACTGTGGTCACCCCAGTCTGAATTCCATGGATTTCATATATGTAGGGATGGGCAATATATGGTATGTTTATCTCATAGATTCAAGAAACTGTTGCTACCCTTCATAGAAGTATTGATGTGCTAATAGATTAGGGATAATCCGATTTCAATACATAAAATTTAGGGTATATTAAGAAAAATCAAGGCGACTCAGTAAAAGTTTCGGAAGGGTGTTGGAGATAGTTAAATGTACGTTTTTAGGATCGGAATAACAAAAATACCGAAGTTCCAAAATGTATATTTAGCTACCCCTTCCAAAAATGTTTTTGAGTGCCGTCGTGATATTTAGGAAAATCACGACGGCACTCAAAAACTACTTTACCTACCCTAAATTTTCCGACCAGCTGCTATGATTTTTTTGTTTCAAAAATTATTGGCCTTGGTATACTATATATGGTATCTACCTATATTTATATGCCTGGAAATGGTACAATGTCTCTAAAATAAGTGCGGAATTGTAGAAAATTATATAAAGCATTTGTCTAGCTATGTACTGCGGATGCATTAAAAAAGGTAGTTTTAAAGACAAATTAAAGTATTGTAAAAAAATAATGTGTATATTTATAATTTATAACTTAATTACTATATTATATGTTTTTATAGGTAGGTATATTTTATTATTTGATTAAGTTATAATTGTTTTTTTACGTTTTCTTATTAATTATTATATACTTGCTGGGTGCAAAACTCTACTTGAAAAAGGTCATTATTCGCACCGACATGATAAAGTTCTAGAAATTATTCGTGAAGCTGTAAGTCTCAGTATTGCTAGAGCCAGAAAAGGATTATCAACAAATGAAAGACTAACTACTTTTATAAAGGAGGGACAACACAAGAAAAGTCAAAGTAAACCTTTCTCAATCCTGGACAAAGTACAGGACTGGAAAATATTCATGGATACATTCAAAATACATTACAAGATTCCAGACGAACTAGCAGTTTCAGCCTATAGACCAGACATACTGGTGTACTCTCGGTACTTGAAGAAAGTGGAAAACAAACATACCTAAGGACCACAACATCAAGTCGAACAAATATTTTGATCTCACAAACGAAATTACTAGAAACGAATTTAAAACTCAACTTTATTCAGTGGAAGTTGGTGCAAGAGGAATTCCAGCAAAGTCTTTGCACCGTCTATTGAAGGATCTTGGCCTTCCGAGAACAGCCGTCGGAACTTTTATGGAGCGTGTTTCCAGGATGGCGCTAACAGGATCATATAGTATTTGGTTGAGTAGAGAGGGTAGTGAACACAGTGCAGGTTCAAAAGGCCTTTAAACCTACTTCGCGGTCTTAAGTCCGGGAACGCTGCAATTAATTCCCCTGCCTTTCAACCACGCAATGGACCCGGCACCCGCACGGTCAATCCATGGTTTGCTAAGAACATTGTCTCTCATTAAATAAACACTTAATTTAACTTGTTTATAAAGTTTCAATTTATAATTTGTTCAGATTTAAAATCTTTTCTTCACTTTATATGAAAATAGTTTTATAGATTGATTTCCATCGAATAACTCAAGCGTTGTAAATTATTGCTTTTTCATCGACCCTTATAACTTTTCCCCTTGAGTGACGGATGACCGGGTCACTCAGAGCACTGACCTCTCGTAAATAAACCTTCCTTCCATGATCATAAGATATTTAACTTTCTCTCTGTGCTTAATAATGCATACATTACTTGACAACACAACTGTGAATTATTAATCATGTCAAGTCTGATAGAAAATTCTATTTTCCCAAGCTTGGAGTTTCTGAAAAAAGTACTGGTTATTACCTTTAGTTTAATCGTACAATTACTATTTATCGGTGTTTGAAAGGGCACTTTAAGTGCACAGGAAATGGATTCGCGAACTCGAATATCATAAAACATGTAAATATTGTTTTCAGTTATAATAAAGTTTAAAAAAAAAGAAGATGGAGGTGTAGATTTTACTTAATCGATCCTAATTAAATAATTTCATTATAAAAAAAAAGTTAAGTTTTGAAATGACAACATAAAAAAGACGTAAGAGACTATCTATTTAGGATCGAGTAAGTAATATTTACACCACCACGTACATAAAAAAATCTTTAATATGAAAACACGCTGAAAACAACATTTAGCGTTCAAGTTCGCAGATCCATTTCCGTCGTGTGTCCCGATTTCACAAAGACACTTAAGTTTTAAGTGATTAAGGGAAGATTCGACCAAACTAGTATACATTTTATTCTCAAATATTTAGTCTGAGCTTAATGATTCGTATTTAATTAACGTTCCTATTATAATTAACCTTATTCGAGTTTGGTCGAAAATTAAAAACCCATTGGGGCTTAGCCAATTCTCCAGAATCACCATTCTGAAATGTTATCATACACCAATGATAATTACTTTGCGAATATTAGATTTGGTGGATTAGCATAAATTGCAATTATCTTTACGGCTGTTTTTGTCGTCCTCATTATACGTTATCTTAATAGGTGCCTATAAAAGATTTTTATTGTATTTTTAAGAAAAGCTATATAGACTATTAGATAAAGAGATATAGTGCGCTAGACAGATAAACAGTAATTAAATTTCGTATATATAAAATAGATTCTAAAATGAGAGCAAAATATAATCTTATAAGTATTAAACAAACTGATGTGTTTTTGATAGCCAAACAGTCCCAGCACATTCCCTACATATAATCCTAAGCGAAAAGTTGTAGGGAAATATTACCTCTCGAATTTTTTCGTTTACGCAATTTTTTTCAGGCGCCTACAATTTAACAAACCGTGAAATCTTTCAGGAATTTAATTTCTCCAAGATATGATCTCATCATCAGTGGCGAAATCGGTCCATTTCCCTTAGGGTTATTATTTCCGGCTGTAAACGGGAAGGTGTGCGTTTGTCGAGCGTGGTTGACGAGACGGTTGGCAGTCAAGTAGTCAGTCGTACGAGGCCGCGCAAAGTCGGAGCACGTAGCGGCTGCATCGACGCGACTACGAAATTTCGTTAAAACTAAATTACGATCGCTTTATTTGAATTCAAATTTGAACCAATCTGGTCCATGACGATCGTTTCAGCGATGCATCGGTACATTTATGACTTATCTATTGGTTGACAATAGTGCATCTTTAGTTTGTTATTAGTTAACCGGATCGTGTGAATGCGTATCGTACTGAAGGATTGCGAAACTGTACAAGTGAAGTTAAAAATAAATAATACATTGGCAAGTCTAGTGCGTTACGAGCTAGCTCGCAGCTGAGATGAGTGCCTGTAGTAAATTCTGTGGATTCTGGAGGAACTCCTGTGGGGCTGGTGAGTGTCTGCACTTTCTAACTGCAATGTGAGCGTTCGCGTGCAACCGGTCCGCCTTATATTTCTAAGCCATGGGTAGAGTTAGTTGTTCTGCCTGCTTCATTGTTTACAACACGCAGTAGGTTAGACTAACTACCGGTAGAGTGCGACAGGAATACCGATGCTTTGTTGCAAATTTATGAATGAATGTACTCGTTTACTACTACTATGCTTCACGGTTTGACTCTGGTTATTCATTCACTGTTACCTACTAATTACGCGGTTACACAAAAATTAACAGCTATGTAGCTAACTAACTACCTAATTGTGTTGTAGCTAACCCGTTATATCAGAATTTTGAAATGAACGGGTATAAAAGTTCAAGGGGAAAGAACAATGGTATCTTGATGAGATTGCTTTGATGATATTCATAATTTATTGACATTCCCACCAAGGTTATTTTATTCTACAATCGCTACACATTTGAAAACTTACATATGGACTTCTTGTTATTTTAAAACTGTACCCTATTTAATATTTGTTTAATGGTCGCAGACATCGCATCTGAAAAAAAGATCTACCATTTGTTTTCTATTGGGTTTTTAATTAAAAAATATTATTGATTGTATTGTAGTAGGCTCTGTAGCCGACTTGTCGCCCATACTAACTTACTTCCAATATTATTACTTCTCTATGTTCAATTATTATTTTTATGTTTGTAATTGTACGCAAAAATCTTTCTGTTGTAATAAATATTTTTGTATTATAATATACTTATTAAAAGTTTTTTTTGTTGTAAATTTCGTAAAAAAAAACCCCCAACACAGAAATATTAATAAATACAATGTCCGACAAAAATATTATTTTAATTTTGCTACAAACACTTTTCGAGTATTACTGGAAGTGCGTATGGAGATGCAAAACTACGCTATTATAACAAATGCAGTGTACCTTCTTTTTTTATTATTGTAGTGAAATCAGCCAAATGTAGCACTATTGACAAATGTATTTCCTATACTTAGGAAGAAGTAGTCTTCCCTTTAGTTTAATACAGCTACACCTAGATGTTTATCTCAGACCTGAATGCGAACTAAACCAGATCCCGTACCTGTTGACATTGACCACTGGTTCTATACAAACCTAACTGACCGCTATGCACGTAACTACCGACTAGAATTACTCTCAATGTCTATTCTACAACTGTGTATATATCACTATTATTATAATTACGGACATTAATTTTACTATAAAGCAATCGCTATGTATATTAGTCTTTGTTAAGCAATCGTAATATAGCCGGCATAGTGGGGTCGACCAAAGCTGTTAAACAACTGTGTATTGATTGACCTATACATGGGCTTATCATCAGGGCATCAATTCTCTTAAATTAACTTTAGTTCAACCGCAACTTAATAGAATTATAATCGATTAACTTGTCCCATTTGATTCTATTATGATGTGCGATTACGATTCGATTGAAATAAGGTAAACTTACGACTGGACATTGTAGGTCTGCTTAATACCCGTGGAAGTATGAATATTTAAGTATGATGTTGAACCCTAAGAATCTCTGTAAAGTGTAATGACCATCTAGGGGGTTCGGGCGCCGTATATCACCCGTGATGGTTTTTTTTTTTTGTTTTTTTTTTATCGGAAGCTCATTTACATTAGACCTGCATCCGCCACTGATGGAAGTTCCCATAACTAGAAACGGTATTTTGCAGGTATTTCCAGGGTACCCAGGCGAAGAGGTTTTAATCCCACCTCGTCGTAGCCGATGGTATGAGTCAAACATTTGTTTGACAACACATATTTTTTAAAATTAAAAGCTCATTGGTACACACTGGGATTCGAACCAGGGACCTAAGTGTTTTTAAGTCCAAGGTCTAACCAACTCGGCCACCACGTATATATAGTTACGAAATAATCAACATTTGATTTACTCCGTAGGTTGCCTTTATATATATGTGTCCAGTGACCGTGTATTAAATTCCCACCTATGGCAAAAAAATATTTGTAAGTATTTTTCTGTACAGTTTGTCATGGTGTTTGTAAAATATAAGATGTATCTGGTTTAAGCGTTAAGATAATGAGCAGTGAGCAAGCGTTTAAACACCCCGATGGAGGGGGCTGATCTTATAGTCACCGTAAACGAATCTGAATATTTGGAAGAGACGTAGCAATATGTGTATTAATTAGTATATCATCTAACTGACGTTTTCTGTCAATAACATCTACATTATTATTGTAGCTCTCTGCAACTACTCTCCGTTTGTTTATTTAAATAACTTCTTGTTTTTGTAAACCCATAACAAGTGTTCTGTAGGAGGTAAATAATTGCTAAGTCCGCTCTTCCTGCATCAGCGCTGACGCAGAAGCCTTAAAGGTGACCAACTATCACAACCGATCAACGAATTCGGTTATACACCAGCGCGTGACAAACAAATTTGAACTTATTAAACATACAACGAAGGCTCGAACTAATTTTGTAAACTTGGATTTATTAATGCAAATTACTCGTCATAAGCAAACGTATAAACTCTACAGTGACAACATATATATTTACTATATTATAAAATAACGATGACATAATTTTCTAGACTTTTTAAAACAAATGCCGCTTTTGCCTGTTGTTTTGAATTTACAGAGAAATTTTAAAATGAACCAACTGATGAAAATAACAGTTGTTAATAAAAAGTAATTAATGCCACTATAACTGTAACCAGTTTTATTATAAATTAATTAATAATACATTAACTTGAATTGATTTAAAAATATAAATATTCTTAAGGAAAACACGCTTAGAACTCATATCCGGAAAAATATTGTGTGTGTCTATTTCATCTTATATTTTTTTATTACCAGGTACTTATTATATATTAAATGTTTTAGATTCATTACTTATTAAAATTGGTTTAGTTGTTCTTCAAAAACAAATTAACCTGTTATAATTAAGTAATATTTAATTAAAATTGTTCGAGTACGAATACTTTTCTTTAATATTAGGTATATATTTTATTCTTCTTCCTACCAAGGCCTAGAAATTAACTTTGGGTCAATCGTGTAGTATTATCAACTATATTATAGTATTCTGCTAACCAATCGCTCATACAAAACTTACGAGTGTTATTTTATTATAACGCGAGTACAATTCGAATTTAAGTTAAATTGAGGCCATGCGCCTATTTCTTAAATAAACCTTAGTTTAATCATAATAGAATCACAATAGCTTAATTTGTCACTTTTCGTATTCTGTTAAATAATTGCCATGTCAAAAAATAGCGTGTGCGTTTCTATCATGATTCGATTAAAGTAAGTTAAGAGTAGTTTCAAATAGTCTTGTAATTTAAGAGAATTTAGGTTCATGTCCCTTAACGAGAATTAATTATAATTATTCTATAATTATTCTAAAATTAAATAAATATTTTTCATGTCATGTTCTACTGTGGAATTTAGTGATACACTCGCCTCTAGGGCTTAATATCACAGGTATTCCTATATTAATTAATTAAAGATACAAAATCAAACATCACGTAATTAATTTGACATTGCACTCCCATTTATTTGTCATAACCAATCTATCAAAAAATAGTTTATAAAAGACATTATATTTTTAAGAACAACAAGTAAAGAAATCGCAACATCCTCCGCCTGTAAAAGAAAAGTAAATATAAAGTAGGTATAAATTATAAAACAATTCTTTCCGGTGGTTTGATAATACGACCACTTCTTGTAGATACAGGTTGTTTGATTTCTTGTCCTTTTATTAATATTGTTCATTTCTTCATGGGAAATCTCCAATGGGTGAAGACGTTGAAAAGGACGAAATTTTTCTTCAGCAACCCTCTTTAATTTTGCAACACATGTTATTCCATCTATACCTGGGAAAACTTCCATAACTCCACCCAAAGGCCAATAAATTTGTTTTAATTCAGTTTCTATAAACCACTTCTTCAACTATCAATGTTTCATTTATGGACAAGATTCTATCTCGTCCCAATCAAGTTCTTTAAGTAAATTTTCGGTACCATGAAAATTATTACCATTATCACAATAAATGGTAGTTATGCGACCTCTTCGCGCAATAAACCGACGTAGACAAGATACGAAAGCGTTAGTAGACAATGATAGGGTTAATTCGAGATTAACTGCTCTAAATTTAATTATTTTGTAGGTGGTATGTTTATTAAGTAGTAAAATAGGATATTTATATTTATTATTTACAGCACTCAGTAATAGTTTTATTTCTACTCTTTTAAAGCCGTTTTCATCCTTCACCGTTTTAAAATTTAATGTTTTCATAATATCATGTGTAAATTATTCCAGTTGTATCAATTTCATTAAAGTAAATTCACTTCTACAAATTCATTATATAATACTTCTACTGTTCTTCTTATCGTATTTATACTGTTGTCAATATCTTTTCATCTAAGAAATCATACGTATAAGTTTACTGTATTTATTTAAAAAACTTAAACTATCCGTAAAATTAGTTATCAGTATATATGCATATACAGCTGTGCGTCTTAATTCTCGTTCGGCCCCTTCGTCATCGATATTAAACGAAATAGGCCAGGCATCGGAAAATTCTTTCAGCCATGGCGGTCCCTTTTCATCATAAACTCGTTCTATTACCCCCAACTCAAGCCATTCCTTAAAAATATTTCTATATACAGTAAAATTATTCGTACTTAATAATCGTTTCGAAGTACATAACAATCTTTTTATAGTAAAATCGCGATTTAATAATTTATGTTGTCCATCTTCCAATAGCAAATGAACCTTATAACGTCTCTCATTATTTACATTAACATTTTGTTCAAAATGTACCACCACTTCATCAGCAGTTATATTATTTGGTTTATCTATTATTCCTATACATTCTTGTTTCCATAGCTCTGATATATCCAAATCAACCATACTGACTAATGTGTTACTAATATAAGAAGTAAATTTAGTACCTTGAATAGTCCATCCAAGCTTCGTTTTGATCGCAGTCATATTATTAATTTGTTGAAAAATATTTGTATATAACATACCCGCGTAGTCCGCTCCAATAAGTAATTCAATTTCAGAAGAATAGTCGCTAGTGTCTGTAAGTTGAATATTAAATTTTGTAAATAATTCTTGCATTTCTGTAGTATTAATTTGAGGTAATGGTCCACATATAACATTTTCATCCAAAACTAACATATTCATAGAAAAGTCATTATTTACACTTTGGACATCAATCTCATATTGTTTATATAGTCGTCTCTTGGTTTCTAAACCGCCGAAAACACAGTGTGCTAACGACTCTTCACCACACGAAGATAAATTTAATTTAGAAATAACGTCTTTTTTAATGTAAGATCGCTGTGAGCCATTATCTATTAAAGCTCTAACAAATATATTCGAATTATTACTTACGATTTTCACACGTAACGTTTGTAAATACGTAATTGACGGCTTTTTTGAATTACTACTGAGTGTCATTGAAGAACTATTGTCACTTTTATTTACATCTTTGGTATCCATAGCAACGCTTATAATGTCATTATTTTTTATAAACGAAGAACATTTTGGAAGCTCGGGACACATAATAATATTATGACGGCGTGAACAAATCATACATTTTATATTACTTTTGCATGTTTTTGGATGATGGTTAAAATTTAAACAAATTGGACAAATCTTTTTCTTCTTAATTATATCATGCCGATCATTTAATGATAATTTATATAGTTTATAACAATCCGGACTCTTATGGTTCGTTTTATCGCACCACAAACATGGTTTCGTACTGTTATTATCGCTCGATACAAGTGAGGACGCAGTCATTTTATTATATAATAAAGCCGAATCCGATTCCAAAACACTATTACAGCTTGATCTAGCCATATTTATTTTTTGTGTACTCTCAACTTCATGTTTGAGAAATTCTAATAAAGGTGTAAGCTTGTTACATGGACTCTCCACAATATGAATACGTGATCTTTCGTACGCTCTAAGGATGTCGTCCGGTAGTGCCGACTCCACCATAGGATACAGCATCGCCGCAAATTTCTCGCTCGTGACCCCCATTGTCTCTAACGCTCGTATTTGTGTCGTCAGCCTATCATACAGGGAGCATAGTGATCCAACTCCTTTCTTTGCCTGTGATGAAACAAGAGATAAGAGTTCTCGTACGCAAATTTCTATGATAAGTTCATCACGACCAAACCTATCTTTAAGATGCTGTAAAGCTTTATGATAGTTGTCGCCAGATGGTGGGAAACTGTTAACGAGTTCTCGGGCATTAGAACCGATCTCAGTTGCCTGAATAAGGTACTGCATCTTATCATGATCATCGATCGTCTTATCTTGATCGATTTTCTGAAACTGACCCCAGAAACTGATCCAGTTTTTAACGTCTCCGTTAAATTTAACTAGTTCTAGCATAGGTAGCTTAAAATTTCTTCTATAACTATCCTCTTTATTGTTAGAATTATTATTAATAGATTTAATACTTACAGATGTGTTTTTTAATAATACCGTGTCATACATATCTTTAACATTACTCCACGTATTTTCGTACCCATCTGTCTCATCAAATTCCCGATCTAAATCTTCTTCAGTAACATTATCGCCCAAGGATATTTTCTTCCTGATCTCTTTATCGATCGAAAATAATTCATCGGCTCTTTGTTTAGCCGACTCATAGGTAAGGCGCAATGCATTAAAACCTTTACCTACGTCTTCTAAATTAGATTTAAGCTCATTTACTTTCCTTGAAAATAATCTCCGAACCGTAGTTCGCTCTTTTTTCAAGCTCGTAAGCTGCAGATCTTCGGTCATTATGTAAACTCAATTTACATATATTCACGGTCGCCACAATGTGGAATTTAGTGATACACTCGCCTCTAGGGCTTAATATCACAGGTATTCCTATATTAATTAATTAAAGATACAAAATCAAACATCACGTAATTAATTTGACATTGCACTCCCATTTATTTGTCATAACCAATCTATCAAAAAATAGTTTATAAAAGACATTATATTTTTAAGAACAACAAGTAAAGAAATCGCAACAAAGATAAAAATGTTTGTACAGTGATTGCTATTAAATCTTACAATCATCTTTACATAGATACCACAAGTCAGGGCTTCCCGCGCCGCACCAATGCAAAATCTACACAAACACAAAATATTTTGAATATACTTAGTTAATTGTTAAGTGATAACACAAAAAAATCCCAAGTACCGTCATTATCACATTTATATGGTTTCGTATATTGTTTTTTTCACCCCTGATAGGAGCTGCCAGAGTCGGGGAATCCAGGCTATTTCCTCAATAACGAACTGCGTTAAAGCCTCATGTATTTGTGATAGTCGTAAAGGATGATAAAGTACAGCCTAAATTGTCTTAGTTTATTGAAGGATAATAATAGATATAATAAGACGACAACAGTCTGAAGGTTAATATTTGCTAAATTCTGCATATTTGGCAATAATAAAGATTGTCGTTTGCTTTGAGTATTTTAAAATGATGATGTGCCTGTTCATTCCAAGTTTATACAGCACTTTTCCTTTCTATGTTTTACTAAATTTGGCATCGCAGTTAGATGTTGTAGGGTTCTGAGACACGTCTGGTCTACTGCATTTTTTTTTAAATTGATACTCGTACTTCCTCAATATTTGTTTTTAATTTAGAAAACAAACTCACCGCGTAGGTACTTTAAAAAAATAAAATATCAGTTTCATAACCAATATTTTTAAAAAATGGATGTCCACCAGTCTTTATTGAAATTTTTTTTTGTGGGAACTCTAAAAAAATTTGGTAGGTGCCCTATTTATCTATACTTATATTATAAAGGGATACTAATATTAAAAGATTTGATTGTTTCTTTATTTCGAATGAACTCAAAAGCTACTCATCCGATTTAAACTCAAATTTGAATCCTCGGCCACAGTTATTATAATATATCTTAGTTGTAATAATTATTATTTTCGTATCAAAATTTATCAGATTTATGGCGAAGCACTCGCAATCCGTTATAGTCGATTGCCTTTGTTTAGTGAAATCACTGACGATACAAATTCATTCGATTCACTCGCCTCGTATGTTTTGGCTGTATAACCTTGTCGCAACGTTTAATATTAAGAAAATATAATTTGACAGAATCTATGAAAATGCTGAATAAACCCTCGAGAAATTTGCTGCACGTAATTTTTAACATAATTTATGATAGCGCGTGTAATAGTCTGCACTTCTACATAAATTAATATCAATTGAGTTATTAAACAGTGAGAAATAATTTTAATTGTAGGATTTTATTATATTTTAAATAAAAATACACATTACATTTTTAATTGGGAATTTAGGTTCTAAAAAAAAAAATTTGGCTCTTTTTTTTCATATATTGAGCCTATTCTATATAGATAAGTGCGCGATTGACTTTTTTTTTATATACGAGTAGTTAACCATTGCTTCGTCAGACTTCGAGAGCTCTTACTTAAAAATGTTAATGTAATGTAAAATAATTATACCTTGCAAACAATATAAATTTAAATTGCTTCAAAATTACTGGCAGTTTTTATAGAACATCTGTTAGATTTCAAACCTTGGCACAGTGTTTACCTATTTCCACAGTTGTTCGATAAAATACTACATAGCTATATTTTTTTACATCTTACCACAAATATGCTTTTAATTGCGTAATCCTGAAAATGTTGTTAGTTTTGTCATATTTCTTTATTTAGTTTTATGTGTCTATTCCTGTCATATTAGCTGACAAAAGCCAGCATTAATAAATTAGTCCCCACGGACCTTTTATCAGGGCTTAATGGAGGTGAAAAAGGTGGCATAAAAGCTTTTGTCGTTTAGCTAGAACCACCCCACACAATATAAATTTACCCTAACTAGAGAGATCATAATTAGTACCTGTATTCTGAGAAGCAATGGGAAAATATATGTTAAAAAATAAATCTAAAAAAATAATAGATATATTACAACTTAGGTATTTTATTTATAGGTTTAAAACTACGTTTATTTATTTAATTTTACTATATATTTTTAGTTAAATTTCACATTTCAAAAATATTTATTAGTAGATTTCACAAACTCCCATTGTTCACCCCTTGATACTACTTAACTTACCTATTTTAGGACTTAAGTCCTTATTTAATTGTTAGATAAATAATAATGTTGTGTACCTCTTCATAAATCCCAATTTTATTGGCATTATGGTAAAGTAAACTTTCCATTTATTAGCAGAGAAAGTTAATTGCAATTATTTCATTAATTCTGATTTCCAAATCCAATAAACCGAGTCGATCCAAGTTTCACTCTAATTGCATTACGTATTGATTTCAGAATGGAATCAAGTTATATTCTAAATTATTGTTTTGTTCTTAAATATAGCATAGGTGCCAGAGTGTCAAATAAATTGATAAACCTACATCTAAAAATACTGTGACTTATAAAGATATGTTTTTCTTTCAGTTTTACTTTAATTTATTATTAGGACAAGGAAAGTTAGTTTGTAAGAGTCTTACCTAATATCACAATAGATACGCTATTATCCGAATAGGTAATTAGTTCAGTCAAAATAAGCGACTTCAAAATAATTAGCAGATAGCTGAAAATTGGTACAGTTGTTTAATAAACTATTGGCAATTATCAAAAAGCCAAATAATAAATAAGTTCAGGCCAAAATCAGAAAATTCTGTGTGACTCATATTAGACTTAAAACAATAATAATAATCAGGTAAGACATTGTTGTGTTTGTCTACTTGAAATTACAAATGAGCTTTCCTAAAATGCCGCAAATAATTCCTGGCTTAAACATGTTTATTTTGACCGGGCTATAAATAAATTGTTGATTGTCGATAAAGCAGCGAGGGCATTAAAGGAGACTCTTAATATAAGTTTGTCTTTAACGGTGCCCATTTCGTAACTGCATCATTTAGCCGTCATTGTAGGAGACATTAATGCTAACCGCAAGAGGTTCTGATCGACTCTATTCATGAACTTTAAATGTCTGCTTACAATCAGGTACTAGATCACATGCCCTGCTCCAATCAAAACAAACACATTTTGCTTTATAGATTTTCATATTTATGTTTTTTTTTATATTTATTCATTGGAGCACGGCATGTGACTTTGTATCTAACTGGTGGTGAGCAGATCTACAAAGTCCATGAATGGGGTCAATCAATAATTGTTCTTAAACCACATTAATCGCACCCACTATACCAGCTAAATGATGCGATTATGAAATGGGCGAAAGACATATTTGCATTACGAGTCTATTATCTCGCCGCCCTATCGTCAATTCAACCACCCATTTAGTAATAATAATAATATGTAGGACAAATTACACATATTGCTCTGGTCACAAACTAAGCTCTAGGCTTGTTCTATGTGTACCAGAAGCAACGATATAATACATGACATATTATATTTTATAAACACCCAGACCACGACAAACTGTACAGAAAATACGTACTAATATTTTTTTGCCATGGGTGGGAATTGAACCCACGACCTCCTGATACAACACCAAAGGCGCAACCACTAGTCCACGGAGGCTGTCAAAGTAACTGCACCATGAAAGGAGACTACCACCTCGACAAGAAATCGATGCAGTAGTTTTCTGAAAATCCGGTGAACCCACAGACTAATAGTATATAGTTTTTTCATTTGTATGGGCTGTGGTAACACCATATTAAAAGACTTGGTAAGATATATACAGCTAGCAACGCGACATAAACTAGTTATTAATAGAACCATTATTGACTGTTACAATCAAGTGTGACTATATCAACATCGAAGAATAAACATACGTATCATAAGCGGTACTTTTAATCGATACAATTTGTATGCGGCTGACCACTACTATACGAAATGAAATTAGAAACTCATCGCATTTTTGTATTATTATTATAATGTTACACGGGACTTTTTTTTTAGTAATAGTAATGTGTATTTCTACCTGTGCCACGCAGTTGCAGCTTATATTTATCAATTTCGATTAAACGGCGTTTATTCGAAATTGAAATATATAAGAAATCGGATCGAAAATAAAATATATCCCGTACTCATTGATAATGTAGTTCCTATTGTTTTTTTTTAATAGGTTCGCTTATTTTTGAGTTTATCCTGAACTTTAAGGCTTATTTTTAATTTCTTAGAACATTTGCTTAATTTTATTTGTATTATTTAAAAGTTTAATACATTAATTATTGTGATTTATTAGGTGTCAAAAATGGAACTTTTATAGCGTATTTACTATGGCCTATTTCATATGTAGCCAGTCCCAGTTGATATCGCTGAATTTGACACCGCTGTAAAATTATTTTTTGCCCGATTGTAGTAAATTGCCTTAGTTTTATTCCAAACATATTAATTTGTTGCCGCACTAGATGGGACATCAATTTCAAGATTTTTGCCCGGAACTCAAATTGGGACTGTAGCATACCTAACACCGAGGCAAGGGCTAGAGTTATCTTACATATTACAAAAACACGATCGAAATATATGATTTGATTTATTAATGTTTACCAAGTATTCAAACACGCTGAACGTGGAAATTATAAAGGTTGCGTGACCAGTCAGATAATAAATTAATGTAAATAGGATTTTCAGGAAACCCCTAATGGATAAATTGATGGACACTTTCACACCAGATTTTCCAGATTGTTATATTCTTTTAAATTAGGTCATTTTTTTTATATTTATCCATACTTCAACTATGGTGTGTGTGTATGATAATTTTATCTATACTAATATTATAAAGCTGAAGAGTTTGTTTGTTTGTTTGAACGCGCTAATCTCAGGAACTACTGATTCGAATTGAAAAAATATTTTCGTGTTGGATAATCCATTTATCGAGAAAGGCTATAGGCTATATAACATCACGCTACGACTAATAGGAGCGGAGTAACAAAGAAAAATGTTGCAAAAACGGGGAAAAATTATTCCTTTTAAGAGCGTACGCTGCGTAAACGGTTGAATTTAAACGCGCAGACAAAGTTGCGCGGGTCAGCTAGTTTTATATAAAGATCTTCTTTTGTAGGTATACAAAATATGCATTTTGAGAAAAATAAAGCTATTAATAAAAACATTCACGTTTTATTAATTTAAAATGGTTGTTTTTTGGAAGTCACCTTCACAATTAAACCCTTTATTTGTTATAATCAGGGCATTTTTGTAATGTACCGATTGCGTGTCAAATTCTAAGTAGATTCTACATAAATTAAGTTGCCAATAAACACCACCACTTTTGTTTTTATACGAAATTCGGAGTTCATAAACATATTTGACTCTATACAATTTCCATCCATTTATTTTACTGTTCATGGCGTAGGTATTTTAAACTTTATGAATTAGAAGAAGTTACTATTTCGGTAACAGCAAAGTATGTTTTGTGTAAATTAATTGTTATAAAAATGAGAAAACTGATAGGCGTGCAAATGTTAAAAGAAAATAAAAGATTGGACGATCAATATTTATAGAAAATTTCAACCTAAATGAAAAAAAAATTAGGACACTAGATTAAACCTCTAATACTGATATTAGTAGGTATACTAATATCAACGGAATAATTCTCCATACAATAATAAACAAAAGCATGTCAAGGCAGTTATAGTTGCTTATAATACAATGCCAAGACCACCTTTTTTACGCGCAAATACGTAAAACGGTTTTTCATTATCGTTTGTATGCTAGATTGAATACAGCATGTTGTTTTGGTGACTGGGTTAGAGTATTGTTTAAATATAATAATGTAGGATTTGAGGACTTGCTCGTTTGTGGTGAAAGTGCTTTAATACAGTGTTACGTTTATGTTCTGTAGTTGGCTTGTGGGCGGAGTTCGTGTGTTCAATAGCATTCAAATTAGTATCAGCATCCGGGATCTATTCGAATTTGCTTTTCAAAAGTTTTAAATTATAGGTTATGATATTCAATTCAATTTTTTTAGATGACTGGCTACAGTAACTTAAATGTCAAATATGAGAGAAATGGTGGACAAGGACTAGAGTGCCCGATTTCACCAACTCTAAGGGAGGGCTCCCTTAGAGTTGGTGAAATCGGTAAACTAAGTTAAGAGACAATTAATGACAGTTGTTTCATAGCAAATATGTCAAAATTCTTATTTAGAGTTAGAGGTCGTTGGTGAAATCGGGCATAGTCAACTATACATAGTGACTTTGAAAGGTTGTACTTTGGGCTAATATGAGGTTCTGCTGATCAAATCGGACATGTTTTCCCATGTAACCATACAAACGAAACAAGTAATATAAAAATTACAATTTGTATGGGGAAACCAACAATTATTTCATTAACGTACATGGTTCCATGGGAAAAGTTGTTGAATTTGGTCAGTAGAGCCTTATATTAGCTCAAGGGACAACCTTTCAAGTCACCCTGAATATAAATATTCAATAATTTCTCTATTATAACAGCCTATTATAAAATATATTTACAATCATTAGAAGACAGAAAGGGGTGGCGATCAGTCAAACCTAGGTTCTGAAATCAATGAGGATGGTGATAATATGGTAAATATATATGTTAAGGAACCCGAAACTTTTCGGTTTGCAAACCATCGTCCATCACATACATATATATTGAAGTCACATAGTAGATCAAAAGCCACCTTTAGACTACAAAATTTGCATGTTTGTATCAGGGTTCATTTGAATGACATTTTGTCGCTTCGCCATTTTAGTTCTTAATTCTGTGTTGCACAAAAATGTTGTAGGAACTAAGGCGATCCTTAATGCAGTATTGTTTGTGATTAAATTAAAGTATGTCCACGATAAGTTTATTTTTCTCCCATTTTTTAGCGCCATAGTTTTATTAGCATTAGATATAGGATCTATATGGTTTAAAACAATGAAAGGTTTTTCTATTTTATTTGTATCTTAATTATCTGGTTATATATTACCATATATTTCTTATGTTTTTGTAGTTCATCATGTCAAAACTAGCCCGGATCTTGTTTCTCATGTATAGCCGTATGATTCTATTAGACGACTAGGTTTATAGCTGTTGCATACGTAGATATATAGTATATACATTTAATACGTCTGATTCAATTTGGCTTATATTTCTGGCTGAATTTTCCATAGGTTGACCAATTTATAGCATTTCGTGTTAGAAAACTTTAACCACTTATTTTCGCAAAAATTTTAATCTTTTTAAAAATGTTGTTAGTAGTAAACAATATCTCAACGTTCTGATCAATCTTTATTTTGGTATGAAAAGGCGAATGCCTAGCAGAAGTTTCGTTTTTAGAAAATTGGGAAAGATTTACGCTAGGTGTACCATATAAAAAGTATTTTCCTGTTGCATTCAGAACATTTCTACTTACTACAAGATAGCGCGAAATTACGCCATGGAAACTTTGCACATGTTTTTCGCTTGTTCTTATGTATTGTACATCAAAGTATAATATTAAGATTTTTTTTGCTTATTATTTAAGTGGTTGTCGTCTTTCTTTCTATTTATTTTAGTATGACTTGTTTCTCAATCATTTCCTACGGAGTAACTTCGAACTGTCTTTGTAACTGTGAAGTACTCTCGCCCTATATGTCTACGTTTTCGCAACCATGTGCTACCAGAGTACCGGCCGCAATAAAACGTAAAGTGTTTCTTTATACTTGCACATCGTTATTATTTTTAAATGTAGGTCGTTTAGAAAATAACGCCAAAACGGAGGTTTTCTTTGTAACTGCTAACGGACCGCTCCGAACGGAAGTAAGCAGTAACATAACGTTCAAACGGTGACCCACATAGCCGCTACAGCCGCTACCATCACAGTAAGCTTATTTTTATGATTCTCGTAGGAAGTCCGAGTTTTGCTTTATTTTTGCTTTACGTTTACCATAAATAAGACGCTGGTTTTAAATAACTGTCGGACTTTGTTTGGTGTGTTACTTTTAATTGATGTGTTTTACATGTTTGTTGATGTATTAAGCTTTTACATACATATATATATACATATCATTACGAGTGCCTTACGACACGCCCGATACCGCCTAGACGGCCCCAGGGTACCCAGCGGAGGGGTTTTTAATCCCACCTCGTCGTAGCGAATGGTATGAGTCTACACCGAACAAGTGGCTAGCTCGTCGCGATGTTTTGAATAGACTCAATAACCCATCAATAAACAGTTTCACAAGTTGGTATAGTGAAACCGAGACCGACAGCTTAACGTGCTCTCCGAGACACTAATTAAGCTTTTCTTAAGCTAAATAAGCTCAGTCAACAAAAGTATAAACCATGAAGATTGGTGCTACGCAAAATATTTTGTTCCTTCACAAAGAAATCCAACACGAGTTGCATTACTGTACCGCCATTACAGTTGTGGCAATAAAAGAAAACAATACAAAACATGTGGCAATTTTGTAATATAAATATCTAGTTCTAGATATCAAGTTGTTCTTAAATAGTTTTTAAAGTTTGTTTAGTCACTTAATACTATTACATTGAATGGAATATAATCTGAACAAATATTGGGCAAAGTGATATTAACTTATTTTATTAATTCACAGACATTAAACTGTCCGAGGCCTCACCTATTATCTGGTGCTAGGGGTCAAACTGGTCCACATGTCGGAACCTTTGAAAGACTAACGCCAATGGTCGTCGAATAAAAAAGTAATGAATTCAATAGGTGAAAGGGAAATGTTCTATAGTAACCTTAACATAACACGATTGGTAGCCCTAGTGTGAGTTTTTTTTACGTTTACTTTCGCGTTAACTATACTACCGCGTTAACATTTTTACCAATCACACGACCGCATTTCTAGTTCTCAAAATTTCCGCTTGGAGCGCTGAACCATTTCCCATACAAATTTTAGTTAACTCAAACGCAAAGTAATAGTTAGAATACTCACACTAGGGGTACGGTAAACTGATAGATATGTGACGGTTATAAATAAAAAAAACTATCATATGATAGATATTGTAAACTTAAAAGCTACCCATCGAGGTACATTTAATTTAATGTATATTGTTTGCAATTTTTCGACAGACCGGACTCTTTACCACCGCCCATACAGATGCAAAAACCGTCAAGTGACATTTTAGTCTGTGGGTTCACCGGTTTTCAGGAGACTACTGCATCCATTTCTTGTCGAGGTGGTAGTCTCCTTTCAGGGTGCGGTTACGAAATGGATAGTTGAATTGACGATAAGGCAGCGAGTATATTACAACATACGCCGCCCATTTCGTAAACGCATCATTTAGCCGGCATAGTGGGAGCGATCAATATTGTTTAAGAATAACTATTGATTGACCCCATTCACAGACTTAGTATGCAAAGTCACAAGCTGTGCTCCAATAAAAAAAAATGGAGAAGTGACAAGATTTATTTATTATCTAGGAAAGTTTATATTTTTCAGCATTACATTTGGAATTAAAAAATGGCTTACATGTAAGGAGATATATCTTGTGTGCATTTTTTTTTATTAGAGCACGACATGTGTGACTTGTGTGTATCTAACTCGTCCGGTGTACCCACAGACTAAAACAGAAACATGACTAGGTCACTTCTCATCTCGCTTATTTTCTCTAATTATTAAAGATGATAAACCTAGTTTTTTGAGGTTTTTTGGGCATTCTATTTCCTAAGCTAAGTAGATAAGAACATCAAAACGAGTGGTGTTAATAGGTCTACCAAATCCGACCGACATAAGCTTGCGTGTGCAGCATGACCTCGCTGGCGGGTGATAAACCGTTGCCAGTTGACCGCACTGCATGGAATCGAAACGTTATGGGATTCGGTCGTCGATGTCGTGTCTATATTATCGGAAGTAGGGTGGGAACTACAGACAAATAGGTAATTTCGTATGTATTCAAAACATATTTTAAAATAAACTACTTGTATCGTACCAATAAAATAAATAAAAAATGTACGTATCAAAATTCGTTGTTTAATTGTATTGTTTATATTATTTTTTTTATATGCCCCTCTTTCTGTAAATAAATAAAGAAAAAAAAATGCGTGTTTTAGCTAAATATGGAATTCTCTCGAATATCGAATATATATTTATAAATAATAATAAATAAATAATAATTCTTTCACCCAAATATATATTAAAATATCACTAATAAATTGTTATGTTTAAAATATTTAATTTGTAATTAATATTTATGTAATTTAATTTAAAACTTTATTTAGGTCCTTTTTTTCAATTATTTCTTCGCAGATTTCTATAGTAGTTGAAGCCTTAATTGTACTTCGGGCTAATGTAATTGTCTTTTCATCAACTGCAAGTTCCATTAGCAAATTAAGCGGTTTGCAGCATTCAGCCATATTTAATGATCCGGATTCACAATAAGAGTTACAAATTCGTAAGTTATAACCTTAGGTAGTATGTACAGTTCATACATTCACACTAGTATTCTATTTATATTTATTTGTTCCCGTGATCTGTCCTCCGTCTCATTTTACCTAGCCATTTGCTTTTAACTAAATTAAAAAAATCTTTTTAAATACTATATAAGTTCAGAATAGGCTATTCTGAAAATTTAGGTACTATTAGTTTCTTTGTTTTTACTATAAACAATTTCGTATCTAGTATAGATACTATTAAATTGTATATTTAAATTTATCTAGACATGCTGAAATCGAAAAGCCTAATATTCGGGCAAAAGTAGAGTAGCAAGTAGGTCAGTCATTATCGTTTTAATTTTTCGAAAAAAAAATCCTTATCGATTGCGGGCACGTGCCCAGAGTGCCCAGTGGGAAAGAGGGGCCTAAGAATAGGTGCAGATAGTATGTTCAGTAAAAGAATAGAACTGAATATACAGAAACAATAGTATGTCGTGACCACTTTCATTTCTCATAGTAATTGCTTTGTTGTCATTATTACCTATTCGTAAATACCTACCTCTATATTGTATTCTACATCCTGAGCGACCATGACCTTTGGGCCCCTATTGTTAAACGCAAAAAGAGGGAAAGTAAAATTTGTAGATACATGACAAAAGAAAAAGATGTTTGCGAATGTTTTGAATAGAAACTCGACGAAAGGCCTGCGGTTGTTTTATAAACTTGTCTAGATGGTCGGAATAATATGTTTTGGTTGCTCTTGAATTGTAATCTGTCATGCAAGTAAAAACTATTTGTATAACATATACGAATGTGCCCTAAATTTTCCCTAGAATTAAGGTATTACGAATATAAAGCCCTTTAAAGAATTTCTGGTTATAAGAGGTGGAAACCAAATAATTGTAATGGTGAGGTAGATTTACAAATGGCCAGATGGGTTAGGGCTATAAATCTATCAATTAGTTGTAGTACCTTTTTCATGTTTCTTTTAACTTTGATACTAAAAGCCTAAGAATGATATTGTAACCCTGGTGATGTGGCGCTGCAAGCACTCCTATGTTGGATACACCTGTCTCTATCTATTGAGTCGCAATCTTTACTATAAGATAATCAACCCTCTAAAACTTTCATGGGCAATCCTATACAGAGTCTCCGCTCAGGGTGGCAATTTCAATATAGGACTCGATATATTCGAATATACTTCAGTTTTTATGGAAATCTTTCACTTCTCACTAGATCTTTTATTTTAATATATAATAGGGTGAGTCTAGTTCGATCACTGTAAATGATTATGTATAGATATTAGTAAGACAAATGAATTAATAGGAAACTAAGATATGTCGTAGAAAAATTCCATTTATGTCCAAAGGTGGAACATAGCAAAAAAAGGCGCCCGTGATGGTTTTTTTTATACAGATATACAGGGTGACTTTGAAAGGTTTTACTTTAGGCTAATATGAGGTTCTGCTGACTTGGCCTTGAAGGCACACTTGAAAAATTCACCCTGTATATAAACATAGCTATATAGTGGCCATATGTAGAAAGAAATAGGTAGGCAATCGATAAGGGAAACCTTCCAAGTGGCTCATTGAACATCCGAGCCACACATAAGGTTTCCGATGGCGATGAATAATTTATCAGCAGATTACCACATGAAACTTCAATTTTTAAAACAAGTCGACTGACTATCGATTAACCTGACAGATAATGGAAAAGGGCACGCATGTATTATTGTCTGTTTTTTTAAACAGAAAATCCTGGTGGAAACATTTTTATTTTGAACGTTTCCTTGGGTAGTTCTTTTTTTTGCCGTCGTATTTGTCATAGGTGAAAATAAAACCCCTCTGGTTACCCTAATGCCGATGTCTAGGCGGTCTTAGATGCCAAAAGGCATCAGCGTAATATTACTCTTTTACAAAAGTCACAAAAAGTAATTTGTTAATGTAATGTCAGTCACAAGTGTCCAAATTTTACACTATTATAATATAGGACCTTGATACTTTAAACACCATTTGTATATGACCCAAAGAAATAAGGCTTATTCTATAAATAGATTAACCCCTTCCAAGTGACAGCCTCGAAAATTTTCTCACCCTCATTCTTGTGACACAGTTCTCTACTTTATGGGTAATCATACCCTGTCTGCATGCACTCTGTCATTTCTTATACTAATGACTAGGTTTAGAAATAACTTGATTGTTTGTAAATACAAAGTCACATGCCGTGCTTCTATAAAAAAGAAAATTATTGTAGGTATAAAGGTGCAGATCAATTATTTAAGTCCACGTCAAAATAACACAAGGTATATTTTTTTTAATCTTCTAGCTCAGCTCTAATTATTATTCGTATATTTTTCTTTAATCATTTCATCAGCAGTTGTTTTAAACATTCACTACCTACTCTATTTAGAATTTTCGCTAGACCCCCAGTTTCTAGAACGTTAATTAATTCATACTATGATTAAAACTACGTAACAAGACACATAGCGTCTTGTTACGTAGTTTTAATCATAATAGTTCTTTCCCTTTATTAAAAGTATCTAATTTAGCTGGGGTTGTAACATTTTATAACTAACTAAATGGGGTCACCCGGTCAACCCTTTGGCAGGGCCACAAAAGCAAGGTAAATGATTCCCTCCCATTGTTATGACTTTCACAAGAAACTTTCTTTTATTTCTACCTTTATTCCGTATACAAAATATTGTATTGTTGTACTAAGCAATATATTTGCTAAAAATAAATTTGAAACTTTTATTCCAACCCCCGGTGTTTTACCAATGAGTTTTTTTTATTAATTTGTTTGACAACACCACTATAGTGCCTCGGTGAGCACGTTAAGCTGTCGGTCTCAGTTTCACTATACTATCTTGTGAAACTGTGATACATGGGTAAGGTCCCTGGAGTCGCAATCGCGAACTCCGCGTTCTCTATATAAAATTAGCTTTCGCACTTCCAATAATTCTCGATTACTGTTTGTCGCAGAATTAAAATAATATTTTTGTCGGTAATTGTTGTTATTAATCTTTCTGTGTTGGGTTATTCAAATCAGAAAAAAAATCTTTTTAAATATTATATAAAAAAAAAGAATATTACCCAAGAAAGTTGTTTACGTACAATTAAGAACATAAAACTTCAACCAACAGCCAAGCTGTAATATTGGAAGTATCTACGTTTGTATGGGCGTCAAGTCGACGAGCTAGCCACTTGTTTGGTATTTTAGAATACCATTGGCTACAATGAGGTGAAAATAAAAATCTGTTGGGTACCCTGAGGCCGTTTAGACTGTCTGTAAGGAACGCGTGATGGTACTTTCTTTTGGACATGAAAAAAGGTTTTACCTTTAACTTTTTTTTATATGACCCTCGCCATGACATTTAACACTTTTATAATGAGCTATTTTTATCAAAATGTTGTTCTAACTCTATTTATAAACACTTTAATGTAACCTAACATGCAAGCTCATGAAACATAATATTGTATTATTTTTTCTGTAAAAAAAATACGAATCCTTATCAAATAAGTTGTTTCATCACAATGCGTTCTCATAAAAATAAGTTATTTGGACAAATCGTTCACGAGATAATGTGGTATACTAAGGGACGACGGAAATTGAATTTGGTCATGGAATTTAAACGTCCCAAAAACTGTTTTTTGCTGTGTTTACTACGGTCGCTAGTAACTATAGATAGGGTTCGACCAATAAGACAGGTTTATTTAAAAACTAAAGCGATCCTATTGGTTGATCCCCATCTAGAGTTACTAGCAACTGTAGTAAAGTACAGTTAGCAAAAACTGACTTTGGAGCTACTGATGCGGCATTAATGCCCTCTGAATCGCCAGACTGATGTTTTGGGAGAAGCATACGCGTAAGATATAAAAAGGTAAAACAGAGCTAAAGAGTTCAGTAAGTAAGGTTTTAGTCCGAGTAATCTCCTGAAAACTTCATCGATTTGACGAGTCGGTGATCTCCAGGGTATGGTGACTATGAAACGACCGGCTGATTTAACTATAAAGCCCGAGTGTATTAAATATGCTAGCAATGCAAATCCATCTTTATTTCCGCCCATTTCGTAGCCGAATCATTTAGCCGGCATAGTGGGAGCGATCAATATTGTTAATATATAATTAATTGATCTATCCCATTCATGGTTTTTGTACATCTGCTTACCATCAGGTAGATGCAAAGTCATATGCCGTGCTCCAAAATGTTTAGAATAGTAGTCGACAAATCTGATTCACCAAATGTCTTGCATTCTTGCTCCAAGGCAGTCTACAGCAAATGCCTTGAATGTATAATGATTGTATATATCATTTTTTTTTAATATTCTTTGCCTTTGTTGCAGTGAAGCCAGTACACTTTGAGGTGTTAAATTTGTTATTAGTTAAATTTGTTTCGAGTTATTATTAATTGGCAATAATTTCATAGTTAGATTAACCATTGATTTTATTATCCGTTTCTTTTTTAGTTACTTTGTTTATTTTATTATGGCCGACATTTAAATCATCAAATAAAGTTGTTCTACCGTTAAATTTTATGAAGAACTGTAAAATTTATTCGTTCTTCATACAAGTTATCTGTCAAATAACTTTATCGAATGATTGAAAAGTCAGTCCTTTCTTTTACACGTGCGAAGCGAGTCGACCAGCTGGTGTTAAAATAAAAAGTTCACTTGTATGGTAGATAATATCCTGTAATGTATGACGTAAAACAGAGCTAGTGACATCTGGCGAGCGGTGAGTGACCACAGCCCAATGAACAAATGTCATTAACACAGCTCAAAGTAAAAATACCTTTTGCCCTGACTCTTCCGTGAGAGACATGTCTGCCTTATTAACGCTGAGAATATTAATAGAGTTGGCTATTTTCATGTAGTTTTAACGTAAATAGAACGGTTTGCGGAAAGTTATGCGGTGGGACAATATTTGTTATTATACTGTCAGCGTATAACATTATTTATGTATTTGTTGTTTTATGTTTGAATGTTTAAATTCGATGTTGGCCGTTATATTTAAATAAACATAATAAAATTAAATGTAATGAAAAAGATCTTATGATAAATATTTGGATGAAATACCACTATGGAATGAGAAAACCCTAATAACGTCAAGTCAGCTGACTAAGGTTGGTTGATGTACCTGATGCGACCTACAAAGCCTATGAATGGGGTGGACAGCGTTGGACTACGTGCTGTTTAACAGCATTAGTCGCTTCCATTATACCGACTAAGCAGTAAAAAAATTGGCGGCGATAAAAACGTATATGCATTCCCTTGCTTTATCGTCAAATCAAGTGCCCTTTTCGTAACCGCATACCCTGAATAACTAACTCACACCTTGATAAGAAACCGATTCAGTAGTATCCTAAAATCTGTTAAACCCACAGTTTAAACCGAAACATGACAAGGCTACATTATTATTAGTTTCATTGAACCATGAAACTATCATCTCCGTGGCTTAAACAAATAGAAGACCTTAAAAAAATATATAAATATTTTTCTTCTCATATAGCAAAGTAGTTAATGTCAAGTGTATTGAATTTTGTGATTATTATTTGTATTACTGTGATTTACGACTAAAATTTTTGTGCCACAGATAGGCTGCCATAATATTTGATAAGACCTATTTTTTAACCTACATTCTAAGAAATTATTATTATAACTTCTGGCACAAAACACTTTGCACGTAGGTGCCTGTTTAATTTTATGGCGCTTGAGGTATATGACTGGACATGCCTTCAAGTATATTGACGTGAAGATATTTGCATAATTGTTATGAGCGGTGCTTTTTCTCACGTACACACTTAACATTGTAAGGCATAGCATGAGGACTTGGTATTACTACTTGGTTCCCAGAGTTAGTTACTTTGAATAGATGTTTAGGATCCTATTACCTAATGTATATATTAACACAATAGTTAATCAACTTGGGTATTTCGCCGCTTTTATTAGATTTATAAACGCAATAGCTTCAGCCCACGACTTTCTTTTTCCGAATTTTGAATTTGCTATAGTAATTGTTCATGAACTGATAACATTTAAGTAGTGGTCATTCTAAGGGAACTTTTACAGGAGAATAAAGTTTATATTTCGTTACATGCGAAATAATTTCGCATGTAACATTAGGCTATAGGCTACATTTGGACAAAAATTCAAACAAATCGGGTCAGCAGATTTGGAGCTATCGACATCCAAACATTTACATTTATTACATTTAAAGATTGTATCAGTCGTTTTTACAAGCTTATATTATGGTTTTATAATGTGTGGATAATTAAAAAAAAAAACTTTTATTCCTTCATACAAATCTGTTATTTGATTGTAATAAATTGAAAAAACAAGCTAGCTAGATAGACCTTTGATCAAATTGTATCTCGATTTACAGTATACTGAGATAATATAAAAAGAAGATAAGTATTATGGCCAATTTAAGTGTTGTTAGAAAAAGACATTGCATTTTTTCAGGATAGATGAATTTAGTAGACGTTTTGGTTAGGTATCTTCGATCAGCAATACAACATCCAGCTATTTTCCTTTACATAATATACTTAAGACACGCTATTAAAAATATATAAAATTAATATACGGTATTAAGAAAGTTTAGGCAATAAAATGTATGCTATTTTATTGCTTATTTTTTCATTCAATAGCTGCTGAAGTTCAATGAACGTAATTTATTTTGCTCATCCCCGCTAGTTCCAACTGCTTCGTTCAACCGTTAAACTACTGGGACTTTTCTTCCATTAGGCTGTAAGTATTTTTTTCTTTTGAATTGTAAATTAGGTTTACCGGTCAAAAGTTAGCATAGCCGATTCCATTGGCTGAAGACATTGCCATGTAACTCAATAAAACAAATGCCTTCAAGTGATAGCTCTTTTACTTTTTAAAGCATTGTATATAATAATTAATTATCAAAACATGTATAATTGTATAAAGTAAACAACTTGAACCGGATCCACTAAAATTTTATGACGTCATTTCACGCAATGTATGACGTAAAAGTTGAATTTCTCTTGGACACACGTCATTAAACGAGTGGGGGTAGTTGAAAACCAACACTGGTGACACACAATTTTGACGTACCGGCTCTCTCAGTTTACGTGTGTACTGTAAATGCTTCATAGTTATCATAATATTGTTTTAAAGTGCCGATAATGAAATAAGTGTCGTTGGTTGGAACGTTATTCTTACGTGAGAGATAGTGATGATCATGTTGTGTTGTGGATCTCTGTGAAACTGTGGATTATTTTAGAAAACAACATTTCTACAACAAATAGTGTGGTGATATTTTGAAAATACATATTCTTGTCTTTTTTGAGAAGGTAGAATACCTAATAGGTGAGTCTTCCGGAATAATAACAATTAATAAAGTATATTTTTAAATTCTGTCGTAAAACAGACTATTATTATAAACTTGATTTTATAATAATAGTCGTTTTGACAGTTATTTTGTTTTATATATAGGTATAATTATTATTATGCTATCTATAGGTATATGCTTTTTCAACTTCTATTTAATTTTAAGATTCCAAATGTTTTATAAAAGGTCTATAATTTTGAGGGAACAAAATCATTTTGCTTTTTTATTTTTAGTTATTAGTAGTATAATCAAAAATGTCGGAGAAGTGAGTGGTTCTTTCTCCATTGTGGAACGATAGTTTCGAAAAAAAATAAGATTGTAGGTAATTTAATTACTCCAATATAAAACATAACATTAACAAAATTAACCGCGAGCCAAATTTCGCACTTCTCGATTTTTTTATTTTTTTTATGTCATTATTTTAGAGCGTCATAAAAAGAATTGAATCTTTAAATTTAATAGGTGTTGTGTAATTCTGTTCTACCAACATAAGAACCTTCATAGTTATGAGTCACGTTTTTTTGTTGTAAAAAATGACGAATTGAGAAAATGACATTGTTACGAAATACACCACAAACGCCACTGCCAATGTGTTCTATTATCAGAATCTAAAATTAGAATTATACGGTGCCAGGTAGGTCAAAACAGAAGACAATATAAAAAAAATATTACACCTCCTTTGTTATGGTAATAATTAATGACACATTTATTCGTCATTACGAGTAGTACCTACACTTTTATTTAGAATTTATAATCACTTGTTTATCTAGTAATAATAAAAACAAAGTCTTTATGGAGTTACACCGTCCTACTTATGGCTCATAAGAGACCTAACTGGTTTGGTCTAGCCGACTCTAACCAATAACCATAAAAATGAAGTTATTTTTGTTTGGGAGGTGTAACGGTGAGTGTAAAATTATTAATAATTTCGATGACCCGGCTTTGCTTGACATTTTATTAGTACAAAAAAACCGTATTTATCCTTTCCCATCTACCCCTTTTAAAAATATATAGTTATGGTATCCTTGGTAGCTATCCTTAAAAATATACATATTCCATGGTGGACTTTTTGTTATATGTAGTACACTGGTGAATTTGAAATATTGTACTATAAGCTAATATGAGGTTCTACTGATGAAATCGAACGACTGTTCCATTTTCACCTAATAATTACATTATATAGCTGTTTGGATGTCACATTATATAGCTACTGTTTGGATGTCACATTATATAGCTACTGTTTGGATGTCACATTATATACCTTTTTTGCATAGATGCAACGTAAACCTATAACAGTATAGTAGTTTTGGGAGTCAATTTCGCATTTTAATATAACTGATGGGTTATTGGGTCTATTCAAAACATCGCGACGAGCTAGCCACTTGTTCGGCTACGACGAGGTAGGATTAAAACCCCACCGCTGGGTACCCTGGGGCCGTCTAGGCAGTTTCGGGCGCCATAAGGCACCCGTGATGATATGTATGTATGTATGTAGTTATCACATTATATACCTACTGTTTGAATGTCACATTATATACCTACCTGGAACATTAAACACTTGAATGGAATATAAATAGTCTTTGTTTGTGTAGATGACTGCATTATGGATATTATTGAAGGTTCTCATGCGACACCACAACTGCATAATGCAATTTTCCACGGTTTCAAAAACAATTCAAGTGTTCAGCATTACGCAACTTTAGCGTAACTTATTCCAATGCCGTTGTTTTCATGCAATATGAACTTCTACAGATAAGAAGTCGTGGTTATGAACAAATTAATTGAATTTCAATTAGTTTTTTAATTCAGTATTTATTACTATTACCTTACTTAACTTGTTTGATTTAATTGTGGGAATTTATCAATAATTACTTACTTATTTATTTAACGATGACGCTTCATTAAAAAATACGCAGATATCGTAAAAAGGAGTGGCTTAGTTTAAATTCGAATAAATATAATTTATTCCTTTTACTTGATATTTTATATTGTTAGGAAAAATCGATGAAAAAATTTCGTTAATGTGAAAAACATATAAACCGATATTCATAAAAACTTATTGAGTCCTTGAAGAACACTTTAGTTATAGAAGGTTTTGTCTCTTTTTTTAGAAACGAAAATGAATATGCGTAAAAAAAACAAAACCTATTTTAACTAAAGTGTTCTTCAAGAAGTTTTATGTATAAGGCCGATGGTCTTTGGATACCATAGATTTAGCAATAAAATTTGAATCGTTTATTAACTCCACAAGAAATATAAATAAATAAAAACTTTTTTTTTTTTTTTAAATATGGGCGTAGTGTATCAAAAATACTAGTGATGTTACCCCGTTGAATTGAAATGCTAATCCCTTGAACGAGGTATTCCTTACTCAAAGGATCACCAGTTGCGTTTTTTTTTTCTATATCACAGATAAATTCGCTAGCGTCCTCGGACCATTTTGTCTCAACGGAAAAAGCCAAAAATATGCGCGAGTTAAGGAGCTAAGCATACTTATTACGCTTTTATTCAAAATATCATCAGAATTTATATTATATTATCTTATTCTTAAAAAAATATATACAAAAATGAATTTAGATTAGAATAAATACGAACCTAGACTGTTGTTTTTTATTTCTATTGGAACAAAATGCTCCAATAACGTTTTTCACTTCCCATATGGTAAAAAGATTATCTTCAAAAATCTAAGATTCAAAAATCAAACAAACTATTTCATTCTCAGTACCTATTCGTCATAATTTATAATTCTGTATAATACAATTTGTATACTAAAATATAAGTATAAAAACTTATTTACAATACCATTTTTTTATTTATTCAATAAGAAAAATCCTGAACAACGTTTGATTGTTAGGGGTTGCGTCATTGTTTTGGAAAGCGTCTCACCAGCACAGCCTTCGTGCAGGCTGCGCTTGCGTCGGCGTCGGTCTGCGGATATCTTTGCAACAAAGGAGGTTACTCCATATCTTCATAATTCCGAGAGCTACATATTAAAACTTCTTCATAACCTAATATTAAATTAACATATTTATAAACAGACCATAACAATTATTTTTTTTGTAAAATTTCCACCCTCTGTGACATACCTATTATCTTACATTTCACACATATAGCTCTAGTCACAAACTAGGCACTAGGCTTGTACTATGTGTACCAGAAACAACGATACAAATACATATTAGGTATATCTTCCATGCTCTCCCACTCCCAGATAAGATGTAATATAAACGTACGTGTATATATAAACGTACAATATTTTTTATTATATCGATTGTAAATTATGAATATATTGTATGAATAGTAGATTCCTAGTATTATAGACAGACAAGTGATGATTTATATATAAAAAAGTTTTATATATATTAGCCAATAGTGCAATCTTTCAAATTTAAAACAAATAATTGGGTATTATATCGAAAATTAAGACTAATCTATACAAATAAAATAAAGGTGAAGATTTGGTTAGAACGCGCTAATCAACTACCAGTGGGATTTAAAAAATATTAATGTTGTTAGCTCATTACTTGTGGATTCTATAGGCTATTAAAAAAATCACACTATGACCTTTAGAAGCCGAGCAAAAAGAAAAAAAAATCAGAAATCCTAAGCGAAAACGAATTAATAATCCGTTGTATTTTAAATTAAACGACAGGTGAAACTGTGGGGCAAAGCTAGTATAATTTAGAATACTAGTTAAGTTGCTTAAGCAGTTTCTGACCAGGTAACATGTTTCTTTATAATGATACCGTATTTGTTATCTCTGAAATTGCAGTAATAAAGCCATTAATACAATCCACAATAAGTATAATTAATACATGCCCTATCGGCTTAGGTGAGCTGGTTTTATATGTTTGACGTCAACAATTACATAGGTTATGTAGATTATGTAAACACTAGTGATTAATAAATCAATGCTAAACTACGACGGAATAAATCAAGTTCGCTTTACGCTACGCCTATAAGAATGTCTTATGTTAATATCTTCCGCACTAGCCAAATATTTAAAGGTTATCATTATCGTAATTATTTCTAATGCGTACGTAATATTTTTATTGATATTCTCTTCAAGTATATAATGAAAGTGAACGACTTTCTCCATTATGGTAATTGTTTTATGAATTACGCTTGGATGTAGGACAATTCAATCATACGTATTGCCCTGATCACAAATTAAGCTCTACGATTATGCTATGTGTACCATAAACAACATTACTAATACATATTATATTAAATAAAAACCCAGACCAAGGTAAGCTATACAGAATACTTACCAGTATTGTTTTGCCTTTAGAAGGAGTCGAACCCACGACTTCCGCTTTTAAAACCAACAGCGTAACCACTAGATCACGGAGACGGTCATTTGAAAGCACAACATACAAATGCAAATGTTTAACTAAGTAGGTACTTTGTTGTACTATTATAATATTTTAATAATTTACATTTAATGATTATTATGAAGTTGCCCGCTAATGGAGCTGTGTTTCAGTATTTATTTGATAGGAGGCTGCTATAAAATTTTATAATCTATAAAATCGATCCCTTAAATTTGTCAAAACCTTAGGGAAAGGTATTTGCATCAGTGTCATTAGTAGCTTATTCTTTCTGATTAGATGACATGTTTATATTTAGAGATGAACTATCTAAGAGGTAGCAGCTATTTGCATTAGGATTTTATTCTTCCGGAACATAATTAAATCAGAAATTAAAGGTAGCTTCTTCTCAGCTATTTGTCGCGGTCAATAATTTATAGTTTAATTTCCGCATTCATCATTCAAGCTTTATTCTTTGTTTGTCAGGTGATAACTGTGGTTAATTAAAGATTAGTTTTGGATTTTTTTTACTCTAATATGTAATCAACTGTCAAGGTCTTTGTGTGCAGACGCGTGGTATGCGTGTTGGTTCGGCAAGCGATGCGAGTTACTTGAGTTTTGTAAGTTGGCGGCAAGGTTAAGTGCAGTGGTCCGGGTAGGGCTTCGCTTCCGTATCGGAAGGTCAACGCCAGCAGCTGCCCGTCTGGCTCTAACCACATTATTTTATCTATCTATACTAAACTCATATTTGAAATGGTTTTCTCTTGCATACGTCGATTAAAATTTTTGATTATTGTCTATATATTTGTGGCATTTTTTCACAAAGTTAACCATCTTGTTCAATCAAAATAACGGAAGCCTTTCTTTTCTGTTCGTGGCTCCTCAGGGTAATCTACAGAACCCCTCGACGGATAAGACCATAATCGCAACGTCTTTTGTATCAACGTTTATATAAGTATAATTATTCGTCAGATCATTTCATTTTACAGTCTATTGATCAATATTTACAAAAGATTATCATTTAAAAAAAAACTAAGGGGTTGATTGATATGTTTTGGAGAAATATTTAATTACTTATAAAGCCAGAATAATTGTGATCTACAATAGAAAATGATACTCTTCAAGAACATCTTACTTATTCATATATTTAAGTAGAACAGAACGTTATTATGTAAGGGTATTGTATGATGTACCAGATTGATGCACGGGTCATTTAGCCTGACCATTGTGTAGTAGTCTATTGTTTATGAACCCTCTGCAATTTCATTGGTGCGTTGCTGTTGCACCTTTTCCTATCTTTTTGTTATGAACCAACATATTGTTTACCTTTAAAACTGAACGTAACTGTAAAGTTCTCCCTATAGATTTTCTAAGAACTCCTATTTTATTACTGTGGTACTAAATCAGTAATAAAACTTTAGTTGTATCTGGGTGTGACAGGGCGCGGCTTTGCCACATTGTGTATCAACTTTGCGCTTTCTATCTTTAAACCTTTTTTTCTGGTAAAATGACATACTAATATAAAAACCATGTTTGTGGACTGATCCAAATCTAGTTAAATAACCAAGAAGGATACCATTCACGACCATTACCAATTTTCCAGTGTTAAAATATCAGTATTCCTCATTCCCACTATATGTTTATAATAATATCTTCGATGCAGTAACCTTGGCTATGAGAATTTGTAACAAACTCATTCCGATATTAGGTACCAGGGGAATTATTCTTTTAAATATTCAAAATTGCTATTAATATACAATTTATTTAGAATAATAGGGTGCCATTTCAAGGTGTACATACACACGAATTTCATACATTTACTCCCATACCCTAATATTGCTACTGAATGCTACATAAACACACATCCACACACATTCCCCACATTAAACACACTCGTTTTCACAACATTGACCAGAATAAAAAATTACATAAAAAATGCATACACACATACACACACTCACATCTATGGCAATAATTGTTTTTCTTTGTCCTTTATTTTACTAATTTGAAAGATGTTAGTATACTTACAAACGTACGTAGTATACTTATATACGTACACTTATTATATTTATCTGTAATGTACTCATATAATTGTTTGTAATAAATTGTTTTTCCTGATAATCAGTATAAATTGTTAATAAATGTGGGATCCTAGAGATCTGAGACACTTTGTGCCTAATTTAGGCTTCAGTCTGATAAATTTTGCATCAATTGATGTTGTAATTTATCAAAAAGTTTTTAATTAAAAAAATATGTACATTTGTTTGACAACACCATATAGTGGTGTTGTCAAACAAATGTACATATTTTTTTGCCTCGGAGAACACGTTAAGCTGTAGGTCCCGGTTTCACTATACCAAATTGTGAAACTGTTTATAGATGGGATATTGATGCCCGATTTCACCAACTATCCCTAACTCTAAAGAAGCCCCTAATAGAATACTAAGAATTTTGACATATTTGCTATATAAAACAACCGTCCTTTAAAAACATCGCGACGAGCTAGCCACTTGTTCGGACTTGTGTAGACCTATACCATCGGCTACGACGAGGTGAGATTAAAAACCCCTCCGCTGGGTACCCTGGGGCCGTCTAGGCGGTCTCAGGCACCGTAAGGAACTCGTGATTATGATATGTATTTAACAGTTTTCATATGTAGATTATGTAGTGTCAGAATCATCAGTCATCTGAAATTGGGGCGATATTAAAAATTTCAGAATATGATGGCGATGAGGCTGGTTGGTAGGTTGGTAGGTCTAGACAAGGTACAACTGGAGGTGGTCACGCTCGCGCACATCGACCACGAACAACCGCTACACTTCACGCCTCTTGCATTTTGTTGCTTCGCGGTTCTCGGTACTAGCAGTTTTATTTCTCTTTTAAATCCAGAAAATTACCTCAATTCTTTTGTACGTAATTATTAACCGTGTCAGGACTTAATTACAATAGGTTGACATTGTATCTGGGGAAAAAGAAACCTAAAATGAGAATTACTCAATTATCTTAAAGTATTGCACAATAATTGCAAATCTTTTTTTTATAATATATTATTTATTAGATACTTACCTTAATTTATATTTACATTTAATAATTATAATTTGCATAAATTAGCAACCGGTATTGAGTAGTTGTAATTATCTGCATCGATTTCTTTTCGAGGTGGTTGTCTCTTTTCATGGTGCGGTTACGAAATGAGTGGTTGAATTGACGATAAGGCAGCGAGTATATTAAATATACTCGTAATGCAATTCGTCTTTGTCGCTGCCCATTTCGTAATCACATTATTTAGCCGGCATAGTGGGAATAATCAATGTTGTTTACGAATGATTATTGATCGACCCCATTCATGTACTTTGTAGGTCTGCTCACCACCAGGTAGATACAAAATCACATGCCGTGCTCCAATAAAAAAAAAACTATAATTTTATTTTACAAATAA
Organism: Monopis laevigella; assembly: GCA_947458855.1. Classification (NCBI taxonomy): domain Eukaryota; kingdom Metazoa; phylum Arthropoda; class Insecta; order Lepidoptera; family Tineidae; genus Monopis; species Monopis laevigella. The sequence continues at coordinate 22,606,239 of OX381580.1, read as the reverse complement.
CTTTTAATTGTCTAATTTTTAGATAAATATAAGGTGTATGCCTGTAAAACTCCTTACTCATGTTAAAAAAAACAATTTCAACTATAATTAAATAAAATGCTCTAAAAAGTTTTTATAAATATGTTATGCTTCAGGTATTACAGAACGCATTTAGTGAAGCTATTATTTGGTTATCCATAAGCACCCGGAAGCCCGCACATCCTTGTTCCAGATGCTCAGTGATAGCAATTGTTATTGGCCATCATTTTGACAACACTTTCATATGGCATTGACCATAATATCATATTCCAACATCATTTGTGTTGTGGTTAAACATTATTTACCGAATCATTGCTCTCAACTGTTGATGGTGATGTTAATGACCAATCAAATCCTTGTCTAGCTACTGTGTTTTTTAATAAAACAAAGACAATTGGTCCCAGTTTTACTATACCAACTTGTGAAACTGTACAAATGTAGATGGGTTATTTAGTCTATCCAAAACATCGCGACGAGCTAGCCTAGTTCGGTGTAGACTCATACCATCGGCTACGACGAGGTGGGATTTAGAAAACCTTCCGCTGGTTACCCTAGGCCGTCTAGGCGGTCTCGTGCGCCGTAAGGCACCCGTGATGATATTTAATTAATTATTTTATTTAAAGACAGAATTGGTACAAATTTATTTTCACATCTATAGCAATTACGCCTAATGTCAGTCAGGGACTCCTTTTCAAAGAGTTAATAATAATAATAAATATATTTATTTCCATGAATTTGTTACATTACAAAGATCTTACAAATCTTACAGCTAGGTAAATGTTACAAAATTAGACCGAATGGTATCTGCCGCCGAACTAGGTAAACACCTGTATTTCGGCATACAGCGCCCATCCCTACGGTGAGTTTTAGAAGGATTTTTTTTTTCCTCATAAACTACACTTTATAAAAAAAAAATCCTACTCAAGCAAAACAAGGCAGTTTACAAACTTTGTCTTGGATAGAGTGTTTATGAAAAATATTATATGTCATATTAGTGTCGTTGTTTCTGGTTCACTTTATACAAGTCAAAAGCTTAGTTTGTGCAGGAGCAATATGTGTGGGACATCTCACACATATTGCTCCGGTCACAAACTATATTATTATTATTATCACTCATTGCTCCAACAATTTCAAATGTCCAAACAGTATTGATATCATTGAAATAGGTTCTTAGTAACAAACAAAAACAGTATCGGTATTAGATATAGTTTTTATGGACACAGTCATCGAGTTGAAGTATAGAAAAGTCAGTTTTTGCTCCGACTGGTCGGATAAATTTAGATACACGACCTTCACATTGCCCGCAAAAATTGCACGTATTTTCTTTATCTTTATTGAAATACCTATTGGATACTTAAATATTTTATTACCTAATCTGACTTGTGGATTAGTAAAATTCACAACGTTGGGATTCCTCTAATTAGAAAAAATAATTATATAGAGACCGCCTAGACAGCCTCAGGGTACCCAGCGGAGAGGGTTTTTAATCCCACCTCGTCGTCGCGATGTTTGGATAGGCTCAATAACACATCTATAAACAGTTTCAGAAGTTGGTATAGTGAAACTGGGACCGACAGCTGAACGTGCTCTCCGAGGCACAATAGTGGTGTTGTTAAACAAATGTATATACATTTTTAGATTGAATAACTCATTGGTACACACCGGGGTTTGAACCAAGGACCTCAGTATTTTGAAGTCAAAGGCTAACCAACTCGGCCACCACTTACATTAATAATAATAATAATACGTTGGACATGTTTTACATAATTGCTGGTCACAAACTAAGCTAAGTGTATACTAGATATGTGTATCTACTAGAAAAAACGATAATAATACATACAATATGTTTAGAAACATCCAGACCATGGCAAACTGTACAAAAAATCGTACTAATATTATTTTGCCACGAGTGGGAATCCAACCTGTTGGGTTGGATTCACACCTCGGGTTTATTTTAAATAGTTTTTAGAACAATGATCAAATTATTTCCTTTACATACCAACTTTAATATTCAGATATTCTGTCGAGACATTACTTTCCAGACCACCTTATATTATCTTCTATTTTCACTATTACATATCCTCTTCTTTCCATAATATTTTAACTCCAAGTGATATAAAGACTGGTGCAATCAGAACTTATTAAACTTGCCTAATATTTTATATATAAACACATCTTCATGACATGTCATAACTACTAAGTATTGTATTATTTGCAAAGTTTGTGACTAAATCAGGATTAAAACCACACAAGTATGCGATAATAGAGTTGTAATCCATGGCATATCGATAGCACGGATATCCTGTGTCAGCCACAGGGTATTGGTTCACATGACCACCTGATACGATCGAGAAAATCATACTGTTTATATACTAGTACTCTATGATCCATTATACATCGTAATAATATATAAATTAAGAAAAAAGAACAGAACCGCACTTCGTAGATTTTTTTTCGAAGCTATTCTCTATTTTTTCGCGCTAAAGACGGATTGCGGACCAAGGTGAGAAAAAATTCACGAGGCTGGGAATTAGTCGCTCCACTATACAGCTTATATGAGATGATCTACAATTGATATCTTATAAAAAAACGCTATAGCTTTAGAACAAAGACAAAAACTAAACTTAAACTTCCTGTAGCTTTTTAAAATTTCTACCTGATAGTAAGTGGCAATGTAGTAAGAAGCAAAGATGCATCAATTGGTTGATTTCACTATGTCTGCTTGAGAAATTTATTCAGGCCTTGCTTAAGATTAAAGGAAGAAGGGAAAACGCACGCAGGCAAGGCATTCTACTTTTTTATCGTGCGACATATATAAAGAATCACCATATCTTTTTATTCTGGTGGGCTTGTCATACTGTATGTGTATGTGTCAGGTCGCCAGGGCGTGTAGTACGAAAACGAAAAGGTGAAGGAGGAATGAGATCAAACAGTTCTTCAGAGCACTGTCCGTGATATAGGCAGTAGAATACGCTCAACGATGCAACCTCTCTACGCAGGTGCAAAGGCTCCAGTGTTTTAGAGAGTTGATCGTAGTTGATTATACAAATTGCACGCTTCTGCAGTGTATGGAGGTCATGCAACAGGTATTTAGCGGATCCGTCCCAAGGGTGCGAGCAGTATTCCACACATGGCCGTACCTGAGCTTTATATTGAGAGCCAAACTTATTTAAGATTCTCAACTTTTTAGATGCTGTATTGCAATACTCTCGATATAGTTGCGGTGGTTAAGATTGGAGCGCAATTCTAACCCCAAGATATTAAAAACGGACGTTAGTTTTGCCACTTCCGTCTCTTTGCTTGTACTTTAGCGGTGCTCTAAAGAGACGGAAGGGACGAAAGTACTTTTTTGCCTTCATTACGCATGTTTGCGTGTTACCGGCATTGAACTGGACCAAAATATCTGACCCCCACGCAGATATAAGGTCTAGGGTTTTGACCAGCTCCACGGTCAAAGAACGTCGAGACTCCTCTACTTCGATTAGACTTAGCGGTCTCTTGGACTGGTATCGCCTATGGACAGTACTATCATCTGCATAGCAATAAATGTTACCAAGTTACATTTGGTGACAAGTTGGTCACTTCCAATGACCAGCTTAATGACGCGGTTTATAATGGACGGTGACAAAGACGAATTTGCATGAGTCTGTTGCTTGACTTTATCGGCACTCATGCAAGAGACTCCATAGCCCGTTTCGTAATCACACACTGAAAGGAGACCACCACCGCGATAATAAATCGATGCCGTAGGCTCCTGAAAACCGGTGAACCCACAGACTAAAACCGAAACATGACTAGATAACTTGGCGGTTTTTGCATCTGTATAGGCGAAGGCAGTAATCCTACCTATATTAATATGAATATTATTATTATTACTATTTAGTGATTGTATTTATTTACTTACACATGCACTACGCACTAACACTTATCTTCACTAATCAATGTGTTTTTGTCACTATACCTTTTAAAATGCAAAAAACAACATAGGTATCGACGTCGTGACCAGTTTTAGTGCGTACTGCATGATAATAATTTACATGCGGTTTTTTGGCTAATTCTGGGTCAAATTATAATTCAGTGCAACTATCCATCAAAAATATATTATTTATGGATATCTGGTAAAATCCGCTATGAGTGCTACTTTCCCTGGTTGTTTGCATAGTTAGTCGTATATTGGTTCAATGAACTTTCCGGTCACATTGATTCATCAGCGTTAATTTACTTCTTTGGTCCACGTGATTTTGTGTCACATTTCAATTTGTTACATTGTTGGAAATCATTTTGATACCTACTCTTCTATTATACAGTTTTATACGAACTTTGATTGTACTTGTTTCAATATGATACTTTACAAATTAGGTAATAAATTATATAGTTTTCGGGAGAGTAGGTAGAGAGTATCGTTTTCTTGTTAAACGGCAGTAGTCTCCTTGTTGATTTGACAGTGTGCAATTTCGTCTTTGTCTCCGCCCATTTCGTAACCGCATCATAGTCGACATGGTGAAACAACGGTGTTTTGACCGACCTCATTTATTATGGACGGATTATTATAGCTTACCTCGCACCATCGGGTAGATATAAAGTCACATGCCCGTACTCCAATAAAACCAGGGGCCTGATTCTAATCAATTGTGCTTCAACGTCTCGTATGAATGTTAAAATTTGACACAATTTAGTAAAGGAAATATGTCAAATTTTATCTTTGAAGTGCAGTTGGTATCCAATTAATTTATTAGAATAGGCACCCTGTTTATGTTCATGGCGGGTTCGTTATCCGCAATTAGCCAAGAGGTTGGGCTGTTTTTCGTGAGTCGGCTGACTATTCTTGCAAGCCCAGCTTCCCGGCAAGGCGACAAGAAGTCCGGAGCTTCCACAGGCCTCAGGGAGCGACCTCAGTTTTCCGGGGATTTTCGCAATGGTTCCAACGAAACTTAAAAAAGTATCTAAGACCATATAGTTATTTAGCTCTTTGTAGTTGTAACGTACACTTAAATACCTAAAGGTAGGCGATAACAATATTTACTTTATTTTAAAGAAAATAAAATAGTACATACCTAGTAATAATAAAAACGCCTACCTACCTTGTGCCTTGTACGTACATTGCCTGACAAGTGTTCAAATATACTCTGTACAAACAAATACCTACTCAACACATTTCCATTTAATATCATTGATAACATTCCCAATAATAAAAATATATAAAAATACAAAATAATATGAAATTACGTAAATTTTCCGTGTTATTCTCAAAACTTTGTAAATATTGTACTAAGGAATATTGTTTATACCTACAATAATGATCGTATTTGATTAAATTGTTTCATTTTTTATGAGAAATGATAATAATAATATGTAGAACAATAGTCTAGCTTATAAAACATTTAAATTAGTGTCTGACCTCTCAATAAATGGTATATAAAAGTCAAAAGTTCAAATGAGTTCGTTATATTTTGGCTCAACTCAAGCTAGCTAAAATATCCTACCTACTGCATCAACCTTTTTTTGTGTAAGAGTTTAGCAAAACCCCGCTGCATATCAAGCTGCTTTACCTTACCAAAACATAAATTTCCCTACATCTCTCCTATACTTACCTCTCTCCCATACATACATCTCTCCCATACATACATTGACCAGCGTACGAAGGACCAGTATTATTGATTTGTTGACTGAATACTTCACGCTCTATTTATATTAATATCTTATCCGATTTTTAGAGAACAATGCCAATTTCTCAGATAAACTGTTTATACTAAATGACCGATCTTTGTTATCTGTATACCTACGTCGAGTTTATTTAACGATAAAGCGAGGCATAGTCAGGCACACCTAATCCATTCTCGTCTCGGTACGAAGTTTGCCAAAACAAGTATTATGCGACGCATAAGCAATAATATTTTAAAAAAACGTGATTGCAAATTTCTTATAAGTATATTTATAACATAGAGAATAAGTAATTACCTAAAATACTATAGTGATTTAAGTATAAATAAGTTAATTAACAATGTCATCTTTGTCAGCAATGTATCCTCTTCGTATGGACACCAGATATATGGGACGAAATCATATAGGTAAGTTTATAAAAACAGTAGTTGTTTCTATATCCATCCATACATACCGGTTTCACTAACATCAACATGTTATTTTATTTTTTCACAACATATCTATATAGGTTCTGTAGTAACGTAGATTTTACAACAAACATACCTATATGTTACCGGCTACGCCTAGACTTGCTAGAACCAAAAGTAGCTCAATTTAACAGTAATTTTTTTTTTTTTTATAATTCTCCTACATTGAACTTTGTGTTTAATAGTTTTTTTTTTACGCACAATGTGTATTCGTACTTTTCCCTAGTGATACATAGGGTATATAATCCCGGAAGTTTTCTTGTTTCCAAAATCCCAGAAATAATAAACTTTGGATTTTTTTATTCAAAATATAAACTAACTAGTTACTAGAGAATCGAGCTTCTATGCGTTATCACCAATTTCTGCGTGCGTATGTTGTTATGTTGCATTCTCTATCACTATTATTTTATAACCTTTTGTTTTTACTTGATTAAAATTTGCAAGTCCATAATATGCAAATGGCATATCCATTACTACTTTTTCTGATTGATTTAATGGTTTTGGTAACCACCATGAATGGTTTCGGTAACCACCATGTATTTCACTATCTGTAAACCCCGGACTATAATTGTTAATAATGAATTACAATGAGTAAGCATCACAGGAAATATCGACCAGAGAAAGTTTTGTGAAATTACAATAGCCCTTTGGGAATACGAATAACTTAAAAGTTGAAGGTCTATCTATAGAATTTAAGTAATCGATTATTGACTTGCGTTCATTAGGTTAGGAAAGTTACTTCTTTATTTAAAAACTTTTTTTTCTCTGTCCAGTTGGCTATGGTCTGGTTATTCATAAAATCTGTATAATATGTATTAGTAGGTACACATAGAGCTTAGTTTGTGGCCAGAACAACGCATGGCAAAGTCCTGGAGCCTAATTAAAATAATTTATTTCCATAACTAAAAAACTGAACAAACAAATTCGTTTGGTTCAGAATTTAATTTATAATCATTTAAAAACCGTCTGGCTAAACAAGCCGATAGTTATGAAGATTTATTCAAGACATTAGGGACGATAGAACTTATATGTATAATTATACATACATGTCAGATGTTGCCCTACAAAATGTGTAAAATTTGCAGACTTGTTGTAAATTAATTTAGTAGAATTTGTTTGTTGTTATCGGGTAGTACCGCCTAGACGGCCTCAGGGTACCCAGCGAAGGGTTGTAATATAATATATTATTAATTATATTGGCACCCTACTTGACGGCAACGTCATTCGCATTGCCATTTCTCTCCGTGTAGGTGCTGCTCCATGTCAACCACATAGATGCATCTCCGGTACCATGGTCGATGTGTCTGGTGTTCACGGCCTCTCATATAAAAAAAAAACGCTGGACGATGGTCGCGGCAAGCTGATTTGAACGCTGTAATTAAACGCGCTTTGGGTTCCGCGGGTATCGCCAGCATTTTAGAGCCAACAGGAGTGAGTCGTGACGACGTAAAAAGACCTGAGGGCATGACCATAGTCCCGTGGTGTAGGGGCCGATCGTTAGTGTGGGTCGCCACCTGCACGGACACATTAGCTCCTTGTAATCTACAGCTCACCTCTGTTTCCTCTGGGGCCGCAGCTCTTAAAGCACAAAATTTAAAACATGGTAAATATTCTCAGCTCCCAGACCACTTTGAATTTCTGGCCTTTGCAGTGGAAACTATAGGCCCTTGGCCACCTGATATTCTAGCATTTTCTAATCTGTTGGGAAAATTATTAATAGAGAAATCAGGTGACCGACGTGCTAGAGCCTACTTTTTCCAACGCATAGGGCTAGAAATTCAAAGAGGCAATGCGGCTGCAGTTCTCGGCACCTGCGCGGCTCCAGAGGAATTAATGGAATTATATTCATTAATTTAATTATTTTATTTTTATCTCAATTGCGGATATTATATATATTATATTTATATTAGGCCGACCGACCAGTCTCGTTAAAATACAGATGCAAAAACCGTCAACTGACCTAGTCATGTTTCGGTTTTAGTCTATGGGTTCACCGGTTTTCAGGAGATTACTGCATCGATTTCTTGTCGAGGTGGTAGTATCCTTTCAGGGTGCGGTTACGCTATGGGTTGAATTGACGATAAGTCAGCGAGTATATTAAAATATACTCGTAATGCAATTTTTCGCCACCCATTTCGTAATCGCAACATTTGGCCGGCATAGTGAGAGCGATCAAATTTGTTTTAAAACAATTATTGATCGACCCCATTCATAGACTTTGTAGGTCTGCTCACCACTAGTCCCATGCCGTGCTTCATAAAAAAAAATGCAAGCAATATTTATTGTGAGAAAGGTTCGAGTGACGCCACTCGACCGATACACCTTCAAACTTGACCCACATATCAGAAGCATTGTCTTAGCGCCGGCCTCGGTCACGCAAAACTTTGCGATCACATCGCCACACACGACCGTCGTAATGAGTTGTTCTTCGCCATTACAATAAATTAACTACATCTCTGTCATTTCAAAACAAATGGTTATGTATGCATATTTTGAATACATTTTGCGCTTATGACTTCAGAGGCACCTATAGGTACCTATTTCAGGCTAAACGTAATTTGCTGTTTATTTAGGAAATGTATCTAGTTTTTTCTGGTTTGTTTATCTTGGATTTCATTTCAAATTTACTTATTTAAGAAAATAATATCTTTATGTATTTTTGGTCTTAACAATATTTCCTGTATCTTTATCCCCATTCTACCAAGCACATAAACTTTTATCTATATAAGTTTATACATACCTTTTTGATATATTTTTGTTCTATTTTTAAATATATTATTCTATAAAAATGTATTCTGATTTTCTGATTAAAAGATCTGTTGGTTATCAACAATGGTAATCTTGTACTGCAACAGTATAAAGGATCCTTAGGAAATAATCTACTATATATATAACACAGTTTATAAATTTATAGCATTAAAGCTATATTGGATATTTCATCAGTCACCAGCATTTAATCAACCTACTCGTATTAATATCGATGCTATCATTTTTTATAAAATTATAGGGTAATTTTATTGTTGCGGGCAATAATACTGTGACGTACATACAAGTCGGTAATTACCTACTCATCCTTTAATCGTGAAAAGTCTTTAAATGAAAACACCTTTAGTTATCACGCAAGGTGTTTTTTAGTTACTTACGAGTAAATAAAGGCTCTACCATGAGTTTTGCTATCGTATTAACGTAGCGTTAGTCATGATGCTCTGCCAATAGCCTGATTTGTTTTAAATTTTGCTAGCAATCTCTCTCCGTTTTACTCCGGAATTGTAAGGGATTCCTTTTAAAACTGAATCAGCCAATTATAATCATAAATTGAAACCATATTTCAATTGTTTCAGGAATGTCTTTAGACGAAGGCCGTCAGTCTCAAAGGCCATACCGCTATGGCATGGTCCTCTTGTGCGCCGGTGCCCTCATCAACTGGCTGGGTCTGGCCGAGGACTACGCAGAGCCGGTGCGCTACGTGGGCGTGGCCTGCATCGTGGCCGGCGCGCTGCTCATCTGCGCCGCCATGTGCTGCTGGCTGCAGTCCCCGGCCAGGCAGCCCAATCCTGATAGACCTACAGCTGATACACATCAGGTACGTTATGTTTTGGATTCTGGAAACTGCAACATTTCAATACTACACCTAACTATACCAATGATCAAGGGTACCAGCTATTTCCAACAACAATACATTTTTTAGGTGGAAGGAAGGCCACTATAACATTCATGTTTCGGTTTTAGCCTTTGGGTTCATCGGTTTTCAGGAAACAACTGCATCATATTATTGTGGTAGTTTCCTTTCAGGGTGCGGTTCCGAAACGGGCGGTTGATTTGACGATACTGCTTTATTGTCAAATCAACCGCCCGTCGTAACCGCACCATCAAAGGAAATTAACCAGGATATGATTAAAATACGCTTATAAAGCAAATTCGTCCTTGTTGCCGACCATTTTGTAACCGCATCGTTTAGCCAGCATAGTGGGAGCGATCAATATTGTTAAACAATAATTTATTGATCGAACCCATTCATGGGTTTTGTAGGTATTCTTAACATCAAGTAGATAAAAGGTGACTTGCAGTGCTTCTATAACTGATATCCCTTTTAATTTGAATTTCAGATCGACGACCCAATCCACGTAATATCAATGCCGGAAGAGGAGACGATGCAGCAAAAGCCTCCCGACTACGAGACGGTGGCGGGCGCTCCCCCCACCTACGACGACGCCATCAAGCTAACCCCGGCGCGGCTGCTACTGCCCCCGCCGGCCATCCCCGGGCAGCCGGACCCCGTGCCCGCGCGCGTCCCTAGCCACCCGGAGCCTGTACACACGCGCGTCCCTAAGACCCCGCCGCCGCCGTACAGACCCGGCCATAGCCTCAGATGAAACTACCGCATCCACGTGTGCCTCCATCCGATCGCATGTGAATGTCCCCCGACCGCATGTTCAGTTGTCGGCGGTCGCAATGAGGTAACTTTATTGTATCCAGCAATAATACTTTAGCGTATTGAGGCGAATATGTACTTATGTGATATTATTAAAACTTTTTGTACCTACTTGTTAAATTTGAAATATCAATTGTTTTTAGGGATAACTAACACCCTAGGTGAGCTCACGCTGAACTCAACAGATTGGCGCGTTGCGAAAATATCAAACATTCGCAGCCGCTTTAAATGTCCTAGGTGACAGAACGCGCGTGAAATGTAGTTGTAGGATAGTTGGTTTGATATTATCATTGATATTGAACGCTGTTTCCGATTTGAGTTTGAGCAATGAGCAGTGTGTGCTTACCTAGGACAGGGGGTAAATAAGACTAGTGAACGCTTAGGTGCAAGTCCGTTAACTAAACCAAAGTGTCCTCCGCTTACGTTCATATCGATAGTTTTTAGCCATGTTAAACTAAGAAACTAGATTTCAATACTTTTTTATTCAACTCCATTAGCAGTTGTTATCAATGTAAGTGAGTATTGGGTAGATACCGCACCAACTTCATAGTGCCATTCTTTAAATCAAACATGTATCAATATTTATATTTGTAGGTAGGTACTGAACTCACACTGTGCAATGTAGTTTTAAAAACATTTAAGTATTTGTATTTTTATTTATTTATTATTTTTACGGATACTTTAAAAAAAATGTCAGCAGAGTTAATCGAAATATTATCTACCTATCATTTCCTACTAATGTTTCTTCCTTCACTACTTCCTTGCTACATCTACCTACTTAATTCTTTATTTTACTATTTTTTAAGAGTTTTGTTACAGTATTAATAAATTCATAGTTTTTGTTTTATAAATATTGTAGGTTTTTCCTTTTATTATTAGTTATGTAATTAGTATTTCGAAAATACGATACCACTAAATACTAGACGTGGATAAATTGCAGCAATAATTTGTTAACACGTGATAGTATATAAGTACTTATGTATAATATAATGTATGAATAAATGTGATACTCACATAAATATGCACTAATAATACCTACCTTTTAGGATTTTTCTTAATCATTTAAATCTGATTATGTTTTACTGCTTGTTTTAGCATAGCATTATCTATACTAACTCAAGCACAAGATTGCATAATCGGAGATGTTATAATGGCTGGGACTTCACTAGTATCAAATCTTACCTATGTCCTACGAATCCTAACAAAAATGCTCAATTTATATAACCTATTTTGTAACCTATTATTTGTGATGAGCTATCCATTAATGCTATGACGAATAAATCCTATCTCATATCAATATAAATTAAGGTGTAAAACATCGCAGTTGATTCCTACCCCCTAGATATGGTTGTAGTACCCACGCCAATACGAGCTTGTGTTTATACGGGACCAAAACGATCTCATCCGAGATTATTTGACGATATTTTGTTGATTGGTTAGTTGTCGACCCTTGTTAAACCTTTTGCACTATCTCACGACCAAATTTACTATCTATAATATTTTTTAACTATGGTCAAGTTCTACAAGAAATACGAGGAATAATTTTGACAAATTTTACCGAACGGGGCCCTACAAGTCCTTGACTGTCAAATATTTAGCAATTTAAAGGTCCCCAATCACGGGCACTCCGTTTGGGTTCGCTCCACTCCAACACCCCTAATTAACACGAGCGCAGCCACACAATGCACATTCACGATTATTATTGCTCAACTTATTGATCAACAATTGATCGAAGTTTGCAGTGGAGCGGATCCAAATGCCTTTAAATGGGGACCTTAGAGCCTCTACCTCACTGAGGCTTCAAGAAGATATATAGGATCCTAATGTTTGTCATTGGCTGAATTATCGCACATGAAAAAAAAAGACGATAGAAAAAGCCAGAAAAAAAGTATACCTAGCTTTATTAATTAAGTACTGTAAAATAATAATAATTTATTATTAGAACACATACCTAAAGATATTCACGCGATAGTCTTCTACTTATATTTATTTATATTACTGTTGTCCCACGCAAATAAACTCTTGTAGTTCAGAAGATATTTTAAAAGCATTTTCAGATAAAATTACTATGAAGTGTTTGTTGTGAGATAGTGCGATGGTATACGATCCTAAGTCAATGGTTTACTAATACTGAAGTTGTGCATTTATTTGATTGTAAATTGTACAAACTGAAGAAGTGATAAAGTTGAGTGTACATACAAAATAAATGTTGTTACAATTTAATTATGGTTTTATTTGATTCTTTCCTTATTTTATAACCTGGCATGATGAGTATAATACCTAGGTACTTATTTAGTGGACAGAAAGATAAAATACGTTTGTATCAGGATGGGACAGCCATGGGAGCTTCGCTTTCATATCTACAGGCGAAAAAGATTTTTGATAGTAGCTTCCTTTTGTATTGTTGGTAAAAAAACTTCCAATCCCATGTGAATGAAAAGAGGGGATAGATGTCTTTAAGAAAGTTTGGGCAAGAAATATATGAAGATGAGGTATAACTACCTATAAAACTGTCTAGGTATATTAAATTGAAACTAATAAACTCGTGTTTCACACAAATTCAGGCGAATATTTTGGGTGGGAGAAAGACTCTAAATTCACTAGGCCGAAGGTTTAATTACCCATACAGATGCAAACGTCAAATGACCTAGTCATGTTTCGGTTTTAGTCTGTGGATTCATTGGTTATGGAAACTTGCATAAGTTTATTGTCGACGTTGTCAGGGGGCTATAGACCGGTTTTAAAATAATTAAGTGTAAGATGGATAATGTTATTCATATAAAATGAGTAATCGCACAATTCAGGTACTTATTTCTCAATAGAGCGATTTATAGAAAAAAAAGCGGCCCCAGCCTAGTGGATAAGTTACTGTGTAACTGATAACAAGATTAAGCAGTTGACAAGAAGGTTATATCCTCATAAACATTGCAACAAGCTCGCCCACTTGTTAAGCGTTGCCTCCTCATACCATCGGCGAAATGAGGACGGGCTAATCCCTACGCTATTTTTTCCTAAGGCCTTAAACAGTTCCGTAACTGAGCAGTGGCAGCGGTGCCCAGGCACAGGGCGTAGACCCTGGAGGGGCGCAGGAATGATCAGACCAAGGATAAATTTTGGGTTATGCATGACAAGCCACAGTTATCTCGCACAGACGCATAAAAGACTAGTTACGGCACCGGCCCTAAATCGCCTGCATTAAAAAAAACAGAAGATGAGCTTTTGTATTTTTTTTCCTGCTATAATTGAGTGCAATCATTCGAATGAATACGAATAATTTGAGAACATCTCTTGAATCTGAATCACGTGGTCTATACTCTATCATTTTTTTTTTGTTTGTTTTGATAAAAATGCAAATTAGATATTATTCCAATATTATTAGGTCCCCAAGTTTTGCACTTTTATTGTGCATTCTTTTGCTTAAATTGTTTTTTATGTTATAAAATATCCCTATCTCGGAGCCTAACATTATCTTACAAAAGAAATATTCCTCAGGGTGCTTTTGTCGAAGCTACCTATTTACTTTTTGTTTCATGAATTCTTTTTCATAGGTATTTTGTTTAATTTTGTGGTTTCTTTCAGATATATATATATATGAGGAGCGGCTGGTATATTGTTTTTTTGTGAAAGTCTGTGATCGATTTTTTATTTATAATTAAATATAAGCTTGTTGTCCTCAGCCCGAAAAAACGAGGAAGGCACAAATTTAATTAGAGGTCAAACAGTAATACTCGGGGAAAGCAACAGATAAGACATGAATTTTATGCGGTGTTGGTGTGGGCACTGCCAGAATTCTAAAAATTAAAGATACTAACTAAACTACTTTTGCAAGGAACGGACAACTCAAAGTTAACTTTTCTCAATCCTAGACAAAGCATTAGACAGGAAAATACTCATGGATACGGGAATTATAAAATTCCAGAAGAAGTAACAGTTTCAGCCATTAGACCAGACATACTAGTATACTCTCGACTAAGTAATACTTGTAGAACTCACCATTCATGGAATACAATCATTCCTAAGGGACCACACAATCAAGTCAAATACTTTGATCTCATGAAAGAAATTACTAAAAAGGGTTTTAAAATTACCAGTGAAAGTCAGTTTAAGAGAAATTCTAGCAGTCTGCATCATCTGCTAAAAGATCTTGGCCTTCCAAGCAAATACTGATACAGATACAAAAACTGTCAAGTGACATAGTCATGTTTCGGTTTTGGTCAGTGCGTTTAACGGTTCTCAAGTGACTACTGCATTAATTTCTTGACGAGGTGTTAGTCTTCCATCAGGCAAGTTTGAGGTGAAATGCACAACTCTGTTTAGAATAAAAAAAACTTTGGCGTTGTATCCGGGGGTCGTGGGTTCGATTCCCACCAGTGGCAAAAAAATATTAGTATTTTTTTTCTGTACAGTTTGTCATGGTCTGGGTGTTTATAAAATATAATATGTATTATATCATTGCTTCTGGTACACATAGTACAAGCCTAGAGCTTAGTTTGTGATTAGAACAATATGTGTAATTCGTCCATATTATTATTATAAATAGCATATAATCATGTTAGCGCCACCTTGGAAACATAATCAATAAAAGTTCTGACGGCTGATCTTGGTAGGCCAGGATCCTGCAAAGACTTTGCTGGAATTCCTCCTGCACCAACTTCCACTGCATAAAGGTTTTAAAATTATTTCTAGTAATTTCATTTGTAAGATCAAAGTATTTGTTTGACTTGATGGTGTGGTCCTTGAACGGTGAGTTCTATATGTATTACTTTCTTCAAGCACGGAGAGTATACCATTATGTCTTGTCTACAGGCTGGAACTGCTAATTTGTCTGGAATTTTGGTTTGCTTGAAGACGTTAATAATACTTAAAATATAGCATTAATTAGATACTGTTTTATTTAATATAACCTACCTAAATAACATAATTTTTAAAATAAAAAGAAGACTCGTAACTAGCACAACTAAATATAATCCTGCAGTGAATAATAATATTTTGGAGATACAACATCAGTTTCTAGCCCTCATATGATTAAGTTGTATATATTTTAACCTTGTAGCCATAAACCTATTCATTTAAGTGCTAGAAAAGCAACTCTTGTGATTCAAACCAGATGTTACTGAATTTGCTCAAATGATTCCTGAACATCGAACCTACTATCTTCAAAATTGACCTCCGGCTTGCTCAAACAAAGCCAAAATTTTGAGAGGGACTAGGTACTTGTCTATAGTTGACGTCATGAACCTAGGTATTTTATGATTCATTACATTTAGAATGCTAGAAGTTCAGCCTTCTACACGTACACATTACTTCCACTCAATGAGAACTTTTCCTAGAGGGCCTAGTGATCACAGATAGTATAATTAATATTCATGATCAGCGTTGCAGTTTCAGTCACTGGTGGTATAGTTAGGTCCTACATTACTGCGTATTCTAGTTCTGCCAGTCATATCTCGCTAATCTTTACTCCAATTTCTCTTAAAACATACAAAAATCAATGTTTTCAAATGTTTGTTTACATTTTGTTTGTTTTACTAGTGTCAAATCGGTAAAACATCGCTATTTCCACGGACTTTCTCGATGAAAAATTACATTATTATTGCCATACTCAAAACTTTAATAATTATTTTAATCTTAAGTCAACAATATTTACCAAAACAAAATTAAGAAAACATCTTTATATATTATTATAAACATAGTAAATTATATATATTTAAAACATACTGTCCCTATACGAAATACATTTGTTTTTTCACCTGGTGTATATTTTTTTCATATGGTATCTTATTCCGTGAAAATAGCCACCGCCGAATTTTTATTGTTAATCTTTGACAGATGTCAAACAATCCGTATTTTCCACGGAATAGCAAAAACAAGTGGAAGTGCAAAGTAGGTGTGTTTAGTGTGGCACAATTAAGCGTAGCTACGCTTATTTGATCCCAATCGTTATCAGTCGCAAGGGGTATCAACTACGGTATGTGCATTTGCGCCACCTCTGGGCAAAATATGCGAGAAAGAGACTATATACAACAATACGGAAACAAGAGAGACAGAATGATATACAACAACACGGACACAAGACGATACAAAACGGATACATATATTTTTTTTTTACTCGGAAAGCAAATGAACTTGTTATTTCTGAATTATTTTTAATTTAATAAAACATGGTTTTTATTTTATTAATATTAAATAAAGAAGTACTTTTTGGTATAAATATACGAATAAAACGCTTTCTTCATTAAACTACGGCGTAATTACAGTGTAAATTAATTTCTTGTTAACTAAACATGGCAGAATCACGCGCAAAGCGAGAAGCCATTCAACAAGAAAAAGAAAGATATTTATTTATTTTACGAAAGAGCGGCAGATTCTTTGAGGGTAGCCCGAACACTGTAGACGCGTGTTTATATTATATTTTTCAAATTTAATTTTATTGAATATTATTGTGCAAAAGTGTACTAATTTTGTAGAATAAGCATTCGTATGGTAATATTAAGTGTGAGAAGTGTAGCATTTACGCAGTGATCTCGGTGTTTGTGTTATCTCAAATAATCCCACAATCTTCAGTAAAATGGCGGTACCCATTTTACTGTAGACTTTTCCTTCTTCACTAGACATTGGCAAGACTATACCGTATGCTTTCATACGGTCATGTCGCCATTCCCTTTTCTACCCTAGTCCTTTCCCAATTCCTTTCCATCCTATCATCCCACTTTCACTAATAATAAAAAAGTTTTTTAATCTACCCTACTCGACACTGGCAAAATTACGCGCACGCATAGAGGCCATTCATATAAGCTAATAATAATAATAAAGAGCGGCATATTGTTTATAAATGTTTATTTAATTGTGATGTGTTCTTAAATTAATATTTTGCAAATGTTTACACTTGAAATTGTCTTGCATTAATAATTTATTAAGTGACTATGAACTTGTGTCGTTTAAAGAAATCCTATGTTTTTGTGTTATTAATTTCTGTTTAATGGAAACAGGAAAGTGTAGTAAATGCAGAGTGCGGACTAATATCCTCGTATACTAAACCTTTCATAGGTTTCCCGCAGCTACTAAGCCTAACTCGGTTACATTTTCTATTACAATATGCTTAATTAATTTAATTAAAAACGTATTATGAAATGATGTTTTATTCAACTGTACCTACTTAATTTACCCTTAAATATTTTTCTTTGAAGTGAATTTTAATTGAGTACGTTACCATTACTTACCATTTACCATATTGTTACAATGAACGGTTTATATATAATTTCATTAAAATCATTGAAAGGTGAAACCTTCATTTAAAATATTTTTAGGTTTCCCAAAGACGCCACAGTCAAAGGGAAATGGATTGATGCAACAGGTAGAATTAATTGGATGCCAACAAAATCAAGCACCTTTTGTTCTGAACATTTTATAGAAGATGATATTTTAATATAAAAAAAGGATATAAATATACAAAACTAACAGCATTTCCAACTTTGAAAATCGTTAAGCTTTTTAATCAAGTAACCGTGTTTTTTTTTATTACTACATACATAGAGGTATTGGAAGTGTTTATGATATTATATTAAAAATTGGGGTCTGTACCATTGCGACTAAAAACTTTTTTTTTTTTAAATCACGATAAAAAATATTTTTATATAATAATGTAATATTCCAGGCAAAAATAATTTCTTCATTTTGCCTAATTTCTTTATTTTTATTACAAAAATGCTAGTTATATTAAGATTGCGTCCCAAAGTTTTGTTTCGTGCTCACGTCACGACAACGTCACCCAACTCAACTTAAAAAAATAAACTTATCTCAAAAATCAGTTTTTTAAGCCTTTATATATTCTAAAAGTTTTATAGCTATGTTTTCTAAAAAGTTTTCCCTTCCATCTGCGTTTAAATATATAGAGCACATTTATATTTTAAAAAAGCATCGATATCGATACTTTAAATATTTTATTATGTCGCCGCCTTTGAATTATTATATTTTTATGCAAGGAAAGTTCTAGAATAAACTAAAATACTTTTTTTATATAAAAGATAATATGCCTTATGTCGACTGAACAAAACATTTATTCGAATGTTGTAGTAATCACGCCATCTGTGTAGGAATAGCAGAACCTTTTATAGGAGGTTTTTACTACTTTATGATAGATGGCATGATTATTTTTTTATATGAATTTAAAACTAATTATTTGGAGAATAGTGTTTAAAATTGCTGTGTATATTTGCAACCAATCAGGACGAAGTGGTTATAGATTCTATACTTATAGATATATGATTTTGGCGACACCGGTTCTAATACATTTGGTGCTTTATAGCATTTCCACTTGTTTTTTCTATTCCGTGGTATTTTCCTGCGAATCTATTGGGTTATTAATCTTAAAATTATCTTTCGAACTATTAATTTTTGGTTTTATAATATACTTTTGTTTAATTTATGTGTTTAATTACTTTGTAGATTTTAGTTTTTTATTTACTTTACTGAATAATGGAGAAAAAATTTTTGGAGATACAAATTATAAAAAGATTAATTTTGGAAGAAATTATGATAATGATGATTATTTTTTTATTATTTATTTTAACATAGCACTGGATGATAATGATGATGATGAAATAGATTTTATTTATTTATATTTTTGGCTTTTTTTACGTTCAAGGTAAATGGCAGATGTCAGAAATCAGTATTTTGTGGTAATTATTATCGTTTTGTTTGCATTGCTAAAAATACTAACAAATGTTAACATGATCCAAATAAAACGCCAAAACAGCTGATTTTCAAGCTAGCGCGAAATACTGGTACGGGTTAGCTAACAAAACGGTGATTGCTCTTGTTCTCAAAACTGTAGGACATAGGGCCATGGGCACCTCCCTGTTTTATCTCCGTGACGAAAGCATATTGAGAACCTAAAATGGCGGCAACGATTGGAACGCAATTAATATTTACAATTTGTTCTATTCTTAGGTGTGTTACAGCTCTTTTATATTATTTATATTTTCATTGGCACACAAATACTACACTATCTAGACTTCCGTTAAAAAAAAACATAGTAAGAAAAAGATATATATACAGGGTGAATTTGAAAGGATGTACTTTAGGCTAATATGAGGTTCTGCTGCTCAAATCTAACAACTTTTCCCATGGAACCATGTGTCGCAAATGAAAAAAAATTTTGGCTTCCCCATACAAATTGGTCATTTTAACATTACTAGTTTGTATGGAGAAGGCATTTTTTTTTTTCAGTTCAGTAGAACCTCATATTAGCCCAAAGTACATCCTTTCAAAGTCACCATGTATCAGTGGCGTGCACAGGGTTTTAGTATAAGGTAGGCAGAATTTATAGTAACATACCAAAGAAATGAGTTTTTAAAATTAGCAATTTTAAAGGTTTTCTACAAAATCACAACGTAGTCTACAATGAAATTTTTATATTTCGCGACATATATAAATTATTATATTTTGCTAATAGTTGAAACAGCATTAAATGTACTTATTATTATTAGAAGGTAAACGTCTAGCACGCGACCACAGAAGAAATATCCTACTATAAATATAGTACAAGACAAGTAACGCGACTAAGAATGCGAAAGTGACAAAAAAAAAACAATTCCTTTAAAGTTAATAAATGACAAAAGAAAAATATCACAACTTTGGGTAAATTTTATTAGAATTGCGTAACATTGCAAATTAGTAAGATAATGCCTGTAAAGGTTTACATGAAATAAATATTTTGAGCAGGACACAAGTATAATTTCATATTTGTACCGCTAAGGACTCCTGCGCTCCTGGTACTTCTCAACAGTTTTGTATAGAGAAGTTCTCGTTCTTTCATTGATTCTGTCTCTGTGCCTACCGATTTGCTACCTACAGTTTCTGCGCTCCTAGTCCTATTAGATTTAAGTTTATCACAAATATTTGATTGTTTGAGGTACAAAGACAGTGCCTAACTCTGTCATACATTTAGCATAATCCAATAATAATAATAATTGAAAAATTGAAAGGAAAACTTAGGCAACAAAAAGTAATACGGAGTGAATAGTACAAAAAAATTGCGATAGATGGCGCTAGTACCATATAAAGATAGTACCATAAAAATAAATATAGAATAAATAAAACAAGCAATATCATTGACAAACAACAAAATATAATAGGTTTTTAATATGATTTTATTACCGAATTTCTGGGGTAGGCAGTGCCTTTGTGCCTATATGGACTGCACGCCACTGCCATGTATATATACGAATTTCTGGGGTAGGCAGTGCCTTTGTGCCTATATGGACTGGACGCCACTGCCATGTATATATATATATATATATATATAGTAATATTAAGTGTGAGAAGTGTAGCATTTACGCAGTGATCTCGGTGTTTGTGTTATCTCAAACAATCCCACAATCTTCAGTAAAATGGCGGTACCCATTTTACTGTAGATTTTTCCCTCTTCACTCGACATTGGCAGGTCTATACCGTATGTTTGCATACGGTCATGTCGCCATTCCTTTCTCTACCCTAGTCCTTTCCCGATTCTTTTCCATCCTGTTATCCCTCATTTACTATAAATAATAAAGCTATTAAATCTACCCACTAGACATTGGCAAAATTTCGCGTAATGCGAAGACGCCATTAACACAAGAAAATAATAATAATAATCTATGGGAAAAAGTTAAAATGAAATGCCCCCCTAGCCAAGAGCATCGGCGCTTTTTGCGCCCAAGAGTCGCAGAACGGACAGTGATCGAAAGAAATCGGTAGCCATGAACAATTTTTGACGTTAACTTTCATTCTGTCGAACGAGGGAGGGCGACCGCTCGGCTCGATTATTTACGTTCCGATATTATATTCAAAACCCGCGAGTAATTTTGAGTATGATGTTTTATAACACATAATAATTATATTACGAATGAATTGAGAATATAAATTAAAATCAATATACATTTTTTATCATATTAATGGTGTAAAAATTATTGTACAGTTTTTACAGATTTGTATATTAATGTTATAATTAACTTAAATGCCTAATCGGAACGATATTCGTTATTTTAGTGATAAAAAGAGAGAGATAATTATAAATAAATTCTATTGGTGTAACTATGTGATATCTCGTTTTATTTTACGGGCCAATACTCTTTACTACATTTGATTACAAACAAACCCAAGGAACTTATTACTCTCTACGAATAAACCTAATAGAAAATAGAAACATTGCAGAAAAACTCTTCGGCATTATTAATATGGCACTTTTATGTTGTAAATATAACTGGAGAATTCTAAATATAAATTCGAGGCATCCGGGGCGGCCCACGACCAATTTATTTTTAACAATTCTCTGATCAAGAAAGAAATATTGCAGTTATATCGTTCTCGGATTGGAAACTTACTTTTTGAATAGGTAAGAATCAAAATAAATAAGTGCTTCTAAGGTTATATATTTAATAATTGATTAGACACGTTGTTAAAACATTTGTATGCCGAATAGGCATACAAATGTTTAAATGTTATTTCAGGTGATTTCGGATATGCCTTGGAACCATGATTGATTACCCCTGTCATATATATTAATACCTCAGCGGACCAATACACTGCCAAGTCAGGATAAGTGTGAAGCAGGCAAATGGTTATCTCAGGGGGTCATTAAAATACCTTGGAATAGACAGAGTTCTGCACTATGAATCTGAAGAGTCTTCCCAAATTGTAATGGCTTGTGCAGCGTAATAACCAATATGATGTTAAGAAAAATAAATTACAAATTGTCCACTTACTTTTTTTAAAATTAAATTAATAGTATTTGGTTGAGTAGAGAGGGTAGTGAACACAGTGCAGGTGAGAGTTTAAAAGGCCTTTAAACCTACCTCACGGTCTCAAGTCCGGGAACGCTGCAGTTCATTCCCCTGCCTTTCAACCACGAGATGGACCCGGCACCCGCACGGTGAATCCATGGTTTGCTAAGAACATTGTCTCAAATTCACTCTCCTACTATATTTAGAAGCGTGGAGTCAACTGACACAGATAGTAAAACCTGTCTCTAACCCAGTTATGTTGCAATTGTGATTTTTGTTATTTAAAAAAAAATGGTCTTTTTATTTTTTTATTAAACTAAGTACAATTTTGTATTTTTTTTATTTCAGGTATTTATACTTTGCAGAGTTTCAAGGACAGCTACCCCCTTCCCCATCAAGAGAGGTCACAAACTATGGTGCTCAAAGTTTTAGAGTGGCCCAAGCCAAACAAAATTATTAAATAAATATTTACTTCTAATTTGTTTATGTTTTATTGTGAATATTATCCAATTTTAAGAAATCAATATTCTGAGAAATATTTAATTAAATATACATTAACAGAATCAATATAGGTGGCACAGTCATATAGGTGGACAAGTTTAAAGGTGTCTAGGTCTGTCGGATGGACCCATTTAAACATAGAGTATTGAATAAGAAATCCTAGTATCATATTAACATTTCTTATTGCTACTTGTATCATTTAAACGGGTCAGATTAATGAAAATTAATAAATATTATATTGAATGTTAATAATAATGAGATGGACCCATTTAAACAGAGTATTGAATAAGAAATGCTGGTATCAATATTAACATTTCTTATTACTTGTATCATTTAAATGGGTCAGATTAATGAAGATTAATATTTTTTATTATGAATTTTAATTAATAACAGTCCTTATGATAAAAATATAATAAAGTCCTTGAAGAACACTTTAGTTAAAATAAGTTTTGTTTCTTTTTTACTTATTTATTTTTGTTTGGTAAAAAAAGAGACATAACCTACTATATACAAGTGTTCTTCAAGGACTCAAAAAGTTAATACATACTACACATACCCGTGTCTAATAGTACATACTACACATACCCTACCATTACCATTTATATAATAGTACTAAGTAGTTTTTACTTAACAATATTATATATTACAGCGTTAAGTGAATATTTGTGTGGATGTGTGTGCATGTATGGGTCATATAGTGTATATAATAAAATACCTAATATTGTAAATATCGAATGTGGCTGAGTATAAATTGTATTATTATTACTAAGGCTAGGATTTTTTTTTAAATAATAATATACCAGTATAAAAGGATTCTTTTAAATTTAAAACTCAAGGTGAAAAGTCACTCTGTACAACCACAAAGACCATCATCAGTCCCTGAAATACCAAAAGTTGTAACTTTATTAGTAATGGTCAAGGAAAATCATATTCTTATATACAATAATATTATTAAAGAAGAATATAGCAATATATATTAAACCATAAGTTTTTGCGGCTTGTGAAACATTCTAGGTCTTCACAAAGGCTCTGAAAAATCCTTTGTTAAGCCTAAAATGTTACCTAAACTCTCCCCGGTATCCCCTATTTCTTTGAAAATGTGAACTTTTCATTAAAAATAAATAAAAATAAACTTTATTTGTTGATATTTTACAAGAATTTATACATGTTTTCTTAACTTTTTGCCTAATATTGGTTTGTTTGATTTAATGTTGTAACACTTCTATCCAATATTATCAATCAAGATCAGATATTTGTTCAGGTTATCCTCGGTCATATAGTGTATATAATAAAATACCTAATATTGTAAATATCGAATGTGGCTGAGTATAAATTGTATTATTATTACTAAGGCTAGGATTTTTTTTTAAATAATAATATACCAGTATAAAAGGATTCTTTTAAATTTAAAACTCAAGGTGAAAAGTCACTCTGTACAACCACAAAGACCATCATCAGTCCCTGAAATACCAAAAGTTGTAACTTTATTAGTAATGGTCAAGGAAAATCATATTCTTATATACAATAATATTATTAAAGAAGAATATAGCAATATATATTAAACCATAAGTTTTTGCGGCTTGTGAAACATTCTAGGTCTTCACAAAGGCTCTGAAAAATCCTTTGTTAAGCCTAAAATGTTACCTAAACTCTCCCCGGTATCCCCTATTTCTTTGAAAATGTGAACTTTTAATTAAAAATAAATAAAAATAAACTTTATTTGTTGATATTTTACAAGAATTTATACATGTTTTCTTAACTTTTTGCCTAATATTGGTTTGTTTGATTTAATGTTGTAACACTTCTATCCAATATTATCAATCAAGATCAGATATTTGTTCAGGTTATCCTCGGTCATAGGCCTCCTTCAGCAAATACCATTGGCAGCGGTCTCCAACTACTCGGCATTGGGATGTCTTGATTTTTTTATACTTCTTTCAGAGACCTGAGAACATACATACTATTCTATGTATTTCTTTCTCCATTTAAAGTTTTGGAGCAATTGTTTGACCTAAATAAAAGTACCTATTCAATTTCTTGATAATTTACTTTCAGGGTTTGTTTATGTCTGTTTGTCATAGCTTTGGTTTTCACACATGGTTCTTTTAAGCCCCGCTTTTCCACTTCTCTTGCTAGTTGTTTGCATAATAACTGGAACTAGGTCATCAGCCAATCTCAGTTGAGATATTTTACTTCCATTTATGTTAAGCTCATAGCTATTCCAAATAATTCCAATCAATGTAATTGACGAAAAATTTCCTCCAATACAGCCGAGCAGAGTTTGAGGGATAATAGGTTTCCTTGTCGGACTCCTTTTATTCGTAATTCTTCTCCAATTTTTCCTAGTCGTACTTTTGCTGTAGGTATAGTTTCAAAATTGTTATATTACTCCTTAGTCCTTATGATTCTTGAATATTTAGTTTGATCACACTCTGTGTTTTGAGATGCTTTGTAAGTATGAAATAGAGAGAACTTTTTGTTGCTCTAATCTATATTTGGCGTCGATGAAGACGCCACTCGTTATTTGCACTTACTAATAAATTTTATTTATGCATTTTAATTTACACAACGCAATAAAAAACTTCTAAAACAACAAAAAACAATACTTTTAGTTAATTTAAATTAAAACAATGGCGTCGTTTTGATAGAATATAGCTCGAAAGGGAGACCCCGACCACCCGCCCGTAAACAGTCGAATTTAGCGTCTAGCATTCGCAAAAAACGAACAAAAATGTGTTCTTGGCTGGCAATTCCCTCCGAGTATGTAGCGGTTTCTGTCAAAATGTATGGGGAAATTGGCCTCTCGCGAGCGCTGTAACGAAAACGAATGCTCAACGCTCACCGTCCGTGTTCTTGGCTGGCAATTTGTTCTGTCAACGCATTTAACGAACGTGACGTCATCACCAAATGTCATCTTCATACAAAACTTTCGTGCGCGCTTTTAGCGCTCATGCTCTTGGCTAGGGGGGATGATTGCCCTCTCTCTAGGTAACTAGACATTAGCAGAATTACGCGCAAAGCGAAAAGCCATTTATCAAGAAAATGAAATGATTGCTTTGTCTTGTTTTGTTTTAGTTTTACTGTATTATTGAATAATATTTTTAATTAAACTTTATTTTGATTGTATACAGGATTGTATAATATCTATCTAGTTTTGCCTCTATAATAGTATAAGAGTAATATTAATTTAAACATGCCTTTTTTGTTAAAATTTTAGAAAATTCATCAATTAAAATTATAAGAATCTATTTACGTTTACCATGCCTGTAGAATTAAACAGTCTTACCGAGGGGTGGTTAGAATTAGAAAGTGATCCTGGATTATTTACATTATTATTAGAAGATTTTGGTGTAAAAGGTGTTCAAGTGGAAGAGATTTATGATCTGCATAAAACGCTTGAGAGCCCGGTTTATGGGTTCGTTTTCTTATTTAGATGGATAGAAGAACGACGATCTCGCCGGAAATTTGTTGATGAAATAGAAAACTATGTAAGAGATGAGGAGACCATCAATAACATATTTTTTGCTCAACAAATGGTACCTAATAGTTGTGCCACCCATGCATTACTATCAATATTGTTAAATTGTTCAAATATACACTTGGGAGAAACTCTCAGTAGATTAAAGGTTTGTTTTCTCTTGTTTTATTCATTAATAAAGATTCTTTAAATATTTATCCAGTCAATGTAATAAGCCTTAATATGTGTCAGAATCTTTATTCTGCATTAATGAATAATCCTATAAGAAAATAACAAATCTTAATAGACTTTTTTTTTTAGCATCACACATTGGGTATGAACCCAGAAAACAAAGGTTGGGCAATTGGTAACACCCCTGAACTGGCTTGTGCTCACAATTCCCATGCAATACCACAAGCTCGAAAGAAAACAGATAAAAATGCTGGCATATCCACCGGCCGCTTCACAGGTAATTTGTGTAACCAGAATGAAAACCATTAAAAATATCCACCTATATTCAGAAAAAATCAAAAGGTAAAGAAAAAGAAAAACTTGAAAAATAAGTGTACTGATATTTATATTTGTTAGTAATTAATTTAATGCATTTAAACATTAATTTAAATCTTGACACACATTTTTCAACTTTAAAACTTGTACAAGTTACTGGCAAATTTTAGCCAACATTTGACATTTCTTGGTTTTTGTTTTGATCTTTAATTAAATTCAGAGTTTAGGTAATAAAGACTTAGACAAAAGTTATATTCCCTGTCGGCAATAAAAAATATAGCAATATATTTCAAGGTTATTATATTTTTCTACCAAAAGAGACCAGAATTATCAGCTTCTAACTTGGTTTGTTTTGAATTATTTCAGGTGAAGCTTTTCATTTTAATAGTTTTGTTCCAATTAATGGTCACTTATTTGAATTAGATGGCTTAAAGCCATACCCTACAGACCATGGCCCATGGGATGAAGAGGAAGACTGGACGGATAAGTTCCGCAGAGTGATGGCTGAAAGACTTGGCAGGGATGCCGGTGAACAAGTCCATGACATTAGGTATACTTATAGAAGTAATAATAGCTACTTAAATGTTTTAGTTTAAGCAATAAAAATGTAATTATAATGTTATATAAATCAGCTATCTAGTCCTCCACTTATATAAATCAATTAGAAAATGTAATTATTTCATAGTTTCTGTATTTCACCTTATTAACTGCTCTGATCGTCCCATAAGTTTGACTGGTAGAGAATACCTAGAGGGCAAATAGTTAGGTGTAATTAATTAGGTATTATATGTACTTTTTATTGATTGATTTATTTAAATAATATTTTTCAGATTTAATTTAATGGCAGTAGTACCTGATATTAGAATAGCTTTAACACAAAGATTGAGTATATTAGAAGTTAATCACAAAAGAATAAAGGATGCCGTCTCCAGAGTTGGTAAAAATATGAGGCATTTACTTGCTAAAACATATAATGGTAAGGATGTATATATACAATTATTATTATTAGTTGCAATATTTATAGAAGCTAATAAACAATGTGCACAAGCTTATTGATGTTTTAAGACCCTGATGTGTACCAATGAGTTTTTATTTAAAAAAGTGTGTTCATTTGTTCGGTCTCTAAAATAATACTAATTAAATAAGAATTAACTAATGTACACTCAAAAAAATATTTGTATGCCTAACAGCAAACTTTGAAGTGCTTTATGTTAAACATCTTATTTTATCTCAAAGATTTTTTCATTGCATTTTTATCTTTAAAAATTTAATATAAGATTATCCTAATAAGGTATTTATAAAAATGCAATAAGGTATTTAATAAAATACTAAAAAAAGTAAAAATAAAAAACAGACTCCTCTGCCATCTAGTATTAGAAACTAGGACTTCTAACTTCACTTGTATAGAGTTAATAGAAGAAAGCTTATAGAGGGCGTCTGTGTATAAGTAGATAACAAGCAATGACAAAATTCACGAGGGGTGACTGGAACCTGGTTGGCTCAGCGGTTGAGCACCTTGCCCCGATAGCGAGGTTTGTGGGTTCGAGTCCCACCCACCAGGATTTTTTTCATTGCATTTTTATCTTTAAAAATTTTATAAAATATTTACAAATAAATTTATTTCATTTCTTTTTAAATATCTTAAATTAATCAGTGTTGTCTGTATAGGATCTAAAGTTATATTCTTAGTCTTTATTCCAGTCTATTAAATAATTTATAAATATTAAATTAATACATTTTCAGAAGAAATGCAAGATCCTGATGAAGAAGAAATCTTTGGCAATGAATCAATCATACAGACACACAACAATGAGACCATTTTGTTAAGAACATTAGAATTCTCACAAACACCAATGTTCAATTTGGACTTTACTCAACATGTAACTGTGGAAATTGGACAGGCAGATAAACTATATTCAGCTTTAACAAGTATAGGTGAAGATAATTTATTTTTATGTTAAATCTATTAATGATCTTAATCAAATATAGTGTGTGAGATGTTTCTTATTAATTAAAATATATAAATTAAAGCTATAAAATTAATATATTTTACACATTAATCACCTCTATTTGTAAGTCGTTACGCTGCTCCAAAGAGAGGCGAAATATTTGGCAATCAATATTATTTTAATTAGGCAAAATATATCAATTGATATATTTTGCCTAATTAAAAAATTGTGATAAAGATATAATTATTTTTAAGTGCTGGTGTTATGTCAAGTTAGAGTTATAGGTTAGGAATATATACCTATGAGTATGTACAAGTAAAAAACTTGGTATTATTTATTATTTCAGTTCAACCAATAGAAGAGGGAGTGTCATTGAAATTCTTTACTGTGAATATTGATAATGATCATTTTTCAGATGTAAGTAAACCTTTTTAAGTTTTAGTTTTATTGCAGGTTTTTAATCTATTTATTTTAAATTATATTTATACAGCAAATAATTTTATTATTATTACGGTAATTGTTCATGGAAGAACTAAAATTACCTATAAAATGAAATGTCAAACATGTTGATTTGCCCGATATTCTGTTTTCACTTCAAACAATCTATGCTCAAACATTGTTTAAAATATTTTTTTGTTATTACATTATGTTTTAGGGTTGTTTGTGAAACAAATATCCAAGTTTGCAAATTTGTTAGTATCACTTAATTTACAAGGTCTTGATCAATAATTTTAACCTTATATTTTGTACTACAAATGGTTTTTGCAGTGGTGGTGTAACTGAAATAAATAAATATTATATTTGTATTGTTATATAAAATATCACTATTACATTGATTCCTTATTGAGGTAGTAGTCTTCTTAAGAAATCGGTTACGAAACGGGTAGTTAATTTGACGATAAAGCAGCGAGACTATTAAAGTAGACTCTTAATGCAAATTCGTCTGTCGCCCCCTGTTTCGTAACCGCATCAATTGGCTGTTATATAATAATTTATTGTTTGATATAAAACTGTGGGCAAAAAATAGTAAGACTTTTTAATATCAGTTTCGCGCGGAAACCCATTCGTCGTAAAATTTTTTCTGGGTTGGTATGACTGCCAGTGACACCTGTGCCAAAGGTCACATCAAAATAATCATTAAGTATATGCTTGTCTTTCTGAAGTACAAAAAGTGTATTCGTCGATTTTTACAATGATTGAAATTATTTAACAAAGAATTTCCATTAAATTTTGTGTGTGGAATCAAATTTCTGGTGCCGAAACGTTCAGAATGTTGCAAAAGGCCTTCGGTGATAATTGTATGTCGCGCGTTTTTGATTGGTACAAACTGTTGACGCGTTGACGACAAACCACGTCCAGGACGACCATCAACATCATGGAATTGGTGCTTGAGAATCGACGATTAACAGTCAGAAACTTTACTGGCATCGTTGGAATATTCAATGAATCATTGAAAACATTTTAAAAGATAATTTCGGCCTAAGAAAAGTAAAAGCACGATTCCAAAATCACTCAATTTTCTTGAAAAACAGCGTTGACGTCTGAAATAATGCTTTTGGATTTCGTGAAACGTATTATAACTGGCGATGAGTCTTGGATCTATGCTTACGACCCAGAAACAGACGATCAATCGGCCGAATATCGTGTAAAGGTGAGCCGAAAGAGATTAAACGCGAATCGCTATGCGCATTGAAGGCTATTCCGGGAATTGACTTTAACAACTGTTTGGAGGATTCGAAAAAACGTTGGCGCAAGTGTATTACTTTGAGGGGGCGAAATATATTTGGTAGAATAAATAAAGAATTTTAAAATTATGAACAAAGTCTTTCTATATACTTTGCCCACGGTAGTAATTCATGGATTTTGTAGATCTGCTTAACATCAGGTAGGTAACATCATGGCGTGCTCCAGCACCCTTAGCACAGCCAACGCAAGATACGACATGGATTCGCCAATTTACGTCAAGTTCATATTTCGAAGATTTTAAAAATTCAAAAAGTATTGAGCTTTGTATGACTTATTTAATTAGCAACCAATAAAATTCATTTTCTTTTGCTAAAGGAGACGAACTCATTTTAATGCAACAACCATTCAAGACAGGGGCGGATCCAGGATTTAATTTTGGCATTGAGGCAGAAAAAACGTGGGTAATAAAAGAAGTTCTTCCATTTTCATTGATGAGGAAAAAATATCGCTTTTAACATCAACTCGTCGTCAGTGATATCGGCCACAATAAGCCATTAAGCTGCCAAAACGCCATATCTTCAATATCTTAAACATCGCAGTGTCCCTCCGCTACG
This sequence comes from Monopis laevigella, assembly GCA_947458855.1. NCBI lineage: Eukaryota > Metazoa > Arthropoda > Insecta > Lepidoptera > Tineidae > Monopis > Monopis laevigella. Next base: position 22,575,185 of record OX381580.1, on the reverse strand, counting down.
TCCCTACGAAAATAACAAAACCACAACAACATTGCCACTCAAAAAAACACATTACATTCTTTAAATTCGGTTAGGGGAGGCCCTACACCCATTGCACAAGCTTTTGTTACTATTTCTTTATCACTTTTGATGATTTTCATTCTGGATCCGCCGCTGATTCAAGACAAGACTCTCGAATGGCCGTACTGTAAAAAAAAATATGCAAGATAATTTCGTTATTTTCAGATATACCCATCGGCTATAACGGCTCTGGTGAAGATGAACGAGTGTCCCATAATAGTGTGCAGCGAGCGGGGCTCGGAGCAGCCTCTGAAGCTGCAGAAGGTGTTGCTGACGCACAGCGAGCTGAGCGCGCTGCTGGCGGCCGCGCTCCGAGAGATCCAGGCGTGTCAGCAGGCACTCAACGATGAAAACGACAAGCGGGACATGTACAAGGCACGTCTTATGTCATACTAGCTGATTCCAGCAACTTCCTATGGTTGTTTATTTATTTTGAAACAAAAAAATACTATTTGCTATTGTTTATTATATCTATTATTGTTTAGGTAAAGTAACCATGATGAGTATAGATTTTTTCTTACTTTAAAATTAACCTATATCTTAAGAAGTAAATGGATTAGCGAACTCGAAAGTCTAAAAACGTATAAAGGTTTTTAGTGGTATTAATAATAATAAAATTGTTTATTGATCCAAAAAATTTACATTTCTATCATATTAATTAATATTAATAATAATGCATCTGCTAATCTAATTCATGATAACAAATTTTTGAATAAATAAAAATTTAACAAAATAATATTATGTAAGTAACGTTTTTATTTTCTAAAATTAACATAATTTAACAATTCTGAGCAATGAATGTGTGGGTATAAAAGTATGTGTGTGTTATGTGTGAGTGAGTACATGAATCTCTTTTTAAAACTTTGTAAACTTTGATAAGAGTGTGGTAAATATTTTCAATAATAATTATAATAATATTAAAGTTTTTTTAAAGAAAAAAGAATGTGGAGGTGTAAATATTACTCACTCGATCCTAATTAGATAATCTCATTATAAAAAATCTATTAACTTTAAAAGGACAACCAAAGTTTGATTTGTGATTCTAAAAATATTACTTAACGTTTTTTATATTTAAATTATGAAATTAGGACCGAGTAAGTAAAAACTACACCTCCATCTTTTTTTTTTAAACTTTATTTGTTTACAACATTTATATATTTTTAACATTCGAGCTCGCAAATCCTTTCCCTCCTACTATACTTTATTGCTATATACGTTGGTAAAAACTGCATTTAATTATATGTAGTAATTTTTGCGTGATGCGTGTACAAACATACTGACAGACAGACAAAAAATCCAAAAAACTTAATGCTTTTGTTGTTTTAATATAAAACCCCCATATAAAAATATGAGGGTTTTATAGTATTTCAATATGTATTAGTATCGTTTCTAGTACACATAGTACAAGTCTAGAGCTTATTATAATTAAGCCTTTATAATGAAATACGTGTGGCAGGTGGACGACTGTCGTCGCACACACAACTACGACGAGTTCATCTGCACGTTTCTGTCCATGCTGGCGGAGCGGGGCGCGCTGGGGGAGCTGGTGGCCGCGCAGCTGGAGCGGGGCCGCGCGCGGCGCAGGAGGCCCCGCGCGCGCGCCCGGCCCCGACCCCGCCCGCGGCCCCGGAACAGAAAATGATTGCTAAATAAATAACAAAAACACATAGCTTTGTTTTATTTTTGTACAGACCTACGAGTATAACGTAGTAGTACCTACCTTTAAATGCTTTACATTTTCAACACTCGGACTAATCAAAATGAATAAGGGCAAAGAGAAATTTAAGGTAAATAAAGGATTTTGTTGCTGCTGTAAAGAGACATTGTAACTTAACCTAAGAAATAACATACTCGTTAGTGTATTGTGAATATGTGTTGTGTGTGATCGTGAGCTGTCAAAAACCAAAGTGAGCATAATAAAATGTAGTAACTCTGTTACTACATTTTATAATGCTAAAACTCGAAGTAGTTTTTGTTGGAAATATTTCGGAAACTTGATCGTCGCTGATGGCAACAAAAATAAAATCATTAATTCTGATCAAGTTTATTGTTTAGCATGTCTGAATGCTGTGAAAAAAGAAAGCGAAGACGTTACTTTTTATATTTTAGATACTCTAAGTAGATTAAATTAAGTTTTTCTTTAAAAAAACTGAAAACTCCACGCCGCCGCCGACCTAAAATCTTTCCGCCGCCGCCGCCATTTTCACAGACGGCCACGTCTAATACTCGTATCTGCTATATACCTATGTGCTTCGTCACAATACAAACCTAATATAGGTAATTATTAAATCGGTTTGCGATCACGAAGCCTTAGTGAAGCACCAATATTTCTCCAATAAAGTTGGACAGACAATTTTTTTAAAAAAAATGTTTTAACGAAAACAAATTAGAAAATATTGGTCAATTTTTTACTATCAAATGAAGACTAGATAACTACTTTTTTATTATTAATGGATCACAGCATGTTACTTTGTATCCATCTGTACCCCTAGTGTGAGTTTTCTAACTATTACTTTGCGTTTGAGTTAACAAAAAATTGTATGGGAAATAATTCAGCGCTCCATGCGGAAATTTTGGGAACTAGAAATGCTGTCGTGTCATTGGTCAAAATGTTAACGCGGTAGTATAGTTAACGCGAAAGTAAACGTTAAAAAAACTCACACTAAGTCCTACAAAGTTCCTGAAACATCTCTATGATCTACATGTTGTTGAAATATTTTATCTTGTAGGTATGCCTCTTAAAATTTAATTATTTTTGTTGCTGATATCTTTAATGAGCAGCCTACATGAAGGTTAACAAAATGATTTTTTTTATTATTGGAGCACGGCATGTGAGTTTGTCACCTGGTGGTGAGCTGACCTACGAAGTCCATGAATCAATAATTGTTCTTAAATTAATTGATCGCTCCCACTATTCCAATTTCAATCAAATGAGACCAGTATTTCTTGATATTCGCTACGTAACACCTCTTATTAAGGGTGAAAATATTTTTATTTTATTTTTTAAAACGCTCGCCACTTGTTATGTGTTGCCTCCGAATACCATCGGCGAAATGAGGATAGGTACCCAGTGAGGACCGCTGGGTACCCTGAGCTCGTTTAAACCCATTGTTCCTATACGCCACCAGAGTTGAATAAATTTGTGTTGTTTTCTATAATTTATATTAATAAATACCTTCGATTTATACTATCGAATATATTTGATTAAATTATTTATTCGGAATGGGCAATACCAATGTTTTTATTATTGGCAATACCTGAATGGAGATGTCAGTGACGGTCGCAAAAATATATCAACGACTTCTTTTATTAAACCTTTATAACAATAATAATAAAAAGTAAATGCCACCAGTGCAGTGGTGGCGGTTGGGATAAAAATCGTCTCAATAGGCTATTTGACTAGATTAAAAATATACTATAAATTATAGTCATCCTATCAGACAATTGCGTAAAAAACCATATTTCACTTTATTTTAAACTAAATTATGTATATCTTAAGTAGATTACACGAAATAAAATTGAATCTTTTTTACAATTTTATTTATAACAAAAACATCTTTGATAGGTTGATGACTGGTGACGTCACACGCAAGTAAACAAAACAATACACAGATTATAAAACATGTGGATGAAATAGAATAGAGTGTAATATATAGGAGATTATTTAATCTGTGCTTGTTGGTTTACTTGCGTGTGACGTCACACTTGACTAACACCCGTATTCTAAGACGTTTCCTTAACTCCACTCTTCACTCAAGGAGCGTCTCTCAACTTGCTTTTTATAGTTGACATTTGGTAGACAGACGTTCCTTGAGTGTAAAGTGGAGTTAAGGATACGTCTTAGAATACGGGGGATAGACTGCAATACAGCGTTTTTAGCGCCATTGTGGAAATTCAAACTTTAACTTTGATTTTTATTAATAATAGAGTAGACATCCCGGAAATATCAATGAAGTGTGATTATTATGTAATGGAGAATCATATAAAACGGGTTTCAAAAAGGAGTCAAATACCCTATTGCCACCGGTGGTGGTGTATGGGAACAATCTGTTTAAACGGTTCTCTCGGGAGCCAAAGTAGGCACCCGTATGAGGCTATTTATTAAAAATGAGCGCTTTTAGTTTGTCGCTTGATATTACTTACCAGAATTTGATTTTTTTAAGTGACACTATCAACGGTTTCAATCAACACTATCAAGGTGAGATTTTTTTCAAATCAACCGGTTCGATTCCCGGCTAGGAGTTTTTTCATAAATCTAAAGAAGATTTAGTTTTTTTTTCAAAATCGGAGACTCCTTGAGCATTTTTCGCTATTCATTGTAGTTAGGATTTGGCCTTGGAAGCACACTTGAAAAATTCACCCTGTATTCCATCTCTCTCTTTTTCTCGAGAGATAAACGGGAATAATATTTGGTACCAAGTGGTAATTTTACGATTGAATGCATGAACGTTTTATTAATATTAATATTTTTTTTTACCATTTATATGAGCACATTTAAGTTTCAAAAATAAATGTTGCAGTACAGATAAATATGTAAACAACTTGTTCCATATTGCCAGTGCCCAAAAGCGGTTCCGTGCAAAAGCCACATTGAAAATTAAATATTAAAAAACAATATTTAACACATTTTTAATAAATGGCATTTATACTAAAGAATTATAATATTAGGTACTTAGAACAACTTTTATATCCCGTACACAACCGATATAACTTTTAGGCAATGTTTAAAAATTTTGAAAGCTTGTATGTGCTCATATTAATATTAACGGTTTCGACTGTACATAAATAATTTAAGATGAGGTTCAAAAAAAAAACAAAGGTATTTTTTATAAACAAATTTTATTCAGTATTCTACGAACAGCGCAATATTTACATAAATCGTCATATTGTTAAAGAAATGTAACGACATTAACAAATGATTGTTGATTTATTTAGGCACGTGAGCACAGGACGCGGTTCCTACGAACCAACGCCCGACTTACAACTTGCAACAAATTTTCAGTCTTCTATTTTATTAACATTTGATTGATAAAACATTGGCGATTCGATTAGATATAAAAAATAAAACGTTTAAAAACAGTGGAAAACATTATTCAAATAGGAAACACCAGCGGGCGAAGACAGATGGCGATGGAAACTACTTGATATCACAGACTAAGAAAAAAAAACCTTAAATTCACTACTTATATGGCACTAAAATCTATAAAAACGTGAGCAACAAGTACAAAAAATAATGTTATTTTATTTAGAAATTGATTTCCTATATAATTAATCAATCGATTGTGATACCTGGTGATCGGCCCGTGTCTTAAAAACATTACACGACCGAGTATTAATAATAATAAAAAGAAAACAAAATGTTACATTTCAGTTACAATATAGCCAAAATCACTAACACTACGGATCAACAATGCTTTCCCATACCAACCAAATAATAATAATACTCGATAACAACTCATAATTTATCAATATGGGATTTACTGGCAGTGACCGCGCGCGCCCTCTACTGGCCCCAAACAGAAATATCTGACCATTACCAACACGTGATAGCCGCCATTTTTTTATATTTATTTTTAAAGTGTGTTCATTTTTATTAATAGGAAACTAATACTGTCAACCAAATAATTTATATCCCACCTTAGAACCCTTTCAAAATAATTGAAACCTGACTTAAGTACCCCTTTGCAACACCAAATTCCAATTAGTACTCTTGACAGGTTTAACTTATTTTGTCAGGGTTTTATGGAGACATCAATTGGCTTGGTTAAAGATATATTCAGAAGAGAGAAAGCAGATTTTTATTATAGAATAATATAAGGTAAATAGTTGGGTAATAGGATTAGGGGAGATTTATCAAGATAAGTTATTTGACACTAACTTGTAAAATTTGCATATTCGTATATTCTAAAAAAGATACAGAATATTAAAAACACTGTTTATTAAAAACGCTCCTCTTTATTAATAAAAGTGTAAAGTATTCGCTAGAAGAAATTATTTTATACGATGACCCCACACTACTTATCTCTGTCACATTCGCACTATATTACTGCCGACTCTCTCTTAAGGAATTGGGGAGCGAGCGAGTCGACAGTATATATATGCGCGAGTGACAAGAGATAATTGTGTGAGGTCACCGTAAGAAACTCTTAACCTAAGTTGCATCAACAACATCGCTGTAACTGCAACGATTAACGTCAAACATGGCGTCAATTGTACCAGTTTTATGAGTGAAAGCTGATACATTCGACGCCATTTTGAACTTTGACCGCTACAATTACAAAGATGTAATTTTGGTGCAACTCATCCTTAGCTCTTGGCGTCCGTACATGGTTACTTAGGGGCCCAGTAGACAGCGCAAATACCGCTTTAGCACCGAATGGCGGCGCCCCGGCTCACAACCACACTTATTGCTATTGCACTACGCATTACATAACATTGCACTACTTTGTGATGTCGGACCGCGAAACTTATATCAAATATATTGCCGGACACTACTCCGACATAAATATAGATATGCACTCGCATATGGTATTGCACTTTGGATCGGACCGCGTTTTGTTACAACTCTTCTTAAAAAAACAATCAATATATAAAATTATAATATTTAACAAATAATAAAAATTGAGCTTCAAAAATCATGAAATACTGTTAAAATGGAAGACCATTCTTGTAAATAATTCATATTCGGTATATTTTTTTACTATCATGGATTACCTAACGTCATCTTTTAAGTACTGTAACCCGTGTTAATGATTTAATTTTTTATAATATATTTCTTGAAATAAATTGTCACAAAACGGGACCTATCCAACCTAAAATTAATAAGTAATAATATAATAATATCGTGTTGTCTACACAAACGCCTACCAAACGTTAGCAGTAGTAGCGGCGGCTTTGTTCGCTCAGCTTGCGCTTTTTGCAGCGACAAGCTCGTCTACAGACATCTCCTTCAATTGACGCTTTTCAATTTCTGCTTTAAATTGTTCAATATCTTGCGGACTGAGAAAGAAAAACAAATGTTAATCGCATTTTAAATTTATGTTATGTTGTAACTCAAAACAATCTTAGTACAATATAAGTTTTTTCTAATAAAAGCATTTGTGTTATTTACAAAATAGCATCGACTTTTAAAATAAAATGGCGTCGACTTTTAGAACAAAATGGCGTCGAATCTTGAATAAAATGACGTCGATTTTCGAACAAAATTTCAGCAATATGTTGTGATTCCAATGGTAAAATTCTACTTAATAAGGAACAATTAACGTCGTGAAAATAATTCAAAGCGGATCAGGTAACGACCTTTACATGTGCATATATTAACGATGGCATAGTGCACAGATATGGTGCATCAAAAATATAAATTTATACTTGATAGGCGAGCAAATTATTTGATTTATTTAAAACCATTAGGATAGTTTTCTCTTTTCTTAAAAAGCCATAGAAGAAACAATAATAATAACTATAATTCACTCTGTTTTCGAGTTCAATCATTAAAAACGATTTTTAATTAAAAAAATGCAAAATTAATCTGTGGAAAAAAAAAGTTCGGGTTTTTTTTTTACCAATCAATGGGGTTTAGCATACCTGAGCTGCACGAAGAGTATCCCGTTGATGAGGTTGAGCATGTCGATGACGGAGGCGACGCCGGGCGGCTGGATGTGCAGCGGCGGCGGCGCGGCGCCCCGCAGCGACGTGAGGCGGCGCTGCAGCACCACGGCCTGCTGCGTCAGGTGGCGCAGGCATTCCGACGACTCGCGCGTCTTCTCGTGCTTCTCTCCCAGCTGACACACACACAGGGTTTTTTTAATATTGATCGCTCCCACTATGCCCGCTAAATTATGCGATTACGAAATGGGGGCGACAATGACGAATTGCAATACTACTCATTTCATAACCGCATCCTAAAAGGAGACTACCATCTCAACAATAAATCTATACAGTAGTCTCCTGAAAACTGATGAACCGGTGACTGAAACCGAATCAAGGATTTGCGAACTCGAGCGTCAAAAATTATCTATATGATGTTTTCAGTGATAATAAATTGACATTTTGGAAAAAAAGGACACGGAGGTGTAATTTTATTTATTCGATCCTAATTGCATAATTTCTTTATAAAAAATCTGTTAAGTTTTGAAATGACAAGTAATGTAATATTTTTAGAATCATAACTTCACAATTAAACTTTGGGTGTCTTTTGAAAAGTTATATATTTCATCTAATTAGCATCAAGTAAGTAATATTTACACTTCTATGTATTTATTTATTTAAAAAAAAACTTTTATATTACTGAAAACAACATTTACACGTTTTTAGACGTTCAAAAACTTTTCCTGGCTTCTTAAGGAACATAAATTGACTTTAATCTCGCGTAGATATCTAATCCAATTAGAAATAGTACACAATGATTAGCTACTCACCAGCTGCCGGTAGATGCAGTAGGTGTCCTTCTCGTGTAGCAGCGCGGCCCGGAAGTCTCCCAGACAGGAGAGCGTGCGGGCCAGCAGGTGTCGGGCCACGGCGGCCTTGAGGGAGCGCGGGCCGTGCGACGCCACGGTCACGGCCAGCGCGCGCTCCGCAAACCGCAGCGACAGCTCGTATTCCCCGACGGCGTGAAGGATCAGCGCGATGTTGCTCTGGAAATATATAAATAAAATATAAAAACTTATTAAGCGAGGTATGCTCGTCGGTGAAAATACGTATTTGTATCTACTTCCCTGTGTTTCATCTCAGCGTTAAGTAAAAGTACGGTTTCTGACGAGAGTAAGCAGCGTGGACTACCAAAAGTCGCACGGAAACAAAATGTCGTAAGTCTCAATGCGTGTAAATATAAATTTTAAGAAAAACTACATAAAACATGAAAAATATGAATTTAAAAATCTTCTTTTAATTTATCATAGACTACTACTACACTTTTATAAACAAAATATAAATATAATGTTTAACATGATTGCATGTTAAACATTTATAGTAATGAAAGAAAATCCGAAAAAAGAAAATTTCAGAGAGAGATAATTTCAATATTTATTTCTATCGAACAAACTATATTATTTTACGTTTCTGACTTAATAGTTATCACTAAAATCCTCCAGATTAAGAAAATATTTTTCCATTCATCTAAAAAGAGTCAATTTTATAAAAAAATCGGAATTATAAAAATACTACCCTACTGAACGCTCGGTACTAGTGTAAGACTAGGTGGTTAGCTGATTCCATAGCCTGCCAATCGTTAACTGCCATACAAGGATGCGATTGACCTTGTATATATTTATTTTAACTTATAATAATAATATGTAGGACAATTTACACATATTGCTCTAGTCACAAACTAAGTTTTAGGTTTGTACTATGTATGGCAGTAACAATGATATAATACATATTATATTTTATAAAAACCATTTTTTTTGTCCATGGGTACCTACGACCTCCGGATATAACGCCAAATGCGAAACCACCAGTCTACGGCAACGATCGAGTATTTTAATTAATATGAACTGCATTATTATCAATGACAAATATTGTCCATATAAATTTTCCCATATGAAATCTGTCGAATGCCATATCCAGAATTAAGCACCACATTTGTTAAATCCCAACGATAACCATAAATAAAGTCTATTATCTAAACACTAAAAAGTTTTAATTGTTTAAAAATTCTGCAAATATTACTTAAAAATAAAAATAAACTAATACACATCATTAATTTTAATATTTCTTCGAAAATAACACGGTCGCAGTTAACACCAATTAGTTATTTATGAGCTAGTAATAACTTACATCAAGTAGCGCCATTTCTGGGTGGTTCTCTCCGCAGACCATGAGCGTGAGGTACCGCGCGCGGTACAGCAGCTTCAGCGCCGTGCTCACTTGTCCGTTAGCGAAGCAGTACAGCGCCAGGTGCGACTAGAACAAACAACAACACATTAGTATTTTATCTGAGAACGACCTGCGACTCTATCTCTACCTGGTGGTAAGAAAACCGACAGAATTCAAGAATGGGGACGACCAAAACAACAATTTTTCTTTATGTGTATAGTAATCTTTATGATCAAAACAATCGGCGGTTAAAGTATACTATGGCCTAAAATAAGGAAAAATAATTTATGTAAGTAGTAAAATCAAAAACATATCCCTTGTAAATGGATGAACCCACAGACTGAAAGCGAAAATGTCTAGGCAATTGACATTTTCCCTTTACTACTTCTACTTTCATAGGAACTGTGAATAATATTTTCGAGAGTTGTTTTTATTTAATCAAGGATGACAGAAGATTTCGTCACCTTCCGCAAAAAACATTATTTATTTATTTAAATCTTTATTGCATACAAAATACAAAGGCGGACTTAACATTGTCACAAGTCATCTAATAACAAAGACCCTAGTTTGTTTAGTAGTAGGCAGCCGGAAATGCTGCTTTACTATAAAAGAAATTTTGCATTTTACACCAAAAATGTAACACTCTCATGCTGGTCTTTGACATTTCGTGGTCATTATCTGAACGGAGAAATACTCACATATTCGGTGATGGTGTAGGGATGGTCTATCCCATTAACTCTTTCAGACATGATGACGGCTTTCTGCTGGAAGGCCATGGCGTCGCGATGCTCCCCGGTTACGTAGCACAGTCGCGCCACCATGCGCAGGCACTGGGCGATCTCCCCGTGCATAGCGCCGTATACATTGTTTAACAGGTTCAGGGCTTCCGCGATCAGTTCGTGGCCTTCGGAGACAGCACCCGCCTGGATCTTGGACTGGCCGGTGGTAAAGAAGTTGTACGCGTCTGATGCCTGCTTGGAAATAGTAGATTCGGTTATAAAGAGGAAACATCTGAAATCTTACCTCAAAATAGCGAAAGAATTAAAAATTTTATTTCGAAATTTATAAATCAGTTGATACAATACATGTAAATTACCTAACCAGGGTTAAAAATATATGCGAATGGAAGGGAAAATAATGACTTTTGACAGTTAGTAGATCACGCCTAGAAAGATGAGTTGATGACAAAAAGGTGGCAAAATCCAAAATATTTCGATTGAAGATTATTTTCATTGATAGCCGCCAGTCAATTTTAGAAAACATACATTTTGACTGAAGCAAATCCATAAAATTAATTCACACGTAGAGCCTCGTACGACTGCCCGAACCTAAATTGAACTAAAGGGAAGAATAAAAGTTGAGTTGATTACACTTACCCTAGGATTAATGTGCTTAACGACCGGGAATATATTCATGATATCTGAACTTGTGAACGTGGCTTTATTCTTGTTATCAAAATCGTATTCTCGCAACAACACTTGAAGACCCACTTTCAATGCAAACGACCTGTAAAATAAATTCCATAAAAATATCTTGGAGTTTGTTTTTTTATACTTAAACTAGTTCTTATTTTTGCTGTCCTTACCTTAGCAAAGATATTTTTTGTAATCCGTGTTTCTCGATAATAGACTCCATATTGTCAGCATTTAATTCGTAGCCCCAATATGACTGTAAAAAATAGTTTTCATACATTTAAAACTAAATTCAATACAGTCAGTAATATGTGCAAAAATTATGCTAGTCATCATGATACATTTTGGCTGCGATTGTAGTCATTTTAGTTAGTAAATTTAAGGCATACTAAATAAAAAATTAAGGGTTTAGTTCATACATTTAATAATACTCTAAATTAACCTCTTTTTAAAAGAAGAAATTGGCTCCTTGTTCATAAGAAAGACGAATAATCCCCTTTTTTGTCTCTGGCTTTTTGTAGAATAAGCATTCAAAGTGATCCTAATTGTGAGAAGTCTAGCACTAACACGGTGTTTGTGTTAACCTCAATAAATCTTTGGTAAAATAGCGGTATTTATTTTACTGTTTATTATTTTTCTTCCTTTACTAAACATACCGTATGATTTCATACGGTCATGTTGCCATTCCCTTCTAGCCGTTTTCCTTTTTCCAGTTTTTATTCTATTATCTTTCTTTACTACTACCCACAATAATAGTGTGTTACCTTAAGCTCGTGTCGTATTTGTGAGAAGAGCGCTTTGCCGGTGAGCTGGTGCCACAGCTTGGCGGTTTGCGGCGCGGGCGCGGGGCGGCGGGCCTTGCGGCGCGGGCGCGGCGCGGGCGGCGCGGCGGGCGCGGACACGGGCGCGGCGCACAGCAGGCAGTTCAGGAAGTGCGCCACGGCAGCGCCGATGGACATCGCGTCGCAGTTCTATCGGTATACGGTATTTGCCACATTATAAAAAGCCAATATTTATCGGACAAGAAATCAGAACTGACCAATTTATATATTATTAGAATTGATAATTTTCAGTTTAATATTACTTATTTTTCAAAGACGCTAACGGACATGATGATTCTATGTCGCCACTTTTCAACTCGTTTACAACCGTTTTCCTGCCAAAATATAACACTTATCCAAGTTAATGAATTTATATATATATATATTAAAATAAGCAAATACATTATAATACAACACAATTTATATTCACATATAAGGTAATATTTTTTTGTCTACATGTCAAACAAATAACATAAGCACTTAGTCATTTTATATTAATATTGGGGGCCATTCTGTGATTTTATTTCTCATTTTGCGTGGGTGCAGTGCGAGTTTGTTTTACTTTTACTATCTCGTCAATCGTTAACTAGGGCTATTGCAGGACGTTGAACCATCGACAATAAGCGTGGAATGTCCCTGTTATTTTCTGTAGTAATACGTCATGACGGTGATATGCTACTTGGTAACTAAGTCTGCAGATGTCGTTTAACACATACCTGCAAGTAGCCGGCGTACAAGTGTTTGGCGGCGCGCAGTATAAGTTCGCTGATGACGATGGCGTGCAGGTAGCGGAGCGACGCGTGTGAAGCTAAGGCTGTGGCCACACTGCCGAGGTAGCGGATGTTGATACCGCGCGCGTGCAGGGCCTCTGTAAGCCCGGCGCCATCCATTGGGGCTGAGGTATGCTCCAGGCATTCTCGGACCTGAAGATAAATTATACTCTTATTATAAAAAAGAAGAGAATGTCCGAAAGCTGTAGACACTTAGGAACTACCAGTCCTAATTATATATTAAAAAAGTGCATTAGGTACCCGAATACCATTAGCGCAAAAAATAATTATGAGCAAATTTTGGGTTATGACAGCTGCTAGGGTGACGCCGCGTGTCGGATGTGATATGGTCATCACTTACAAAGGTGGGTATCTGTGTGGTAAGCAGGAAGGCCGCAGCCTCCTTGACCAGGTGTCTCTGCCGGGACAGCAGCTCGGGAGACGCCGCGTGTCGGATGCCGGCAGAGTATACGTCGGGGTTGAATCTCACATCAAACTCGGACTCCTTCAGCGATGCCACGGCACGCGCCGCGGCACTTACTACAGCGCGTGAACGCTCTCCACCTGCACATGTATTGTGTTAATTATTAATTTATTAAGCACAATAGTTTTGTACAGTCAGCAAAGTATATGGTCTACCGTCAAGGCATATCATTCCACCAAGGGACGATATAAAACAATAAGGTTTATTTTCCTTTGCAGACTGGACATAGGGGCCGAGCACGCGCGTCATTCGGTTCGATACATATCGATCGATAAGACATATATCTACAAAGCTAACACGCGCGACCACGATATATACCGAATAGACTAATTTGACGCATTGGAAGATATATATCGACTTTTATCGAAAACGGTAGCACGCAGCTTATTAACATCAAAACTAAACTGTCAGATTGTAGACAAAAGTCGATATATATACAATTTTTATCACGTTTCTTTTAGGTGCTGATAAGTGTCGAAATTACTTTTGCTTTGATATTTTTATTGATTTAATAGCGAAAAACAGAACCAAAATTGTTTTATTCTCGTTAGAAAAACTGTTATACTTAAGTGACTATAAATGTGCGTGTTATAGAAAAGTTGCTGGAACAACTGGAACCTCAAAAAACAATGATTTTGTAAAAAAAACCTGGAAGCCCAAACCAAGAAATAGATTATGAAAATAAGGATACCTATCAAAAAATAAGTATTTATGTTTCTAGAGTGATGCTATTTAGAAAAAATAATTTAATTAATATTAAAATTCTTGTTTTATTTTATTATCGTGTATTTATTTTATTTAATTTTATGTATTTATTATTATGAAGTGGCAGTAGGTTAGTCTTAATATTTTCCAACAAATCCTAGAGGGGACGATCACTACCAGAGTGAAACCCTTTGAACTTCGGTAACTCCCGAAGTTCAGAGGTTTTCAAGTTCAGATAGGACTTGAATGCGAAATATATTGATTGTGTAATGTAATTTAATTATTCAGCAGGCGACTAATTCAGGCTGATAATTAAAAAAAATCATTCACACGTCGCCGTATTGCTTAAAATTCAAAACAGCCATAAAATAAAATATTTGATTTATATCATTGAAGTATATTATTATAGGATAGTACCTTAAGGCTTAATCGCCTTACCAGTCATAAGAACAAAAGATAGCCGCCCGCAATACAAATCAAAATAAAAAGTGACACAAATGCGATCATAACCAATCAATGCTCAAGAAAATATGTCTGACAATTCGTTTGAATATCGTTTCTAGGTCTTAGACCACTTCCGTATCTATACGTACTTTCCATTACATATTTTTAATCCTATCCAATGCCTTAATAAATAAAAAAAACTCACCAAAAAACAAAATCTTTTTTTAGGCCAAGGTAACAAGTTTTCTTCGGCTTTATTTTTATTTTGTTAAATATATGTATTTTTAAATCTTTTTAAATTAAAATATATATTTGTGTAACGATTATTAATAATAATATAAAATAAATGCATCGTATAAGGTAATAATTAATAATTTATTACATAAATGTTTTCAAAATTGTCAACGAAAACACACTTGTTTTAACTAGTAGACAAAGCTCGAGAAATTTATCGATATCGGTTTGCGTGCTCACCAATTCGATATATTTTTCGACAGCAGACGGTATAAGTCGAGTCGGTATATATCTTATCGTTGTCCGCGTGCTAAGCCCCATAGAATATTCTGACAGTTAATGCTATCTTTATAATTTATACTTCACTCAACCTTAGCTATATTTGGATAACACGGGAAGGTTTGTCAAATTTTATAGACCACTTTTTAGGCAGACTGTACAAAAGCGAACTTAATACCTATAGCATAAAAAAGGTCATTATTATGCAAGTGTTTTGTAAGTTAAACTTAATTAATTATTATTATATTTTTTTAAGTTTTAGCTTCTAATGACGAAGATTTACTATTGAATATATTTCAGAAAGAATTACTTACTACTATCCTGTTTCTCTCCATTACAAATGGAATCTGTAATGCTCTCTACAATTTTCTTAGCGACATCAGTATCAATGTCTGAATAGTTCTCATTCATCAGTAGATCAATGTCCTTCCCAGACTTATCGTCCTTCACATCTTCAATTAATTCCTTCTCCAATTTATTCGAGTCTTTCTTATCTTCTATTTTATCATTAACTTTATTTTCTACCTTCTCTTTTTTATTAGTTTTTGTTTCTTTTTTATCCTCCTTAGTTTCAACTTTTTTATCATCTTTTTTAACTTTAGATTTTTCGACTACCTTATCTTCTTTTGCAACTTCGTCTTTGTTTTTAGTTTCTAGTTTTTCATTAGCTTTATTGTCTTTTTTAGTAACTTTAGCTTCAGATTTTTCAATAAGTTTATCTTCTTTTGTAACTTTAACTTCTTCGTCTTTTTTAGTATCTAGCTGTTTAACTTTATCGTCTTTCTTAACTTTAGAATCTAGTTTATCTTTTTTAACTTTAGTCTCGTCTTTTTTAATCTCTTTTTGTTCCTTTTCTTTGGGTTCTTTTTTGTCTGCCTTCTCTTCCTTTTTAACTTCTTTGCTTTCTTCTTCTTTATTAGCTTTATCTGTGTTTTTTTCATCCTCGATTGATTTTATTTCAGAAGTTTCGCGCTGTTTTTTGGCACCAAATTGTTGCAAGTGGAATGCAGCATACCGAATGAACATAAAGTAACGTGATCTGTGGATAATAGAATATATATATATTTTGTAATTTTAGAATTTAAATTTTTAATAAATAAAATATATTAATTATTTAATAAAAATATACTTACTCTACAAAGCTATCGACTAATTCTTGTCTGAGACAGCACAGTTTATGTTTATGTATGATTGGGAAGCCCATTGCTTTAATATCCTCTCGCAGCTCATCGTCGTCCACTGAAAAAAGAAATTGTTTTTTTATTATTATATTAATAAAACAAAATAATATTGTAATTAATATATTTAATATTTGAAGTATATAGCAATAACATACAGTTTGATGAAATTAAAGTACAATTGCAGAGCAGAAATAATTTCTAACAATAATCCAACACCATCAATTCTTCAATGGCAATTTTTTTAAAATATGCAATATTTTTGAAAAAATCTTCTTACATTGCAAGAAGTTGACATCAGGTGGGAAGGTCCGCAGCAGATCCAGTATATAGTGCCGTCCGTCGTTGCCTACGATACCCTTGCATTCCACACTGGAGCACAGCTCTACAGTATCTCCGTTCGCACTTATCACTGAGTGCGGCATTATCTTTAATTGCTGGCCAGCTTTGCTTAGCTGAAAAGAAAATATTATTTTTAAGCAGGGCAGATTCGAGTGCCCGTTATTTATTATATGACTAAAATATTTTAGTATTTTTTAACAATGAGTAGTTCAATTGTATGGTCCAAGACCCAGTATCCAGGATCCAGCTAACCTAGTCTTATACCAATTTACAAAATGGGATATGTCATTGTGTTCAGTTCTGTTGCTTTTATACAAACTAACGAGTTGCAACTGTGTTTTTAATTTGGATATAAGATGCTGTTGTCTTCTTCTTTATATTTATATGGACTTCAGCTACAAAGTATAGTCGTCCAAATTTGGTCGGCAAGTGTCGTTCGACTTTCGTCCTTTAATTAGGTGGGCTGTCAAAATATGCGTATCTGTATCCTGCGCTAACATTTTCACCAATCATACACTCGCATCTTTAGTTCCCAAAATTTCCGGTTGTAGCGCTATGCGGTTTTCTTTACTAATTTTAGTTAACTCAATCGCAAAATAGTTAAAAAATTCACACTAAGGCAACTGATTGGTGGAAATGTAAACACAGTAGTATAATAATAAAACACCCAGACCATGACAAACTGTACAGAAAAAACGAACTATTTGTTTTTTGCCATGGGTGGGAATCGAACCCACGATCTCCGGATACAACGCCAAAGGCGCAACCACTAGTCTACGGAGGTGTGTATACATAACTAGATTGTAAATATTAAAAACCTCAAACCAGGGCCCTCTCCTAAATTTCCGGCCCAACTTACCAGCTCCATGTACTTGGGATGGGTGAGCACGGTGGCCCCGAAGTCGATGCTGCCATAGACAACGCTCTGCTCCTGCTCCTTCTCCAGGATGCCAGGTATGATGGACTGGGCCGTGACCCGGTAGCCTCTGTAGTCTATGACCACGGTGCCCAGCGTGTGCAGACCGGCCGTGTCCACCGCGCTGTATACCCGGACGCCTTGCAGATCGTTGCGCTAGTACAACATATATATATTTACATTGTTGATAAACAGACAGTAGTTGGACAAATGGTTTCCCAAAAACTTTATGTATTAATTAAACTGATAAATAATTTAAAATCACGGAATTTCATAGGATATTTTTGGGAGCTGTTTGTAAGATCCGTCATTTTGATCTATTTGAGAGTTAAGTAACAGGTACTTACCATTTTCGAGAAACCGGGCTTAAACCCCATCTTCCAAGTTGTACTTTTCACTCAAGAAAAGTCTGTCTGACTCTACCTTACATGATTTGTTATAAGTGACAGACGTGCCTTGAGTGAAAGTTGAGTATAAGACACGACTTAGAATACAGAGGTAAGAGGGGGAAACTCAGTAGTATAAAATGCTTTATCATTGTAATGCAGCTATACACTAGATGCCAAATATATAATTTGTTTTTGGCTTACAACAACATTAAGAACTTTTAATTTCAGTAATGTCTAAAAAAATGCGTTTTGGGAGAGGTCTATTTTAAGCAGAAGTCTGATGATACGGTATAAATAAAAATTAACAGGTAATATACACAGTATAAAAATCACCATGTAAAAATTAAAAATTTCAAAAAATGTTGGAACTAATTTATTTAATGTCCTAATAAGACAGGGTCAAATTGTTTCAATATATTTATAAAGGTGTCTTTTAGAATTAATCCAAACAAAAAATAAAAACATTTGCATTGAATTTTTCAATAGGGATTTTTTTTACATTTGTGATTACATAGGTTTTATTGAAACCTTTGCCTATATGACATATGAAGATTTCAAATAATATAACTTACCGGAGCCACAAAGGCCGCAGCATCTCCACCGAGATCCTTATAATGGTCGCGAACATCAAAGCCCAGCGAGAAGAAGATATTGTTCCAGATAAACATCTGCATCTTGGGTTCCTCGCCTGGGTTGATCGCCATCACATTCCCGTCCACTACAGCGACCGCACCACGAGTGGCTGCGGCTACGAAATCGCTGTGCACCTGATTTGAAAAATTGAAATACAATTGTAGCTATTTATTTACTCTATCTATCTACTTTCTGCTTAATTTGTCGCGAAGAATTTGGGCCACACTAACAAAACGTTTCCCATTAGTATGGTCCCATCATTAGAGAATGCCTAGTGTACTCCTCAAAGGCCTCTAGGCATTGCCTAGCCTGGCTTTGTTTTGTGCAATAAATGTTGTATTTTTTGTTTTTAATACAATTGGTGAGTAATTAATAATTTACGTTCAAAAATGTAGACGTTATCTTGATATGACATATGCGAGATCTTACGATGTGGTTACGAAATAGGAAGTTTTCTTATTAGAGCATAGCATTATTATTGACTTTGTATCTACCTGATGGTGAGCAGACATATCGCTTAAACATTGATCGCTCTCAGTATACCTAAGTAAAGTAATGGAGATTTATCCATGCAAATAATTTTACTATGCTGCTTTAAGATATAATACAAACTGCTAGTATTTTTACTGCACAATAGAAAACCAATGGCTGATCTTCGGTACCCCGTAACGTTAACGTCTACGCTTCCGTGACGAGAGTACGCATTGTGTTTCATACATTGGTACATTTATTTATTTAAAAACTTTATTGCACAAATTTAGTACAAAGGCGGACTTAATGCCGCTTAATTCACGTCTATACATATGCAGTGTGCTAAACCCTTTATGTTCTGGGAGCAAATAATAACCGCCTCTGTATACTAGTGGTTGTGCCTTTGGCGCTGTATCCGGAGGTCGTAGGTTCGATTCCCACCCATGGCAAAAAAATATATAGTGAAGTTTTCTGTACAGTTTGCTATGGTATGGGTGTTTATAAAATATAATATGTATTATATCGTTGCTTTCTGGTGCACATGGTACAAGCCTAGAGCTCAGTTTGTGACCAGAGATATAGAGATGTGTAATTTGCCCTACATATTATTATAATTCTATAGACTAATAAGTTTACTAAAATAAATAAAGTTTGTATCCTAACAGACAGTGAACTTTAATATATATTTAATTAAAATTAAGTTTGAATTAATTTCTCGCATTTTTAATAGATACTTTTGGGCCATGGCCTACAAATGCAAAAATAAGGAAAAATCTAGGTAAACTATTAATTAGTATGTAGATAGAAGTTGCTAGATCCAATTTATTTCAACGCATATTGCTGGAAATTTAGAGGGGATGTCGTATTTTGCTCATGCTTTCATCTTTGGAAGACTTAAAAGATTATTTTATCTATAGGTTAATTGCTTTAATTATAACAGTAATATACGACTGTTTATCGATTAGTCTATACAATTAAAGTTGTTTAAAACTTCCTTTTTTATCATTTAAGATAATGTGTTGGCCTTGAAAACAATAATAAAACGTCAAGATTATTTGCAAGACAAATAAGACGTAATAATCAAATTATTGGTTATCAAATTAAATAAAGTAGTGCACTTTTTATCTATTACATATTATCAATTGAGGAAATAGAAATCACAAAACAGAAGGCTACATCAATATAAAACTAATTTTGTTAAATCATTTATGAAAAACAATAGATAATACAATTATAACTACTTCCTAAAACAATATCAATCGTAGCGTAGCAAATTCGTTTTTGTGACCGGCCATTTGTTACCGCATCGTTTAGCCGGCATAGTGGGATCGATGAATGTTCTTAAACAACAATGTATGGATCGACCCCATTCATGGACTTTGTATGTCTGCTCATCATCGGGTAGATACAAAGTCACATGCTGTGCTCCAAAAAAATACTTTCTAAAATAATTATTATTTGACAATCTTAGAAAATATGTCAATATTTAGTCAAAAAGATATTAGTAAGTGTAATTCTTCTTTTAGGCAGAAAGGTATATTAAATTTTGAAACTAAAAATGCTTTTTTGTATGTGGCAATTTGGAGGTTAGGCACTTTTTAATAAATGTATATAATAATAATAATATGTAGGACAATTTACACATATTGCTCTGGTCACAAACTAAGCTCTAGGCTTGTACTATGTATACCAAAAGCAATGATATAATACATTTTATAAACACCCAGACCCTGACAAACTGTAAGTCCAGAAAAACGTAGTCTAAGGAGGCGGTTGACCACTAGTCTAGGAAAGCAGTCTAGGTATAATATATATATTAAAAATCATTTTCAAATAAGACTCAAGTCAAAATAATAAAAAATATATATTAAAAAAACCGAGACTAATATAATATTCGTAAACCCTGACGGTTTTCGCTATTATCTAATATCAATCGGGTTTGAACAGAAATGTAGGACTATTACGCCGCACATCGTTAAGCTAAACTTTAACCAAAATGACGTAGTTGTCTGTCAATTTTCAATGTCACCGGGTTTGCATTACGTCAGAATGGCATCATATCGATTAAAGTTTAGGTTATCGTTGTGCGCGTAATCACCCCGCTGAGCTTAGGAAGTGAATTTACCTTGAATATAGCGCGTTCCCGCAACAATCTCTCCGGCAGAGTGGAGCGCGGTAACTCCCGCGTGGTCTGCAGCTCCTCGTTCCAGTCGCGGGTCTGGCCCGGGATGTGCTCTTCGTAGCCCAACTTTGAAGAAAACGCTGCAACAATAAATACATATCACCACGGGCGCCTTACGGAGCCCAAGACAGTCGGCCTCAGGGTACCCAGCGGAGCGGTTTTACCAATGGTATAAGTCTCTACACCTACACTGGACAAGTGGCTAGCTTATTTGCATATGACTCAATAACACATATATAAACAGTTTTACAAGTTGATATAGTGAAACTGGTGCTGAAGCTTAACGTGGTCTCCGAGGCACTATAGTGGTGTTGTCAAACAAATGTACATATTTTTTTATGTTTTAGTATGTAGGTTCACCGGTTTTCAGGAGACTACTAAATAATAAATTTCTTGTGGAGGTGGTAGACTCCTTCCAAGGTGTGATCCTGAAACGAGTGGTTTATTTGATGATAACGCAGCGGGAATATTAAAAGAAGACTCGTAATTCAAATTAACCTTTGACGCCACCCTTTTCGTAACGCGTCATTTAGCCGGTAAAGTATTACCGTTTATTAACCCCTTTCATGGACTTTGTAGGGCTGCTTACCATGAATTAGATATAAAGTCACATGCCCTGCTTTAATAAAAAGTAAATAAAAATATTATATTGATTGCTTGAGGTGGTTAGACAACTGCAGCACTTAAAATTTAACTATTGGAAACCGCCTAGAAATTTTTTTTGTAGCATTGCATGTTTAATATACTTACTGTCTTCAGCTCGAATAGCATCCACAGTATGGTCCAAGCTCGGGGAAGCCCACTGATACACTTGGTAGGGGGTGGCGACTCTCTCAAACGGGTGTTTGGCCATTCTTCTCTTTTGGACCAGAGAGAAGTTCCGTTTAAAAGCCGGAGATATAATGTTGAGGACTTCTATTAGAGAATGACATAGAAGACTGGGATTGGCCGGTCGGGGATTGAACACCTCTTCGGTTGACCTGTAATTGAAGTTTTTATTTAAAGATATAGAAGACGAAATAACGCTTCTGTTAAATATTTTCCCGTTAACAAACGCTATAAGCTTCAGTTGCAACAAAGTGTCTGTTAAAGTAATTGTAACGATTAAAGTTAAAAATGGAGTCAAATGTACCAGTTTTATTTTTAAAGTCAATGAATGACAACTGGTACATTAGTAATACGACGCCATTTTGATTTTTTCTAGATGGCCACTATGGCCAAATGTGAATAGAGACAGAATATTTTTTTAAGTTAACTCGGTGGATTCTTTTCTAGATTCTAGAAATTTTAGTTTTTATGGAAATTGGCCTCTAGACTCGTAGTATCACTAAGCCTTGTAGTTTCGGATCTGACAATAGGAGCCTACTTCAAAAATTAGTCACTATTATACTAGACTGTACATCACTAATGTTATGATTTTTTTTATTGGAACACTTACTGATTAAGGTAGAATCCTCTCGGACAGGCAGTGATGTGGAAGTGTCGGTCTTCTAGAGTCACCACGTGCAAGTAGAGTAGGTCTCCGCACATCTTACGAGGACCAGGAGGAGGGTTCCAAGCAGATGTAGTTAGAACCTGCAATGGTGTCGTATAATAATGACTCCCGATAACAGTTTAAACGGCCTCAGGGTACCCAACGGGGGGATTTACCCGTCCTCATTTCGCCGATGGTATTCGGAAGCAACACCTAACAAGAGGCGAGCAAGCGGTGTTTATGGTGATATAGTCTCGTTGTATAAAGCGGTCACCCATCCCAGGACTGGCCTTGTTGTCATCTGCTTAACCTTGTTATCAGTTGCGCAGTGACATAATACCCCATAACTTTGATACAGACCATAAAGGGAACAATTCGCAATATCTGACACGTGGTTTTATTTAGAATTTCTTAATTTGACCGCCTCCGAGTGGTTGCGCCTTCGGCGTTGTAACCGGAGGTAGGTTCGATTCCCGTCCATAGAAAAAATATATTAGTACGTTTTTCTGTACAGTTTACCTTCATTTGGGTTTTTATAAAATATAATATGTGTTAGTATAGTTGTTTCTGGTACTTTTAGTTTGTGACCTGGTCAATATGTGTGAAATGTCCTACATATTTATTATTAAATACAGTAAGGTCCTGTCCTAACAGTAAAGTGCTGCATATAAACCGAAATATACTATAAAATATATTTGACTTGTTGCTATTATTAAAAATTTTCACTGAATGGTGAATTATCTATTATTGTTTTATTAATTGACAAAATCCTTTATGAATTAATTAGATTTACTATACATAATCAATTGTATATTTTTGTCTATTCAATGCCCAAATATACCTCTATCTATTTACATACTATTCACGGAAGCTCAGTATTAACATCAAAGTTATTATTTTACTTTTAATATAATGTAGAAGAAGTCAAACAACTAAAGAGAAATTATTTAAATATGTTAATGATAACTGCAAAATAAATATTTATTTAAAAACTGCAATAATTTAATGCTATTGTGTGATAATTACTTCTGTTTGTTGCCTTTGTAAACGTTACAGGCTACATTGTAAATATTATTAAAGAAATATTCAGAATTCACTACTTATGTAATTTTTATTAATAGAACATATTTATTTATATCAATCTAAGCATTTCATTCAAAATTTCTTTGCAAAAGATATATATATAATAAAAACGCAGGTTACGTTTTTATTATATGTATAATTATTCCATGTTACAATTCTGAAAAAGGTACTGGAATAAATACCTAGGTTGAATATTTTTTTGTCAGTTTGTTTGGCACATTTAAACAACGTAAAGGGCTGCCTATAAACCGAAATATACTATAAAATATATAATATATACGTAAATGCCAATCATTGAATTAAAATATCGAGTAACATTAAGTCTTTATTTCATTAAAATCGACATACAGAATCAAAATTTGGTTTTAACACGATGTTGCGGGCACCATCTTGTAATAAATGTGCAAAGACTATTAAGGTGGACTGGATGGAATGAATGATGGTATCTGGTCTGAATAAAAGGCCCCATACATACCTTAACACATTGAGTTGCCTTGTTCTCCTTATTGAGTCCCGGGTGCAGAGGTAACAGGGGTCGCTCGGTGCTCCCAGGCATTATGTAGTCCGGCGGGGTACAGTCCACGCTCTCTGGCCGAGACTTCTTCTTTTCTACAATATTCAATTATTAGTAAGAAAAATCCATGTCATGTGACTGAAGTTCACACACTAAGGATTCCGTACAACAACAACCCCTAGGTTGACTTCTCTCAGGTAGGTATAGGGGTGGCCATTTTTATTTATTAAAGATTCTCTAAATCCTGACTCAACAAGAAAAGCATTGCTCCTCGGTATTCAAGGCAAATGTAGACATACCAAAATATAGCGAGGGGTCGTAAGGTGCTTGAATTTATTTTGGGCTACTAAAAAGATGAAAAACGACTTTAGCTAGAATAATATTTCTATTCAGCGCCCTCTTTGAAATTACTTTATTTAGAAAAAATTGTCCATAATACAAATTTCAACATCCTATCACAACTCAAGTATTATTTATTTACTTTCATTTATTTGAGAAAAAACAGTGCAATATATAACTTAAAATAGGTAGCACAATATAAATGTGGCATAGACCAATATTTTCCTACTGATAGGTATTACAAAAACAGATATCATATATTATATAAATCCTTCGGAAATCCAACTTTCCCCCTTACCTTGGAGGAATTTTCATATTGAGAATGTCATACTTTGATCTCCGGAATGAAATTACTAGAAACGGTTTTAAAATTTAACTTCATGTAGTACAAGTCGGTACAAGAGGAATTCCAGCAAAGTCTTTTGAAGGAACTTAGCCTTCCAAGTTTGCGCGTTTGGAACGTGTTTCCAAGATGGCGCTGACAGTGTAGTATAGTATTTGGTTGGGTAAAGAGGAGTGTGTCCTACAGTGAAGGATAGAGTTGAATTCCGAAAGACCTTTAACCCTTTCAGTATTAAGTCAGGAAACACTTCAGTTCGCGCGTTGGACCCGGCACCAGCACGAAGAATCCATGGATAGCTCGTTCTTTCACTAAACCAGTAAGTAAATGATTAACATTCTCACCAAGTATGTCACCCTGTGTGATGGCGGTAAGGAAGGATAGCGAGCTGCATTCCTGTCCTGCATATGCGTCTGTGAAGTCCACGGATTTTAGCAAATCCCGGACGTGCCGAACGTGGATGCGAGCTTCGCGCATTGTGTAAGGCTCCTCTACTACCTAAAATAGCGTAAACTAGTTATATCCAGAGGCCGTGAGTTCTATTCCCACTAAAGGAAAAACTAAATGTACCTACATTTTAGATTTTTGATTTTTTTTATGGAACACCCATGTGACTTTGTATATACCTGATGGTAAGCAACACAAAGGCCATGAATGAAGTCGATTCACTATGACGGCTAAATGATGCGGTTACGAAAAGAGTGACGTCAAAGACGAATTTGTATTACCACTTTACTTTAATATCCTCGCTGCCTTATTGTCAATTTAACTGCCCGTTTCGTAACTGCACCCTGGAAACTATCGACTCGATAAGAAATCGAAGCAGTAGTTTCCTGAAAACCGGTGAACCCTTATAAAAAACCAAAACATGACTAGGTCACTTGACGGTTTTTGTGTTGGTATGTACAGTGGTAACTAGACTGGTCGGCTGATCTAGCGAAGTTATAGAGATGTCTCCTACGTATAGTCAGTACTTAAATATTTTAATTATTCTTATTGATATTATTTATTTTTAAATAAAGACTGGGCACTTAAATTAATGTATTTTTAAGACCTATAAAATCATTAATTTATTTCCAGAACCGAATCATAGTGGAAGCATTCAAGCTACACAAGAAAAAGAAATAGACATCTCTGTCTGGTGCTCCGATCAATCGGTCCAGAAATATAACAACTCGAGGACAAGCTCTTGACTGCAACTAACGACCAATTAAACTTAATAGTATTTCAAAATATAACCAAGAACTATGTTATTATTTCTTGGAAGTAATATATAAATAATATCTAACAGTTAAACTAAATAAAACCGAGAATGGCGCAATGGGCAAATTCGAAACACAAGCCCTTAAATCAATTAAACTAATAAGTTATATACACGCACCACGATAACTGAGTTACAACATGCGTTTGTTAAAAGTAAATGTCCCAAAGGTCATCTCAAAGTTGTCAAATTACATAAGGTCCATAATGACCTGACAAATTATGTAGGTGATATAAAAATGGTAAAATATATTTTAAAAGAACTAAAAAAATACAAAAATGTATAGAAATAGTTAAGATTAGCATTGGCAAAATGCCGCATCAGTCACTGTCAATGTGTAGACACTTGTTATTTACGGCTTTGGAGTGTGATATAACGCGTTATGTGATGAAACAAAACTGTACTTAAATACCTTAATAATAGACCCTTCTTTTAATCCTTCGACATTTTTTAATTCTGCAAAATTATCTAAGGTAACTCCTTCTAATTGAAGAGAGAAGCATGTCCGATGACAAGTGTCTTCTCTATCCATAAGTACTTGATGCATTTCCTGAACGAGTTCCATACTTGACACCTGTAAATAGAGTATAATTTTATTTATTTGTATAAAAATACTTTAGCCGATATTCGACGGCCATCATTTCAAATAATGACTGTCACAATATCCGGAGGGATATCGTAACCAACTAACGGAAATTAAAGGGGAGAATAACGTGATAAAAAAATAATATGTTAACAGGATTTTTATATTACAAATAATATGCAATTATATATTTACCTGAATATCAAGAGCTTCAGAACCAGGGCTGACAATTTTAACAGTAAATCCCATATCTTGTATGAAAACAACTTCTGCATCTTGTTTTTTGTCTTCTCCGTCTTCTTCGCTAGGAGATAATTCGCCTTCTTTTTTACTATCCGTAACTGTTGGAGCTATAGGTGAATCACATTTATTTATTTCTTTATTGTCATTTTCGACTATTTTTTCTTCTGTGGTTTGAGTTTTTGGACACTCTATCTTTTTAATGACTTCTGCGCTCTTCTCTGAATTTTTATTCTTTTTCTTTTCTGTTTTCTTCTCCTGTACTTGTTTTTTACTGTTGTCGGTTTTAAGAGGACAAACAGAAACTGTTTCATTTCCATCGTCGGATTGGCTCGATTTGGTATCATCAGAATCGCTAATGACTCCATTAGAGTTTGATATATTAGTACTAACACTACTACTAGTATCACAATCGGAATCTTTTTTTACATTACCATTTAAAACTTTGTCGCATTGACTTACTTTACCGTTTAAAATTGGTTCTTTGGTACCTAAATTATTAACTTTATTATTATCACTATCACTTTGTGTGTTATTTTCACCATTAATTTTGCTTATTTCTGTGCCGTTTTTTATTTCTGAAATTTTTCCTCCGTTAACATTTGATCTGTGTGGCTCTGAAATATATAAATTTGTTAATTTCAAATCGTTTTAAATTCAAAGCTAAGTAGTGCGTTCCTATTGTGTGCGATATTAGATTTCATGAAACGGACTCTAATCTATACTAATATAATAAAGAGGAAAGATTTGTATTTTTGTATGTTTGTAATGAATAAACTCAAAAACTACTGGACCGATTGCAATAATTTTTTCACCATTAGAAAGCTGCATTATTCAGAAGTAACATAGGCTATATAATATCACGCTAGGTCCTATAGTTGTGGAGCAGTAACCAAAAATGTTTTAAAAATGGGGGAAAAGTGTCGTTCCTGAGGCCTTCCGTGGCGTGCGCTGAGCATATAGTTAAAGTTATACAAACCTGTGCGAAGCCGGGACGGGCCGCTAGTAATATTATAAAATTCAAACAGCTTTCGTAATATAATATTAGAAAAGACTACTCTATCTTTACTGACCTGTATCCGATGCATTATTAAATATGGGCGCAGCATTTAATGAGTTAGGAGAGGTCGGTTTACGGGCGGCTGCAGCATATGATACCCGCGCCGAGTTACCCTGACCACCCCCTTCATCATCTGCGCGGCCATTTGGTATATCGTTCACATGACCATTACTGCATGAATTGGTCTTGGCCTCGGAACCTTTTTTCATTTTATTTGGCTTGTCGCCTGTAACAAAAGAACACAAAATGAACATTTTAAAAAGCAATATCAGTTAATGGAACGAGTCAGATTGGTAAGATAGTTTAAATATGTATGTGTATTGTATTATTATTAAACTATTTAATTACAGAGAAAACTCATAATAATAGATAAAATATGTAGATCAAGATCGTTAGGTGTAGGTTTGCGTGTTACTAATCTTATTATACAATATCAGTTAGTTCAATATAAACTGAAGGTTTATTTTATAATTATTACTAGCGATCGATCGCTTAAAATATTAACACTAGTCACGATTGACTGCTCTTTCAGCTCATACGACTCTCGTGCAAAAACAAATAGCAAATCATAGAACATCTAAAATTAAAACAAAAAGACTCACAAAAATAGTATTAATTAGCAATAACAAACTGACAGACAGACGTTGCAATTTATAATATTATTAGAGATAAGTAATTATGTAGAAAAATAGTTATGTCCGATTTCACCAACGATCCCTAACTCTAACGGAACCCCTAAATAAGAATTTTGACATTTTTGCCATGAAACAACTGTCATTAACTGTCCCTTAAGTTAAGGGACAGTAATGAGAAAAAAATAAAAAGGTGATCAATTATATCTTTATTGAGTCTATAGAAAATAGAAATTATATTTGTTAAATAAAACAGTGATAGTTTTTGATATTATCAACAGTAATAAATATAATGTTAGGGATCAATTTTTGTGGAATATGTAGTTTAAAAATAGTATCATAATTGATTAATTTATTCAACACTTTATTTATTACAAAAGGGCGGACGCTTCGATCAACAATGCGGCGGGCGACAATGGACATAAAATAGTATATATCCCAAATCATAAATTATATATTTGAAAACATAAACTAAACGCAAAATTATTCAGAATGTCATGTAGGTATATCACCAATTGAAGATACCTATTACATTTCTTAATTTATATTTTAAGTGAATATCAAGCATTTTACAGCAATATTTTCCTTTTAATTTTTTCATTTTTCTAATATACGTGGTGGCCGAATTGGTTAGACCTTGGACTTAAAAACACTTAGGTCCCTGGTTCGAATCCCGGTGTGTACCAATGAGTTTTTAATTCAAAAATTAATGTACATTTGTTTGACAACACCACTATAGTGCCTAGGAGAGCACGTTAAGCTGTCGGTACCGGTTTCACTATAACAACTTGTAAAACTGTTTATAGATGGGTTATTGAGTCTATTCAAAACATCGCGACGAGCTAGCCACTTGTTCGGTGTAGACTCATACCACCGGCTACGACGAGGTGGGATTAAAACCCCTCCGTTAGGTACCCTGGGGGCGTCTAGGTCTCGGGCGCCGTAAGGCACCCGTGATGATATGTATATGTATTTTCCGTCACAAACACTCAGGGTTCGTCTACTTGCATTGTCTATTTACGTAATGGGCATTTACGATTATAATGTAAACTTTTCTATACTGATAATGTTCAATGAAGTGACATTGGGTTTACATAATGAAGATACTTTCTGAAGGATCAAATAAATTAATGTATCTAGCCTATCTGTTGAAAGAAGCAACGATGCATTTTAAAGGTTTAATTGGCAGCCGATTAAAATGAAATTAACTGACCACGTGTCAGGTTATCTCTGGCTAAGGTTACTACTGCACTGGTAATGCTTATCTTAAATGAGATCAATAAAAATATCTATTTGTAATAGTTGAATGGCCGCTACATATTGGCACAGAGCAGTCTATAATACATAAAGTATTCGTCTCAATTAATTGATCTCTAGAAGTTAAACTGGTTTATATTCGGGTGGTTATAAAAAACCTTAACCTCGACACTTATTTTATAAAAATTAAATTTAAAAGAAAAACTTATTAAGCATAGGATCATATCTTGATGATTAATACACAAGCCACATGGTTATCTATAACTTATTCTGGAGCTAATAGTTTTCTTCTTTTTAATTTAATTAATTTTGTAATTATTTTGTACCACAGATAGTTTTATTAGAAGAATGCTAAGGCATCTTATGAAGTAAATAATAAATTAAGGTTTTAACCGATATTTGAATATCATCAGCAGTTTTACTTTTAAATATTTATTTTTTGATTTGATTTTACGGGAATATAGAAAGCTTTATTTGACTGCTAAAATCTACCCAATATCGAACGCGTGGTAACAAAAATTTGGCTACAGGAAAGCGGACGACCAAAATATGTTCTAAGTAATGGTTTAGTGAGTATTGTCTTTACTATTATTTCAAAATGTTTCTTTTTACAGAAATGAGGGTTAGGAGTAGCACTGTTATTTCGCCGCACTAACCGAAAATAATACTAACCTATAATACAATAATTTCAAATTACACCTAAAATATCAATAGATTTAATTTTTAACAATAATAAAAAACATAATACAGGGTGTCTCAAAAGAAATTTTATATTTGTTTAGCTTACTGCGTGAACGCTGCGTACTTGAGGGGTGCGGGGGTTATGTCAATTAGTAGCTTGGCTCTTGGGAATTCAGTCGCTATGGAGCGTTTCTCGGGAGCAGACCGCGCGTTGTGCGTGCGAGAGTTTTACAAGAACGGTGATTCGGCAACTGTCGCGCGTAGAAAATTCTGCAGTATTCGAGGTTTTCGCCACTTAAATGATGCGCCAAGCCTTCCTCTCATTCGACATTGGGTTAAAAAGTTTGAAGAGACTGGATCAACGCTGGATAAATCAAAATCCGGGCGACCTAGGTCATCAAGAACGGTAGAAAACGTGGAGAGTGTTAATCAGTCTGTACGTGACGACCCGAACCTTTCAATTCGGAAGCGCGCGAGTGCTTTAAATGTGCATAGATCATCATTACATCGCATTATGCACAAAGATCTAAAGCTGCACCCCTACAAAATTCAATTGGTGCAAGAATTAAAGCCCCAAGATGCCGGTCAGAGGCTTAATTTCGTAAATCAGATGATTGAGCGATTTTCAACGTTTACCAACATTTTGTTTTCGGATGAAGCTCATTTTCATCTTAATGGCCACGTAAATAAGCAAAACTGCCGCTACTGGAGTTCAGCCAATCCGAAACGCAAACATCAGCAACCCCTACACTCGCCTAAAGTGACCGTATGGGCTGCCATGTCGGCGCGAGGAATTATCGGCCCTTACTTTTTTGAAGACGAAATGGGGCGTACAGTTACAGTCAATTCAGAGCGTTATGTGGAGATGTTAGACAACTTCTTGGTACCTGAACTGCAAAACTTTCCTGGCTATAACCAAAGAACATGGTTTCAACAGGACGGAGCAACTTCACACACGTCCAATTTATCTCTGCCACGTGTTCGTGAAATTTTCTCAGGAAAATTGATCTCCCGGAGAGGTGACATAAATTGGCCTCCACGTAGCCCAGATTTAACCCCTATGGACTTTTTCCTATGGGGTTATCTTAAATCTAAAGTTTACGCCAATAAACCAACTTCACTGGCGCATTTGAAAGAAAATATCCGTCACGAAATGGCAGCCATCCCTCACTCCACCTGTCGAGCAGTCATAAGTAATTTTATTGTTCGATTAAATGAGTGCCAACAACGTGAGGGTTTACATTTAGACGATATTATTTTTAAGAAATGAATTCCCAAAAAGTGTATTTTAACAATAAATAAACATTTTTTCTATATACCGCTTCCTTTTTTTTTAATCAATCCACTAAATATAAAATTTCTTTTGAGACACCCTGTATTAATACAAAAATAAACATTTATCCTTTCCAAATAAACAAGTTTTGTTTTTGGAAGCACTAATAATAATACAAAGTTAACAACCGAAACAGAGCTTCCTGATTGTGAGGAGTGGGTAAGCTCGGTTAGCATAGTCCCGTGACGATGGAAGCACGTGGTGTGCGCTGGCGCATCGCCAACTATCTCCAGCAACGAGTCAATAATAGACGGCAGCGGGATGCCGCCAACAATAGTCGCCCATCGAACACATGCCGCCAACGAGAATCAAACGCCCTTTCAACCTAAGCCTAATAATTATATTTTTAAACGAGTAGAATTGAAATGGCCAATATGGAATTTCTATAATGATATATTCTATGAGCTCGAAGTTGCTTAAATCAATCGATGTACCATATAATTAACAAATCTAATTAATTGTGACCGTCTCCGTAGTGGTTGCGCCTATGGCGTTTTATCCGGAGGTCGCGGGTTTGATTCCCACCCATGGAAAAAAAAAGTTTTTTTGTACCGTTTGTTTATAAAATATAATATGCTTTATATCATTGTTTCTGGTACACATTGTACAAGGCTAGAGCTTAGTTTGTAACCAGGGGCCTTAACGGGAAGCCACGACGATAAATCTATGGGTAGAACTCGATCGCCAAAAAACGTCAAATCACATACATTTTATTTTCACTTTCGATCGATCGACGTGTCAATCGGTAAGCCACGTGTCCCGGTAGGGCCCCAGAGCAATACGTGTAAATTGTCCTACATGTTATTATTATTATTATCAATTAATGTTTGAATGTATTGAGGTAGGGTTTTAAGGTGCATGCGATAGCAAACGAATTGATCATGCAGAACAATCGATGTGTATAACGTTTCATAATAATCGAGTTGGTATCTAGAAAATCTAAACTATCACATACTTACTAATCTATGCCTATATGAAACATCTCTATTCAAGGAACTCGAAGTTGCTTGAAATAATCGATGTCCCATATACCTATCTAGATTTTTAATCGTTTGCTCGTATAATGTGGGTATATATAGGTTTTTCGGGTGATTTGTTTGCAAGAGGTGTGAGCGAACGAATTGATCATGAGACAAAGAACAATCGATCTATATGACGCTTCATAATAATCGAGTTGATATAGCTAGAAAGCGAAACTAACATATAGTTACTACTCTGTGTGTGCTTATACTAGGTTTAAATTATTTACCAGTGGCTTCAAGTTAGGTATGCACCTTGTTCATTAAAAATAGTTCGCAAGAAACCCATAATGTGTTTTGAAGCGGTTTCTTGTTTCAATACCTCTTATATCGACCATATGGAATTGTTTCAAGAGTCGCCGATTCGTCATTGTCAAAGTGCCAATGCACTTTATTACCTACCTATACCATTGTACAATGCGTTACGGTTGTGAGGTAAATCTTTAATATACCGAGTTTAATACTACGTACTTTGACTTTTAAATATTTAATTGTATTTGATTATAAATGGGAAAAATAATCTGGCATTACGTGAAAGATTTTATCTACAAAAAAAGTATGTTTTCGCATACTACATTTTTGTTTGGTGTCACTAAGAGTTTGTCTGCATGAATATCTCGATAACTACTGGTCCGATGACGAAATTAGAAATAGTTATCGATCTTGTTGAGCCTAACCCTCGTTTCTAGAACGAATTCAATTATGAGTTTCCCGAGAACCGTTTAAACGGCCTCCGGCCCAGTACCCAGCGGAAGGATTAACCCGTCCTCATTTCGCCGATGGTATTCGAAGGCAACTCCTAAGAAGTGGCGAACTTGTTGCGGTGTTTATGACCTTATTGCTTTGTTACCCATCCCAGGTCCGGCCTTACTATCATCTGCTAGGCTGGGGCTGCCGAAGAGTTTGTTTGGATGGTTAAACGGGCTAATCTTAGGAACTACTGGATCGAATTGAAAAATATTTTAGTCTTGATTAGCCCATTTATCCAGGAAGGCTATAGATTATAGAACATCACCCTACGACCAATATGAGCGGAGCATCAACGAATAATGTTGCATAAATGGGTAAAATGATTCCTTTTTTCGTTGTGTAAACGGACGAAGTTGCGAGGGCCAGGTAGTTATATATATAATAAAAAAATATAATAACATGTTAAACTTTTAAAGATGTTTTTCTTTAGCTGATTAGTTTTAGACAGATGATCTAATTAACTAAGGGCCGGTTTCTTGATGAATAGTTTACGTTACTATAGTTAAAAATGGCAGGTGTTTTATGAGATTTTTGTCAAAACATAATTCAAATTCATATAAAAGACGCCATAACTGTCATTATTTAACAATTAGTCGAGATGACTGTCCATCAAGAAACCGGGCCTAAGTAACTAAAGAAGAAGTGATTGGTGATAGGGGTAATAAATATACGGGATTTTCGCTGTAGTGGTTTAATAGTGATCAGGAAAATATATTAGCCTAGTGGTGGCGTTATGACATACTACGTTTACCACTTATGTCAAACATAAGTGGTTTGATAGTTTGTAGTGACGTTAATAGCGGTGACTAACCACAATCTTGTCAAAAGTACACCAAAAAAAATCATCGTCATTGACAACTATAAAAATATAATTTAACTACGATAGGCAACAGAGGCTCTACCATGGGTTTACGCATTGTAGAAACGTAACGTATTCATTTACGTATACGTGAGCAACAACCAATAGGATCGCTTGATTTTTGGTAACAGGATTTAATAAAGCGATCCTATTGTCCTATTGGTTGTTACTCACGTAAACGTAAATGAATACGTTACGATTCTACAATGCGTACACCCATGGTAGAGCCTCAGGTGTAGTATCTATCCCATGTCAATGTAAATTGTAATTAAACATTATTATACTGCCCACTGTACTCGGTGCTAGAAAATATATCGCTGGATTCTCCAGCAGTTACAAAAGGATGAATTTCCACAAAAGAGGCGATATTGAAAACTTTTATAATCCAAATAGGTATTTATTAATGATCGCCGAAAATTTTAAGGCCCTCTGGGAAGATCAACATAACCCAAGAAAACCTATTATTTTCGGCAACTTTATTCTATAAAGTTAAATACCGATATACTAAGTACAACAAGTAAATGAGTAGCGAAGCACCTTTGGATAGGTAATATTTTATTTCAAACTAGCTACCGTTCCTGGTGGGCGATTCTCGCACTTACGACATTCATCTCGATTCGAGATTATTAAACGAAAAATGACTAAATATGCCATTTTTAGTAAAAATATCGAACATTAAACGAAATAAATAATAAATATTAATTAATAAATAAAAAATATCGAAAAATCACATATTTAGTCATTTTTCGTTTAAAAATCTCGAATCGAGATGAATGTCGAAAGCGCGAGAATCGCCCACCTGGCTTCGCACGGGCGAGACTTTTCAGATCAGGTAATTTTGATACTTATTTCTCATTATCATAATTTATGTTTGGTTTAAACATAGGTATATTTATTTTTGCTATATTATTATGTATTTTATGTAGTTGTGTCTATGCAGTTTATGTATTTTGATTTCTCTTTGCACCCTATATTACAATTTTCACTCTCCTAAAGGTTAGCTGGTAGATAATGTCTAAAGCACTTTGTACAAACCTTTAGTGCAATAAAGAATTTTAAATAAATAAATACATTATTCATAAAACAATTAAAAGAACAAAGTTATTTTATGGACAATTTATTGAATTTGTTAATCGGTAACATGCATGTAACACCTAAGCAATGTAAGGAACTAGAAAATTGGTTCTACTATAGTCGCTATCAACTATACATAGGGATCAACCAATAGGATCGCTTTATTTTTCTAATAAACCTCTCTTATTGGTTGATTCCTATCTATATGTACTAGCAACTATAGTAAAAACTGTTTGCAAAAACTTGTGGTACCAGTGAACGTTAAGAAGCCAGTAAAAGGTTTCGCGATCTCTAACGTCCAATAACGTCTAAATGTTGTTTTCAGTGATATCAAAGTTTATTTTTAATGAAAAAGAACGTAGAGGTGTAAATATTACTTACTGGATCCTAATTAGATAGTATTTTTATAAAAAATATATTAACTTTTGAAAAGACACCCAAAGTTTGATTTATGATTCTAAAAATATTACTTTAGTTCTCATTTTAAAACTAAACAGATTTTTTATAAAGAAATTATGTAATTAGGATCGAGTAAATAAAATCTACACCTCCATGTTCTTTTTTTTCCAAAAAAAATACTTAATTATGACTGAAAACAACTTTTAGATGTTTTTTGACGCTCGAGTTCACGAATTCTTTTGCTGCCCACTTAATATGTCAACTTGATCAATTTTTGAAGATCCCTACTATCATCTGCCTCACTCTCTAAATTTTTTTATATAGACGGTCTTATTCATAAAAAATGCTTAAAACACTCTTAAAGAGCTCAATAGTTAAAACGTTCAATAAGGCTATTGGCTCGATAACTTTTTTGTTATTCATAAACCTCCAATAAAGCTCCTATAACTATTTGACGTTTATTAGCTGAATTAGTGATGTGTTGATAGAAAAAAATAATTGATTGTCAAGAAAGTTGGCAGAATCGCGGAAAACCAAGACCATAAAAGTAAAAAAAAAAACGTTTTTGACACTTCTAATGAAATAATTATAATAAGGTTTGGCGCACACTGATAGAAATTTAGTCACACTAGCTGTGCCCCGCGGTTTCAGCCGTCATTTAAATTAAAATAATTTGTATCAAAAATAGAATACAGCTTTGTTTATCGCGTATGTTGCATCTCTCTATATCTGTACCTATGTGATTTTTTATGATTGCCGCTCTGTATGATAATATGTAACTAGATGTGACGGCAGTCGGCACCGCCATTAAATTTTTGTAGTTTGAAGCGGCACAACTTTGTCTTTTTGGACAAATTACCGCGGTGAAACAAGATTAAATGTTAATATTTTTTTGTTACAAATTTCTGTCAGTGTGCGCCCAACCTAATTTGGTTCAAGTCCATTCGAGTTGTAAAATTTTGAAAATTTGTTGATCGGAAGCCGACTGGGCATTATTATTTTTATTTGTAATATAATTTTATGAAGTAATAGAAGTCATTTAATAAAATTTTAAACCAAAAAATAAAATATGTATAAAAAGTGAGGTTAAAATAGGTTTATAGTGGGCTCCTGCCTTCAATAAAGTTATGGAGCTGTTATTTGACGTTTATCACTATTAGAGGTTTATTGAGCGTTTATGAATAACATTTTGAGGTGTTTTGCTATTGAGCTGTTATAAAGCATCAATAAAGGCTTCGTAAGTTTTTATGAATAAGACCGAGAGATTTTAAAATACATTATTTATATTTGTTCATATGAATTTTCAAACATTTTCTTTCATACAAACCTTGTCCTAACAATAAATTATAAACAAAAAAAAAAGAATTAACCAATAGGTGCAGCATTTTGACAATTGATATAGAATAGCCGCCTGCATACTCCAGAAAATATCTTGCGAGACACCAAAACAACAACAAATTGGACTAAATTGAGTTTTCAAACAAAATAAACAGTCGGTTTTTAGTTGAACCTTCGCATAATAAAATAGGTGCACCGTCTAAACAACATGTACATCGCCGGTACAATGTAAGTCGTATTTATATTAAACTTGCGTAATAGAAAATGTATTTAGGTACAGCGGGAAATGTCGTTCTATTATTATCATAATATCTGATGAATAATTCAAAACTCGCTGTTGTTTGCGTATTGTCTTCAATACGAAATAAAAAGTTTGTTAGAAAAGTAAATATTTTTTTAAACCAAGAGTATTTGTATGCGAAAAGAGAGTTACAATGTTAGGTGCATCAATTTTTTATTGTATTATCAACTCATTGATTTAAAATCTTAACCGAAATCAAAGACTCGATTACAAAGTGTAAAGTGGATATTTTTATTTTGAGATGAGACGAAGATTGGGAGATTAATATTGATCAGGAAAATATATTAGCCTAGTGGTGGTGTTATGACATACTACGTTTACCACTTATGTCAAACATAAGTGATTTGATAGTGTGTAGTGACGTTAATAGCGGTGACTGACCACCATCTTGTTAAAAGTACACAAAAAAATATCATCGTCATTGACAGCTATAAAAATATAATTTAATTACGATAGGCAATAGGTGTAGTATCCCATGTCAATGTAAATTGTCTTAAACTTTATTACTAGGTACTGTACTGTACTGAACTAGGTGCTAGAAAATATACGTGGTGGCCGAGTTGGTTAGACCTTGGACTTAAAAACACTTAGGTAAGCACTAGCTTACCTGCGCAACTTTAACCGTATATTCAGCTCACGCAACGGAAGCTCTGAAAATAAATAAATTTTCCCCGTTTTAGCAACATCTTTCATTGATGATCCGCTACTTATTGGTCGTAGCATGATGCCATGACTTTCCTCAATAAATCGGCTATCCAACACTAAAATATTTTTTCAATTTGAACCAGTAGTTCCTGAGATTAACGCGTTTAACCAAACAAACTTTTATTATATTAGTATAGAAGTACCTATAGATAAGTTCCACTAACCATCTAGTCTTACACCAGTTGGTTATGTAGTGTGTGTTCGGTTCGGTAGTATTTTTCATGTTAAGATTTCCATTCCATCTGATATCGAGGTATAATAAATATTTGTTGTTTTTTTGGCTGCCTAAACAAACGCACTCTAAGACCTCATTGTTAAACTTTTTTTTTGACTATTTATAAATATCTGTAAAGATTTATATGAAATAAATGATTTTGACTTTTGACGTTTCTCAGTCTTATTTTTCCCACCGCCCACATTGAGATTTGTTTTCCTAGAGCCCCCCGTTTTTTTACTTACCATCTGTCGCGAATCCGAAATAGCTATTGCCACGGTTATGGCTAAACGTGTAATTAAACTATAATCGTATATAGTCGTAAGATAGGATATGTACATTTCTAACTCATTTCTGAGTTTCAATGAAAACCATTAAAACGGATAATTAATTATATTGAAAAGTATAATGTATTATTATAATTTAGAAATAATAGTTCGTGATTAGAGTGTTTTTTTTTTGTCTTTTACGGACTTTTTTAACCTGCTCATGCCGCCTGTGTACAACCCAACACTGTGCCTGTGTATCTTAACGCCCCCTAATTATTTCTGGGTTTCCTACTGCCCCCCTGTAAGTTTAAAACGCTCACAAGGGGGCGTCATCGTCCACTCTGTGAACCTATGATATAAAAAGAAAAGTCGCCCGAGCGCTATCTGTCTGCCATTCGGCGTTAATCTCAAAAAGTATTAAACGATTTTTTAATTAATTTTCACTATTAGTTACGATAATTATCAGAGAAGGATTATATTAATAATTATAATATATATACCTACTCGTATTAATTTGTGTATTGTTTATATTGTTTTCCGTAATAGTTAGATTTATAGCTACTAATATGAAGATATCTTTGTTAGAGTTGAAGTTAAGATGGTAATCGCTTTTTTTTTATTGGTCGTGCTGACATGTGACTTTGTATCTACCTGGTTTTGAGCAGACCTACAAAGTCCATGAATGCGTTCAATCAATAATTATTCTTAAACAATATTGATAGCTCCCACTATGCCGGCTAAATAATGCGATTACGAAATGGGGGGCGACAATAACGAATTGCATTACAAGTATATTTTAATATGTCGCTCCCTTATCGCCTATTCAACCCATTTCGTAACCGCACCCTGAAAGGAGACTACCACCTTGAAAAGAAATCGATGCAGTAGTCTCCTGAAAACCGGTGAACCCACAGATTAAAACCGAAACATGATTAGGTCACTTGGCGTTTTTTGCATCTGTATGGGCAGCGGTAACGAGACCGGTCGGTCGGCCTAACGAAGATATAGAGACCTTCCTCCCACCTAAATAATAAGATTATATTATTATTATTATAGTAAGATTAATTAGTTGAGTATTTAATTATCAGTTGGTGTTTAATATTAGTGAGTTTTTTTTATTTAGGACTGATTTTTCAATCCTCTGATAAAGTTATCCAACATGACTGTTTTTCATACAAGTTAACTGTCGAATAACTTTTGAAAAGTCGGCCCTTAGGTAGTTTAAAACCCCGCCTCGCTATATATAAAATCGTTGGCGTCTGTTAGCGGCCGTGTAACTTTTTGACACAATATATTTGTTTAGTTGAGACGTCCTTTGCAATGTAGGATCAGAAAAACATGAATAAAAATTATAAAGCAGAAGGGAAAAGCTAATAGAAAAAAAGGCTTGAGAAAAAGATCCTTTATGATCCATTGGTAATTTGTAACTGATAAATACTTATTAAAAAAAAACGTCAAGTAAATATTTTAAAAATATTCGTACCATTGATAAAAAAAATGCTAAACAATTAATTCATAATTCATTTATTCAAGATAGAAATATAGGTACATAATTTGTTGCACAATGGGTCCCGCACTAGGTAATCCTGCATCGCGGGCTCATTCATTATTATTTATAAATGTATATCTTAATGCCTAAGGCATTAAGTTCGCCTATGTACAATTTTATTTTGTAATTTTGTGCAATAAAGTATTTAAAATATATATATATATATATATATATATATATATATATATATATATGTTCAATTAAAGCTCTAACATTCGACTACTATCTAATTATTATAATGACGAAAAATCACAAAGTTTACCAGATAAAATCAAAATCAACAAAAAGCTTGCCATAAGGACGATAAAAGAGCCAAGAAAAAATATCAAAAGTAAATCATAGGTATCCACTATATAGGCTTGAGATGATAAACTCTCATATCACCCGAACCTGTTATCTCAAAGCACACGTTGACAAACGCGATAACACCAAGCGCCCCAAGTTTACCAAATCAAATATCCTGATAAACAGGCGTTGACACGATTTCCTCCTTTAAAAATTATAAAAGAACATGTGTTAACACCTGATCATTTTGTAATATTACCTAAATCACAAACCAATCCATTCCACCCATCATTCATCATCAAGGGCGTCGCCAAGGGTGGGCAGGGACTGGCAGCTGTCCCCCCCTAGAGATTCTAAAAAAGTAGTCAAATGTAAAGCAACCAAAGTCCTAAGTCTAAGTCTTTGATTAAACGTAATAACTTATTTACAAGTTTTATTTATGGTTCATCAAGAGCTCGTGTAGCTTTACACTTTGGACTCTGTACCGTTGTTATTACAATCGCCGTAGATGTAGGGCTCGTACCACAAGTAAAAAGCGCCATGTGCTACCTACTTTACCCACAATTTATACTTTTCTCATCCTCCATATTAACTTGCCGTTAGGGGGGCCCTAGGCCATCGACTGGCGACTCCCGTGATTACTATGCTATTAGGCGCTTCATCGAATCAAAAATATTATTGGTTTTGAAATCAGTGTAATTTAGTGAAATTTTCAAATATTTTTATCCAAAGTATCCAAAAATGTTTTTTCCAATCGTTTATGAATGAATGAATGAATGAATGATTTATTTATTTCCATAAACTTAATCTAGTAACATTACAAGGAGTTAAATTACAACTACAATTACATCTAGATTATACAATCTTACGGTTAGCAACCAGCTCCTGAACTAAGTTTGATACTTGTATCTCAGGAACTGGAATCGTTTATCTTACTAAACTGCTAGTTTCTTATACAGTTTTCATGTCTTGCATTGATAATAAAACATTTAAACCGCAGTTTAGTTAGATTAGGACATTGTATTGTAACAAAATGGTTCCAAAGAGCGATGACAACGATAAGAAGCACAAGATAGACATCAAAAATATATACATAACAATAAGTAGTTTGTTGTGTTATTTTTATCAACACGAATATATCTTTTAACTAGTAAGGTAATATAAAATATAATAGGAATAATATCTTAAAAAGCTATACACTATATTGTACGATACAATAATAATAGTAATAATAATAATATGTAGGACAAATTACACATATTGCTCTGGTCACAAACTAAGCTCTAGGCTTGTACTATGTGTACCAGAAGCAACGATATAATACATATTATATTTTATAAACACCCAGACCATGACAAACTGTACAGAAAAAACGTACTATTTTTTTTTGCCATGGGTGGGAATCGAACCCGCGACCTCCGGATACAACGCCAAAGGCGCAACCACTAGTCTACGGAGGCTGTCATAATAATATTATAACGTCATTGAAATTGAGTAGCCAACCAATTGACCAATTTGTTACATTGTCATAATTTGTTACATTGTCATAATTCATAAAACGTCATGTGGTTTTGTAACCGCAGTGTACCCTACTGCTCTACTACTCATTGTAGTAAACTTACGCACAGGAAATAGCACCAACGTATCGTAACTTCCTAACTACTGGTTAGTTTAACATTGATTGAAATTTATCTAGGATACGTGGTGGCCAAGTTGGTAACCTTGGACTTAAAAACACTAAAGTCCCTGGTTTGAATACCGGTGTGTACCAATGAGTTTTTAATTAAAAAATGTATGTACATTTGTTTGACAACACCACTATAGTGCCTTGGAGAGCACGTTAAGCTGTCGGTCCCGGTTTCACTATACCAACTTGTAAAACTGTTTATAGATGGGTTATTAAGTCTATTCAAAAACATCGCGAAGAGATAGCCACTTGTTCGGTGTAGACTTATACCATCGGCTACGACGAGGTGCGATTAAAACCCCTCCGCTGGGTATCCTGGAGCCGTCTAGGCGGTCTCGGGCGAGGTAAGGCACCCCTGATGATATGTATGTGGTCAAGCAATAATAATTGCCCATAGTGTGGGAGACAGCATTTACAACATCATCTTACTAAATACATTTATACTAAATACTCATTATCTGTTATATATATTTTTTAAATGAACAAGAAATGCTTGGTCATACATAAAAAATAATAAATATATAATTCGAATTGTATAAGTTATCCTCCTTGTGTTGTTTAGTAGAAGTAAACTTAAAAAACTTAACTTAAATGTAGGTAAAAAAAAAGGAAAACAATTTAACCAGCGCATCCTGATTTCCATTTAAGAATTCGAAATTAAGAAGCATTGTGGACTGAAATAAACGTTGAAATCACAAGCCATTCTGAAGAACAGGAAACCGTCAATTTTTAAGCCTGCCATGTAACTTGAGGAAGATAACGAATTTGGAAATGCATAATGCATTGCAGTTTTTACGTCAATTCCCATTTTTTTAAGGAAGTAAATTTTAAATTCAGATAATATTTAAATCGATATGCCGTGAGTGAATGAACAATGAATTATTCAGGAAAGGCACACCGTCGACGATCCCTGAATGTTTAACCTTGGTGACACGGCAAATACTGATTTCTTGGCAGAAGCCATTCTGATCCTTTTACACTAAATGTGACCCTAAAATTCATTCGGTAAACTAAAATCTATTTGGATATTTAAAATTATGTCAAAATAGTCCTCCTAAATAAGGAAAATACATTAAACTATTTCTCGAAAAATCAAAATTGTACACGTGTGTCCTGCTGTTTGCGGTATCCACGCATATACGCATTGCACTAAAAGATATGAGTGATGTAACATTCATATTAATTCAGCCACAGGGTCTCGATTAAGTTTTTTTTGTAATACACGCTGAAGTAGGTATCTATAGATTACGTTTTATCGATGTATGTTTGTACGAACATCATCCACATGTGATAGATAACAGATACCTCCAATGGTATTTTTTGAAGATCTAGTAAGTAATTAAATGCTCGTGCGTCGTATTTTTTTATAAATAACTTGAAGAGAGAAGGCCAGACAAAATTCTTGGTTCGATCTACAATTTTCGGGCTAATGATAATATGCTCAAGGTTATTGTAAACTGCATAGATAATTACTGTCATTAACAGAAAGAAATAATATTGATGATAACAATAGTCACATAACTGGAATCCAGACCCGAGTGGAGAAGCCTAACTTCGCCCTGATCCTGACCCCGCATGAGATAATATCTGAAGTCTGAACTCAGAAATCAAATTAATTATACAAGCTTACGCAGAAAAACACAAAATGCGTAAAAACATCCTAATACATACGTAGTTAAAATTCGAAATAAAAGTAAACACTCGAACTGCGCGCCACGATAAATTGTGTTGATTACGTAATATAGATTAGCGAAATTTATAGATTTACTTTAGATTCTCAGAGGCAGTGTGAACTTATTGCTTAGGCTAAGTTACATCAAAATAGTACCCGCTATCAGTCGACCTTCAAAATAAAACTGGTACATTTAACGCCTTTTGAAACTTTAACCGTTACAAATACAGAAAAGTCATTTTGGTGCAGCCTAGCCTTATTCTTACTCTTGTTTTATGGTGGATTGAATAAAATTAATGAAGAAATGTTTATAGTCGTGAACAGATAAATGTTTTTTTTTTATTAATTCTTCTTATTCATTGACGCATGACACCTCGACGATTAATGAACCTGCCAGACCAGCCTAAACAAAAGATTTTAAACCGATTAAAAGTAATTGTAAAATAATCCTAATTGTTATAAATCTTTTTTTTTTGTTAAATAATATTAGCTGATATCACTATGTTAATGTCATGCTTGTCCAGCTACCTTTTTCGGATACAGGCGGTCTATTTTAGATATATCAATACGTAGACCAATAGTTTTCCGTTTCATCTATTAGATCGACAAAGACAATCTGAGCACGAATACCGACT
Organism: Monopis laevigella; assembly: GCA_947458855.1. NCBI lineage: Eukaryota > Metazoa > Arthropoda > Insecta > Lepidoptera > Tineidae > Monopis > Monopis laevigella. The sequence continues at coordinate 22,530,499 of OX381580.1, read as the reverse complement.
AGAATGAACCCAGGCAGTAGTCAAGTACAGTGGAAACCAAGGCCGGTAAACATGTTCAACCTAATTGAAACCTTAAAGCTTTAGCATAGAAGAGGCATGCGGGTTTGATGCTCACTGTATAAGACAGTTTAGTCATAAATCTGTCTGTACGTCCCTCGGCGTCTGCGACCCTCGCTGGCTACAGTCCAAGGTGCTCTGAATGCAACGCTAATCGGTTAACGAGGGACGTTGACCAAAACTGTCTGAATGCAATAGGTAGAATAGAAACCGTAGGTTTTCTGAATTAGTATTCAAGGTGGAAGAACAGAAACAGAGATGTATAGAATCTACTAAATAAAGAAATTAAAAAATCTTTTTTATTCATCTTATGAAATTATAACTTTTTTTGTTTTAATAGAGCAGGCCATGTGAGCCTACATCCACCTGACTAACTAACTAGGTAGCTAACTAGTAACTAACTGTAACTAGGTAGAATTAAAATCATTCCTATTATATTATTAGCAGCTGAAATAAAATAAAATCAAGGCGAGGTCAATGACATCAAGGTTTGAAAGGGATTGAATTCGATTTCACTATATACAGTAACCCCTAAATCATAAGACCCAAATCTGTCTGACGCAATCTGCAACTAAACGTAGTAAAAACCTTCAATACTTCCGCAACTGTATTAAAGATGTTTATGCAAAATGGTTTAATAGTAACTATCGTTAACAATTTAATCGTAGATATGACGAAATTTTGAATTTTAAAATACGTTTGACATTTAATTAAAGTGAATATTTTAACAATTTAAATGGTATCAATTTAAGATTAATTATAAATAGCTACTTTGAAAAATTATCAAAATTCCCATCGGCTTACGCACTTTATAGGTAAGGGCCTTTAGAAGAAAAGGAACTAAATACGTATCATCACGGGTACCTTACGGCGCCCGAGACCGCCTAGACGGCCCCAGGTTACCAGCGGAGGGGTTTTATTTAATCCCACTTCGTCGTAGCCGATGGTATGAGTCTATAACGAACAAGAGGCCAGGTCGTCGCGATATTTTGAATAGATTCAATAACCCATCTATAAACAGTTTTACTAGTTGGTATAGTGAAACCGGGCCGACAGCTTAACGTGCTCTCCGAGGCACTATAGTGGTGTTGTCAAACAAATGTACATATTTTTTTAAATTAAAAACTCATTGGTACACACCGGGATTCAAACCAGGGACTAAGTGTTTTTATGGAACTAATATTAAAAAAAAAAAAATGAAAATATTAGCTAATAGCCAGAACATGTTAACATTTAACTTTCATCTGTTTAGGCAATATTAAATAGAAAATACCTAAATGTGCTATAAAAATCAACAAAAAAAAAAGAAAGCTCTGATAATTTTTTTTTTGTTCTTCATCCACGTCATGTCCCTTACAGGATAGGCAGATACGACCGAGAACAATTTGAGTCATTCTACTTGCCTTGTGCACATTCATAACTCTTCTCATACGTGAATACCGATTTCGTTGACTTTTAATAGTCTTTTTTAATCGCCTTCGTTTAAAACCCATTTTATTAACCCATCATGCATTTCTACACTACTACCTTTACTGTGGTACTTCTCCTATCATACCTGTGTCTGACTTCTATACAATAAAGTAGGGACAATAACTGTGTTTTCAGCTAAATCTAAACTGCCTAATCATAGAGTTTTTTTTTAATGTACATAAGTATGTACCTATCTCTTTTTTACAAAATGCGGCTTAAATTTCTCTTCATAACATTATTCTGATGTGACATACTTAGCATTAGGTAAACAATGCCTTATCTTTAAAAGCAGATAAGTACAAACTAATTAATGTCGAATTTGTAACACTTTTTAAGATTATACGAAAACTAGCCGACTGTATTTAAGTTCCGGAATAAAATAAAGAATAATATGCGAAGTCTCTGGCTTATCTGCAAAACCCAGAGACATCGGACCACTAAAAGGCCAACATTCAGTTAGTTATTAATGACATAAAAAATTGGACATCTCGACTACGATTCGTCAGATTGAACTTTGATAAACATATGCCCCAGATTATATTTAAACATTAATGGTTAAATATATATATGTATATCATATATAAATCAATTTTCATCGTTATTTCAATGGGCTTTATTTAATATTAAAGTTATAACCTCTAAAAACACCCTTAAAAATATAGAAAAAAGATTTGACCATTTAAGAAAAGTAAAATTAGAGCCTAGCAAACGTTCAGGCAAATAGTGGGAATTCGAAAGCGCCTAAAGTAGCGGTAAGATCATTTGACACATTTTCTATGTGGCAACTAGTAAAACTGCCTAATTTTTAAAAAGTACAGAGAGACCTATTTGCATTTTGTAGTCACAGTAGGAGGCCATCGATTGAGTTAAATGTAAATGCGATGTCGACACGCATAGCAACAACACTGTTATCCGCACTAAATTCAGTCAAGTCTTTGAAATTACGTTTGAGTTCATTGGGTAGACAGAGTAAACACACTAAACGTATGATACAAATTATCTATTCAAATTTATGAATTTGAGATTAAATTTCATCTACCTAATTTATATTTGGTAACAAACGGAATCTAAAGCGACTTAAAGAAAGGAACGGAGGAACGCCAAGAAATCAATCAAAAATAAGATGTTTAAATTAATTTTAAATGTGTTACACCACTCAGTCATAGAAATTGATTATGTGTTATACCACTCAGTCATAGAAATTGCATTGGTTCATGTTAAATGACAGATTGATACACTGAAATCTGAAGTTTTATGTTATAGTATTCATTTCTATTACGACGACCTGGAAGCGATAATATGGCCTGGGGCCTTACCAAAGAGCCAATCGATAATCGAATCGAAATACCCATCGAAAGCCATATGTATGAGATTTGACGTTTCTCGTCGATCAGGCTCTACCCATAGAGTAATATTCCTATACATTTTTATCGATCGATGGGCGATTCGATTGGCGATCGTGTTCTTTAGTCAGGTGGGCGATTCTCGCGCTTTCGACATTCATCTCGATTCGAGATTTTTAAACGAAAAATGACTAAATATGTCATTTTTCGTTCAATATTTATATATTTATTATTAATTATATAATATTTATTATTTATTTCGTTTAATGTTCGATATTTTTGAACGAAAAATGGCATATTTAGTCATTTTTCGTTTAAAAATCTCGAATCGAGATGAATCTCGAAAGCGCGAGAATCGCCCACCAGGCCCCCGAAAACCTATGACATCAATCGCTTATTTTTGTTTCCCTGGGGCTGTAAAAAAAATACTTGCGCTGTCTAATCATGATGAAGGTGATGGAAGTTCGGTGGTATAGATAGTTTGAATGGTCGAGGCGAGTTGGCAGAAGCCACAACGGTTGCCATTTGCAACGAAGCGACAAACACTGGGCTGTTTATTAAATAAATTATGTCACTACCACCAGGGGGTCATGTCAACTGTAAACAAGTCAATAAGCTTTCATCAAAACTTCAACAGTTTTAAATTCTTCAATTTTATTTTATTTGTTAGGTATGATACCATTAATCTTTAGGATATAGAGAATAATCGTTTTTAAAGCGTTTTTAAATTCCTTCTCTTTAATGACAAAACGTTGACTAAAGTTAAACGTATTCGTAAAACCAAGTTGACAGCTGCTGTTAATTGTTCCATAAATATTGTTCATGATTTCCAATAAACAGTACTGTTACAAAAGCTCATTGGCATAGAACATTGACACACATTCGTAGACATAATTGAAATTTATTTGAGTTGTAACAGATGTATGCTGCATGTACAAAGTTCAACATTGCCATCAATGATTTTATCGTTCAGTCTATTTGATATATCTACAAGAAACCAATCAGTCGGCAAAGTAATTATGTGCTTTAAATAAACAATTATTTTCTTAATTACATGCAATTTTGTATTTAAATTACGATAATGAAGTGCTTACCAACTATGACGACATCCGCTTGACGGAAGTTAGATTCCTCCCTTTCCCTCATTAAGTAATTGTTATAAATTTAACTGGGCCTACTGTATACTTTATCGTCTAAAATTATTTTAACAATAATATTACGAATCAAGCTTTTTCCCATTTATGTATAGTAGGTATATAGAAATATTTAGTAAATAATGTGTCCATTACGATGTGAATACTATTATAGTATCGTCAGTTATTTTGTTTCGAAAAAAAAAAAAATATAGTCGAATAAATGCTATTGACACTTAATGCTACCCAAGCTAAACCTAGTTATATTCGGCTAATATAAGGTCTAACTAAGCGCAAATTAATGAAGTCAACACATAGCTCTACTTGAGACTGTATTGCATTAGTACCCTCTCTACTATACATACCCAACGAAATGCTATTAAATTCAGTCTCAAAAATACCGACATTATAAAAATAAAAAAACAGTTTTACCAAAAGTCACCTAGATACTGTGAGATAGTCAGAGATTTTTTTCTCAAATAACGTATAACGTAACTATGTATTTAGTAATCCCTAGAGATAACATGCAGTGAAATGTCGTTCGTTATGGTAATGCAAACACGTCGAGAAGAGGATTTCACATGTCATGCATAAGGCTGCATACAACAACCACTTAGACCGCTCTCTCAAATCACTAGTTCACGCTCTGGCTCGCTAAACATTTTAAATTTTGGTGACAGATTTGTCTTTTTTTTAAACAGGAAAGCAAGAAAGTTTTTTAATCGTATTAAGGTATGGGATAGGGTTAGCAAAGTTGACAATTTTGATAGTTCTTAATTTAAGTTTCAGAAGTTTAGTTATGGTTTGAGACATAAATAGGCAAAACCTGGATGAGAGCTGTAGGGCGAATTGTTGATGAGGGAAGTACAACCACAATAGATGTTAGATCTATGTAAAAAAGGAAAAATAATTTTATTGCATGTTTTTATTAGAGGTCGGACGCCAAAGATCGTATTTTCTTACTATTTAAAAGAAATTTTATAATAGTTGACCAATGAAGTGAAATCAGTGAATATAAATATAATACTAATCAATGTAGCTGGAACATGGAGAACATTAATTTTTTTATTTAATTTTAGCTAAGTTTTCCAAAACAACATTGTGAAATTACAAAAAACATTGTGCAAAAAACTTTGGTTATTTTTAATGTAGTTTAAAATGCCCAAAAAATGATTGTGTAAACTTTTAGGGAGTCGATAACCCTACTCTAGTCGTAGATATATTTGCTTTGGAGACTTGAAGCCTCTAATCGTAAGGTTCTTATCGCAAACCCACACAGATCAATCAGAACGTAGTTCGTTGCCACACCTTCACGATAGTGTTGCTAAGTTATCACTTGCCATATTGTCGCCGAGCTCGGTTCTCAGGCTTTTCATAAATTTATAGTTTTGTAGCCTGTATACAGGTTAAATAACTCTATTTATAGGCCCATTTTATGAATATATATCTATATCACTTAAATATTGTTTAACTACATAATACCTATTAATAAAAGTAGTTTTTTTAGACCCATTTATTGTATTTTGAATAGGTACGCGTAGGTACCATAGGTACCTACGCGTATTTTATACTACCTTGTTAGAATATCATTTTATAGGTCTATCTAGAGAGGTGTACGACAATTTAGTGCCGGTTTTTTTATTTTTCTAACCATACGTAATGATGGAGTCTGCGTATATATAAAAAAAAACTATATTTTTACCATTCAAGATTTTACCTACAGATTCGTGAAATGTCGTATCGTCCGTCACAGAAGAAATAATAGTACAAGTAGTATCGTCTAGGTATTTCTTCACAACAAAAGAGGCGTAAATTAACTGCGCTTTTCAGCCAGAACATATGTACATTTCTTCTATTGATCGATCGGCCACATTGGTCACCATCAACCCATGTGACTAGCACGTGTAACTACCCAGAGACAGGCACATCCAAGCTGTCTGTCTCGGCGGGAGGTATTGCATTTTTTATAACCTCATGACAACTGATAGATGATCTTTTGTAATTCTAAACAGGCGTTACTAAACACGTGTTTGTCAGAATTTAATATGTGCTACTTATACATATATGAAAGTGCTATTCAGAGCACACATGATGAAATATTGGGCCAAAATATAAGGTGAAGGTCACTGAAAAATGAAATGAAAATTTGAATCTCAAGGATGACAAACTGATTTTCAAGAATGTTAAATAGTAATACGTAGTAATAAGTAGTTATCTCTAATAGGTAGATTAGATACGTATATATATATAACTAAAATTACTACTATAATAATTTAATGGTAATTAAAATTATTTTACCAATAAAATTTAAAAAAAAAAGGGGGTGGAGGCTGATTAACAGGTTGGATATTACAGTAACAAGCCAAAAACAATGATGGGTGCCAGCTACGTAGTTACAATTGTTTTTGCAATAGTGAGGACAATTGTTACATATATATTATCATGGGTGCTTTACGGCGCCCAAGACCGACGGCCCCAGGGTACCCAGCGGAGGGGTTTTAAACCCACCTCGTCGTAGCCGATGGTATGAGTCTACACCGAACAAGTTACAATTGTTACAATAGAGCAAAAATCAGACTATGTTCTATATAATAATATTTATTGATGTATTCATGAAACAAAATGGGATTCCAAGTATACATAGAGCTTGTACAGTGGAACACAACATTAAGTCATTTTACACCAACTTGAAATTTCTCTTGCCTTTTCTTGTTGACATTCAATCTATCTCATACAACATACCTCTCTTGCCATAGTAAGCCAACTTAATCAATTTTGCTTGACCAATTCTTTATGGGATTACATTAATTAAATTTTAGGTACATATTATTACATCTGTGATAAGAACCTTATGATTAGAGGCTCTATGTTTCCAAAGCAAATATATATCTACAACTAGAGTAGGGTTATTGACTCCCTAACAAGTTTACACAATAAATTTAATTTTACACCAATAGATATGATTTAAGTCATTGGTGTGAAAAAGAACAATGAGTAATTTATATTATAAATTAAATTCATAATATTAAATTAAAATACATCATAAATTTTAAAAACATCAAGGTAATGTCTATATAGAGTTATACATACTTTAAATATGCTCTACTACACTGGATTGCAATTCCATACACATTCTAATTAAGTATTTTTATTGCCTAACCAAGTACCCTTTAATTTATTTACGTTATTCATTTGGTGAGAAAATAAATAAATAATAATAATCATAAACAATGAGTATTTAGTACCATTAAGATAAATATAGGTTGTTAGTCAGTTTAGTAGTTTTTATTGACCACCTTGATGGCATAGTGGTGGTTATCTCCTTCGTGTTGTACCAGAGGTTGTGGGTTTGATTCCGACTCATGACAAAACAATATAGTATATGTTTTTCTGTACAGTTTTCCTTGGTCATGCAATATAATTTTTATTAGTATTGGTACACACATATATTTTAAGCTTTGTTCTTCTGTATAACTTGTTAATTATATAGGTCTACTGTATTTTGCCTTTATGGGAAAAATTATCAATTATAGATTTATAAGTATAGCTTAGTATGCAACTTATTGATTTTTTCAAAATTATTCAGGGAATAACAAAGAAATATGTAAAATAAAGTTTTAAATTGTTCCAAAAAGGTCACATTTCATACTTTTTATCCAAAAATGGCTTTTCAAGTGTAGAACAAAACTTTCTGCAAATATTAATTTTGGATAAAAGTATTATCATATTTTAAATACATATAAAGCTGTAATTATCTTTTTTGTTGTAAAAAAAACTATTTAAAGTACAATTGACTAATTAGTTAAACCAAATTGCTGTCTGACATGCATTCTATTTAATTTTGTTACTTTAGAGATATAAACTATTGTAAGGGGCTGATGAAACCTTACATAAACTTAATAATAATAAAAGAAAAAAACATATAAAAAAAAACAAACAATTAAATATCTAATAAGGTTCCTCCCTCATTTAACTGGCATGCTATTTAAGTAATTATTATAACTCTTTTTAAAACACTATTTCTTCCTATTTTACAAATAGGTAGATAGGTATAATGCATGGTACCCTGAGTTGTCTAAAATACCTCCTAGTTCATTTAAAATATATTATTTATAGAATTAAAATTATATTCACGATATAATAGGAATTTGGTTGAGTACTTTATGAGTAGCCATTGTAAATCAGTATGATTTTTTTGAAATAGAAATAGTTTTTTTTTAAATTAGTTAATATGAAAATAAATTGCTCTATTACATAGGTTACCTTTTAAATACCATGTTTAGGAGACAATTAAAATATATATATATAAAATTCTAAAAATGTTTTTATTTTATTTATCCAGGAAATGTGTTAATTAAAATTACATTAATTAAAAATAAATCATAGACAATAATGAATATCATTTATTATCAAAGAAGAAGACTATTAAATGGCCCAAATCAACAAGACTGGAGATAACCTACTTGATTGACTATGAACATGGGGTCAATAGCATTCGTGATATTATGATCATCATATCATTTTTACAAGCATATTCTTCACATTTTTTTACCAACTAATTTATAAAGAGAATATAATTTATGCTTCGAAAATAATATGATGCCTATGCAATATAATTGAAAAATAGATGGGAACGTTTAAATTTATTAGGTACTAAAATTTATATAATTTTCTCAGGTTCTTCCGGATAGGAATACCTATTAAAAGTTCGTTTAGTAGTACCTTTCATCCTAACTTATATTGTCCAAAACTTTACCAATAGATATAAATTAAAATTACTTAATTTATTAGTAATTACAAAATTAAACTAAAAATTTTAGCATACAAGACAGTGCAACGCATGTGATTAGCTATGATGTAAAATTGATGCAATAGCTTTCGTCGCTAACAAAATGTGGTCGTACAGAGCATGAGCAGCGGTCACATGATTTGAACATCAATGATAATCGCTTACAGACCAAAATTACGTCGATCCAACTGTACACCTTTATTGACACCAATAGAAATACCAATGACAGAATAAACATATCTTTAATTAATAATGAAAATAAATTGCTCTATTACATAACTGAGGGCATGACCATAATACAAATTAAAACTTACCTTTTGTAACATGGGCATTACTGCCTTTTTCATTCACAAGATTTTCAGCAGGACATTTTTTAACTTTTTGGGAAGGTGTCTTAGCGGAATTCTCATTCACTTCACTACCAAGAGCCATCACAACACGAGGAACTAATCCAGCACAATCCTACCGCGACTAGCACGGTGTTCACTCTCAGCTGAAAAAACACATGCGATACATTTAAGGTCCAAATTCGACTGACAAAATTTAAAGTTCAATGTATACTCGCATAAATGTTATTTCACTTCGCTTTACACAAATTTGATTGTAAAAGCAACTATCTAAAATTAGTAGCATAATACTGCGGTACAACTATGTTCAGGTTAATATAATTGGTTAGAACTTTTTCGAGGTTTTACATTCATTGCTGTTGTGAATAATATCATGTCGAAATCACATATATAAAAACAAGCAATGTAGACTATATTTCATAAATTAAATTTATAACACTCTAAGCGCCATCTAGAGAAAAATCAATGACTTTTTTTTTTGATTTAACTATAGGCAATAGCGGACAAAAAAAAATGGCGTCGAATATACCAATTTTATTTTACAGTTCGAATGACAGCTGGCTTTTAATTTTAATCGTTACATTACAGACACTTTGGTACAACTCAGAGCAATGCAGCCACGGGCTGGTACAATGAAACTAATAACATATATGAAACCGCCATAGTGCCTTAAATGGCCTATAAAACAAAATGTCGAACGAATTCGTTGCCTCAGGCCCCTATATTCTGTACTCAGTTCAACCAATCAACGCTCAAGGATTGCTTATAATATTTATGGATATTACACTTTTTTTGTATGGCGGCGGCCATCTTCTGTTCTCTCGATTTGACACGACAGTGGCGATTTAAGCCTTAGGGCGGCTCCCAATTTAAATCTCCATGGTATGGCCCCAGTTTGACTGACGTACTTACTCGTCACCACCCAGCCACAAAAGAAATAATAGTACAAGTACAGAAGCTCCACTCCGAAAGATCAATTAAATAAATAGTAATTCTTGCACCGACACCTTAAAGCTCAGTGATCACACAGCGCTAATGGCCTATATTTATATTCACCTAAAGTTTCCTCTCTTCCTATCGCGTAGTTCTTTACTTTTCTGACGACGTTAGGGTTGCCTTCTTTTAAACAAAACCTAGGTTAGGTACTTAGTAGTAATTACGTAGATCATAAAACAATTTTCTATTCAGGATGCCTGCTGCATAGGTATTTCAACCTAAGCAGATACGAAAGCCATAAGGCACACTACATTGTCTATGAAACTAAATAATGTTTTTCGGTGTATAGGCACAAAAGAAATAATAGTAGGTGGAATTATATAAGTGCGAATAATACCTTTAAAGGAAACAGATTGTACCTACCTACTAATATGAAAGAAAAACTTATAAAAACATTGCACCAGTAGCCTCAGTAGGTATATTTGCTTAGTCTATGTTAATTATTATTATGCAACCTACGTACCTAATTGGGGAAATAAATAAGTATGTTTATTAATTATTACTACCTATACTTGTCAAACAAAACTAAACCTGACCTTGTAAACATAACTGATAAATACCTGCTATACTATAGCAATTAAATATCTACGATATATACTACTATACAAAGTACGTAAATACGAGAGACTTAGATAACTATAACAAAGGACAAAATTTGGTACATAGAAAAAGTGGCGAATAATGAAAATTCGCATTCTTATAAACATACTGTTAGACACACGTTTTGATATTTTTTTAGTGTTTCTGCCTGAATGGCCATCAGTCATATTAATATGGATTTTAACAGTTTTCAGTCAACCATTCCATTGATGGAATGAAGTGATTTTTCTCTAACGCCCCCTCAGATTATTAATCTGAGAACGCCCCGGTAGCTTCTTTTTGTACTGTAAGAAGAGATTTTTCAAAATTCATAAGGGAGCATTTTTTTAAGGATAATCAATATCTGGGTAATGGAAGGTGCTAGACTCGAACTTCGATACATTGACTTTTCATTGAAAATAAATTGCCAGCGGCCACATTCTGTTTCTTATAACGTTAGCGTTAGATTGTCAAAATAACGAATTCCCTTATTAGTGTGCTCTCCTCCAATGAGCGAAGGTTAAAAAAACTACTCTGATTGGAGGAGAGCGCGTTAAGAGCGGAAATCGTTATTTTGACAATTTAACGATCACGTTATAAGAAACAGAATATGGCCGCAGGGGCCTTACCAAAGAGCCAATCGATAATCGAATCGAAATGTTCATCGTCCATAAGGAAAGATTTAATAAAATCTTTATCACATTCCTTTTTCTTCCAACCTAACCCCCTTCTGCTGGTACACTTTTGTAAAGTTATGTATAATTACGCATTTTAGTATTAAGCATGATTCAAATATCTACTGTGGTAGGGCTACGAAGTATCACACAAATTTACATTAAGAATGTTTACTTTACCTTGCCGTTGGTTGACTGACAAAAGGCCAGCCATATATAACGTCACATGAATTTCATGATTTTTTGACCAAATACTAATTACAGAAAAAAAAAATGTAAAGGACCAAATTTTTTTACTCAGAGTAGTCTTTCCTTGCGGTCCGATTCACACCAAAATCGATGTCAGCGCTGTCATCACCGGTCCGATTGGGCGTAAGCGCGCTAACGATAGATGATTTGACATAGATAGTGACGTCATTACAGACGCCATATTGGAATTACAGTGATTTTGCTTGTGGGTGAAATCGCTGTGAGCGCTGTCAGAATGACATTTATCTAGAAACATGTTTTCAAGAAAGTAATAAAATTCCTTAAATAATTATTAAGTAGATAGTTAAAAGTATTGTGTTCTCATTTATTTTAATATTAATGTAAACAAATATATAAAATAACATTAAAATTCATGAATTTTTTATTGCGTTTTATTTGACATTCAAACAGAGTGAGAGGAGCATATGTTTTAGTTGCGAGATAGAGGGAGATACAAGTGATGTTCTTGTGAGCGCGCTTAATCCCTGGTCCGATTCATTATCACGCCAATAGCGCCGAGAGTGGTCTCATCGCGCTTTTTGAATCGGACCGGTGATTATGAACGTCAGCGCTGACAGCGGTGTCATCCCATTCGGACCGTGAGGTTTATCTATCGGTGCGTGGCGAATAGTACATTAGTACATACCTAAACTCGCCGCCCACTCAAATCGTCTGGGGCTCAATATAAACATTAAAACCTGACTTTTAGCGACAAACTCCGTTGCAATCTTAGAGTTACAATAATGGCCCATTATTGTAGCACATGTTTATGATAATATAAATTGAAGACTTGGTGGTATGGTTCACACCCTTGCCTTTCCCACAAAGATAAATAAAACATCATTCCATAGAGTATAATTAATATATACAGAAACATCATTATCATCAAAAAAATTGAATGTTGGTTTTTCGATTTCTCTATTTCTTTTCTTCATTTAGGTTTTTCTTAAAATGTGCTTTTTATTGATTTAATTAAACAAAGGCAATTTAAAAATAGATAAAAAGTAAGTACATGTGATTTTTCGTCCGTTTCTAATATTAAGTTTACGGTGAGGGTACAAAATTTGTAATATCCAATCCTCATCATTGCCAATGAATTTGAAATACCTGTCGAATCTACAACAATATATCTGCATAATGGTCAGACCATGGTCTCTTCAAGGGGAGCCCAAAGACTAGAAAGCGTTTTTTGTTTATTTTAATATTTAAGTTTATTGGTTAGTGTGTGCAAAAATGTTACCCTTTAAGAATAAGTATTTGTGCTTGTCTTAAATGTGAGAATCTATGAGTAAGTGCTATCTAAAGGTCCATAATCTTTAGTAAAATGACAGAACCCACAATGGAAAAGTAATAGCTGGTTTTTCTGCAATAATCTATAAAAAAAGTACTCAGTAGTTTAAACCCACCCCAAACAGCTCTACTTATTCCAATCACTGATTATGACTTAAAAATAACAATTAGTATATAAAATTTGTGCTACTAGGCAACAATGGTGCCTAGTAGACTTACCATGTTTGTACTTAAATGGTTTGTAATGATAATTGCTTTACAAACCCAGAAAATTGTACAATATTAGCAGTTGTATTACTGTTGTAGGGATAGTTCAGAATATAACTATGTTCTTATCTAAAAGAAATGCCTAATATAGTAGAAACTATTAATTTGAATAATATTGAATGATTATAATAATAATATGTAGGTCATTTTACACATATTGCTCTGGTCACATAAAAACTTATTGAGGCCTTGAAATTTGGTTGGTTGTAAACATCATTTAAGTCTAACAGTCCAGATAATATTTTTATATTTTATTCTAGAGAAATGTTGGAGGGTTGGTATTGCCGCTCTATTGCCAATATGCAGGCAGAGTCATCGAGCGGTGGAGGTGGAGCTCCTCAGCTTCCCGAGAATTCTCGTGACGATTATTCCAGTGACAGTACTAGTGAAGAAGAAGTTGAACCTAATTACAGAGATAAATATCTCAGCCTTAAAAAGAAACTCAAGTACCTTGTGTTTGTATGTTTATATTTTTAAAGAAACATTTTATAATTAAATGATAAAAATAAGTGAATATATTGAAGCAGACATTTTTGTTTTTGTCACAGCCCATTTCAACAACAATGTATTGATCAACCCCATTCATAGACTTTAAAGGTCTGCTCATCATCAGGTAGATACAAAGTGACACGTTGTGCTCCAACAAAAAATATAAGTAATAAAACATATCATACACAATGCTTAATATTCAAAATAAAACATATAACAAAAACATTTAACAAGCTCCACTGATGTTGTCTTCTTTAGCACATTTTTTTTAAATATTTTTAAACTGACTTTCAGGAGAATGAATGCTTTCAAGATGTTTTGAGAACAAACCAGAAGAAATTATTGAAAGTATCGAGAGACCGCAGTTTTCTCCTAGACAGGTTGCTGCAGTATGAGAAACCAGAGAGCTCTACATCAGATAGTGATGATACAGAGTCTTCTGATGATAACTTCCAAAGAGTAGAAAATTTTAAAAGGTCTGTTGGTATACATTTTCTCTAAATGATTTCCAAAAGGATGAGCAATATATGTCCATATGTTTTTATTTATAAAATTTAATTGTTTATTAAATTAGTTATAATGATCTCCACCTAAAAATCTTATGGCCTTATTCATAAAACCTTATTAATGCCTTAAAGAAAACTTTAGTTTAGCTTTGTTTCTTTTTTTTGACAACAAAAGTAAATATGTGTAAAAGATATCTTAAAGAACTCAATAAGTTTCAATGTTTGATGAATAAGGCCAATGTCAAGTTATTGAAAAGGCTTAAAGTAGTTATATTAACAGTTTTACAGTACACTTACTTAAACGGGTATAAATCTAATATTTGTTAAAAATTAAGGATGACATACGGGGCCCCTAGTAACAACATAAATGTATACAGGGACACCATACCAAATTGAAATAAAAGAAAAACGTTTCAGACATATTTTGAAATTTTATTTGTCTAACATTTTTCAGAAAGAAAGTGATTCCCAACCCTAGTCAGCAGGTTCCACCGGGCTCCAATACAAATCCAACAAAACCCAACACAGTGAGGAGGAGAAGACCACCAGCTCCCAAAAAAACACCCCTAAATGCTGCACATATTGTAAGTAGCTCTCTTCTTAATTTTATATGTTATGTGTGAGTGAGAAACTATATTTTTGGAGCTATGCTTATTCTTACATACAGTAGCTTTACCATGCGGTTTTTCCTAATTGTGTTTACTATAGTCGCTAGTTACTATATATAGGAATCAACCAATAGGTTCATTTTATTTTGAAATGAACCTTTATTATTGGTCGATCCCTATCTATAGCTACTAGTGACTAAAGCTAACGAAAAGCGCTAAGTTAGCAAAAAATCTTTGTAAGAATTGAGGTGCCAACTCCATTGTGTGTTTTATTACTGTGTTTATTTTATAAAGGTGATTTAAACATTTTCAGCAGCAAATGGGTGTGATGAAAGCACCCCCAGGCATAGCTAGCGCGTGCGGCGACGGCCATATGACCCCAGAGGAGGTGGAGCGACATCTGCAATCACGACACTCTTATCTGGAACTACTGCCAGAACGGGCCCCGCCCACTGTGCCTACTGAAATGTTTAGCAATGAGCCTTCACTTGATAGGTAGGTACAGTGGCCCAAAAGGATTAATTGCTGACCCACCTTAGAACCCTATCATACGCGGCGACGCCCACATGTCGCCATAGGAGGTTGAGTGACAGCTGCAATCATTACACTTTTATGGAACAACTGCCTAAGTGAGCCCTGTCCACACTGAATTGTTCAACAATGATCCTTTGCTTGATAGGTAGGTACAAATATAATGTGTAGAACATTTTATACATATTGCTCTGGGCTTGTACTATGAATGTCAGATACAACAATATTTAATATAAAATAAATATATTATCACGGGTGCTTTACGGTGCCCGAGACCGCCTAGATGGCCTCAGGGTACCCAGCAGAGGGGTTTTTAATCCCACCTTGTCGTAGCCGATGGTATGAGTCTCCACCGAACAAGTGGCTAGCTCGTCGCGATGTTTTAAATAGACATATCTATAAACAGTTTCACAAGTTGGTATAGTGAAACCGGGACTAACAGCTTAACGTGCTCTCTGAGGCACTATAGTGGTGTTGTCAAACAAATGTACATATTTTTTTTAATTAAAAACTCATTGTTACACCGGGATTCGAACCAGGGACCTAAGTGTTTATAAGTCCAAGGTCTAACTAACTCGGTCACCACATATATTGCCAAAGCCAAAGGCGCAACCACTGGTGTATGGAGGCAGTCAAACACAGTAACATTCAAGTGCAGTAATTCATAAGATTTGTCAAACATTCATATAGTTTGGGGTGGTTTTGGAATTCTGTATACATTATACAATTCTACAGTGAAATTGGGCCTACTGGTGGCATGTTGCTCTGTGCAAAGCCAATAATGTTGATCTAATCAATGTATAAAAATATGGTAATGGAAATTTATATGACACACTTGTTATAAAAAGTAATAATTTGCTAAAATTGTTTTGGTTAAACGTACATAATCTTATATATTTATTAACATAACATGTGTTTTTTTTTTGTTTTCAGTGAGTCCAATGATGTACTGGAGAACTCACCAAATGTAGATTGGTATGATTAAAGCTCAACAGTGATTTACATGAGAAGTGCCTATCATCAAACTATTTATACAGAGTTAAAATCAGACAGTTCTATTTATAAGTGTAAGATATTAGAATTCAATATGTTAATCTTGATAAGAAAGCCAAGTGTAAGTACACAAACTTTAAAACTGTGATTTTATGTACTTGCTTGTACACCAACTTAAAGCTGACATTCAATCTGTATTTTACTCTGTCACATGAACATAAAACAAAAGTGAAAAATTACATTTAAAACGCAGATTATGCTGAACCTGCTTTAGTTACACGTTACTTAAGTAAATACTGCTGTAAACATAATCTAATCTAAAACATTTGCCCCCTTGTGATGTGTGGGTGCTGTAGATTTGTACTCGCACGTTAGTATTCATCCGTCGGCCAAATACATGCTGTGGAGGGGCGCGGCGCTTTAGATTAGATTATCTCTAAATGTATATTACAGCTGGAAAGCTAAGGGACAACAATAAAATAAATGTTTAAAAATAATTATTTTTTGTACTTCTTACATGGTCAACTTTTTACTAATCAAGCTCCAGTCTGCCCCCTAATTATGAAATGAAATTTTGACAGATCGCTATTGTGTTTGATTATTGCATTGGAAATAAGATCAATAACAAGTAATTTCAACACATTGACAGATCACATTAGCTGATTTATAATTATGTCACTGGTTTACATAATTTATTTAATTAAGTTCATAGATTAATATACTTACTCCTAGTTTCTAGAAGAGTGATCTAATTAATCTATGAATAAAAAATATTAGACTCTTTTTCTGACAATGATGTGGGAACCACCAAACTAAACATATTCTAAAGAATATAATTCATATCATTGAATATAACCTTTTCTTTTGGCTTTTGTGCCTGGTTTGTGACTAGGAATATATATTATGTATGTATGTCCAACAATTATTGCTTTTTTAAGTAAGCTTCTATAGCAAAATCCAAAACTACAAGAAATAGCAAAAAATACCCAATGGAATCTGCTTTGATGTCACTTCCCAGAAGGATCGAAAAAATATAAGTTTAGATTTTTGTTACAATTTTTATTTTTCTCTCTCTGATATTTAGTCACCAATAATAATATAATTTACAAAATAATTAATTCATAAAAATGGTTAAAAAATAATTATCAATATTAAAAATACCTACGTAATCACAATAATATATTATTATTATTGTTTAGTTTTCTTCATAGGAGATTTGTTATGCAATATTAAGTTTTTTTAAAATCAAAATTGGCCCCAATAATAAAAAAAATGTAGTGTAACCACCCTGGGGAAAACTTCAGACGAGGCGACATGTCGCGTAGCCTTCAATCAAAACGGTATAGACTGACAGGTGACAGCCTACTATCACTGTCAAAATCCATACGTTTTTGACTGAGGCGACACGACTGTCGCCTTGCCTGAATTTTCTCTAAGACCCCAGCCGCCATATTCTGTTTCTTATAACGTAATCGTTAGATTGTCAAAATAACGATTTCCGCTATTAGCGCGCTCTCCTCCAATCACAGTAGTTTTTTAACAATCGCTGATTGGAGGAGAGCGCATTAATAACGGAATCCGTTATTTTAACAATCTAACGATCACGTTATAAGAAACAGAATGTGGCCGCTGGGCAGTAGGGCCTGAATGTCGTGTTATGAATTAAAATTTCAAAATAAAATAGTTTATAAAAAATATCTCTTTTCTATAGTGTTGCCACACCTGAATATTAATTTCTAGAATTTAATTGTTATAAAATTATATTTAACAAGCTGACGCGCGCAACTTCGTCTGCGTAACTTTAACTATTTACGAAGCGCTCGCAACGTTATGTTAGTAACGTGTATGTTATCCAAACTCATCAAAACTCCATATTAAGTGATGTGCACTAAGAAATTATTATTTTTTACATCCTCATTGTAAGAAATAAATCTGTTTTAAAACATTAATTATTTTTACATCCTCCTTGACGCATTCTGTCAATATTATATTAAACGCCCATAAGGTTACATTACAAAAGTTTATATTGTCAAAAGCGATAAGGTTAATAATTTAGTATGGTGGTTAAGTATTGTTAATTTTTCTTTCATAAGAACCTTCTCCAGACAATAACAATCGCAACAAAGAATTAGCGATATCGGTCCAGCCGTTCACGCGTGATGCCGTTGTGGATAAGTGAAATAGGGATTCCTTTTTATATACTTATACAGAAGATTAATGGGTTGATTCCTGGCCAGGAAAAAAAATCAACAAGCTATTCAGTGCGGTGAACGCTAAATTGGTGACCCCGACAATTGGTGATCTTCGTTGTACCACATGCAGACGTATTATTCACCGGACATCGTGTCTAGTTTGCTGCGCATCTGCACGCCTGTTGTCACAGGCGTCTGCTCGTCGTGCTTCACATCTGTACGCCTGTAGCCACAGGCGTCTGCTCGTCGTGCTTTGCATCTTCTGGTTGTGCTTCGCTTCTGCTGGTCGTGCTTCGCATCTTCGGGTCGTGCTTCGCATCTGCTGGTCGTGCTTCGCATCTGCTGGTCGTGCTCCGCATCTGCTCGTGGTGTAATCAACTCTTCAGGACTGCGCATCAAGATACAATTTTATTATTAAGTACCTATTGTAATATTATAAGTGTTTTTTTTTCAATATAATGATTTCGTCGGAGGCTATTGATTCACCTCACCTCCCTCCGATCCTCAATCTATTAATCCTTGCCTGATTGACCTGTCAGCGTAACTCAGACAAAGATTTTGCCGTTCTGGCGCGAATCCCCAAAATTATGGTTTGCGCAATTTGAAATTCTAATTACAGCTAAAACCAGCGACGACCAAAAATTCAGATATGTTATTAGTGTTCTTCTGCCCACCGATATACGCTTAATCAGCGATATTTTGCTTAAACCTCCTAGTACTAACAAATATGAAACTTTAAAAAAACGTTTGCTAGAGGTTTACGAAGATTCGGAAGAAAAACAGTTTCAAAAATTACTCAGCGGTTTGGAACTTGGTGATCAAAAACCATCCTACCTCCTTCGAAAAATGAGAGACCTTGCCGTGACAGTGCTATACGTGTGTTGTGGAGCAACCAGCTTCCAGCCCAGGTCAGAGCTGTTTTAGCTATTAATAAGGAAGCAAATCTAGACACTAGCTTCCATGGCAGATCTTATGATGGAGAGCTTAGAACCTCATTCATCTATTGCTACGGTTTCAAAGCCAACAGAACCAACACCTGCAAACATTTCATTAATTAACATGCAGTTTGAGAAATTATCATTGGAGATAGCAGAACTTCGTAAAACGATCGACCAAGATCCACATCCCCGCTGGCAGTACCGCGCTCGTTCTCGCTCTCGTTCAAATTTTACATCACAAAACCACAAACAATCTACAATGTGTTTTTATCACCAAAAATTCGGAAACAAGGCATACCGCTGCTCTAGTCCTTGTAGTTGGACAGCCTCACAGTCGAAAAACTAATTACTCCACCGAACCTGGCGGAAGTCGGTGAAGTGACAAGCAACCGCCTTTGCGTATTCAATCGTTATACTCAAGAACGATTTCTCGTCGACACCGGCGCAGACATTTCCGTACTAGCTGCAAAGAAGAAATCTTCTCCAGAAGCTCTCCAGCTCTTCGCAGCGAACAATACGCCTATCAAAACTTTTGGTGAAAAAACATTAAAATTAAATCTAGGTCTTCGGCGTGATTTCCATTGGCAATTTATTCTTGCAGATGTTAAAACATCTATTATAGGCGCTGATTTTCTACGCCACTATAGACTACTAGTCGATTTACATCATAAACGAATTGTAGATAGTCTTACAAATATTTCAATCGACATCGTACAATTTCCGACCGCTCAATCTTCTATTTATATAGTGAACCGAAATAATTCATTTCATGATTTACTCCTAAAATTCCCTGATATACTGCGGCCCATGTCAATGAAGTACCCTCCCAAACACAAAGTCATCCATCATATTAAAACTTTTGGACCGCCACTTTTCTCCCGACCTCGACCTCTACCACCTGCAAAATTCAAAGCAGCTAAAGAACAATTTGACAAACTTATTGAAATGGGTATATGTAAGCCATCAAATAGTCCTTGGGCAAGTCCTCTACACGTAGTTACTAAAAAGAACGGTGAGTTGAGAGCTTGCGGAGACTATAGAAGACTAAATTCTGTAACTATACCCGATCGTTATCCGATTCCACGCATACAAGATTTTACGTACCAGCTCTATGGCATGAAAATATTTTCGAAACTAGACCTAAAAATGGCATACTACCAAATACCAGTTCATGAAGATTCGGAGAAAACGGCGATCACTACTCCTTTCGGCCTCTTTGAATTCACCTCCATGACTTTTGGTTTACGCAACGCCAGTCAAACCAACGTTTTATGCACGAAATTTTACGTGGTCAAGAAAATTGTTTCAGTTACATCGATGATATTCTAGTTTTTTCTAAAAATGAAAAAGAACATAGAATACATCTAGAGAAAATTTTTGAACGTCTTGACAAATACGGTGTTACTTTAAGCATTGATAAATGTGAGTTTGGTAAAAAAGAAATAAAGTTTCTTGGGTACGAAGTTTCATTTCAAGGCATCAAGCCAACTACAGATCGAATTGATGTAATTTCAAAATTTCCTAAACCCAACGTTCAAGAGCTTCGACGATTTTTAGGCATGCTTAACTTTTATCGTGACTGCTTACCTCGTCAAGCCACTCTTCAAAGTGAACTTAACCTTTTCCTTCACAACTCAAAAAAGGACGATAAAACTCCTATTATATGGACACCGAGTGCTGAAAAAGCTTTCGATGATTGCCGCAAAAGCATCACCGAGGCCACTACCCTCACTCATCCTCTCCCCGGCTCATCACTTTGCCTTATGACCGACGCTTTAGACCACAGCGTTGTCGCTGTTCTTCAACAAAAAATTTACGACGTCTGGAAACCTTTAGCATTTTTCTCCAAAGCTATGAGTTTTACTCAACGCCGTTACAGCGTGTATGATCGGGAACTATTAGCGATGTACATGGCTGTAAAACGTTTCCGGCGCCTTATTGAAGGAAGTGAAGATGTAGTTATCTATACCGATCACAAACCACTCACTTTCGCATTAACTAAACCTCCAAGTAATAACGACACTCCTCGACGCGAAAGACAACTTCATTTTATCAGTCAATTCTGCTCCAATATTCATTACATCAAGGGTGAGAATAATTCTGTCGCTGATGCTTTATCTCGTATCGAGAGCATTGAAGACTTTAAAGCTTTAACAACCTTTGATTATAACAAGTTAGCTGAAGACCAACTCGTTGACGACGATTTAAAAATCCTTGGCACAAGACCCAATCTAAAATTCACAAACATTGCACTTCCTGGATCATCAAAATACATTACGTGTGAAAATTCTACTCCATTTCTTAGACCTTACCTACCACCGCCATATCGTTTTGCTGCGTTTAAAGCTCAACATGAACTTTGTCACCCAGGTATACGGTCGTCAAGAAAGCAAATCACTTCAAAATTTTTCTGGCCTTCCATCAACACAGATATCAATACTTGGGCTAGATCTTGCATTTCTTGTCAGCGTGCAAAAATCCATCGGCACGTAATCTCTCCTCCCGTGGATTTTCCATCATCACAACGTTTTGAGCACATACATATCGATATTGTCGGACCCTTGCGGCTTTCACACGACTATCGATATTGTATAACAATCATTGACCGTGCAACTTCATGGCCCGAAGCCATCCCAGTTAGCGACATTACAGCTGAAGTCGTTGCCAGAGTACTGTACGAGAACTGGATAAAAAGATTCGGCTGTCCTCTTCGCATCACAACTGATCAAGGCCGACAGTTCGAATCATCTTTGTTTAATTTATTGTTAAAAAAATTTGGAATTACCAGAATAAGAACCACCGCTTATCACCCACAAGCAAATGGAAAAGTAGAGCGGTGGCATCGAACACTCAAAGCATCCATAATGGCTAAGTGATGAACTTCCGACAATACTGTTTGGTCTACGAACTGCTCTTCGCGAAGACAATCTCTGTCCTGCTTTGATGACATACGGATTAACTTTACGACTTCCGTCCGATTTCTTTGAAGCGACCAAGTCGGACATTGACGACGCAGAATTTGTACGCCAACTTCAACAGTCAATGTCATCATTAGTGCCTACATCAAGGTTAATTTCATCAAATCGGCAAACATTTATTCACAAAGACTTACACTCTTGTTCACATGTTTTTGTACGCAATGATACCGTTCGTCCTCCGCTTACACCACCTTACGACGGACCTTTTAAAGTACTGCACCGTCACGAAAAGCATTTCAAAATACAATTGCCCAACCGAACAACGATAATTTCCGTGGATCGATTGAAACCCGCTCATATCTATTCAGACCGGATTATTACTACAGCTGCCCCAACATCCATTCCACCAAACCCTACGTCAGTATCTCGTTCTATTAATAAAGATACTACCTTAACGACCAACCCGTCAACCCCTGCGTCAGTTTCTCCCTCTCCTGTTAAAGATACTTATGCCTATGTCACAAAACGAGGTAGAACTGTTAAGAAAAATGTACGTTTTTCTTGAGGGGGGGTTCTGTGCCGGACAGATGCATAATGACGTTCTCCTTTATATCATTATCAATATATTTGGCTTTTCTCCTTTGTATTTATTTTAATACTTTTTAATCTTTTATGTCATCTCCATGTTCCATTTTTCAAATTAAATTATAATATTGTCACATTTTCATTGTCATACTTTCGTTTGTTATTTTAGTGAATAAGGCACAACATTCAAAGTAATAAATCAGTCGTTATTTTATTCTCGAACAATTAACTAGTTTTATTGAAGTGCGGTGAACGCTAAAGATCAAAACTTATGTAACCGCGGATACAGGATTAAAAGGGCAAACGAGGTTAATTTCTCATATGGTTTAATTAAACAGATAGATATTGAAATTGAGGAACAGTACCCCTAGTGTGAGTTTTCTAACTATTACTTTGAGTTTCAGTTAACTAAAATTTGTATAGGAAATAGTTCAGCGCTCCAAGCGGAAATTTTGAGAACTAAAAATGCGAGCGTGTGATTGGTCAAAATGTTAACGCAGTAGTATAGTTAACGCGAAAGTAAATGTAAAAAAAACTCACACTAGGGCTACAGGAGTTACTTGATAATTTAAAGAGCGAATATGAAATTAAAAATATTAAAAGGTTAAAAAGTTTAGCTCAGACCAATGGGTGGAGTGTGAGACTGTTTGTGTATGTTTTAAAAGCTCAAACCTGCCAGCCTTTATTTATGGTTTTGGCTGCAGATTTAAAGTAGAACCACACGTATTTCCTGTAACGCAATGTTCAGGTTGCTGGAAGTTCGGACATACTAGACGGGCTTGTCCAACTAATAAAGTATTATGCCCAAAGTGTGGGGAAAATCACCCCAATTGCGAAATTACTAATTTAAAATGCATCAACTGCAATGGACCACATATGTCATTAGATAAATCCTGTCCGCAATTTCTAAAAGAAAATCCGCCGAATAATGTCTAAAGAAAATTGTACTTTTAAAAAGGCAATTTAAATTAGTGATGAGAGTTTAATAAAGAAATCGCTAATTGACGAAGATGAAAATATTCCAATACCTCTACCTACCTTATCACGGGGTTATAGGGACGCTTTACTAAACAACTTTTCATGTACGAAAGAGACAATTAGTTCAGAAGATAATAATGTACAGAACGATATACAGAAGATGAGAAAAATCAAGAAAAAGAAAGTTCAAAGTGGAAATAAAACAACATTGGTCAATAAACAGGAAGAACAAATACAAACTAAATATATTCAATGGCGAGTAAAAACTTCACATTAAATATATTTCAGTGGAACGCACAAAGTTTTAGACCAAAAATTCCTTCATTTGAATATCTGTTAGCTCAAGATAAAATACATATAGCTGTTATAAGCGAAACTTGGCTCGAACCGGAACCTTCGTTGAAAATTAGTGATTATAATATTTTTAGAAACGACAGGATTACTCTTATGGGGGAGTAGCAATTGTGGTACATAAATCTATTTTATATCCAACTGTAGTTAAAAATTCAGGTATAGAAATTGTACATGTTATACTCTTAAATTGTAAATACCTTGAAAATGATATATCTATATATTGTCCTTCTTCTATTCAGACAACACAATCTGACTGGGATGACTTGTATTCATTGTTTTCTGAAAAGTCTATAATTGCTGGCGATTTTAATGGTCACCACACAAATTGGTCAACTAAAAATGATACTAGAGGCGTTAAAATAATGGACTCTGCTTTAGAAAGTGGTTATACTTCATTAAATAATGGTCAACCTACCAGAATTAAGCTTGTAAACGATACCCTTCAGGAATCATCCCCAGGCATTACATTTGTAACTTATGATATAGTAATAAACCTTAATTGGCAAGTAACTAATGAAAATTTAGGTAGGGACCATTTAATTTTAAAAATTAATATGAATTACTTTGATACACAACACTTCATACAAAAACGTAATTTTAAAAAGGCTAACTGGGTGACTTTTCGCCAAACAATTATAAAATACCTATTACCCAATGAACCTAGCATAAATAACCTAGAAGAAAAATATAACCACTTTTTAGACTGCATGAATAATGCTGCCAAAGATTGCATTCCTTTGACCAAAACATGTTCTGATCCTAAAAGTAAATTTAAACCAAAAAGGTATTGGTGCCCAGAATCCAAGTTAGTGGCCCAGCGTAGACTAGCCCTTAAGTTATTTAGACGCAACCCCACCCCTCAGAACCTAAGTATGTTGGAAGAAAGAATTTCTGAGACCCAGCGAATTATTAGGCAGAAAAAGAGTAACTGTAACTCCATGTGGAATAAAATGAGATGGATGAAAGGTTATAAAAAGCCCAGAGTTTACGCATCACCAGAAGCCAAAAAGAACATGCTAAAAAATTTGGCTCTATTTTCAGTTTTACCTGCTACCCCAATGTTTAACTCCTTAAACAAAACTCTTGAAGTAGAATTCTCATTACATGAACTAAATAATAGTATAAAAAAGAAAGATACTGCTCCTGGGGAAAATGATATAACTTTCTCTATGATATATAACCTTCCAGACATTGGTAAAAAATATTTACTGTCTATTGTAAATATAAATTTAAATAGTGTGGTGTTATCAAAAAAAAAATATAACTTAATATGTAATCTTAAATGTAACGTGTTGCAAAAGTTACATATACTATATGAAGGTTGGTATAAAGTTTATACAGATGGATCTAAGAACCCTTCTGGGTTGGGAGCCGCTTATTATGACCCAGTACGTAGAAGTGGAAAGTGTTTTAAAGTTAATAGTGGGCTGTCAATAATGTCCGTGGAACTTATCGCCATTTCAAAAACTTTATCTTATATAATTGATACTGGCTGTAGGAGAGCGGTAATTTTGACCGATAGCAAGAGTTCCCTTCAGCATTTACTTCATTGTGGCTCTGGTGGGCAATTCTCGCGCTTTCGACATTCATCTCGATTCGAGATTTTTAAACGAAAAATGACTAAATATGCCATTTTTCGTTTAAAAATATCGAAAATTAAACGAAATAAATAATAAATATTAATTAACAAATAATAAATATACAAATATTGAACGAAAAATGACATATTTAGTCATTTTTCGTTTAAAAATCTCGAATCGAGATGAATGTCGAAAGCGCGAGAATCGCCCACCTGGTCGAGGTGGCACACTCGTTGCCTACTCTATTTTAAGGAAGATAATTGAGCTTTGGTCCAAGAAATATATTGTGCACATGCAGTAGATCCCTTTACATATCGGTATAGAAGGTAACGAGGAGGCTGACCGGTTAACTGAGTCGGGGATAACTGAGGGGGAGGTAGTACATGTTGTCCCATACTACTCTGAATTTTTGCCGAAATACAGAAATAAATGTCACGAGTTTTGGAAAAGGTATTTTAATGAAAGATCGCGAGAAAAAGTCATTTGGTTCAAGACTATGCAGTGTGAGCCTCCTCGTATACCCTGGTTTGCCTCGACGAAATTAAATCATTACTGATTAACGCTTTTAGACTTTGTACTGGACACCTTCCTTACAATAAATTTGCATACTTAGTGAAGAAAACACCAGCCTGTGATAGGTGTGGTCTTTTAGAAGATGCGATGCATTTATTGTGGGAATATGTCAGGTGCGAGTCGGAAAGGAAAATTTTGATAGCAGACTTAAATGTAAATATTTGGGATGTTGGTGCATTTAATAGCATTCTCGCCGAACCAACATCTGATACGGCGAGAATGCTTTACAATTTTGTAAATATATATAGAGAAAGTAGAGAAAGCTAGATTTAATATTAAAAAAATGTGTATATAATAATAATGTGAATTTATAATAATTATGTAAAAAGTTCCAGTGTCAAAAACTGCACTTATCAATGGGGCTGACATGGTCAATTAATATGACCAAAGCCCGTCCAAAAAAAAAACAGAATAAAAAAAATTTATGAATTATACATGTATATAATGTAGAAAATTTGCGCTAGAGTATAAGATGATATGAGATTCGAGTGAGGAGGATACTGAATTTATTGATAACTTATTTTTTCTTTATGTATTATCTTTTCTGACAGGGGGGGGGGGGGGGGGGGGGGGTACACCCTGCTGCCAATTACAATGCCACGTCACCTAGTAATGTAAAAGTAACACTCAGTTTCTAGAACCATGGTCAAAATTATTCTATGATCTAATTAGTTGACAAAATACAAACAATCACAATAGTCTCCAAAGCTATTTAACAGGTGAATATGAATAAAAGACTTGGCGTCGGAAGACCACTTTTTTCTATAAAACTTTCCTGGCCGATTGTACCTACTTGTAACTTATATATGACAAAAAATCTGCAGAGTTCCTTTAGAGCTACAGGTCTTTATCCTTTGGATCCTCAAGCTGTCCTAAAAAAGCTTCCAGCTGAACGCTGAGAGGAAACTGGACGTATTCTCGACAGTTGTCTGTTGGACTTCTTAAAAGACACAAGAGGTTACAACACAAAGTATTCGTCACAGAAGAGGAAAGAAACTCAATAATACATCAGGCGCACAGATAATGGAAACGAGCCAAGAAAATGTTCCAACTCTAGACGTTGTCCCAGAAATCGATTTCCCAACTTTCATGAATAGTGCTCCAGAAACTGAGGAAGATCCGGTCTGTTCAACAATCTCTGCATCTTCTGGAGCACCACCACCCGCGCAATCCCAGACTTCTTCTGAAGAAGACGTAATAAATTTCGTCAACGTCAAGAAAAAGGCCAACAACCTTTGTTACATTTGTAAATGTGACTACCAGTTCTATCGCTACCACGCAAAATTTTTTTTTTGTCCAAATGATGTCAATGTAACCCGTACTTTTAATATCTTTGACACCGGTGACATTTTAATGCCCCGACAAAGAAGCCCCATTTCTGGGGTTACTTTGACATTAAATATATATATTGGGTTGATATTACCTAAATTTCTTAGCGATCTGATAGCCAAAGGGCACATTGTTCTATTGGCATTAAAAAAACTAGGAGTTTACCATACAAAAAACTTTCAAAACCTGCAATGTAGCCCCGGTTTACGGTACTGATTTTAGGTTATTTTTCTTTTCGACTAAAAATGTAAGAGGCATCAAATAAATCTTTTCTCCTCTTGTATCTGATAGTAAACATACCTACCTACAAAACCCATGAATGGGGTTGATCAATACTGTTGTTTAACATTTATCGGTCCCACTATACCGACAAAATGATGCAGTTACGAAATGGGCAGCGACAAAAAAGTCTATTTAATATCTCGCTGCGTTATTTTCAAACCAATTGCCCATGAAGGTAAAAACCGTGCCATTCCGCGCGCCGCTACTGGAGTAAGCATCATTCAATTTGCAGGATGCCGCGCGAGTGACAAATTTGTCACTCACCACACACTTTCACATTTTTTACATCCTCAGTTTGATTTGTGCGTTCGGTGGAGAAAGTGGAAAAAAGCTCCGCTTTTATTGTCGGAAAAATGGTTAATTGTGCATTAATGCTGTGTAGAAACTACTATTAAAAAAAGTTCCTAGTGTCACGTTTTTCAAGTACCTATGTATTTAACATGTTTTTCTTATATTAAACCTTAATAAAAGATAATAATAAAACCCATAATTAAAATATCAAAATCTGACGGTAACTGTCAAACTATGTGCATCAGTTAGAAGTTGAAAAACTAGTGATGTGTTTTTATTTTTATTGAGAATTTCGATACTTTAAAATAAATTTAATTTAATCAAAAGGTATGGCGACAACAGAGGCTCGATTACGAGATTTTAACGTTCAGCAAGAAACGGTCACGACCGGCGTGCGCTCCGACTTTCTTGTCCAACGTCCACTGCTATTACGAGATTATTTATCCATCGTTACCGTTTGACCGTCCGCTCACCGTCAGCCATAAACAAAACGTTATAGAAGTGACGTTTTTTTTCACTTTTATGTTGGTAACAAACAATAACAAAACAAATCTTGTTTGTTTGTATTAGGTTATGTTTGTGATTTTTTAAGTTATTTACATTAAAATAGTAATATAATTGATGTAAAAATAATCGGAGTTAATTTTGTATTAGTGATAAATATATAAATGGTAAGTAAAATTAGTTTAATTTATAAAAATACAATATATTGACTCGTTTTCTATTATCAACTCTTAAATAATTAATATCTAGGTATTAATGACTTTAATCTATTATTTAAGAAGAATGATATATTCCAACTTTTGTTATAATAAAAATGCCTTATATTTGCTAAGTAAGTAACGACTTGTGGCCTCGAAACATAAGTAGTAATTGTGATATACGTAGACTGAAAATTTCAGCGTCACCACTCCAATAATACAATTTTACAATTAAGCACAGTGTAAAAAGAAGAAGCATGCTAAATATTTTTTAGTTCACGCAGTCGCTCTGCATGGTTAAGGTTGTTGGATCATAAGCAATTTCTCAAGTATAACAATAATGTATATTATTCTGCACCAAGGACAAGGCATATAAAAAATCAACATTCCTTTATTCCTTATAAAGCCGCTGTTTGATACATTTTATTAAACCTTAATAAAATGATTATATTGTACCAAGATTTTACTATGTTATATTGAGATTTTATGATATCCTCTCTTAATCTGTTGTTTGATCGTCAAGCAGGTGCTGTGAGAAAAAAAAAGTACCTATTATTTTTTACTCAAACTTTCCAACTTCACTACTTAATTTTTCTATTCATGTAATGGTTGGATGGATGTTAAAAGACCAAAATTATGTAATAAACACCTAAATAGTAACTAGTTATTTTTTGTGGGTTTTACTGATAGTATTCTTTTTTTTAGCAAACAAAACAATGACATCTGCAGCACAGTATGCAATATTGATGGAATATATGGAATGGTAAGTACAAAAACAATACATATATATAGTAACTCTGGGAGTCCAGATATCTCAAAAACCAATTGTAGTAGATTTTTTAAAATTTTGAAGAAATTTAAACTCTTGGTGGATTATATTGTGCCAAGATTTTGCTATGTTATATTGAGATTTTATGACTCTTAATCTTGAAGTATCATTTTTGAAAATAAATGCCTTTAAAGGGCAAAATTTTGTTCTTAAAAAGAAATTATTATCTCTGTCATCATTTAAGATAATTAAATTTCAAATGTTTGAATGTGTTTTTACTTTATCCACATTTTTTTTTTGTTATTTTAGAATATCAACTCAATTGTATTTAAATATTAAAGATTTATACATCTAGGTCTTTGGGTATTATCATATTATTTTTGGATTTTATTTTTTAGTTATTTACTAAAAAACTTTTTCTTGTTGTACTGAACCTTGAAGGTATTATTATGGTAAAATACACTTGGCCATTTTTTTAAAGAATAGTATGATTTTTCGACATAGCGATGCATCAGTTATACTCAGTGTATTACATGTACTCAATATACCTTTCACATTGCAATCATGCTATGCTATGTCCACAAAGTGGTATTTATAACTTAATCATAATTCATATTTTTAATTATATGTATGTATCTTTCAATTTTAGTCATGGAGACCCTTATGCGACACCAACTACAAGCATGAAAAAACTATTTGCGATTAGGGGAGGGAAGGATGGGAGGAGAAGGAGGAAGATGGGACTGGACTGCAGAAGTAATCTCATTATTTCAGTAGTAATAATGTAATTTCATTGACTGAGTAATTGGTAACTGCTAAGTAACTGAGTATTGGCAATGAAACTTGTCATTGACTGTGCTATTTGTTATATTATATATATATATATTTTTGAAATTCAATGTTATTAACAAAGTTTTTTATTGATGTCTGTTATTTTATAAATGTAAAGATTCTATATTGGAGAAGTGATCTTATTACCTGAGTTGTAATAATCTAGTTTTATTGACTGTGTTATTTATTAAATATTTAGATTTTATACTAAAGAAGTAATCTTATTAACTTATTTTGTAATAAATAATAGTTTCATTTGGATTTTATTACTGGAGAAGTAATGTTATTAAATGAATTGGAATAATCTAGTTTCATTGACTGTTATTTAATAAATATTGGGATTGTTATATTGGAGAGGTAATCTCATAAACTCAGTTGTAATAAGATGGAATTGGACTGGAGAAGCTTAATTGAGTTGTAATAATAATAATATCTGGACATATTACTCATATTGCTCTGGTCACAAACTAAGCTCTAGGCTTGTACTATGTGTATCAGAAGCAATGATATAATACATATTATATTTTATATACACCGAGACCATGACAAACTGTACAGAAAAAAACATACTAATATTTTTTTGCCTTGGGTGGGAATCGAACCCACACCCTCCAGATACAACGCCATTATTACTTGGTTATAATATTAACCAAGTAATAATGTAGTTTCATTGACCGAGTAATTTGTACCTACTTATATAAGCATTGTTTGATGTATAAATAAAGTATTTCTTTCTTTTCTTTCAAATATTTACATTTTATATTCAAGAAGCAATCCCATTAAGGTTTCTCCAGTCGACAGTGCTGCCATACAAATATACTTCTCATATTATGAATCCAATATTTGGCAAAAAAATGCACTTCATTTGACTTCATCAATACTGTAAGTAATATCTTACTGTTTAACAACATATATTTTTCCATATCATTATATGTGTAACAAAAGTTGTAACTTAATTAATTGACTGTGTTATTTTTTAAGAATTCAGATTTTTACACTGGAAATCTTAATAACTGGTTTGTAATAAAATAGTTTCATTGACTGTGCTCTTTGTTATATTTATATTATTTGTTTATATTGGAAATTTAATTTTATTAACAAAGATTTTCATTGATTTTATAAATATACTGATTTTTATATTGAAGAAGTGATCTTATTAGCTGAGTTGTAATAATCCAGTATTATTGACTGTGTTATTTGTTAATACATACATACATATCATCACGGGTGCGTTACGGCGCCCGAGACCGCCTAGACGGCCCCAGAGTACCCAACGGCGGGCTTTTAATCCCACCCCGTCGTAGCCGACGGTGTGAGTCTACACCGAACAAGTTGCTAGCTCGTCGCGATGTTTTTGAATAGACTCAATATACCCATCTATCTATAAACAGTTTCACAAGTTGGTATAGTGAAACCGGGACCGACAGCTTAACGTGCTCTCCGAAGCACTATAGTGGTGTTGTCAAACAAATGTACATATTTTTTTTAATTAAAAAACTCATTGGTACACACCGGAATTCGAACTGAAAAGTGTTTTTAAGTCCACGGTCTAACCAACTCGGCCACCATGTATATTATTATATATTTAGATATACGTATTTGTTAAATATTTAGTTTTTATACTAAAGAAGAAGTCTCATTAACTTATTTTGTAATAAATAATGGTTTGATTGACTGTGCTTTGTAACTATTTGGATTTTATTACTGGAGAAGTAATCTTATTAACTGAATTTTAATAATCTAGTTTCATCGACTACGTTATCTAATAAAGATTTGGATTGTTATATGTATGTATGTATCATCACGAGTGCCTTACGGCGCCCAAGACCGCCTAGACGGCCCCAGGGTACCCAGCGGAGGGGTTTTAATCCCACCTCGTCGTAGCCGATAGTATGAGTCTACACCGAACAAGTGGCTAGCTCGTTGCGATGTTTTGAATAGACTCAATAACCCATCTATAAACAGTTTCACAAGTTGGTATAGTGAAACCGGGACCGACAGCTTAACGTGCTCTCCGAGGCACTATAGTGGTGTTGTCAAACAAATGTACATAATTTTTTTAATTAAAAACTCATTGGATTGTTATATTGTAGAGTTAATGTCATAAACTCAGTTATAATACTGTAATTAATTAAATGTGCTGTTTTATATACTTAACTATTGGAGTTTATTATATGATTGTAAATTATCTTGTTTCATTGTGTCATTTAATAAATATATATATATTGGATGAAGAAGTTTCTTAGTTATTGCATCTATTCACTGCTTTGTCCCAAATGTTTGACTGGTAGAATGCGTAGGTGTCTGTCTGTTGCAATGTTTTTAATGAAACACGGCATGTGCTTTTTTATCTACCTGATGTTAAGCAGACTTACAAATTCCACGAATGGGGTTGATCAATACATTTTTGTCCCACTATGCCGGCCAAATGATGCGGTTACGAAATGATCGCGACATGGACGTATTTGCATTACAAGTCTATTTTAATATCCGCGGTTTAATCGTCAATACAATCGCCCGTTTCGTAACCGTACCATGAAAGGAGACTACCCCAGAAAACCGGTAAACCCATAGGCTAGACGATTATTGCATGAAATTACGTATGTCCTTTTTTAGGCTCTAGACTGTCTCTGTACCAAATTTTATTTAAATTGGTTCAGTTTAGACGTGATAGCGTAAAACACAGACGCATTTATAATATTAGTATAGACAGTGCCTTAAGGTTCCAGTGTTAATGCCCATACAAACATACTTTCACGTTATCAACTTGGCTGCTGGTTACCTACTTTTACTTTTTTAATACAGCACGACATGTGGCTTTGTATCTACCTGATGTTAAGCAGACCTATAAAGTCCATAAGTGTGGTCGATCAATATATTGTTGTTAAACCATATTGATCGCTCCCACTATGCCGGCTAAATGATGGGATTACGAAATGGGGGCGACATGGACGTATTTGCATTACGAGTCTATTTTAATGACCTCGCTGCTTCATCGTCAAATCAATCTCGCCCGTTTCGTAACCGGCAATCGCACCATGAGAAGAGACCCCCTCGACAAGAAATCAATGCAGTAGTCTCTGAAAAACCGGTGAACCCACAGACTAATACCGAAACATCATTAGGATATGTTATTCTGGTAAAATTGTATGTGAAAAAAAACAGGTGTAATCAAATTAATTAATACTTTTGAATCATTTAGGTATATTATATATTTTAAATTGTCCGCAACAGAAAGTTCGATAAATACAATGACCACAAAAATATAATTTTAATTCTATGCCAAATAATGGTTTGACAGCAATAGCAACTGGAGTGTATTTAAGAGCATACGACTTTAACAATAGGTACATAATAGTTTGTTACAACTAAGGTATCCAGCTTTAGACTTTGGTTCAAGAAGTTTCGGGATGGTATTTGTTACCAAATAGTTTACTGAAATGGTTTGTAACAGTAGGTAAATAGGTTGTAAACGTGGACCTAAATTTAGCTGAACCATAGGTTTTCTGAAACAACAGTTATCAATTGGCCAGCTCATTGCGGTGTATATACTCAATAACCTAACCTATAAACCGGTTCTCAAGTTGATATGCACAATAGCAAGGTGGGTATTGAGGCTAAATAAAAGTATCATAAAAATAACAATATTTTTCAGATACAGTTTATATCTTGGACTCTACATACCGCTTACCATCAGATATACGGATAACGAGTCACATGCCATGCTCTAGTAAAAAAAAACCTAGTCTATAATACAGACCAGATGGTATACTATCAATCAAGCAACTTGCTTATTTGTAGCCGCAGCAACTATTTTAACATAGGTACATGTAGTGATTGAGTGTAAAGTACACCAAAATAGTCGTTTTAATTATCAATAATTAGCAAGCGGCTAAGTGGATTGATGATTACTGACCTGCAGTCAGCTGAAAGGCAAGGCCAACTTAAATAAAACACTATAAGTATATATATGTATGTACCCATATATTTATAATTTAGAATATTATATTAAAAATAATTCATTATATTTGCTCTAACATATGAGCACTTTAAGTCTCCAGAAATTGTATCAGTTGTC
This sequence comes from Monopis laevigella, assembly GCA_947458855.1. Taxonomy (NCBI): domain Eukaryota; kingdom Metazoa; phylum Arthropoda; class Insecta; order Lepidoptera; family Tineidae; genus Monopis; species Monopis laevigella. The sequence continues at coordinate 22,495,779 of OX381580.1, read as the reverse complement.
TGCTGGTTTTCTATATTTAGAATATTAAACTAAATATAATTTCTTGTTATATTTGCTCTAACAAGACCGCTGGTTTTCCATATCAATGTGTTTTAATAAGTATCTATTTTCGAGTAGTCCAAAACATCTTGATAGTATTTTTGAACCCTCTGATGCATCTAGAATCAGAGTAAGCTATCAAGGTCTCAGAGTGTATGCGGTCCTGAAAAAAAAATATCATGTTTGGGGAATTGAAGCTACCTATAAGCTGTAAATTTTGCAAGTGACTAGAGAAGTGTAGCTTGGGTTATCTTTACAATGATATATTATACAATAATAGTATAATCCTATAATATTAAATAAAATTAATACATATATATCCTAAATAATATATAATTTAATATGTAGGACAATTTGCACATATTGCGCTGGTCACAAACTAAGCTCTAAGGTGTACCCACTATGTGTACCAGAAACAACACTATCATACATATTATATTTTATTAACACCCAGACCATTACAAACTGTACAGAAAGGACTAATATTTTTTTGCCACGGGTGGGAAACTAACCCACAACCTCTGGATACAAGCCAAAGGTGCAACCACTAGTCTATGGAGGCAGAATTGTTTGTAATCTTATTGTTATGTTAGCTAAATGTAAGTGAATGATTTTTATTGATTTTATAAATGTTCTTAAATCACAGTGGGGTAATAAGGGTTAGGTTTACACAATTCTTAGAAGGGGGCAGGTATCAGTGTTATAATTAATACGGTATATGGATAAAATCATATAGGTTTTAAATAAGAATATATAAACTTTAAAAAAAACCCACCAAATAATAACCATATGGTTTCCCAATTTCTATGTAAATGTTTCATATATTTATTTATTGCACTAAGCCGCCAGATATGTGCTTTATGGTTTGCACCACTAAATTTCCCATTAACATTTAATATCTTTATGTTACTGCCACTTATCTGTTAAGAATTTATAACACCATTAGTACTATGTAAAAACTAGTTTATGAGGTGGTCAATTGCTATGTAATTCTGTTTAAAATTTTTATGTAGTGAGGACTGTTTTTATATTTTTTATATTAGGACAATATATAACACATATTGGTTTGGTCACAAACTAAGCTCTAGGCCGTACTTTATGTACAATAAACACCCAGACTATGAAAACTACAGAAAACCATACTGATATTTTTTTGACTTGGGTGGGGGAATCAAATCCACAACCTCCATATACAACCCTAAAGGTGATGGGTGCACTGAGGCATATTGGTTGTAGGTAATCTTTGTACTATTATTGTTGTGATAACTCAATGTAAGTGAATGTTATTTATTGAGTTCATAAACATTAAACCATTGAATACTGTGGGGTAATAAGGGTTTGGTTTACACAATTCTTAGAAGTGGCAGGCATTAGTGTGATAATTAATAAGGTAGGATAAGATCCTATAGGTTTTAAATAAGAATGTATAAACTTAAAAAAAAAAACTTACCAAATAATCATGTTTCCACCAAATAGTAATTATATGTAAATTTTTCATATACTTAATTAATTATTGCACTAAGCCATCAGATATGTGCATCATGGTTTGCACCACTAAATTTGCCATTAACTTTTAATAGCCTTAAGTTACTGTGACATATCTGTAAAGAATTTATCACACCATTATTACTTTAGTTGTACATAACTTACCATCTTTACATTTATTGAGTTTAATGTTTTCTGTAAAAATACCATTGTTCTATATTATCATTAATTAGATTTCGGCGGTTAATAATTTTATATATTTTATCCAAGGCTCTTTCTCTTACAAGAGAACGGTCATTTTATTAGATTTTATGTCTTGGCTTATGTAGTAACTATTATCACATCTGTGGTATTGTTCTATTGCTTAATATAAATTATAAGCAAAAAATTACATCCTAAAATACAAATAAGTAAATTGTGGTGATTTAAGAGAGAATTAACCGGTTGATTGGATGTACACATGACGGCTTCAAACATTACTTTTAAATGAGAATTATACTATATTATTTAATAAAAAGCACTGAATAAATTTAAGAACTAACAACAAAACTCTTTTTAGTCAAAAGTTAGTCATAATAACACAAAAATAATTAAATTTAAAAGACACACTTGATAGCACGGCAAGTATTTCTCGACGTCAGCGCGCCAGCAAGAAAATCGTGCGATCGCGCGATGGGCGTACGCTCCGCAATGTCAAATTGGCACTCGTAATTACATTTTCATACAAATCTTTGTCGCGAACCATAGATAAAACAAGAAAATCGTCGAGCGCACGCTCACGCAAATATTGTTTGGTTATCTTTGCACTCGTAATACGTCGTGAACGGTCACTAATGTCGTCCCATACAAATGTCCACGCAAATCTTGTCGACGTTCGGAGCACGCTCACCGTTCAAGTAACTCGTAATCGACACTCAGAACCGTCCAACGAGGTTTGTCAGTTACAATTTAGTGATGTGATTTTATAGTTGATAAATTCGATTTTTGTAAATACTTTTATGTATATGAGATATTATACAATTATTGTTTTTTTTTATATAATATCTACTAATTATATTTTCTATACATACAATTTCCCGAAAGATCCGGCATTAAAACGTAAATGGGTAGAGGCAATTAAAAGAGAATAAAATTGGTTACCTACTAAGCATACCCGTGTATGTTCAGTACATTTTGAGGAATCAAGCTACGATTTAATTGTTTTTCGCCTTTTGTAGTTTGCATCGACTTTTATAACTTCCTCTTGGAGGTCGGTCAAAAATGTTGAGATTGCGTTTAGTAGGTAACATGTTGTTAGTTGTGCATGTGTTTTAATTTAATTTAATAAAGTAAGTATTTTAATTTATTGTTATATATACCTACATATTTTAAATCCACTCGTATTATAAATGTGAAAGTGTCTATCAGGGTGAATTTGAGAGGATGTACTTTGGGCTAATATGAGGTTCTGCTGATAAAATCTTAACAACTTTTTCTATGGAACCATATGTCCCAAATGAAAAAAAATTGACTTCCCAATACAAATTGGTCATTTTAACGTTACTAGTTTGTATGGAGAAGGCCATTTTTTTTTGCGATACATGGTTCCATGGGAAAGTTGTTTGATTTGATCATATTAGCCCAAAGTATATCCTTTCAAAGTTATTGTTGAGTCTATTCAAACATCGAGCTAGCCACTTGTTCGTTGTAGACTCATACCATCGACGAGGTGGGATTAAAACCCCTCCGCTGGTTACCTTGGGGCCCGTGATGGTATGTGTGTTTTACAATTGTATATCGATAAATAATTATTAATCTTGTATGATCTCTATAAATCCCAAAATATTTGGTTTATATCGATAAGTTATAATATTTGTTGTCGGTGGCAACACTATCGAAACTATTAAGTATGCAATTTAATATTTAGCTTTTTATAATAAAAAAACAATAGATGTACTTCATAGACACGCGCACACATTCATGTTTGACAATAGCTAACTTGTATCTCTTTTTGCCTCAAGCAGTTTTTTAAGTGTCAGACGCGTTGAGCTGCCATTTGAAGCCACACCTTTTTCCCCGCTTTTCATTTGTTCGCCTCGAAAATTGGCGACACCGGTATCGTACTATTATAAAACAATTTATGTATCATGCTTAATCCATTGGCGCGGGGCGCGTTCTTTTAGCTTCATGCAATTGCCCATTTCGTAATCACACCCTAAAAGGATATTACCATCTCGCCAAGAAATTGATGCAGTAGTTTTCTACGATACCTACTTTAGAAATAATAAATCAGACGTAAGGGGTAAATGTTTTTATTTTAGACAATTACAATATTACTTCGAAGCACAGCGACGAAACAATGTCTAGATATAACACTCGAATATATTATATTTGATGCTTATTGAAACTACAGCGCACACGCCATACAATGTGCATGTGAGACATTCAAACAGGTACACCTTGTTATACTATAATCAACTCTTAATATACATTTTTTAATTTTCAATAATATAATTTTAATATGATTAAATAGTAAGTGGGTATATCATAATATGAAGAAGCTACATAGTATACTAAATATATTTGTCTATTATCTACCATGCATTACAAGCATTAAGGTGCTTTTTAAAGCACTGAGCTAAAATATGACTGAGTAGAGTTGCCTTTTACCAAACGAACTTAATTGTCATTTAGGTGTTATTAAACATTTAAAAAATATTTTAAGATTGGTAAAGGGTTTAACCAATCATTTATCTGTAAACCTTTGGTTGATCTTCATTGCAGCAATCTAGTTTAATTTTTACTAACATATATTTGAGTCTATTACCTTCGGAATTAATCATTAGCCATTAAACATTTGAATATTAACTTATAATATTTTTTTTCTAAATTTTTTTTTTTAATATTTTTAATTTAACAAGTATTTTCTTAGGGTTTCTTAATTTTTTAAATAAAATCGGAACATTTATGGGTTCACTTTGTCTGTCTCTCCATCCGTGCATATCTACATATATCGCGAAAACCAGTAGACAGAATTTGAAATAGTACCTATATCTTACGTGTCTTCCTTCACAATGTCTAAAGAAAAATGGAAGAGGGAAAAGTTTGTAATTAAAAATAAAACTATTGGGCCTAAAATTAAATAAAAAAGGAAAATTTGTAGATCTATACACACAAATATATAAAATATACCTTAAATAGTTACACAGATAATAATATAAATATTTTAAAATAATTGTTTCACCCTATTTACTTTTTTTCTTGTTTGTTGTATGGAACCCTAATTGTGTAGACTTTTTAATAATAAGTTAAAAAACCCTAATTTAAAACACCTTAGGCATATACATGTATATCCACTTATTGCAACAGAGCTCGCTTGGTAAAGATTTTTTACAAAAACAAATGGCAACCAAGGGCCTGAGTCTACTATCTCATCAATAAATATAATTTAGCTATATTTGTGAGATTCATTAAATATAGTAAGTTCAAACACATGAAAATTGTAAACTATACTTGAATATTACCAAATGGTCATATTATTAACCTACCAATAACTCCTAATAAGCAAGTTACAAGAACAAAATAATTTTCAAAATATGAACAATTTGTATTTTATACAAACAATATTGTAATTTTTTAATATTGGTACGCACAATCTCATTCCTATCACGAAAAATTTACTCATGATAATGAAGATTTAGGTCGTATAATACCGTTCTTTACATAATAACAACTAAACTTGTAACTTATGCATATAATATTAAGGGAATGTTCAATGATTTACAGTTAATACCTACAAATTAAATGAATATTTGCAATTGAGAATTAAAAACATTTCCTAACAAAATTTCATAAACTAAAATATTAACAGGAACCACAAAATATAAATATTCTAAATAAAATTTTCACTGTATTTTTTTTTAAATATACAAATTGTAGTTTATATACAATAAGATTTTTTCTTTATAATGGATCAGATATGATAATATTTTTTACTGACATTTCCTGATCACAATATCTAAATTTAAAAGACTATTTTGCCAAACATACAATATACACTTTGGATTATCTTGGCTGAATTCTACTTAAAGTGGGTAAAGTTTATAAAATAAATAAACTAATAAATAAGATAATCAGATTTGTTCTTTGAAATATTTTTTTTTACTACCCACACCATTTTAATATAATTAAAATGTGCTTCCAAATACATAATTAAAATGTGAAATAAAATTTGTATCTACAATTAGATAAACCTATTTAAATTAAATTAAACTATTACAGAAATAGCATTTAATAATATAGTATTATTATTTATACTACATTATTTTTAAAAATATTACTGATATTGCAGCAGTGCACAGTTTCATAAGTGCATTAAGATTTAATGGAGTAGATATGCCAATAAATATTAGTTGCATTGAATATATATATTTCTAGCACGTTATTAAAATTGATCAGCCAACAAGTTACACACTTCCTGTGAAACGGTTTCTTTGCTAGATCTTACAGTTAGTCTAAACATCTGAGCTTGTTTGTTCGGCTCAAGCCTCATGAGGCAACCCACCTGTTGCAACCGCGTATGTACAATTCCTGCACACACAAAATTATCAGGATTTGGATCAATTGCATCCAAAATCTGCATGCCGAATCCACTGAGTTTAGTACGAGTCGCTGCCACATCTATGACCCCTCCCTGAGCCTTAAATATCTTTTGTGCCCTTTGTTGCTCACCACCCAAATTCTTCCATCTTGCAAAAAAGGATTCACCATTCATTTCAGTAGGTTCAAAGAATTTATTTAAAGTTAATGGAAGCTTCATAGTAATTTTCTGTGGCACATTGTTATAAACAAATGATACAGACATACTTGGTGTGTCAGCATAGTCATCTATGCATTCAGCAGTGAGCATTTGCTGGATCTGAGCACCGGCCTCCAAAACAGGTTCCATTGGTTTCATTTGCACATTTAATCTTTGCATATCTGTCCAATGCAATTCTGGCTGAACATTTTGAATAGGAAATTGGGTTTTATTGCCATAAAATAAACCAATTCTTCCCAAGTTCTGACGATATTCACTTTTAACACCAATCTGAATTAAATCATTTTCAAAAAGTACACCATTGTTTTTGAATAAAAATTTCTTAATATTGTTTTGTTGAACAGCATTTGGACTAGTTTTTGGTGCATTATAAAGATCTCCAAGCACATCTAACAATCCATTGCCAGGAGGAGCAATACCAGATATTCCAGGAGGAGTAGACAATCCTAAAAGATCGGCACTTGAATTATTAATGGTTGTATTGTTAATAGAGGCATTAATTGTTGAAGCCGGTTGAGGACTTTTTGATTCTCTAACATTTAGTTCATCTGGAATACGGCCAGGTTTTTTCTTTTTTAATACTGCCAATATAGAAGATTCTCTTTCCGGGAAGGCAGGCATTTCTTCAAGGACAGTAGCAAGCACATCTGAACTTGCAACAATGCTAAGCTGAAGGTATTCAGAAGCCCTTTGTTGCAATTCCACATCTGAAGAACGCAAGTTAGAATCTGCCTTAAACACTTCTTGGACCCTGGCCTTAATTTCAGGAAACAGATTTACCAATTTAATATATGTTGACAATAAAAGAGCTCTTGTTGCTGCTGAGCATAAGTGGTATTTAGAATGAAGTAATTGAAATTGCACTTGTGGAGAAGATTTTGAATCTCCTGCAATCAAATTACCAAATTCTCCAAGAATATATCCACCTACTTTGACCATATTCTCATGACAAGTTGGTGCTTGTAAAGCTTCAAACACAGTCTTGGCTGCATAACCTTGAACCTCTTCTCTATTGATGACAATTTGGATAACTCTATACCAAACTTCTTCTGAAACATAATCTCCAGCAATTCTTATAAGATTTAAAATAACATCAACATACCAAGTAAAATCTGTTGCATATTTTTCTGCAAGTATGGCTACTTTTAAAACCATTTCTTCTCTAATAGAGTAATCAGCTGTTTCCAGATATGCTAACATTTCTTGAACAATTTCTTCAGCATTTGTTTTATCACACATGGCATAGAGCAAGTCTACAGCTTGCTGCCTGACAGAGACATCCTTCTCCATTTTCATAGAAAGAATCACAACTTCTTGATGTTTTTTAACAGCTTCGTGGGAAAATTCAGAAGTTGCAAGATGACACATAGATTCCAAAGCTAGATATCTAAGATTAGTCTCCCGATTACTCAAAAACTGACCCAATTGGTTACAGGCACGTACCAATAAATTAGGTTCACTATCATTGTGAATAATAAGACTTATAGCTTCAAATAAAACTGCATTTTTAGCATTAGAATGTTGTACTTTTTTGGATTTAGGTGGCTCTTGAGCTTTGTTAAAAATTGTCTCCAAGCACTCTGAAAGACGGCCTCTTACTCCAGGTTCTTCTGAAGGAGGAGTATAGTTTTGAAGAAGTCTCAGCAATTTCACAGACAGCCATGGAGCCGGCACAAAATAATATGTATAATCTTGTAGATCTGTGTAACTGGCGGTCACAATCCTACTAAGGCGTGCAACAGCTAGTGTCACACACCCTTTATACTCCTCTGGATTTTTTTTTACAAGAGCATCAATAAGGGAGGTAGCAGCTGTCACCACACCCATGTGTGGATCATTTAAAAGATGGATAATTCTGGAAGTCCATTCACCACCGGGAATAATCTCAGGGCATTTGCGGAACAATCTGAGCAGACATAGAGCCGCAGATTGCTTCACAACATCCATAGTGTCTCCTGAAACCAGAAGCTTAGGTATTTCAGTTCCAAATGCTTCTGCCATGTCCTTGCTGCCAATATTGGCTATACATTGTAACGCCAGGTTGACATGAATAGGATTACGTGATTGCAAATCATTCTTAATACTTTGAATGATAAGCTTGATTAGATCACTGTTAGTATTGACTAAGACAGAAATAAACAGGTAGCCTATTTGTTTCTCCGAGTACTTGTTGGATGAGAGTAGGTTGACCGCCTCCATGTGTCCAAAGTCGATGTCGTGACCCAACAAGAATATGAACAACAATTTACATACATACTTCTTTTTTTGGTATCCATCAAGAGTTTTGTCACCTTTGAACTTGCTCCGGATGTTAGCTAACTCCTTATTGATTCTTTTAATTTCCGCTTCTTTACTTTTACAGTTTCTTATATCAGATATGAAGACTGCAAGTCCTCGCATTCCATCACCCCGGACGGCAGGCATATTGCCAAGAGACTTATCGAACACCAGCTTTATGCCTTTTTTGAATCTTTGCGAAAAAAAAGAAGTCGGTACGACTTTTGCGTCACTAATAAATAAACGGAACTCTTCCAATTACTGTATTTTTTATATTTTACGTTTCAAACAGCCAAATACCCCGAAAAATGGTCTTTCTTCTACAACGCCTTTTATCTATGAATGAAACGTCATTTTTCCTAGTTTATGGATCAATAACAAAAATGGACACGGGACGTTCCAAAACTAAATTTTACCACTTGACCGAAAAAAAAATGTAATAAATAAATGATAAATCCCAAACAAGCAAACAATGGGATAAATGCATAGATTAATAATATCTATACTAAATGTGAGAAAAGTCGTATGTTAACGTTTAAAATACAGATTATATAGTAATATGTGTTTAAAACGTAAATTAAGGCTACGTTCGCACGACCGCTTTTCGACGTTTTTACGCGCGTTAATTTAAATGTTTCGAATAACACATATTATTATGATTTCTCGGCTATGTGTTCACACGCGAGCGCTTTTTTACGCCGGGAGTTTTTTTTATCCGTTGCGCTCCATTTTAAACGCCGAGCGAAAAGCGCCGACACAATGCAATGGGAAACGTGCCTATATGTTCACACGAGCGCTTTTTTAAACGCAAATAGTGCGTCAGTTGTGCCGGCAATATCGACGAGTAAGCGCGTGTATGTGTATGCAATCTCATATTTGTATTGTGCAGCGTTATTCTAGGACCCACAATGGCTACTAATTCGTCGAACGTATTCATAAAGTACTTCTCAGCAAAATCTATTTTCTTTTATACCATAAAAAAAAATACCAATAATAATTATGTAGACTGATTTTTTAAGTACGGTTTTCTCAAAAATATAAAAGACTGTGTTGTAGGAATAAAGCTCTTTTAATACTACAATAAAACATTGAGTGAAATGTTAATGGTTAATAATTGGATGAACCCAAAGTTTTGTTTTTCGCCTTCTTACAACGTAAATTCCGATTGCTGCAATTTCATCTGGGCCTTTATTCCGAGTTTTGACACGTTCACCGTTGCGCATTTTATGTAAAGTCCGGGTATTGAAATGTAAGTTCTATCCTTTTAATAATAAAGTTGAAATTCCAATGCTCAATACATGTTCAAACTTGCGAGAATTCGTGTATTTCAAGATGGCGGCATTATAATAGCCAACCTAATACATACTATATAACCATTCGAATAGAGCTTATATTTCCATATTTATAGTTTGTGCAACGTCTTGTCGTGATTAGCGGTTGCAAACTCGGAATAAGGCCCCTGAATTCATGGCGCGTCCGTATCAAGCGCAAGCTGCTACAAAGTGGTTATTTTAACGCTCGTTTGAACAGCGACGAATCAAGACGGTAAAAAAAAACTCCCAACGCTTTATTAAACGCTCGTGCGAACGTAGCCTAATATATGATATGATAACACTAAAAAAACACGTAATGGCAGGGGTGTTCCACTCCGCGCTTTAGGTATGAAGCTACAAGTACCCGGCCGTACCCATGGATGGGTTTGATTTCTGAGGGCTGCCGCAGCCTGCAGTAGGCTGCCGATCCTGACCTTAGGTTTTTTATACTTCCAAAGGACCTCAAAAAGTAAATAAATCCACGCCTACCTATAGGTTATTATTGAATGAATGAATGAATGAATCTTTATTCACGGAATAAGGTACATATTTGGTGTTACATTTTTTCTTTGACCGCCTATTCCACCAATTACGGTATGTGAATTTACAAAATAAATATTTAAAAAACACGAAGTAAACACACCATAATTAACCACATAAATAAACTATAATTCGATAATAACAATCTAAATATTATGTCAAGAAACTTGTAAATTATAAAAGCATTTTTCATGTAACCACATTCGTAAGTATTTTTTTAACTTATTTTCGGGAAGGTCTAATACTGTTTGGGGAATTTTATTATAGATTTTTATTGCCATTATATATGAATTCTTTTCAAATACCCTTGTTTTTATGTGTTAACCTATCTTAAGTTTATTTGGATACCTTGAGTTCCGAATTATATCTTTCCTAACTGAAAATAGGTTTATATTTTGTTTTACAAACATTATTATTTCCAAAATATACATTCCCGTTATGGTCTGAATCTTTAATTTTTTAAATAAGGGACGACAGGATTCATAAGGCGGTATACCACAAATTGCACGCACACATTTCTTTTGGGCCAAGAATACTCTATTTATTTCTGAAGAATTTCCCCATAATATAAGCCCATAGCGAAGAGTAGACGCTATGTATCCATGGTAGGCCAACATAGCTGTCTCTTGTGATACAGTTTGTCTTAGTTTGTTCAGATTATTGATATTAATACAATTAAAGCTATCATGATTATTACAATGTCTATTATTACTAAAATAGTTATTATCACATAAATTATGAATGTCATCGAGATTATTAAAATGTTTATTTTTACCAAATTTATTATTCAATTTATTAATATTATCAATACCATTAATGTCATCGAGTACCTATATTACAATGTATATTATTATTAATGTTATTATTATTATTATTAATACGGCGAATGTCATTTAAATTATAACAATATCTATTATTACTAAAATTATTGTTAAACTTATCTATATTTTTGGTATTGTCTGGTATTATGATCGAAAAATCGTCTGCAAATAGTACAGACGGATATTCTGTTATTTTTGGTAATTCATTAATATATACATATAGTAAAAATAAAAGTGGTCCCAAAATGGTACCCTGCGGTATGCCATATTTGATGTCTTTATATTCATATTTATATGAAATAACTTTAGACTTATTGTTAATACGGCATAATTCAACACATTGGGTTCTGTTATACAGGTAACTTTGTATCCAGCTTAAAACTATACCTCGAATTCCGTACGTATATAATTTATTGATTAGTTCAGTGTGGTGGACACAGTCGAAAGCTTTCGTCATATCAAATAGTAAAACGGTTACAGGCACCCTAAGATTCATACATTCTGTAACTTTTTTAATCATGTTAAATCCAGCTTATGTAGTTGACTTATTTTTTTGAAATCCATTTTGTTCAGCTGCTATTAGATTATGTTTTAAAATAAATTTCGTTAACTTTGCATGCATAGCTTTTTCGAATACTTTAGAGAGTGTCGGAATAAGGGTTATTGGTCTATAATTATTTATATCTTTCTTTTCACCTTTCTTATATATTGGTTTTACTATTGATTTTTTTAATGCTATTGGAAACATACCTTGTTCAAATGAAGAGTTTACTAGAAAAGTTAATATTGGCGTGATTATAGGTGCAATTTTCTTTACTATGTTTGTAGGAATCTCATATCCTACTGCATTTGTATTCTTTAGTGATCGAATTATGTTTTTTGGAATAAACTTGCATTCTTTATAGTTAAATTCTTTAATGTCATCTCTAGTCTTGGTGTGATTTTGTTTATTTTTAATGATTTTAGAAGCGTAAGAACCGTAGCCCGGACACTTGGTTTAAGCGTGTGGAAAGTCTGGTCGGTTCTTCGCGAAAATGGACGTCATCCTTTCCACTACACCCCTGTTCAAGGTAATTTTTTACATTAAGTTTTTGTTTTTAGCTCTTACGTAATGAACTAGCATGTGAATTTCATAGGCAATTTTTAAATTAACATGAGCATGTGTGTGAGAGAGAGAGAAATGGAATGACAGAGGTAGCAATCAATGTTACATAGCTACTAATTCATAAGGAAACCGCTAACGTTGATATTTTTATTTTTTTAGGCTTAGAGGATAACGACTATGCAAGAAGGATGCAGTTTTGCCGCCACTTGCTCCATACGGACGTGGAAGATAATATTTTTTTACGGAGTATTCTCTGGACTGACGAGTCCAAGTTTAACAAGGAAGAAATTGTAAATTACCTCAATCTCCATCACTGGGCACCCAGAGATCAAAACCCAAGAGTGAAGAGGCACAGAGGTTTTCAACAAAGGTTCTCCGTGAACGTATGGGCAGGCGTCATCGGTAATCGGTTGATAGGGCCGCACTTTTTGCCAGACAACCTAAACGGGCAAAACTACTTAGATTTCCTCGAAAACGATTTTCCCGATTTAGTGGAAGAAGTGTTTGACGAAGATCGGCCCATAGTCTTCCAGCACGACGGCTGTCCTGCTCATTGGAGCCTAGCAGTGAGGGAGCTTCTGAACAACTGCTTTCCTAATTCTTGGATTGATCGGGGTGGGCCAATTCCCTGGCCCCCAAGGTCGCCTGACCTTACCCCGCTCGACTTCTACGTCTGGGGAAGGGCGAAAGAGTTGGTGTACGCAGAAGAAGTACCAACAAGGGAGGTTTTAATTAACAGGATCCACGCCGCATTCGATACAATGCGCGAGGAACTGCTGCTTGGAACGGTGACCGTGGAGATGAGGAAGAGGTGCCGAGCATGTTTACAGGTCAATGGTCATCAATTTGAACAAAGTTTGTAATTAATTAAAATTAGTAATTAATTAAAATTTGTAATTTAATGACATTAGTCATTACCAAATTTTTTGTTTCATTTGCCATCCTTTTACGATCGAACACATTTAATTTTCATTAGTTGAAATTTTTGCTTAAAGTGCCCTAGTTGCGGAAATTAATTAATAACTTTAAAACTAGAAGTGATAATTACACTTTTAGCATATCGTTAGAAAGGGTATGAACTGAGGATGTTTTAAAAAAATCAGAAGAACTACAACCCTGTTAGTTTTTTTTTAAACCCCATAGAAAATTGCCCTTAAAATTATTTCTTTACCTTACTACGGTACTTCAGGCCCCATAACTTTTCTTCTCCACAATTTTCTGGTGTAAAATATTTTTTTGCAGGACCCTAAGACTCTAACGATTAAAACAAGACCATTAGCAGACCGGTCCCATGGATAGATTTTTAGCTACAGGTAGTTTTAGTAAAAAATTCACAAAAAAGTCAAATAAAAAATAAAAATAAATTAAAAATAAACCTTGAGGCCAAGGTCAATATATTGGGCGGGAGTAGGTAGCAGACTATCCCTAGTTTCTACCCTAGGCGTATGTACAGCTCCCTTCCAAACACTCTGTATAATGCCCGACGCGATGTTCGCTGTGGTTGGGGTACTTATTTGTTCAGTGGGTGGGGGCTCTCGCTGGATGAAAATAGGCTATTTGACTACATTAAAAATATACTATAAATTGTGGTCATCCTCGCAGACAATGGCGAAAAAAAATATATTTCAATTTATTTTAAACTAAATTATGTATATCTTTTATAGATTACACGAAAACTAATTGAATATTTTTTACAATTTTATTTATAACAAAAACATCTTTGATTGGTTGATGACTGGTGACGTCACACGCAAGTAAACAAAACAATACACAGATTATAAATCATGTAGATGTAGAATAGAGTATAATATATAGGAGATTATTTAAGCTGTGCTTGCTTGTTTACTTGCGTGTGACGTCACACTTGACATAGACTGCGAAACAACGTTTTAGCGCCATTGTGGAAATTCTAACTTTAACTTTGATTTTTATTAATAATAGAGTAGACATTCCGGAAATATCAATGTAGTGTGATTATTATGTAATGGAGAATCGTATAAAACAGGTTTCAAAAAGGAGTCAAATACCCTATTGCGTCGTGCTCGTCCATCAAGGTAATACATACATATACATATCATCACGGGTGCCTTGCGGCCCGAGACCGCCTAGACGGCCCCAGGGTACCCAGCGGAGGGGTTTTTAATCCCACCTCGTCGTAGCCGATGGTATGAGTCTACACCGAACAAGTGGCTAGCTCGTCGCGATGTATTGAATAGACTCAATAACCCATCTATAAACAGTTTCACAAGTTGGTATAGTGAAACCGGGACCGACAGCTTAACGTGCTCTCCGAGGCACAATTATAGTGGTGTTGTCAAACAAATGTACATATTTTTTTTAAATTAAAAACTCATTGGTACACACCGGGATTCGAACCAGGGACCTAAGTGCTTTTAAGTCCAAGGTCTAACCAACTCGGCCACCACGTATATATCAAGGTAATAATAATAATATTTGACGTACGTCAAGCTAATTCACGGTCGTTTTCGTGCATGGCATTGGCGAGCTGTACTCCTGCTGTCCTGATGGTGCGTAGGCTGCTTAAGAATTCAAAAGGCAGATTTAGGGCACTACCGTATTTATTCATACATATCCATTCTTTCCATTTATATTATTTACACTCTCATTCATTCATTTCATACATTCATTCGTTAATCTAAGGGTATTTCGTACCAGCGTTGCCAGACGTACGACTTCGATTATAATATAACCAATAGATGTAGCATTATGCTAGCTTTCCCCTCTGAAAAATACAAGCTATATAGGCCAATACAATATATAAAATTGTTCGCGTAGAACTAGCGTTATTTGGTATCGTTAAAAGATGCAAAAAGGTTTTCCACTCACTCAAACAAAATGGTGTAGTTACGCTGTGTCGCATGGTGTCTCCTAACACTTGTAAGTATAATTTTCATTAAACATAATTGTATTCAAATCTAAATTTCACTAATAATACGTAAGTATATAAGTACGTAAACGATAGATTAATATATTATATATAATTCATACGTGATACGGGGGAGACAACTTGACCCACCTCGTATTGCGGTAATAAAGATTAGCTATTCGATCTCTACTAAAATAATTGAATTCAGACTTTCAATCTTATGAATTTCAACTGGTTACAATGAAATAAAACCATAGGTACATATCTCTAACCTGAATTTACAATCTTATTATTCGGATACAAATTACAATACAACATATCAAAAAGAAAAAAAAAACGAAATAAATGGTTTTATAATTATAAAAAATATGTAAATCTGATGAAACTCTGACCTATCCCAGATGAAATATATCCGAAACTACAGTCCCAATTTACTTGAATTTTAGAGATTATTTTTTTCCCTTTTTTTTTTGCTAATATTTTATTTAACCGTTATTTGTTCGTTTCAAATAGGGACGGATCCAGGGAAAGTTTGCAGGGGCTATGCCTCTTCCCCTCAAATCCTTTCTTCGGAATCTCTTCAAAATCTTTTAATTCGGTTAATGCCTTCAGCTTAAAATAAATAAAGACTTATCAGCTCTATAGTAATGATCATAAAGTTTGTATTTAAGTTTAACTTTCAAAACCGTCACATGTAAAACACCAATTTTTCATCATATTTGTATTAAGGGAATGCAAAGTTTATATCGATAGACTAACAGCTTAATTTCTTAGGTATACATTTAACCTGCGAGCCTGCCGCCACAAGCGTTAATTAACGTCGTATAAGGTTCATTTATTTAAATATTTTATTGCATTAAAGAGTACAAAGGCAAATTTAATGCTTAAGGCATTAACTACCGTTAACCTTTTGATTCACATTAAAAACTAAAAAAAAATTTTAACGTGTAAAAACTAATTATTAAAAAAAAATGAATACATACACCATATGTGTACAATTTACTTAAAAATTATATTTCACTAATTTATTCAGATTTCCAAAAGATTCATCCCTAAAAAAATTTTGGAGATAATTATTCTGGGACCTTACCAAAGAGCCAATCGATAATCGAATCGAAATACCCATCGAAAGCCAAATGTATGAAATTTGACGTTTCTCGTCGATCATGCTCTACCCATAGAGTAAAATTCCTATACATTTTTATCGATCGATGCGGCGATTCGATTGGCGATCGTGTTTTTTGGTCAGACCCCTGTTGTAACAATTAAAATATGCATCATGTAAAAGCAAGTGTCACTAGTTTCGGCTGAGCGATGATGAATGAATAAGTCAGTTAAGCATTACGAGTACAACGTTCGCCGTCACGCAATTTACGTGCGTTATTTTTTAGTATAAAAATCTTAAATTGTTTAAGGGAAATATTAAATTTCCTTCAGGCCTTAGGAAGCCTTTTTTTTGTCCAATCATGCTGTAGCAAAAAATCGATGCCGGCACAGGATGTAATTTGATGACAACGATGCCAAAAAAAGACGAAATCGCCCATGTCTATGGAACTCTGTGGTCTACGGTAATTTTGCCTCACGGTCCGAATGGGATGACACCGCTGTCAGCGCTGACGTTCATAATCACCGGTCCGATTCAAAAAGCGCGATGAGACCGCTCACAGCGCTATTAGCTTGATAATGAATCGGACCAGTGATTAAGCGCGCTCACAAGAACATCACTTGTATCTCCCTCTACCTCGCAACTAAAACATATGCTCCTCTCACTCTGTTTGAATGTCAAATAAAACGCCATAAAAAAATAATGAATTTTAATGTATTTTGTATATTTGTTTACATTAATATTAAAATAAATGAGAACACAACACTTTTAACTATCTACTTAATAATTATTTAAGGAATTTTATTACTTTCCTTGAAAACATGTTTCTAGATAAATGTCATTCTGACAGCGCTCACAGCGATTTCACCCACAAGCAAATCACTGTAAGTCCAATATGGCGTCTGTAGTGACGTCACTATCTATGTCAAATCATCTATCGTTAGCGCTCTTACGCCCAATCGGACCGGTGATGACAGCGCTGACATCGATTTTGTCGTGAATCGGACCGCAAGGTTGGTCTCACTTTAAGGTAATTCTGGCTAGTAAACCTATCAGCGTACAAAATTAGCGTTGCTAAACGTACGGTAATTACCCTGTTTGTATTTTATTACTGGTACGGTAATCTATCGCAACTGATTATCATACGGCGAAAGTACGGTAATTTCACGCCGGTGGGCAATTCTCGCGCTTCCGACATTCATCTCAATTCGATATATTTGAACGAAAAGTGACATATTATGTAATTTTTCGTTGAAAAATATCAAACATTAAACGAAATAAATAATAATTATTTATTAATAAATATATAAATATTGAACAAAACCTGGTGGGCAATTCTAAAATATCGAACATTAAACGAAATAAATATTAATTAATATATATATAAATATTAAACGTAAAATAACATATTATGTCATTTTTCGTTTAAAAATATCGAACATTAAACGAAATAAATAAAAATCTCGAATCGAGTTGAATGTCGAAAGCGCGAGAATTGCCCACCTGGTAGGGTAATGTATAGTAACTTATGATCGTTAATTTAAATTGAAGAAACTGAAGCAATTAAGTTTTTTTATTTTATTGCTCGTTAATTTTTTTTTATATATGTATAATCAATGGAGTATGCATATTTGTAAGTTTTGCAAATTTTCGAAAAATATGAAATCTTGATATCGTAATGAGGAGTTTTCCAGTAGTTATTATTTAACACAACAGATGGCGTTTTGTCGCTATCTACAAAAAGTGTCAAAATAGATAGCGGTAATATATAAAATACACCCAAAATTTAGGGTAAATAGGAAAACAAATACCTTTATTTTAACTAATATTTTATCAAATTTACTTATCTTTGTTTAACATATACACTAATATACTGAGCACTTTGCCTTACGGCACCAACTTAAGCAACATTTTTTCTTTTAAAATCATCATATTAGTAATTAAATTTGAATTTCTAAGGTACCATAGTCTTTTTTACGAAGTTTTTCTTTACATGGTATTTACTAAAGATTATAGAGAGCAAGAATAACGAGTAAATGTTCGGCCAAACCAACGCGGTGGCGGTGGCGGTGGCGGCCGCGGTGGCGATCAGTTATTGCAGTAGTACTTGTATCGACAGGTTCAAACCAAACGCGTTCTGCGGCCGCCCGCGCGATCCGTACAGAGTCTGCACGCGCGATCACTTGCGGCCGCCAGTGTTGCCAACTTAGTGGATTTTCCACTAAAATTGGTTGATTAGACCAGTCTTTCAGCGGGGAAATTTTGTTTTAGTGGCTGGTGGTTTTTCTTAGTGGTTTTGTATCCTAATAAGGAATTTATAAAAATGCATAGGTAAATATAAAATACTGAAAAAAGTAAAAATAAAAACCGATTCCTCTGCCATCTAGTATTAGAAACTAGGATTTCTAACTTCACTTGTATAGAGTTAATAGAAGAAAGCTAATAGAGTGCGTCTGTGTATAAGTAGATAACAAGCAATGACAAAATTCGTGAGGGGTGACTGGAACCTGGTGGGCAATTCTCGCGCTTTCGACAATGGTTGGCTCAGCGGTTGAGCGCCTTGCCGCGACAGCGAGGTTCGTGGGTTCGAGTCCAACCCACCAGGATTGTTTTCATTGCATTTTTATCTTTAAAAAAAATATATTAAAAAAAGTAAGATTAAATTGTTTTATTGAAATTTCAATGCGTACTATATACGTACTATATTTTTTTTGTAGATTTATACCCAAAATACGACTTTTTCTAGTGTATGGTACGATCCCTTAAAAAATAATGTTGTTGGCAACACTATAGATCGCGTGTTTGGTGTGAACGGCTGAGATCGCCACCGCGGCCGCCACCGCCACCGCCACCGCGGCCGCAGATTGATCGCGTTGGTCTGTGCGTACCTTTCGTAGATACATATAAAAGTGACAAAATATGGTAAAAATATAACACGTCTTGCAATACCAAAATTTAGTTTTAATTCATAGAGAATTTAGAGTTTATATTTGAGTAGTCTATATGAAAATATAGACTACTCAAGTGTAGAAACAGCCTTTTTTGACAGTTTTTGTGGATATCTCTCCTGCTGCCATCTAGAGGAATATTTTGGAACCGGCAAAAAGTAAACTCCTCATTAACAAAAATTAAACTCTGTACGGTAATAGTACGGTAATTTTGTTGTCAGTATCTCCTTATTCTGGCAACACTGTACAAAATCATTCATTCATTCATAATTTGTGTTTTTGGTTTTGGTTGTGTGCGTGATTATGGTGTTTTTTTCCTTCAAAATCAAATAATAAATGATGCACGACATAATATTATTTAGGTCATGTTAAGTTTTTAATAAAATAAATGCAACTATGGTGTCATAAAGTGTGGTGTAGTTTGTGAATTTAGCCCTGCATTGACAAATGATGCATTCTATTTGTTGGACAGGTAGAGTGTTATCACGTGCTATTCGTAATGGTTTATCAAGTTTTTCTAACGCGGCAGAGCTGACTTTGTCCAAGAAACATCCATATTTAGTATCTGTGGTGTGTGGTTTCCCAAAGGATATAGCTCATGGAAGATCTCAAAAGGGTCAGTTTGGTGACGACGCTTGGTTCTCTACACAATTTAACAATGCAGATGTCATAGGTAAGATGCCAAATAAAAATATATTATAGGTATAATGTATGTACAATCAATGGCAAGATAAGTAAAACCCCCATGCTCTCTATACTTTTGTTTTAGGAGGGCATATTACTGTAAACAGAGGGTAGGATTAATAGTCGTTGCTTAGCCCACCAAGCTCCTTAGACTTTCAACTATCTAAATTTAGTTTTTAAAAAGCAGTTTATTCTTTACTTAAAGACATTCAGATTGTTTCAGAAAACACAAAAGCAGCTAGGGAATCCTACTCCTTAGCTGCACAATACACAATGTAGCGAGTTGGGATTATATTGGTATTCATGACGAAGGGATGAAACCCTGTTTCAATGTGCTTGAGTTTCCAAATGTTAAGCCTGTGGCACCTTTGTAGGGAATGACTTTTAATGCAAAGTGTATTTACTTGTAATAATTTGTAGAATTAATAATTTATATTATCTAATTAGTGTAAATTATTAATTATAATTAGTACATTAAACAAATAATCATAAAATAACCCATATACAGTATATAAATACAGTATATTATAGCATCACAATTATATATATATATATATTTTTTATTCAAATTGATCTGCCATCGGCCAGTCAGCCATAATCAGATTTGTTGTAAGAAATATATTTCTTGAAGGTGACTTTCCATTAAAAGTCATTCCCTACAATTATATAATAGATAAATTTTTTTAGGAGTAGCAGATGGTGTTGGAGGATGGAGGGCATATGGTATTGATCCTGGGGAGTTCTCATCATATCTTATGAAGACATGTGAACGCCTTGTCCAGTTGGGACAGTTTAAATTATCTGAGCCCGGAGATTTATTGGCAAAATCCTATTCTGAACTTTTAGAACATAAGAAACCTATATTAGGTAAGTTTTAAAATTAGTAAGGAAGTTCAGGTATATTTGTAATGTATGTGTTAGCAAGTAGATCACAAAATTATGCATGTTTTTTTTTATTTCATTACTTGATAGAGACATTCGACCCTAATAACAAATATGAAACAAGAAATGAGTTGTGTTTCTACAAAAAAATGGATTTTTAAAATCATATTTATAAAAAAATAGCTAATCAAAATTAAATTGTAAATATGTTTAAAGACATAAAAGGAACATTATATATTGAAATAATAATAATTGGTGTTACATGCATATTATATGACATATTCCCTATTGTGTCAATAATGAAAAATATCTATTTGCATTGTCTGTGATTGCAGATAGTAAGTCGCAACTATTCAACATCAATATACATAGTGGTGGTAAAGAAAAATTAACATTGTGTATACAACATAAAGTTTATACACATATGGCCGTATTCATAAAAACTTATTGAAGCCTTGAAGAACACTTTCATTTTTCTTGCTAAATAAAAGAGACAAAACCTTCTATAACTAAAGTGTTCTTGAAGGACTCTATTTGCCGGATTAATAGTCATGGCTAAGCACTGGCTCAAGTCGTGCTCACGAAAGTAATACTCAAGCGATGCTTAGCGGAGCAACCACTTCGCACTATCATAGTCGAGTAAATTGACGCAGCTAAGCCAAGCAACGCCTCAAGCCAATGCTCGTTGAAATATGTATATTACTTGGAATTCTGGTGCAATAAACCTCAAAGTATTGAGAAGTTGCATTTTCATGGAGATAGGTAACCCTCTACTGTTGAAGTTTTATAATATAAAATATATAATTTGCACTGGCACAGAATGTACATGGATTTTGTATGAATAAATTATGAAAAACACACAAGAAATAAAATAAAACTACAAAAATAGGGAATAATATTTTTAAAACGACAAGAAATTTCATTATTACGTAATCAACAGAAACTTAAATAACAGACTAACATGAAGAATCTTACGCTGAGCACAACTTAAGTAAAGAAATATCTTAGCCGAGCACCGGCTCAAGCTTTAGCCAGAGCCACCGTCGGAGCACCGACTATTATAGAAACATCTGTCACTTTGACAGTTCTAAGCAATTTCTCGTGCTAAGCACTGGCTTAGCAACGACTATTAATCTGGACATATAAGTTTTTATGAATAAGGCCAATAGTTTGTATGAATATTACATGCATTGTCAGTCTAATTATTAATGCACTCTATTGAGCTTTTTTTGTCAGGAATGCAGTTATATATATTATGTTATGACATTTTTTGTTTTTTAGGACAATTTACAATTGCTCTAATCACAATCTAAGCTAACTACACTAAGCTCTAGGCTTGTACTATGTGTACCAGAAAAATTGATATAACACACATATAATAGTTTGATGACCTACAGAAAAACATTCTAATATTTTTTTGCCATGGGTGGGAATCAAACCCACATATTAAGTCAATACAGTGGTTAATTTGTAAAGAGAATACATACAGAATGGTAATAACTATAAGTAACATTTTGGGGCTGTTCCCAACTTCCAATGTTATGACTCGGGGTTTTTTCATATTACCTCTATTTTATATGGGTTTTAATGGAATATGTAGAAGTTATAATAAGTATGTACAACATAGTATTTCGCAGTTGTAGAAAATGCTTACCTCATTGAAATAATTTTTGTGTGAAGTTATTTAAGTGTCCTACATATAATTTCGAATTGGTTACCTAACATCCTGGGGTGGGCACGGCCCACAGACTCCCCCCCTTTATACACCCATGATTAATAGAGTGTAATGTTATGTATTTGTAGTACAGTGACAACAGTGCTAAACAATGTATTTTAGACCTACCCAAAAGCTTGGGGTATTATTACCCCAAGTAGAGAAACAATGAATTATAGTCATTCGTTTTATTTATTTGTGTTGTTTATTTTTAATTTAGTAGCATCATTTATTGATAAATGTATTGTTGTTTGTTATAATATATAAATAGAAACAGTTGTATTCTATGTTCTGTTATACATTGGCTTACCCATTGGAAAGACTCTAGGATACTTATTGCAAAATATATTAAAATTTTAAGATTATAAAATAACTCATTATTTTTAGTAGGTATATGAAGAATAGTCTTTAAAGTTAGGTAATGAAATTTAGCTAAATAGTCAGTGATTATTTTTTAGCATTTGTAGTAATAAATGGATACCCAATAAATGTTAATATAACACACCAAAGTTTCATTGCAATGATATTGAACATTATAGTAAAATATAAATATTGTACTGACATAATTCTGGGGCATAGATTGATAACAGTTGACTTTATGACTTCTCCACATAAGACTGTTGACTCATTAAAATAATTTGATATGAATTTTTATTGAACTGAAAAATTATGGTGTGATATAGGTACCAAAATTTAGATGTTTAATAAAAATACTAATTAGGTTTTATCATTTGTTTAATCAAGGAAGATCACTTTATGCAGTAATTATTGTTTTGGAAACAATATTGTAATAGCTTATCATTATCTAATTAAAATAATTCAATAACTAAGATTTTAACTAACAAAAATTATATATCAATAATTCAAAAACTACTAAATAATTTTCATGATTCGCGATCGCTTGAAACATCAGACTTTCGGGAGTTCCTATCCTTGGGAGCATTATTTTTATTCTTTGATATTTTGGAGACTAATAAGGCGTTAAAAATAACTAATTTATAATTCAACTTTCCTCAACTGGTTTCTGAGTTTTTGGAAATGATTCCTAAAACTGTTTCTGTTTTAGTTCAGACAAATTAAGTGATCCCTAAAAACAACTCAGGTAACCCACAAATAAATTGATTATGTTGTAAGTTATAACTTATTGGTTCCAAAAAAATATCTGATCCTTTCTTTGGTTTAGGAAATTTTGCCAAATAGTTCACTACATTGTTTTGGACGAAGGGTGTGTTTTGGTTGTTATTTTTCATAGGCGCCACCAAATGTTGTATGAAGTAGGTGCATTAAATCTTCCATTAGCTTATAGTTTTGATATTGTAATGAAAGAGCAATGTATTACATTTGATGGGATTTTGAGCAAAAATGACCTAATCGAACGTGACTTAGAGCTAATATTGCTAAATGTTTTGCTAATTCCGCCTCAAAAAAATGTGACAATGACATTGATTTGTAAGAATTTGCTTTATTTCGCCATTTAACATCTTCGTTATAGAAGTAGGTACACTTTCCTATATCTATGACGTACAGAGATTTTAAATGATATTGTTGTAATGTCAAACGTTAAAGCATGCTAATTGGTTCACTTAACGGGTCTGGTACTATGTTATTTACGCTTGTTACAAGTTCATGGTATTAAATAGGCTATAAGTACTATTAATTTAAACTCATAATATAGTAAACCATGATAACAGCACAATACTATGGTCGTTGCCAAAAATACCTATATTATATTGTTTATTGAGCTATTAAAATTCTATATAAATTAATTCCTAATACTGACTATCAAATACACGTATTTGATATTAAACATTCCAAAATTATTTTTTTAAATTGTAATAGTTTTCAAAAAAAAAATGTATTTCTAAAATAAAACTTGGACCCTCCTTTTTTCCTTGGAAGCATTTTTTTCCTTATCACATTTAAGAAAAAAAAATGCGAGAGAATCTCGACAAGATCTACTAACAGTGTGTTCGTTTACTACTGTTTTTCGCTTAAAGCGCTTAGGCTTTAAGCCAATCTAATCAGCCGTCAAAGTACTCAAAGCGAAGCAAAGCAATCGCAGCGTTTGCAGGAGTACTCGAACAGTTTTATGTGCATAAATAAAAATCATATAAAATTTATAAGAGAATACAAAATAGAGTTCTAAAACTGTTAAGTGAAAGGGAGGAACAATATAAATAAACAAAAAAAGTATTTGATACACAATAATTGTGACCACAGACAATTTACTTTGATTGCACTACTCGTATTTTCAAAGCGTTCGCAGCGAATTCGATGACGTAATTCGCTTTTTTTCTGTAACGTCATCAAAAATCCAAAGCAAAGCGAAGTACTAAAAAAACACCTGTCAAGTAAATTAAGCTAGCTTTGTAAGCCTTTTAAGCAGTACTCAAACGTACCATAAGTATTATTACAAAATAAATGTTCAATTTCAACTGATCGCTTCGTTCACATTCAATACGCCGATTTCGTAAAATTTATACATGCAATTTTGTATTCTTATAAAAAAAAGTAATATTCATTCTAGTTATTCGCGAGATGTCGCGATCTGACTTGGTTCTCACTTCATTTAAACCTCAAACCTCCTGATGGAAACACATTGCTAAACCTCGCTCACTCTATCTGTTCAGTCAGCATAATGACACTACACTAATTCCTTATTATGGAATTACTATTCTATAGAAGGTGTACATGACAGTACAGTTTCTTACAAGAAAATAAAACAAAAAGTGCATTATACCTGTGAAAAAACAAACGATTAAAATTTATTCTCCTTGGCTCTTCTTATTTCATACATTGCCATATATCCACTTTAGTACAAATTCAGAAAACAAACGTAGGATTGTCCAAAAATAATGAATAACCATTATGTATATTAACACATTATGTTTTTTAGGAAGCAGCACAGCATGTGTCATGATACTGGACAGAAACGAAAGCGTGATGCGGGCAGCTAACATCGGCGACAGCGGCTACATGGTCGTCCGGGGCGGCCGCATCGTGCACCGCTCGCACGAGCAGCAGCATTACTTCAACACCCCCTTCCAGCTCAGCTTGCCTCCTCCGGGACACGACCGGAACGTGCTTAGTGATAGGTAAGAGTTCATGTCTTTACCAAAGGTCTTTTAACTAAAGCTTTCCTTAACAGACTCTTAAAACATAAACATAATAAATATATATTAGCACCCTGATATAAAATACCCAATTTGTGAAGGGAAAAAAGGCATAACAGCTAATATCCACCAAAGCCAATATGGCCGGAGAGAAGAAGAGATAATAATAAATAAAATAAACTTTATTTGTCTAAAAATCATGTTAACATTAGATATATTTGTGCTCACACTAGGCTATGCCTGTCCACAAATAAATAATAGGATTCGGCCCTTCGATAAAACTTAATACTATTGGTTGTTTACGACACATTTGTTTTTTGCATTAGTGGACAAGTTTTAGACAGGCGAGTTTTCGATTGAAGGGTGTAATTGCCTATAAACGTCAAAGGATGAAAATTAATAGCAAGCGTGACTGTAAAATTAATAAGATGATAATGTGATGTGAAGTAATCTGGTTGTACGGTTGTACCATTAACCCAAATATTTTCTTAGTCGTTTTTTGCTTGATAGTTACCCTTATCTAACAAAATAATTAGAAGCAAATTACTATCTAATAAATAAACCTATAATTGATAGGTCATGTTTATGATTAGCATGGGGCGGTGCGTTATCTATGTGGATGTATATTTAGTCTACAGAAATAATGATGAATCTTAAAAGGGATTTGCTTAACTTAAATTAAAATAGAGTGTATCTATTTATTTTATCTGTGTAAGAGACATGTGGTACATTGCACGGATATGTATCTAATACTAAATTGGTTTATTCTAAATGCACGATGGCAAATATAGATTGTAGGAGGAAACAATAAGAGTATTTTTTTACCTTTATATTTTTGTTTCCAAAACTATTTTGCCTCGGTTCATTGAGGGTAGCCCGAAGAATGTAGACGTAAGTTTCTGTTATATTTTTCATAATTAAGTTTATAGGATATTATTGTGCAAAAATATATCAATTTCGTAGAATCAAATGAATCCCTTAACCTTTGTTAAATGGCGGTACCCATTTTATCGTTGGTTTTTCTTCCTCTGAAGGCGACATTGCCAGGACTATACAGGGCCGTGTTCGGAAACGTAACACTTTAACACTGGGTAATGTCACAGAGTGCGATAAAAATATTGAAAAATGCTTAGAGGACAAGAGATGCATATAGAGTAGTGACATTACCCAGTGTTAAAGTGTTAGTTTCCGAACACAGCCCCGTATGTTTGCTTACGGACATGTCGTCATTCTTTTCTCTACCTTTGGCAATTCCTTTCCATCCTATTATAGCTCTATCATTATTTTTTTTTAACTAACTACCACTAGACATCAGAATTTCGCGTGATGCGAAGAAAGACTATTAATAAAGAAATTTTAATTAAATTTATTTTGCGTCATAGAACACTTTGACTACAAAGTTTTGGAAACATCTCGTGTATTTTTAATCTTTACCTAAGCTATGAGACTCATAAAACACAAATAACCCTGTATATGAATCCCTGGAGGTAATTAGGTATTACATGTAGGTAGGTATACCCTAAATTTCAATCACCTATTAAACAAAATAATTTGCATGTACCTGTCCCAATAGTTTTGTAAGTAAAAGGTTTAGATTACAAATAAACCATCAGGCATTATATGAATTCTAAAAACGTTAAATTGTTGTTTTCTTCTATTTTTAATCTACCTTCTAGCTAGTGTATCTCGCCAGACGCTAGTGTAGGTATCTGGTGTATTTTTTTATTAAAATCAAATAATGTAGGTACAGTTATTTTGGTTTTACTGCTTTATTAGATCACATGCAGAGGTATTTTGGTTTCAGTCATAAGATTTCCATCACAAGACTACTGAGTAGTCAGTAGTCAGGTGCTCTCCAAGTATTCGTGTATGCACTAATATTAGAATTTTTAGTTGATTGGAGATTTGCCAACAATGGAGTTTTACATGCTCGAATCTAAATGTATTTAACAATTATGTGTTTTCGTCGTTTGTTTGGTTATTTAGGTTTGGCGGTTGGGTAAATAAACGTAATGAAAGCAAAGTCTAAACGCGTGTAGAATTTATTTTTAATTATGTTAGGGTTCTGTAGATCTTCTATAGAACATAGCAACTTCTTTTATGACTTAAATAAAATTTATTAAATTACTATTTAGGTCAATTAACACATATTGCCGTTACAAACTAAGATCTAGGCTTGTACTTGTACTTTGTATACTAGAAATTTATTTATTTAAAATTTGTACATTTGTTTTGTTGTTTGTACAATTTTTCTTTACAGTTGTTATGGTCTGGGTGTTTAAAAAATATAATAGATATTTCATCGTTGTTTCTGGTACATATAGTACGAGCTTAATTTGTGACCATTCATTATGTCACGTCATCATCAATAATAATAATGTGTAATGTCTTACACATTATTATTATTTAGGTATGTTATTCACACAAATGATTACTAAAGTTAATGAATTATTGTTCAAAGTATACAATTAAATTTATAATTACTTTATTATTATTAATTAGAACAAGAATTTAATTTATTAAGTATTATTATTTATAACACTGACAAAACTCTTACATACTGTAAAAGCATTTATCATTAAAAAAAACTTCTTTATATAAGATAGGGTTTTAAAAATTGATATCATCACGGGTGCTATACGGCGGTCGAGACCGCCTTGACGGCCTCAGGGTCCCAGCGGAGGGTAATCCCACCTTATTGTTAGCCGACGGTATAAAAACTCATTGGTACACACCGGGATTCGAACCAGGGACCTTAGTGTTTTTAAGTCCAAGGTCTAACCAACTCGGCCACCACGGATATATCGTTACTGAAAATAAGTCAGTATTATTTTTATTTCAGCCCAGAATCCGCGGACACATCAGAGTTCCCGGTGCAGAGCGGCGACGTGATCCTCGTGGCCACAGACGGGGTGTTCGACAATATCCCGGAGCCGGTGCTGCTGGCCGAGCTGCGGCGAGCGCAAGGCCCGCGCGGCGCCGCTCAGCACGCCACTCGTCTGCAAGCTGTGGCCAACTCTATCGCCTGGATGGCTCGCAACTTGTCCTTCGATGGAGGCTACATGTCGCCGTTCGCTAAGAGCGCCAGGCAGAATGGAATTGATGCTATTGGTATGTTTATTTTTTGTTAGGCCAGTCCTGTTTCATCGACTTTTTAATCATCTAATAATAAGCAAACTTACAAAATCTATGAATAGGGTTGATTCATAATTAACCACTATGCCGGCTAAATGATGCGTTTACAAAATGTTTGCTGTAATTTTTTTTTTTGGAAAACCAGGCCCATTTCATTTACTTTATTTATGAGTATTTTAGTGATTAGAACACACACATATCATCACGGGTGCCATACGGCGCCCGAGACCGCCTAGACGGCCCCAGGGTACCCAGCGGAGGGGTTTTAATCCCACCTCGTCGTAGCCGATGGTACACCGAACAAGTGGCTAGCTCGTTGCGATGTTTTGAATAGACTCAATAACCCATATATAAACAGTTTCACAAGTTGGTATAGTGAAACCGGGACCGACAGCTTAACGTGCTCTCCGAGGCACTATAGTGGTGTTGTCAAACAAATGTACATAATTTTTTTAATTAAAAAACTCTTTGGTACACTGGGATTCGAACCAGGGACATAAGTGTTTTTAAGTCCAAGGTCTAACCAACTAGGCCACCACGTAGATTAGTGATTAGAATTTTACCTTAATGTTTTATATATTAAGTAGCGACCCGCCTGGCTTCTCACGGGTTCATTTTAGGTTCTAGTGTGGTGTCATTATGTGTATTTTTTTACTGGAGCACGGCATGTGTCTGTATATACCTAATGTAAAGCAGACTTACGAAATCCATGAATGGGGTCGATCAGTACATTGTTATTTATTAGCATTGGTATCGTTCTCTCTTTGCCGGTACGTACGGTAGTAGGTACTATCTGCTCCACATTTTGTTTTTACGAAACATTGACTTTTCTATACATACCTATTTTCCTATAAATGGATATACGTTAAACATATAAATAATTTTGGAGAAATTCTCTAAATGATAGTAAAAAGTGTACAAACAGATAGACGCTAAAAGCGATCAAAGTCAAAAGTCAAAATCATATATTTCATGTAAATCTTTACAGATATTTATGAATAGTCTTACAGATATTTATGAATAGTCAAATATCTTTACAGATATTTATGAATAGTCAAAAAAAAAAAAAGTTTAACAATGAGGTCTTAGAGTGCGTTTGGTTAGGCAGCTATTCATTAACAAAATAACGACAAATATTAATTGAACTTGAACACGATGGAATGGAAATCTTAATATGAAAATTACTACCGAACCGAACACACACTACATAACCAACTAGTGTAAGACTAGGTGGTTAGCTGATTCCTTTGACCTGTCAATCATTATCTGCCATACAAGAGAGCCACCAAGGCGACCAACTTCACCGATCATATCCATGCCTTAAATATTTATTGTAAATAAAATCTAAGTAACCAATCACATATAAGTAAAGGTTTAAGGATCGGTATTTTTAAGGGCATAAACACTAACTGTAAAGTCAATCCCCTCAGAGACACCCGGGAGAAAAAGAAAACAGCAAGTAAAAAACTCTAGTGCTTCACACAAACTAAAAGAGGGTACAGCTATTGATTGACTTATGCTATATAGCATATATAATATATATATATATAGTAACATACTCAAAATGCACCCCACTGATCAGCATGCGTAGAACACCCTATGGCAGAATATTTGTTACGGTACCAATGTACATAACTACACAGTATACTATTAGTATAAATTAAGTATAAATAAGTAGGTAATCATCAATGATTACCTTATCCAAAGACAAAATTTAATTTTGTTTTATATTTTGTAGCAGAAGATTAATAGTAGGTACCTATACGGTTTCCTTTACTCTAGTCATATCACTTGCAAACGCGTGTTATGCAATTTTACTTTTTTGCGTATTACGAAGTGTAAGCTGACCTCTGACATAATAAAATGACAACTGATATCCCATACTTTACAACACAAGAATCGTAATATTCTTTCGCTCGTTGTTGCAATGCTCATAAGCTCAGGTCCCCATAAGTTGTGCGCAAATATTTATATAGTATTAAATAAATAATTACATTATGACGACTTTTAGGACTTAACTTCATATATAACCAAATTACTACTACAAAGAGACAGACGTTCACATTTCTTGAATGGACTTTCAGGACGGTTGATTTAACGATAAAGCATCGCTGATATTTGAATAGACTAATACATAATGCTGTTCGCCTTTGTCGTCTCTCATTTCATAACCGCATCATTTTGCCGGCATAGTGGGAGCTATTAATATTGTTAAACAACAATGTATTAATGAATGAATGAATGAAAAATCTTTATTGCTCAAAAGCGTAATTCTATTGTACATAGGCAAGCTTAATGCCTTAGGCATTATCTACCAGCTAACCTTTGGGAGATCATACCCATTCATGGTCTTTGTAGGTCTGCTTACCATCAGGTAGATACAAGTTGGAAGTTGACATGCCGTGTTCCAATAATAATATATAATATTGGTACGGCTATGTGTATGACACATAACGTAACGATAACATACTATCACCCACAATTATTACAACAACATGTTTACTTCCTCATTCTGTAGAGTTTTCCATTACACTCGCTGAGACTTCGCCACTGGCCATTCGAACGTCAAGGAGAACGCTACGCCGTGGATATTAATCATTTCTCATTTGTGACTGAATGACAAATTACGAGTATCACGACGACGAAACGACAAAAAAAACCCTTTGTTTTTGTACTATGTATAGATAAAAAAGTATTTAGAACAACTGAAAGTTTTATACATACAATTACCAACTTACAAATAATAATTGAATGAACTACGATCAACAGCCAAGTTGTAACACACGGAAGTACCTACGTTTGTATGGGCACAGCTGACGGAACCTTAATATCCGCGACGTTCTGAAGGCCAGTGGTGATGGTGTCCCAAAGCCAGTGGTGATGGTGTCCCAAAGCCAGTGGTGATGGTGTCCCAAAGCCAGTGGTGATGGTGTCCCAAAGCCAGTGGTGATGGTGTCCCAAAGCCAGTGGTGATGGTGTCCCAAAGCGAGTGGTGATGGTGTCCCAAAGCGAGTGGTGATGGTGTCCCAAAGCCAGTGGTGATGGTGT
Source organism: Monopis laevigella (assembly GCA_947458855.1). NCBI lineage: Eukaryota > Metazoa > Arthropoda > Insecta > Lepidoptera > Tineidae > Monopis > Monopis laevigella. Next base: position 22,463,885 of record OX381580.1, on the reverse strand, counting down.
CCCAAAGCCAGTGGTGATGGTGTCACAAAGCCAGTGGTGATGGTGTCCTAAAGCCAGTGGTAATGGTGTCCTAAAGCAAGTGGTGATGGTGTCCCAAAGCCAGTGGTGATGGTGTCCCAAAGCCAGTGGTGATGGTGTCACAAAGCCAGTGGTGATGGTGTCCTAAAGCCAGTGGTAATGGTGTCCTAAAGCAAGTGGTGATGGTGTCCCAAAGCCAGTGGTGATGGTGTCCCAAAGCCAATGGCGATGGTGTCCCAAAGCGAGTGGTGATGGTGTCCCAAAGCGAGTGGTGATGGTGTCCCAAAGCCAGTGGTGATGGTGTCCCAAAGCCAGTGGTGATGGTGTCCCAAAGCCAGTGGTGATGGTGTCCCAAAGCCAGTGGTGATGGTGTCCCAAAGCCAGTGGTGATGGTGTCCCAAAGCGAGTGGTGATGGTGTCCCAAAGCCAGTGGTGATGGTGTCCCAAAGCCAGTGGTGATGGTGTCACAAAGCCAGTGGTGATGGTGTCCTAAAGCCAGTGGTAATGGTGTCCTAAAGCAAGTGGTGATGGTGTCCCAAAGCCAGTGGTGATGGTGTCCCAAAGCCAGTGGTGATGGTGTCACAAAGCCAGTGGTGATGGTGTCCTAAAGCAAGTGGTGATGGTGTCCCAAAGCCAGTGGTGATGGTGTCACAAAGCCAGTGGTGATGGTGTCCTAAAGCCAGTGGTAATGGTGTCCTAAAGCAAGTGGTGATGGTGTCCCAAAGCCAGTGGTGATGGTGTCCCAAAGCCAATGGCGATGGTGTCCCAAAGCGAGCGGTGATGGTGTCCCAAAGCGAGTGGTGATGGTGTCCCAAAGCCAGTGGTGATGGTGTCCTAAAGCCAGTGGTGATGGTGTCCTAAAACCAGTGGTGATTGTGTCCTAAAGCCAGTCGTTATAGAGTCCCAAAGCCAGTGGTGATGGTGTCCTAAAGCCAGTGGTGATGGTGTCCCAAAGCCAGTGGTGATGGTGTCCCAAACCAAGTGGTGATGGTGTCCTAAAGCCAGTGGTGATGGTGTCCTAAAGCCAGTGGTGATGGTGTCCCAAAGCCAGTGGTGATGGTGTCCCAAACCAAGTGGTGATGGTGTCCTAAAGCCAGTGGTGATGGTGTCCTAAAGCCAGTGGTGATGGTGTCCCAAAGCCAGTGGTGATGGTGTCCCAAACCAAGTGGTGATGGTGTCCTAAAGCCAGTGGTGACGGTGTCCTAATGATATTATAATGGAAAAATGCGCCTTCACGCGATATTTGGGTAATTACCGGGTGTTACAGAGTGAATTTTTCAAGTGTGCCTCCAAGGCCAAATCCTAAACTACAAGGAATAGCAAAAAATGCTCGAATGAGTCTCGGGGCCGATTTTGATAAAAACTAAAACTAAATTTATTTAGGCATCTTCTTCCATCAAATTTATATATTAAATAGGAAGTTAAAAATCTGACAGGACCACCAGGCACGCCATTTAATTTATTTCCACCATGCATGCCCAGGGTTTACTTATGTTAATTGTTGCATTGACTTAAGTTGAAATTAATGTTTACTTAAGAGCTTATATTGTCCCCCAATTTAGTAGAATATATGTACTTGTCCTTTTATAAGAAAATCTTATCTTATTGGTTTTGGGGTTGACATCAGTCAAAAGTGAAGAAGAAGTGAATCTTGAATTTGATTACAATAATCTTATGTATTTGATTTTCAGGTGGAAAACCAGACGATATCACGGTGCTACTGGCTGTTGTAGCCCTATGAAATTGTTATAACATACTTTAGACATTTTTATACGCTTTTGATTGATAGAATAACTAAACACATAAATTATGTACTTGATGATGGGTTGTGATTTTTCTTTGTTTTAAGCATTTAATAGTATTCTAATTACTATTTAATTTTGTTTTTAACATACTAACTAGAACAAATAATACTGTTGGCTTTGTCCAATATTAAGAATAAGAACCTTTGCTTTCTTAACTCTAATTTAAATGATCTACAAAACTACTAAACACAGAACAAGTATTGTTTTCTATTTTAAATTAATTTATTTCTAATATTTTTTTCATTTACCATAAAAAATTAAGGAAACAAGAAATAGTGCTGTTAGTTTTTTATCAATCGAAAGTGGTTTTAGTTAAAATTTTATTTCAAAAGGCAAAATTGAAGATCTTATTTTTAGACCAATAAAAAACTTAAATAATAATTTTCTTAACAAAATTGAATTTCACAATATTCATAAATAATTATAAAAAATATGTTTTAAATCTATAAAATGCAGTTAGAGGTACATCAATAGGACTAGTTTATATGTACTGTTTGGAATAATAAAGAAATTATATTGGTAGGACCCTAATTGTGTTGCTACCAACTATAGTTAACTAAAGTTTATAAAAACTCAATGTTTAGCAACTGTTATTATTAATTATTATATATATGTAATTTTTTGTCTTTTGAAATAAAAATTATCTTAGTACCTACCGCTGTGAAATAAATAATGTAGACACTATGATGATACCAAATATAATTTTGAACATAGTATTTTATTTGATATCGTCATTTTTTTTATTTGATAATAATAAATCTTAAAAAATTAAACCAAAATATTTTATACAATTGGTTTTAGGTCTTAAATTTTTTATACTATTAGGTTCATGATTATAAATGGAGCATTCATTCACCCCATTGCTTTAGCTCCTACAATTTAGAGATCAATTTTAGAATTTATTACTTGGTAGAAATTTTATTTTTATTATTCAATCTTACCCGGAGTTCTTCGTGAGCGGATTGTGTCTCGGATAGTAGCTGTCTCAGATGAAAAAATTGGTTTATGTTTCCTTGCGATCTGTTTTGAGATCATAAACGCGAAATAACGCGCCGAAAAGCGTTTTATTTGCTCACGTAGGACTACGCGTTATTATTTTATTGTTCGTGCCGGATTACATAAATATGTTTTGGAAATAACATTTATAATAATTTAAAAAACTAAAATTAATAATACAACAAATTTAATAAAATTAATTTATAGAATCTTTTTTATTTAATTCCGTCCACATTATTTGCTATTTTTTTAATTTAAAGGTAATATAATATTCAATATTTATGATATTCGGTACCAAACATTTGTTTTTTTATTATTTAAGGTTTAATATAATGTAGTAAAATTGTGCTAAACTTGTAACTGCAGTCGCATTTATTGAGTTGTTGATTTTTGTCATAAAATTCTCTAATAACTTTGTATGGACAAGACAAATGCAGCAATAAACTCGTGTGCAGTGAGCTGCTATGGCTGCTGTCAGAAATTGAGTGTGATTTGTTCTATAGTAGAAGACTGAGATAATATTGTACTATTGTTATTGATGATGTAGTTATTTAACTGTTTTTATTGGGAGTGGTACAAAGCGACTACTGGAATGGATATGCAATGTATCTACTACTGTACGCCCGTCCCAAATAACGTTTTGTTGATTGATTATTTGGGACGGACTGGGCAATAATAATGTTGTCTCTCCTAATTATGAAGAGGTCCTAAATACAATTTACCTTTAACATTCTTCTTACCAATTGTTTTGGATTTTTTGTCTTGACCGTGGTCATGGGACAAATAGGTCTATGAAATAAATCTTTGAACCACTTTATATTCGATTTTCTAAACAATAAGATCTATATTTGGGCTACAAAACTGTTTTACTAATACATGTTTTGCATGTTACAGATAAAACCTATTTTTTATCTGTTTGTTTTGTAAAATGTATTATGTATCAAGACTTATTAAAACGAGGTTTATTTCGATTTTATTTTGGACAGTATTTTGCATAAACGCTCCTATAATTATTTTGAGAGTATTAACATTATTGTAAGACATGTTATTGCATATCAAAGTCCATTTCAACGCGTTAATTTGTGCTAAGCTTCGGTAATTTTTCATAGTAAATTAATGTGTGTATATGGTTATGTCAATTATAAAGCCTAGCACACACCAGTAGACCTGTTGCGCGACTTGTCTAGGTCTCGAAACACCGTTCTTTCTCTCGTCTAGCGTCTACACTACGAATTTCTCGGTTTTATCTTTGCAGTCCACCGTGGAAGGACATTAAGACAGACTAGGGGGCTTAGCATAACCACATCGATATAGTTTGACAATGGATAAAATGAAGTTTATGAATGAATATTCATTCATAAATTCGATATGTATCGATTTTGTCGATTTATCGAGCCGATCGATGCTGTTGTGCTAAGGCCCTGGGTTGTGTCTCACCTTTAGACGCCGAATGACGTTGCAAAATATCTAAACGTTGCATGAGGTCTCCCATTCCGATCGCGGGACTTTAGACCTGCGATTTTTGGTCTCGCAGCAGGCTTATAGATAACCCGAGACACATCTCAAATACCATATTCGCGCAACATGTCTGCTAGTGTGGACTAGGCTTAAGACTGTCTTGACCACAATTGTCACCTGTTACTCGTACAACTGTTATGTGTGTCACGACTGAGTGTGGGTGCTTGTAATGTTATGGCTTGGATTATGTTGTGATCATTTTCAAAAGATTTGTGTGGAATTATTAGAAAATAAATTAAATGAACAAACCTTGGGTTTTATTTTTATACTTGACTTGGTACATTTATTATAACAAGGCTATTTTGTGTTTAAATCAAGTTATTTAAACTTTGCTAAAAACAGCCGAAAGTTACACTATCTGCTTATTCAGAAATGTTTCGTTAAACCATGTTCAGCCAAACTTACTACAGTTGGCTGACGTTGACATCTGTCAATACCACATGACTAGGGATGTGACGTCATGCAATTATTTGTTATCGCTAACGATACTCGCTGCAAATCTAGTTCTCTTTAATATAGTCATCGTTAATAATATCCGACACAGATTCAGATGATGAATTTAGTGACAATTCAGAAGTTCCTGACTCTTGATATAAATTTAGACGGATAAAAGGTATTTTTTCTGGAGTATAAAATAGTTATCTTTATTTTTAAACAAATAACTGTTGTTTCATATTAATATGTTTTGACATTAATTTGCAACACCATACTTAAAAGTTTAATGAAAAAAAAACTTAGTTTAACAAACAAAATGCATTTGTCTTAGATTTTGTAGTGAGAGAATCAGTTGAAAATTTTACATTTTATGACGGTTTAAAATGAATTTAATGAATGTTTATTAACGAGTATTTCCCCCCGTGCCATTCTTCAACTAATGTGTTTTTCAGCTCGCTCAGATTGTTAGGAGGTGGCATTCTTGATTCGACATTCCTCTTTAGCAAGTCCCAAACGTGTTTAATCGGATTCATATCCGATTGTGCTGGCCACTTCATCACCGTAACACCAACATGGTTTAGGTATGCCTGTACAGAGCGAGCACTGTGAGCCCGAGCATTATCCTGCATTAAAATGAAGTCGTTACCAATAAATGGGGCAAATAGCACAACATGTTCCTCTAAAATCTCCCTGATATACCGATCAGCATTCAGATTCCCGCCGTCTACTACCACTAACTCCGTGCGAGCTCCTAAACATATCCCTCCCCAGACCATAATTGAGCCGCCGCCATATGGCACTGTATTTTTAAAATTAGACTGTAAATAACTTTACGTCTCCATACTCGCTGCCTTCCATCAATCTGATTTAACAGAATTCTACATTCATCAGTAAAGAGAACCTGTCCCCACTCGTCACAGTCCCAATGATGATGTTCACGAGCAAAGTATAGTCGATTTGTGCGGTGGTATCTCTCAAGTTTTGGTGCTTTGGCGGGTATAAAACCTATGCCAACTTCCTCGAATCTTCTGCGAACTGTCCGCTCACTCACTCTTACTCCTCGAACCTCCTCCAATGCATTTCGGGCCTGCACCGCCGTAATTTTCGTGTTATGGCGAACTGTGAAGTTGTAGAAAACGGTCATCTCTCCTTGAAGTACACCTTTTCCTGCCTTGTCCTCTTCTCCTCACTAGAGAATTCGTCAATCTGTACCGTTTGATGCTACGATGAATCGTTGATAACGATCGATAAGTATTGTTTCAATCGATCTGTAGGATAGACCATTTCTTCTCATTTCATCTGCCCTGATGATTTCTGATAGCGTTAAATCAGGCAAACTTAGATGTTCGTAACTTATCAATAAGCAAGAAAATACAAAAGTCTCATAAAACTGCAATATAATGTTTTTCAAATGGAATTTATGAACTTTACGAAAACGGAAAATCTACTTCGAAGCAGTCGATCGATAGAGATGTAGGTATAAATGACAAATTAAAACAAACGAATGAAAAAAACGACTTTTTCAAATTAGACGTTTTTAAAAATCATGTAAAAAAATATTAAAAAGTAATGTAACCGGTCAGTGCTACGAAAAAGATATTAATTCTTCCTTTTTTTGTGTTCCGCTAATTCTGCTGGCGTGTGTATAATATAAATGTGTTGTGTTACTTTTACGCCTTGCTTTATCGATATTTCTCAATAGTCATATAAATTTAACTTTGGCCCTTCTATGGTCCGTTTGACGGAAAAAATCCCGCGGCAAAAAGTGGAACTAATAAAATTGATGGGCATCAATAGTTTTTTTAACCTTTCGTACCCCTACCCGCCGGGTGCGGGCCGTGGCGCGTGCGGCGTGATTTCCACATGAAAATAAGCTTATAATTCTTTGGTATGCAAATGTTATTGATATTATTGACAGGTAGATAACTAATATACCCTACAGCAGTTAAATTAAATGCTGGCACATGTTTTATAAATTTTCTACAGAAAAGTTTTTACTTGAAAACAGAATTCAACTTAAAACTGTTGAAAACTTGAAATCAAAGAAATGTCGGCTTTTCACTATTTTTTTATATTGAATCCAGGTTTTGTTATTTTTCCAACTTTGAAGAACAGCAAAGCAATCTACTAATAAATAAATAGGTGATTTAAAAGTATTTAATCTTAAGTTCAATTTTAAAAATTGCAAGACAGTGCTGTTATATGACCAAACATCAACATTCTCTAACATTCGATTAAACTAAAGTTTTGAATGAATGAATGTTACATTTGGCAGATAGATTCCTTGGACCGTACATATGCAAAGGATTTTAAACAATGATTTCTAATGCATAGTGATTAAAATCACAATAATAAATCAACATATGTATTGGGACGGATCCGTTACAAAGCATACAAGGGGGGTAGGGCGGATCCGGGACAAAGCATACAAGGGGGGTAGGGCGGTCCGGGACTAAGCATACGAAAGGTGAGTTAACTACTGCGTCAACATTTTCGCCAATCACACGCTCGCATTTATAGTTCTCAAAATTTCCGCTTGGGGCGCTCAACTATTTCCAATACAAATTTTAGTTAACTCAAACGCAAAGGTATAGAAAACTCACAGTAGGTAGTGCTTTTTGTATTTATGCCATTAGTTGTTTAAAATCAGTTCAAGAGTATATTTCCATTTTATAAGTTTACTAGTGTAGATATTTTAGTGCACTTTAAAAAAGGAGGGGCCAATCCAATGTACTTTTTTTTTGAGTTTTACAAACTTACTCGAGTTTTGCTAACTGCTGGCATGAGAATTTAACAAATTCTTATTATAAAAAATGTCGCCCTTCAATCCTGATGCTCTATAAAATTGAGAGTAAACAAACTGTGCCAAATGAGCCTATGATGTCAACATCATTTTCTTAGTTATCTGAATTGTATTTACTAATAAATCTAATTCAGCCTAAAGTTATTTCCGGGGAGTCTTAAAACTGATACCAACATTCTTTAGGAGCGCCTTGTCCAAAGGAATTCTTTCGTGTAATGAACTTTACCACCTTGTGTGAATGATAAATACCTCTGGAGATGTAACGGATACCGGTTATTCGGCAAGCTACGAGGCCAGAGTGACGGATATTCGGCCCTTTACATGAATATAGGCGAGTTGAATGAGATCGGTAATATTTGAGCTCGTGCGGGTGTTGTCAGGATGACTCGGGGCCGGGGCCTTGGAGTCTCAGATTAATAATAAAGTGTCAGTTTGTTTGTTTCTCAGTTCTTTTGTTTATTTATCGATCGCAATCACGACCCATACATTTGGTGGTCAGTTAATTCGAATTAGTACCTACCCGCAGTTGTCAAGGTTTGCTAGAATCTTTCAGCACCAGGGGCCTATTTCATAAACGTGACAATTGTAATTTACCATGACAATTTATAATACATTGCTTGGTTTAGTTGGAATTATTTATTTAGAACAAACTAAACTAAGCAATGTATTATAAATTGTCATGGTAAATTACAATTGTTACGTTTATGAAATAGGGCCCTGGCAGTAGCGTTTATAGTGAAAGGTTGTTTTCAAAAGCTGGTATTGATACGAAGCTAAGCGGAGAGCCTATTACCAACAAATGTGGAAAATTTGGTATTCATTCTCCACAATTTGCCACTTGTTAATTTTGAGTACTAAATTATAATAAAACAAACATTTTTTACGTGCAATTATAAACGGTGTCTATAACTATTGTATTATTTGCATGTAAAGTAATCATGTTTTTCAATTTTACTATCCGAAATCCGGCAGGACATTGAATCACTATCCGGTACCCGACCGGATATCCGTTTCATGTATAATAAATACCACCAGGGGCCTATCTCATAAACGTGACAATTGTAATTTACCATGACAATTTATAATACATTGCTTGTTTTAGTTGGAATTATTTATTTAGAACAAACTAAACCAAGCAATGTATTATAAATTGTCATGGTAAATTACAATTGTCACGTTTATGAAATAGGCCCCAGGGGTTCCTTTTTATTTATTTTGTTATACGGTCTCAGGATACCCAGTGAAGGGATTAACCCGTCCTCATTACCTTGTGTCATTTTTGGGTAATAGCCCAAAAACGGCTTTTTTTACTTTATCGTCGTGACTATATACCGTAATTTTTATACTACCTGTATAAAAATTACGGTATTTGTTTTTCACGGGAATTAGTTACCCAGTCTTATCTTTTCGTTAGATAATCATAAGAGATAATGTTTATTCAAGCATTTATTACAAATAACATAATTAGGTACTTTTAATTAACGGAAGACGATTCATTAACGTGCCATTAACTTTGTAAATTTTGGCAATAAAATTATTAAGAAATAACGACTGCGGGATTTATATTCGGCCGAGGGACTTGTATCCAGTGGCATGTTAAAATAAATAAAATCTTGATAAGCCACGTACATATAGGATAAATAGGTACAGTGTACGGAAAGACCAAAAGTACTATTTACTTATACCGGTATATGTATCTTGCAGGCCCACCTTACCTATTTTCAGTTTAGACAAAAAACAACAATGTAAATAATTTCAATATATTAATTTATTAAATTCATTGGTAAGTTGAAGATCATAAATGCCCAATAAAATAAAAACCCATCTTAATCTACTTTTAACAAAAATATTTTTTTTATTCCTAATATCTTATTGGATACAATTTAATAATATTGGTATTTATAACTAAGTGTAACAGTAAACTGCATTGGGAAGATATTTCTTAAATAGTTTTCTATTATTGTATGTTTACCATGTTAGCAGCACTCCTTTAAAACTGTGACATAAAACAATTCATTAACACGCAATAGATTGCTTTACAAATTGGTTGGATTCTAGATTTGTCACTATCAGTGTATGTGACACAACATAAAAAACTGGACACATGGCACTAACATCTTATTTTAACATGTTAGTGAACACTGACATCTTATTTTTACATGTTAGTGAACACTGACATCATATGTTTACATGTTAGTGAACACTGACATCACATGTTTACATGTTAGTGAACACTGACATGTTATTTTCACATGTTAGTGAACAGAGACAACTTATTTTTACATGTTAGTGAACACTGACATCATATGTTTACATGTTAGTGAACACTGACATGTTATTTTCACATGTTAGTGAACAGAGACATCTTATTTTTACATGTTAGTGAACACTGACATCATATGTTTACACGTTAGTGAACACTGACATGTTATTTTCACATGTTAGTGAACAGAGACATCTTATTTTTATATGTTAATGAACACTGACAATCATCTTATTATCACATGTTAGTGAATACTGACATCTTATTTTCACATGTTAGTGAAATTATTGTATTAAACAGTCTATTGGGATACTGTCTTTGTGTGTTAATTAGCTCCTTAGTGCTGCTGAACGTGGCTGGGACTGTTGCTGTTATTGTGCATCAGGATCACCAGCTCGAGCGTTGTCTGTTTGAGGCAGTTCATCATATTCTGATTCTTCAGGTTCGTCCAATAATTTCTTTCTGTAAAATATATATTATTTTTTCATAATTGTTTCAATTTTACTTTTATTTTAAGTTTTGGGAATAACTTTTATACAGGGTGGAAACTAAGTGTATACTAGAGCGATTATACCATAAATATACAGACATTCAAAAAAACTTATAGAAAGTAATTTGCGTGAGTAAAAATACACCAAATACTTTTTAAATAAAGTGAAAATATATGAATATTCGATTTTCACTCCCATAAAATTACTATGCCACTCTAGGAGGCATCAAATAGGTACCTGCGTTATTTTAAGAGATATGTAAGCACATTTTTTTTAAATAATTTATCTAAACCGGTCTTGTTACCACGGCCCATTAATCTACAAAAATAATCAATGATCAGTGAGTCCACAATTCCACATCACTTCAGATTGCGGTTACGAAATCGGCAATTCATTCGACGTTAAAGCTTGCATAAAGAGCTCAAGAAGAAGCATGCTAACAGTGTACCTTTTTTAAAATTGGTAGTTGTATTTTTTTAACCTATGTAGGTATACTTACAAAAACAATGGTGTTTTTAGCACTTTTTGACCGCCATTTTTTTGCGGCACCACATCTTCTAAAAAGAAGTAAACATGACCGATGGCCATGCCTACCATATCTACAGATATGGAGTTACCCAGTAGTACAGAGAATCCTAGTAGAACCCAGGGTAAATATGGAGCCTGTAAATTAATATACAAAACAATTTAAATTGTACAGACCGAAACATGAAAAGTGCCTTTATACTTTGTAGGTCTACTCACCATCAGGTACACATGGTGACTTTGTAGGTCTACTCACCATCAGGTACACATGGTGACTTTGTAGGTCTACTCACCATCAGGTACACATGGTGACATTGTAGGTCTACTCACCATCAGGTACACATGGTGACTTTGTAGGTCTACTTACCATCAGGTACACATGATGACTTTGAAAGGTTGTACTTTGAGCTAATATGTAGTATCAGTAGAGCAAGCCTCATAATAGTTCAAAATACAACCTTTCAAATTCACTCTGTATAAAGTCACATGCCGTGTCCAATAAAAAAAGTTGTGTATATCCCGTAGTTATCAACTAGAGATACTAATACTATAGAACTAGGAATATAAATACCTAATTTGATTATAAAATGAGTTATGTTATATTATTATGATATAATGCATCATTTCCTTTTTTTTTAATTAGAGCATGGCATGTGACTTTGTATCTACCTGGTGGAGAACAGACCTAAAAAGTCCCTGAATGAGGTCGATCAATACATGTTCTTTAACAAAATTGATCGCTCCCACTATGCCGGCTAAATGATGCGATCACGGAGTGGGTGGCAATAAATTGCATTACGAGTATATTTTAATTAGACTCGACAAGAAATCGATGCAGTAATCTTACGTAGTTGTTTTTTTTTTTACCCAGTTGGAAAAGAAGGACGTACACAATTTGTACGATTTTTTATGTAACCAACAACGCATAGTAGAAGTCCTATTAAAATTTCGTTAGTTTCTGATGTTGAAATTGTTAGCCACAACAAGGACATTCTTGTAAAACTAAATTTAACATGTAGAAAATAAACAACACAAAAAGTAGGTTCAGCTTTCAAATTATATTACCTATCCATTATGTTATTTATTTACATCATTGATATTAACGATTAACTCTATTTTTTAAACAGTGTTTGTAGGTGTCTGCAAATAAAATAATACAAATGACAGTCAACATTATGTATTAGTATTATGGAATACTTTACTGTGTTTGAACCAATCGATGTGATGGTAATATAGAATTTATATTTATAAACTTATAAAAAATTCATAATACATTAAAATTAATAAAAATTCATAATTATTCAAATACAAACTTTTTACAATTATACTCTGTACAATACAATACAATTTTTACTCCTGTAGGTAAATTAATAGTTTTTACACATACCACATCTGTGCACCATGCCATCAGTCATATTCTCATCATGGCAAACTTACCAACCAATAAAGGCAGAACTTAAACTTCCATTTAATTAAATAAATTTTATTTACCTGGAAGTTTAGTAAGCCAAAGAAATTCATACGAACAAACACATTTCGTCTTGACCATATATAAACAATCATTATGGTAAAAGCTTGACCTAAAAATAATAAATTAACAAAGTATGCCCCTATCTGAAATGATATGTAGATAAAAATATTATAATATAAATTATAGTCATTAATAATAATAAGTAGGACAAATTACACATATTGCTCTGGTCACAAACTAAGCTCTAGGCTCATATTATGTGTACCGGAAACAATGATATAATACATATTATATTTTATAAACACCCAGACCATGACAAACTGTACAGAAAAATGTACTAATATTTTTTTGCTACGGGTGGACCCACGACCTCCAGATACAACGCCAAAGGCACAACCACTAGTCGACAGAGGCAGTTGTAAATTAAACACAATGTTCTTAGCTATCCATGGATTCTTCATGCAGGTGCCCTAGGCAGGGGAGTGAATTGGAGTATTTCTGGACTTGAGACTGTAAAGAAGGGTTAAAGGTATTTCCTCTCCCCTTCACTCTGTTCAGAACCCTCTCTACCCAACCAAATACTATATGTTCATGCTCCGAAGGCCAAGATGCTTTAATAGATAATGCATGTTGCCGGAATTCCCCTTGCACTGCATAATGTTAAGTTTTAACCGTTTTTAGGCCGCATTCCGACCTCATCATCGCTATTTTTAGCATGAGTTGTTCCAGCGAGTGGAAATATTAGCAATTCAAATTGCCATAAATCGTTGCATGAGTAAAAATTTTTACATGAAAAGTTAGCAAGTGTAGCTTGATATAAAACATGGTTTTTGTGTTACTTTATGACAGATGTTTGTTTACATGTAACTATCTACAAATTGGATTTTAATGAATTATTTAAATATTCATATCTGTATATACGTGGTGGCCGAGTTGGTTAGACCTTGAACTTAAAAACTCTTAGGTCCCTGGTTCGAATCCCGGTGTGTACCAATGAGTTTTTAATTAAAAAAAATTATGTACATTTGTTTGACAACTATACTATAGTGCCTCGGAGAGCACGTTAAGCTGTCGGTCCCGGTTTCACTATACCAACTTGTGAAACTGCCGTAAGGCATGTGATGATATGTATATCTGTTTTAGTTATAAAAATTTGATTAAACCTAAAAAATAAATATGCAAGTAAATTCAGCTCTGGAATTATTAGTTTAAGGTTATTAATTAAATGAATATTGTAATATCGTAAAATTATTGTATTTAAACAATAGTTAATTTAAAAAAAATACATATTACAAATATGCTACGGTAGTAAAGTTCTAAATTTCAATTATTTAATTAAAAATAGTTGCTTCTTGTCAAAAAGTGGAATGAAAAACCGATTGTTACAGAGTTGCGTTGAAATGACACAGATGAAATGGCGATCTTGCTAGTTTTTGATGTCACCACGAAAAACTGCCTGCACGAAAAAAAAAATTATTCTATATTAAGATTTATTAATCACTGGGTATTCAAATTCTGATACTACATTTGTTCCAATAGGACATAGCTTTTCATTAGAGAATATTATGGTATTGTAACCAGCTCTGTTCCTATTAATTGTTTATTTATTTATGGAATATAAAAACATATTGCTCAATATGCCTGCATTCTCTGTGAACAATAAATTAGATGTTAACCTTTGTATTGTCACTTTATTATGTTGTATAAATAAAAGAAAAACAGATGAAAGGGTCTTTAAAATATTATTATGTAAAGGATACAATCATAAGCAGGCCGCCAAAAACAAACATCACCACAAAATCAGCAGTTCTTCCTCTAAAAGATCCCTCTTCCAACATTCTACAATATCTATATGTAAATATCATATTGAAAAAGAAATTAAAACCCAAATTTCCAAAAAATAAAAATGTTGAAATTAGTCTCCATAATTGATAGCTTTTATATATTAAAATTGGATTGAAATACAGTTGAAATGGAGAGACTAGTTCGAGTTGCTGAAAAATAAACCATTTAATTTATCATAAAAATAAAACTTAAGAAAAATATATAGATAAGCCATTATTGTTTAAAAAACAGACATGTTTTACTAAAGTTAAAACCATAATCTATGAGACAATCTTAACTAGTAAGTGAAAGAAATACGAGGGGAGGTCCAAAAGTTCGCGGAATGGAGGGGATGGAGTGGGGATAGCGGCGCTCGCGCAGTGTCACACTAATGAGGGACTCATCATTAGTATATAAAGGAAGTTTCAGCTCTATTGCGTCATTCGTTTACAAACACTAGCCTGATAAAGAAGTCAATCCGGAAGAAAACTAAAACTATGGAGAAAATTGAACAACGTGCTATGATAAAATTCCTTACCAAGCAAGGAAAGAACGCTCATACCATTTTGAATGAAATGGAAACCGTTTATGGGGAACAGTGCCCTGGTAAAACAATGATTTACAAGTGGCATGGTCTTTTTAAACATGGTCGGGAGTCGATTGAAGACGACCCTCGCTCAGGACTTTATTTGTTTCCAAATTTAAAAAAAGAGCTAAAGGGAAAGAAATTTACCGACGACAATGAGGTAAAGGCGGCAATTTCGGCTCATTTTGAGGGAAAAGATAAAAAATATTTTTATGATGGTTTAGAAAAATTAATTCATAGATCTAATAAATGTATTAAGTTTAAGGGGGATTATTTTGAAAAGGAAAAATAAATTTATTGTTTAATTTTATTTATAACACTTTCATTCCGCGAACTTTTGGACCTCCCCTCGTAGATTAGTCAAAATATAATAGTGATCAATATTGGCTTAGTAATATACATTTTAATTACAATGGGGTTGAGCTCACAATGGTATGGAGGCAGTCACAAGACAGTAGTGCCTATACTTTTTCTAATAAGCATTTTTCCTTTTACCTTTACATAATGGTCACTTTCTACAACTCCCAATTCATCATAATGCCTGTTTTCCTATAATCATCCATATTCCTCAATAACCCACATTCCCACAATTCTCATTTTCCTATAATGCCTACTTTTTCAAACAAGTATTTTTACATATTTTCCCGTTTTATATAAAGACTACTATTACAATACCCTACTACTAAATGAACCTACAAAATTCCTAAATAGGGACTACAATACAATGTTGTTTAGCAACAGTATTGGTTTTTCCATCTATGGCACCTAAAAGCTTCTGTAGCATTATTATCTATTTAATCTCTTTCTTATCTCAGTGAATCTTACACACATCCTTTATTCTTGAAATATTGTATGTGTAAAATTATTTAAATTTTAGAACTTGTTTTAGTCAACCATAATATAGATGTTGATAGTGTGTATCGGCTAAGATCCAATAATAAGGATAAGCACTAACCAAACAATTATTATTTGTATTATCATTAGATATCATAATACGTGCTATGGCATGAATGTGTACAAAATAAATACGTCTATTTATACTTACTACTGCCAAAGTTGTAATAACACATGCTGTTGTATAAGCTCTTGTGACTGGTGGTATTTGCATATATTCTTGATATAAAGTTTGATATGCCATAATGTATTTCGATGAGTTAACAAAATTAATTCCACCTAAGTAACATTAGTAAATAAAAACGATTGGGCCACATCAGTGCTCTTCTTCTACTTATTTTGTTGATGGTAAAGAATTGTTCGTATCGGAACTAAATCATTTGGGTAAATTATTTCAATGACTGGACTTTTACCAAATTAAATATAATTTTACTAATACCTATATCCAATTTATTATTACAAGTGTACAAAAAATAAAATATTTGGGACAGGGATGGCCCGGCCCTAGTATTATAATCACAGATTATTATATTATAGTTAATGTTTTGTTTGATGGCTTGTACGCGTTGTGTTTCTTTTGCCAATATTTAGTGGAGAGAAGTTTCACAAATTATCACTTATCAAGGCTACTCTACTCGCGCGAATTTCACGATCCGCGTCGTGATTTCACGCCGTGATAATAAGCGCGCGAATCGCCAGCGGATAGCGGCAAAACTCACAGTTCCACATTCGCAGACAGATATTATTAGGCATTTCTATTGTCTATAATAAAATTTTGATATCTTAAAATAATACAAAAAAAAACGCATATACAGAGATATAGGAAGCACATTATAGAACTCTTTTAGTATTGTGTTCGGTGTTATAGAATGTCTAGCGGTCAGTCAGTGTGACAAGTGGCCTTCCTGGTGTTGGGTAGATAATTATAAAATATATTTTAAGACATTCGTGTGACACTTGTGAGAAATAATATAACTAAAAATGTATTAAATCTTTAATTGAATAATATTAATTATATATTATCTTATATGGTGGGCCGATAAATTTTAATTCTAATAATATGTCAAAAATATGGAAGAACTGGAGAACTTCGTTTATTATATATTTAAGAGCAGCCGGTTTGGAGAATGAAGAAGAAAAACGTAAGGTAGCGTTGCTATTACATAATATTGGTACTGAAGCTCTACAAATTTTCTTTTCATTTAATAAAGACATTGTCTTCAATCTATATCATTAGATTAATTGTTGGCTCTATTTGAATCTTATTTTTCTTCTTAAGTTAATGTGAGTATGGAACGTAACGCGTTATTTAACAGAAGGCAAGGTGCTGATGAAACAATCGATTCTTACATAACGGATCTCAAAAATTTGTCTTTGACATGTGAGTTTTATAGCCTTAGAGAAAGTTTACTGAAAGACATATTTAGTTGGAATATGAATAATCAAAATCAATATATAAAAGAAAGATTGCTTGCGGATAATTTAAAAACTTTAGACGAGGTTGTGGCAAAGGCCAAAATTTACGAATCTACAAAAAGGCAAGCAAAAATTTTAGAAGAAATAATTCATGGAATCTGTAGCTATTTCTTCTCAAACTCAAATATGTCAAATAAATAAAAAACAATATTAACGAAAATTTTACAACAAGGTATAAGTCTCCAGTAAGAAGGCAGTTAAATGATCGCAGGTTTAATTCTTCGCCAACACGTACCAGACAACCGTGTATGAGATGTGGGTCACACATGGACTACTACAGATGTCCGGCGAATAGAGTTACGTGTAAGAAATGTGGCAATAGAAATCACTTTGCTCAAGTTTGCAGGAATAGATCTATTAATTACGTCGAAGAAAATATAAATAATGACTTATTTATTGGTTCTATAGAAAATACGCAAATGAGTAGAGATCTATGGTATGTTGATGTACTTATAAATAATAAAACTTTGAAGTGCCTGATAGATACAGGTTCAGAAGCTAATGTCATTTCTTTAGCTAAACTTAATGATTTAAAAATACCTTTGCAGTCAATTATTTCGAATAACAAACAATTATGTACTTTTGGAAGCCACATCGACAAACCGAGAGTCCCGGTAGAGCTTAGAGCAACGCGGGTCATGGAGGGAGACGCCACAACGCTCTTTTCTTTTCTTTTTTTTTTTAATGGCATTTATATAAAAATAATAGCCAATGACAAATAACGCCCAACTAGGGCCCTATCAACTTCCACGCAAAGACTATCATCAAACACTAGGATATAAAACAAATTAAATTAACATCTGTAAAAACAACAAGTACTTTGTTACCTTATAAAATACAAACATATTATATACATATAATTGACTACTAATATAATGAAATTATACCTATAACATAATGTTAAATATCTATTTTATTAATATCTAAAAAATCTAATATTTCTTTTAATACTGGAGTATACCAGTTATATAATATTGTGATAATGGATGTAGGAAGTGGAACTTTATTGAGACTTAATGAGCTATATATTAATGTATGATCAAAAAGATTGCATGCAAAAATTATATGATTCGCGTCACCTATTTCCAGGCCACATTCATAAATAGCATTAGTTCTAACATGAATTTTATAAAGATGTTGTGGTAAAGAATTATGATTCAATCTTAGTCGAGATATAATTGATGAATGACGTCTATCAAAGATCAATTTTGAAAACCATGGTTTACAGGGGAAGTCAGGTTGAATTTTATAAAAATAATTACCTTTTAATTTTGCGCTATTTGTCCAATACTTCGACCACTTTTTATATAATAAAGGTTTTGCAAGATTCATTAAATCTAAACAATAATTTTTAAACCATTTTTTTTCCCCATTAATTATTGCCTGTTTAGCAGCTTCATTGTATGGAAGGGTTACCGACTCACCGTCATGCGCGGGGAGAGGTAACACTTTGCAGTTGAATCAGCATGAGCATCGAAGAGCCTCATCAGACACTCCTAGTTTGTATTTTTGAATCTCATCGGCTGACTGGAATCCCAGAATGTCCAGGTATCCATGCCAAAACAATATCTATGTTATCCCGTTTCAAATTATATAAAAGATGTTTTAATTTAAATAGAAGAATATTATTGGCACATTTAAATGGATTTGCTAAACATAAATCAAGACTACTCTTTGAATCCGAAAATATAATTGCACATGGTAAATTTTGAGTTTTAATATACTTTACTGCTTCCATTATTGCTAAAAATTCACCAGTCTTCAGACTGATGATTCAGGAGGAACTTTATATTTATTAATTACTAGCTGTGCTCGCGACTTCGTCCGCGTGGAATAGTTATTTTTTTATCATATAAACTTTCATCCCCTATTTTATCCCCTTGGGGGTAGAATTTATCAAAATCCTTTCTTAGCGGATGCCTACGTCATAACATCTACCTGCATGCCAAATTTCAGCCCGATCCGTCTAGTGGTTTGGGCTGTGCGTTGATAGATCACTATGTCAGTCAGTCACCTTTGAGTTATATATATTTAGATGATTCTTTAATACATATTTTTTGTGTATCTTGAACCGTTTTCACGGCGCACGCAACGGAAGGCTTCAAAGATGAAATAATTTCTCCCGTTTTTTACACATTTACCATATCTTTACTATATCTTTGCTCCTATTGGTCGTAGCGTGATGTTATATAGCCTATAGCCTTCCTCGATAACTGGACTATCCAACACAAAAAGAATTATTCAATTCGAACCAGTAGTTTCGGAGATTAGCGCGTTCAAACAAACAAACAAACAAACTCTTCAGCTTTATAATATTATAAGTATAGATATTAAAATTTTCATGATACACGCTATATCCAACGCACCCTTGTAAAATGGGAAGTTGAACATTATCGTATGCTGATGTTATATCGAGGAAAGCAGCAACTACAGAATAGTTTTTACCAAAACTAAACCTTATGTCAGAAATAAAAGTTCCTAAACTATCCAATTGTACCTTTTCGTTTTCTGAATCCAAATTGATTATCAGCAAAACAGTTATTGTGTTCGATGAACCACTCAACACGATTTTTAATTAAATGTTCCACTATTTGTATACAAACTGGGGCTTTATTCCGAGTTTTGACACGTTCACCGTCGCGCAATTTGCGTAAAGTATGGGTATTGAAATATAAGTTTTATCCTCTTAATTATAAAGTTGAAATTCCAATGCTCATAAGATGTTCAAACTTGCGAAGAATTCGTGTATTTCAAAATAGCGGCATTATTATAGCCAACCTAATACATACTATAAAACCATTGGAATAGAACTTATATTTCCATATTTATAGTGTGCGCAACGTCTTGTCGTGATTAGCGGTTGCAAGCTCGGAATAAGGCCGCTGATGACAGCGCTAGGACGATAAGAAGTGGCTTCATTGGCATTCTTATCCTTTGGCAAGCTAATATTATTTGGGTTTTCCATGAATTTGGAATCGTAGAATTTTTAAACATACAATTTATTAAAGATAAAAAATATTGGTGAACTTCCTTATCCGCTTTAGTAATAAAGGAATAAGTTATTCCATCTAAACCTGCGGCCGCATTCTGTTTCTTATAACGCAATCGTTAGATTGTCAAAATAACGATTTCCGCTATAAGCGCGCTCTGCTCCAATCACAGTAGTTTTGTAAACTTCCCTGATTGGCGGAGAGCGCGCTTATAACGGAATTCGTTATTTTGACAATCTAACGATCACGTTATAAGAAACAGAATGTGGCCGCTGGCGCCGAATCTTTTACAGAACTTAAAACTGTTTGTAATTCTGAAATAGAGAACGGCATTAGTAACTAATTTGATGCTTCATCCAATTCATTGTATACAGAAGGTAACGGCAACTCATTAATATTAGGAACATATGGTGAAGAAATAATGTCCACAAAGTTTTCTAATGTTCATAAGATGTTCTTCTGACGGAAATTTTGAAATAGATTTTGGATTAAATGAATTTTAAAATTTTCTTATATTATTCCACACTAAAGATGATGGGAAGTTTGGTGAAATATTTTCTCTTTCATCTTTATTCTTTTCGTGAAATATTTTACGAGATTTTGCTAAACTTTGTTTATAATTATTATAATTTTCTATTGACATGTTTTCATTATATATTTTTTCTAAAGTTTTACGTTGATTGACTGCTTGAGAACATTCAACATCCCACCAAGACGGTGAATATTCTTTTTTCGAAAAAAGTTTTTTTAAGGGAAATGAGAGATCAGCTGATGATATTATAGACTCAATATATCCTCTTCCCCTCGGACCACTGTACGTTGTGAACTAGTTTTGGAGTCTGTGTTTTTTATTGATATTTAGTTGAAAAATAAATAAAATATTCGTCTCAAACAATAAGACTGCATAAATGAAAAGGAGGTTAACTTTTAAAGGCGCGTGAGTAATTTTTACCTAATATCTGCTGTTGCCCTGGTACTCGAGTTGTCGCAGCAAAAGAAACACCGCGTCACGGCCGCTACGTCACTCACTCAGGCGCACGTATCGGGGCTCTAGAGAAAAAGCAGGCGAGGCGACATGTCGCGTCGCCTCAGTCAAAAACATATGTATTTTGACAGTGACAGTAGGCGTGAGGTACGCTGTCACCTGCCAAAGTCTATACATTTTTGATTGAAGGCGACGCGACACGTCGCCTCGCCTGATTTTTCTCTAAGGCCCTCGAGCAAGTGACGCCCCGCGCACAGTGCGACATCTAGCGGTGCTCACGTACAAATCAAGAAGCAACTCCACTGTTATTGGTAGTACCTACCTAGCTTATCTTTTACACACAGCACGCCATCGAGTTGTTACTATATTCCGTTGTACTTACTTTGCGCATACCCATTTTCTATTGACAGGCGCAGTACGTACCTATTCATACGAGTTAATAAACAACTTTTAAAGTACAATGGACGGCTCTTTAAACAGATCAAGTTCCGAATCGGAAATTACTAAAGGATCGAGTATTAAAACCCCACCGAATTTTATTACAAGTCGAAATAAGAGAAGAAAAGAAGACGATGGCTACTCAGAGTTGTGTTCACTTAAAGAGGAAATGAAGGATATGATGATTGCGTTATTTACCAAACAGGAACAAGAACTTAAAAAAATTTCTTCTACACAAACCGAAATCAAACAAACTAACTTAAATATAGAAAAATCTATAGAATTCCTTATGGCACAAAATGAGGAATATAAGATGAGAATAAAACAGCTGGAAAGTCAAACAACGGAAGACAGAAAGTATATAACAGTTTTGGAGAACAGTATCGAGGACTTACAGAAGGGAAGTCGTAAGTCTAATATTCAAATTAAGAACGTACCGAAGAAAAATGATGAAAATAAAGACGACCTTATTGAGATTGTTATGTGTTTGGCTAAAAATATAGGCTGCAGCATAAACAAAGGCGACATCAAGAATATCTATAGAGTGCGGTCAAAGAGACAAGATATACTAAACTCTCCTATTATTGTAGAAACTTCATCGACCATATTAAAATCAGATATATTAAAGCTATGTAAAACTTTCAATTATAAATATAAATCAAAACTTTGCGCAAAACATTTAGGCTATAGAACATCGGAAGACACCAATTTTTGTAAGCGAACACTTAACATCCAAGGGATCCCGCCTACACTACCTTGCGCGAGACCTTGCCAAATCAAAATCGTACAA
This sequence comes from Monopis laevigella, assembly GCA_947458855.1. Classification (NCBI taxonomy): domain Eukaryota; kingdom Metazoa; phylum Arthropoda; class Insecta; order Lepidoptera; family Tineidae; genus Monopis; species Monopis laevigella. Next base: position 22,441,577 of record OX381580.1, on the reverse strand, counting down.
ATTTTGCTGAACTGCGTATGGCAAGGTCTATGTCAGAAAAGATGAGAACTCCAGTATAATCACTATCAACAACGAGGCCCAAATACAGCGCCTTCTCCAAGAACCATGACTGTTGTATTCGCTAACTCATCTATTTATTTATGTATTTTGTTTTTCTATAAATAACTTTGTTTATATTATAAATTCTAATTATCTGTTCTTACAGATTAAAATTATATTGTTGCTTGCTACACATAACAGGGACATGAAAATGTACACAACTATGATACTACTAACATATCAAACAAAATTAAATAATATAACAACTATATACCTACTTACTAAACTAAATATTGCACTTATTCGTAGTCACTTACTATCATTAAAAACACTAATAAAATTATTATACAAGAATTTTTTCCTCACCAAACTGCTACTTACAAAAACATCTTTATCTATTTGTATTTGTAGTAATATGCACAAATTTTGTACTCTGTCTCCTAAACACATTTGGTACACACTGCCGGTATACATACAAGCAGTGACGGGCTCAATCACCTACTCTCATAAATGGTTAACTACCATGCCTAAGTTGCTCATAGAAACAAGCCATGAACATACAAAATGTTCAATAAATGTAAGTAACCTTAAAATATCACAAACACCTTTATATACACTAATAACACATTTGAACATCAATAAACAAAATAAGAAATATAGTTCATTTTCGATTATCAAAAGTTATACAGCCTACATGATTTTTATACCATCCATTATTAAAATAATGCGATGTAGTTGCATTCTTTTATTGCAAATTATCCTACATATGTACACTAACACTATTAATATTTGTAATGAACTTAACGTAAAAAAAGTAAAACATATATATTTAATCTTCATTATAAAATGAACAGTTCCCTTTCATCTATGAAAGAAATAGACGCTCTGGAACTAGCGCATACTATTAAGTGTCGAACTGAGGATTTATCAAAATTAATTCAATCCCAAAACATTCGAAGTGTTTATTACAATATTGATGACTTATTACTTAACATATTTCAGTTAAGGTGCAACATTGACATTATCATTTTAAGTGAATGTAGACTAAATCCTAATAAATCTATTCCTCAAATAAACAACTATAATACTTTTTCTACAACCAACCATGTAAACAAGTGCGATGGCGTAGTCGCATACGTTAAGAAAAATCTTAAAGTTTGTGTTAAGGAAATAATACTTAAACAAGCATCCTGCTTACAAATAGCTACAAAAAATTATACCATTTTAGGCATTTATCGATCTCCATCAAATATTAATGCTGACAACTTTATAAATTCATTAAACCTACATCTCGACACAATAAATAAATCTCAAAATTTAATAATAACAGGTGATATAAATATAAATATTATAGATAAAATAAATGAACAATCAAATGAACGGAAAAATAGGCTTAATTATCTAAATATGCTAGCAATGCAAGGATTGCTACCCGGTCATCTTATACCAACTAGAGATAAAACTTGCCTTGATCATTTTATGCTTAAACTTAAAAATATTAATATTAAACCTACGATTTTTGTATTAAATACTACCATAACTGACCATTCCATGATCCTATTAAAATTAACCAATAGCTCAAGTATAAACAAAGACTACAAATATAAAGTTAAAATTGACTACGATAAAGCATTAAATTGCCTCAAGGAGTACAAATTTCACGATTTAACTAAGATAGATGACCCCAATATACTAACTGAACTTTTAGTAAACAACTTGCGGGACTGTTTATTAAAAAATACTAAAAAAATTACAGTCTCCAGTAAAAACAGAATCATAAAGCCGTGGATCACGCCAGGTATTTTACGCTGCATAAGAAACAGAAACAATATGCAAATAAAACTGCGTCTGGATCCTGAAAATGAAATATTAAAGATCACTTATAAAAAATATCGCAATTTCTGTAATAACCTACTTAAAAAACTAAAACATACTTATGATAATGAACAATTAAATAAATTTAATAATAACCCTAAAGTACTTTGGAAAACTATAAATAAAATAACTAACCGTAAAACTAACAAAACAGAAAATATAGAATTACTAGATCTGGCTCCATCCCCATCTGAATCGGTTAATAAAATAAATAACTATTATGTTAATGTTGGGAGGACTTTAGCAGAAAATATTATTTCTGAAAGATCTTCGCAGCTTCAAAATAGTTATCCTAAACAGACCACTTCACAAACTACATCTTTAGTATTACTAGACACTGACCTTGACGAAGTGCGTTCCACCCTAATGAGTCTCAAGTCAGAGAGCGCCCCCGGTTGGGACAATATACCTACTAAATTTCTTAAACTTTCCCACGAAACTATAGTACCAATCATATTCCACTTGTCTAATCTTTGTTTTTCAAAAGGTATCTTTCCAACAGTTCTCAAACAATCTATTGTTACTCCTGTGCACAAGGGAGGGAACAGAGATGAGGTCTCCAATTGTAGGCCTATTTCAGTCCTACCTTGTCTATCGAAAATACTTGAAAAACTTATTAATGCACGCCTACATTATTTAAAAACCTTTAATATACTGTCCGACACACAATTTGGATTTAGACAAGGCATATCTACAGAAGACGCTGTGACATCAATGACTTCAGTTATAGCTAATCAAGTTGACAAAGGAAAAAAATGTCTAGCAGTATTTATAGACCTAAAGAAGGCCTTCGACACTGTCTCTGTCCCCATCCTTGTGCAAAGACTGGGGAATATAGGCATAAGAGGAACCCCTCTAGATATTTTAATAGATTACCTTAATAATCGTACACAGCAAGTTAAGATAGGCAGACATGTCAGCGAAAAAGCTTACGTAACATATGGAGTCCCACAAGGCAGCGTGTTGGGTCCAACTCTTTTCCTAACCTATATTAACAATTTATCTAAAATGAAAATTGAAAATGGATATATATTCTCATACGCAGATGACACTTCAATTATTTTTATAGGAGATACATGGAATGATGTTTGTCACTCGGCAGAGAGGGGTCTTGCCAGAATTGCTGCCTGGCTTGATATAAGTCTGCTTACTTTGAATGTTTCAAAAACGAATTATATATGCTTCACAAAAAACAAACGGACTCAACCTGATAATAACTTTGAAATTTAAATTCATAAATGTGTGACTCCTGGAAACCTAAACTGTCCCTGTACACCAATTACTAGGGTGGAACACACCAAATACCTAGGGATCATGATTGATCAGCGCTTATCCTGGTTTTCACATCTGGAGCTAGTGATGTGTAGAATTAGAAAACTCATATTCACATTTAAGACCCTAAGACACGTGGCATCAAAACCTTTCCTAAATCAAGTCTACACCTCGCTGGCTCAATCTGTGTTGACTTACGGTATTCCGGTGTGGGGTGGAGCTATAAAAACCAAATTTCTCGACTTGGAAAGAGCACAGAGGGCCTTGTTGAAGGTTATGCATTTCAAACCATACCGCTTTTCTACAGAAAATTTGTATACGATGTGTGTCATGGAATCCTGAGGTTACATAAGAATTTACCATATGTCCCTAACAAACTTAAAAAAACAAGACCAGATATTATAACCCGTCAAGTAGTTGTCAATACATCCTTTGCAGGCAGACAGTTTGACAAACAGGTCAATTATTTATACAATGTAATAAATGGACATATCAAAATTTACCACATGACTTCCTATGAATGTAAAAGAACGCTTACCTCCTGGCTTAAGACAAAGAGCTATGAGGAGATTGAGACATTAATGCAAATAAGTGGCTAAAGAAATTGGTGATATATGATCCTTACAATATAACTATACTAATTATAAATTATACTAATAATAAATTAATACTAAAATTAAAATATATCTATACTATATTACTAATACTAAATAAAATTTATTAAGCTATAATAATAAAGTTAATAAATCAAATAAGTAATTAAATAACATATAAAAATTCAATAATTGTATAAGATATGTAGTGTGTACTACATATTTAAGAATCACCTAACTTACTTATTTATTTTAGTGTTGTGAAAGATAAGTACAATATAATAACAGGCAAAATTTATATTAAAAATATATATATATATATATATAATAAGAAAGAAGAAAGGAATGGAACTATTTAGGTAGGTTTACCTGAATGGTTCAATTAATCTATACTAATATTATAAAGCTGAAGAGTTTGTTTGTTTGTTTGAACGCGCTAATCTCAGGAACTACTGATTCGAATTGAAAAAATATTTTCGTGTTGGATAATCCATTTATCGAGAAAGGCTATAGGCTATATAACATCACGCTACGACTAATAGGAGCGGAGTAACAAAGAAAAATGTTGCAAAAACGGGGAAAAATTATTCCTTTTAAGAGCGTACGCTGCGTAAACAGTTAAATTTAAACGCGCAGACAAAGTTGCGCGGGTCAGCTAGTTTTTATATAAAAGTTGAAAATTTAACCTATAACTTATATACCCACCACGACTCACTCATGCACATTCATAATCGTATACATACAAAAGAACAACAAGAATTTATACATTTTATTGTAAACTGTATTTAATAAAGATGTCTAGTTTTTTACTTAGATAAATCATTGTGTAAGTGAAGAGCGGTGACTCCCGACACAAGTTTTTACACTTAATGGGAGTCACCGGGCGTTTGTTATTATTGTGTTCTATTTGTTCTGAATAAATATTTTTAATATTTTTTTTAAATATTTTTAATAAATAACTCTGCACAAGAATTTATACTATTATTGCTGACCAAAGGAAGATTTTGAATTTTATTTTTTAAACAAATATTATATTATGACCAATCCTCCTGTTTTATATCTTTTAAATTATATTTTAATAATGGTACAAAATTTTCACGATTTAAATTATTAGATATGAGTGATTTTACGAATATAGGATAATGATCACTACCATAAGTAAATGATAAGATTTTCCATGAATAAAGAGAAACCAAATTAGGAGAACAAAGAGTTAAATCTACGGCACTTTTATTTTTATTAGGTCTATTTAATCTAGTGGGTTGACCATTATTTAATATACACAAATTTAAATTATCTATTATTTCAAGTAACTGACTGCCAAATACATCATTGTTATTACATCCCCAAACATAACTATGACAATTAAAATCACCCATAATTAAATAAGGGTTTTTAATATTTTTTAAAACTATATACAATTTATTTAAAATATGAGTAGAAGGTGAAGGTATATATACAGAAATATATACAATATGTTTACATTTAATTGCAGTTATTTGATAAGTAAATCTTCATCGTGTTCAAACCGCAGAGTTTCAAATCCAAGATCATTTCTAACCATTATAATAATAATAATAATAATATGTAGGACAAATTACACATATTGCTCTGGTCACAAACTTAGCTCTAGGCTTGTACTATGTGTACTAGAAGCAACGATATAATACATATTATATTTTATAAACACCCAGACCATGACATACTGTACAGAAAAAACGTACTAATATTTTTTGCCTTGGGTGGGAATCGAACCCACGACCTCCGGATACAACGCCAAAGACGCATCCACTAGTCTACGGAGGCCGTCATAAATAGATCCAACGTAACCGTCAGATCTATCGTTACGGACACTAAAATAACCTTGAATATTAAAAGCTCTATCCGGTCTAAGCCACGACTCAGAAATTGCAATAACTGCTGGTGAATATTTATTAATTAAATATAAGTTCTGGTTTAGCCTTTGTCACACTCCGACAGTTCCACTGAAGGCTGTCCATGATTAAATTTCATTAACTTAGTTATTAAATTAGCTGCGTTGGACGGTTGATTTAATTTAGATCCAGAAAATTTATTAACAAGATATTTAACTTTTTAATAAGTCTTCAATAGTCATATTATCTTCTTGGACTAGAGAGTCCTTAGGTATTGCACAACCATTCTCAGGTGGGCAATTCTCGCGCTTTCGACATTCATCTCGATTCGAGATTTTTAAACGAAAAATGACTAAATATGTCACTGAATGTTTTCTTAACGCTTTTAAGCGTTTTTTATGTACTCGGACTGTGGTACGAACTTCGTTGGTGAAAAAACTTGTCTTGATGATATGCACTACCAAACCACGTCCTCAGAGTATAAGGACCAGATTAACACCGAACGTCGTAACAACCGCATCGAATGGAAGCTCAACCCCCCCTCATCACCTCATTTTGGGGGTATTTGGGAGAGTAACATCCGTAGTGCTAAGACACACCTCGCTAAAATCGTCGGCAATCAGCTTCTCACGTATGAAGAGATGGTCACGATTCTGACTCAAATAGAAGTTATTTTGAACTCGCGCCCGCTTTCAACTTTAAGTTCAGACCCCGCGGAACCTCTTGCATTAACCCCCGCGCACTTTCTTACCCTAACACCGTTACAGTCGCTTCCCACTCAAGGTCCTTCGGAAAATATTAATCTTCTTAATAGAAAACGCCTGGTAGACAATCTTGTTCAGTCGTTCTGGAAAAGGTGGAAACTTGAGTACCTAAATACTTTGCAATCTCGGAAAAAATGGACAAAATCTAGTCCTCAAATTGAAAAGAGTACTGTTGTGCTGCTAAAATCAGACAATACCGCACCGCTTAACTGGCCTCTCGGTATCGGTAGAAGATACATTTCCCGGGACGGACGGCGTAGTACGCGTGGTAAGTGTTCGAACCAATTCTGGTCTTTATCGTAGACCGGTAGTTAAGATTTGGCCTTTACCATCGCAATAGTTGGTGGATTTTTTTATTTTAGTAGTTTAATTTTATAATGTTGTATACACCGCTATTATTTCATATTTCGTTTTTCATTTCGTCTATAATTTTATTACTATTCTATATTGTAATTGTTGCAATACATTACAATTGCTATAATATCACCAACGTTTCTTATAAATTTTCCAGTTCGGGTAAAATTTCGCTATTGTATAAGACATATAATTTCGTATAATATTAGGTAATTTCGTGTATAATTTCGCTTTTACTTTCGTATACATTTAATATTTCGTGTAATTTCGTTAACATTTTCGTATATTTTTTTATTTCGTGTATGATTTAGATATTGTTTTCGTGTATTTCGTTATTATTTTCGCATAAATTTGATATTTCGTATATAATTTAGCTGTTATTTTCGTGTATAATTTCTCTATTATTTTATATTTATGTATTATTTCGCTGCTATATTTATTGATATTTCGCTTTTGAACTGGGTCAGTTCAAGCGGGGGGGCATGTTGAGGCGCTTTGCGGTAATGCTGGTAAATTGAGTCGTATACATTTATGTACTGATATTTATAATATGTAATTTGCCCGTGTTATACCTGGTGGGCGATTCTCGCGCTTTCGAGATTCATCTCGATTCGAGATTTTTAATTGAAAAATGACTAAATATGCCATTTTTCGTTCAAAAATATCGAACATTAAACGAAATAAATAATAAATATTAATTAATAAATATATAAATATTGGACGAAAAATGGCATATTTAGTAATTTTTCGTTTAAAAATCTCGAATCGAGATGAATCTCGAAAGCGCGAGAATCGCCCACCTGACCCCAGCTATCTCTTTCTTTCTTGACCACTGGCCCATATACCTTACCTTTTCCTATAACTATCATTGGTCATTTTCGCTCGGTACCGATGAGTGTATGGGAGAAAAGAACGAGTCGTTTATGAGTTCGTGACGCAAGCAGTAGTGTATGCCTAACAAATCTCGAAATTCGATATAAAAACGCCGCTCTCGTTCTACACTACCGCTCCGGACTCCCACTATACCCGCTCGCGAGAATAATCGGAGGAGATCACTCGTGCCTGGAACCCACGGATACGACTTACAAGGATTTAAACCCTGGATGTGCCTGGAGTGTTGAATACCGAGGTAGGTCCTTTCTTTCATCTCCTTAACCTTATTATTGTTTGTATCAGTGCATCTTTAGGTACGACCTATATATCTACCACAGCACCCGCATCTCGATTATACAGTCCACTTACGCGCAACCAAGGATATTTATATATTTCTACTTGAAAACTAGTATAGTATAAATGAACATAGTCTGGTAAACTTTGGCCCTCAAACGTAATAACCACTGATTTAGATGGTAACCATACTTGTTCACCATTTGACAATGATTTATATTTTAACCTTCTTGCCTTTATTATTTTACATGTATTATTAGGAATAATTAAATCATTTACAATGTCAGTTTCTTCTATATCCGATGTAACCCGAATAACACCCAGTCTAGTTATGCAAAAGGATGGAATAAATACTTTATACGAGTTTTCTAATAGAAATTTATTATCAATCAAAGAATTAGCATTAACTATACTATCAAACATGACTTATGACTGTGGAATAGAATCATTTACAATAGTACTATTGTTGGTCTCCATAGATGATGGTAGCTGATCATTAATAGACGGTGTAATATTATTATATACTCGTACATCTTGACCTAATGGAATTGAACTATTTATCTGTGAGGAATTTGATTAAATACTTGCAAATGAATCTGACCTAGATGACGAGCTATTCCTTTTTGTTTTACGTGTTTTAAATTTATTTTTATTACTTTTGATTTTATTATTATCTATATCATTTTTCTTTTTTAGGTATTCATTTCCAGGAGAACTGGCAAGAGTAATATACGCAGCAGGTGATGTGCATCTACTATTTAATGAATTATTACTATGAAAATCTAAAGATGGCAATAATAGCGATTGTGTTATACTATTGCAATCTATATCAGGTGGTTTTGGAGGGTGAAAAGTTTCCATGATTGTGAAAATATAGTAACCAAAGTTCCTTGCTGTTAAAATTAAAGCAATAAAGTTAATTATTACTACTATTTTTTTTATATAAATTGATTTTTTTATCCAAATGTGTAGATTCAAGTCGAAACGTTACACGGAAGTCCACAGCGCTCTTAGGCTCTACCATGGGTTTGCGCATTGAAGAAACGTAACGTATTCATTTACGTATACGTGAGCAACAACCAATAGGATCGCTTTATTCAACCCTGTTACCAAACATAAAGCGATCCTATTGGTTGTTGCTCACGTATACGTAAATTAATACGTTACGTTTCTTCAATGCGCAAACCCATGGTAGAGCCTCTTATCTAATACAAAAAAGTCTGTCAATTTTTGAGGGAGAGGTACAACACACTTATCAATACATCTGCCAATGAGAGATAAGAAAAACACTAATTACGCACACATCAACACTAATTCGTGTTCAAATATTGTAAAAACTTACATTTACATAGTGGATGTCATATATCACATATATCGATAAAATAAGGGATTCACAATAAAACAAAAATAATATTTATTTACAAACAAATTTTATTTAAGTATTATTAATTTATTTATATAGGTAGAAATTTGTATATGAAACCTTTAATATTCGTAGCCACACTGCTATACATTATAATATTTTTCGATTTTCGAGTTTTTAGATAACTATTATTAGATATATTATATCATTCCAGATTTAAAACAATTACAAGATTAATAATTTATACCTATATATTAGGTATAGGCATGAAGCTAAAAAAACGCGCCCCGGCACGGTTTTAACTTCATGGGTATAGGTTAGGGCTTTCGAATACCGGATTTTTTCAATACCGGTATTAATACCGAATATTTTTTCTTAATACCGGGATCCCGGTATTGAAAAAAATAGCGATATTTTTTTCAGGTTTGTCTTTGTTTTGGAAGTAGGTATTTCTGTAGAAGGATTTTTCTCGGCTAAATGAAAAAAAACAAGTTTTCATTTAAAATCATCATTTATTTATTTATATTAAAATAATATTACGTGTCAGTCAGGACAGTCTTTTTTTACGATAATTCGTGTTATACAAATTATGATGTTTTTGGTCAATCTCCCAAAGGTTAGCTGGTAGATAATGCCTAAGGCATTAAGCTCGCCTATGTACAATAGTATTAAGCTTTTGTGCAATAAAGAATTTTCATTCATTCATTATGACTAAAATTCCGGCAATAACCAGTTTAAACTGTTGTCAGTTGACGTTGAAGCTCTACTTGCAGTTTTATTGGAACCATCGTTTCTTAGGAGGGAGGAAGGTCTCTATAACTTCGTTAGGCTGATCGACCGGTCTCGTTACCACCGCCCATACAGATCCAAAAACCGTCAAGTGACCTAGTCATGTTTCGGTTTTGTCTGTGGGTTCACTGGTTTTCAGGAGACTACTGCATCGATTTCTTGTCGAGGTGGTCGTCTCCTTTCAGGGTACGGTTAGGAACTGGGTAGTTGAATTGACGATAAGGCAGCGAGTATATTAAAATATACTCGTTTGCATATGAAATCCACTCGTTGGTCCACCATGAGTTTTTAGGATCTTTTGAAATAAACCACGTAAAAATCAAAAACTATATATTTTGCCGTAGGCTTCTTCAGTCGTTTGACATATTTTTTTTTAATAAATAATATGTTATATCTATACTAATATTATAAAGCTGAAGAGTTTGTTTGTTTGTTTGAACGCGCTAATCTCCGAAACTACTGGTTCGAATTGAATAATTCTTTTTGTGTTGGATAGTCCAGTTATCGAGGAAGGCTATAGGCTATATAACATCACGCTACGACCAATAGGAGCAAAGATATAGTGGTAAATGTGTAAAAAACGGGAGAAATTATTTCATCTTTGAAGCCTTCCGTTGCGTGCGCCGTGAAAACGGTTCAAGATACACAAAAAATATGTATTAAAGAATAATCTAAATATATATAACTCAAAGGTGACTGACTGACATAGTGATCTATCAACGCACAGCCCAAACCACTAGACGGATCGGGCTGAAATTTGGCATGCAGGTAGATGTTATGACGTAGGCATCCGCTAAGAAAGGATTTTGATAAATTCTACCCCCAAGGGGATAAAATAGGGGATGAAAGTTTATATGATAAAAAAATAACTATTCCACGCGGACGAAGTCGCGAGCACAGCTAGTTATTTATATAATATAACATATTATTTTATATTTAATAATATGTTATATTATTTATATGTTTATAGATACGTACCCAGCGATTAAGTAAGTCACAGAGTCAAACTACTGATGATAACGTGAAAATCCACTACTCACTTAACTCACTGTTTATTTCACGACTAGACTACTTGGTTTGTTGACCCTGGTTGTTTGGTGGAGCCGAGTTCCGGCTAGGGTTCACCCTGTTGTTAGCACGCCGAGGACTTGTCGCGGTGTGCGCGAGGTCCCTCGCTGAGGTGGCGAATTTTGTAAACCCGTCTGGGTTTTCCCGGCTCGTTACAGGCGGCAGCGCGCCGGGTTTGGAGAATTTATGGTGGTGGTAGAGTTCAGTTGGGGGAATACTCGCCGCTGCTCTCTTGACGTAGGCCTGCCATTCGGCGGCCGTGCGTGCAATAGAGCGATGCCGCGAAGATGCTCGTGAGGTCCGTTGTCGGCCCGGTCGTACATCCGAAGGGCGTACGACCGGGCCGACAACGGACTATTCATGCCATTTAAACCACACTAAATAGCAAATAAAACCTACAATCAAATTAAATACTAGTTTCTAAGTATGTGGTCTAAGTATGTTATATTAGCCGGTATAGTGGGAGCGATCAATATTGTTTAGCAACAAATTATTGATCTGCTCCATTCATCGACTTTGTAGGGCCGCTTACCATCACAAAGATACAAATTTACATGCCGTGCTCCAATATTTAATTACCTACCTACATGTAAAATAATTTTTAATTACCTACATGTAAAATATAACATCCAACAACATTGTCAACATTATTTTAATATACTTAACTAATAAAATACAAATTTTATTAGTTAAAATTAAAGTAACAAAGGGACATAAAGGTAGGTATTGCACGGGCAATTAATTTTGTTCTATTGTTTTGCCTTAGGAAGTCTTAAGTGATAAAGTGGTCTGAACAAATGGCACTGTTTTTGACGGACTCCAATCGATGCTTTTTTAAACCGCCTCCACATTTCTATTAAATTTGAATCCTTAGGAAAACAGCAAAAATAAAATAAAGTAGGTAATTCAAGTTCTGATTATCACTGTATAGTAGATACAGTTTGAGAATCATCCCCGTATTCTAAGACGTTTCCTTAACTCCACTCTTCACTCAAGGGGCGTCTCAACTTGCTTTTTATAGTTGACATTTGGTGGAAAGAGACAGACGTTACTTGAGTGTAAAGTGAAGTTAAGGATACGTCTTAGAATACGGGAGTCAGTCATTGAACTTTTTTTCATATCATAATAATATATGATTTATAAATTACAAAAGTAAATACAGTAAAAATAAATACTTACACTGTTGCAAAAATCACCATATACTTCCATTGTATAAGCGTCGGCAAATTGCTGATATAATATATTTAAAAGAGATTGCTTCCTCTTCTATTGATTGCCCATCCTTATAATAAAATTAAACTTTAATCTTCCCATGAGAACAAAACGTTACTTTCCTACCTTCAATTTAAATAGAGCAACTACTAACTATAGAAAAAATTCCTTCCTGATTCGCGCGTATAGCACATACAACGATTTAAGTCGTACACTGGAACATGATTTATTTAATGATAAAAGTGCGGCACTGAGGCGGTCGTTGACAGGCTTATTTTTTAATGACATAGACTGATTAGTTATTTTTTGTTTACTTTCATGCTGTATCTATCAGTAAAAACCTATTGTTACCTTTTTATGTTTATATAAGTGTTATGTTATGATTTACGGAAGTTGGAAGAAAATATTAATTATTTATCAAATACCTAATAAATAATTAGTATTTTTTGGGTTTTTTTAGTAGTTAGTGGTATTTGGCAGGGTAAGTATTGATAATTAACCTATGATGACGGTAAAAAACCACCGAATCCTACGGATCCTTTTAATTTAAGATCTCCAGACGCCATTTCCGAAGCCTCGAATTTTATGGAATTCGCTTCTCAACTCCTTTTTGAAGAGGATTTATCTTCTAGGAAGAGGCCTAGGAAGTCTGATAATCCTTCTCTAATTATTTCTCAAACAAATACTGGTGATATCACGACAAGTATCCGGACGCAATATAAGTACTCTGACAACCCACCTTATCTAGTTCATGTCAATATTATATAGGAAGACCCCTCCTCGGGTACATCCTTACACCCAATTAAATTTGGTTTATTGCTAATTGAAAATAATACTAGCAATGTAAAATCTGGTGGAGTTAAAAAAATTTAATGTAACAAGCTATCAATAGAATTCAAAACATTTGATGATGCCAACTTGTTTATAAATAATAAGTCTTCTTGATAAGCTCAACCAAAATGCATCCATCCTACAATATAATGTGATTCGCATGGGACTAGTTAGGGGTGTTCCTTTTGACTGAACCTGTAACAAAATAATTTAAAAAGTTGAAGTTTCTCACCCAGGTGGTAAGGTTTAAATCTTTATATTATATATTAAAGCAAGGCGGTTAAACCGGAAAATTGTAGTCAATGGGAAGATAAGCTGGAAACCAACTGAGACAGTTGTATTAACCTTTGACAGCCAGTACTTACCCAACCGCGTTTTTTGTTGCCTCTCCTCTCTACCAGTCGACTCCTACCAATATCCCACTATCCATTGCTTCTCTTGTTGCCGATTTGCCCATACTAAAATTAAATGTTGTTCCCGTCCGCGCTGTTACAAATGCGCCCAGGATCACCATGGTGACTCCTGTGTCGTTCTTCCTGAAGATGCAACCTGTATTCATTGTTCAGGAGACCACTTTGCCTTTAAAAAAATATGTCCTGAATTCAATAGACAAAATAATATAAAATCCCTAATGACAGAAAATTCTGTTTCATATCTTGAAGCCTCTAAAAAGATCCTCCCCTCATCCAAATCCTATGCCAGTGTTGCTAGCACTCCCTCTCTCCTGCCCTCTGAAAATGTCACCTATTCATACAAAAAATCTGTATACCCAAAAAAAAACCTTATCCGACTCATTCCCCTGAATATGACCGCAAAGCTCACCAGGATTTGATGACCAGGCTCAAGCCTGAAATTAATTTCAGACTTCCTGGTTTTACAACTCCGTGATGACAGATCCGATGGATGGGGTGTGCTTTATTTATTAGAAACTCTCAACCCTATTCTCCCATATACCTATCACAATAATTTAAATTGTAATATTATAGCAGTAAAAATTAATAATATCACTTATGTATCTATTTATATACCCCACCCTCAACGGATTATTATCTCCAATATGAAAAATATTCTACTAACTCTTTCAGGTGGGCGTATCACGCGCTTTCGACATTCATCTCGATTCGACATTTTTGAACGAAAAATGACATACTTAATATGTAATTTTTCGTTTAATATTTATTTATTTATTATTTATAAATTAATATTTATTATTTATTTCGTTTAATGTTTTATATTTTTGAACAAAAAATAACATAATATGTCTTTTTTCGTACATAAATATCAAATCGAGATGATGTCGAAAGCGCGAGAATCCACCCACCAGGGGCCTTATCAAAGACCCGATCGATAATCGAATCGAAATAACCATCGAAAGCCAAATGTATGGGATTTGACGTATCTCGGCGATCGGACTCTACCCATAGAGTAAAATTCTTATACATTTTTATCGATCGATGAGGCGATTCGATTGGCGATCGTGTTCTTTGGTCAGGCCCCTGGTCCTCTTATTATTATAGGGGATTTTAATAGCAATCCTTACGCTTGGGACTCTCCAGCCTGTGATCCCTGTGGTCGCCAGCTAATGCTCCTATTTGAAAATTCAATATGATTGTTCTAAATAATTGCCCATACACCTCACATATTAAAAATTGTAGATAAATGCCAAACCAAAATAAATATGTTAAGAATGCTTTCTGGGGTTTGGTGGAGCTCTCACCCTTTTTGCGTTAAATTATTTTATAATGCTTTTATTCGTACTCATTTGGACTACAGGGGCCTGACCAAAGAACACGATCGCCAATCGAATCGCCTCATCGATCGATAAAAATGTATAGGAATTTTACTCTATGGGTAGAGTCCGATCGCCGAGAAACGTCAAATCCCATACATTTGGCTTTCAATGGGTATTTCGATTCGATTATCGATCGGCTCTTTGGTAAGGCCCCTGCACATTCATTCTAGAACCATGCAGCTAACCTTTAATGAAAAAAAATGATCTCATCCAATCAAATTGCTTACGTATTATATGAGGTCTACTCCAATTAATGCTATGCAGGTAGAGTGCTCTGAACCACCTTTGTATCTCAGAAGGAGCTACCTTGCTGATCGATTCCTTTTTAAAGCTACCCAATCCACAGTACATCCTTTATTTCGTAAATTGAAACGCCTCCAACAATATTGTACAAGCATTCAATTTTGGCGTAACAAAAATAAACCCCTTCTTGTGAAATCGTTTGAAAGACTTGTTCAAATTCACCAAAAGACTGATATATCTCGGTCTACTAAGTTTGCTATTTTTGATTCAGATTATGACTCCTTTCTTTATGTACCGCAAATTATATTTTATATAGGTATAAAAAAATAATCTCCTTTCGCCAATCGGACATTTCAAGCATTGATAAAGAAATATTGGCTAGGATGGCACTTTTTATATACTGACGCCTCTAAATTATCAGACGCAGGCAGCTTTGGAATAGCGATATTTTACCAAAATTCGAATTTAATTTTTCAATATAAAAGTCCCCCCTATTCATCCGTTTTTACAGGCGAATGCGACGCCATACTTGAAGCAGTGTTTTTCATAGAATGTCATAATATTAATAACGCTGTTACGAGTACCTTTACTGATTCAAAAAGCTGTCTAGATGCTCTCTATCAAAATCCATTTAATAGTACAATCCATAGCCCTATTGTATTAGATATGAAGCACCTATTACTAAAATGTCATTTAAAGGAAAAATCCGTCATATTATGTTGGATTCCGAGCCACGTGGGAATCATTGGGAATGAAATAGCACCAATGGGCTAAAAACGCTGTAACACAAACTACGGATCGTAAACACTTTTCCATTCCCATATATGACCTAACTTTTATTCCTTTATCAACTTTAAAATCATGTTGGGCTGTTAATTGGACCCGCACTAGTAAAACTAAAGGAACCTATTATGCTAAAATCCAACCGGATATCCTCCATAGACCATGGTTTTCAAAATACAAATTCCTTAATAGAAAGAAAACATCAACAATAATATGCATGTTTTTTTTTATATCATTTATTGATAGAGTAACTACATTAGACCCTAAAAACAAATATTAAAAATTTTTTAAAGGGTAAAACACAAAAATAAAAGGGTTTAAACTTTATCTGGCACTACCGCAGTAAAAACCGGTACATCACTAGCCGCCATTTTGTGACATCGTCTTCATTCGTGCTCAAAAAGCATATTAGTTTAATGTTATTGCACCTCAAAAGTTAGCCAAAAGGTTTGCTTATCACAAATTATCGTAATAAAGGACAATAAATACCCGAGAAAACAAGAAACAAAGGACAATAAATACCCGAGAAAACAGAACACACGTTGACATTTGTTTTTACACGAATGACGTCACATGCAGTGTTTGCTAATGTCGGGGCGTTTAGAAATGCGTTCCGTTTCTACAAAAAAAATGGATTTTTAAAATCGTATTTTAAAAAAAAAAGCTAATCAAATAGATTACTGTAAATATGTTCAAAGACATAAAAGGAACATTATATATTAAAATAATAATAATTGGCGTTACATGCATATTCCCTATTACTAGCCTACGTTTGGGTCACTGCAGGGGCCTTATTCCGAGTTATCAACCGCTAATCACGACAAGACGTTGCGCAAACTATAAATATGGAAATATAAGCTCTATTCCAATGGTTATATAGTATGTATTAGGTTGGCTATTATAATGCAGCCATCTTGAAATACACGAATTCTTCGCAAGTTTGAACATGTATGGAGCTTTAGAATTTCAACTTTATAATTAACAGGATAGAACTTATATTTCAATACCCGTACTTTACGCAAAATGCGCGACGGTGAACGTATCAAAACTCGGAATAAAGCCCCTGCTCGCCAGCCCACTTAAACAAACTCCGGATACTAGATTCTTCTATCTGCGAATGCGGTTTGGAGGAGGGTAACGTTGATCACATATTTTTTGCCTGTCCTAACAACGAGTTTAATTTATATGATATATTGCCTAAATATAAGATCCCTCTTACCATTAAGTTGGTTAACTTAATTTCTCATTTCATAAGCAAAATTGATATTAACTTATGATCTCCTATTAATAATAATAGTTGATCTTTATTTTATATAAGCATTAGTGTAAGCATATAGTATTTAAGTTTGTTTTAAATTAGATTTTAATAGTTAATTAATCCATGGTATTTGTTTTTTTTTGTGTGTGTTGTGTGTTTTATTTTTATTTTTTTCATTATCTAACAGGTAGATGGTTAACAATCATCAAGGGATAAAAGGAGAAAGAGGATAAAAGGAGAAAGAGCATAGAATATATTCAAACTTCTTCCGCATTCCCCAAAAGTTAAGCATTCTCCTTCACAACTTGACACTGGCAGAATTGTTGTGGCCAGTTTGGGCCTGCGACACAGTAGCCATTAACAAAAAAAAATGAATTGATCGGTTTGTCGATGTGGCTCCCCGGTAAGCACACAGATTATATTTTACGAAAATACCGGAAAATGTCAAAAAAATACTAAAATATACCGACTTATATAAGAAATATACCAATAAAAATACCTATATTTTTGATGAAAACTAGACTTTGTGTTCAATGTGTAAAGTGAAAAACCTCGACAAGAAATCGATGCACTAGCTAGTCTCTCGAAAACCGGTAAAGTCACTTGACGGTTTTTACATCTATGGCCGGGCGGTGGTAGCGAGACCGGACGGTCGGGTCGGCCTAGTGAAGTTATTGAGACCTTTCTCCCACTTAAGAAGAAAAGAAAATCATCATACTTACCTATACCTACACAAAAAACATCCATTCGATACCTATAAAAATACTCATGGTCAAAAAAGTCATTTAAATATACTGAAAAAGTTTTAAAATACTGAATCTGGGGCCTTATTCCGAGTTTGCAACCGCTAATCACGACAAGACGTTGCGCAAACTATAAATATGGAAATATAAGCTCTATTTCAATGGTTATATAGTATGTATTAGGTTGGCTATTATAATGCCGCCACCTTTAAATACACAAATTCTTCGCAAGTTTAAACATGTATGACGCATTAGAATTTCAACTTTATAATTAACAGAATAGAACTTACATTTTAATACCCGTACTTTACGCAAAATGCGCGACGGTGAACGTGTCAAAACTCGGAATAAAGCCCCTGGTCACACTGGTAGAGGTAGCAACGTTTAGAAAAAAACTCAAATTACACCCGGAAACCAAAAAATGGTTTCCATTAGATTCTTATGAATCTAGAATCAAATTACATTTTGGCAACGTATGTTTATAATTAATTAGGTCTATCTGAATCTAAAAATACTTGCTCTTCGAAATCTTAACCGGAAGTGCGATTTTTTACCTGTTAGAAATAACACGCCGTGCTTCTAATCAAAAATTCTAAAGGCAGGTTTTTACGAGACCAGTGCGGCTGGCGCAAGTCTTATTTGCCCGTGTTGTTTCCGATGTCCAGTAATTTCAGCGGTTTACACCATAAAACTAACAAAAATAATATGTCGAACTGCCATAGTGCCTTAAATCACCTTACAACGAAGTGTTATACGAGATCTTTTGCCGCTCTATATTGTGTTCACTTCAACCAATAACGCTCAGGGATTGCTTTTGTTCTCACTTATTTATTTATTTTCATGGCTCGGCCATCTTGTTTTCTCGAAATGGAAAGGCGATGTTAAAGCCCATGGGCACCTCCCTATTTTATGCTATGGTGTAAGTAGTTAGTAATTGGTTAAGCTTGCTACAAAAAATATCCAGCATAACCATTTACTATTTGAGTGATGTTTTTTGAATTGAATGAGCATTTACATACATGTTTTTGACTATTCGAATATCAACATTCGAATAGATCAAGCATTCGAATGATGGATTTTGATAATTTGAATAGTGAAATCTTCTGCTCACTCGAATAATGATTATGAATTTATTCAGTATTCGAATGATGGTTTGTGATAATTTAAATAGTCGATGATTTCTAAATTATTCTTCATTATATTTATATTGAAATAATAGTTCTAGTAATTGAATGATAGAGTATTTATATGTATAGAGAATATATTAAGCTGGCTACAGAAAAGTATCCAGCATAACCATTTACTATTTGAGTGACGTTTTTTGAATTGAATTTGCATTTACATACATGTTTTTGACTATTCGAATATCAACTTTCGAATAGATCAAGCATTCGATTGTTGGATTTTGATAATTTGAATAGTGAAATCTTCTGCTCACTCGAATAATGATTATGAATTTATTCAGTATTCGAGTGATGGTATGTGATAATTTTAATAGGCGATGATTTCTAAATTATTCTTCATTATATTTATATTGAAATAATAGTTCTAGTAATTGAATGATAGAGTATTTATATGTATAGAGAATATATTAAGGTAATTCAGAATATATATTCACACTATCGAATACCTAGTTAGAATTTAACTTTATATTAAAGAATAAGTATGTCACTCGTTGAGCCACGCTTTAAATATATATACTATAAACTTAAATTAATTCTTTAGTTTTTAACTACAATATTATAACTGTAAGTCATAATATTTCCACCTAATTTACTATATTAAGTTTGTATATTGAACAATCTCGGGAACGTAATCCGATTTTTGTGTTAACCATTTATTTTGCAAAGTTATCACTTATAAGTTTTAGTTACTCGTATGGGATCCATAGCAGCCAAGCCCTTAATTGTGAAACCGCGAGATACAGGAACATTTAACGTAAAAAGTATGTTAATATTGCTTAACTGTTCGCTAAGTCCGTTCAGTTAGTGGGGTAGATGAATAAAGGTTAAAAGGAAATTTAATATTAGACTTATGACAGTATAAACTGCATATTCATCAAATTTATTAGCAAATAAATTTATTTTTACATAATGTGGTGACTCAATTATTGGAATTTTTTAAGCCACCAAATAGGGCAGGCCGCACTTACACATATAAAAAGATTAGCACCTGGATGCTATATGATCTGTCTGTGTTTACCACATTATAAATCGAAGTCATAATTGATTAAACTGTTTTGTTTTTAATTATCATTAATTTAAAGTCTCTATTGCGGTAAACTATGTATGTTTACAATTGCCCTCCATGTTTGGGAGTCTAAGAAACCTTTTCACGGCGGTAAGGAATGTTGTATGATTATACCCTCACACATTTACACTAAACTATATTTAAAGACAATTTATTTAAGTTCGACCTCATTCGTCAGCGACAATTTGAAGAGAAGAAGTAACAGTTAACACTTTTAGTTCCATCATGTAAGTATCCCTTATACTCAAATAATAGTGCATTATATTTAGTGCATTACAGTATGAATATAAAAAATAACCAAACGCTTTTTTAGAATAATACAGGTCATCAGTTTTAGAAGATTTATTTCTGTCCGACGAAGACGTAATGCCATCACCGCAGTCGAATCAATCAAGTAGAATTCAGAAACAGCAGAAACGAAACTATACATCGCGTAAAACGTAAGGATTTAAAAAATATATATATTAATAGTAATCTAATGGATGTCATAAGTAAAGTTGTGACGACTTGCTTCGACTGCGCGAACAAGGTGAGCTCTCAAAACTTTCCATACATAAAATTGTTAAGGCCACGTTATAGAATAGATAGTACATTTAGATCAAACATAGAGGATGTTTCAAAACTGTAGTTCAAACAAAATATAATCAAAATTGACTAGGGTTTACGATTTTTGACTTTGATGACAATAAAGTTGTAACCGTTCCGTAACGAAGATTTTTTTGTCTAAAAGCGTTGTGACGACTTGCTTCGACTGCGCGATCAAGGTATGCTCTCAAAACTTTCCACACATAAAATTGTTAAGGCCACGTTATAGAATAGATAGTACATTTAGACCAAACATAGAGGATGTTTCAAAACTGTAGTTCAAACAAAATTTAATCAAAATTGACTAGGGTTTACGATTTTTGACTTTGATGACAATAAAGTTGTAACCGTTCCGTAACGAAGATTTTTTTTGTCTAAAAGTATACTATTTATTTTGAAACGTTTTCTAAGTCTGAATCACACGTTTATTTATTTATTAGGTATTTGGAAAACCAACTTCCATAAATCATAAAATGACACTTATATAAACATAGAAAGGTAACAATAGGTTTTCACTGATAGATACATGGTATATAACTTTAGACACAACTTAAAATAAAATTAGATTACGCAACAATGTATTAACAGAGTAAAAGAATAAAGTAATAAAACAAATAATATCAACAAGAAGAAGAATGAACACAGCATGAAAGTAAACAAAAAATAAGCCTATCAACGACCGCCTCAGTGCCGCACTTGTATCATTAAATAAATCATGTTCCAGTGTACGACTCAAATCGTTGTATGTGCTATACGCGCGAATCAGGAAGGAATTTTGTCTATAGTTAGTAGTTGCTCTATTTAAATTGAAGGAAGGAAAGTAACGTTTTGTTCTCATGGGAAGATTAAAGTTTAATTTAATTAGTAAGTATGGGCAATCAATAGAAGAGGTAGCAATCTTTTTTAAATATATTACATCAGCAATTTGCCGACGCTTATACAATGAGAGTATATGGTGTTTTTTAGTGTTTAACAGTGTAAGTATTTATTTTCACTGTATTTACTTTTGTAATTTATAAATCTAATAAATATTTTTTGTATTTTTTCTATACGCTGGATATATTTCTCGTATCTAGGGTTCCAAATTTCTGAAGCATATTCCAGACAGCTACTAACGTATGTGCAATACAGAATTTTAATTGTGTACAATTAAGTTTAGAGAGAAGTGGTTTGTGATCAATTATGTCGAACCCCTCACTGTAATCGGTGTAAATAACATCAACTTGGGAACCAGCGTCTATATGCTCAGATAGGAAGTCATTAAATAATAATAAATTAGATACAGTGGAACGGCCACGAAGAAAGCCATGCTGGAGAGAGCTGAGTGTAGTAAAATTTCAGAGAAGAGTAGATTTGTTCATGGGCAATACTTTCAAAAAATTTAGCTAGCACACATAATTTTAAAATAGGGCGGTAGTTCTTTATGTCAGTTTTATTTCCTTTTTTGTAAATAGCTGCAATAAATACTGATTTCCATATTGCTGGCATGTATGACCCCTTCATGAATAGACTTGTTTTACAGAATATGCAAAGGATATGCTAGTGAATCAGTACATTTAAAGAGTACTAATGGTGGCAATAGGTCTGGACCTAGTGATTTACAGATATCTAGTTTCAATAATTTCGTTTTAACACTATTAATATTAAGATCAGATAGATCAGCATCATGGTAGTTAGAAGAAAAAGTTTGGATCATGCTGGAATTACTATCATCTGTGGAATCTAAAAAGTAGAATGGAAGTATTTGGAGAATAAGTCACAAATTTCGTTTCCAGTATTTGCCACTGCTTCCTCCAAGTTCATGTTATTAGGTAAGGAGATCGACTTATACTTACTTTTTATATACCAGACCAGAATAACTAATAATAATTATCTATTTTATAAATGCATTGTGTAATGTGGATATTTTGTGTAATGTGTAAATTGTAAATGAACTGTTTTCTTTTATATTTGTATACCGTGAGGTGGAGCAAAAGCGAACAGTATTAATGTAACATCTTTTTAAGACCTTTTGTTCTCAAATAAACGATTTTGACTTTTGACTTTTGAATAATTTCGGATTTTCCTTAATGGAATCCTGGATTCTTATTATATAATCAGCGTAGCGTTTTCTTTCAACTATTTTAGCTCTATTACGTAACAGTGCAAATGAATGATGATCTGAAATATTGCCATATATCTTGAATTTACGGAAATGTTTTTTTTAATTTTTTTTTATGAGAGCTCAATCTTAACTAAGGGATTTTCACATTCATATACTGTGACTGGATCATTGCTGAGCACTAGATCTAGAATTTTACCGTAAACGTTAGGGATACCATTAAACTTATGAAGGCCGCATGTGTTTATAGCGTCGATAAATTTAAATTCATCAGAGCTACGCAAATTAGAAGGGTTATAATAATTAGCACGCGGATCTAACTCCCATTGCAAGTTGCTCAAATGAAAATCACCTAATACTAGATATTCGTCACTCACGTCTGTTTGCGTGAGACCATCACTAAGGTTATTAAGAAATATTTCCAGTTGCTGAGAAAACGAATTGCCAAGGTTCGGTCTAGATAAATAGAGGACACCTATATGTAAGTTATTTGATAATCTGGACCCTGGTTTGTATAATTTAATAGAAATCCAATAATCCTCCGCTGATGAAGTCCAGTTGTTTTGGACCACCACGTTCAGATCCCTCCGTTAATTATTATAAACTATAATATACCGCGAAGTCAGCAAGCACAGGTGCAAGTCATGAGATTTTTCACGTAGTGTATTTTAAATACATAAACAAATTGTTATGTTGCACAAGTCATTAAAACTAAGTGCGATTTTCATTATGTCGAAGCGTGTGAATCCAGTTTTAAGATAACTAAGATATAATATTTAAGTTTACAATTTATTTTCTATACTAGTGATTATTTTAGGATCTGTATATAATTTAAGAAGAGAACCCTGCAGCTGGCACTACTCTACACCCCCTTAAATTTGGAGCCCTTTTACATCAACTCAACTTTAAATCTATCCTTCAAGATGGAATAAAAAAAATAGGGCGCAATCGCCTAGAGGTAGGCTTTCCTAATTACACGGAGGCTAACAATTTCATCTCAAGCAATGTTTGGCCAAATAAAGGATACAAAGTTACTATTCCTACCTATAACATAACGCGCATGGGTGTGATAAGGGATGTCCCAACTGAATGGACTCATGATGAAATCATCATAAAAATCAAAGTTCCTGAAGGTTATGGTGATATTATAAGGACTCGTCGAGTTAGTAAGAAGGTGGCTGGGGAGGAGGGTCCAATCTGGAAACCCACCCAAACTGTTATTTGCACTTTTGATGGGCAAAAACTGCCTAGCAAGGTTTATGGTTATTTTACATCTCTCCCTGTCGAGCAATATATTTATCCAACTGTACAGTGCTTCATGTGCTGTCGGTTTGGACACACTAGGGTACAATGCAGATCCAAAACCCGCTGCTTAAAATGCTCAGATGAGCATGACTACAAAACCTGTGACACAGAAGTAACAAATGCTAAATGTCCTCTTTGCTCAGGAAAGCATTTTGGGTTATCCAAATCCTGCCCTGCATATATACGGGAAAGAGAAATAAAAAGTCAGATGGCAAATCTTAATATATCCTACTCAGAAGCAAATAACAATGTACCAACAGCTAAAGCCTCATACGCTGAGGTCACCAGCAACACCAGTCCAATCATTACTCCCACTAATACTCCTCCTAAGCCCTCAAATCATGCACAGACATCGTATAGAAAGACAGTGATTCTTCCTCCCCCCCGTCACCCTCATATGCCCCAAGATCCTCACTTCCTACAATATAAGAAAATCATCAGTGATTACAACACCCCCCATAGTCAAAATGGATGTGGGTACCCTCTTCCCTCCGACGCTCAAAATTCCCAAGCCCCCAGCCAGATAGCTGCTATTTCCCCTAAGAACTTTAACCCAGATTTAATATCCTCATTGATCTCATCTATTGTTGACATAATATTTAATACTTCCTTACCGTACGACGTCGCCATAAAACTAATACAGGATATTACAATTATTATTTATAATAAAATTCACGGAGCACATAATTCAGTGGAACTGTATAAGTTTAGTTCCAAAACGAACCGAAGTAATATACTTGATTAATAAATATAATTGTACGCTGCTTGCTCTTTCTGAGACATGGCTTAAACCCAGTCACCGCTTCTCCATCCCAGGTTACCACTGCCTTAGGGATGACAGAAGCGATGGCTGGGGTGGTTGTTGTCTCCTTATCAAAAAACTAACCCCATTCTCTTTAATTAAAACTACTTCCTCACATAAATTCAATCTGATTGCAGCTCGCATCAATAATATTACATATGTCTCCTTATACATACCAAAAAAGGATGACACCATTATACCTATTCTTAAAAACATCTGCCAAAACCTACCATCTCCAATAATACTTCTAGGCGATTTTAACTCACACCACCCCCTTTGGGGGGCCCCTTCCAGCGATCATTTTGGAGAAAAATTGGTTAATCTTATAGATGATCTTGACATGTGTGTTATCAACAATGGGTCCCCCACCAGGGAATCAGTCCCTGGCATTAATGATAGCTATGTTGATTTGACCTTTTGCAGTACAAACCTATCTTCTCTTCTTACATGGAATACCCTACCGTCCGCTCATGGGAGTGACCACTATCCCATTATCCCCTTATGCCTCTTAACCCTTTCGCCTTGGAAGGAAACGTCAATTGGAATCCCTATGCTATAGCTGTAGATAACATTATAGCAACACTTCCCACCCCCACAAGTAGCAATTTACAAGACAGTTATAATAACTTTGAAGCAGCTGTTCTGGATTCAGCTTACTCATTTTTCCCAAAAAAAAATCCTCCCCCTCAAAAAAGATTACCATCTCCCCCCTGGTGGGATACTGACTGCACCCAAGCAGTTAAATTAAGAAAAGAGGCTGAAAGAAATTGCAGACTTTTTTTAAACACAGAAAATTTTCTAAAATATAAAAATGTACAAGCAGCCACTAAGAGACAATTAAAAAAAAAACTACAGGGGTGGAAGACCTTTTGTTCCTCTCTTGATCCGACCACCCCTTCATCCATTATATGGAACAAAATACGTTCATACCGTTCAGCTGCAAATTCTACTACACCAATTTCTTTCTCTCTTTCCTGGATAAATGAATTTTCTGACTCTCTAGCTCCAGCCTTTGTCCCACAAGACTATACTTCTAACCCTATCACTAATACACAAAATACGCCCCCCATGTCACCATTTTCTTTTCATGAATTAAAACTTGTTCTAGATAAAGTCCATGCCAATTCCGCCCCTGGACCAGACAAAATCCCCTATGGGCTAATAATTAATTTAAAACCTTCTTCCCTAATCTTCCTTTTAAAATTAATTAATCTTGTCATATCTACAGGTAAAATCCCCCTCTCTTGGAAATCTCAAACTATTATTCCAATCGTAAAACCTAACAAAGATCCTTCCGACCCAGCCTCATATCGTCCTATAGCCCTTTCCTCATGTACCTCCAAAATTGCCGAACACCTGATCAAACTCTGACTAGAATGGTTTTTAGAACACCACAATATCCTCTCTAATACACAGTATGGATTCAGAAAAGGAAAAAGCACCTCTGATAGCTTGGCCTTATTCACCACAGATATCCAATTGTCTTTGACAAGAGAGGAATCTGTTATTGCAGCTTTCCTAGATATAACAGCTGCATATGATAATGTGAACCTTTGGACTCTCAGGCATACCATGCAAAAGCTGAAAGTTCCTGATAAGATCACAAATTTCATATTTAACCTTTACTTAGAAAGAACCATTATCATTCGAGCTCCTGGTCCCCCCATCCCCCCTAGATCCATATGGAAAGGTCTCCCCCAAGGCTCCGTCTTAAGCCCCCTTCTATATAATGTTTACACCCACTCTATGGAAAACAACATCCTTAAATACTCAAGAGTTCTACAATATGCAGATGATCTTCTAATTTATACTTCTAACTCTGATATACCCTCAGCTTCTGTTTTTATAAATAACTCTTTAAATGAACTTCACCTTTGGCTAGAAGATCATGACCTCGCCCTTTCTCCCAAAAAAAGTACTGTTTTAATTTTCTCTAGGAAAAAACTTGAAAACATCCCTGATATCAAAATTCTTTATAATAACATAGTCCTTCCCCGAGCTAATGAAGTAAAATTCCTTGGTAAAATTTTTGATGTCAAAATGTCAAACTCCCCACACATTAATAAATTATATTCCAAATGCGAAAAAAATACTAATATCCTTCGCGCCCTCAGCGGAGTCTGGTGGGGCGCTCACCCCTCCACCCTCCGCATTGTATACAACGCCATCGTTAGGGGCGTGCTTGATTACGCGTCTAACTAAGCCCTGCAAACAAAACCGACCTAAAGAAAATAGATCTTTTACAACACAAATGTCATAGAATTATCCTTGGAGCCATGAAAACATCCCCAACCAATGCCCTTGATGTAGAATGCGCTGATCCCCCCGCCCATTTACGCCGACAGTATTTAGCCGATAGATTTTTATGCAAATGCAGACAATATAACAACCATCCAATATTCCCTAAATTAAAACTACTAAATGAATACTGCCTTAAAAAACAATATTGGCATAAAAAGACCATCCCCTGTCTAAAAATTTTTACTTCCCCCTCTTTTCCATTATATAATTTTAAATATGAAGCAATAATTTTCAACCCAAAAATTTTATCTTTAGGTATTTCCAAAGATACTCCTAATCCTAACAGAGCTCTTACAAAACTTCTAACCAACAACTGGGCTGATGCAGACATTTTTTTCACTGATGCCTCTAAACTCCACCAGAAAGGCTCAGTGGGATCAGAGTTTTACCATCACAATTCTGGATTTTCAAAAATCTATAAATACCCCTTTTATTCCTCAGTCTTTACAGGCGAAGCGTTGGCCATAAAGCAATGTGTACAATTCATATTAAATCATAAATTAGATAAAGCTATCATCCTCTCAGATTCCTTCAGTTGCATCCACTCTCTCCAATTAAATCCTTTCAAAAGAAATTCATTTCACCCTATATCACTAGAACTAAAAGAGATTCTTACCTCATGCCAAAATCAAAACATTGACATTACCCTTGCTTGGATCCCCAGCCACCTAGGTATTGAAGGCAATGAATTGGTAGACCAACTTGCCAAACAAGCTACCTCTCATGGGAATAAAGAAAACTTTGCAGTATACCCCCATGACCTTTTATCCCTCCCACCCGAATACCTTTTCTCCTCATGGAAATCCTCTTCCAGATTTAAAGGAAAACAATTATTTAACCTTGTCCAACAAACTAATCGGAGACCATGGTTCTCTAGAATTAAATAAAAAAAAGATATAACTTACACCATCTGCAGGCTCAGGATTGGACACAGTTCCCTAGCTTCCCACCTGCATAAAATAAAAGTTAAGCCTTCCCCAGATTGTGACTGTGGAAATGGCATTGAGGATCTGGATCACATCCTGTTCACTTGTTCAAAATTTTTATCCAAGCCCCTCTACAAAATCCTTTCAGAGCACAGCATCCCTCTTCCCACCAATTCCAATTTAATACTAGATCTCAATAATAAAAATATGGTCCAAGCTTTATCCAAATTCTTATCCCTACATAAAATTAAGCTGTAGCATATTGCATGTAAATAATTTTAATTACTAACCATTTACTAAAATATATACTAATTTTAGGTTAAGATACACTAACATTCATTAAAGAGTAGTTAATATACCTAGATACTGCATAGTATAATAATCTGTAAATTGTAAGTAGTATTATTTAAGTATGAAATAAATTAGTTAGTTATTAGTTTATAATTTAACATTTATGGTTTATTTTCTAAAAATATTATTATTTATGTTATTTATTTTTTAACTTTATTATTTTTATTTTTGGTATTAACACCTAGGTTGTGGCAACAAAGTAGTTTTTCGCGAACCAACACACTCGACACTGGCAGTCTTTCTCCGTTAAAAAACTCGGAGTCTTTGCCATCAACGTAAAGAAGAAGAAGAAGGGACTCTCTGACTGGCATACACGGGGAAAACTGAAAATACAACAAAAATACATTAACTAAAAACAAATAAAAAAAACAGGAAAATTATAAATAGAGAAGCATTGCATATGCTCAGCGCAGGTCCATTTTATTTATTGTATTTTATCATATAAGTATCATTTTTAGGTCTTATAAATCAATGTAAGGAGTATATGTACCAAAATACTAAACAAAGGAAAGTAGACATTTACAACCTGTTGGATTACCTACATTGTAGCATGCTATAGTCTACACCAAGGGGAGATACTTTACAATAAGTGGTAGACAAAGCTGGGCATTAACTCGTTAATCCGTTAATCGTTAATTAACGAAGTTAACATTTTGATTAACGGATTAACTTTTAAGTTAACTTTTAAAAATGTTAACGGACACGTTAACTTCCGTTAACATGCAGAAGTCCGTTAATCGTTAATCCAATGCCTACTATTTACCGAAGTACGGCGCGAAGTACAGGTTCAGACAAGTATGAAACGAAACGACGAGTGCCAGGCAGCGCGTGAAACAAAAACAATTAAATTACACATTTGAATTATACAAGTATTGTTTTATTAAACGACTTCAAAAAAGGAGGAGGTACTCAATTCGGCTGTATGTTTTTTTGTATGTGTATTACGCAATTATTCCGCCAATTATTGATAATTCTTTTTTTGTTTGGTCTATCATGCTCCAGAGGTGGTCCCATATAAATTTTATCGAAATCGGTTCAGCGCTTTTTGAAAAAATCAACAAATAACCATTTTTTACATAAGGACTTTTAATTTCTATTTTGAGAAAATAACACTAAAAAGAGTAAAATATATTTTTTTTCTAAAAAATAACACCGACTTCAGTGGTCACTAAAAAGTAATAAAATAATTTGGTTTTAGCACGTGTTATTGAAGTCGGACGATGTTGAGTCAAAAACACAATGTAGAAATATTTACATACGATCGGCCGACTTCAATAATACGTGTTTAAACCAAATTATTTTATTACTTTTTAGTAATCACTTTGAAGTCGGTGTTATTTTTTAGAAAAAATATTTTTTCTAACCTGTTAACTTCCAGAACCTAAACCAACAAGTTTTATAAGTTCACTAACGCAACGCAATAAAAATGCAATTTTACACTACCTATTAAC
Organism: Monopis laevigella; assembly: GCA_947458855.1. Lineage (NCBI taxonomy): Eukaryota > Metazoa > Arthropoda > Insecta > Lepidoptera > Tineidae > Monopis > Monopis laevigella. The sequence continues at coordinate 22,411,485 of OX381580.1, read as the reverse complement.
GGATTAACGATTAACGTTAACGTTGCGTTAATTCTTCTGAAATGTAACGTAACGTTTAACGAAGCTAACCTTTTTTGTAGCGGATTAACGATTAACGAAGTTAACTATTTGATTAACGGTGCCCAGCTATGGTGGTAGAGGATTACGAGTGCAATACAAGTTGGTAAGAGACCGACCGCATCATCCCGGGCACTCGTCGTGATTGAGGATTTATTAATCGCTTGCTCCAGCGGTATAAGGCCCTGGCGGCGAACAGCAAAAATAAAGAAAACAACAAATAAAGTATTTCTCAAATAATGATCAATGGGTCTTAATACTTCATCGTGACTAATCACTGGTATCTATACTCCGTAAAATTTAGCTTGATCGATGACAGCTATTATGACATTTATTACTTATGATGTGATGCTATCGATACTAAATATCGATAGCGATCTTTTGGTAACATGGAAAAATAAGCATCAAATTAATTTCAAATGTTTTTGATTCTAATGGTGTTGCTAATATGAAAATTTAAGCGATTTGAAACCGATAGGTCATACGTAATCCTACCTATAGTAAAAGATCGATCTATTAACTTTGACAATTTTCAAGACAATGAATTGATATTAATTTAATATAGGAGACTCTTCCAGCGATAGTGAGTCTTCAGAGACCCCGGTTGTTCGATGAGCCGGCTAGAGTTGATCCTGTTACCGGGTCAGGGACTCTACTTTCTGGGTACTTGTCGCGGTCAGTCGGTCTCAACCCTCTTGCTGTGGGGTTGGGTTCCGGCTGGGGTATATACTTCGCTACTAGGAGCAGGATCACGGCGGGCAACTTCCCGCCGGTAACTCATGCGCCTTTGGTGCTACCGTGTGGCTTGTCCCTCCTCAGAGAGGTGGGATTGGGATTAGGTTTAGGATAGGAATTGGCGCAATGCAGACGAGTTCAGTGCGCCTGGGATAGGGTATCCCAAGCGCGTATTTATTGTCGCGATGTGCGCGAGGTCCCCCGACATTGACTGTCGTGCAGTATTAAGTGAATAAAATTGTTTATATAATAATTACTGCAATATTGTACTCGTGTAAGGTAATTAAACTATATTTACAATATAAGATTTTTTTTTTTTTAACTTTTCTATCCTACTACCTATATATTGTATCGATAAAAATGAAAAAACTAAATTTAGCTATTTGCCCAACCCTAGTTAATTTAAAAAGCAACCTCTGAAAGAAAAAATAAAACTCTTAAATGCTTTCAAATAAAAAGTAAATAAATGGTAATTCAGTTGATTTTCTACAATTTGATAAAATACGTAATTTAGTAAGTATTTTGTTAAAAATTAACGTGAATATTATTTTTTTCCTACAAAAAAGAAAAAAGAAGGAACTGTCTTTTTAAACGCAGTGGCTTCTGCCATCGATCAAGTTAAATTTAACAGAGTATAGTGACTAAAATTCTAAGTAAACTTGCTTTTGTTTCCATTAGACTTAATATATATAATAGAACCAAGTCGACCGAAATCTTTAAATATAAAATGCGCCCATAATGTTTTATCCTACTTGGGCCTAATTTTATTTTTTAGTACCTAAGTATTTTATTCATTTAAATCTGCTTTTTAGTATTACATCACTTCACTCGTGTTGGAAACTAACAAACAGAACGAAGTAGAATCATTGTATTTAACATGTGCAACACTCTGGTGCCTTTCCATACAACTCCCACACTCGCCTCCCACGGTATAGAAACCTAAAAAACATTACGTTCCAATGCACTAAATTATATACAGATCCTAAAATAATCACTAGTATAGAAAATAAATTGTAAACTTAAATATTATATCTTAGTTATCTTAAAACTGGATTCACACGCTTCGACATAATGAAAATCGCACTTAGTTTTAATGACTTGTGCAACATAACAATTTGTTTATGTTATTGTATGACTTGCACCTGTGCTTGCTGACTTCGCGGTATATTATAGTTTATAATAATTAACGGAGGGATCTGAACGTGGTGGTCCAAAACAACTGTACTTCATCAGCGGAGGATTATTGGATTTCTATTAAATTATACAAACCAGAGTCCAGATTATAAAATAACTTACATATAGGTGTCCTCTATTTATCTAGACAGAACCTTGGCAATTCGTTTTCTCAGCAACTGGAAATATTTCTTAATAACCTTAGTGATACCATTCTCACGCAAACAGACGTGAGTGACGAATATCTAGTATTAGGTGATTTTCATTTGAGCAACTTGCAATGGGAGTTAGATCCGCGTGCTAATTATTATAACCCTTCTAATATGCGTAGCTCTGATGAATTTAAATTTATCGACGCTATAAACACATGCGGCCTTCATAAGTTTAATGGTATCCCTAACGTTTATGGTAAAATTCTAGATCTAGTGCTCAGCAATGATCCAGTCATAGTATATGAATGTGAAAATCCCTTAGTTAAAATTGATCCCTATCATAAAGCTCTAAATATTATAATTAAGTCAATAGATTATCGGACATTAACTCCTGCTGCACGTATAAAGTACCTATACCATCGTGCGGACTTCGAATCACCTAATGAAGATTTACTTGTCACGCATTGGAATAGTCTCTTTTCAGGTTATACATGTGAAGAGGCTGTTAATAATTTCTATAAACTTATTTACTCATTGCGCGACAAATACGTTCCAACTAAACTGGAACATTCTAAAAGGCATTATCCACCATGGTATTCTTCTGCTCTTATTAAAATAATTAAAGAAAAGTATAAACACTTCATATATAGGTATAGGACTTCACGAGCGGGTAACAAAATGCATGCATATACTGTGGCAGATATACCAACCCGCACTAAAAAAAATTGGTGATTCGTATATCTGCCGCACTATTAAAATGTGGAATGCTCTACCTGCTCGCGTGTTTCCTTCTTCCTATAATCTCGAGTCCTTTAAACGAAGCGCGTATAGGCATCTTAAGCCGGCATAATAGGTGCAATCAACGGTTACTTAGATCGTAATTGTTGGTTGCATTTGTTCTTGGACCTTCATACTGCTTTCCATCAGGTAGATATGAGGTCACATGCCGAGCTCTCATAAAAAAAAATAAAAAAAACATTTCCGTAAATTCAAGATATATGGCAATATTTCAGGATCATCATTCATTTGCACTGTTACGTAATAGAGCTAAAATAGTTGAAAGAAAATGCTACGCTGATTATATAATAAGAATCCAGGATTCCATTAAGGGAAATCCGAAATTATTCTGGTCTGGTATATAAAAAGTAAGTATAAGTCGAACTCCTTACCTAATAACATGAACTTGGAGGAAGCAGTGGCAAATACTGGAAACGAAATTTGTCACTTATTCTCCAAATACTTCCATTCTACTTTTTTAGATTCCACAGATGATAGTAATTCCAGCATGATCCAAACTTTTTCTTCTAACTACCATGATGCTGATCTATCTGATCTTAATATTAATAGTGTTAAAACGAAATTATTGAAACTAGATATCTGTAAATCACTAGGTCCAGACCTATTGCCACCATTAGTACTCTTTAAATGTACTGATTCACTAGCATATCCTTTGCATATTCTGTATAACAAGTCTATTCATGAAGGGGTCATACATGCCAGCAATATGGAAATCAGCATTTATTGCAGCTATTTACAAAAAAGGAAATAAAACTGACATAAAGAACTACCGCCCTATTTTAAAATTATGTGTGCTAGCTAAATTTTTTGAAAGTATTGCCCATGAACAAATCTACTCTTCTCTGAAATTTTACTACACTCAGCTCTCTCCATGGCTTTCTTCGTGGCCGTTCCACCGTATCTAATTTATTATTATTTAATGACTTCCTATCTGAGCATATGGACGCTGGTTCCCAAGTTCATGTTATTTACACCGATTACAGTGAGGGGTTCGACATAATTGATCACAAACCACTTCTCTCTAAACTTAATTGTGTAGGTACACAATTAAAATTCTGTATTGCACATACGTTCGTAGCTGTCTGGAATATGCTTCAGAAATTTGGAACCCTAGACACGAGAAATATCCAGCGTATAGAAAAAATACAGAAAAGATTTATTAGATTTATAAATTACAAAAGTAAATACAGTGAAAATAAATACTTACACTGTTAAACACAAAAAAACACAATATACTTCCATTGTATAAGCGTCGGCAAATTGCTGATGTAATATATTTAAAAAAGATTGCTACCTCTTCTATTGATTGCCCATCCTTACTAATAAAATTAAACTTTAATCTTCCCATGAGAACAAAACGTTACCTTCAATTTAAATAGAGCAACTACTAACTATAAACAAAATTCCTTCCTGATTCGCGCGTATAGCACATACAATGATTTGAGTCGTACACTGGAACATGATTTATTTAATGATACAAGTGCGGCACTGAGGCGGTCGTTAATAGGCTTATTTTTTGTTTACTTTCATGCTGTGTTCATTCTTCTTCTTGTTGATATTATTTGTTTTATTACTTTATTCTTTTACTCTGTTAATACATTATTACGTAATCTAATTTTATTTTAAGTTGTGTCTAAAGTTATATACCATGTATCTATCAGTGAAAACCTATTGTTACCTTTCTATGTTTATATAAGTGTCATGTTATGATTTATGGAAGTTGGTTTTCCAAATATTAGGTATTTGGAAAACCAACTTCCATAAATAAACATGTGAATTCAGACTTAGAAAACGTTTCAAAATAAATAGTATGCTTTTAGACAAAAGAAATCTTCGTTACGGAACGGTTACAACTTTATTGTCATCAAAGTCAAAAATCGTAAACCCTAGTCAATTTTGATTAAATTTTGTTTGAACTACAATTTTGAAACATCCTCTATGTTTGATCTAAATGTACTATCTATTCTATAACGTGGCCTTAACAATTTTATGTATGGAAAGTTTTGAGAGCTCACCTTGTTCGCGCAGTCGAAGCAAGTCGTCACAACTTTACTTATGACATCCATTAGGTGTTTGGTTTCTTGTATATCGTTATCCGTTCCTTAACTGTAAACTGTAGTTGTTGCACATAAGTTGGCACCTTATCTAAATGTTCTAACAGTTCTTTTTTCGTTGTACCCGCCGCCGGGAGCTAAAAATATTTATGAACTGCTTGAATTTGCTTTTGGAGTCATCATCGACGCGAAGGTCTTAATAAATTAATAATTTTAAAAGATTGTCTGGTTTACCTGATACGAGAATTGTCTAACTATTTTATAAAGTCTATTCGCTTCTTCGGCAAAATATTCAGCTTGCGTGAAGAGGTCTTGCGTAGTATTGAGTAGACCTTCGCCTTTTGTAAATTGATTGATACATAGCGAAGGCCGTGGAAGACATATTTTTCGCCCTGAAAATTTAAATTTACAGTTTTAACGTAATGCTGTTATAACTACAATAGCTTATGCTTGCGAATTTGCTATGTAGATATTTGTATAGTGTTGACTTACATTATTAAAAGTACCGAGAACACTAGCTGCATTCTTCCAAATATTTTTTTGTATTAAATATTTTTTATACCGACTATCTCCAGAATCTTCCACCATTTTTTTTCATTAATTATTTTCACTAATCTTCTTTGATAATGACGTGTATAATATAATAAATTATATGTAGGCCAATTTACTATGTGTACAAGAAGCAACGATATAATACATATTATATTTTATAAACACTCAGACCATGACGAATTGTACAGAAAAACGTACTAATATTTTTTTGCCATAGGTGGGAATCGAACCCATGACCTCCCGATACAATGCCAAAGGCGCAACCACTAGTCTATGGAGGCTGTCAAATAATGATAATGAATTAAAATTTGATAATACATCATATTTACTTAGTGTAACTAATACCTCTTCACAATATCGTTGTTTTCATCTGCAGCCGCTCCCTGCCACTTGTCGGCCTCGCTCGGCATCCATATCGTTCGACATCATTTACATTTCGCAACCTGACTTAGCGATCTTAGCTTCCCAAGCAGCAAGCAAGCGTTTTCAACATCAATATACCAGCGCAATAAGAACTTTAAGTTCCATTAGAGCCGTAAAAGAGTTTTAAAAGACGCTTTTGACTTTATAATTACGGTTTGTTATTTAGTATACAGCCCAAATTTTATAAGGGCTGTATTAAGTGTTAGACAAAAACTTCAGCATTTTAAAAAGAATTCAAAAACACTACTGTACAACTTTAAACATCTTTTTACACTAAACACTGTTTTTTATCATTAAAGCTGTATAAAGACCTTATTAAGCACCTGAAGCTGACTTATTAAAGCCTAAAGTGTTATTATAGTATCACTATATGTTTTTATCTGTACAATGGTACATGCTAAATCTAAAATAAAATTTATATTTAAAGTGTAACTCTACGCTCTTGTAAAGACATTGGTCCTATGACTTATGTATAGTGGGGTGTTAAAATACTTCAAGAATAAATTGCAGCTATAGTACAGATTTTAGTCAGCTTTACTTTAATTGTTGGGCAAGTTCGAGTAAAATGGAAAATAAATCTACATGGAAAAAAATAAAACGATCTGGTGCTATTTTGGTTTCATACGATCGTATAGAATGCCCTTTTATGTAACATTTAATTATGGTCCAACCGGCGAATTTTCGTCTTTGACAAATCTAGCGATGTCAACTCGTTTTTTTGGCCACCTTAACTCTCCTTTTGTTTCCCATTTGGTATTATGCAGAGATTTTTTTCCCTTTCTCTACAGTTTTCACAATTTAAACGGCAATTTCTGAAAAATAATATAAAGTAAATAAGTTACACAATAATTCATGTATAAATTAAACACAGATAACAATTTATGTTCTACTAGCTGACCTACGCAACTTCGTCTGTCAGACGTGTCTGTTCTTCGCACATTAAAAAATAAAAAGACATTTAAAAAAATATACCAGAAAGAGAAAAATTTGCATCTTAAATAAGTTATAGCAAATATGCCATATTAATAAATAGGCAATTATATATAGTCGCTAATCGATGAAAAAAAGTAATAAAAAAAAGGATTATAAAAAATCGTACGTTTTCCGTACGATTTCGATGTTTCGATCGTACTCGCGTAAAATCATCAAAAAATCGTACAAATACGATTTAAATCGTACAAATGGCAACCCTGTACCTCGCTACCGCGCCGTCCCCCACATGACCGCCCGCCAAGCTCTCAAAAGGAATAAATTTTCCCCGTTTTTGCAATATTTTTCATTGATGCTCCGCTCCTATTAGTCGTAGCGTGATGCTATTTTCTTTTTCATCCTTCGTCACTTGTGAAACGGAATTCTTTTGCTCACTTACTGACAAAGTAAATTTCAATATAAAATATACAATAAGAGAGGTTTTTTCACATCTTCAACGTATCTCTAAAATTCAAAGTGTATGGATATTCATTAACTACTTTTTTTTTAAGAATTACAAGATATGAAAATTATCAATTAAACCTCTTGAACGATAAAAATATTCCATTAAACAGCTAAATAGCAGCTTATAGCTGACTAAAAGAATCCGTAACAAACTACTTACAGCTATTTAGATTATAATGCTTTTAAAATATCTTTTAGGCTGTTAAAAAAATTATCGCCATTTTCGATAATTAAAAACAAATTTATTAAATATATAACTAAAATTTCATGGTCGGTGATGAACGTATTAGTATCTTTTAGAATAAAACATAATCGGTGTTGAATATCACATAAAATATTTAAAAATAAATTTTGATTGTACCTTAAAAGCAATTGTACTTACCGTATTTAGAACAAATCCTTATTAATATAATCTTATTGTTTTGAAGGCGCGTTAATATTTTCACTTAAAATGTATACCATAACACAATAAATTTTATTCCGCACTGAAAATTTACGAATATCAACAACTTTCAAGTCTTATTAAACATGTACACTTTACAATTATGATAAAATTATGTCGCCATAATATAATTTTCTCTTTATTATTTTTACATTTATTCTCTTTAAAAACTTTTTTAAATCATTTTTCGTTACAAAATACTTACAAAAGAATAATTAAAGATTTAGGGTTTTATTTTACACCTAATAACAGCGATAAAGCAGCTTTTAAACAGCTTCTTCTTTACTTGTACAGCTACTATACAGCTTTAATAACTATTAAAGCTGTTTATTTTGGGGCCCAATTTGTTATTATAAGGTCTGTTTAAGTGCTTCTAAAACCTTTATACAGCCTAATTAAACGCTTTTAGTATAAAAGGCAACTTAAATGCAGCTTCTATAAAGCTTGAGTGCTGCTTGGGTTGTTCATCTGAATCTAACTGAACTGCTTTCAGAGGTTTACTTGTCGTACCATGTTTCTGAAAACAATAATAACTCGTATTAATATGATTTAGTAACAAATCGAACAGTTAAGGCGATGACCAACTTGAATCACAAAACTGAGTTGAAGGGCGGGTCAGGGCGGGTCGCCGACTGACTAGGTGTGACAAAAAACCGTAAATTATAGTCAAAATTTGTAGGATTTTAGTTACAATACGTGCGTTTTGTTTATTCGACGAGATATAATTTTTATTCATAATATAAAGTGTCTACTGTTCTTTTATTGCGCTTTTAATTTAATGCTAAGGCATCAAATATGACACAAGAAAAATGACTCTTTTTCCCTTGATTTCACGTTGGTCCTGGCCTAAAAAATATATCATAACGGGTGCGTAAATATAAAGCCATATTATTTTCTTGTCTTATCGTGTTTTTATAAACAATATTTGTCGATCCGAAACGCTAAATAGTCGACAGTAAAATAGTTCTGTCATTATCAGATATTTCTTCTCCTTTTAAGTGTGTCGTAGCTACAAAGCGTAGCGATCGTAGCGTTTTTAAAGGATTGTTTATTTTGTAAATAAGTTATACTTATTGATGGTAGTGTTATTAAAGATTTGTATGTCGCATCGCATCATGTTTTTGTAATCGACAATATTTTGTTTATATATTAGTCTGCGGGTTTACTGGTTTTTATTTATTTAAAATTATTTATTGCACAAAATTGTATACCTATAGGCGAGCTTAATGCCTTTGGCATTTTCTACCAACTGTTTTGAAAAAAGTAAAAATATATATAATATCATCAATGCATAACAATACTTAAACTACTCAAATACGGTATATTATATAATACACGCAATACATAAACACACATTTCGTTGATTTCCTATCGAGATAAAAGTCTGTTTGTGGTTACAAAACGGGCGTCGGATTTGATAATAAAGCAGCGAGGATATTAATATTAAATCGACCTGTAATCGCATCATTAAGCTATATAAGTGGGAGCGATTACTGTTATTAAATATCGTCTAGGTAGAAAGAGCCACATGACGATTACCATTCGTAGTAGGTACCAATTTACTTGTACTATGTACCTACCATGTCTCTGTTACCAATGATTACAGCAACATATAATACATTCCCTGAGTCTAGGCGGATTACTATAATTTTGTGCTTCCCAATAAGCGCAAGTCCTTCAATTATGTTGTGTGCCCGCATCAGCATCTATCAGTAGTCACGCTCAAATATCTTCAAATACGTAGAGGTTTTCCTATACCATCCAGCTTCATGGCCAGTATAAGTTCCTCGTCAAAGCAGTCATTTTATGTGGAACATACGTACCCCGGGTCTAGGCAGACTACTATAATGTTGCGCTCTCCTATCAGCCCGCGAGTCTGTCAAGTCTAACAGCGCCCGCGCAAGTCTAGCAGCAACTGTGAGCAGCCACGCCCACATGTCTACGAACACGTCCAGGTTTTCTCGCGCCGCCGAGCTGCCAGGATGAGCTGCTAGGGTCCTCGCAGCAGTTACTACTTGGCGCTTACTTGTAATGTTTCTGCCGTCGCTATATGCCTAAGTAGTTTGCAAACCTACAAATTAATAATAACAGCGTGATGAGTTAAGTAGTGGCGTGTATTGTCGCCATGTATCTTTTCTACAATACCACAACTCAGCCATTCATTTAAACACTCGTTATATTTATCAAACATATTAGTTGACAATAATCTTTTAGTAGTTAAAGTTAGAAGAGGCTTGTATGCCACGGGCGCATTCAATTTATGCGTTTCTTGTCGGCCTGCTGTGGTGCCGGAGCGGTTTGTTAGTCGTACGGCGCACGGACGACAGCTACTACCACTACTAACGAGGTTCGTGGGTTCGAGTCCCACCCACCAACATTTTTTTCATTGCATTTTTATCTTTAAAAATTTTAAATAAGATTATTCACATATGGAATTTATAAAAATATAAAATACTGAAAAAAGTATAAATAAAAAACAGACTCCTCTGCCATCTAGTATTAGAAACTAAGACTTCTAACTTCACTCGTATAGAGTTAATAGAAGAAAGCTAATAGAGGGCGTCTGTGTATAAGTAGATAACAAGCAATAGTAAGTTTTTAATTGATTTTATACATTTTAGGATTATTTACTCTTTTGTAGGTATATCTTATTATATAAAATATGGATAAGAGTTTTTAATGAAATTTTCTATAATATTGTAGTAAAATCAAATGGTCGAGAACTGAACTACAATTTCTTCGACCATGTGGTACTTGTATTATTATTTCTTCTGTGCATGTGGTCGATAACTGGCTTAGCCATCTCCGTGCAAGTTCTTTATCGTATTTGACAATTGGTGAAAAAAAATTTAATTTAATTTATGATATTGAACCTTATTCATGGATTTATTTTAAAGGCCAGTTTTCGTCCACGTAATTTTGATATTTTTAAGCAGTACTATCAAGTCAAAAAACATTTGGTCGAAAACTGAATATGCACTCCAGTGTTCGACCGTTTTTTATCCCTACTGAACGAAAATAATAGCAAATCCACAATAATAATAGATGATTGTTAGAAAAAAGGTGAAAATAAATATCATTTATCTTAATGCTATTATTTTATATAGTTTATTTACTATTTAAAACCATATTACCTACTTAATTAGTGGTCGAAAAGTAGGTTGTATAAAAAAATGTTCTATTTCTCGACCAACTTATTTTAATTTGTTTTTAGTATTGTTAATAAATATTAATGAAGTGTATTTAACCAAAAATACGGGAATTACTAATTACAAGTGTTGATTTGTTTATTTTTAGATGAATTCTTCGGGGTCTAAAAAGAAAAAAAAAATACTGTTACGTTCTCTGAAGAGGCTCTGAAAAAAACATTAACTGAAATTCTAATCATCATCAGCCTATCGCAGTCCACTGCTGGACATGGGCTTCTCCCAAGACGCCACACTAGTCCCTATCCTTCGCTCTTCGCATCCAGTCTTTGCCAGCCACCTTCCGCAGGTCATCACTCCATGTAGCTGCTGTCCTACGTTACGTGCGCCAATTTCTATACGCCACTCTAATATTCGCCTGCTTCAACGGTTATCCATCCTGCGGCAAAAGTGACCGGCCCGCTGCCACTTAAGTTTGCTAAATGTCAGAGGCTTTAGTTTTCTTATGAATATCCTCATTCCTGATTTTATCCATAAGAGAAACTCCTAGCATAGTTCTTTCCATAGTTCGCTGACCGACCTTGAGTTTGTGAACCAGCCTTACCTAAGTGTCCACGTTTCGGCGTCGTATGTCATCACTGGTAGGACGTACTGATTGAAGACTTTTGGCGTAACTTCCCGAACGCTGCCCAGCCCAACTTCACCCTTCTCGGCTTCAATGTCGGAGTTATTCCCACCGAGGTTTAGGATTGGCCCAGGTGGATATATTTCTGAACCACTTCGAGAGTTACACCGTCCAGAATGACGGGTCTCAGAATAACCTGGGCGTTGAACATGACCTTGGTCTTTTCCAGATTCATTCCGAGACCCACCCGTCGAAAGGCACAATTTAAACTGTACAGCATTTCCTGCAGCGAATCCGAGAAGAGGACAATACCGTCGGCAAACCGAAGATGCGAGATGCGTTCTCCATTTATATTTATACCCAGTCCTTTCCAATCTAACGTCTTGAAGACGTCTTCAACTGCATTAGTGAAGAGGGACTTTATTACAGCCCGGTTTTCGATAGAGTCTAAGGCCTTCTCATAATCCACGAAGGCGACATAAAGGGGCTGATTATACTCTTTGGTTTTCTGTATAATCCGCATCACCGCGAGTATGTGGTCTATGGTGCCGTATCCTCCTCGAAACCCGGCCTGTTCTGAAGGCAGTCGTCAAGACAGTTAGTGATGACCCTCGAAAACAACTTATAGACGTGGCTCAGAAGCGAAATGGGCCTGTAATTCATTAAAAGGTATTGTTGCCTATTTAAAAAAAACATGACCACCTCTGTACCAAAACGTTTGAAATGGTCCCGCTTTGTATGACGGAGTTAAACAGGCGCTAAAGACCTTTTCAAGACCGCATTATAAGAGGTAATCCTCCCGCTTTCAGGAGCTCAGATTTAACTCCGTCTTCACCGGGAGCTTTTCTATTTTTAAGCTGTTTGTTTATTCCGTTGTCTATTGTGGTTTCTAACGCGTCGAATCTATTTCTCAGCTCTAGCTGGAAACGGTCCGAACCCCGTTAGGTTTGGATCAGGGTAGGTCGGAGCGTAGACCAGGCGGTGCCTTTCAAGCTTGTAGTTGATACTCAGAGTACCTCGAACAAGTCTGTGGTCACTTCCGGTATTGAACCTATTGACCACCGAACATCTCTGAATATGTGCCTTTTTTTTTAATTTTTATTTAATGCTTACTACATATTACATATACACAAATATTAGTAATCACCCATACTCGAAAACCTTTAAGGTTTATATGAGTACGGGGAGTCACTTTACAATAGGTATTATCATTACATTGTAGTAGGTACATAGAAACGGTAGAAACATTTCAATTATTTATTATATCGCTATGCATCTATCGCCTCCATAAAGTACCTCTTAAACTTATTATAATATTTGCAGTTATCCACATACATATTCTGCAGCTCGATTGGCATATCATTAAGATATGTATTACATATTTGAGCACTCTCGTTCCGTATACATTATTAGATTTAGGTAGCATCAAATTATTTGTGTAGTTAATCCGCCATAATGGAAACAATCTCGTTTCTTTGCAAGAAACGAGATTAAACGTTATTCATTGCAAAGAGTCCCTCTTTCTTGAGGAAGTTGACCAGCATTTGCCCCCTAACATTCCTGCTTCCATATCCGTGCGGTTCAACACTCAAATCAATGCCAATTTGTATTCCCACTTTGGCATTGAGGTCCCCCATGACAACATTATAGTGGGCCCTAGTGGTGCTGCAAAGGGCCTTGGCTATGTCTTCGTACATAGCCTCTACGTCGTCGTCGAGTGTGCCGAAGTTGGTGCATACACTTGTACTATCTTGAGAGTATATCTCTCGGTTAGTTTGAGTACAAGGTACACAACTCTACTTGACACACTGGAGACTTCCACAATGTTGTTCCTGAGAACTTTGTTGATAAGGAACCCGACGCCGCCTCGGGATATGTGGTCTCTCTCCCAGAAGTAAAGTTGATGGTCCGATTGCAGGATTATCCTGTCTTCTCCAGCTCTGCCTAGGAATATTAATAAAAAGAAAACAAGAGTTTTAAGTTGATTTTTATATTTATATGACAGATCATTCAGTGGTTGTAATAGGTACTCTCACTAAATGATATATAATAATAATATAATCATAAAAAAAAGCATACAATTTGCTATTCAAATTTGGCATGTCACCTATTTGGTCAAGAACTGGCGGAATGCCTTAAATAAAATTTTGTTATAAAAAAAATTTACTTTATTTTTGTTTTATTGTGAATTTTATCAATATATAGCTATGTGATATATTAACATTTGGGTAACCCTAGCCGTTGACATCCACTACTACATGTAAATGTAAGTTTTTACAATATTTGAACATGAATTAGTTTTGATGTGTTAGAATTAGTTATTTACTTATCGCTCATTGGCAGATGTATTGATGAGTGTGTTGTCCCTTCCCTCAAAAATTTACAGACATTTTTGTATTAGATAAGAGATCTATGATGTCTCCCCCGTCGCGTTGCTCTAACGGTGATTGTAATGTCATGCAGATTTTTTAGATTTCAAATATTAATATCTCAAAAACCAGTTTATTATTTAGAAAATAAACAAAATTAGTTTCTTATTTTAGGCTATATTTTCGAAATAAAAAATATAACATGTTTTATTATCGTCAGAGGCCCATAAAAGCCTACATAAAAATCTTGTTGCAATAAATATTTTCATATTATAAATAATAACTTATTTTGTATGGAGAATGCAGATTTCATGATTGCGAATTTTGTGTACTTAATACACAAATACTGAAACCATATCACTATAATCATATGTTCTGTTTAGGAATAAATCCACTAATGACAGTCCTGTTATACTGTGCAGACCAGTGTTGATTGGGAATGCAGTTAGGTGAAAATATGTACTAGATCCTGATTCAAGTGGGCCCACTTTACGGTTTGATATACCACACCAAAGTAAACTAGAATTTTGATGGGTTTGTAATTTTAATATTAAATCCAAGGTTCTCCCACTAGTATTAAGAATTTTACATTTAATGTCAAAAGGCTCCTCCATATTTACTTTATTGGGTATGTCATCAAAGGTAAGTTTAATATCCCCAAAGTCAGGAGTTAATCTCTGCAATTGACTTGTTTGCAGCCGTCCCTTCTCACCCAAGTTTGATCTCCAAACTATATCTAATTTCCCAACATTTTTAGCCACAGCTAATAATTTTATATCACTCACTATATTCTCCTTGGGAGTCAGACAATATAGATACTGACAACTTTCCTGCGGTTGTAACAAGGTGATATCTCCAAAGATTGATGTACCATCTTCTGCTTCATTAAATGACTTTACTGTGAATTGTTGAGAACTTTCTAATGCTACATGTTCTAGTGTTATAGGTCCGGATGTTATGTTCTGCACTTGTGCCTCTAAAAACACTTCATCAGACTCTGCATTATAAAATTTAGTTTTAACATCTAGTGGCTTCATAACTTCAAATTTAAAGAATTTCCGAAATGAAGCTAATGTATTGTAATTAGACATGTATGTCACCTCACATACCAAAATGTGAGTTCCTAAGTCCTTTACTTCATGGTGGATGACATCACTTAAGGTTTCGTCTACTGACAGCATTTGTGGAGTCTGATTTTGCTGGGTAGTTAGTGGTAGCCTTTGGGAACTAGTTTGTAAGTCAGCCTTTATGGATACACTCTGTACAGGCTGATTTGTTTCATTGTGTACACATACATAACATGAAAAGGTTTCTCCTAAATATATGTTACCAAAGCTCTGTGGTAAGAGTAAAAATTGACCGGCAGCCAACGTTTCCAATTGGTTAACAGCAGCAGCATCATTTCTCAAAAAGCTATTTACGGTGTTTCCTGGCAAATCTTTAGTATCACAAGTTATTATTTTTGGATAGACGAGAGCTGGTTTAGTTAATCTCATTACTTTTAAAGCTACTAAATGCTCAGTAACTTCTTTGGTTTCCATATTCTTATTTATATAGGTATATTGCTTTCTTGATTATTTTGAAACAATTTCAAATAATTTCAATATTTCAATTATGGATGTTCCGATCCGATCTTTTAGAAAATCGACCATACGATTTTTTGGCGCATCGATACAAAACTTCAAAGATCGGATCGTATGAATGAGGAGTTTTCATTTAGACAGTTCCAAAATATTTCACTAGATGGCAGCAGGAGAGATATCCACAAAAACTGTCAAAAAAGGCACAGTTTCTGTAGTCTATATTTTCATACTCTGAGTTACAGACTCTAAATTCACTATGACTTAAAACTAAATTTTGGTATTGCAAGACGTGTTATATTTTTTACCATATTTTGGCACTTGTATGTATCTACTTACTCTATATTTTTGCACTCTATAACCTTTAGTAGATACCCTATCAAGAAAAACTTCGTAAAAAGACCAAGAAATCTAAATTTAATTACTTAAAAGATGATATTTAAAAGAAAAAATATTACTTAAGTTGGTGCCGTAAGGCAAAGTGTGCTCAGGATATTAGTGTATATACTAAACAATGTTAAGTAAATTTTATAAATTATTCGTATAAAGGTATTTACTTTCCTATTTACCCTAAATTTTGGGTGTATTTTATGTTACCACTATCTGATTTGACAGCTTTTGTAGATAGCGACTAAACGCCATCTGTTGCGTTAAATAATAACTACTGGAAAACTCCTCATTGAAAGGCAGTATATTTACTACATTTGAGTAGGGTACTTTGGATTTTTTGTAATAAACCGACCTTGATCTTTTGTTTACGTTACGTTCCTAACTTGGCGGCATCTTTTGCGGGTAAATATACGCGAAACTTATTTAATTTTATTTTTAACAAATTTTGTAGGTAAACATAAATATGTGGCCCGATTTGTTTATATTTTTTATTGTCTCTTAGTGTTTTAGACATAAGGACGTTTTGTTTTTATAAAACTGCTTAGTGAAAAAATAGTCCTCCTGTAAAATCCGTTGTATGGAGTCATCCCATTACACCTATTCAATTATTAGAAGTAACTTTTTTAATATACCGCGAATATTCTCTCAAATTGTTTCTTATATATAGGTATAGAATTGTTTTTTAATTATTTGCACCCGATCCGGATCGATTTCCTGAATATCGGATCGACAACATGCGATCCGATCCGAGGATCGGATCGAGGCATTACGATCCGATACGATCCTTAAAATCGGATCGACGAAGAGGATCGCGCATCCCTAATTTCAAACCACAGACGATATTTATCAAATATTAAATCTTTACAGCTTAAAAGATTATATTTTATAGTAATATGTAGAATATGTACTACTTACTAGTGATGGGCGACCCGAGTCAAATAACTCTGTTGACCCGGGGCCTAACCAAAGAACACGATCGTCAATCGAATCGCCGCATCAATCGATAAAAATGTATAGGAATTTTACTCTATGGGTAGAGGCTGATCGATGAGAAACGTCAAATCCATACATTTGGCTTTCGATGGGTGTTTCGATTCGATTATCGATTGGCTCTTTGGTAAGGCCCCTGGGTTACTTCTCTAACTCGATTCGAGTTAATTCCCTCCTAACCCGGGTTGACTCGGTAGGAACGCAGAAAGAGCGGATTTACCTAAACTTGCTCGCTGCTCGGAATAAATAGAACATACCACTAAAGTATATTAAGATGTTGATTGCAATGTTAGTTTTTTCGTGGTTTTTTCATTAAAATCCTGAACGTTATTTGTCATTCTCAGATACAAACATTAATTTTGATATGATTAAGTAAAATTTAATAAGTACGTATGTACTTATTAAACTTAATTTATTCAAATCAAAATAACTTTTCTATATTTGTATGCCAAACCAAATTTAATTCTAATAAAATACGAAGATAAATTTAATAATCGGTTTATTCAAATACTAACCGAACGACATATTTTAGATGCATACATACAGCGTCGTCGATGCAACCCGGGTAAGCATTCTTCTAAACTCGGTTAACACAACTCGTTCCATTACTAAACCAAACGAACTTATTTTGGATAGAGCGTCGTCGAAGCGAGTCAACCCGAGTTGCGACCCGAGTCAGCATTTTTTTCAACTCGGTTGACTCGAGTTGAAAAATTTACGACTCGTTCCATCGCTACTACGTACTACCATAGAAGAAATAATAGTACATACTAAACATAGAAATAGAATTGACGATGGCGTAGCCTAAAGTACTTGTACTATAATTTATTCTGTGCCTAGAGAAAGATAAACACCGGGCCACAAGAATACCGATGGCCACGTCGATCGATCGAAAGCGAAAATAAAATGTATGTGATTTGACGTTTCTCGGCGATCGAGTTGCACCCATAGACAATATTTTCTATATAATTTTATCCATCGACGCGTCAATCGGTTTGTCGATGTGGCTTCCCGGTAGGCCCCAGCAGCTCAATTATGCCCACGTTTATTAGATCTAATTTAGAACTTATAAAGTTAAACATGTTGTTTTGCAATCACGACCTCTTCTGTTTGACGACCAAATACAAGTCAAAGTTTAGCTTTGGTTTTTTATGAAAACAGATATTACGACCGTTTTTAGTAAGGATGGGTATCTGTCAAACAAAACTATACAATTGCCAAAATTACAGACGAATTAAAGTTACTCTTGTACTAACTTTTACAAGTAAAATTCTTCTTTGAAATTTATTTTGCGAAACTTTCAAAGTTTAATTATTATAATTACCTATATTAAAACCGTCAAGTGACCCAATCATGTTTCGGTTTTAGTCTGTGGGTTCTACGCTTTTTCAGATACTACTCCATTGATATTCTCGTCGAGGTAGTAGTCTCCTTTCATGGTGCGGTTACGAAACGGGAGATTGATTTGACGATAAAATAGCGAGGATATTGTTTTTGTCGCCGCCCATTTCGTATTTGTATATTTTAGCCGGCATAGTGGGAGCGATCAATATTGTTAAACAACAACGTATTGATCGGCCCTATAGCAAAGTCACATGCCGTGCTCCGATAAAAAAACTAACATTTTATTATAAGTTTTATTTTATTGGAGCACGGCAGTGACATTGTATCCACCTGATGATAAGTAGTCCTACAAAGTCTATGAAACTAATAATACCTAGATACTTATGCATTTATTTCGCCGCATATATTAAATTATATTTATTATTTCAAAATATTATGAGTTTAGTGTTGCTATAAAAAAAACTAAATTAATATATTTTTTTAATATTTTTTTACGTTATAAAGGATATAAAATGAAACGAAAAACATATATATTTATGGTTTATTATTATTTTGTCATCAGTAACATACTTGAAAAATATTTAATTAGACGTTTTTTTCAGTATTTATTTCGTTCATCATTATTTTTTTTTTAATTGGCAATTTGCCGAATTTTCGATAAAGTTTATGTTAAGTTGATTATGTAGATGTGGCATAATATCTACACTAAGAAGTTCTAATTTAGAACTAGTTTAAAGCTTGACTAAATATGAACCTAATTAGAACTAATAACAAAGTGGTCATAATCGGACTGCAGATATGTTTCTAAATTAAATTGGCTTGGGAAAGAAAATGTAAAAATAGTATCCCAAATTTTTAGGTTTTTTTAAGAAAAGCCTACCCCATATGAATTATTAAATTAGGCTATGTTTGCACGAGCGTTTAAGAGGAGGCACTATAAATTTTAGTCTTATTTGCTTATATCTGCAGAGGCAAGCACACATCTATTTATTAAAACACTTCAACTTAAGTTTTTTCAGACCTTCCTATCTCCATGTCTTAACCAAAAACCTAATTGGAAAACATTTTTTCGATACTTTTTCTATTTTAAAATGATGCCTTTTTAATTTATAAAGACATTTTTCTTCTAAACGGGTTGAGTTTTAAGTCTAAAATAAATACACCTCACAAGAAAATACAGTTTATAATCCACTACTAAACGAAATTTTACCTAAATAAATTATTAAGTATGTTATAGACAAAATTAGTTTTGTGACTTACGACATTTTTATTGATTGAAAATTGTTTGCGCGATTTTCAATCTTGCGGAGCAGATCCAAGAGCTATAATAAGTAATTATATGACCCCGTTGACCAGTCCCGCCTAGTGTGCCGATGCGTACGGACGTGTATCTCTCGTGCTGCCGGGGCTACTAAAGATTTACGTAATTAATTTGACCATGTATAAACCTTACAGGTCCTTGAATTATAGAAAAAATACTTTTAATCAAAATAATATTATTATTTTTTAGTTTTAGGAATAAATTTGAGTTTTCGAATCTGGAACAAGGAAAACCAGAGTCACCGCGAAACAACATCGTTTTTTTTATCGGTTACCTATAACTTTTTTAATTATTTTTTGACAACATAGAGAAGCCACATATAGGGGTAACCGCGACAGTCGATTGACGTTTTTTATAGGAATTATTTTTGACCGCCTCCGTTGACTGGTTGCGACTTTTGTGTAATATCCAAAGGTCGTGGTTCGATTCCCACCCATGACAAAAAAATATTAGTACAGTTTGTCATGGTCTGGGTGTTTATATATAATGTATAATATTGTTGTTTCTGATACACATAGTAACTTAGTTTGTGACCAGAGAAATATGTGTAAATAGTCCTACATATTATTATTAAATATTTTTTGGTTCCGGTCGCAACGACAGTAGTCAATGATCATCAAGTATGAATGTTACTTTTTTTTTTTAATTCGACATAGGACACGTTATATAGGTTTTTGTGTGAGCCAAGCACGAATTTGAGGTCCATTAAAAAATCCAAGATGGCGGCCTCAACTTTTTTATTAAATTCGACATGGGACTCTTTATATAGGTTTTTGGGTGAGCCGAGCACGAATTTGAGGTCCATTTTAAAATCCAAGATGGCGACCTTAACTTTATTTTAAAAAATCGACATGGTACTCGTTATATATGTTTTTGGGTGTGCCGAGCACGAATTTGAGGTCGATTTTAAAATCCAAGATGGCGGCCTCAACTTTATTTTTAAAAATCGACATTGTACTCGTTATATATATTATTTTTGGGTGTGCCGAGCACGAATTTGAGGTCCATTTTAAAATCCAAGATGGCGGCCTCAACTTTATTTTTAAAAATGAACATGGGACTCGTTATATATGTGTTTGGGTGTGCCGAGCACGAATTTGAGGTCCATTTTAAAATCCAAGATGGCGGCTTCAACTTTATTTTCAAAAATCGACATGGGACTCGTTATATATATTTTTGGGTGTGCCAAGCACGAATTTGAGGTCCATTTTAAAATCCAAGATGGCGTCCTCAACTTTATTTTTAAAAATCGACATGGGACTCGTTATATATGTTTTTGGGTGTGCCGAGCACGAATTTGAGGTCCATTTTAAAATTCAAGATGGCGGCCTCAACTTTATTTTTAAAAATCGACATGGGACTCGTTATATATGTTTTTGGGTGTGCCGAGCACGAATTTGAGGTGTATTTTAAAATCCAAGATGGGGCATCAACTTTATTTTTAAAAATCGACACGGGACTCGTTATATAGGTTTTTGGGTATGCCGAGCACGAATTTGAGGTCCATTTAAAAATCCAAGATGGCGGCATCAACTTTATTTTAAAAAATCGACATGGTAATCGTTATATATATTTTTGGGTGTGCCGAGCATGAATTTGATGTCCATTTAAAATTCAAGATGGCGGCCTCAACTTTATTTTTAGAAATCGACATGGGACTCGTTATATATGCTTTTGGGTGGGCCGAGCACATAGGACTGGGAGCCGAGCACATAGGACTGAGAGCCGAGCACATAGGACTCGTTATATGGGGTTTTGGGTGAGCCGAGCACGAATTTGAGGTTCATTTAAAAATCCAAGATGTCGGCCTCAACTTTAATTTTAAAATTCGATATAAAACTCGTTATATAGGGTTTTGGGTGAGCCGAGCACGAATTTGAGGTTCATTAAAAAATTCAAGATGGTGGCCTCAACTTTATTTTTAAAATTCGACATGGGACTCGTTATATAGGGTTTTGGGTGAGACAAGCACGAATTTGAGGTTCATTTAAAAATCCAAGATGGTGGTCTCAACTTTATTTTTAAAAATCGACATGGGACTCGTTATATAGGTTTTTGGGTGTGCCGAGCACGAATTTGAGGTCCGTTTGGGCCGAGCACATAGGACTGGGAGCCGAGCACATAGGACTCGTTATATAGGGTTTTGGGTGAGCCGAGCACGAATTTGAGGTCCATTAAAAAATCCAAGATGGCGGCCTCAACTTTATTATCAAAATTCGACATGGGACTCGTTATATAGGGTTTTGGGTGAGACGAGCACGAATTTGAGGTTCATTTAAAAATCCAAGATGGTGGTCTCAACTTTATTTTTAAAAATCGACATGGGACGAATTCGTTTCGTTATATAGGTTTTTGGGTGTGCCGAGCACGAATTTGAGGTCCGTTTGGGCCGAGCACATAGGACTGGGAGCCGAGCACATAGGACTCGTTATATAGGGTTTTGGGTGAGCCGAGCACGAATTTGAGGTCCATTAAAAAATCCAAGATGGCGGCCTCAACTTTATTTTTAAAAATCGACATGGGACTCGTTATATAGGTTTTTGGGTGTGCAGAGCACGAATTTGAGGTCCGTTTGGGCCGAGCACATAGGACTGGGAGCCGAGCACATAGGACTCGTTATATAGGGTTTTGGGTGAGCCGAGCACGAATTTGAGGTCCATTAAAAAATCCAAGATGGCGGCCTCAACTTTATTATTAAAATTCGACATGGGACTCGTTATATAGGGTTTTGGGTGAGACGGGCACGAATTTGAGGTTCATTTAAAAATCCAAGATGGTGGTCTCAACTTTATTTTTAAAAATCGACATGGGACTCGTTATATAGGTTTTTGGGTGTGCCGAGCACGAATTTGAGGTCCGTTTGGGCCGAGCACATAGGACTGGGAGCCGAGCACATAGGACTCGTTATATAGGGTTTTGGGTGAGCCGAGCACGAATTTGAGGTCCATTAAAAAATCCAAGATGGCGGCCTCAACTTTATTTTTAAAAATCGACATGGGACTCGTTATATAGGTTTTTGGGTGTGCAGAGCACGAATTTGAGGTCCGTTTGGGCCGAGCACATAGGACTGGGAGTCGAGCACATAGGACTCGTTATATAGGGTTTTGGGTGAGCCGAGCACGAATTTGAGGTTTATTTAAAAATCCAAGATGGTGGCCGGAGGCTGTTATATATATTTTTGGTTGCGCCAAGCACGAATTTGAGGTACTATTTTATCTATCTTTTTTTTAATAAAGTCAAATCTGCCATTGCTTTTTATCGCGATAGCGATCTGTCATGGCGTTGGTAATTTGAATTGCCACCATTCAAATTACCAACGACAGATCACTATTGCGTTCGATGTTTTAGCTGATTCTGTATTTTAAAACTATTTTATCTATCTCATGTCGATTTAAAAAAATAAAGTTGAGGCCGCCATCTTGGATTACAACATCTAAACCCATATATATCTTTTTTTTTTATAAAGTCAAGTCTGCCATTGCTATTTATCGCGATAGCGATCTGTCATGACGTTGGTAATTTGAATTGCCACAATTCAAATTAATAGGTATGTATATAATATAGAAGGCAATGAATATTGTTAAACAGCAACTATTGATCGACCCCATTCATGGACTTTGAAGATCTGCTTACCACCAGGTAGATACAAAGTCACATTCCGTACTCCAATAAAAAAAAAAATAACAAAAAAAACTTTGAATTGCCACAATTCAAATTACGAACGCAAGATCGCTAACACGTTCGATGTTTTAGCCACTGGTTGATGCTTCACATTATATCAGTTTTAGTTAATAGATTATTTTAAAACTATTTTATCTATCAAATTTAATATTTATATAATTAAACTTAAAAATATTAATTATGATAAATAAAATAAAAATATTAAATACGACTCACATTCATTTTTTGTTCGTAAAATCGCGCCAAATAGAAAATTCTTGCCTGCGACAGCGGCAAAACAGTGATGCCTGCGGGGAGGCTCCGCCTATAGGGCGGGGCGATAACAAAAAAATATTTTGAGCGCAGGGTCTTAATAAAGCCTTCGGAGTTCGGCGTTGGGAGTTTTTTTTAGCGTCTTGATTCGGCGCTGTTCAAACGTGCGTTAAAATAATCACTTTGTAGCTGATACGGAGTCTTCCTCGATATCGAGGAAGACTCCGACCGTGGATCAGTTCGCGTTTAGCTCGCTCGCCATGTGGTGCAGCACCCGGACTAGTTGGAGCGTGGTACTATGTCCCTCACGGAAGCCAAATTGCTCCGGTCGAATTTCGACGTAGCTCTTTAACTTCCGGAGGAACAGTCGCTCAAACAACTTAGCCGGGTGCGGAAGCAGGGTTATGGGCCGATAGCTGCTCGGCAGACGTTTGTCCTTGCCGGGCTTCGGCAGCATAATGACCTTCCCCCGCTTCCAAGCGGTGGGAAAGTGTCCAGTACGAAGCACCCCATTGAACAGTTTGGCGAGAGCCACAACGGCTTTTCGGGGAAGCTGCGAAAGTTGGTGGTTGGTGATCCCATCGGGTCCCGGGGCCTTTTTGGGCTTTAAGCGGAGCACGGCGCGCTCTACCTCAGCGGGGGATATGAAAAAGTGCCCCGGGAGGGGCTCCGGATTGGGACCATTTATAAACTGCCGCACTGTATGCACTATTCGTTTGTTGAACTCTGTGTCGATCGAGGGGAAGGGCATGAACTGCCCCCTGAGGTGAATACCCAGGAGATCGGCTCTGTCCTGGGGGGCGTAGTGTTTTGTTCCCGCTCGGTCGACCAACGGGTGGATGGGAAGGGGGGTTCGGGTCAGTCTCCTGGTGAGGCGGTACAGGGCTCCTAGAGTACCGTCCTCGCCAATGGAGTCCATGTAGTTCTCCCATGATCTCCCCCGGAATGCGGCGATCTCTGCGGAGAGCTCTTCAGAGATTTTATTGAGCTCCCGCTTAGTGTTGGGGTCGCGGAATTCCGCCCAACGCTTTTGGAGTCGCCGCTTGTGTTGCAGTTTTTTCCGGAGGGGATGTGGGAGAGCCAGGCGTTTTTCGCCTGTGTGGGGAGACAGCTCATGGGTTGCCGCCTCCTTGGCCGTAATGAAGGACTCCATGAGATGTCCGGCGGCAGCTTCAACATCTTGCGGCGTTATGAGGGGACCAATAAGAGAACAGGAGTTTAGGTTTAATCTGTATTGGTCCCAATCGGTTTTGTACCACCCTCTCGCGGCGGCGACGTCTACCTGGTTGCCCAGCACTACGAGCAGTGGTAGGTAACGGGAGTCCATGTCGTAGAGGACTTCGACATGGACTGGGCTCGTTATGGCTTGGGCCAGGGCGATGTCGAGAACGTCGGTCGCGTGATTCGCCGCCGTAGGTATGTGAGTCGGCGAATCCGGTCCGAGTACTTCGTACCGTTTCCTCTCCGAGTCGTCGAAGAGGGCCCGACAGGCTGGGTTGACAAGTCGGGAACCCCACGCGAGATGTTTCGCGTTGAGGTCCCCGATCACCAGGGTGGGTGTTTTCCCGTCTAAGAGATGACGGAGGTCGGCGGTACCGATCGTGGTGTCCGGGGGGGCGGTAAGCCGCGTAGATGTTGTGGGTGACGCCGGACAACTGGAGGCTGACCCCAGTGGTGCGGATGTGTTCGAACTCCACGTGTGGTAGCTCTTCGTGGACAAGGTCTCGACGTACGAGGACTGCGGTACCGCGGTAGCCGTAGCCCCGCTCGGAAACCTCGTCCCGCCTGTAAACGAAGAAGTTCGGCACGCGGAGTTCGTTGTTAGGTTTTAGTTTGGTTTCGCCCAGGAGGATGATATGAGGAGCCTGCTCCTGGGCGAGAAGTTTCAATTGATTGCGGTTGCACGACACACCTCCGGGGTTTCAGTAGATTATACGACGCCCTAGCCCCGTAGGTGTGTGTGAAGGTGGACCAGCCCTTGCAGGATAGCCTCCGCCGGTTCCTGTCCGCTGTTCACCGCCTTAAGGACTCCCAGTAGTACGGTTATTGCCGCCTGAACCATCAGGCGACCGCGTTCCTCCGAGCAGCCGCAGCGGTGGGGTGGAGGTTGCCCGTTTGGGTCAGTCCTTAGGGTGGTTGGAGGTGTGGGGCGCGTCATGCCTGAGGCCCGCATGGCAGCCTCGCGCTGCTCATTGGTGACGATGCGGGGGTCCCTGCGGTGCTGCGGGCTGGAAGGGGCGGACCGGATAATGGGCGATGAGGTCCGTTGGGGGTCAATTGGCGATATATGTTGGGTTGTGGGCGATTGCCTGCGGTCTGGCTTTTGGGCTGGAGGCAGGCTGTCTCCGCTGGAATCGCGGGCGTGCTTTGTTGGGCGTTGAGGAAGTGATGGCGAGAGGTCCTGGTACCAGGTCGACTCGGTGGAGTGCCGAGTTCCCGCGGTGCCGGTGGATGGGTGAGCTCCTTCCTCTTCTTGGTCTGATGATGAAGTCGAAGACCCGGAGGAGATGTCTTCGTAAGGGGGAATTTTCTGTAGTTGCTCCGTGGTTGTTGGGGGCACTAGTTTGCGCCATTTGGGGCTTGCAGAGACTACCGCGACCTCCCTCCCGGCAAGGGTAGTTCGTCCGACCACTTGACGAGAAGTGGACGGGACGACCTCGTCCGGAGCGGGGCCTCGGGAGTCTGACGGCTGAGTCTCTGGCTGTGGCCTGGTGGTCGGGCCTGAAGACTTTGACCTTAGTCGGAAGATGGGCTTTGGAGCCTTATCCCGGCCACGGTTGGCCATTTATAGTCTGGCTCTCACTCACCCTGTAAGTACATGTGATGAGTTATTAAACGAGAAAACAAGTACTATGAATTTTAATAAGAACACGTCTTATTAGAAGTATTCCGACAAAAAATTAAAACAAAGATAAATAAATAAGAAATAAATAGTTC
The DNA here is from genome assembly GCA_947458855.1 of Monopis laevigella. Lineage (NCBI taxonomy): Eukaryota > Metazoa > Arthropoda > Insecta > Lepidoptera > Tineidae > Monopis > Monopis laevigella. The sequence continues at coordinate 22,385,030 of OX381580.1, read as the reverse complement.
TTTCCTTCGAAATACGATAGACGGACAAAATCAAAATATAATATAAATATTAGGAATCCAATCGGAAGTGACGATAGGCGTACTTCCGGTCAGATTCCAATATGAAAAGGAAGGGGGACTGCTACTGTGTGGTCTCAACCCCCTTGCTATGGGGTTGGGTTCCGGCTGGGGAATATTCCCCGTTGCCTGGAGCAGGATCACGGCGGGCGATAGCCCGCCGGTAACTCATGCAAGTTTGGCGCTGGGTTATGGGGGTAGGAGGTAGGAGTTGGCGCACTGCAGACGAGTTCAGCGCGCCTGGGATAGGGTTTTAAGTCCCTTGAGAGTCGCCGCCGAGAATCTTTCTCGGCAATGGCCTTCCCTCCGGTGGCCGTGCGTGAAGCGGCGCGATACCATGGAGATGGTCGTGGGGTCCGTTGTCGGCTCGGTCGAACATGCCTCGAGCGAGTCGTTCAACGAACGCTTCCACCGACTCCATCTTTAAGTCGCCGCTGAGCGTGGAGTTGCGCACGAACCACGGAGCGCCGGACGCCATACGCAGAGAGATATTCTGCTGACGCTGGATCCGTGTCTTATTCGTGGCCGACAATAGGTGATGCCACGCTGGGGCTGCATAGGTGATCCGGGAACGTATGAAGGTCTTGTAGACCAACACGACACAGTACCACACTCCAGCTTACCCGGGTGCTACACCACATGGCGAGGGAGATGCACCGGGGTCGAGTCACCGTCGGGGTCTTCCTCGATATCGAGAAGGCCTTCGACCGTGTTTGGCACACCGGCCTCCTTTCCAAGCTCGTAAACTCGCCGGTGCTGCCCATGGCCACGCGGTTACTCGCTTCCTTCCTGAGTGACCGCCACTTCCACGTGGCCGTGGAGGGAAAAACCTCTACGGAGTATTCCATTGAGGCAGGTGTCCCCCAAGGGAGCTGCCTTTCGCCCGCACTCTATGCTTTGTATTCCAATGATATCCCTACTCTCTCGGACTTGTTTGATTTTAGACGGGGGTCGAGCCTACGCGGTGACGGAATAGGTGGTATTTGCCTGATAGGCGAAGATGTCGGCGGCGGGATCGCCGAGGTTGGAGAGGCCAGCTCCTCAATTGTAGAGGGGAGCGGGCTGGGACTCTTACCCAAGTTTGGTCGTTGGGCAGGGGGAGGAAGACTATCTCCGCTAGAATCCCTAGCGTGTTTCCTGGTGCGCTGGGGTTTAGGGGGCAGGTCTTTATAAGCTGTGGTTGAGTGCGAGGAGTCAGAATCCTCGCTATTCGAGCTAGAGGAGACAGACTCCTTGATAGCGCTAATAGATTGTCTTTTTTTTTTTCAGGTCTAGAGGACGCGGCGGTGACAGCGGGGAGATTAGCTGTCGCCACTTGGGGCTGGCGGAGACCGCCCCCGTCTCGCTCCCGGCGAGGGTATGACGCGTGACGTTTTCGAATGAAAGCGTGGGAAGACGCCTGCAGCTTGAGTTTGGCCCTGAGCCGACGCCGGGCCGGCCGCCACCGGCTCGAGGCCTGGAGCCTGGACCGGAGGGGACCGCCGCGGGGCCCGATCGGGGTTGCCGGCGCACTCTTAGTTTTCATTTTGATCCTTGGGATCTTAGAGGGATCGCGATTCGACATATTGTCCCTATTTACTCTTCGATATAGGTATCAATATATACACAATCAATATATACACTAGTTTTATTTATACCAAAAAGCTAAACCTAATTAATATAACTATATACAAATATGAATATAAGTAATTAAAACTAACACGGAATATGTACAAGGTAAATTAAAATTCTTATTAGGATTTCTAATACTACAGTAGTAGTGTAGTAGGTGGAGTGGGGGAAAAATGGGCTACCGCGCGTTTGACTACGGTAATGGGAGCCCAATGAGAAAAAATTTAGTGGAGATTTACAATTTCGACCAAAACAACGAGACTGGGACCGACACTTGCTGGACTTGACCCTCCCTTAGCACGGATTGTACCAGGGTGCGGTCGGGGAGACTATTCTTTATGAATAGCCTTCCGACCACTTAAGGGAGGGCGAGCAACAACACCTAACAAAATCAAGACCTACCACACGACAACCAAGAATGGGGACGGAGGAAAGGGTCACCTTTCCTCGGGGGGGCCCTATTTAGTTGGGGAAGTTAGTGCAATACCACACGGGTAAAGAGTTTGCCTAGCCGGATTTGACTAGCCCGGCAGGGCGCTGGGCCCGTGCGGTGTGTTTGTCTGTCAGTCTGTAGGCCTAACCGAGGTGTGGCAGGACGACCGCTAAACTAGGGCGAGCCAGCCCGTCGGCTATGGCGCTCGGGGGACAACGATTGTTCGAAGTGCCCCTGCAACTTAGTCGACGTCCTGACCCGCGACACGAGAGCCTAGGGCTAACCAGCCCGTCCACAGGGTGCTCGGGGGACTACGTACGGTCGGACGTAGTGCCCCAACAACACAGTCGACGTCCTGGTCAGCGACACGAGGTAACCAGTAGAACAGCAGCAGGAATCTTCACTTCGATGATAGACAGCGGGTAGGTTTTTGGTTTCTTGAGTTCGGAGGTAGTTGGAAATGGCACGGGAGAGGGGGTAAGTACGTAAGTTGCACACGTCCGCTCTCGACCGCGACCAGAATTGAACTGAATTTTTTTCAACTTTCAACAAGGAAGGGGGACTACTAGTGGACTCAACCCCCTTGCTGTGGGGTTGGGATCCGGCTGGGGAATATTCCCCGTTGCCAGGGGCAGGATCACGGCGGGCGATAGCCCGCCGGTAACTCGTGCGCCGTAGGCGCTGGCCCTCGCGAAGCGAGGGCCGTACGGTATGTGTCCCTCTTCTGAGGGGATAGTAAGGGGACTTTGGGGGTGGTAGGGGTAGGGGTAGGAGGTGGCGCGCTGCAGGCGAGTCCAGCGCTCCTAGGATGGGGGATGGGGGTTAAGGTCCTCGAGAATCGCCGCCGAGAATTTCTCTCGGCAATGGCCTTCCCTCCGGTGGCCGTGCGTGTAGCGGCGCGATTCCGTGAAGGTGATCGTGGGGTCCGTTGTCGGCCCGGTCAAACATCCGTCGAGCGAGCCGTTCAACAAACACTTCCACTGATTCAACCTTCAGGTCGCCGCTTATTGTGGAATTCCGCACGAACCACGGAGCGCCGGACGCCATGCGCAGAGAGACACTCTGCAGACGCTGGATCCGTGTCTTGTTCGTGGCCGACAAGAGATGATGCCACGCTGGGGCTGCGTAGGTGATCCGGGAACGTATGAAGGTCTTGTAGACCAACACTTTTATCCGGAGCGGCAGGGATGATATTAGGACCGGCCGGAGCATGGCCCGGGCGGCCTTGGCTTGATTGATCAAGTGATTGGCCATGGCGCCCATGCTCAGGGGCCGGTCTATGATGCATCCCAGGTACTTGACAGTGTCGGTCCATTGGACCTCCTGTCCCCGGAGTTTCAGCGATGGTGGGCATCGGCGGCGTGTCGTCATAAGGGCAGCTGTTTTGCCCACGTTGACGGACAGCCGCCACTTGTCGAGCCACGAAGGGAGGATGTCCAGCATCCTTTGCATTTTCGCGGCGGCGAGTCTGGGACTTTTGGATGAGTAGAGGTAGGCGCTGTCATCCGCAAACAGCGCCAAGGTTACGTCCTGCTCTCCCGGGAGGAGGGAATCCGAGAGAGTAGGGATATCATTGGAATACAAAGCATAAAGTGCGGGCGAAAGGCAGCTCCCCTGGGGGACACCTGCCTCAATGGAGTACTCCGTAGAGGTTTTTCCATCCACAGCCACGTGGAAGTGGCGGTCACTCAAGAAGGAAGCGAGTAACCGCGTGGCCATGGGCGGCACCGGCGAGTCTACGAGCTTGGAAAGGAGGCCGGTGTGCCAAACACGGTCGAAGGCCTTCTCGATATCGAGGAAGACCCCGACGGTGACTCGGCCCCGGTTCATCTCCCTCGCCATGTGGTGTAGCACCCGGGTAAGCTGGAGTGTGGTACTGTGTCCCTCGCGGAAACCGTACTGCTCTATACGGAGTTCGATATAGGCTTTTAGTCTCCGGAGGAACAGTCTCTCGAACAGCTTGGCCGGGTGCGGGAGCAGGGTGATCGGGCGGTAGCTGCCCGGCAGACGTTTGTCCTTGCCGGGCTTGGGGATCATGATGACTTTCCCCTGCTTCCATGCGCTGGGGAAATGACCTGTACGGAGTATTCCATTGCAGAGCCGGGCGAATGCGACTATGGCTCTGTGGGGGAGCTGCGTCAACTGTGGATTGGTGACCCCATCTGGACCGGGGGCCTTTTTGTGCTTAAGGCGGAGCGCGACTCGCTCCACCTCGGCCGGCGAGATGAAAAAGTGCCCCGGTAGGGGGTCCTTATTTTGATCACACAGGAATTCCCGCACTTTATGCTCTGTATGCCCGTTAAATGCCTGGTCGACGACGGGGAAAGGTTTGAATTGCCCCTCAAGATGCCTGCCAAGGATGTCGGCCCTGTCTTGGAGGGCGTAGTGACGGTCTCCCGCGGCGTCGAGCAGCGGATGTATGGCTTCGGGCGTTCGAGTTAGTCTCCTGGTGAGACGGTACAGGGCCCCTAGGGTACCATCTTCACCAATGGAGTCCATATAGTCTTCCCACGACCTCCCCCGAAAAGCGGCGATCTCCGCCGCGAGCTCTTCCTTGACCCGGTTGAGTTCGCGTTTGGTGCTGGGGTCTCGGAAGTTCGCCCAACGCCTCTGGAGACGCCTTTTGAGTTGCAGCTTAAGTCGGAGGGGGTGTGGGAGGGTTTCACGCTTTAGACCTGTGTGAGGGGGCAGCTCACGTGTTGCTGCCTACTTAGCGTGTACTAAGGACTCCATGAAGCGAGTTGTGGTCGCTTCAACGTCGTCCGGCGAATTTATGGGACCAGCGAGATACGAGTTGTTAAGTATATCTCTGTACTGATCCCAGTCCGTTTTGAATCGCCCCTTCGCGGCGGTGACGTCAACTTGTGTGCCCAGCACCACAAGTATTGGGAGGTGCTGTGAGTCCACGTCGTACAATACCTCGACGTGGACTGGGACTCTGATGGCCTGGGCGACTACGATGTCAATGACGTCCGCCGCGAAGTTCACCGATGTAGGTATATGTGTCGGTGAATCCGGTCCTAGGACTTCATAGCCCTTGTCCTCCGAATCCTTAGACAGGACCCTACCCGCTGGGTTGACGAGCCGGGAGCCCCACGCCGGATGTTTGGCGTTGAGGTCTCCAACTACCAGGGTAGGAGTTTTCCCGTCCAGGACCCGTCGAAAATCGGATCGATGAAGACGGTAGACCGGTGGGCGATAGGCGGCATAGATTTTAAATTCTGAGCCGGACGACTGGAGACTAACTCCTATTGTTCTAGTTGTTTGGAATTCCGCGTGCGGAAGTTCTTCGTGGACGATATCCCTACGGACCAGGACGGCGGTACCGCGATAGCCGCTGCCCCGGTCCGTGGTCTCGTCTCGCCTGTACACGAAGTAATTCGGCACACGGAGTTCGTTCTTTGGAGCGAGCTTCGTCTCCCCCAGGAGAATTATGTGGGGGCCTTGTTCCTGGGCTAGGAGACGGAGCTTGTGGTGGTTTGATTTGATGCCTCCGGGGTTCCAGTATATTATTCTGAGCCCTAGCCCCGAAGGTGTACATGAAGTTGAGCGAGGCCGCTGATTATGGCCTCGCATGGGGATTGGCCGCTGACGGCGGCTTGCAGGGTGTTAGGGTTAGGGGATAAGGATTTGGATGGCCGCCTGGATCATCTGGCGGCCCCGTTCCTCCGAGCACCCGCAGCGCGGCGCCACCCAGTTTGGGGCATTGGTTTGTGTTTCTTGGGCAGGAATTGTTTGCCCTTTTCGCTTCCTTGGGGCTGGGGCCGGAGGGGCTGGGGTGGGTTTGTGTGCCGGGATTGTAGGCCGCACTGGTGGGGGAGGTGGGGGATCAGTGGGCCTTTGTACCCGCTTTTTGATCTGTTGAGGGGCTTTTGCAGCTTTTTGGGGCTGCTGTGTCTTGGGGGCCCTGTCGGTAGGTGGTTGGAAGAGAGGTAGGTTGGGCGCCTGGGCGGCTGTCTCCGGGACGTCCTCCTGCTTCTTTCTCTTTTGGTCTTCCGCTTTTTTCGCGGCTGTTCCTCAGTCTGGGGTAGGTCCACAGAGGGATCTGTGGACGGGATCGCGGGCTGGGGCCATTAGGTTCCCCTGTGATGGTTCCATTACCGCAGGTAGCTGCGGTATAATTTGACCTATGTTTGGGTTTGGCGGGGGGACGTCAATGCCCCGCATTTTAGCCTCGCGGCGATATGCAGGACAATGTCTATGGTTGGCCGGGTGGCCGCGCTTGCAATTCGCGCACTTTACAACCGCCCTCTCTAGGTCGCAAGCCGCCGTCAGGTGAGGCCCCGCACAGCGGACACAGCACGCAGGTCTAAAACATCCCTCTGAGGAGTGCCCGAATGCTTGGCAGCGGTGGCACTGGGGGGGGGGCCCGATCGCCGGACCCACTCCTTTACCGACACCGCCATGTAGAACATCTCCTCTATCTGTAGTAAAGCTTTTTGTTCGCTAGCCCCCAGATGCGGGAACTGCACGAAGAAGCATGCTCTGGGGCTGCCCCTCCTAGGTGGGATCAGCCGGCAATGTTCTGGTTTGGTTCCCACTATGGCTTCTAGTTCCTGTGTGATCTCGGCCACAGGGGTGTCGCTCAGTAGGCCGGAAATCGCAACTTTATGTGGCTTGTCTGCGTCGACACTATAACTGTGGCCGATAATTTGTGGGTCCACCTCTCTAGCGTCCGCCAGATAGTTCTGGATCACCCGATATTCCCTAATGGATTTAGGGAGGAACCGAACGCCTTTCCCCAGAGGGCGGGCGCTCGGTGGGTGACCCAGTTTTTCGCGGATTGTGCGGAAATGTGAAATCCAGTTGGGGAGGACCTCCACCGTTATCGGCGGGACGCGTTCGGTTTGACGGGAGGGGCCGTTGGTGGGCCCGAAGGGGAGGTAGGTCGGATTTGTGTTGTTGACAACACCGGTTGGCTGGTTGGGAGAGGTCTTTGGCTGCCCGGGGGGCTAGCCTGGCTAGTTGCCGGGTTTGGTTGGCTCGCTGTAGCCGCCGCGTATGACATCATTCCTGATGCTCGCATGGCGGCCTCGCGCTGTTGGTTGGATGACAGCCGGGGATCGAGTCTACGCGGCGACGGTATTGGCGGGATCTGCCTGATAGGCGATGATGTCGGCGGCGGGAGCGCCGAGGTTGGTGAGGCCAGCTCTTCAATAGTGGAGGGAAGCGGGCTAGGGCTCTTGCCCATGTTTGGTCGTTGGGCAGGCGGTGGCAGACTGTCTCCACTCGAGTCCCCAGCGTGTTTCCTGGTACGCTGGGGTTTAGGGGGCAGGTCTTTGTATGCTGTGGTGGAATGCGAGGAGTCAGAATCCTCGCTATTCGACGTTGACGAGCTGGAGGAGGCCGACTCCTCGATAACACTAATGGCTTTTTTTTTCGTTTCTTTCAGGGCTTGAGGACGCGGCGGCGACAGCGGGGAGATCAGCTGTCGCCACTTGGGGCTAGCGGAGACCGCCCCCGTCTCGCTCCCGGCGAGGGTATGACGCGTGACGTTTTCGAACGAAAGCGTCGCCGCGTCCACGTCCGGAGCGGGACGTGGGAGGACGCCCGCAGCTTGAGTTTGGCCCCTTTCCGACGCCGGGCCGGCCGCCACCGGCTCAGGGCCTGAAGCCTGGACCGGAGGGGACCGCCGCGGGGCCGTTTCAGGGCTAGCCGGCGCACTCTTGGTTTTCATTTTGATCCTTGGGATCTTAGAGGGATCGCGATTCGACATATTGTCACTATTTACTCCTCGATGTAAGTATCAATATGTACACAATCAATATATACACTAGTTTTATTTATTTTTATTTATACCAAAAAGCTAAACCTAATTAATATGACTATATACAAAATAATATAAGTAACTAAAACTAACACGGAATATGTACAAAGTAAATTAAAATTCTTATTAGGATTTCTACTACTAAAGTGTAGTAGGTGGAGTGGGGGAAAAATGGGCTACCGCGCGTTTCGCTACGGTAATGGGAGCCCAATGGGAAAAAATTTAGCGGAGATTTACAATTTCGACTAAGACAACAAAACTGGGACCGACACTTGCTGGAATTGACCCTCCCTTAGCACGGATTGTACCAGGGTGCGGTCGGTGGGACTATTCTTTATGAATAGCCTTCCGACCACTTAAGGGAGGGCGAGCAACAACACCTAACAAAAACCAGACCCACCACACGACAACCAAGAATGGGGACGGAGGAAAGGATCACCTTTCCTCGGGGGGGCCCTATTTAGTTTGGGAAGTTAAGTGCAAAAACCACACGGGTGAAGAGTTTGGCCCTAGCCGGATTTGACAAGCCCGGCAGGGCACTGGGCCCGTGCGGTGTGTCAGTCAAGTCTGTCTGTCGTTCCTAACCGACGTGTGGTAGGGCAACCGCGAAACCTAAGGCGAACCAGCCCGTCGGCTATGACGCACGGGGGACAACGATTGTTCGCAGTGCCCCTGCAACTTAGTCGACGTCCTGGCCCGCGACACGAGAGCCTAGGGCTAACCAGCCCGTCCACAAGGCGCTCGGGGGACTACGTACGGTCGGACGCAGTGCCCCAACAACCTAGTCGACGTCCTGGTTAGCGACACGAGGAAACCAGTAGTTTAGCAGCAGGAAAACTTCTCTTCGATGACAGGTAGCACGTAGGATTTTGATTTTTTGAGTCCGAGGGTAGAATGAAGTTGGCACGGGAGTGGGGGGAAGCACGATGCGCACACGTCCGCTCTCAACCGTGACCAAGATGGAACTCAAGGGAGGGGGCAGCAGCAGTCTAATCTTCTCTGTCCCCCCAACGGGAGATGGGCAACTGTGTCGAGATTGTGGTCTCCTTACAGTAGTGGCTATTCGCTAACCGTTACTACGGATAGGTCTTTGGTGACCTTATTATTGGTCGAAGGTGTTATAATGAGGACTTTGTGGTAAATCTGTGTACTAATCGACCACTCGCAGCGATCACTTTAGCCGTTCGAGTCGCTTTCGCTCCCCGAACCGCTTCCGCTCTCGCCGCTCGCGATCGATACCAGGTCGCGCGGTAGTCGTCGTATGGCATCCGGTGGTCTCGAGTGCAGAGGGGCCAGGTCCCGTATATGTGGGTGGTCTGACGCATCTGCACGCGAGTACATCCGGGTAGCCAAACGGACAACAAAGTCGTCCAGTGTTACCATCCGGAGGTCTCGACGCAGCGAGTCGTTGCGCATGAAACAGTGCGCGCCGGTTATCGTGCGCAGGCACTTATTTTGTTGGGCCTCTAGTTGCCTAATTTTTGCATCCGCACATAACGCCCACCAAGCTGGCGCTGCGTATGTGAGGATGGGCCGGATGTACGATTTATAGATGGCCAGTCTTGTTTCGATGGGAAGTCCGGATGATAACACTGGGCGCAGTCTATGGTGCGCGACCAGAGCCTTAGCGCGCGTGTTTTTCACGTGCGGCCCCATGGTGAGTGTTGAGTCGATTTTCACACCGAGGTATGTCGCAGTAGTAGACCAGTCCACAGATTGACCACAAAGCGTGAGCGGGAGCAGAGGTCGGCCGCCCTTTCGCATGCCCACTCCTCTGATAATAACTGCTTGGGTCTTTTTGACATTGACCTTAAGTCGCCAAGCCGACAGCCAGGCGGGAAGAAGATCGAGCTGTCTCTGCATGTACTTCCCCGACATTCTCAGGTCTCGAGAGAAACCAAAGTATGCGGCGTCGTCAGCATATAGAGCCAGCTCGACATTCGTCTCGGCCAGTGGGATGTCGTCGGTGTAGCAGCAGTAGAGGACAGGCGAAAGGCAGCTGCCTTGCGGGACGCCCGCCGCGATAGGATGCTTGTTGGAGCAAAGACCTTCCACAGTGACGTGAAAGCTACGGCCCTCCAAAAAGGAGGCCACAACCCGCACTATCCTACGAGGTATGCTAGTTTTTAAGAGTTTGAACAGAAGCCCGCTGTGCCAGACTTTGTCGAACGCCTTCTCCATGTCGAGGAATACCGCACAGGTGAAGTGACGCCTGTTAAGGGCCACAGACAGTCTGTGCAGCATTCTTGTCAATTGGAGAGTAGTGCTATGCTCGCTTCGGAACCCGAATTGTTCGTCGCGTGGAGTAAAGTTAGGTACGATATGTCGCAAAAGTAGCTTTTCGAATACCTTTGAAATCGCCGGTAAGAGTGTGATGGGGCGGTAGCTCTCGGGAAGCTTAATATTCTTCCCCGGTTTGGGTAGCATGATAATCCGACCTTCCTTCCAGGAAGTCGGGAAATGTGCCGTACGCACTATTCCATTGAAAAGGCGGGTGTACGCGGCGATTGTTCGCGGCGGCATACACCGTATTGCCATGTTTTCGATGCAATCGGCGCCGGGGGCTTTCCTCGGCTTGAGGCGGCTGAAGGCGCGCGCCACCATTCCGGGGGAGAATATTATCGGGGGTTCGGATTCTGGTACCGCGGAGCGGAGACCGGTCTCCACTTCGCGTTCTACCTGTGCGACATGTTCGTGGGACTGGGGTGGGTTGGGACGAAACTGTCCCTCTAGGCATTCGGCAAATATCCGGGCGCGATCTTCTGTTCGAAATCTTGGAGATCCGTCGGTATCGAGGAGGGGGCAGACCGCTTTAGGTGCACTGGACATTGAAGCGCACAACCGGTGGACCCCCCGCAGGTCACCGGTCGCGTCTTCAATCCGAGCTTGCCAACGATCCGCGAAAACATCCGCTATGGCTTTCCTGATCCGAGCCGAGAGCGCGTTTAGTTCGGTCTTCACCGTCGGGCAGCGAGTGCGCTGCCACAGACGACGTAAGTCTCTCTTGCTTTTCAGCAAGCCCCTGATGTTATGGGGGAGGGGGGGAAGCCCCCTTCGCGGAGGCGCCTCCGAGGAGGCGGCGTGTCGTCATAAGGGCAGCTGTTTTGCCCACGTTGACGGACAGCCGCCACCTGTCGAGCCAGGAAGGGAGGATATCCAGCATCCTTTGCATTTTCGCGGCGGCGAGTCTAGGACTTTTGGAGGAATAGAGGTAGGCGCTGTCATCCGCGAACAGCGCCAGAGTTACATCCTGCTCTCCCGGGAGGAGGGAATCCGAGAGAGTAGGGATATCGTTGGTGTACAGAGAATAAAGTGCGGGCGAAAGGCAGCTCCCTTGAGGGACACCTGCCTCAATGGAATGCTCCGTAGAGGTTTTTCCCTCCACGGCCACGTGGAAGTGGCGGTCGCTCAAGAAGGATGCGAGCAACCGCGTGGCCATGGGCGGCACCGGCGAGTTTAGGAGCTTGAAAAGGAGGCCGGTATGCCAAACACGGTCGAAGGCCTTCTCTATATCGAGATAGACCCCGACCGTGACTCGGCCCCGATTCATCTCACTCGCCATATGGTGTAGCACCCGGGTGAGCTGGAGTGTTGTACTATGGTTTTCGCGGAAACCGAACTGCTCTACACGAAGCTCGATATAGGCTTTCAGCCTCCGGAGGAACAATCTCTCGAACAGCTTCGCCGGGTGCGGAAGCAGGGTGATCGGACGGTAGCTGCCCGGCAGACGTTTGTCTTTGCCGGGCTTTGGGATCATGATGACTTTCCCCTGCTTCCATGCGCTGGGGAAATGACCTGTACGGAGTATTCCATTGCAGAGCCGGGCGAATGCGGCTATGGCTCTGCGGGGGAGCTGCGTCAATTGTGGATTGGTGACCCCATCCGGACCGGGGGCCTTTTTGTGCTTAAGGCGGAGCGCGACTCGCTCCACCTCAGCCGGTGAAATGAAAAAGTGCCCCGGTAGGGGGTCCTTATTTGAATCGCACAAGAATTCCCGCACTTTATTCTCTGTATGCCCGTTGAATGCCTGGTCGACGACGGGGAAAGGTTTGAATTGCCCCTCCAGATGACTGCCAAGTATATCGGCTCTGTCTTGGGGGGCGTAGTGGCGGTTTCCCGCGTCGTCGAGCAACGGATGGACGGCTTCGGGCGTTCGGGTTAGTCTCCTGGTGAGACGGTACAGGGCCCCTAAGGTACCGTCTTCACCAACGGAGTCCATATAGTCTTCCCACGACCTCCCCCGAAATGCGGCGATCTCCGCCGCAAGCTCTTCCTTGACGCGGTTGAGCTCGCGTTTGGTGCTGGGGTCTCGGAAGTTAGCCCAGCGCCTCTGGAGACGCCTTTTGAGCTGCATCTTAAGTCGGAGGGGGTGTGGGAGGGTTTCACGCTTTAAGCTGGTATGCGGAGGCAGCTCACGTGTTGCCGCCTCCTTAGCGTGCACTAGGGACTCCGTGAAGCGAGTTGCCGTCGCTTCTACGTCGTCCGGCGAGTTTATGGGACCAGCAAGATAAAAGCTGTTGAGTATATCTTTGTACTGGTCCCAGTCTGTTTTGAATCGCCCCTTCGCGGCGGTGACGTCAACTTGTGTGCCCAGCACCACAAGCAATGGGAGGTGTTGTGAGTCCACGTCGTACAAGACCTCGACGTGAACTGGGACTCTGATGGCCTGGGCGACTACAATGTCGAGGACGTCAGCCGCGTAGTTCACCGACGTAGGAATGTGTGTCGGCGAATCCGGTCCTAGGACTTCATAGCCCTTGTTCTCCGAGTCCTTGGACAGGACCCTACCCGCTGGGTTGATGAGCCGGGAGCCCCACGCCGGATGTTTGGCGTTGAGGTCTCCGACTACCAGGGTAGGGGTTATTCCGTCCAGGACCCGTCGAAAGTCGGATCGATGAAGACAACAGACCGGTGGGCGATAGGCAGCGTAGACTTTTAACTCTGAGCCGGACGACTGGAGACTAACTCCTATTGTTCTCGTAGTTTTGAACTCCGCGTGCGGGAGTTCTTCGTGGACGATATCCCTACGGACCAGGACGGCGGTACCGCGATAGCCGCGGCCCCGGTCCGAGGTTTCGTCACGCCTGTACACGAAGTAGTTCGGCACGCGGAGTTCGTTATTTGGCATGAGTTTCGTCTCCCCCAGGAGGATTATATGGGGGCCTTGCTCCTGGGCCAGGAGACGAAGCTGATGATAGTTGGATTTGACACCTCCGGGGTTCCAGTACAAGAGCCGAAGCCCTAGCCCCGAAGGTGATTGTGCAGTTGTGCGAGGCCGTTGATTATGGCCTCGCACGGGGATTGTCCGCTGTTGGCGGCTTGCAGGGTCTCGATTAGGATCGTTATAGCCGCCTGGATCATCCGGCGGCCTCGATCCTCCGAGCACCCGCAGCGTGGGGCCATCTGGTTTGGGTCACTGGATTGTGTATGTTCGTTTGTGGCTTGGCCCCTACGTTTGCGCGGGGCCGGCGCTGGTGGTAATGCGGAGGTTTTTGGCGGGGGAATTGGTCCCTGGGTCGGGGGTGGTGGTGGTGGTTGGTGTGGTCTTTGGACCTTTTGTTTGGATGGCTGCGTACGGGGAATTTGGTAGGAAGTTGTGGGTGGGAGCTTCTGTCTTAGTGCCCTTTTTTTGGGCAATTCAACTGGGAGTTCTTGTTTTGTTGGCAGGGGCGGGAAGTCTTGCTTCGCTTTTTGTGTTGGTTGGGAGGAAGTGGAGGGGGCCAGGTCGATTTGAGGCGGAACTTGGGCTGGATTTTTCCTCCTCTTAGTTTTCCTTTTTTTAGGCCGTTGGGTTTCTGCGTTACGAGCCGGGGCCATTAAGTTGGACGGTTGGTAGGGCTCTGTAAGGGTCGGGGCTTGCGGAAGTTGTTGATTAGGTTGGGTATTTCTATTTGGGTTTGGAGGTGGAATTGCGATACCCCTAATTTTGGCCTCCCGACGGTAAACCGGGCAATGCCGGTGGTTGGCCGGATGGCTGCGCTTGCAGTTTGCGCATTTGAGTGCGTTGTGCTCGCGGTCACATGCAGCGGTTAGGTGGGGCCCCGCACATCGTACGCAGCATGCTGGTCTAAAGCACCCCTCAGAGGAGTGCCCGAACGCTTGACAGCGGTGGCACTGGGGGGGGGCTGAGCGCCGGATCCACTCCTTGACCGTTACCTCCATGTAAAACATTTGTTCCAATTGGAGCAGTGTCCTCTGTTCTTCCACTTTTAAATGGGGGAATTGTACAAAGGACACTGCTTTGGGGCTACCTTTTCTAGGTGGAATAAGACGTCCATGATCTGGTTTGACGCCAACCAGCGTCTCCAGTTCTTGGAGTATTTCGTCCACCGGTGTGTCGTATAACAGGCCGGAAATCGCTACCTTGTGGGGCTTTTCTGCGTCGACACAATAGCTGTGTCCAATTATCAGCGGATCAATCTCTCTCGCTTCAGCCAGGTAACTCTGAACCACCCGGTACTCTCTTATTGATTTTGGGAGGAAGCGGACGCCCTTTCCCATAGGGCGGGCGCTCGGCGGGTGGCCAAGTCTCTCGCGAATCGCGCGGAAATGGGAGATCCAGTTAGGGAGGATCTCGACGGTGATAGGCGGGACTCTCTCGGCCTTCTCGCCTTGGGGGGGGGGCGATGCAGAAATCACTGGAGAGATAGGTCGGTTATGTTCCGGCTGGCTGGTTGAGGGGGCTGGTTGGCTGGCTGGGAGGGTTGGTTGGCTGGCAGCCGCCGCATACGACATCATTCCTACCGCTCTCATGGCGGCCTCGCGCTGCTGGTTTGATGTTAGACGGGGGTCGAGCCTACGCGGTGACGGAATAGGTGGTATTTGCCTAATAGGCGAAGATGTCGGCGGCGGGATCGCCGAGGTTGGAGAGGCCAGCTCCTCAATTGTAGAGGGGAGCGGGCTGGGACTCTTACCCAAGTTTGGTCGTTGGGCAGGGGGAAGAAGACTATCTCCACTCGGATCCCTAGCGTGTTTCCTGGTGCGCTGGGGTTTAGGGGGCAGGTCTTTGTAAGCTGTGGTTGAGTGCGAGGAGTCAGAATCCTCGCTATTCGATGTTGTTGAGCTAGAGGAGTCAGACTCCTTGATATCGCTAATAGAATGTCTTTTTTTTTTCAGGTCTAGAGGACGCGGCGGCGACAGCGGGGAAATCAGCTGACGCCACTTGGGGCTGGCGGAGACCGCCCCCGTCTCGCTCCCGGCGAGGGTATGACGCGTGACGTTTTCGAACGAAAGTGTCGGCGCGTCCACGTCCGGAGCGGGACGTGGGAGGACGCCCGCAGCTTGAGTTTGGCCCTGACTCGACGCCGGGTCGGCCGCCACCGGCTCGAGGCCTGAAGCCTGGGCCGGAGGGGACCGCCGCGGGGCCTGATCGGGGCTAGCCGGCGCACTCCTACTCTTCATTTTTATTCGTGGAATCTTAGAAGAGTCTCGGTTTGGCATGGTTGGGTTGTATACTCTTTAAATACAACTATTAACACAAGCAGTAGTTTTATTTATATACAGAAATTATAACGATATTTACACGAATAAAGTTAACCTAACTATATACAACAACTAAGAAAGCTATAAGTAACTAAAAACTAACACAAAGTATATACAAGTAAATTAAAATTAAAATTCTTATAAGAATTTGTAGTAGGTGGAGTGGGGGAAAAATGGGCTACCGCGCGTTCGACTACGGTAATGGGAGCCCAATGAGAAAAAATTTAGAGGAGATTTACAATTTTGACCAAAACAACAAGACTGGGACCGACACTTGCTGGACTTGACCCTCCCTTAGCACGGATTGTACCAGGGTGCGGTCGGGGAGACTATTCTTTATGAATAGCCTTCCGACCACTTAAGGGAGGGCGAGCAACGACACCTAACAAAATCAAGACCCACCACACGACAACCAAGAATGGGGACGGAGGAAAGGGTCACCTTTCCTCGGGGGGGCCCTATTTAGTTGGGGAAGTTAGTGCAATACCACACGGGTAAAGAGTTTGGCCCTAGCCGGATTTGACTAGCCCGGCAGGGCGCTGGGCCCGTGCGGTGTGTTTGTCTGTCAGTCTGTAGGCCTAACCGAGGTGTGGCAGGACGACTGCTAAACTAGGGCGAGCCAGCCCGTCGGCTATGGCGCTCGGGGGACAACGATTGTTCGAAGTGCCCCTGCAACTTAGTCGACGTCCTGACCCGCGACACGAGAGCCTAGGGCTAACCAGCCCGTCCACAGGGCGCTCGGGGGACTACGTACGGTCGGACGCAGTGCCCCAACAACCCAGTCGACGTCCTGGTCAGCGACACGAGGTAACCAGTAGAACAGCAGCAGTAAATCTTCTCTTCAAAAGCAGGCAGCGGGTAGAAATTTGGTTTTTTTGAGTCCGAGGGTAGAATGAAGTTGGCACGGGAGTGGGGGGAAGCACGATGCGCACACGTCCGCTCTCAACCGTGACCAAGATGGAACAGAGACCTACCGCACGACAACTATAAGTGGACGGAGGAAAAAAGACAGAACTTTTTTCCTCGGGCGGCCCTATTCGGGGGAGTATGCTTGATCCCACCAGAGGGGGATTAGCCCTGCCGGATTTGGCAAGCCCGGCAGGGTATCCGATGAGATCGGTCAGTCAAGTCTGTCTGTTTGTGGACTTACAAACCCGACGTGCGGTAGGGCGACCGGAGAGGTTTTGTTGCCAGGCAGTTCGCCGGCCGAGCAGTTACAGGGGGACTGCAATTGTTTGGATTCCCCCTAACACCCGGTCGACGCTCTGGAGGCACCTACGACTCGGAACACCACTTGTTGGACACGAAGAACACTCGGAGTAACACGGAGAAACGCAAGACAATGTTGCAGGTAGGTTGATATTATCGACATAGCGCGGAGGAGAGGGGGTAAGGTTGCACTGGAGACTAACACACGTCCGATCTCGATCGCAGCTATGGTGGGAATGAATAACTTACTTGTGGCTCTCGTTGTTACACTTCAGCGACGAGTTCCCTGGTTACCCAAGGAATGGAATATCTTCGTTGTCTTCTGAACCACTAACATGCCACGCAAATACGATTGTTAACAATACTACGTTGGAACAAATATATAATAAATATTAAAAAAAACAACATATTGGCTCCCTGTTTCCAATGGGGAGCCTCGCGAATACACGACAAGTCCCCGGCGGGCTGTCGTCCGCCCGAGCCCCTGCTCCGGCAATAGGGTCATCCCTAGCCGGTTCTCGGCCCCACCGAACATTCGGGGTCGAACGACAAGTTATTGATTTTGTGCAAAAGAAGAGATAAAACCATTGTTTGTTTAGTGTGCTGTGACGTCACAGCAATGGCGTGCTAGTCATGCGCCGTTTTCGGATACATCAAAGAATGATAAATGTTAATCCCTTTTTTTAAAGGATTATCACAGTTATTTTGGAGTATTATATATTTTTTAGGGTTTAATAAAGTAAATACTATACTACTGTACTTAAAAAAAGACCTAACAAAATAGGATTTAGGCTAGTGATATATTTTCCTCCATTTTCTTTATATGAACTATAAATGGTCCAGAATAAGAATTGTCTAACAGAATTTACAGTTTCTTCATTATGGTTATCAACATTTATCCCATAATTTTCAGCATCCATATCCACATCATTCATTTTATTAATTATTTTGCATTATGACTTATGATATTTTCCAATAGAGCTACCTAATCTTTTTTTATTAAGTTTTAATTTATTGAAATCCTGTATCCTTTTAATTGTAGGTGGATCTATAACATCCTCATATGCAGCCAGAGATGGACATAAAATGAGTGGAAACCCAGTTTCATCACCACCTCCAGGATGGACCCGGCAACTCACTCATTTATTTTGAAAATTTATAAACAAATGACTAAAACTTTATATATATAGTTATATTTACATAAAATTTAAACTAATTACTTACCAATGCACGAACTAACACAAACTACTTATATACATATATACATGAAGAAACAATGCAACAATTTAGAAGTATTTTAAATAACAAAAATCTCGAATCAACAACTACGCTCGCGATTCTTTGAGGGTAGCCCGAACACTGTAGACGCGTGTTTATATTATATTTTTCAAATTTAATTTTATTGAATATTATTGTGCAAAAGTGTACTAATTTTGTAGAATAAGCATTCGTATAGTAATATTAAGTGTGAGAAGTGTAGCATTTACGCAGTGATCTCGGTGTTTGTGTTATCTCAAACAATCCCACAATCTTCAGTAAAATGGCGGTACCCATTTTACTGTAGATTTTTTCCTCTTCACTCGACATTGGCAGGACTATACCGTATGTTTGCATACGGTCATGTCGCCATTCCTTTCTCTACCCTAGTCCTTTCCTTTTTCCTGTCCATCCCATTATCACACTTTTACTATAATCTACCACACTAGACACTGGCAAAATTACTCGTAAGGAGTAGAGGCCATTAATTAAAAGAAGAAGAAGAACTACGCTCGCTGACACTCCAACAAAACTATCACTCTCGCCCTCCCATTAGAAAATATAATTTGAAGACTTGGCTGTATGGCTCATGCTCTTGCGTGTTCACAATTATTAAATTATAAAATAATAAATTAAAAAAAAGTAAGCCTATGTTTTTTTTTAATTGAATTTTATTGTTTTTTTTATTACATATGTTTTTGGTTCTATTAATTTATTAAACGCATATTTATTGTAATTTGGTTAGGGCTGATGCATACATATGCAATGCCCTCAAATAAATTAAAAAAAAAAAAAAAAATTAAACGCATAGATTTGTTGGTTATATCGTATTAGTATTGTTATTAGTTTAATTTTACTACTTAATTGAGTTTTTTTTTATATAGAATTCACCTGCTTTATCTGAAATGGTTCACACACGGGAATATAGAATATGTATGCCCATGACTGTTGAGGAAGTATGTATCTAATTATTTTTTACTACTACTATTATTTTGAAATACCAATACCATGTATTACTCATTAGCGTTATTTGCATTGTGTTTCACATTTATTATTTGGTAGGTACATAAATATTCTTTTCAAAGCCTTGTTCATATAAATTAAGACCCCACTAACTCTAGTGAACATTTTGTCTTGCCTGCTTGTGTACATGCCACAGTCAAAGAGGCAATTTTGGTCATACCTACCCTATTATCCTCAAATACACCTCAGCATGGTCTATGAAAATAGTATTAATCCTTAAAAATATGTTTATGTTTTTGTGGTAAGACTATCACTGATCATATGTTTAGTATCCAGGTGAAATTGATATAATATTGTCTTTGATTTTAGTATCGTATAGGTCAACTATATATGATTGCAAGACATAGTTTTGAGCAATCTAGTAATGGAGAGGGTGTTGAAGTAGTAACAAATAAAGAAATCAACGATGAAGAACATGGTTCTGGGCAATATACAGAAAAAAGGATACATTTATCTAGGTATATATTTATTATAATAGATTTACCTTGTATCTAAGTTAGTTTGACCATCAACATAATAATTCACTGAAAAAATAATATAATTCAAAATGGCCATCATATACCATGAGCTATAAATGCATTCCAATGCATGCAGAATGTCTTAAATGTTATATTGGAGTAATAATTGGAAGTGTTTTCATTTACCTCTGTTTACATTTAACCACATTACTAATAAACAAAATTTATATCATTATTCAATTTTTTTATTTTTTTTTACAGCCATTTACCTTATTGGGTCCAAGCATTGATTCCCAAGATATTTTATGTAACAGAGAAGTCATGGAACTACTATCCCTACACAATAACAGGTTATACTAAATTTTTATTTGGTTACTCTAGCACACCATTATTCAGAGATGTATCTCTAATACAGGTTTACCCTAATAAAATTCTAAATGTGTTTTGTCATTATTTTTATCAATTATACCAATATGACAGGGGACAGAAGATAGAGGTTTAAACAAAATGTTTTAAAGAGAAATTGCAGTTTAATGTAAAACTTCTCAATAGGCAGGTACATGAAGTTTCAAGTAGTCTTAACCTTCCACTTCTACTTATTTTTGGTATTACACAGTGTACAGTTTTATGCATTGCAGTTCTTTATTTATATAATATTTTTTAGGTCTACTTACATAACTAAGGATTAGAAGATAGAGAGGTGTCTTTTGGATGAATTTAGTGATATAGAAGAATAAGAATAATAAAAAATATAATATTAAACATTTATTACAAAATCTCAAAAACCAAAATGTCACCTCTTTACCTACAAAAATAATGTAATATCTTAACTTAGCTAAATATATAAATTATATTGTTACTAACATGGCACTGTTACTTATATTATAATATAGAATAGAATATAAATAAAAACATACTAAAATCAATGGAAAATGCAAAATAAGAATAAAAATTAGTCACAGTCTAAACTATATTCTCAAATTTTGACAAGAGTATCTCACAATCCTCTCCAAGTCTTCAATATAATAATATAAGAAGAAGAATACCTATATAAATTATTTAAACAATATAAAACACAAAGAATGCCAAAAAATATTTGCAATCTTAGATTTGTCGAAGCAACAAAAGCAGAGTGACAAATTCATGCTCACAGGTTCAGATGTGAATTAATCCTAAAAAAATGTCAAAAAATTAACTTAACACCTGGAATTCCCATATATGATTAGAACATTGTCATTACTTTTGTCAAAATTGAGAATGTCGAGTTTAAACCGTGATTAATTTTTATTATTATTCTGCATTTTATGTTGATCCTTTCAAAATATTCTATTCTATATTATAATATAAGTAATAGTGCAATGTTAGTAACAATATAATTTGCATATTTAGCTAATAAATTAAGATATTATATTATTTTTGTAGGTAAAGAGTTAATATGTTGTTTTTGAAATTTTGTAATAAATATTTTATATCAATTATTATTAATTGCATCCTATTGAACGTTAGAACATAAATATATAATAAAAGTCGTATAAATAAATCTGTATTACTTATAATCTTAAAGTTTAATGTTGGTTAATTAGTTCTTGCCATATATCTATAACAGATGATATGACTGTTTGTAACTTTAACCTTTGTATGGAATTACATACCTATATTACAAAGTTATTATTTACAACTGAATATAATATGTTGTAACAGTTGTATAAGAGTTGTACCAGTGGCAAAACCTTAAATAGGATATTTATTGCCATTTATAATTGTGTTACTGTTTTATCAGTTTATTGACATCATTTTGAATGATACTTTGAGGGTAGCCCGAAGACTATAGACGCGTGTATATATTATATTTTTCAAATTTAATTTTATTGAATATTATTGTGCAAAATTGTACTAATTTTGTAGAATAATCATTCGTATAGTAATATTAAGTGTGAGAAGTGTAGCATTTACGCAGTGATCTCAGTGTTTGTGTTATCTCAAACAATCCCACAATCTTCGGTAAAGTGGCTGTACCCATTTTACTGTCGATTTTTTTTCCTCCTTCACTTGATATTGGCAACACTATACCGTATGCTTTCATACGGTCATGTCGCGATTCCTTTTTCTACCCTAGTCCTTTTCCAGTTCCTTTCTATCCTATTATCCCACTTTTACTTTGTTAATCTTTATAAATCTACCCGCAACCACCGCACTTGATATTGGCAAAATTACGCCTATACGGCGTAGAGGCCACGAATAAAAGAAGAAGAAGTGTTTTATTGAAACATCATAGAACACAGTATATAAATATTGACATCATTTAAATTTTATTAACTTTATGTTTTTATCTTTTCATGACACCATATATGCTATCATCAGAATACACAGTGAGTATATAATGAAATATGCTTAAATTTATTTTACAAAAAATATATATGTCTATTAATAGAGATTTTGTTTTCAGTGTTCCTTCATTCCAAAATTTTCAATATCAATCCAAACAAGATTTGAAAATAATAATGGAAGCAGTTACAACGTTAGTATTATTTATTTATTATTTACGATTGATTCTAAAGAAAAAAATTAGTTGACAATTTTTATAAAAAAAAATATTGTTTAAAGTTTTTACATTCAAAGCAAAATAAAACAAATTTGTAAATATTTACATACCTAAATTTTGTCATTTAATTATGTTTCATAAAGGGATTAAATCTGCAAAACATCATTTCAACTGAATGAGACATGACCAATTGCATATTTTATATTTTTAATTTGTGTTCCTTTTTTAATATCAAATTCATGGTTAGTCATATTAAGATTTTTTTATCCTGTATACCATGTATGTATAAGCTACAGATATTATTATGTATATTAGTGTAACTAAACTTCTGCATAAAACTACACATACATCATCAAGGGTGCCTTACAGCGCCCGAGACCGCCTAGACGGCCCCAAGGTACCCAGCGGAGGGGTTTTTAATCCCTTCTCGTCGTTGCCGACGGTATGAGTCTACACCGATGATATAACTTATTTATATTACAGTGCCTCCAATTATCAGAAGAAGAGTTGGAGCGTAGAGAGGTGTATAACATGGACATTCTCAATGATGACATGAAGCCACATCACTACAAGAAGGAGGAGGATCCCAAGTTCTGTAGGTCTGAGAAGACTGGTCGAGGTCCCTTAGAGTCTGGATGGGCAGACAGCAGCAAGCCTGTCATGTGTTGTTATAAAGCTGTACATATCAGATTTGAGGTGTGGGGCCTACAGACTAAGGTCGAGGAGTATTTACAGGGTGTAGGTATTTTAATTTTATTTATAAGTCTGATTACCATCAGGTAGAGTCACAAGCCATGCTCCAATAAAAACAGAAAGACTTGCGAATGTGACACACTTTTTAGAGAGACAATGTTCTTAGCTATCCATGGCTTCACCGTGCGGGTGCCGGGTCCATCGCGTGGTTGAAAGGCAGGGGAATGAACTGCAGCGTTCCCGGACTAGTAATTTCGTTTGTGAGATCAAAATATTTGTTCGATTTGATGTTGTGGTCCTAAGGTATGTTTGTTTTACGGAACGGTGAGTTCTATAAGTATTACTTTCTTCAAGTACCGAGAGCACATTAGTATGTCTGGTCTATAGGCTGAAACTGCTATACAATGTAGGGTATGCCATCCGGACCTGGCGCTGACTTTACGTTCTTCTCTTAATTTGCTCCTGTTTCTTCAATGCTTGGTGGATGGTATTAAAAGTCTACTGCAGGATTATGAGCTCTTGTTGAAGGTGGATCTGGGTATGCTACCTTTCTTTGTGGTATTGCATAAGTCTTACTGAAGTGTTTATAAATGTGTTCTTTGGTCAGCGAATGTCTTCCATTCTTTTCACTGAAAGACTTATTAGCATAAATGAATCGTGTTTCGTGCGTGATTCGGGACGCAGCCGGCAGCAAAATATTTGAAATTCGTTTTACAAAAAAAAAATCCTTTGACTAAGGAAATTATGTCCTAACATCGTAGGTGTACTGATTTTAACATATTTTGTTTAGGTACTCTCAATTTTGTTAGTTCTAATTATTTAATGTATAATGTATAACCTACCCAGCGTTTAATTTCATTTGTCATCCTTTGAAGTTTAGAAAAGTAATAAAAATCGCGTCAGTAGTCACACAGTTACTTTTGTTATTTTTATGAGCAATACAACTAACATTTTACAGGTTAATAATTTACTAGTTTTGCCCACAAACTATTTGAAGGCTGGATCCGCGCCTGCCCTTCAGCCGAGTACCCAAAGACTAGGCCAGTGATATTCACCTTTTTTTATGGCCACAAAGACATTTTATTTAGTGTCGCGGGCCACATTAATCAAAACTTAACATTTTTAAATAAAGAGAGAAATAGACTCTAGCTAAGTGGTATCTTGCGCCAATATATTTTTATGTAATTGATGAATAAAATCGTTCAGTAGCGGATCCAGTAGAAATCAGAATCATCGACATTTATTTAAAAGCAACAAGCATTTTTGAAATGTTACGATTTAGGATATTATCTATAATAGTTCTGACAAAAAACCTTGACATTTTTGTAATGTAATGAAATCATGGATCTGCCTGTGAACGAAAGATTTTTACAATAATAAGTACTGAAAGACTCATAAGTAATAGAAGGTGAAAAAAACCTTCTGAAATTTTAGTCTGGCATCTTCAGGACATAAGCCTCCTGTATTTCGACAGCCTCCGTAGACTAGTGGTTGCGCCCTTGGCGTTAAATCCGGAGGTCGTGGGTTCGATTCCCACCCATGGCAAATAAATATTATTACGTTTTTCTGTACAGTTTGTCATGGTCTGGGTGTTTATAAAATATAATATGTATTATATCATTGTTTCTGGTACACATAGTACAAGCCTAGAGCTTAGTTTGTGACCAGAGCAATTTGTGTAATTTGTCCTACATATTATATTATTATTATATTATTTATATAGATAACATTAATTTATTTTTAATGTTTTTTACAGGCTATTCGTGATATTCTTCTAATGGGTCATCGTCAAGCATTCGCGTGGATGGATGAATGGTACGATATGAAGATTGAGGATGTCAGGTCCTACGAGAAGGATATGCAAAATAAGACCAATTTAAAGGTACTATATCAATCATTGTTTATATACGTGGTGGCCCAGTTGGTTACACCTTGGACTTAAAAAGACTTAGGTCCCTGGTTTAAACCCCATTGTGTACCAATAGGTTTTTAATCTTAAAATTTGTGTACATTTATTTAACAACACTACTATAGTGGTGACATAACTTGTGAAGCTGTTTAGATGGGTTATTAAATCTGTGGATTATTGACCCTGAGGCCGTCTAGGCGGTCTCGGGCGCGCCGTGAGGATATTTATTTATTTATATTTTTTGTTTATAAATTGTTTTCAAAGAATATTTTCAATTACATAAACCTAACAGTGGCAAGGTGATACTAAAAAAATATATGCATTATTAGGTCTATAATAGCTTGTTTGCAACTGTGCTTGGGTTTAAATATATATATATATATAGATTTCAGTTCATAGCAGCAGGGTAACCACCGACTCCGATACCGTGAGATCTCGTTCGAGTTGAGATCGAGAACGGTGTTTTTGGTACTACGAAATGTGAAACACCGTTGTTTGAATTGACCACTGCATAACTAGTTCGAGTACCTAATTAATTACAAAAAAAAAAAAAAATTACTTTGGAAATATCATTTGTATGAAATGACGTCATTTTTGATCTCAACTCGAACGAGAACTCACGGGATCGGAGTCGGTGGTTACACCCCTGGTTGTGCCAAAAGTTAGAAATAGTTTATAAAATATTTTAGTAAGAAATTACTGTACAGAGGCTCTACCATGGGTTTGCGCATTGTAGAAACGTAACGTATTCATTTAAGTATACGTGAGCAACAACCAATAGGATCGCTTTATTTTTGGTAACAGGATTGAATACGTAAATGAATACGTTACGTTTCTACAATGCGCAAACCCATGGTAGAGCCTCAGATTAAATTAACGAATAATAGTGAAGGTGCACAGTATCCATAGAAATTGACAGTTTTATACACAAACTTCAAAGACATCCTTCATTCAGACATTCCATCATTCACAAATTTCACAATAGATCCAACATTTATTCTATTTCCATTCTCTTTGCCAATTGACTTTTTAAACTCATGTTTTTTTTTCCAGCTAAAATCCCAGATAGAGAGTGCTGAAAAAGCAGCTGAAGAGATAAAGAAAGCAGAGGAGAATGGAGAGGCTCCTAAATCTCCAGATCTTCTTAAAAAAATCGAGAAACCTGCCACCAGCCCTACCTTGAGTACACCCACTTCTCCA
The DNA here is from genome assembly GCA_947458855.1 of Monopis laevigella. Taxonomy (NCBI): domain Eukaryota; kingdom Metazoa; phylum Arthropoda; class Insecta; order Lepidoptera; family Tineidae; genus Monopis; species Monopis laevigella. The sequence goes on along the minus strand of OX381580.1, from coordinate 22,359,389 downwards.
TCACCAAAATCTTGGTTTAGTTGGTCTTAGGATTTCAAAAGTAAGGAAAAGTTACTAAATCACGTTTTTTTTTATGGGTACAAAATGTGAATTTAACTTAAATAAACACAGCTTGTGTGAGATATTATTACCCTGGACAATCAATTTAAAATATTATAAGTCAGCGTAAATTATTTACATATACTCAGGCATGAGTCGATTTGTACATGTACTCACTAGCGTAAGTCACATTTGTACACACACAAAATATATAATATGTTTAGTATTTTTAATGAACCAAATGAGGTTATATTTTATACAATAAGCAATACCCACAATTGTTTGTATGATATGTTTATATTTTTGGTAGCTGGGGGAAAAGGGGGATGGCAACACCGACTGATCGGTTTGCGCGTCATTCGGACAAACTCAATTCATCTAACTACAGATCTTTGTCCGAATGGCGCTTTATAAGGCATTAATGGAGGTTTAATATAAACATATCATACAAATAATTGTGGGTGTTGTATAAAATATACCATTTGGTTCATTAAAAATACTGTCACATTAATTCTTTTTATTTGTAATGACTAGAAAAAAAACAGATTGTCGTAACACGTATAGTGAACGGCAGGGTTCGTACTTAATTTGTTCATATATTTTTCACTGGACTTATTTAATTCAACATGTAATATTTTATAGGTCCAGTTTATGTAGTAAGTACCAACTGGGTAAATATGATGACGTAAATTATAGAAAATATCCTGATAAATTGGTACAAAATATTTAAATTGAAAATAGAGAAAACCAAAGAATTATATGTCACAAATTTATAATAATTCTTCTATATTATAAAAATTGAGCATTTTGTACAAAAGGCATTTATCATTATCTATTGGTTTTTATGTAAGTTCCTATTCCATTTAATAAAAAAAATATTTTAATATATTTAAAATAAATTCAATGAATTTATTTCCATTTTTCTTACTATAAATATTAACTTATATTCAGAAAAGTTTCGCTAAGGCAAGCTAAATCTGCCTGTTAATAATAATAATAATAATAAAATCTTTATTTGCTCAAATATGGTACAATAGGTGTTATAATAGTTTAAGATCACATATCTTTCTGATATTATCAGAATGCAAATGTAGGCATAGCCATTAAATTAACATAGAACAACAAAATATATTTAGAACTATTTCTTTTTTAGTGAAACGTTTCTGAATAGAGTTGTATGAATTGTTTGACAAGAAGCAAATTGGTCCCCATCAAAAACATTTGTTTTATAAAAAATCAGCATCCTTGCCTGTTAATCCAGGTTCCACTAACACATTATGTTAGAATTGCTTGTGTAAATAAAAATCAGAATTTAATACATTTATTAAAAATTAAAACAAATTAAATATAAAAGAAAAAGATAATTTTTATTTTTGGTGTACTTAGTATATATATATAGTAATAATTAAAAAAATATTTAATTTATATTATCTTATAAATGATGATTTTATATTTTATGGTAACAATATTATTGTTAAACTGTTAAATAACTCGTAAAGTGTTTAAGAATTCAAAGTTTATACAAATAGTAAATTTACTATATTATTTATTGCAGTTTCGCGATTCATAAAGCACGTTAAAGCTAGCGGTTCCTATTTTACTATCAACTTGTTTTATTTGACTATTCAGACTTTATTGTGACGATACCAATTTGTGACCGACTGTTCACAAGAATACAAAAACTGCGACCAACTTGCTACTTGTTCAGTGTATACTTTTTCCATCGGCATGGAGGTGAGAATAAAAACCCCTTCGCTCGCTGGGTACCGCGTACGTTTACGTTTTTAATTGATTTTTTTTAAATATGTTATTTTATAAGTATAACTTATAAATAAATTAAATACCTATTTTTACATTTTGCATTTATTTTTTTGCTCTTCAGGGCCCAATAGGTATACCAATTTAGTTAAAATATAACAGTTATTTAACCTGTTAATGAAATTGTACTCATAAAAACTGTTTTTTAGATTTTATAAGTAGAACAAATTGTATGAATACTATAATTTTTAATTGTAAAAATCAATGTGTTATGAATTAAATGTGTAAAATAGTGAGTTGTAAGAAGTATAGAAGAGTATATTTAGTAGGTACATATACTCGCGATTAATGTTCTAAAATAAAACTATGAAAAACATATTTCGTGTGTTTATTTTATACCCTTGTCAAAAAAAAATACATGAAAGTTGGGGTTATATTGAATAGCCACTTAGTAAAAGCGTAAAACCTCACGAGCTCAAATGAAAGGTTCGCTTTGGACGTTGCTCAAAAAAAAAGATAGTGAACGGTTTTTTTCTTTTTTTAGCACACAGTAGGTATTATGCTACGAGTAGATGCTCTTACTCACATCCTTGTAGGCGGCAAGATACTATTGTCCGGATAGTTGTTGCTAAGCAATTGCTTATGATTAGCCAGTGTCAAAGTCAAAGTCAATATCATTTATTTCATGTAAATGTTTACAGATATTTATGAATAGTCAAAAAAAAAACGTTTAACAATGAGGTCTTAGAGTGCGTTTGGTTAGGAGCATTCATTAACAAAAGAACGACAAATATTTATTATATTATACCTCGAAATCAGATTTAGAACTTAAACGCGAATGGAAATCTTAATATGAAAAATACTACCGAACCGAACACACACTACATAACCAACTAGTGTAAGCCTCTAGTATTAGGTACCCAGTCCATGACTTTTTGTCGCAGAATTAAAATAATATTTTTGTCGGCCATTATATTTATCTAGATATTAATGTTACCGCTTTGATATGTTTTTTTTTAAATCAGAAAACTAAATTATTTTCAAAAAATATATAATTATAAGTATATATTATCATGGTCAGGGTGTTGATAAAATATAATATGTATTATCTCGTTGCTTCTGGTACACATAGTACAAGCCTAGAGCTTAGTTTGTGACCAGAGCAATATGTGTAATTTGTTCTACATATTAATATAAATAAATAAATAAATGCCAATTTGGCTCCCGAGAACCGTTTAAACGGCCGCAGGGTCCCAGCGGAGGGATTAACCCATCCTCTATTCGCCGATGGTATTCGGAGGCAACACCTAACAAGTGGCAAGCTTGTTGCGGTGTTACTAGGCTGGGGCCGCTTTTTCTTCTACATATTATTACTATTTATTTTGGTTTAATTGGTATTCAGTAGCTCTACCATGAGTTTGCTAACTGTATCTACAATAGATAGGGACCAACCAATAGGATAGGGGTCCCAGAGTTACTGTGGTTGATCCCTATCTATAGTTACTAGCGATTATAGTAAACACAGCAAAAACTCATGGTACAGCTATAGTATACTATCTGCGACACTACGAGTTAGGGACAAAATTTCACTGCCGGGTAAAGGTGCCCTGAGGTCAATAATTTAAATCAACAATTACACTTTAAAAAAATAATAAATAAGTACTATTAATAAATTGAAGCTATAAAATTTTATTGTCATAGACTGTCACTGATGACGCCGCTCCAAAGAGAGGCGAAATATTTGGCAATAAAATTATATATATATATATATCATCACGGGTGCCTTACGGTGCCCAAGACCACCTAGACGGCCCCAGGGTACCCAGCGGAGGGGTTTTTAATCCCACCTCGTCGTAGCCGATGGTATGAGTCTACACCGAACAAGTGGCTAGCTCGTCGCGATGTTTTGAATAGACTCAATAACCCATCTATAAACAGTTTCACAAGTTGGTATAGTGAAACCGGGACCGACAGCTTAACGTGCTCTTCGAGGCACTATAGTGGTGTTGTCAAACAAATGTACATATTTTTTTAGATTAAAAACTCATTGGTACACACCGGGATAAGAACCAGGGACCTAAGTGTTTTTAAGTCCAAGGTCTAACCAACTCGGCCACCACGTATAGTAAAATTTTATAGCTTCAATTTATATATTTTACCAAGTAAGAAACATATCTAACACACTTTATTTGTTTCAGATAATACTATTAATAAATAATATTTGTGATTATTGATTTAATTTAAAAAACATAAGTTAAATAAACTTAAAAAAGTAGGCCTAACCACCGTAAGGGGCCATGTCTTCTTCTTTTAATTAATGGCCTCTACTCTTTACAAGTAATTTTGCCAGTGTCTAGTGTGGTAGACTAATTATAGTAAAAGTGGGATAATAGGATGGACAGGATAAAGGAAAGGACTAGGGTAGAAAAGGGAATGGCGACATGACCGTATGTAAGCATACGGTATAGTCTTGCCAATGTCGAGTGAAGAAGGAAAAATAATCTACAGTAAAATGGGTACCGACATTTTACTGAAGATTGTGGGATTATTTGAGATAACACAAACACCGAGATCACTGCGTAAATGCTACACTTCTGACACTTAATATTACTATACGAATGCTTATTCTACAAAATTAGTACACTTTTCCACAATAATATTCAATAAAATTAAATTTGAAAAATATAATATAAACACGCGTCTACAGTGTTCGGGCTACCCTCAAAGAATCAGAAGGTAGATGTCAATGTACCTACCTTAACTTTGATAGTTCGCCGAGGACCTTGAATAAGGAAAGCAAAGAAAATTCCTTAGGGTAAGGACGATTTTAACAACTAAAAATACAAATGTCGTTCCTTAAGGGAATTTTGAGTCGAGTAATAGTTGAGGTAACGTCTTAGAATACGGATGTTAAAATACCTACAGCGGTTAATCGCCATGGAACTAGATAAATCCTCCTCAGACAGCCTCCGTAGCCTAGTGGTTGCGCCGTTGGCGTTAAATCCGGAGGTCGTGGGTATGATTACCACCCATGGCAAATAAATATTAGTACGTTTTTCTGGACAGTTAGTCATGGTCTGGGTGTTTATAAAATATAATATGTATTATATCATTGTTTCTGGTACACATAGTACAAGCATAGAGCTTAGTTTGTGATTAGAGCAATTTGTGTAAATTGTCCTACATATTATTATTATTATTAAATAACTAATAATTTTCCTATAACTCTGTGCTAATAATAAATAGTATATTTTTTCTCAAACATAAGCGGACTGACTGCATAAAATATATCTAATTCTGCTGCGTAAAATACATGATCGTACCTAACATAAAGTTTATTGCATCATAACTTATGATGATATGAGACAGCTTTTGGCAAAATATAGGATTTTGAGAAATGTGTTTTGGAGAAGATTGAAAAGGCGTGAACATTGGCACGTTAGCGGCCATCATAAGTAACTAGGTGCAACGCAATTCATTATTTTAATCTATTTTCATTAACATTTACAGCTTATTTTATGGGCTAGGTATGAAACTGACTATATTTTTATTTGTAGGTACTATCTTACTGTAAAACAAAATGCAGAATTAAATCATTATTACCACGGTTATTAGGTACTAGTGATCGGAAATTCAGGTGCAACTATACCTAAACTTCACTTTTTCCCTTTATACAGAAAATAAAAAATAATGCTTTTCTGAATATTTTGAAAATATTTTCGTAAGTTTAAAACATATTCAGAAATACATTTTTACTAGTTAAGTAATAGATCATATCAATATGCGGCCGAAAAAGTCTCTACAAATACATTGTTAAGGGCTCTGCAGTTGTCTTCACCAGTACAAACGTATATACTAGTACTTTCAATATTACAACTAGGCTGTTAGTCGAAGTTCAATATTTTTTTTTATGTTGGTAATTGTACGCGAAAACTTTCTATTGTGGGTAATAAATATTTTTACAGAAAGCTTAATTAATACAATGACGACAAAAATATTTTTTAATTCTGCGACAAACAGTAGTCGAGTACCTATACTCGGTAGTACTCTGAAAAAAACTTTCAGCATCGAATTCTTTGCGACTTCGGGATTGCGAATGCAGCGTCCTGTGGGCAGGAAAAGAATTCGCGAACTCGAGCGTCAAAAAACATCTAAATGTTGTTTTCAGTTATAATAAAGTTTTTTTTTTTGGAAAAAAAGAACATGGAGGTGTAGATTTTATTTACTCGATCCTAATTAGGTACATAATTTCTTTATAAATAATCTGTTTAGTTTTAAAATAAGAACTAAAGTAATATTTTTAGAATCATAAATCAAACTTTGGTCTTTTTAAAAGTTAATAGATTTTTTATAATAAGACTATCTCTTATTCTTACTAAGACTTATCTTATTAGGATCGAGTAAGTAATATTTACACCTCTACGTTCTTTTTCATTAAAAATAAACTTTGATATCACTGAAAACAACATTTACGTTATTGGACGTTCGAGATCGCGTAACTTTTTACTGGCTTCTTAAGGGTTCTCCAGTCGACAGAGCTTCCATGCTGATGTACTCCTCTTATTATTTATCCAATTATCTAATGACAAAAAAAAAATGCAATTTACGAATTATTGTAAGTAATATCCAAATCATTTTATTTAAAAAAAAAATATTTTAATTAGAAATCGCTAGGCTGAAAGGCTATCGGTTATAATTTGATTATAACTTGGCGTCAACTAGAGAACCTTAACGTGACCCGGGAAAAAAAATCCTAAGGTAACAGAGGGGAATAAGGGCCACCTAATTTTAAATCGCTTTAAATCCCTTTTTCTTAAAAATAATGATTTCATAAAGCCGACAAGTGTTGCTCTTTGTGACTTTAAAGATACATTTAAAAATATATATTATGTTTCATACACCGTAATTAATATAATATCAAAAACAAAATATTGTTACTAGATAGTTTAATAAAGGCCGGGTTGTTTATTAAGGTCCAAGCTCTTTTAAATCTTTTCGAAAAACCATGAAACGATATTAAATATTTTATTGAATGCATTTAAATATATACACTTAACAATTTATACTTATATTAGGTTTATAATATCTGTAGGAATAGCAATTTTAAGCCAAATTAACTTTTAACAAAAACTGGGCCTTATTATGCGCTGCATGTGGCCCTTATTATCCGCGCTTTTTTTTATATTTTTGTAATAAGAAATACTAAGGATATGGATTATACTGGATTGGTCTTAGCTTTAGGCTTCCATGTATTTTGTTTCTTCTAATATTCAATAATATAACACCAACGTAAATCGAAATATTTCAAATGGACCTTATTATACTCTGGCCCTTATTACCCTCTGGTACCTTATATCAAAATCCATTGTTAAGAGAAGCGTCGGATGAGGCTCTTCGACGCTCATTCTACGGTTGACATTGAGTGGGAAAAGCTACTATACATATGTCTGTGAATCTAATAAGTGCTCTTCCACATAGGAAAACTATACCTACCTACAATTTAGGTAGTAAAACGACTTTCGATAAATGTTTAGGGGGGTAACAGTCATGATCTTTGGTATTGGAAATCTGTCATCTGACGCTCCTCTTACCGTGCTGTGTTTTTGATCTCATATTTTCCTTATAGGTTTAGTCATGGTATAGTATTAACTCGTAAAAAGTGTGATTACCAACACCTGATTGGTAATTTGCCAATATATCCCTTGGGTAAACAATGTAGGTTCTATTGTTTTATTGCCTAGATATGTTTAGGTTTTAGTCTGTGGGTTCACCGGTTTTCCGGAGACTACTGCCCATTTTGTAACCGCATAATTTAGCCGGCATAGTGGGAGCGATCAATATTGTTAAACAACATTGATCGAACCTCGATCAAACCCTATTAATGAACTTTGTAGATCTGCTTAACATCAGGTGGATACAAAGTCACAGGCCGTGCTCCATTAAAAATAAAATAAGGAAACTGTCAAAGATTGAAATAAACTATAAAAATTTCATAATCAATGCGACCATCAGTTAATTGTTTAAAAAAAAAATCTTAGATACTATCAGTTTTATTCGTGCTAGGACCACTTTTTAACATGATGCATCGAGTATAGTTTAAAAAAACGGAACTTGTCGATGTGGTAGTCCTCTTTCAAAACTATAGTTTTGTAACGTCTTTAAGATTGACTACCTGTCACAATTACGAAATGGTATTTGTCATAACATCATTGCCAATGAGTAAAACATTCGTCTTAATTCGTCAAAAGGTCTATCTTTCGTTCACTATGATGACCGACAGATAGAAAAGTACTTTCGAGGTAAACGTAAAGTGCTGATCTTAGATAGAAATAATACCTATATCGTTTTTAAAAAGAAACAAAAAATTTTTTGGTAGGTAGTTATAAAATCATAGTATCTACAAAGGTTCTTCATTATTTTCTTTTTCTTCACGATGTATGAATTTCAAGGTATCCTTAATCCATGGAAGGTGTGCTGATACGTTAGTGTAAATACCAGGAATTCCAGGGGCCCCACAACTCTGACCGTAGCTGCTTATGCCGACCACGATTGACTCTGATAGGCTCCAAATTGGTCCCCCAGAGTCACCCTGAATAATATAAGTTTGCATTATTATGAGGCAGGCGCCAGAAAACGCGATTAGAATAATACCAATCATTTTTTCTTTTCAGATTGCCAATTTATGTGATATCAAATTGGTACTAGTTATATGCCCACCATTTGTATGCGTATTATTATTCCAAAAAAAAAAACTAATACAAGGTAATTTTGCATTTTTTTAAATATTACCTAATCAAAGCAGCTGTAATATTGATAAATGTGTAACAGATTTTAGCATTGAAATTAACTTTTCCACCTATTCGATATGCCTTTAACTTCTCCACCTACCTAACAAGTCCAGTCAAGATTATTTATTTATTATCTATAATTATAGATAATAAAATTGTAACAGGACGATGTCTGCACATTATAGATAGTTTTTTTTATAATTCATAAATGCGAAAGTCTGTATGGATGTTTGTTACTTAATCATGCCAGAACGCGGTAGCAAATAGTTTTTTCTTCTTCCACGATAACGAAGTATACCTACTAATATAATTAAGAAGTAAAGTTTGTGGTAATCACAACACAAACTCATAAAGTTTGTGAGGTTGTAGGGGGTAATCTCTGGATCTAATTAACCGATTTTGAAAATTATTGTTATTGGCTAATTAACATCACGCTACGAGCAATAGGAGCGGAGAATCAATTATTTTTTTTGGGAAAATGGGGAAAATTTGTTTCATTTGAGAGTTTCCGTTGCGTGCGCTGACAAAGTTGCGCGGGTCAGCTAGTAAATAAAAAAATAATTTACAAGTTGTGACGGATGGTGTCGTGAATTTAATTTAGAGAGAACGTAAAACATCGGCCAAAGGGGAAAAGGAGGAATTTTAAGCCAAGTATATAGGTATATACTTGGCTTAAAATTCAATAAGATGATGTCATAACATGTAAATGTTTATTACTAATAAACTTTTGTTTTTAATATGCTTAAAACTTATTTTTAGGAACATGTAGGTCATTTCAATACTACAGGACTACTGAAATAATAAAATTAATTATTGCTTTTTTATTATGTAATGATCGGCCAAGAATTATAAATTGCTGGCGTAGAGGTTGAAACTTTCCATTTGCAGAAAGTTTGCCAGAACGCATAAAGATGAGTTCAGACTTCTCATATTTTATGCTTGGGATGGGATGTTTTGTTTTAATTGGGTTTTTTTCTGAATTTTATAGGTGATTAACTACGCAAATATATAGATTAAATATCCTAGTTACCAATAAAGATTTGGTGATTAAGGTTCCTCAAGCCGACGCAGAGCTGCCAGAAAAACGTACTTCTCATATAACCTAACCTAATTCAAAGTACTCTAAATACCTATTAAAAAATTATCTTTATCATATTGCAAATTTTGCACTTTATTAATTAATATGTTTCCGTTTAACATTGATTTATTAACATAAGTCATATATTTTTACTGTATATTAAAAAATATATATGGTGTTAAGTAAGCAGAAAAATATTATGTACTAAATTATTATACATTTACAATAATAATAATTGATAAATTGCAACATTTTAAAATTCTGTCAATAATTTGATTAATAAATTATGAGAAGTACGTTCGTCTGGCTTCATTTAGCCAGACGAACGTACTTTATGAATCTAATTATTCTCCTTGCATTTCAACCTCAAACATTAATAATATGAAAATACTGAATTAAAACTTTCAAGAGGATCAAATAAGGTTCGTATGAACGTTTAAATTATGAAAGTTTCAATATTTTATCCTGAGGAGATTTTGACGACGAAAGATTTCGGTTGAATCATCACCGTTTACTAAGATCATATTTTTTTATGGCGATAGCTATCGCCATAAAAAAATATGATCTTGCCGTTTGCACGACCGCGATATAGACGAACGTTTATTCATTTAACACTCGTCATTTTAGAAACCTACATAATTTAAAATTACAGTAGTCTATAAAAATAGTTAGTTAGGCACCAAACACTAATAAATTCGCAGAATTCTCTTCAATGAAATCAAAATATAAACAATCACAAACGCTTTTATTCACAGGACTGTTAGCAGAATACGATATGTTAAAATTTAAGCGATTGGGATTCTACTATGATGCGATGTTTTAACCAAAGATAATTTAAGAGAATTGAGGCCCAGGCTCTGATGTATCAACTACGACTGATCTACCAGGTTATTAAATGACCCATCTCTAGAGATCTTAGGTGGGAGGAAGGTCTCTACACCTTCGTTAGGCCAACCGACCGGTCTCATTACCACCGCCCATACAGATGCAAAAACCGTCAAATAACCTAGTCATGTTTCGGTTTTAGTCTGTGGGTTCACCGGTTTTCAGGAGACTGCTGCATAGATTTCTTGTCGAGGCGGTAGGTCCGGTTACGAAATGGGTAGTTTAATTGACGATAAGGCAGCGAGTATAATAAAAAATAGGATTCGTCCTTGTCGCTCCCCATTTCGTAATCGCATCATTTAGCCCGGCATAGTGAGAGCGATCAATATTGTTTGTGGAACAATTATTGATTGACCCCATTCATGGACTTTGTAGGTCTGCTCACCACCAGATACAAAATCACATGTTCTGCTTCAATAAAAAAAATACAGATGTCTAAAAAAAATTATACCTACTTGACAGCAATCAGCAGAGTTTACACCAACTGCACACATCTGTCCACTGTGCTCAGATGGTGTCATATAAATTCCAAGTAACTGTAAACACTTTTCACGGGAAATTGTATTCACTTTTGCTCCTAAGAGTGTTTCTGAGTTTTGTGACCGTTTCAAAGAATGGACTCCATATCCTAAGATTGCGAATTTTCCTGAAAATTATTAGAACAGATAGAATACTCAGTATTAAATAACTTGAGCCTACTTTACATTATCGTCTTAACCTTTTTAGCGACGCACCCTATTTAAAGAAAATTACCTTGATTTATACGAAAACGAAACAAAATCAGAGCTTTCTAAAAAGTGCTATAATATTATTATCGGTTTTAATAGTAAAATATTTTTTTTATTGTTGAATAATTGCAAAAATGTTACAGTTGCAACTTGATTTATAGTGGACAAAAATCATAACTACTTAATTAAGTAAGTATATTTTATTAAATCCTGATCAATATCGGTTTTAATAGTAAAATATTTTTTTTATTGTTGAATAATTGCAAAAATGTTACAGTTGCAACTTGATTTATAGTGGACAAAAATCATAACTACTTAATTAAGTAAGTATATTTTATTAAATCCTGATCAGGATATTCTCATATTGAATTATAAAGATATATTAGTAAAAATACTGGTTTTTACTTTTTTATAATTCTCTACTTCAAGTGTTAAAAATTCGTAATTTCTTAACTAGTGGGCCTAAATATGAAAATGATAAATTATGTCAAATAGTTACTCGTACTCGTATTAAGTGCTTAGCATAACAGTTTAATGCTGATATATTTCTTTTTTGAAATGGTTTATATGATATTAAGTAGGTAAAAATAGATACAACTTTTGGTTTGTGATACACGCTGAATAGAGATCGTCTTACCTATGGTATCAAACGATACATCAGGCAGTATATCTTCTTGTAACCAGCTCACATCTTCCATGTCCAGTTCTATAGAGATAACTGCTATATCATGTGCTCGGGAGAATCTGTAGGAAATATAAAGATATCATAATATAGATATCTTAGTCATTGATTTTCAACGTGGGCGGCGCTACATGTGGGCGATTGTGACTTTCAGGGGGGTAGTATAAAGTCCCGAAAAAAAAATAGGCGGCGTTGAGTTGTGACAGTGAGGGCTAGGGCAGGTTAAAAAAAATGTCCAAAAATGCAAAAAAAAAAATACAGGCTATACCCGTACGAACTAATAAAGAAAAGTAAACTTTAATGTTAATAAAAATAATTCTCAATATATCTAATTACTAATTAGGTATGCGTTTTAATTCTTCTCATAATTCTACTTGAAATTTATTTTGGGCAGAGGGCTATGCCTTCCTTCCGAAACCATCAAAATTAAAAATCCTCTAAAAAGCTTGTGAAAAGCAAAATCAATCCTGGATCCGCCCCGTCATTGATTTGAATTTTGCTTTCCATCTACGATGCCGATAACTATGGTTTATAAATTCGAGCTTTATTGGTATCATTTGTTACAATTTCTAGAAGAAGCTCATTACCCGTCCAGAACAAAACGTATTGAGTCCGGACGTCGTAGTTGATTCCCAATTTAACTATTGAGGTTCTCAAGGTTTGCACAATATAAATGCAAGCCTTTACAATAATTATGTAGGAATTATAACGATTAGTTAAAGAGCCAGTAATACAACACATATATTCACAGTACCGGTTACAGTATCACAGTATTGGGTACCACGTCTACCATTATATAGAAGGGAACAAGCTCGATAACAAAGAGCAGGGACCTTGGAGGATGTCATCCCTCAAAATGACTCTCCTAATTTGGTTTGTGATCGCATTTTGGAGGGAAGCAAATGGGCTTGTGTTAAGTATACATACATACATACATATCATCACGGGTGCCTTACGGCACCCGAGACCGCCTAGACGGCCCCAGGGTACCCAGCGGAGGGGTTTTAATCCCACATCGTCGTAGCCGATGGTATGAGTCTACACCGAACAAGTGGCTAGCACGTCGCGATGTTTTAAATAGACTCAATAACCCATCTATAAATAGTTTCACAAGTGAAACCGGGGCCGACAGTAGTGGTGTTGTCAAACAAATGTACATATTTTTTTAAAATTAAAAACTCATTGGTACACCGGGATTCGAACCAGGGACCTTAGTGTTTTTAAGTCCAAGGTCTAACCAACTGGGCCACCACGTATATATATAGTATATATATATATATATATACCACGTTTAGTTAACTATCTATAGGTAAATTAAGTGTAATTCACTTGTCATATAATTTTTGTTGGTATATTTGTTTGACCCTGGCCTGAGGATAGTTCTGCTCATCCTCCACGCAAAAGTTTCTTAGTTCCATGAAGTAGTCACTCGGTGACCCGTAGACGCAATGTGCTGCCGTTATAGCTGCCTTTTCTGACAGTAGCGTGGCCCCACATAAATGCTTCAGTGATGTTCTGTTACCCAATGATGCCACACGAGGAGATGCACCTGGGTATAACAAAAATGTACCTTTTGGTAAGCAGACATATAAGGAAGACTTTTATAATGTTTAAATAAATAACAAATATGTTTCTAAACTGGAAATACAATTTAGTCTAGATTTCACTGATAATTTTATTTTAAAATGTATTATTATTAGTAGTTTTTTTGACCACGACGAGCCTGACACTCGGTAAGCTCTTCTTCTCTTTTTTGCTTTTTTAAGCCCCCTACGTTCCACTAGAAATTTTACATTGCGTAGAGGCGCAGTCACTATCCGAAAAAAAAACTTAGTTTATTGAAACTTTCACTAGTCGAAGGTACCAAAAAGGTACAACTACGGTACTACACAAGAGATGTGCAACATTTTTGTTGATGTGTGTAGAAAAGAAGCCTAACCATAATGCACACTTAGTTATTTTTACTTTTTATAAATGCCTGCGAAAGTTATATGAAATTAAAATTAATTTTATAAATATTGACTTGACTAGGCGATTAAGAATTATTAGGTAAGTAATTTACTACCACAAGGCATCTCATGGCCGCCGATAATTCTTTTCACTCTGCCACAAGATACCTCTACAAACACCATAAAGACGGCAATTAAAATAATCATAAAACACACACGGAATTTTAATATCACGACTAGCTCCATACTTGTAAATAAATAACACTGATATGTTTTGCTAAATATTATATGATTCTATATACTTGAAATGTGTACACAATTGCTATACAAAATTTAACGTACATAATGAACTATTGTTTTAAATATAATTGAGTAGATATGTCAAATTTCGTTAAATAGATATCACTATTTGTTATTCGGTTATATAACAGTGACATTATTTTGACTTCATGAAACAATTATAATTAGGTAGGTAGGTAGTTGTACCAAAATATGAACAATGCACCCATGAATTAACACCTAAATATTTTTGCATATAATAAGAATACCCTAAAAAAAACTACCATGTTGGTAACCTAATTTTGTTACGGCCACTTTAAGATAATATAAAATTAAGATTTTAACATGGTAGTTTTTACGTTATTTTTATTATATGCAAAAATATTTAAGTTATCATTATACAGGGTGAATTTGAAAGGATGTACTTTAGGCTAATATGAGGTTCTGCTGATCAAATCGAACAACTTTTCCCATGAAACCATGTGTCGCAAATGAAAAAAAAAATTGGTTTCCCCATACAAATTGATCATTTTAACATTACTAGTTTGTATGGAGAAGGCAATTTTTTTATTTATTTGCGACACATGGTTCCAAGGGAAAAGTTGTTCCATTTGATCAGCAGTACCTCATATTAGCCCAAAGTACATCCTTTCAAAGTCACTATGTATATCATACATGGATGCTTGTTCATATTATGGTACAACTACCCTACACAAGACAGTAATTTATGGCTGCCAAATATTGACCTTAACAGAGCAACTACTTAATAAAACTAAGGTTTGTCTAAATGGAATAGAAAGAACACAATAAGGGTAAGAAGAAAAAACAGAATACGATTATAAGAAATCAAAACTAAAACTATATTTAAAACAGTATGAAAAAAACTAAAGTGTCAATGGGCAGGATATATGTTAAGAAATAACAAAGGGTAGTGGACTAGATTAAAAACGAAATGGTAACCAAGTAAAAGAAGCAGAGAAAGGCAGACAACAATTAGGGAAGACAATACCAAGAAAGTTTTTAGTAGCTGGACCAGCGACCACGTTTTGTTTCTTATAACGTGATCGTTAGACTGTCAAAATAACGAATTCCGTTAAAACCGCTCTCTCCTCCAATCAGCGAAGGTTAAAAAACTACTCTGATTGGAGGAGAGCGAGCTAATAGCGGAGATCGTTATTATGACAGTCTAACGATCACGTTATAAGAAACAGAATGTGGCCGCAGAATGGATGCAAATAGTCAGAGATAGGAAGAAGTGGAAATCTTTAGAGGAAGCCTTTAACGTATACACGAATAAAGTTTCATTGTAAAAAAAGTATTTAACTATGTATGTACACGGTACATGTGTAGTACACAGCAATAAAAACAAAGGCATTTTCTTTTCAAATTATATTTATTTTAGTATTACAAGTCTATAGTTCACTGCCATTGCTTGCCGATTGTTCACAATAATCGCATATACCATTTATCTTCTTTATTTATTATTTTATATCATGACCCTGTTGTAATCTTAAGATTTTTCACTAAATTAATTTAGAGCTGGTAATTAAATAATTAATAATAATAATTCGATCGCTGATTCGATTTGTATCCGAAGGTTGTGAGTTCGCATCTCACCCATGGCAAAAAAATATTTTTCTGTACAGTTTGTCATGGTCTGGGTGTTTATAAAATATAATATGTATTATATCATTGTTTCTGGTACACATAGTATAAGCCTAGAGCTTAGTTTGTGACCGTAAATGTGTAAAGTTGTTCATATAAAAAAAAAAAAATCCATCGTTTTATAATTGAACGCCGCTTTATGGTAATATAAAAAAAATACTTTTAGAATAGGTGGCATTATAGTGGATATTTTTTTTTATTTCACAGTTTTCAAAATATTATTGTATGAGGTACCTACAAAGTAAAAAATAAAATATGGTATATTTTAGCAATAATTTCAAATAACGTGCCGCGGCGTACGACGACATATGTAATTAAACAACATAATATTTAATTACAAGCTTTTGCTAGAGTGACGAAACTCATTTGTTTAGATAAAAGAATAAATGTATTTTTTTACTACTGATTTACTTCTATTTTATTATTACCTATTTATTTATAACTTCGTAAGCGTGTGTTTATTTTAAAACAAAAAAATATATATTAGATTTTGTTCTATAACCTATTTAGAGTCCTTTCCGCTATTTTTTTCTAAATCAGATTAATGTACAGTTAAATTTATATCTGTAAATATTAATAAAATATTATGATATTAATTTAGTGAAATGTTTATAGACTATTAATTACTAATTTTAATTTTGGTTTATTATGTAACTAATTATTTATGCTGTCTGTTTTCTATTTAAAATAATAAATATAAAATTTCATCAAGTAGGCACTTAAGTGAACCCTGTATTATTATTATTTTTTCGAGCACTTAATGTGACTCGACTGTATAGTCGACCTGGTGGTAAGCAAACTCTAATGAATGAAAATATATTTTAATAATATAGTTATTTATATATAATAATAGTTTTGATAGCAGTTCACGACTCCGTCCGTGTCCGATGTATGATTGAGACTAAAATAGATGTGTAACGAGCGAAAACGGGCTATCTACAAGCTTAATACGAATTCGCACGAGTAATAGTGTTTAAAATAGCTTGTCTATAATTATTTAGTGTTATTGTTGTGGGTCGGTGATGTGCCAAAAGCAGGCGACAAGTGACAGGTGGGGAGCGCGCGTACGGCAGTGCACCGCCGATAATGGACCGCACGGGCGGGACGCCGCCGTCGACGCCACCGGCCACCGGGTTCGGCGCCTTCTGCAGCGCCATCTCCGACACTATCTCGGTACGTACGTGACTCCCAAACCGAGCGGTGTCGCGGTTATTCCCGACCGGCCGCGAGAAGGTCCTTCCGTAGTTAAAATATACCTAGTTATATAAATAACTAGACATTTGGAAATAAAAGTCATGCACGGAATAAAAAATATAAACAAGTTTAATAATAGAGCGCTCTGCGGGCCGGGTCGCGCGGCCGTGATCGTGCGGTCTACAGACATACTCAGCCGGCCGCGCGACGCCGCTCGCCGCAGTTCTCTCGCGTCGCCCTGCACCCCGACACGGGTGCAACACTACTCAGGAACACGCTCGTCGAATCATAACACAAACTTACACATTACATTAAAAAAAAACTGAAAATTTGGGATATTCAAATAAAAAATCGGTGACACAATAAATCATAAATCAAGAATTTACGGCAAGAAGCTTTTGTAGCAGATTAAAATATAGTGAGTTATTTTTAATGTTAACTAATTATTTAACTTAATAAAATCAATTTAACTTAAAACTAATTAGTAAATTTTAAAGTAAAAAATAATTACTTACTGTGTTATATTAATCTTTTTATTCAAAAGTTGCTACGAATTGCTACGGCGTAGGCAGCTCTTTGTTTTGTAATCTTTTTGAAAGTTTTCTTGTTCTTTTAAAACAATACACAATTTACTCTTTAGCAAATGATTGATTCGATTCTAAATATTTTTTATGTATAAAAAAAAAACAGTCAATGTACCTAAATTTATATTTTCTAATCAGAAATTTAAAGATTATTCTAATTATTTAAAATTTAGTTTATTTACCTTTCCTACGTTCAATACCATCATTAATTACTTATTTTATTATTATTAGTTGATATTTGATATAATCTACTAACATAATATTTTTACCAATCAACGAGTGTTACTCTATACCTACTATGTTGCAATGAAACATATTAACATTCTAATAATTGAGATTCACAAACATCAGTCTTTGTTAATGCAATTGTAGCGTGACGTAATTGCGAGGGCATAAGTATCAAGAATGCTTCACTCATTAATAACATTGTTAAATGTTTTTATCAGATCCAATTGTGCTGTGTTTTTTATGAGGTGTTTTTTTTTAAACTTTAGACCCATAGAAATAAAACAAAACACACAGTATTATCACAGAAGAAATATTAGTACAAGGTATTACAATAATAATATGTAGAACAATTTACACATAGTGCTCTGTTCACAAACTAATTTTTTTTTGCCATGGGTGGGAATCGAACCCACGACCTCCGGATACAACGCCAAAGGCTTTAAATTATATAGATTAAGTCACATTTTTTTTTATTGGAGCACGGCATGTGCCTTTGTGCATCTATCCGATGGCATCTACCTGAGGTCGATAAATACATTGTTGTTTAACAATATTGATCGCTCCCACTATGCCGGCTCAACTATGTTTAAATCAGAACTTTGTGTTAGATTAGATTCTTCCTGTCTAATCTTTCAATGATATTTTTATGATGTTTTGAAGAAGCCCGGTGTATGTAGGTGGTAGCAAATCTCTAAAATCCATGAATGGGGACGACAAACTGAACAACACTACTACCACTGGGTCGTCTTATTATGGCGGCTAAAAGATGCGGTTACTAAACAGGCGATTTTTTTACATTATAAGTTTTCATCCCCGCTGCTTTATTATTAAAGTAATCGATATTAGCCGTAACTAGAGATGAAGGCATTATTTCATATAAATATTTTGTACGAAGAAATTTTACACTCGGTAGTCGATCTATATTTATGTTTAAGCATACTTAAAATAGTAATAATAATATGAAGAACATATAGCTCTGGCCACAAACTAAGCTCTAGGCTTGTGTACCAGAAACAACGATATGAATACATATTATATTGTATAAACACCCAGACCATGTAAAACTGTACAGAAAAAAATACTAATATGTTTTATTTTTGCAATGGGTGGGAATCGAATCCACGACCTCCGGATACAACGCCATAGCCGCAGCCGACGGAGGCGGTCGTGTACCCACACGTGACAAGATCTCTAATATAACCATTTCGAATGTCGTAATAGCATCGTAATATAAACATAATATAAATAGTTAATTTGTAAAATTTCGTATTCTGCTAACAAAACTCCCATAGAAAACTATCAAAAAAAAAATCTGTGTAATTCTATTCATCATGCTTCGATTTATGTTTATGCATTTTTATAAATTCCTTATTAGGATAATATAATATTAAAGTATTAATAATAAAAATTCAATGAAAAAAATCCTGGTACTCGAACCCACGACCCTCGCTATCGCGGCAAGGCGCTCAACCGCTGAGCCAACCAGGTTCCATTCATCCCTCACGAATTTTGTCATTGCTTGTTATCTATTTATATACAGACGCCCTCTTTTAGCTTTCTTCTATTAACTTTATACGAGTCAAGTTAGAAGTCCTAGTTTCTAATACTAGATGGCAGAGGAGTCTTTATTTTTACTTTTTTCAGTATTTTATATTTATGCATCTTTATAAATTCCTTATTAGGATAATAAGATAATGTATAAGTAGATAACAAGCAATGACAAAATTCGTGAGGGGTGACTGGAACCTGGTTGGCTCGGCGGTTGAGCGCCTTGCCGCGATAGCGAGGTTCGTGGGTTCGAGTCCCACCCACAAGGAATTGCTTCGATTTATGTAAATTGTTATTACAGCCTCCGTAGTCTAGTGGTGGCGCCTTTGGCGTTGTATCCGGAGGTCGTGGGTTCGATTCCCACCCATGGCAAAAAAATATTAGTAAGTATGTTTTCTGTTTGTCATGGTCTAGGTGTTTATAAAAATATATTACGTATTATATTGTTGCTTCTGGTACACATATTACAAGCCTAGAGCTAAATTGTCCTACAAAAGATTATATTTACAATGACGGTTAGAATTATAAATTTCTTGTCCTACATATTATTATTATTATAAGATTATTTGTATTTGGTTGAGTAGAGAGCGTAGTGAACACAGTGCAGGTGAGAGTTAAAATGCCTTTAAACCTACTTCGCGGTATCAAGTCCGGGAACGCTGCAGTTCATTCCCCTGCCTTCCAACCACGCGATCGACCCGGCACCCGCACGGTGAAGCCATGGATAGCTAAGAACATTGTCTGTCTCATGTTTCTTCCAAAAAGTAACCATGAACTTTTATTTAGATTTCATGGTCTCAATAACAAAGTATAGTTTGTATGCTATGTTCAACATAATATTTTTAACAACAATGTTTTGGAACCAACTCTAATCACTATGTCGTAAACTACCCACAACTATGTTTTGAACATTCTTCGTAAAATATCAAACGAATTACTTTTATCTTCAAGAAAAATACGAGGAAAGCCATTTTTACTGACATTGTTGCTGTATGTATGTGTCGGCTTAAATCTATAAAGTTTAAACGTATTTATGAAAGTAAAAAGCTTTGTCGTAGTTGTCCATTTTATTTTTTTACAATTTAAGTATGACTTAAAAAAACTTTTAAACTGGACGGTTTTTATTATTAGTAATCATTCTAAAAAGAGACTATCACCTCGACAAGAAATCAATATGTTATTATAGCTGGTGATCCAATAGACTAAAACCGAAATATGACTAGGTCAGTCGACGGTTTATGCATCTGTATGGGCGGTGATAACAAAACTATGATAGTCGGTTGGTCTAATGAAGTATATAGTAAGAGACCTTCCGCCCATCTAAGAACTTCCTACCTACCTATTCATAGATGTTCTATCCAAACATCGCGACGAGCTGGCCACTTGTTCAGCCCCCCGCTGGGTACCCTGGGGTCGTCTAGGCGATCTCGGGCGCCGTAAGGCCTCATAACGGGCAAAGATAAATTTCAACTTTCTTTCGGTTTGTAGTATTATGTATTAAATTGGAGACCCCAAAAAGGTTACGTTTTTTAATAAAAAAAATCAAAAATACTTCTTGCTGCCATCGTATTTAATGCTATAATTGCCTGTGCACCATTGAATTGAAAACCCGGATTTACCACACAATTAAAGTTCATAAAATATCAACTATATATTTTTTAATTAACTAAAAAAATTTGTCATTTTAATTTACAATTTTAATTTTTAATTTACTTTGCTTAACATAACACTTTTTTTCTATCTCGTTTATGTTTAAAACTTTTCCTAACGGACTCTTGAAACACCAACACCCTGTATGTAACTCAATGTTCAGATTTTCTATTTTACTACTTTATTATATAGATAGATAGTTGTCAGAATGATTGATGGCTTACCGATCCATAACCTCATACTTATTTGAACGACAAATAAAACCTTTGACCGGGGAGCTTTTCCACATTTTCTACTGTGGCAGCTGCGTATTACAGCTACTGTGGTAAAAAATATAAATTGTGTATATTAGTGATGAATACATGTGTGGTGGCCCAGTTGGTTGGACCTTGGACTTTGAAACTATTAGGTCCCTGGTTCAAATCCCGGTGTATACCAATGAGATTTTAATTAAAAAAAATATGTACATTTGTATAATAACACCACTATAGTGGAGCACGTTAAGCTGAATTATTCCGCATTCACCCGGGTGAACCTAAGATACCTACCAGTAATTCCTTATTCACCCGCTCAAAATAGTATATTCCGTTTTCACCCGAATTCCAATGTACAGTCATTGTCAAAAGTTGTTGTCCAATATTTGTCTTGCGGTGTTGTATGATTTTTTACTTACTGAGTGTAGCAACAACCTTATAAACAGCATTTTACATGGTGTTAGTTCTCTAAATTCTATCAAAGTGAAGAAATAACAGAAGTTACACACATTTAAAGCGTTGTAAATTAAGGCTTAGTCTTGGTCTTGCTTTGGGCAACACTAGTCAAATCAAAAATCTACATCTAATAATAGTATTCTTTAATCAGCAATAAAATATAATATAATAAAATATAAGTCAGAATTTAATCAGATATAAATAAAAAATAATATTATCTAAAATGGGATCATTATTTCCAAACAATGTCCTAATACAATCTTTCCATTTATATAGTCATCAAGAGCACTATTTATATAATTTTCCTTTTCTGTTATATTTGACTTGCGTGCTGCAATAGGAGCGCCTATTTGAAATTTCTTAGTTTCTTTAATATAAACAAAAGTTTTAGAAGGTTTGGCCTGCTGCATCCAATCATTCTGTTTAACTTGTTATGCCAACCTTCTACATTATTAGTAGTTTTAAATCTTTTTTAAATACTGTCCACTTTCCATATATATTTACACTTTGTAGCTAAAAATTTACAAAATAATCATTAAATGTTATTATCTTCACATCAACTGCGTTTAGAAGCTATTGACCGTATGATTTTCAAATATATAACTTTATTTATTTCCATTTAGGACCGGGGAGTACTAATATATTTTTTTCGATGAAGTTTCTCTATGAGAAAATAAACGAGCCTGAATGCATTAAATTAGACACCTAAGTGTACCTTAATAAATATTTGGAAACAAAATAAATGTCCAGAATTCAAAGTACCTAAGTCTTATTTTATTCACAACTTCTAAATAATATTATTTTAATATATTTTTGCCATTTAAAATATTTTTTATTACAGTTGGTAAAATGTTTACTTTTAACGTAATCGGCCCCTTCAATATTTCCGTCACTTACATTACGAAGAAATTCAATTTTACAATTGAAATTTAAATTTTAAAGTTATCAGTTGACTTAAAATAATAATTATCCTCCATGTAAATTTAACACTCTGAATTCGTTACCAACTGTAATAAAAATAATTTAGCTAAGTAACTGGATTTCAAATAAAACCACGCAAGCTCATTCATAGGTACCAGTTTTCATATTTAAATAAAACTTTTCTCTCTCACTGTACTAAATTTGTAATGTGTTAAAATAAATGGCCAAGTTCGAGCCATAAATGACATAAAATATCAATTATTATTAAATAGGGTGAATAAGGAATACTTTTTAAGGTGAAAACGGAAAGTACATGTTTCGGGTAAACTTTGCGGGTGAATACTGAATAATTCGTTAAGCTGTCGGTCCCGGTTTATAGATGGGTTATTGAGTCTATTCAAAATATTGAGACGAGCTAGCTACTTGTTCGGTGTAGACTCATACCATCGGCTACGATGAGGTGGGATTAAAAACCTCTACGCTGGGTACCCTGAGGCCGTCTAGGCGGTTTCGGGCGGCGTAAGGCACCCGTGATGATATTTATTTATTTCTATAATTTAATATATATAAATGTATAGTTAATTTTACACAATGCATAATTAATATAACTATAGAAAGTTTTTATTCATATAAATAAACTATCAGACGTTCCATCAGAAATAGTCTCAAAGAGACTGGCAACATTTCCTCTCTGTATAGCGAGGCTAATAAGTAGGCAGAAATAATTGCCAGCCTTCTTGTCTCCATACTTTTCCGTTAACCGCTTGGATAACTCCCTGGTCAGGCACTTGGCTGAGGGTAACCTATACCGAGGCTATTAGCGATGACAGCTTGAGATTCTCAGCAGAAACGGCTCCACTTCCCGCGCTGGATAAGGTCGTTTGGATGTGAGATGGGGCTAATGTACACATGTTCCATCCCACACCAGAGTCTTGCCAGATTTCCACGGCCCAACAGTCATGCCGTCGCGTCTCTTGCCATCGCTCCGCGCAATCCCAGAGGGTTCTAGGATCGCAGGAACTCCAGCAGTGACAAGTATAATATATTATACCGTATTTGCAGTACCGTCTTTACCATAAGGTCATTCAGTGTATGGGTCCAGGTAGGGTAGCCAATACCTAGATTTACCTAATTATAATAAATATACGTAAAATAATAACAGATTTTTTTTTGAATATTATTTTAATTTCCAACGGGGCACCAAATTATTGTATGCCCCGAAGGCCCCAGTAAGACGATTCTAACGTATTTAAGTAGTATATGTAGGTATTATTGTGTCTTATCAATGCTATTGTATACATTATATAATTCAATTTTTTTTTGCACTCCTTGATGGATTAGCATTTTTTATGTACAATTTTATTAGACATGTTGGGTTTGAAAGTAGACTAGGACTTCATATTATTATAAAGTACACTACTTTAGACTAATATTTTCTACTGAACATTTCGAACAACTTTTCCCATGGAACCATGTCGCAATTTAAAAAAAAATGCCTTCTTCATACATACTAGTAATGTTAAAATGACCAATAATAAATGTGATAAAATATTTTCAATAAAGTTTTTTATTATTTTATACCCGTGAGCTATTTGTTATCAATAGATGGCGTGGGCAGAAGATGGCTGGAGACGGTCCAAATAGGATACTATGCGACTTATATAGAGAACAAAACAAATGCATACCTTTGTGATCTTATCAGAATATAAATAAATAATTATTATTTTTATAAAAATTATAAAACAAAGTTATTAAGAATAGGAAAATTATATAATTTTATTATATCGTAGAATATACAATAAAATAAAAGGTTTATACGTAGTATTGGTATATACGTGGTAGCCGAATTGGTTAGACCTTGGACTTAAAAACACTTGGTTCGAATCCCGGTGTGTACCAATGAGTTTTTAATTAAAAAATATATGTACATTTGTTTGACAATAGTGCCTCGGTGAGCACGTTAAGCTGTTATAGATGGGTTATTGAGTCTATTCAAAACATCGCGACGAGCTAGCCACTTGTTCGGTGTAGCCTCATACCATCGGCTACGATGAGGTGGGATTAAAAAACCCCTCTGCGGCTCTAGACGGCCCCAGGGTACCCAGGGGCCGTCTAGGCGGTCTCGGGCGCCGTAAGGCACCCGTGATTATGATATATAAAACAAATGCATACCTACTTGTAACCTTTGTGATCTTATTAGAAAATAAATAATTTATTGTTACTTTTATAAAAATCATAAAACTTATTAAGAATAAGAAAATTATATAATTTTATTATATGGTATAATATATTTTCAAAAATTTAAGGTTTAACTCTTTAGGTCCCCGCCACAGTTCAAACCCCGGTCTGTAGTGTACCAATGAGTTCTTAATTAAAAAAAAGTATCTTCATTAGGTGGAAAGGTCTTATGGCTATACTTTTTTTTTTTTTTTATATATGTAGAACAATTTACACATATTGCTCTGGTCACAAACTAAGCTCTAGGCTTGTACTATGTGTACCAGAAGCAACTATATAATACATATTATATTTTATAAACACCCAGACCATGACACACTGTACAGAAAAGGCGTACTAATATTTTGTTGCCATGGGAATCGAACCCACGAAGCCAACCAACCAATTTCGTTACCACCGCGGTCAGATGCAAAACCTTCTAAGTGACCTAGTCATGTTTCGGTGTTAGTCTGTAAGTTCACAAGTTTGCAGGAGACTATTGCATCGATTTTCAACGTCTGCCTATACAAGTGCAATACAAAGTTAATATACATTTAAATAATAATATACATTTGTTTGACAACACCTCTTTTATATTTCCATGGTTCCGCGGCCTCGGAGAGTAAGCTGTCGGCCCCAGTTTCACTATACCAACTTGTTTAACTTTTAACTTTTTATAGATGAGTTTTTGAGGGAAATCGAAACCGACTGAGTACAACTTTAGAAAGAAATTACTTTAAAAATCCATATTTTTAGGAATTAAAATATTTGTTATATTTTTTTTTTCAATAAAATGCAATGAAAAAAACTCGAACCCCGTCCTCACTTTCGCGGCAAGGTACTCAACCACAAAACCAATCAGATTCCAATCACCCCTCACGAAATTTGTGATTGCTTATATGTGCTTTCTTTTAATAACTCTATATTAGAGTGTAGTTAGAAGTCCTTGTTTCTAATACTAGATGGCAGAGAAGACCGTTTTTTGTTTTTACTTTTTTCGTTGATTTTTATATTTATTTTTTTATAAATTCCTAATCAGGATAATCTTATATTGAAAAACTACCATTTTTTTAGTCCTAGTTTCTCAATGAAATTAAACTTTTCATTGAGATACTAGGACTAACCAAAACTGGCAGAAGTTTCTAGATATAGTCTAAAAAATATTTGAAACATGCTATAGTACAATGTGTTCTGCAGCCAGTGTTCTGGATACTTTTAATCAGGAAATTTTCGGTGGTAGAAATTTTTAAGATTTTTTTATCTGTTTGTACTATTTATTATTTTGTACTATTTTTATTAATAATTAGTTAAGTCTTATTTAAGATTTTTTTTTTAGATAGTTTGTTAATATAGTGTAGTCTAGTTTTAGATAACTCGGACAAAAACCTGTGAACCTGGCCAAGTTGTCTGATTGAGGACGGACCACACTAAAATAGCGGGAGCAGTGGCCGACTTCTCGCGATTGTTGTCCAAACTATTTATAATTCCGCAAGTCTTACGTCGGGATCTTGCTGAAAATTAGATCTCTTGTAACGGCTAATTGATAGACATTAAACGGTTGAGGAAAAAATTGGTTGTAGACAGGTAGAAATCAAAGATTTTTCTTTTTAAACATTTTTTATTTGAAATGGGGTTACCGACGTATTCTAGGCTATATACTTGTATATCCATATTGTAAAAAAACGCGGAGGTTTTCTATACTTTTTTTTTGGTAATTTATCATTATTCGTTCTATACTTACTTTGATAATTAACAGTGAAGTGAATAATAACAATATGTTTCGGTATTAGTCTGTGGGTTCTTCGGTTTTCAGGAATCTCTGCATCAATTTCTTATAGAATCTCTTTTCAGGACGCGGTTACAAAGCGAGCTGTTACATGTTTTAATTTAGCGACTGCTTTAGCCATGATGTGCCAGGCTCGTATATGTGATCTTGCAAATGTATATATTAATATAATAACATTAAAATAATTAAAAAAAAGGTAAAATATTACTTAAGTATCATGGTACCCAAGGCGCGACAGTTTTTTTTTTAATAACTAAAAAATAAAAGCTAAATAGAAAAAAATCGTAGAGATCTAGCATAAAATGTCTTAAAGATTTGTTTACGTTGAGTGAGTCTAGGTCAAAGTAAAAAATATTGATTTCATGTAAACTTTAGTAAGCATTTATGAAGAGTCATAACAAAACTTATAAGGTCTAAGTGTTAATTGGTTATTTCTACTAATGGTGCAAATTTATTTTGTTTTTAATTTGCGTGATATTGTGATATTATTAAAGCCCTTGCAGGAGAAATAGCAACACACGCATAATCAAATAATATAAGTTTAGGTGGTTAGCTGGTTCCACAATCCTTGCCAAGGTGACACCGAGGCGATAAACCTAACAACGAAATATATAATAAAGTAAATAGATGGATAGGTATCTTTCAGGCCAGGCGCAAACACTGACCGCAAGTCTATCGCCACGGATACAGCCTACACAAATTACATATACCCGTCTATTTGACTATACTGACGTGTCTGATGATAAGTAGGTACTACTTGGGGGCTGTTCCAAAATTCAAATATTATTACTTGTGATCTCTCGGGAAAAACAAAGAGAAGAAATATACACAAATTACATATACACGTCTATTTCTTTTTCCGGGAGATCGCATTACCTTGTTTTGGAACGCAGTTGACCTCGATTTTTGAATTTATTTATAATCAGTCTTCTCTAGATGCAAAAATCTAGGTGGAAGTAAAAGGCTGTTTTAAAAACCTATAACAATCGTAGTAAATATAAGAAATTATACCTATATTACCTATTTAATAATCAGGAACATAAAGTAGATATAATATTTGTTTTATGGGTAGATAAAACGTGTTCACGGTAATACCGTTACGTTAAACCCGAAACACCCGCGCGATACTAAATTATGTTATCTGCAATCATTTAATTGAGGAAAGATTTACCTATCTCATCATCCTTGAGATTTTTTATAATTTTAACCATAAATATTAATAAAAAGAACATCCGCCTTATTTACGTATTTACTAAGTTATTTACGTCAATTTACTAAGTTATTTTCAACTCAAATTGGGAAAGTAATGATTAAAAAGTTAATAAATAATTATAGACACTCTGAATAAAATCGGCTAACGAGATGGAAACAAAACATCTTTACTGGGTACATTAAGGCCGTGATATAAACTTTATTTAATTATAAAAAAAATATTATTTACCTACTTCTATGAAGTTCTATGTGAATTTAATAGTTTTTAGTAACAAAATAACACTTATGTCGGCTACATAATGCGAATACGAAATGGGCGGTGGCGAAGTCAAATTTAAATTACCGGGGTTTAATCGTCAAACCAACAGCCCGTTTCGTAATTGCATCCTAAAAGGAGATAATCACTTTGACAAAAAATCGATGCAGTAGTCTCCTGAAAACCGATGACTCCACGGACTAAACCCGAATATTGACTAGGTCATTTGACGATTTTTGCATCTAGAGAAGACTGACTATATAATAAGAATTTAGCAACTGCGTTCCAAAACTGGGTAATGCGATCTCTCTGGAAAAAGAAATAGACGTGTATATGTAATTTGTGTATATTTATTATCTTTATTTTTCCCGAGATATACAAGTAATAATATTTGAATTTTGGAGAGCAGAATAATATTTGAATTTTGAACATCCCACAAGTAGGTAATACTTATCATCAGACATGTTGGTAAGAATAGGTCAATGGTGAAGATACCAAGACAGACAGCGTAAATTAGGTAAAATATAAAAAGCCAACCCACAATTACTCAAAGTCCACTTTAAATAATAACATTTTCCACTTAAATTTTCGATAGTCAGATAAATTGTTATAAAGCTGATGCGATGTGAGATGTGCCAAAAGTTTTTGTCGTGATACATCGAACAAAAATAAACGTTTCAGTTATGTTTCAATGAGACATTTATCCAAACCATGTCGTTTAACATCGGATGTTTCGCATTTTAAAAAGTCGGAAGATGAAATATCTATTTACATTTTTTAAATCTACAAAATATTTTCTGTCCAAAAATCAAATGTTAACAGCTGCTGCTGTTGTAGGTAAAATAGTAATTATATAATATATAATATTGAGGCACGGCATGTGATTTTGTATCTACCTGATGGTAAGACAGATTATAATAGAGTCGATCAATACATTTAGTTAACTTTGCCGGCTAATTGACGCGGTTACAAAGATAAAGCAATTGCAGCTTTTTTATCTACAAAATATTTTTTGGTAGAAAATTAATCAGCATATTTATATATGTGTAAAGTAAAGAATTGAAGAAAGTGATTAAATATAGTTTTTGTTTTATTTTTATCTGTTCTATCTATGTACATAGGTAACACTATATATATATATATATATATAGTATGTACCTACATATCATGAATTGGACACCATCCAGTAATGTATGTCGTCTTAACATACATTTGTGAGGATTACTCCTAAATTTATTGTGTAAACGAAACTACATTAGCAATTTGAAATTAATAATTAAAAATAATCTATTGTTTACCTTCTACTATTGTTTGGTATTATTCTTTTCTACTATTATAGGTAAATACCTATTCACTGTCAAAAGAGTTCATGGGACTTGAATTTTCTGTTCAACATTTAAAATCAGACGAGACATCAAAAGTCTAATTAAAAGAGAACTATAGGTACTTAGTAGCTTTTTAAAATGTCTTTAAAGTTTTAGCCCTCTGACTTAATATTAATAAATAATCTATATCCCCACCAAATTTCGTCGAAATCGGATTATCTGTAGAATTCCCACAAATTCATAGTCGTTTGTTTCTATGACTAAGGATAGAAACTGACACAAATATTATTTTTCCAAAACTAAAAAGTAAACAATTAAAATGACAAAATGTATCCTCAAAGGTCAGGCGAGCTTTCACCTTGATATTGGCGTTGCGCTTTATACTGTCGCTGAAATTTTCCTTAATTTGTGTATATTAATTTGGTACTACCAATACCCGGGCTCGCTCTAAAGATAAAATTAATTTATTAATACATAATACTAAATTATTTAACTAAAGTGTTTTCCGAATGGCCCCTCTTATATATTATAAACTACCCACTGAAATACGAATTATTAAAGAAATTAATAAATTTAAGGATAAGCTGCTCTGTCTGCACTTAACTGTAAATGTTACTATAATATTCATGAATTTTTTTAAGACAAAACTATAGGCTAAATTAACACTTGCTATTATGTAAATGATAGACCATAGTAAAATTTTAAGATATGATGACATAAAGAACAAATAAATATTAAAAAAGGACAAACTTTCAAATCCCATCAAAGTTTCTAAATACATGTCCTAACTATTTTTTTTTGCACTGTACATTAATAATATACTTCAAGATGCATGTATTTAAAAGATACAAAATTAATAAATGTTTTTCTTTATTTCAGGGAATGGCTACAACTTCGAGAAGTAGAAGAAAGGTGAGAATTTCTTATTACGTACAATATTTTTTTGACATTTACCATTATACAGAAAATAGAATCGTGGTAGAGGTCATTAGGCTTTCGAGAAGAGTCGTCCAAATACTTGCCTAACATTAATATTCACTCAAGGTTAACTTTTTAATTAGACCTTGAAAGATTGAATTTAAAGAAAAGCTTTCAATCCGTTTTAACTATTATTTTTAATTAAGCCTAAACAATCCTTAACTATAACGACTTTTAAAATGATTCTTATACAATGTACACTATACATTATACAGTCTGACCAGATTTTCAAACGAGTTCTTTTACTTATCTTAAATTTAATCATTTTAAGCGTATACCCTGGTATTTTCTTTCTCACAATAAATATCTGATATGTTTGCTTCAATAAAAGTAGACACTGCGACCTTAGCCGCTTCTATAAAACCAGGTACAAAATTGCATGCCATATTAAAGTCAGGTTTTCCGCCAGACAAATATTAAAAATATGTTTGTGAAATATGTCTGAAACAAAGGAACCCAGGACGGAATGTCGAGAATTCGTCGGTAGCAGAGAGTGGCCGGCCGGGCTCTATTAAACTATGTAATACTCGGATCTGAAATTCTCTTGACTTTGGCCTCAGCCCGACATTTATGATGCTACAAATGTTTAGCAAAGTTTACGTTGTGTATCTTTTGTATGACGGCCGCCTTTGATTATTAAGACAACAAACTTTATCCTAGACATCTTCATCTATTCAACACACGTTAATGCTATTATTGTATCCAAAATTTTACTTATATATAACCTTTTGTCGGCACTTAGGTATGTTCTAACTGTGTATTTAAATAAAATATGCTTTATTTTTTGCCAAAACAACTATAGACAAATGTTACATTACCTACGTAGATGGTTTTAAAAATAACTTGAAAAAAAAAACTACATACTCATACATTTTCGTTTTTTTGAGAAAGAAAGATTTATTACATACAAGTTAGAATACTGAAAAGTGAAATTATGAATATGCTGATCACTTCCTTCTACAAATTTCGTTGATATGTTGCTTACAGGAGAGGTCTGGGCTCAAGTATAAACCAAGGTTTTGTCGGTTTGGCTGCATTGCTAAGTGTTACGATTGGAAGCGTAGCCACCCTTCGATACCAACAATTATATCTTGAGTTTTATTAGGATTTACTAATGAGCCAAACCTGTGAGACCCTATTCTAACTGCCTCCAGATGTTTCATGTCGTCCACAGCATTAGGAGTTAAGTTAATTAATAGTAAACAAACAAAACTGTGTATAGACCGCCTCCATGAGGTGGTGTCTACTGATTGAGCCGTGGGTTCGATTCCCACTCATGGCAAAACAATATTAGTATGTTCTTTTATAAAATATAATATGTGTTAGTATCTTTGTTTCTGGTACACATAGTACAAGCCTAGAGCTTAGTTTGTGACCAGATGCTGCATCACGAGTTTTTGCAATCGTATTATGA
The DNA here is from genome assembly GCA_947458855.1 of Monopis laevigella. Classification (NCBI taxonomy): domain Eukaryota; kingdom Metazoa; phylum Arthropoda; class Insecta; order Lepidoptera; family Tineidae; genus Monopis; species Monopis laevigella. The sequence goes on along the minus strand of OX381580.1, from coordinate 22,327,515 downwards.
AATGTTACGTTCTACCAATAGGAAAGGTTTAGTTATCCTATTTTCAAAAATAAAGCGATCATATTGAGCCTCAGGGCAATATGTGTAAAACAAAAATGTCCTATACTATTACTTATACTATATCCAACGAGAAAATTTATTTTTATCAAACAAACCGAGCATATTAAATAGCCGCAAAGTATCTGGATAGTTTCAAATCGTTCGGACTTTGCACGAATAAACATGTGACCCACATCCGTCTTCTTGTATCATCCTCTAGATATCTGAAATGTTTAGGTATATTTACAAAGAGCTCAAAACTGTCATATTTTTTCACAAAGCCCCAGAGTGTTGATCGGACTGTTTACGCGACGTCGCCATTTGACGCCGTGCCAAAGCTACACGCGCTATTTTCAAGATAAACCTATCCGACCTGATAAAACTCTGCGGAATCGTCAAGGAATGTTCTTGACAAATTCTTAGGAAATATATAATTAATCAAAGTCAGCACGAATAAAATACTAAATCTAATAACTCAATGTATTTAACGAAAATCTACATTGACACAATTACTTGTATTTCCCATGGGTATTGGCAAATGTAAATAAAGATTGTAAATACATTTTGTTTTGTTTATTGCACGGCATGTTACTCTGTATCTACCTGACGGTAATCACTCAACACATTGTTGTTAACATTATTCATTAACCAATAGGGCCACTTTATTTTTGGTAACAGGATTGAATAAAGCGATCCTATTGGTTGTTGCTCACGTATACGTATACAAATACGTGACGATGCTACAATGCGCAAACCCATGGTAGAGCCTCAGCTGACTGATGCGTTTACAAAATGGACGGTCGTAAAATCAATTGTCTTTTTCATAACTGCACCATGAAAGGAGACTACCACCTCATCAAAAAATAGATGCAGTAGTCTCCTGAAAATCGGTGAACCTACAGACTAAAACCGAAAGAGTTTCGAGAATAAAATAAAATAAACAAAATAGAAAACCTACTGGCAAGGTTTTTACACTTATAGGTATTTTTTTACATGAAAGCTTGGATTAAAAAGCTTATTTTGAATACTTACTACTAAAAATATTAGTATACAAAAGTTACGTTACATGGCATTGAAAAATAAGACTTGGTTGACACCGGAAACGGGATCCGTTTTGAGCGCACTGTTGCTCCACAATAACCCGCAGGTTCCTTCCGCTCACTCACATCCGCTACGACATCTGACGGATGCTGGATAGATGCTTACGGGAACGCTTGCAAATATATATAGCTATAAGTAGAACGAAATTTAAAATGAACTTAAAATTACAGATGTCTTAAAAAAATATCATTAATTATTGACACGCCGTTAAGGAGATCCATAATTATTATACTTAAATACGAGTATATATGGTATAATAATTTCTAATAACCAAACTCAATTTCCCTCTTTTTTGTTCTGTAGTACCTACGGAATACCAAGTGTGCAAGTAGCATTCGCACTGTCTGTTTTTCAATATTATTCTGAATCAGTATTATGTTACTAATTTATTATTACTTAGGGCCGATTCGACCATAACTTATACTGGCGATAGTAATGACAAATTCCATACAAGTATTTATTCGTAGATTAAATTATTAACACTCAGAATAATTATTTGTATGTGATTTGACATTACTAATCTCGGTATAACTTATACCCACTGTTGGTCGAATCAGCCCTTAGTAAATAAAATAAGCATTGCTTTTTAGAAATGTAGGTATTGAACATTTTCAAACAAGATGTTGCTTTATTTCATCAATTTGATTAATTTCTTGTAGCCATACTTAAACCAATGCAAAAAAGTCCATTAGCCATAGGGTAGGGAATGGTAGGTGATAATGTTTCCACAATGGTGACCACCATTGAATTAAACAACTCCTTGAAGCTTAGCCTTGAAGTGTTGGCTTAAACCATTAAATTAATAATATATGGAACCGCTATAGTGCCTTAAATGGCAGAATTAACGAAATATCAAAAGAGTTCGTGGTCGCCATATTCTGTTTTCACATCAACCAATCAACGCTAAGGGATTGCTTTTGTTCTCACTTTTTTTTTTTATTTGTATGGCTGTGTCCATCTTCTGTTCTCAAAACTGCATGGAAAGGCGATTTAAGGACCATAGACACCTCCCTATTTTATCTCCATGGCTGAAACCCATTTTTCGTAATACATACTACTATATAATCTGTGAAATTAGTCTTTATATTTCTTAAAAGTTGCTCGCGGCACATTTATAAAAGTATTACTATATGGAATTATAGTATTATTTGTATACATGAAAAAAAATATCGGTGTCGAGAACTCACAATCTAGGTAGGTAGGTAAACCAAACTGATTGATCGGATGCTAGATATAATTTGATATGGCTACCTAGGCTCGGTTGCTTGTAGATAACCAGTCATACCTCCAAATCGCATTGAATCTTTTGGGGTCAAGTTTGAAATCATAAGAATAACTTCCTAAAAAATCAACTCAAATATTTTCATGTCGAAGATCTAATTTTTTTTTTATTTGCGACGTTAATATGGGACAAATTTTGATCAGTAGACCCTCATATTAGCCTATCCTTATATTCAAGGTTATTTCTTGCGGGCTTAAGTGCAGTGTGATACCGTAAATTTCACGTTTTTTCACGAATAATTAAGGTTTTTCTTATAATGTTGACTTTGACGAGCGATTTAACCTCAATCACGCTTTTAGCAACTCTGCCAACAATATACTCGTTTATACCTAACATTCCTAATTTTCAGTTAGAAATTGAAAAGCTGTCTACACTGTCTAGTGTGAGCAAGTCTGCTTGATCAGTTTAATAATTAATGCAATAATTATTCTGAGGTTTTACCAAAAGGAAAGGTTTGTTTTTCCGGTTTTTAAAAACGATGAAAACCCATTGTAGATTGCCTCTGTTTTTTTTTTATATTTTCTACGTTAGATTGAGAAAATAACTAAATCTTTTATGTACAAATAATAAATAAATAAAAAATAAATACCATCACGGATGCCTATTTGGCTCCCGAGAACCGTTTAAACGGCATCAGGGTCCCAGCGGAGGGATTAATCCATCCTCATTTCGCCGATGATATGCGGAGGCAACACCTAACAAGTGGCGAGCTTGTTGCGGTGTTTATGATGAAATAGCCTCGTTGTATAAAGCGGTCACCCATCCCAGGCCGGCTTTGTTGTCATCTGCTTAACCATTTTACCGGTTGCGCAGTGACTTAACCACTAGGCTGGGGCCGCTTTTTTTTATGTACAACTAGCCAAGATAATTTCAAGTAGACCATTATGCCAGGTAACCTCCCTAATGTTTAGCTCCCTAAATATTTTAAAATAATGTTTTCGTTGCTTTATTTATTTATTGAAAAGATTTATCTATTCCAACTGAGTTAGAAGCTTTACGTATTGATAAAATAATATTAGTACCTACCTATATATTAATCATCAATACGCTTACATATAGACTAGGAGTACTTTACCTACCTACCCAGGTATTAATATCATTGATGGCGAACTAAATTGATAATAAGATACGACTAGTATGACAAAGTAGATAATCACATTATCAGAAACAATTCTATAGTGACACAGCGGAGTGTAAAATAAATATTATTGAATATAATATTTATGTCTAATATAAACTTTTGTGCTTTGCCGCAGGACGATGAAAAGAAAAGCAAGAAGCGGCAGTCTCCTATTGAAGACCGACCACCAGTTCCTACCCCAAGCGAAGCCATGCTTAATAGTAAGTAACATAATGATAATTATTTATAAACAAATAACAGCAAAGGTAAAGTATTTTTTTTAAATCAGTAAAATGCTTTTGTTTATACTGGTCTGGCAGTTTAATTTACAGGTAAAATCATATTATATGTTCGAGGTCTGATTATAGGATTATATAGGTAATAAACTAGTTTTTTTTGTCCACATTTGTTTTATATCAGGCGGTATAAATCTTTACCTATGTATATAGTTACCAACTTTACCCTTTCAACTTTAACTTCAGCCTTTTGCTAAGACCAATGAATAAAGGTTTTAGAAGTATAAGGGTGATAATAATAAGTAGAACATAAAATACAAAAATATAATATATTTCTTATCCACCTGGTAATTTTAAAGGATTTTTTTACTGTGATATAGATTTTAAGATTCAAAACATTTCTTGCATTACACAATGTAATGTATTATATAAAGTAACCTACGCCTATTATTGTTACTTATGTGTAAAATTTAATGCAAATTGGTTTAGCAGAGTTATTAAGTTCACAAACACCTAAACTTTCATATTTATATTACCTATTAGTATAAATGTGTGTATTTATATAACTGCTGCTCATCTTCGTACACCACCCTAAAGGTAAGCTGGTGACAACGATAAGAAAGGGGGAGGTTACTTATAAAAATATTTTAGTGATATTTAAGATAATAATTTATTGTTCTTTTATTCTTGTAACAACAATCATAAGAGTGACAGAGCATGAATTAGCTTAACAATTGTTAAAATATTTTTTAAACATTTAAGGCCCCAAGGTATTAAGTTCGCCTTTATACATAACTTTTGTTTACATACAATAAAGTGTTTAAATTAAATTTAGATTTCCGTTGGATTTAAATATATAATTTAAATGCAACGTGAATGACGATAGTTAGACTAGTGGTTACACAAAGACTTGGCATTGAATTTACTGCGCTCTAAACTGCAGAGTCTATTCAATAAAATCCAAATTGAATTAGTTGAGAGTTTGTAGGGACTGGTAGTTTACAACGTCAGAACCTACAATCAAGTAGTTTAGCAATGAATGTTGTGTAGGTATTCCAGTCCAGAGATCTCCTACAAAGTTATATTGTGTAAGCTAGTGCATCGTGTTTCATACTAATGTATAGTATTGATGTAATCCTTTAGTACAGTTTATTTAAAGTTTTACACCGGTAGGTATTCATAAAAATATTTGAGTCCTAGAAGAACATTTTGTTATGGAAGGTTTTTTTTTTTTTATTAGCAACAAAAATGATTATGCGTAAAAGAGAGAGAAAACCTTCTATAACTAAAGTGTTCTTCAAGGCCTCAATAAGTTTTTATGAATAAGGCCCTTTTAATATTTTGTGCCCGTCTCACGAGAGAAATCCCGCGGCAAAAAGTGGTTACAAATAAAGTTGAGAGTAAACCAAAATGTGCTAAATTTTAGTACGATATCAATAAATAAATCTTTATTTGCTAGAACATGGTTACAATATTGTAGTAGGGTATTGCAGTGGTACCATGGCATGCAAATATTACAATTTTATGTCATACAATACACTAATATTTAATATCAGTTTATAAAAAGCACACACAAAATTATAAAAGAAACAAAGTATGTGGCGGCGTCTTATTTAGACCATGTATTTGTAACAGTTTAAATTATAATATAGGTACTAAAGATTTCCTGTAAATTATGTTATTCATTTGTTAACTTCAAGTGTCGTTATCTTGTTTTTCAGTGCTGAAGGTTGTCGGGTAATAATTTGTCACTATCGGTGTTTGCGAACCGTGTTAGCTCATCTCACGGAGCGGCGATAAGGAACCTCGCTGAAAATGATCGCAACATCGGATCGGTGTAAAATACAGGGTGAATGACTTTGCGATAAACTGCGATAACATTTTTTTTTGTTGTTAACATTTTTATCTTTTGGTATTTCGTAGGAAGGTATAACAATTTGATAAATTGTAGGTAAATATGACGTTTTGATTAATAGTAAAATAATGTCTATTTTTAGTATACTTGAGAGGAGCATAAAGCCAATCAGCAATCTTGATCTCCGATTTTGTAAATATATTTAAAGCAAAAAACATAAAAAGTATGACAAATGCAAATATCTTAGCACTGGCTCAAAAACGCAACATTTAGTTTAAAGTTTCTTCGAAAGTTTATTATTATTTATTCCTCCATTTATTATGGATATTCTAGATTATATATATTATTTATTAGATAATCTAAGTTACCTATAATTAATTTAAATTTATAATTAAGTTAATAAAAGAAAACTGATTATTTTTCAATAATTCTAAACAAGCTCATATAAAAAGATATTTAAAAGAAATGGCCAACAATTAGTACTATTTCAGGCAAATCAGACAGATCACATCTAATATATAAAATTATTCTCGTGTCACGGTGTTTGTAACCAATCTCCTCCGAAATGGCTTCACCGATTTTTATGTTTTTTTGTGTATATTCGTTAGGTCTGAGAATAGGTCGTAAACTATTTTTTACTCCTATGTGATAAGAAGAAAAAAAAATTTTGGACAATAATTTTTATTTTTTGGCATTAAAAAATACATACCTATAACCCTTAATTTTCACCATTCTACAACCCTATTTTTATTATCGATATTAGTACTAATAATCTTCACCTTTCAGTAGTCAATAATTAACCAATTATTATTATCAATCGATATTTTTTTTCGAAAATTTTATTTTTATTTGACAGATATATTTACATGTATATTTTTATTATTTACAAAAGAATTTTACTACCTTGATTTTTTTCTAAATAAAACCAAAAAAGTCGCATGAAAAAGTATTAATTGGGTTAAAAAATCTCCATATAGAAAAGTGAATGAGTGCAGAGTGAGACAGAACATTTCATCCCTAAGAACACCCGTGCAAAGCCGGGACGGGCAGCTAGTAATAATATAATATTCTATGCGCTGGAGACTAAATATGCTTCTTTTATGAAAAAATATAATATTATTACGAAAACTGAAAAAAAAACCCAGCAAAATTGGTACCAAATAAACATGTATAGGCAGTTTAATTAAAGTTGCTTTTAGAGGTTGTGTTAAGTAGTCATATGGGTCCGTGGATGGACGTAATTATATTAAGAGCTTTTATCAGTAAAAACATAAATTCATATCAGAGTGCTAGAGGCCTATGGCGAGCTAGTCCCTGCTAATTTCATTATTACGGTATATAGGTACTCTATTTTTTTTTCTTTTTTTTTTTAATAAAAAATTATAAAAGTAAAAAAAAAAATTCGATGTAAATAAAATAATAAGTAAAGTGACTAGAACTAAATAAAACTAAAACTTAATATAGAAAAAATAACCCCTGAAAATATTAAAACAATAAATAAAACTAGAACCTAAAACTTAAAAAAAAAAACCCTATTAAGTATTTATTATTTTATACTATTATACCTAGGCCCCCCAATTCTCTTAAATTGACTTTAGTTCAATGGCATCGTAATAGAATTACAATCGCTAATTTCTCGCACCACTATAGTGCCTCGGAGAGCACGTTAAGGACACTGCATTCGTATTCGCGAACTCCGCGTTCTCCATATAAAATGAGCTTTCGCACTTCCAGTAATACTCGATTACTGTTTGTCGCAGAATTAAAATAATATTTTTCTAGCCACTTGTTCGGTTTAGACTCATACCATCGGCTACGACGAGGTGGGATTAAAACCTCTCCGCTGGGTACCCTGGGGCCGTCTAGGCGGTCTCGGGCGCCATAAGGCACCCGTGATGATATGTATATGTATATATGTCATTGTATTTATTAATCTTTCGGTGAGGGTTTTTTTTTCACAATATTAAAAAAATATATATATATATATATAATACAAAAATATTTATTACCCACAACAGACAGATTTTTGCAATTGCGAACATGCAAAAAAAAAACCTTCGACTAACAGCCAAGTTGTAATATTGGAAGTACGTTTGTTTAGGAGTCAAGTCGACCACAGGCCCCTTAAGCTGTCGGTACCAGTTTCCCCATACGAACATGTGAAACTGTTTATATATACGGTTACTGAGTCTATCCAAACATCGCGACGAGCAAGCCACTTGGGTGTAGAGTCGTATCAACGGACGAGGTGGGATTAAAACCTTTCTGCTGGGTACCCTGAGGGCGTCTAGTCTGGTGCACCCGTGATGATTTATATTTTTTATTTATTTAATTCCAAAATTTGTCACATTTCGTGTTTTGCCAATTTAAAATAAATGGATCTACGAAATATCATGCCATATGCCTTTGGCACTCTTTTTTCATTATTTTTTTTTTATTGGAGCACGGCATGTGACTTTTAATCGATCTGGCGGTGAGCAAACCTACAAAGTCCATGAATGGGGTCAATTAATAATTGTTCTTAAACCATATTGATCCTCCTACTATGCCGGCTAAATGATATGATTAGGAAATGGGCGACGACAAAGACAAATTGCATTACGAGTATATTTTTATATACTCGCTACCTTATCGTCAAATCAACCACCCATTTTGTAACTGCACCCTGAAAGGAGACTGCCACCTCGACAAGAAATCGATGCAGTAATCTTCTGAAAACCTGTGAACCTACAAACTAAAATAGAAACATGACTAAGTCATTTGACGGTTTTTGCATCTGTATAGGCATTTGGTATATGTATTTGGTAACGAGAACGGTCGGTCGGCCTAACAAAGTTATAGAGACATTCCTCCCACCTACATGAATTTATGTTTTTACTGATAAAAGTAAAAACATAAATTCGTAACTGATATCATATTAACACTAAGTACTATAAGTACTCCTACACATTCACGCACTCAAGCTAAAATTCAAGTATCTGTAATTAGTTTTTAGCGTAACTAAGGTGAAACAATAGGTATATATTGTTTCACCTTAGTTACGCTGAAAACTGACCCCTATGAATCTCCTCTGTAGTCAGGGTGTCTAAATTAAAATTCATGTATTAAAACTAATTTATAAAATTAGGCACAAATGTTAACACAAATGTAATTTTAATAAAAAAATAAAATAAAAACTTATTGTTAAACATTTTTGTTTCAATGAACGTATAAATTATTATTATACAATATAATTTTCTTCTTTATTTAGGGTCCTCCTTACAATAAAATGAGTCAATCTTTTTTCACTCTGTATAACTAGACTGTTATTTTGATAATATTTAGCAGTGTTTATTTTGTGTTTATTATCATTTGCTTAGCGTGAGTTATTATTAAATCAATTGTTATCAGTATGATAAGAAATACTACCTTGTGGTAAAAGAGCATGTTACATAAATTAGTGAAACACTTCAGCTGTAATTAAGAAGGTTCGATCAAGCAGACGAGGCCGTTTCAAATTCAGTGTGATTGCGTTTACCGATACCTAAACAATATACAAACTAATGTTCGGCAATTACTTTAAATAAGTATCTTTTAAAGTGAACAAGTTTTTTTAAAGTGTAAAATTAAAATATCCATGCAAATAAGTGTCAGAAGTCTTAAACTCGTAAATAATTCGCTAAATTTTCCATGTAGTCTTATAAATATGTTTTCTTATATGGCCCATAAATATAAGATTATATTAATCATGTAAAAAATACTGGCTCATTCTTTTACCACCGACAGAAAGGTTAACTAAAACTCGACGTTACTCTCTGCCAAAATTTAATATTGGATACTCGTTAAGTGCCAAAACTGTTAATTACAAAGATATATTGGCGCTGGACCCTATTGACAGAAAACTAAAAGTCGAGTTCCAACTACAATGACTTCGAAAACAAAAAACAACGAATTCTGTGAGTGAAATATATGTTCAATAATTGTGATTTAGTTTTTAAAAGTAATTTAAATAATTGGCACACTTGCTCGGCTACTGAGTTATTTGTCTAGAAATACAGAAAATGGAGTAGGTTGAAACGCGATTTAAGATTATTGCTAAAAACCGATGTATACTTTTAGCTAGCTACATCTGGGCGCTAGCTTGTAGGTGAAAGAGTAGGATAAAAAATATATTTAAAAGAAAGTTTATTTATATTATATTTTTGTATATTTTATTGAATAAAATTTTAAATTAAAAAAAGTTTACATTTAAAGGTTCTGGGCACTATAAGTATAATAATTCTTGATGTTACTATATTTGATCCTATCAGAGTGTGAGCTGAGTTTATGTTTAAATTTATTTAGTTTTAAATTACTCTTGGCTTATATATATACTAGGTTTATAAAATTCAATAAAGCATATACGTTTTATTCTTATATTTTTTTTTTTTATATAAGAATAAAACGTATATGCTTTATTGAATTGTTTGCAATATTTATTGTACTAAGTTTATATAAAAACCGCGACGACGACGATCTCGTTAGGTTTGTCGGCGACGATGAAATGCGAACAAACCCTTTTGCTGGCTACCAGAGGTTTCCTTGGCGGTATCAGGCGCCATATGGAACTCTCGTGATATGACCTAGGTTTTTTTTATATGTAGGACATAATATTAATAATAAAGGTCTATGTTGGTTTCATGTTTTATCTTTCCTAGCCACAAATTCTAGCACTAGATTTGTACTATGTACACCAGAAACAACGATATTAATCCGTATTTTTTTATTCCAGATTTGCGAACAGCCTTCGGTCTGTTGGACCGAGACAGTGATGGTCACGTAACACCAGCTGAGCTGCAATTTATGCTGAGGAATCTAGGCATAGAGGTGTCAGACGACCTCATAGCAGATCTCATTAAAGACGCCAGCAAAAATGGTAAGTCGGTAGGCTGACGTGATGTAGAATGACTGTTAAAAGTATGGTCAAATTGACATTGCAAATTATTTATTTCAAGACATTGTGGTATGGCAGTTAGTAGGTTAGTAAGTATAATACAAGTCATACAATGTAAACCATGCTAGGGTGCTTCATACAAATCATACATTTTGTCGCTTTAGTTCGTAGGTACAATAATGTAAACCAGTATTTAGACAAATATTATTTACTAAATAGATTTAAATAGTATTTAAAATTTATAAATTATTATTAGATATTAAAATTACAGCATTAGTAGTAGAATATTATATATTAATGTGAAGAGAAAAAGTAATTGACTATTTATTAGAGGCACAGTAGATGAGGAAATTTAAATATAAGACAACGTAGTAGCTAATTAATTATGATGAGTAGCGACATTGTTTGCATACTTACTTACGTATAAGAAGTATATAAAAAACCGAATAATATTTGCTAAAAAAATATATAACAAAATACCTACCTACGAGTACTACTTAAGAATATGCTTTATGACCACAAAGTTTAACACATGTGCTGAAAATGTGGTTTTAGCTGTTTCACGAATTTAGAAAAATTATAGTATACTGTATCTTTCTAATTCACGGATTAGAGAAGGAAAAAGCAGTAGAGATAGGGACAAGTGGCACTCGGCTGTCTCTGTCTACCATGTAAAAGGTCTGGCGTAAAGATAAAATAAATAATAAAAAAATTACCTAGTGAATAGTTTGCATACGTGTTTATAATAATAATTATGTAGGACAATTTACACATATTGCTCTGGTCCCAAACTAAGCTCTAAGCTAAGTGTACCAGAAAAAACAAAGATTTTTTCTCATAGATTGTTATTTAAGGTCTCTGTAGTCGACATTACGCCCACAACGTAGATACTTCCAATATTACAACTTCGCTCTTAGTCGAAGTTTTATTAATAATTTTATGTTGGTATACGTAACATCTTTCTAACAGAAAGATGTGTACTATACGATGTGGGTAATACATATTTTTGTATTATTATATTAAAAAGAGTTTTTTTTTCATTTCGAAACAAACCCCCAACACAGAAAGATTAAAAAATACAATGACTGACAAAAATATTATTTTAATTCTGCGACAAGACAAATAGTAATCGAGTATTACTCGAAGTGCGAAAGCACATTTTGTGTGGAGAACGCAGACTTCGCGATTACAAAGAATGCAGTGTCCTTAAGAATACAATTTTATTTTGGTATCAAATAAATTATATGAACATAATTAACAAATATCATGTAATATCAATAATTTAAAATAAATAAAAATGAAAAAAATATAATTCTAAATAACATAATGTACCTAAAATGTGAAAAACAGTATATCAGCATTTAGGTATATCTCACGCTATATTTCAATATTTAAACTTTATATTTTGTTTAATTTTTATTATACTGCTGAATATAAACAATACAACAATAGGTTATTTATATACAAACGACAAGTAATTGTTTAAAAAAAAAAAACTGTGAAAAATTTTTTTAACGTACGATGAGTTGTCGCTTCAGATGGCTAGACCGTGTTACACAAACCAATTAACTATTTTTAAATCTTGTTTACAACTCCATTAATAGCAAATTAAAGGTATGTGGGCATAAAATACGTCTTTATTATTATAGATTTAAATACAGATATTCTTATTTTTTATAGGAAAGTAGATCATTTAATGAAATCCAAAAAAAAAACATTCCGTAGTTGCATCGTTTAGCCAGCATAGTGGGAGAGATCAATATTATTAAACAGCGAATTATTTATCGACTCCATTCATGGACTTTGTAGGTCTGCTTAATATTAGGTAGAAACAAAGTCACACGCTGTGCAACTATATAAAAAAAAATCTTGTAAACTTTAACACTTTGACCTACTTGAAAATTTCACCCTCTAAGCGAATTATTTATCGACTCCATTCATGGACTTTGTAGGTCTGCTTAATATTAGGTAGAAACAAAGTCACACGCTGTGCAACTATATAAAAAAAAATCTTGTAAACTTTAACACTTTGACCTACTTGAAAATTTCACCCTCTATACCTCTATACCTCTATGCCTTTAAATATTTTATATTGGGTAATTATACTTGAAAAAAAATCATAGATTAATATTAGATTAACGAAGTAGGCAAAGGTTATAAAACCTGAAGCAAGGTTATGGCCACTGTGTGAACTCGCCAAGGACGGTCGTAAGCTATGGTTATTGCGGCTGGCCACCCCAGGCTGTATAACATCGATCCATAATAAAATTCTTACACCTTTCTGCTACCGCAATAAGCATAGATTTTTTTTTAAAAGGTTGATTTGGATTTAATCATATAATCCTGATTTTTTTTACAATAATTTGAGGAAAAATATGCGATAAAAGCATTTAAATCTACAAAGTATATACATAATGAATAATAAGGGCTTAACATTTTTTCCTCGAATAATAAATGTAAACATTTTCAGGATTATTATTTTATTAATCGTTAAAATCACGTTGAACAAATTTACAATATTAATTAATTCCAATACAAGTAGATTGTTTTATAATACTGGTATCTTATTCTACTTAATGAATATGTAGGTAGTTAGTACTTGTACTATTATTTATTCTGTGGTAGAGTAGTGTAGCAAAGCGTTGGGCGGCCTTTGCCCATCAAAAGGGCCTCACGCGAGCCTGGGCCCGATATACGAGTTCGTTGCCTGTCCGTAAGCTTAAGTTTTTAAGCTACGTTTCCACGACGATAGTCATAAATTAAAGTTAAATATAATTTTGAAACAGCTAAGCCGTTTTCTATAAATGTAATACAACTTTTATTTAGATCTTTCAAATAAAAATTGTAGTTGTAGTAGATTTAAAGGAATGTGATGATTTCATATACTTAGATCATTCAAACAAAATATGAAAGTGTTCTTGCAAACCTTGTCCTGCTTTTCAAACAGTTTCTTTTTAAACAGTTTTTTTATAAATATAATAACTACTACTACGTGTAAGATCAAGATTTTAGGTGACTTTGTTTGATATTTAGGTGGGAGGAAGGTCACTATAACTTCGTTAGGCCGTCCGACCGGCCTCGTTACCACCGCCCATACAGATGCAAAAACTGCCAAGTGAGCTAATCATGTTTTGGTTTTGTTCTGTGGGTTCACCAGTTTTCAGGAGACTACTGCATCGATTTCTTGTCGGAGAGGAGAGGAGACCACGACCTTTCAGGGTGCGATTATGAAATGGGTAGTTGGATTGACGCAGTAGGCAGGGAGTATATTAAAATATATTCGTAATGCAACTCGTCAATGTCGCCCCACATTTCGTAATCGCATCATTTAGCCGGCATAGTGGAAGCGATCAATATTGTTTAAGAACAATTATTTATTGACCCCATTCATGGACTTTGTAGGTCTGCTCACCACCGGGTATATAGAAAGTCACATGTCGTTTTCCAAAAAAAAGAAAAAGTACCATTTTTATTTGGTAGATTATTGAAGTTGTAGTCGATGGATCTACTCTACATAATATGAAATCATCACATTATGTAGATCAAAAATGAACGTGCTCTTATAAAATAATGGTATGATAGGCGGAAGTTTTCGACTTAACAACGTATAGGTATTACAATTAGGTACGTAATGTACATGAAGATGTACACGTTCCAAATGAAGTTGTTGTCAACAATTTTGGCTTGGAATTTGTCATATGTCTGTGGATCTGTAAGCGCTGCAGCAGCGCTGTTACATCTAATGAGCAATCAAGTCTTGTTAGTATTGGTTTGTTGCCAATAAACCAACTGTCGTATCGAGTTATGGCATGAAGATCTCATGCACTCGTGCATGGCAAGATAGTCTCTGTATTCACTTGTGGTACCTTGGTTATTTTTATTATAGAGCTCGGCATGTGATCTCATCATCATTTTAACTGATGCAGCACGATGCAGTGATGGATCTACAAAGTCTAGGAATAGGGTCGATCAATACAATGTTATTTAATATAATTGGTCACTCCCGCGATGCCGACTTAATGTTGCACTTACAAAATTAGTGGCGACAATGACGAATTTGCATTACGATTCTATTTTAATAAATATCTTCATCACTTTATCGTTATAGGCTGACTCTTATAAACCATTGGTAACGGTATCGGTTCGTTATTTCCATATGAAACAAACAGATCAAGCTACGGACGTTAATACTTTTTTTATAGTAGAATAAAAAACCGTTACGCTACCGTTGATTATAGGAATTGGCCATTTATCAACAGTCCATTTCGTAACCGCGCACCAAAAACTACTGAATCGGCAAGACATTCCTTCTTATAACACTTCTGATACTTTCCAGAATCTGAATCTTATTCGCAATTCTTTAAACTTTTTGATATTGTTTTTAAAAGTAACCAGATTGCCGGCTAGTAGTATACCCGTGAATTAGTTGATTTTTTAAATACCTAATCATACAGTTTTACTTTTCAGCATAATCACCTTCGATACCCCTTTGAGCATTCTTCGATATATCTCGTAGTTTCATACTAGGTCATTGAGGTCATTTTGAAAAAAAAAACATCCTTTATAGGTACTATTATTATTATTTCTTCTGTGGTATAGGTATTCATAGTTTATTTGTTCTTTTTAGAAGTTTATATTTCATTTAGATAATTGTTTTTTTATTAATAATGGTCATTGAGGCCATTTTGAAAAAATCTTCCTTTATAGGTACTTATTACTTATACTATTATTTCTTCTATAGCATACTCATAGGTTTTTTGTTCTTTTTCTAAGTTTATATTTCATTTAGATATATATTTTTTTTAATGGAGCTCAATATATGTCATTAAATTTATTCTTACAGCACAGTAAAAAGGATTTATTAGGTAGACTTACGTTACTTGTTAAAAGTACATAAATAATATTAATCTTACAAGTACGACCCTATGCCCGTTGATTAATATTCTCAACTAGGATACCATTAGCCTTTTCCTTGATTAGTTGCCAAAATTGAACACTTTTGCCTTGGTGGTTCCGTGTTTAGATTTACAATGTAGCTAGGTACCTAATTATAAACGATTACAGGAAGTAGGAACGTTAAAAATGCCCAAAGCAGAGTTGTTGTATAAAAAAAACTGTCACAAAAAGAGTGTTATTATAACTCATAAAATCACTGTTACATGGTGACATAGGAAGGTTTTATTTTGAGCTAATAAGAGTATGAGTTTTATACTACTGATCAAATTTTAAAAAACCTTTGGGACTATGAAAAATATTTTGCTTCGAAAAATTTGAAAAATGTCTCGAAAAAAACTAATAGGTACTTACAGAGAAAATCACGTTTCCAAATTCAGGAAATAAAGTGATAGGAATAATTACAAATACATTGTATATGTCTGAACAGTCCACTTTTTCAGTAAGCAATGGATGTAGGTACTTCGGTTAAATCGGCAAATGGAATATATTAATTGTCAAACTAAATTAAACTACCGGTGCACTGTTTAGATATTATTTCTACCAAAGTTCGGTTGTAAATCGTAAAATTGACGTGGCGATATTTCACAAATATGGAATGCTAAAAAAAGTTGAATTGGTTTCTTTTAGCCACTAATTTTTCATGTTTTTTGTCACCATGGAAAAAATATATATCGTGTTCTATGAACTTCTATGATGATGAGATTTTTTTTTTTTTTTTTTTTTTTATTTTTATTTGAGGGCATTGCATATGTATGCATCAGCCCTAACCAAATTACAATAATAAAATTAAACTTTACGTACATACAAAATACACTTAAAATAATAAACTTAAAAATTACATACAAACACAGAAAATATGATGAAAATAATGAAAGACGTATTTTTTCCTTTTAGTGTCGCCTATACAAAAAAAAAGTACACAGATTACTTCAACTTTTATATTAAACTTATGATTAAGACCACGCCACTTGTCTAAAGGTATTTTATTTGTTGATATGAAGGTAATATGTATTTGTTGGAGTAAATTTAATTATATAAACGTTCATATGATAATTTATTTTATTTAAAAAACTGCTCTAGCTCCAGTTGCACCAAAGTTTCCGTTAAAGTAATTGTAACGATTAAAGTTAAAAATGGCGTCGAATGTACAAGTATTCTTTTGAAAGTCGAATGAGCTGAACTGAGCTGGTACAATCGACGCCATTTTTAACTTTAATTGTTATAATTACTTGAACAGACATCTGGTGCAACTCAGCAAGTGATCCACTATAAGAAAAAACACACAGTATAAACTTTGACGGGTGATTTAACAGCTTTCACAGTTTCAGCACCTCGGCCCTAGTGGCTAAAATTAAAATCAGCTGTTTATTTTTGTCACATCACATCCGTGCCATTCTTGGCAAAAAACATATTTTAATAAAAATGTTGTTGACGATTGATGTCAGCTAGGTCATTGTAAATATTTAGTTATCTTTTGATGTGTTGGTGAAATCATTTTATAATATCTATTTGGATAATTTAATGAAACGAATAATTTTGTCTCGGCAGCAATATTGTATTTTTATTGAAGCACGGCATGTGACCTTGTACCTATCTATCTAGTATTGTATTCTACATTTTTAGTCGCCACCAATATCGACAAATAATAATGGTACCTATAAATTTTGTGTTCGTAGTAGTATTAGGTTGGTTTTATTCCATAGTTGGTGCCAAATTCTTCTTCACTTGTAGAATCCAATAAATAAGGGTTATCACACCACTGTAAAAATAAAACAGTGGTGTGGTGCAACGGTCAGCACCACCGAACCCTTATTTAGTCTATAGTTTGACCGGTTTTCAGAAGACTACTACATCGATTTCTTGTCGAGGTGATATTCTCCTTTCAGGATGCGGTTATGAAGCGGGCGGTTGATTTAACGATAACATATCGGGGGTACTAAAGAAGTAAGAAGACTCGTAATGCAAATTGGTTTTGCCCCGCCCATTTCGTAATCGCATCATTTAGCCAGAAAATTGGAAGCTTTTCATGCTGATATTGACCCCATTTTTAGACTTCGTATGTCTCCTTACCATCACGTAGATACAAGTTACATGCCGTGCTCCAATAAAAAACCATAGACAAAGGAATGATTCGACTGACCTTTTAAAACGTAATGTACTTAATAAAATTAGTTATAGCTACAAATTATATTGTAGGCGTTAGAGTTTCAATCTTGATGTATGCGGTAATGCTCAAGCGGTAGAGCAACTTACTTCCGGAAGTCGACCTCGCGCCTGAAAACACGAACTTAGATTACCCTGCAAATGGCTTTACCCGCGGCTTAGCTAATGGACAGCACACGAAACAACACATCGATTTGTTGCTTAAATATAGGACAAAAAAGTTCCTGAAAACGAACAACGTGGAAAATGTTTTGGGGCTGAAAACTAAAATTTCTGCAAAACGAATTATATATTATTTAACCGATAATGTTGGGGGCACTTGTGGAAAACCGACGTTACCTTTTATATAAATTGGACCAGAGGCCCTAGTGTGAGTTTGTTTTAACGTTCTCACTGCGTTAAATGACGTCTCTCCACCAATAGGATTGCTCAATTTTCTAAGCCTGTCAAAATAAGCTAATCCGATTGGCGGAGAGTGCTCACTTACTATGATGAGAAAGTAAAAAAACTCGCATTAAGACCACAGCAAATACATAATGGTCATGTCCATACATAAACATGAGATGCTTACGAGCAGGGGCGCCGACTCCGTGGGTGCTCGAGGGCGAGCACCCATGAGAAATAAACAGTGGGTGCCGAGCACCCCTGAGAATAGACATCAAGAAACAGATCAGTAATCGCCTTTTAGGGATTGGCGTTTTTTCATTACCCGACGACCCGTTAAGAGCGCACGTTAATGGTTTAGAGCGCCGGTTTCCATAGCACAAGGCAATACCTTAGTTTGGGACCAGGACAATGTATGTGATGTTGTCTCAATTTATTATTTATTAACGATGCGGGCAACGGATACCAGTATACCGTTTCTCGTTGAGCGATGGCGATGCGAGCAAAACAAAACCTCAAAACTCTTCTTCCTTCCTCAAACCACTTTTTCGAGTCATCAAATGGGCATGAGCACCCATGAGGTTTCCTAAAAGCCGGCGCTCTGCTTACGAGTGTATCTATAGTCTGCCCTCTGCATTTAGTTTTTGGTTTACAATTCCATTAAAGCGGAGCACATATTTATTTAATTAAACAAAATACTTTCACCAAATGCATACAGAAAGTTAGGTAATAAATTACGAATTAAGATTAGTGACGTAAAAAATAAGTATTTTTCGCTTGATAAGATTAAATAAAGTTTGATGCAACCAAGAGGTATCTTGAACCTATATTTTAATTGTACCTAGATAGGTTTACACTGACTGTTTATGGGTAAACATTGTCTAGGAGTAAACATTGTTTAGGGGTAAACATTACTTAATTAAGTAAAAAACGAACGGGGCAGTGGGTGTTAAACTGCTTACGTCAGACTGCCACTGCGTAATTAAGATTTATTAACGTTGCCGACCCTTTTTGTAAATTGTCGCATTTTATGACTCTGGTGAAGATCAGGGTCAGACCGATACCATATAATAAGGGTAATGAATTTCTAAATAAAGTTTCTGGTATATGGAACGTTGTTGGCAGGTCTTGAATTTAAATTATACCTTGTAAGGTTGTTACTTTGAGCTAATATAAGGCTCTACCATGTGTTGCAAAAAAATGGTTCTCCATAGAAACTAGTAATGTATAAAGAATATTGGAAATAACCAATTTGTATGTAGAAGCCAGATTTTTTTTTTCATTCACATGGTTCCATAGGAAAAGTTTTTTGTTTTAATAAGTAGAGCATCATATTAGCACTAAGCAAGTATATGTGGTGACCTTGTAAGGTTGTAACCTTACAAGGTCTCCATGTATATATCTCTACTAGTAGACCGCGATATAGGATAATGATGAAAGTTTTGAGTATTGGTAAATACATAAAGTAGGCAATGGTTTCATCAGTGACTGTTGATTTAAAGTTTCTTGTAAAGGATCATTTTTAGTTTAATCTCTAATCCATGTTATCGGGATTTTATTCTTCTCTATACTTCTTCTGCAATGTAAAAGCGAGAATAATAAAAATTGGATAAATGCGGAAAGACGACCTTTGACATTTCAGTATGTAGGTACTATGTATATTATCTTCCGTACCAAATTGAGTAATTAGTCCCAATATTTTTTGTCAAGGTTAAACATTAGATATGCTAAAGTTAGGTCATTTTCGATTACAGGCAACGGTCTAATAGACGAGAATGAGTTCATGCAGTGGGTGACGAAGATACAGGCGCTACAAGGAATGGACGTCAGTTCTATTGGAGGCGATACGGAGGAAGAAATCACTAAGGACCTACTGGCAGCATTCAAGTAAATGACACTTGAAAATATTTTACTTACTCTGAAATAAGGCATACCATAAAGGGTGCCTTGCGACCCACCACCTAGACGGCCTTCAGGGTATCCAGAGCGGTGGGATTTTATTTCTACCTAGTCGTTATATAGTACCCATATAGACTTATAAACAGTTTTACGAGTTGGTTATTTTTTTGAATAGGAGCCTGATGAAGTAGACCTTTAAAGTCCATGAATAGGGTTGATCAATTAATTGTTATTTAACTATGCGGTTACGAAATGGGCGGCAAAAAGGACTAATTTGTAAGCCTATTTTAATAATATCCTTACTGCTATATCATCAAATCAACAAGAAAACAATGCAGTAGTCTCCTGAAAACCGGTGAACCCACAGACTAAAACCGAAACATGATTAGGACACTTAACGGTTTTTGCATCTGTATGGGCGGTGGTAACGAGACAGGTCTTTCTGATTTTAGAGTGTTTGACCGCGATGACAATGGATACATAACCCGGGACGAGCTGCGGTCTGCCCTGGAGATGATAGGCGAGCCTGTTACTGATGCCCAGCTCAACCAGGTGCTGGCTCTTGGAGACATCGACCATGATGGACGCATCGACTACGAAGGTACGGAATCTACTTGGCTGGGAATGGTCCCAGGCATGAAATACAGTTATAAAAAAAGCGTGTGCTTTAGGCTCGATAACGCCTACGCGTCCTTAGGGCGTTTTATAACCCCTCGTCGTAACTGAGCAGTATTCTGAGTCTACAGCTAACAAGTGGTCAGGTCGTTGTGGTATTTGGATAACCCATTTATAAACTGTTTCACAAATTATGAAATATTATATTATATTTGATATTGAGAGTTCTTTATCTTTTAAAAAACCCTATGGCTTGAATCGAATAGTAAAAGTAAATAATTCAATGTTTTTTTATTTTTTATTTATTAAATGAATTATAAATTTATATGTACCAACCTCTTTGTGATATTAAAGTTAGAGATATTTATAGACTTTAAGATAATAAAAGAACGTGGAGGTGTAAATATTACGTACACGATCCTATTTCTTTTTTTTTACAAAATCTATTAAATTTTTAAAAGCCTACGTAAGTTTGATTTATTATTATTATTTATTCAAGAAAATTTACAGCGATACAAAAATACATTAGAACACAACATACATAATATGATTCAAATGACCAATAACGAATCTTCACAATTAGTAATCTAAGCAAAAATACACAAGAAACATACAATAATAATAACCTAGGAAAAGCAAAAACATTTGTTTATGTGAATGTATATTTTGTGTATGAGAAGAGTGTGTATGACTTATGGATGTGCGTGGAGTGTGGGTGTGTGTGTGTGTGTGTGTGTGTGTGTGTGTATATGTGTGTGTGTGTGTGTGTATGTTTTTTTTTGTTTTTTTTTATAACTCTAAAAATTACTTTATTTATCATTTTAAAACTTAATTGATTTTTTATAAAGAAATTATGTAATGAGGATCGAGGTTTTTGTTAATATTTGTGTATTTATTAATATTTTGCACACCTGTAATAGTATGTGTATGTAGGTGCTGATCATAAAAACACTTTTCTTCTGAACCATGTTCTGGCAAATAAAGATTTTTTTTTTTTACTTCTGTAAAATCTACAGCTCCAAGTTCTTTTGTTTTATTACCTCACCGGATTTTTGAGATAGAATGATTAATTAAAAAAATATTCGGAACCTTAAAAATATATTTGGAAAACGAGCTTAAAATTAACAATATTAGGAATTTTACGGCTAATACCTACTGCATACAAACTACTTGTTTAACTTAAAATTTTATTTTTAAATGACAAATAATGTTTTTTGTTTCAGAATTCGTAAAGATGTTATTGTAATTGCTGCCTGGAAAATTCTCTTGGAAACTGTTTTGGTAGATTTATAAAAAAAACTTATGTGCTTTATATATATGTTACAATAATTGTTATAACTACAATGAACGGGTAACGTCCAGGGGATGGACAAAATAATTATACATTGAACGAAAAAGGAAAATAGAAGCCCTATTTCCATTCCTATTTCATAGTTTCTTGAACAAATACACCAATGATGTGTTAATTTTTATCATAGATTTAATGATGTGTTAATTTTTATCATAGATTTAATTACTAACTATGTTTATTGCCCGGTTTCTCGAAAATTTTAAATAATGTAAAATCGCAGATTTTCTTATAACCTGTTAATAATATTTTTAACAGTTTTTGAGAGTTAAGAGGAGCGTCTGATCTATCATTTCCCATACATTCACGATCTTTTGGTCTCAACTGTTAACCCCTCTAAATATTCATAAATTTTAATTATTTTTGTTTGCCTTTTTTTTAAGTTTGGTGTGAGAACAAAAATATCAATCCCTGAAATTCAAAAAAAAATTCTAAAAAAAATCCTCGTATTAAAATTGTTCCTAGAAACTATCAAGACAGAAAATTAAAAAAAGGAAAACGTACATTTTTCGCTTTGAATTAATTGAGAATTATAATTAGACCATTTGTTTTCAAATGCATTAAAGTTTAGGGGTAGAAAACAGTTTTAGCCCGAACGTCGCCGAATCGTCGCGTGTGCGGTGAGAGGTAAAAGCTTTGCAGTTGAATCAGCATGAGCATCGAGGAGCCTCATCAGACACTCCTCTTAAAATTTTCATGAAACACGGTGTACATTTATTGTTTTTTTCATTTTGGAATTGTATAGGTATGTAATACCTTACTTGCGTTAACGGTACTTTAAATATAAACTAACCCTTGTATTCTAATTCCTATCCCCAACTACACTTTTCATTCAAAGGACGTTTGCCTGTTTCCAACTTTTAATAAAATGATACAGTTCCTTAAGTTCTTATAGATTTGAAGCCATATTTGCATTGAAGGCATTAAGCCGGATGATATATGGATATATATCCTGTTCCAATTTGCAAATCATTCTCGTCTAATCTATAATAAATAAATTATATGCAAAATATTTTTCAAATTTTGAAGTCTACTCAAATTATTATTAGAACCTATTATAGATCTTAATAATTTAAAGTTAATAAAAATAAAGTAGGTATAGGCACCTAGTTGTAAATATTAGTAGGTGTTACCCTAGTTTTTGATGAGTTAAGGGCCGTATTTACCATACAAAAGAAAAAGTTCCCATATGCTCGAACGTACGGTTCTATACATCGATCCCATTCTTGTTTCGTAAATCTTTTTACTACCAGATGAATACAGAGTCACAAGCCATACTCTCATTGACAAAGTAGGTAAACTCCTTTTATGTGACATAGATCTATACTATACGAGTATTATCAATGATTTATAATCGATAATCAAACCGTCCAATCAAGTAGATGGGAAATATTTTTTTTTTTTAAATTGAGATTTACCCTAATGTATTCTAAGTCGTGTTTTCCACTC
The DNA here is from genome assembly GCA_947458855.1 of Monopis laevigella. Taxonomy (NCBI): domain Eukaryota; kingdom Metazoa; phylum Arthropoda; class Insecta; order Lepidoptera; family Tineidae; genus Monopis; species Monopis laevigella. The sequence continues at coordinate 22,304,156 of OX381580.1, read as the reverse complement.
CACTTTCACTTAAGGATAGTCTTCTATCTTTCTTGATTTGAAATTTGGTGGAAAAACAGTGAAAAACACGAATTAGATATGAAGGTTACTCCAAACTCTTTCTTGCCTCTTGATTTTCGAATAGAGCTAATAAGTTTAAATCAAATTATAAAAAGAGTTAAAAATATATATATTTAATACAGTTAAGTATATTTATTCTTACTCAGTGGGTATTTTGTATACCTACATAACCTACCACATTTTAAATTAATAAAAAAAATATTCAGGTAGAGATTTTTTTTAACTCATAGTTTAAGTATCTAAGGTTGTGAGTGATATCTATATTATAAATAAAAAATAACGTATAGGTTTTACATAAATTAATTTGCTTTTTTAAATTATTGAAAAGATATACTTATTTAGAAAGTAGGAATAGACCATAAGAAAAAATATGTAATTTATACCTATAATTTAATTTAAATAGAGATTATGTATTTCCTGTAAAATCGTATACCTACTAATAAAGTTTATTTTTTAATATATTTTAATTATATTGCAGGTGAATAATAAACACGTTAAAAACTAGTATTACGAGTAAGTCTAAAAAAATATAAAAAGACAAAAAATATTATAAGAATCTTTTTATTACTATCTATGATGCAATCGAAAATATTTCATAATAAATTATTCAATATACAGATAAACCTGTAAACAAAACTACATTAAATTATTAATATTTCTGAACTTTTTTGGGATTACCTATATTAATATATACTTATTTTAAACGTTATTTTCTGATACCCATGAATATAATTTGTAATATTTATTTTTACTAACATTTGCATATACTAACTACTCTAAATCGTTTGCTAGTAACTAGGTATGTCCGGGTTTAAGCCTTGTAAAGGCATGACAATGTTATGAAGGAATGATTGTGATCATATTATAATCAATAAAAATACTGATATTATATGTTTTTGTTATTTATTTTCGTCCATTCCAATTCGTACCATTCGTACAATGGCTATCGTTTTCCTAGTTTTTAGAAGAAAAAAAAAGGGTTTGGTTTGGTGCCTGAAACTTGGAGGGACATATTTTACCTACTAAATTCATTGACTCTGTAGGTCTGCTGACCAACAGGTAGAAAGTCACATGACCTCACAAGTGCATCCTTCCTTATACCGTCACGGTGCCAAACCAGGGGGGTAACCACCGACTCCGATACCGTGAGTTCTCGTTCGAGTTGATATAAAAAATGACGTCATTTCTTACAAATCATATTTACCAACTTCATAATATTACCTATAATTTTTTTTTTGTAATTAATTAGGTACTCGAACTAGTTATGCAATGGTAAATTTAAACAACGATATTTCACTTTTCGTAGTAACTAAAATCGTTCTCGATCTCAACTCGAACGAGACTCACGGTATCGGAGTCGGTGGTTACCCTACAGGAAATGAATCGAGTTCGCGAATGAACTCGAATGTCTAAACGTTGTTTTCAGTAAGTACCTAATATTATAGTTTTTTTCAATTTTCTCCGGAGAAAATATTACTTACTTGATTCTAATTACATAGTCTTTTTACAAAAAAAAAAACTATAAAAATTACAAATAAATTACGATTATTAAAATAAAAAATCGTTCTTTAATTGTCTTTTCAAAAGTAATAGATTTTTTATAAAGAGACTATATAATTAGGATCGAGTAAGTAATATTTACATCTTTTTTTTTTTTTAAATCTTTAATTTATTACCACAGAAGAAATAATAGTACAAGTAATATTACTGAAAGCAACGTTTAGACATTTTAAGTCGTTCGAATTCGCAAGTCCATTTACTAGCTAGACGATACCTAGTGGGGTTTTATTTCCCCCTCGTCGTAGCGGTAGCACCCGGGTATTCACAGCTAAAATAATGTTAATAATAATAATGTGACAGTGTAGGACAATTTACTCATATTGCTCTCTATGTGTACCAGAAACAATGATATTATACATATTATATTTTATAAACACCCAGACCATGACAAACTGTAGGTACTACAAAAAATCTAATATTTTTTTGCCATGAGTGGGAATCGAACCCACGACCTCCGGTTACAACGCCAAAGGCGCAACCACTAGTCTACAAAGGTGGTCAAATCTCAGTGAAGTCTTCTTGGCCAATGACTTATAAAAAAAACACACTATACTTTAATTGAATGTTAGCAGACCCACAAAGTACATGATTGGTGATGACTTTCATTAATCGCCTGTTTCGTAATCGCACCCTGAAAGGAGACTATTACCACGACAATAAATCGATATAGCAGTCTCCTGAAATAAACTTAATATTGACTTGCCACAAGAGCTTTTTTTTAAACATAGGTTAACTATTGTTGTTTAGATGTAAAATTCAAAAAGTATAAACATATATTTTACATTTATTTAATCAGAGCCATTTAAGAATTTTTCTATAAAAGTATTTGGCGGACGCGGCACGGTAGGCTTCCACTGATTCATCACGTGGTGTTTTTGCTGCCAGGTATGTGCTATCTCACTCAGTTCCATGAAGCCCTGAAATATTATGGCTAATTAAGTAAATACCTAGCGAAGGGTGCTGGGGCTTTATATTGGCAATATTTTTATTTCAATTATATTGAAACTCTACCACATGTTTTTGCAAACAGTTTCTACTATAGTCGCTAGTATCTAACTATGGATAGGAATCAACCAATAGAATCGCTTTATTTTTCAAATAAAACTCACTTATTTTATTCTTTCTTTATTTTTATTTGATTCCTATCTTTAGTTACTAGCGACTATAGTAAAAATTGTTTGCAAAAATTTGTGGTAGAACTGCTGATTATTATATTTTGTTGAAATCGTTTAACGTGTAGCGGCCCAACTCATCATCATATACGTACGTGGTGGCGGAGTTGGTGACCTTAGACAGGTCTTAGGTTGATACCCGATTCAAACCCGTTCTGAGGCTCTACCATGGGTTTGCGCATTGTAGCAACGTAACGTATTTGTATACGTATACGCGAGCAACAACCAAAAGGATAGCTTTATTCAATCCTGTTACCAAAAATAAAGCGACCCTATTGGTTGTTGCTCACGTATCCGTTCCGCCTCTGTACCAATGAGTTTTCTAATTAAAAATAATAACACTGTATACTAATAATAATTGCAATGCCTCGGCAAGGTCCCAGTTTGGTCCCAGGACCTACTTGTTACACCTAAGAGGAGTAAAGTACTGATCTGAGTGTTGCACTTTTTATAGACGGTATTGAGTTGATTCAAATACCGTGACAAGTGGTCAGATCCACTTGTTTTACAATAGAATTTGTCTCTTTTTTAGCAATAAAAATAAATATGCGTAAAAGAGACAAAACTCTTTTAACTAAAGAGTTCTTCAAGGACTCAAATAAGTTTTTATTAATATATAATATAATATTTAATTTTATTGCTAAAGAAGAGATAAATTCTATTGTACTACTAAACTGTTCTTCAAGGACTAACTAACATTTTATGAATACTGATATTAGAAAATACCTAAGCAAAATTTCTCCAAAACTTCAGGTGAAAATGGGTTGATGAAAAGGGGGTGAAAAGAATATTATTATTGAAAAGGCTGAGTTTTAGCACTCTGGGATTTTTATAATATACCTATTTAAGTTACCTTGATAATTAACATATCGATGACTCTCAGATCTGTTACTAAAGCATTTTTGTAAAATCGTTCACGCAACTTTAGTCGGCATTGCTCTTCGTTTTTTGGAATATCATAGTGTTTTACTGAAAAAATAGTAAAGGTTGTTTAGGCATGGAAAAGAGAAATATAAAGTAGGTATTTAGCATGAAGCTAAAAACCCGCGCGCGGACGAGCACGGTTTTTACCTTCATGGTATTTAGGTATTGTAACCCTCTATTTCGAACTACTTTCATAAAAACTTTTCCTTATTTAAATAATTTGAAGGTTCACGGACATGTAAACAGAGTCAAAAAGAAATAGTTTGCATCGCTCGAGATTGGTCTTCCCCAAAATAGATTATTGTGTACAAGTTCAAAGTACCAGAAATCGACGTAAATATTCGTACACCTAAGATAATAGTTATGACACGCGTAAAGCTAAAAATAATTAGGTAGATATCTACGACTTGATGAAAATAAGATTCTAATAGTATTTTTTAAAAGGCTGCACGGTCCTATTGACTATATATTTTATGTATGACTTTGTATCTAGTGTATGTAGGCAGACCTACAAAATCCATGGGTCGATCAATATTTGTTTCACGGCATTGATCCGGCTAAATGATGCGGTTACGAAATGGACGGCAACAGGCAAATTTGCATTACCACCTCGACAAAAATTTGATGCAATAATATCCTGAAAACCGGTAAACCCACAGACTAAAACCGAAACAGGACTCTTGTCACTTGACGGTTTTTGCATCTGTTAGGCGGTGGTACCATAATGGGTTGCAAAAAGGATGCATTAAAGATCAATTAATTAATGATTAATTAGTTAGGTAACCATTTCGTAACCAGAAAAGACTTTTCACTTCGATAAAAAATATGCAGTTTCAGTTAGGTATATCTATCTACTCTTTTTAAAACCGGTGCCGAATCCTGAATCAAAATTCGATAGCTTATTAAAACTGTGAGGTCATCTCTCTTCCTAAAGAAAGAAGGGCAACTTTAATGAAAGCATAACTTTTCCATGCCAACTTTATAGCGTCTGTCCTTTAGGTGGCGTGTTTTCCCTTTATAGTGTATTATCTATGGGCGTGTAAAAAAGAACGTAGGAGGCCAGACCACTACCCGCTAGTGCTAAGCTCGAGGCCCCAGCAAACACACAACACGACCGCAATTACCGAAATTTCGCTAGCTTGCTAGATTTAAGGAAAAGTTATAAAGTGAGAAAGAGCGCACGATAACTGAAGTTTAACTTCGTGTGTTCGTTATTGAACTGCTTATCTACTTTACTGTGAAGGCAGTGGATAAAATCTAATAGGTTTAAAGAAATCTTGAGGCCTTCGACCTATGTAAAACCAGTTTCGATTTATTTTTAATAAAATAAAAAACATCTACATGATCATGTATAAAACTCACATAAGACTCACCAATGAAGGGAATAAACCGGTAACAAGCTTTATAAAGACTGAAGACTCTTGCGCGCGCGTCACAGCAGTTTGACGACAAAATTGGTTTCACCCATCGACATGAATTAGATGCCATGAAGGTATTGATTGCAGAATTAATGTTAAAATGCCTTATTAATTATACTCTATGATGCCTTCTATATTACTTTAAACTTCAAAAAAGCTTCAATCAATATGCATGTCAAATTCAATTCCGTGGGCATCGAATTGAAGTTTTAAATAGCACCGATTTATAGATTTTCAGCTTTACATAGATTTTCCGCCTGCACCGTATACCTAGGTACTATGAAATGGAAGAACAGAAAATTACTAAGTAATTTTTATGTCACAGATTTTGCCTTATTTATAAAAACTTATTGAGACCTTATAGAGCAATTTGGTTAAAATAGGGTTAGCATGTTTCACGTAAGTATATTCATATTAGTTGCTAAAAATAGAGACGGATAACAGATTAATTGGTATACTTATCCCCACAGAGCTTATCCCCGAGAGATAACAGATTAATTATTAGGTATACCTACTTATGCTCCACTTTTGGAAAGAGGTCTACAAAATCTAATTTTGACACTTTCAACGCAATGCTCTACAAAGTACTAGCACCGGAATTCATAAAAACTTTTGAGCTCTTGAACAACAGTTTTCAAGGACTTTGTAGAGCTCTGTGTTAAAAGTGTCAAAAATGGGGCATAAGTATACCTAATAATTACTCTGTTATCTCTCGGGGGAAAAGAAAGATATGGAGATATGTAAGGCAGACACGTAGCCATAAAGTAATATATACATACGGAAACACGTAGCCGTGGAGGGGAAGGTCTCCACGGAGTTCTCCATTGATGCAGGGGCCCTTCAAGGGAGCTGCTTTTGGCCGCACTTAATGTTATCTGTATACGAACAATATTTCTACTCTCGGGGTTACATATTCCTCCAGGGAGGGCAAGACGTAACCCTGGCGCTGTTTGCGGATGACAGCGCCTACCTCTACTCATCCAAAAGTTCCAGACTTCCCGCCGAGAAAATGAAAAGGATGCTGGATATTGGTGGATATCTTTTCATTGGGGCTCGACAAATGGCGACTGACCATAAGGCTTATCAGGGCTAGCGACGAGCGCATAAGTTATCGAAGGACTGTGCACGCCGTCATCCTGCCCCTTGCAGTGGGGAAAATCCCCCAGATACAATTGTATATTTAGTTATTAATTTGTATATTTGGAATGTAAGTTTAATATAGTAAACACAAAACACCTGCACACTGCACACAAAATCTTAAGTTTTATTTTCAATGTACTGAGGCTTCTACCATGGGTTTGCGCATTGTAGCAACGTAACGTATTTGTAAACGTAAATGTGAGTGACAACCAATAGGGCCGTAATATTTTTGGTAACAGGATTGAATAAAGCAATCCTATTGGTTATAAATAATTTACAGCATCAATATGATAGTGATTCAATTAAGTCAAAAACTGAAATAAATAACTTGCATTTATGTCTCTCTGACTTGACAGAAAAATACCAATTGTCACAGAATGATCTTACAGAACAGATTAAGAATATGGATGAGATTCTTCAATTAAGCAAATATAATGCAGAGAGATTTGACTCATTTGTGAATAAAAATTGTTGCTCCTGCGAAAACCGAGTTAATTTATCAGATACAGGATCTTCAATATCATATTCCAGTGTGGTTCATCCAAAGGCCATCACTAACAATACCCTACTCCTCACAGACAGTATTGGTATTGGAATGGGCCAAATTTTTAATTATCATTTAAATCATTCTGTGACTAACTATTGTATGCCAAATAATAGTTTTAAGAATATAGTAAAGTCTATTTCCTCCAAATTCTACAATTCATATAGTAATGTGGTTATTATGGTAGGAAATGGATTGAACACAAGCAAAGGTGACTTGTTGGACAGTGTGGATATTTTGTCACAACTTGGAGTAAGGAATGTTACATTATGTACATTCCTTTATTCAAACAAATATTCCACCTCACAAAATAAACATATTCATTATTTAAATAACTGTATCTATAATATGACATGTTATAATGATTTGTTTACTTTATTTGATATTAACAAATTTGTTAAAAATATTTATATGACCCAGGATAGCTTTAAACTACCTATGAAGGTACAAAAAACTATTGCTACATTGGTAGCTAATAATATATTATTAAGTATTGACTCCACATCATCATTTAGTAGTAGTACTAATAATGTTGTGGTACAACCATGTTTAAACTTTTAGATGTGACAATAGAGAAGGACAATTGTAAGCTTACCTTAATACATCAAAATATTCAAAGCCTCTCTAGCAAAGTTCTCAATATTGAATTATTAATTGAAAAATATAATTTAGATTTGATGTGTTTTACAGAATCCTGGCTAAAAGCAGAGAAAATGTGTTTCAATATAAATAACTTTGTAGTTGCTAGTTTTTTCAATAGAAACTCCTGTGAGGGAGGTGGATCTATTATCCTAATTAAAGATACACTAAAATGCAAAGAGCGGAAGGATATTTTAAAACTATCACTTGAACGTGTTTGTGAGATCTCATGCGCAGAGATGGATACCTACATTATTCTATGCATATACAGACCCCCCGCCTCTGCTTTACATACTTTTATTAATATAATGGAGAATGTTTTGTCAAAAATATATGACTCAAATAAACAAATTTTTATATGTGGGGATTTTAATATAGATATCTTAATAAATAACAGCGACAAACAAAAACTTATTTCATTGTTTAATTCTTTTAATTTAAATAATGTATTCATGGAGCCGACTAGGATTACTTCAACTAGCCGGACTTGTATTGATAATATATTTACTAACTGTTCTCTCTTAAGTAACTCTATTATTACCGGGGTGCCCTCCGACCATAAAGGTTTGTTAGTTAGCTTTCAGTCTCAAATTAAACCTATAAATAAAATTATTAGGTATAGACCCTTAACAGATAATAAACTTAATAATTTTAATGAAAATTTAATGAGTGAAATGTCCAGATTCATATATAATATTAATCAACCAAATGTTACATACTCCAATCTACATAAAATTATAAATCAAGAATTCAATAAAGTATGTAAAATTAAAACAAAGAAAATTATTGACAGATTAAATTTTGCTACTTGGGCCACTAAAGGTATTAGAATAAGTAGGGATACACTATATGATCTATATGACAAAAGATCATATACATCTGACCAAAATTTCCATAATTATGTTAGGAATTATTCAAAAGTATTCAAGAAAGTTTGTATCAAATGCTAAATCTATTCACATTGGATCCAAAATCAAACAGTCAGATAATAAATCCAAGTGTGTATGGAAAATCATTAATACTGAAACCGGTAAAAATATTATCAGACAAAATATCATTTCAATTAGACAAAACGGAGTTATGTTATCAGATAAAAAGCAAGTTGCGGAGTTATTCGAGGAATTCTTTACTAATATTCCATTACAAATCACGAACTGTATTAAATCATCAGCTAGTACTGCTAAAGAATTTTTAAAACGATATATAAAAATACCAATTACATCTAATTTTAATTTTAAACATGTCACAAATGAGGATATACTAAAACACTTTAAAATGTTAAATAAAAAAAAACTGAAGATTATTGGGGCTATCTGTAAAAGCTATCGAATCAATTATTCCTACTATAGGACCGGTACTCGCTGATATTTTTAATGGTTGTGTTAATGAAGGAATTTTTCCCGACCTTATGAAAAATAGTAAAATAGTTCCCATATTCAAGTCCGGCTGTAAGACAGATCCAAATAATTATCGCCCTGTTTCTGTCCTGCCAGCCTTAAGTAAAATATTCGAAAAAATACTTCTTGGTCAGCTGCTAAGTCATTTTAATACTCATAAATTGTTACATGATCAACAATACGGGTTCACAAAAGGTAGAAACACAACAAATGCCGGTACAAGATTGATTACTGAAATAATTGACGCTTGGGAAAATTCTCAGGATCTCGTTGGCGTTTTCTGTGATCTGTCTAAAGCGTTTGATTGTGTTGACCATCAAACTTTGTTAGATAAGCTGGAATTTTATGGCATTCGCGATTTAGCTTTAAATCTAATAAAGTCCTACCTTTCTAATAGAACTCAAGGTGTTAATATTGATGGTTGTGTATCAGACGGAACCCTTGTAAAGATGGGTGTCCCCCAGGGATCAATTTTAGGCCCATTCCTGTTCCTAGTATACATCAATGATCTTCCACATATGGTACAGGAGATGGCACAGATAGTGCTATTTGCTGATGATACATCCCTACTTTTTAAAGTTAGTAGGAAGGATAATATATTATCGGCAGCAAATGACACTCTGGAAATGGTTTCAAAATGGTTCACGGCAAATAATTTAGTTTTAAATGCAAAGAAGACTAAATGCCTGAAATTTACTTTGCCTAATGTATCTAATATCAATGCCACAGTGAAGATAGGTGGTACTGACCTGGAATTTGTTGACTCCACTGTGTTTTTAGGGATCACAGTCGATTCCAAACTACAGTGGAAAGCTCACCTTACTTCTTTATCCAATAGACTGAGCTCTGCTGCATATGCAGTCAGAAAAATCAGAAAGTTAACTGATGTTGCAACAGCCAGACTAGTATACTTCGCCTATTTTCACAGTATAATGACATATGGTCTTATAATGTGGGGATCTGCGGCAGATATTGATACTATATTTATTCTACAGAAAGGGGCCATTCGGGCAATATATAACATGAAAGCTCGTGATTCTCTTCGAGAAATCTTTCCTATGATTGATGTACTGACACTACCATCTCAATATATTTATGAAAATTTATTGTACGTTAGGAAAAACTTAAATATGTTTAGTAAAAATGGCGATAGACATAATTTAAACTTAAGAAACATAGATAAAATCGATATACCAAAGTTTAGACTGCAAAAAACTAATAAATGTTTCGTCATTAACAGTATAAGGTTATTTAATAAATTACCTAAAAGCATTATAGATCTGAGTGAAATAAAGTTTAAAAATTGTATAAAACACATATTAATCAATAAGGCTTACTATAGTGTAAAAGACTATCTTAACGATAAAGACGTCTGGATCCGTCCTGATATGCAACTGAGGTCTCGCAACTAGTAAACAAATTGCTTATGTAGAATCTACCCTAGTTTAGTAGGTATATAATGTCCGATATTGTAATAATTTTATATTACATAATTTATTTTCATTACATTATGTAAATTTTGTCTTTGGATAAGGTAATCATTGATGATTACCTACTTATTTATACTTAATTTATACTAATAGTATACTGTGTAGTTATGTACATTGGTACCGTAACAAATAATCTGCCATAGGGTGTTCTACGCATGCTGATCAGTGGGGTGCATTTTGAGTATGTTACTATATATATATATATTATATATATGTATGCTATATAGCATAAGTCAATCAATAGCTGTACCCCTCTTTTAGTTTGTGTGAAGCACTAGAGTTTTTTACTTGCTGGTTTCTTTTTCTCCGGGGTGTCTCTGAGGGGATCGACTTTACAGTTAGTGTTTATGCCCTTAAAAATACCGATCCTTATACCTTTACTTATATGTGATTGGTTACTTAGCTTTTATTTACAATAAATATTTAAGGCATGGATATGGTCGGTGAAGTTGGTCGCCTTGGTGGCTCTCTTGTATGGCAGATAATGATTGACAGGTCAATGGAATCAGCTAACCACCTAGTCTTACACTAGTTGGTTATGTAGTGTGTGTTCGGTTCGGTAGTAATTTTCATATTAAGATTTCCATTCCATCGTGTCTAAGTTCAATTAATATTTGTCGTTATTTTGTTAATGAATAGCTGCCTAACCAAACGCACTCTAAGACCTCATTGTTAAACTTTTTTTTTTTTTTTTTTTGACTATTCATAAATATCTGTAAAGATTTACATGAAATAAATGATTTTGACTTTTTTGACTTTTGGTTGTTGCTCACGTATACGTAAATGAATACGTTACGTTGCTGCAATGCGCAAACCCATGGTAGAGCCTCTGTACATAACATTTTAATGACACAATTTTAGTATGAAACCCTCATAATCTAATAAGATTCTTCAAAATATTAATTATTTACAAATGTGTACAGAGTGCAATAAATAATTTGAAATTTCTTGAAGTCCGGGATGAAAACCTCATAAACATATTTTCGGGATTTTAGAGGGTTGTTATCCACTCTATATTACTCATACTACCATCAAAAAATATACTCTTCAGATCTCTTATCATAGCCTACAAGTTTTAGATTCTAAAGTTGTTTCAAAGATTTATAACTAAAAATAAACAATAATAATTTAATTTACTCTATATTTCACATAGCTTAAAAATAATAACAATAATGTTTGAGGTTTTTTTTACTACAATTTATTAATGTTCTACACCAGATAAAAATTTTGAAAGGAAATCTTTGGGTTTTGGTTCTTCAGTAGGCTTAAAGTAATTCATAATGTGACCTTTCTGCTTCCACTGTTTTACGGTCTCCTTGAGTTCCATTTGACCCTGAAATGATATTTTTTTTTTTTAATGGACAAAATGTATTTAGTAATTAAAAATGTTTATCATCAATATTAAACTTTTCAGTAAACAAGTTCCTTCCACTTAGATTAATTTAGTGGTGGCATTTGGTGTTGTATCCAGATGCCATGGGATTGATTCCCCCATGGCAAAAATATTAGTATGTTTTTCTGTACAGTTTGTCATATGGTCTGGGCGTTTATAAAATATTATATGTATTAGTATTGTTGCTTCTGGTACTCATAGTACAAGCCTAGAACTTAGTTTATGACCAAAATATGTAAATTGTCCCAAATATTATAAAAGAAAAAAATATTTAATTAATAAATTAATTAAATTAGTTTCAACTTTGAGTTGGGTAGACACAATCAAGTGGAGAGTTGAAAAAAAGGAAAGGCCTTTAATCCTGCTTCACCATCTCAAGCCCGGGAACACTGCAGTTCACTCCCCTACCTCAACAACTCTATGGAGCCGGCGTGCGGGTGCATGCAAAACCCATGGATAGCTAAGAAAATTGTCTGTTATTTTAAACAGCCATCTGCTTCAACTAACTTAGGATTCTGATATATTATGTTTCAGATTTTTAAATCACATATAAAGTTCAGATCTTGATACTTACTACCTACCTAGTCTTTAAAATCAAAAAACCATTACATAATATGTGTGTGTTCTTAGTTAAAAGAAAGATATAATATATACATTATTGTTATTACACAGGAAATTATTAAGGAAATGAAGCTCTTTTTACTTCCACCTAAAAACTGTAATGTGACATCTGTTTTTACTTAAATTCTATAAGAACTTACCTTGACAACCAATAGATCAATCACACGAATATCTGTTACATCTTTATTTTTCAAAAATAATTCCTTAATTTTGTCTTGAACTTGTTTCTCATTTTTCGGAATATCATATTCTTTTACTGAAATTTTTCAAAAATAATTCTGATATTAGTTACATGTCACATATTTTTATGTCTTGAGATTTTTGGTTTGAAATCTCTATTATGAGCAATATTATTTTATTTAAAAGTATAAAAAAATGCAAAAAGAATGATAAAAGCATAAAGTATGCTCCACTGATCACAACCCTTAAATTGTCTCTAATATACATACACATGCTCAGATTCTTTGAGGGTAGCCGGAACACTGTAGACGCGTGTTTATATTATATTTTTCAAATTTAATTTGATTGAATATTATTGTGCATAAGTGTACTAATTTTGTAGAATAAGCTTTCATATAGTAATATTAAGTGTGAGAAGTGTAGCATTTACACAGTGATCTCCGTGTTTGTGTTATCTTAAATAATTCCACAATCTTCAGTAAAATGGCAGTACCCATTTTACTGTAGATTATTTTTCCTTCTTCGATAAGTGATATTTACTGCATGGGGAATTGTTTGTCGTCATATAACCTACATATGGTAAGGTTCGGAATATTTTTTTGACTTCTGAATTTTTTTTTAAATTAAAAATAAAATTTTGGGAAGCTCTTATGAAGCCACCCATTGTCAAAAAAAATTAAAATTTTATATTTAGGCTTATTTTTTGGTTCCCTAAAGATGGTTTCTGCCATTTTTTTGATTTTTACCCTGGAACATTCTGGAGCTCATAACTACTTAGAAACTTATTTTTTTGAAAAAAAAAATTGTATCATATTTTCGTTTTTGAAAAAACTACAGATGGTATTTTTTTGTTTTTTAATTTTTTTTCTTATTTATTCAATATCTTCATCTCAAAATTTATTTAAAATTTTTGACTGCGGATACCAAGTTCAAAAATCATTCAAAATGAAAATAAAAAAATATCATCTTTACAATTTTAAAATGTCTAAAGATGGTATTATTTTGTTTTTAAATATTTTTACTTGTTTGTTCAATATCCTCATCTCAAATTTTTTGATATCCGATACCAAGTACTCATCTCATAAACAACATATCAACAAGGTTAAATGTTTTTCTTAAATAGTCACATATTTTTTCTGTGAAATTTATCAAAAAAAAAAACAATTAGAAAGAAAAAAATATATAAAATACCTATATTATTTTTAATTTTTGTCCATGAATTTTTTTTTTTTAATTAATTGATAAATTATTTTTGATAAACCTTTAGAACAAATATGTGACTGTTTAAGAAAAACATTTAACCATGTCGATATGTTGTTTATGAGATGAGTACTTGGTATTGGATATCAAAAAATTTGAGATGAGGATATTGAACAAACAAGTAAAAAAATTTAAAAACAAAATAATACCTTCTTTAGGCATTTTAAAATTGTAAAGATGATATTTTTTTATTTTCATTTTGAATGATTTTTGAACTTGGTATCGGCAGTCAAAAATTTTGAATAAATTTTGAGATGAAGATATTAAATGAATAAGAAAAAAAAATAAAAAAGAAAAAAATACCATCTGTAGTTTTTTCAAAAACGAAAATATGATAAAATTTTTTTTTTTTTTTTAAATAAGTTTCTAAGTAGTTATGAGCTCCAGAATGTTCCAGGGTAAAAATCAAAAAAATGGCAGAAACCATCTTTAGGGAAACAAAAAATAAGCCTAAATATATATATTTTTTTTTTTTTGACAATGGGTGGCTCCATTAGAGCTTCCCAAAATTTTATTTTTAATTTAAAAAAAAATTCAGAAGTCGAAAAAAAAATCCGAACCTTACCATATGTAGGTAATATGACGACAAACAATTCCCCATGTAGTAAATTTCACTTATCTGTTTTGTCTCGGAGGTATCCCTATCTAAGTATTTTTTTTTGTCTGCTGTCTGCTACATTCGGGGTCATGACAGTTTTCTATGTGCAATTGGTTGTTAGCAGAATAAGAAATGTGACTAAACAAATGATATTGTTCTAATACTAATGTTGAATTTAGTGTCAGTACAACTATTTAGTATTATTGCAATATATGAATACCTTTTGTAAAGTTTTTTTATAGTAAAAAGACTTATTAAAAAGGTAGTTTACCTTTTTAATAGTAAAGTTGTCTTAAAGGCCATAAACATAAGATAGTTGTGAGCGTTATTAGTAGGTATGGAGAAGTAAAGCAGGTGATGAAATTTAACAAGAAGTTATAATTATACAGTTGTAAGGAATAATATTGTTTTTAAGTCGCTAGAAAATATTTTGATGACATAACAATCAAATTTGTTTCACTAACCAATAAATGGAGCCTGGCGGTACCAAGTCTTGTAAAGAGTTAACACTCGTCTCCGTGCTTGATTTGCATCCAGAGATAAGATGGGCCTAACATTTTTAGATCCAACTCTAATAACATTTTGGGCCATTTTTACAAAAATAATACACACTTTTTTTATCAAATTACTGTCATGATGACACGAGTGACAGCCACAGACTATGGTGGATCACGATCACGATGAATATTTAAGCGGTTTTTTTAGATTTTGCGACAAAAGTGGCATTGTGATCTGCCACAATGGCCGTTTTTTTTGGCCCAGAATGCTACCGTAAACTGAGCACAATGACCCCAGTCGATAGGTGAGGCGTTGTGAACATATTATGACATTTGTGGTTGTGACAGTTGTTGTTGTTTTAAACGTCGCAGCCGTCTTATATTTTTAGGATCAAAGGACACCTGCATTATGGCCTAGTCATTTGTACCGAGATCAAATTATAATAAAAACATACTTGACTAGAATCTATTTACAAAACAATTATTCAATTAATTTAAACTTCACGGGTTTTTAAGAAAAAAAGTTAAAAATTAAGAAAAATTTAACAACTTTTGCCTAAAAAAAAAAGTTAAAAAACTTTGCTTCTATATTATGAAAAAAAAAATGTCGAAAGCGAAATTTATTTAATATGTAAGTAACATAAAAACCAAAATATAACTACTAATGAGGAGTTTTCTTTTTGCCGGTTCCAAAATATTCCACTATCACCTGCTGCTATAGCAGCAGGGGCTTTATTCCGAGTTTTGACACGTTCACCGTCGCGCATTTTGCGTAAACAATAAATATTGAAATATAAGTTCTATCCTATTAAATATAGAGTTGAAATTCCAATGCTCTTCAGATGTTTAAACTTGCGAAGAATTCGTGTATTTCAAGATGGCGGCATTATTATAGCCAACCTAATACATACTATATACCCATTGGAATAGAACTTATATTTCCATATTTATAGTTTGCGCAACGTCTTGTCGTGATTAGCGGTTGCAAACTCGGAATAAAGCCCCAGGAGAGATATCTCAAAGGCTGTTTCTATACTTGAGTAGTCTATATTTCTATATAGACTACTCAAATATAGACTCTAAATTCTCTATGAATTAAAACTAAATTTAGGTATTGCAAGACGTGTTATATTTTTACCATATTTTGTCACTTAATTGCGTTCGATTTGTGTATTGGTAATTGTGGCATTGTGATTGAAACTAACCAAAAAAAACGCAAGTTCGCATAATGTCATTATGATCATTGTGAACATAATTTAGACATTTGACAATCACTAATTTTTCAGGAATTCAATTTCTGAAAAATTAATTCAATCCCAATGAGGAGTTTTCCAGTAGTTATTATTTAACGCAACAGTGGCCCTAGTGTGAGTTTTTTTAACGTTTACTTTCGCGTTAACTATACTACCGCGTTAACATTTTGACCAATCACACGACCGCATTTCTAGTTCTCAAAATTTCCGCTTGGAGCGCTGAACCATTTCCCATACAAATTTTAGTTAACTCAAACGCAAAGTAATAGTTAGAAAACTCACACTAGGGGTACTGATGGCGTTTAGTCGCAATCTACAAAAACTGTCAAAATAGAAAGCGGTAATATATAAAATACACCCAAAATTTAGGGTAAATAGGAAAACAAATACCTTTATATGAATAATTTATAAAATTTACTTAACTTTGTTTAACATATACACTAATATCCTGAGCACTTTGCCAACTTAATAAATATTTTTTCTTTTAAATATCATCATTTTAGTAATTAAATTTGAATTCCTAAGGTACCATAGTCCTTTTTACGAAGTTTTTCTTGACAGGGTAAACTATAGGGTCTACTAAAGATTATAGAGGGCAAGAATAACGAGTAAGTAGATACATATTAAAGTGACAAAATATGGTAAAAATATAACACGTCTTGCAATACCAAAATTTAGTTTTAATTCATAGAGAATTTAGAATCTATATTTGAGTAGTCTATATAAAAATATAGACTACTCGAGTATAGAAACTGCCTTTTTTGACAGTTTTTGTGGATATCTCTCCTGCTGCCATCTAGTGGAATATTTTGGAACCGGCAAAAAGAAAACTCCTCATTGTTTCAATCGCGGTGGCGATTGGATTCCCAGTATTCTATTCGTCATATATTTGTACTAACCAACGGCTCTAGCATTATTGAGTCAATACTAACCACTAACCACGAAAATACTCCACAATGACAGGCCACAACGAGAAAAAAAAAATTATAAAAATTAAAAAAAAAAATGGGGGAGGGGTATGGTCATATATTTGTTTTTTTCTTAATTAAAATAAATGTAAAAAAAAATGGGGGGGGGGGCTTTTTTTATATGGTTATATATTTGTGTATATAATTATATAGTACAAAAAAAAAATAACAAAAAAAGGGGGGGGGGGGTATGGTAATATATTTATACTAACGGCTCTCATATTATTGAGTCAATACTGACCACAAAAATAACTCCTAATGACAAGCCACCATCACCCACGCATGTACAATACACAAAATGAACGGAATTTCTATCGGTAGATAATTGTTATCGATTACGAATTCCGTTCGGTCTGCTATTGAAACATATTGCGTTTATATCAGTGTGTCTTTGTTTTTATCCTTCTATTATATCTTTATCCTTCAATCATATCTGAATCAGTTTGCTTTCATTCGGTCGCGGAGAACAATCGGTCCCATGTCAATCTATATCAGTTTGCTTTCGTTCGGTCGGCATATTGTGTCTCAATCAAAAGTACCGAATGTTTTTTATCTTGGTGAATCTTTATCTTTGTCAGTTGACAACAAAGATAAAGATAAAGAATCTTTATCTTTGTTGTCAAAAAACATTCGGTACTTTTGATTGAGACACAATATGCCGACCGAACGAAAGCAAACTGATATAGATTGACATGGGACCGATTATACCATATCTAAATGATTAAATCATTCGCGTTTTCACATGTCTAGAACATATATCATTCCCAAAACAAACGAGCCCTTTGAGACTGCTTTTATAAAACTTCTTTGAGAGGAGAGGAAAAACGATCCTAAACCAATAAGGAGTTTTCCAGTAGTTATTATTTTACGCAACAGATGGCGTTTAGTCGCTATCTATAAAAACTGTCAAAATAGATAGCGGTAATATATAAAATACACCCAAAATTTAGGGTAAATAGGAAAACAAATACCTTTATACGAATAATTTATAAAATTTACTTAACTTAACGGCACCAACTTAAGCAATATTTTTTCTTTTAAATAATATCATATTAGTAATTAAATTTGAATTTCTAAGGTACCATAGTCTTTTTTACGAAGTTTTTCTTGACAGGGTATCTACTAAAGATTATAGAGAGCAAGAAGAACGAGTAAGTAGATACATATAAAAGTGACAAAATATGGTAAAAATATAACACGTCTAGCAATACCAAAATTAAGTTTTAATTCATAAAGAATTTAGAGTCTATATTTAAGTAGTCTATATAAAAATATAGACTACTCAAGTATAGAAACTGCCTTTTTTGACAGTTTTTGTGGATA
This sequence comes from Monopis laevigella, assembly GCA_947458855.1. Taxonomy (NCBI): domain Eukaryota; kingdom Metazoa; phylum Arthropoda; class Insecta; order Lepidoptera; family Tineidae; genus Monopis; species Monopis laevigella. The sequence continues at coordinate 22,285,719 of OX381580.1, read as the reverse complement.
TCTCTCCTGCTGCCATCTAGTGGAATATTTTGGAACCGGCAAAAAGAAAACTCCTCATTGTTGACGAATTAAATATTATGAAACTTACCTTTATTTATTGTAAACTTATGTTTAAATTATTTATAATGGGCATGTCTTGGCTCGATTTTTTGGTATTAATTTAGAATTATAAGGATTTATTACATAAGTATCATTCATTCTTGCTGGCAAATACGTGAAAAATATGTCCCTGAAATATAATAAAGGAAGAATACTATAGATGATAAATTGAGACTTAATGAGAAGAGGCATGTGGGCTCAGCGGTGTGACAATCTGTAAATGTGTCAATTACTGTCAATGCATTATTATTATTTAGGGGCCATATAACCGCACCGCGGTATTGTTTTGATCACAGTTAAGTTATAGCGTTATAGGTACCTACTATGTGTGTCCATAAATTAAAATATGGGACAAATATGGATCAAGATAGATATAAGTAACACTATTTTGTTATCTGTCACTGAATCCGCAGATTTTATATGTAGTACCTATCGGTACTACATGAAAAAGTTCACACAAAGGGCGATGGAGGCCGCTATGCTCGGCGTTTTCTTGCGGGATCGTATTCGAAACGATGAGATCCGCAAAAGGACCAAAGTAACCGACATAGCCTCCAGAATCGCCAAACTTAAGTGGCAGTGGGCAGGCCACATAGCTCGCAGAACGGACGGCCGTTGGGGCATTAAGGTTCTCGAGCGGCGACCGCGTGCTGGAGGACGCAGCAGAGGCAGGCCCCCACACAAGATGGACCGACGACCTGAAAAAGGTCGCGGGAAGCCGATGGATACAGGCAGCCAGAACGGGTCGTTGTGGCGATCCTTGGGGGAGGCCTATGTCCAGCAGTGGACGCGCGAAAGGCTGGCATGATGATGATGACCTATCGGCACTAATCTGAAACATATATTTGTATGCCGAAAGGCAGAACATAGCGAACCGTAACTATATGATCTACTTTATGTAGTGTCCGACCGAAACCGAAACTGAATTTCGGCAACAGTCTCAGTTTCGGCCGGAACCGAAACTTCCTTACAAGGATCATGTTTTGAGTGAAAAATATAGAAATCGTTATTAAATCAGCCAGTCTTTTTTTTTAAATCTTTTAATCACATAGCTATGCAGTGGTCGCCATTTTCACTTATTGGTATGGTATTGTCATACCAACCCCTTATTTAAGAAAAAAAAAATTTTACTACCATACTCTTATGCTATATTACGTAATAAAACTAACCACATAAAAAAAATCAATATAAATCACACGAAATCTCACATCAAACTAAACGATCTGCAAACACAAGCTATTCACGACATGATTAGGCACGTGGACGCGGCAAAATGTCTTCGTCGCTTACTCACTTGGATGGAATTTAACGCTCCGAACATCGGTCATGTTCACAGCGCGAGAACTCCTGAATGTAGTTTCGGTTTCGGTCGTAGTTTCGGCTGGTTTGCTGAACTTTCCGCTCGTATACTAACTTTATGTATTACCTTTGTTATCAAATAAAGTTCATTTCATTTCAATGTCTGATAACAAAAAATAGTTCACTTACAAAAATGGTTTGCTAGGATACGCGTCATAATTCATCGACGACCACCAGAGTCTACTATGGTCCAATAGTTTTGATCTATTTCTAGTCACGAATTCGTTGAGTAATTCTTTAAACTGCAATTAAAATTAATATATAAGCTACAATATTTAAAAAAGAATGGAATTGAGACCATTGTTTTACTACTACGCCAAACTTAAGTTATACCACAGAAGAAATAATAGTACAAGGTTATACTATGATAGGTGAAGAGATGCAAGAAAAGGATGGTCAAGTATACTTCAAACAGTTAAGTTCGGTTAGTTCAGTACACCCATTAAGAAAATACTTAAAGAAAATACAAATTTTGGCGTAAGTTTAAAAACTATGGCAATATTTCGGATAGACAAACTTTTATTTTACTACGTAACCGGGCAAAATTTATTGAAAAACAAACCTATAAAGATTATATATCAAAGATGGAAAATTCTATATCCTCTAACCCTAAAGCTCTTTGGACATATATGAAAACATTACGATCCTCCAGCATCATCCCCTCACCAATGTCTTACTAGTAGTTCGGGAGACCAAATTTGTGAGCTGTTCTCAAATTATTTTCAAACAATTTTTTTAAATAACATTAATTCCCAAGCAACGGCACCGTCATCGCACCTCCAAGCCCTGCCTGACTCTGTTGTGGATTTGGCCGATATTGAAATTAGTCCTGGCTTCATTGAGCGTAATATTTTAAAGTTGGATATTAATAAATCTGCAGGACCCGATACCATACCGGCCAAACTATTAATAGAATGTGTTGTCCAGTTGTCACTGCCATTATCTATTTTGTTCAGCAGAAATATCCGAGAGGGCATTATGCCAGCAATATAGAAATCTGCCTTTATTACTCCTATTCATAAAAAAGGTAGTAAGAGTAGTGTCTCTAACTATCGTCCTATTTCTAAGCTCTGTATCATTGCTAAAGTTTTTGAGCGCATTGTACACGGTCAGCTATATGCCGCCTTAAATGTTGCCTTTGATCCCGAACAGCACGGTTTTTGAAGGGTAGACCGACGGTCTCAAACCGGCTGTTGTTTAATGATTATATAACTAACAGTATGGATCATGGAAGTCAAGTAGATACAGTGAATACTGACTACAGCTAGGCATTTGACCGTATCGATCATAACTAATTACTTAAAAAGCTGTAAGTACTTGGCTGGTATCAGAGGCAATCTTTTCCGATGGTTCACTTCTTATATTGGGAATTGGAGTCAGGCTGTGACTTTAGGCGGGTTAATGTCTTCCTGGATGAGTCATCGGGAGTTCCGCAAGGCTCCATTTTGGGACCATTATTATTTGTAATTTTCATATCTGACATCAGACAATGTTTTAAGAACTGTAAATGTTTAGTGTTCGCTGACGATATGAAGATTTTTAGATCTGTAAATGATCTCCAAGATGCTCATTCGCTCCAGGAGGACTTAAACCGACTTCATTGCTACTGCCTGCTGAATAAGTTAGTTCTAAACATATCTAAATGCTATGTCATGTCTTTCACGCGCACCAAATTTTGTAAATGCAACATATGTTATGCAGACTTATGCATAATCTATACCACTTTATAGAGTAAATTTTATGAAGGATTTGGGAGTGATACCCGATAGAAAGTTGCTTTTCGATTTACACATTGTTCATATTGCTAACAAGGCAAATAAATCTCTTGGCTTCATTATGAGTAAGCCGTTCAGAAACATGAAAACTATTAAAATACTATATTGTGCATATGTGCATAGTCACTTGGAATATGCTTCTTAGGTGTAGAATCCGTCGTATAAAATATATATAAGAAGATTAGAAAAAATACAAAAAAGATTCATTCGATATTTAGAGTTTAAATTCAGGATACCACACAGACAATATTCAGATATGTGCTATAATTTACATCATTTACCACTTGTAACTCGAAGAAACGTCACTGATTGTATATATTTTCTTAAAATTATTAACAGCACTATATAACAATTGTCTTCAATTGCTAGATAAAATTGGGTTTCAAGTTCCTAGAATAAATGCCAGATATCCTTCTCTTCCTCTTATACCTAATGCTAGTACAAATTATAGACAGAATTCATACCTTCTACGCGTTTGTAGGTACCTAAATTATCTTGTAATAAATCTTAGAATAGATCTGTTTACCATTAGCGTTGCGGTTTTGCGGAGACAAATCACAGCTCAACCTGTCGTATTATCGGAGGGTACTTGTTAAAGAAAAGAAAATAAATAATAATAATTACAATAATAATGTAATTATGTGTGCACGTGTACCTACTATTAAGTGAAAAGAAAAAAAAAAGTTTTTTGTTTATATAATATTTACCTGCGAAAACTTGTTAATAGCTTTAAGTTATTTTTTAAGTAATTTACATTGTTCTAGATCTAACTGATAGTTTTCCAATACTAAATAAATAAATAAAATAAATACTTGTTTGGTGATAGGTAATAATTTACACTTTGTTAGCGATGGGATGCACAAATGAAATTTATTGCAACCGGTATTAAACGGCCTAAGGCGCCCAAATTACTAATCCTCCTCTGCTACTACGTAGTGTCGTAGTACCCTTAGTAGGTACTAAAATATTATTATTAATTGCTACTTACCAAGTCCTGTATAAGTTTTCGATGAGACCAACTCATGTTTTGTAATTGTTTCATAGTAAATGGAATTTGGTAAGCTATTGCATTAGCTTTCAATTGATCTAAGTAAGCCCATTTCCGTTGAGTTAGTAACAGTAGTTTTTCTGGAAAATTATTGGAGCATTAACAAAATAACTAGAGGTAATCTACTTATATGCGGCGAGAATGACGAATTTGATTTGCATTACGAGCATTAATGCTTTATCGTCAAATTCACTGCCCCTTTTGGAATCCGCACCCTGAATAGAGCCTATCACTTCCCCAAGAAATCGATGCAATTCTCCTGAAAACCGCAGACTAAAAACCAAAACATGGCTAGTTAACTTGACGGGTTTTCCATCTGTATAGTAGGTAGTAAAAATCCCGGTCGGCTTAGCGAAGTTATAGAGACTTACCTCCCGTCTCTTCCCACCTAATGGTTAGTTAGCAAAACTAGTGATGTGCCGCATATCGTATCCGTATACGGGGATATCCGAGGAAGAAAATAAATCTATACCCGTGTCCGTATTCGTTACTTTTTGGCGAATTTTAGACGGATATTTTGCATTATTAATTCAATTACGCAGGTATATGCATTTATTAGTAAAGGTAGTAATAAAATACTATGATATCCTATTAAAGAGGTCAATTATTGGATATAAAAATCACATATTTGGCACAATTGTATTGATAAAAAATAATCTGGCACTACTTCCTGCATATTTGTAGGTATTCGAAACTTTTATGGTATCTGACCTACCCGCAAAGTCACTCTGAGTACTTACAATAGTTTCTTTCGTTATAGGTAAAAGGAGTAAGCTGCTAGTACTGCCGGTCAAGTACCTTCTTATTTTTAACTTGTGTGATTCCAAACATACAAATAGGTACTAGTGAAAACTTACTATTTTGTTGGTCGTTCAAGTTGCCTTGAATTCTCTTACGAACCCATTCCTGAATATTATTTAGTAGGTTTGCCTGAGGCAGATGTGGAATCATGAGAGGAGAATCAGATATATCTGCCAGAAAAGCCTGAAATTTAAAAGATCTTAAAACATTTATATTGTGTACCTACCGACAACAAATTGTGGTGACATTTAATGTAACCACAATTTGTTGTTTTTCTATATTAGGTAGATACCTATTTAGATTGTAATGTAATTACCTAAAGTAGGTACCTATCTACAGTGCTTTAAGTATAGGTAGGTTCTATTAATATCCTGCTTTTAAAAAATACGATTTTAAGAGCGGTTAATTTTATACATAAATAAAATACATAGATATAACTATTTACGTCAATGATAAAATATTATAATTACTTGACTTGATGGCCATCTGAAACTTATTAGCAGTTTATTTTATTAAACTATCTATAAATAACTCTTCGGTGGGTATTCATAAAAACTTATTGAGCCCTTCAAGCCACTTTAGTTATAGAAGGTTTTGTCTCTTTTATTTAGCAACAAAAATGAATATGTATAAAAGAGACCAAACATTCCATAACTAAAATGTGAAGAACATTTTAGTCAAAATCTTCTATAACTAAAGTGTTCTTAAACTTTGTTCTAAAGGATTCAATAAGTTTTTATGAATAAGGCCATATAAATATCTACTATACGATTGAATAATATAAAACAAGGTACTCACTGCCAATAATTCTTTAGTCTGTAATCCTGATGCTTCAAGGGTCTTTCTAGATTGTTGCGGCTAAAATAAAAGTTTAATTAAAAAAAAAACATCAGCGGCTAAAGATAAATTTGTAACAATTACCGTCACATCTACAGAACGAAGAGCCTCTTGTACTGTTTCCTTAACAAAATCTTCTGTGGGGTCCATCTGGTATACTTTAGCATGATCAATCCAATACGGTCCATGTTTTGTCGGAGGATAAAAATACTTCTCTTTACAAACATCTTCATTACAAAAGTCGTATAAATGACCACATTTGCATTTAGTCCCTTTCACATGTTGCATTGCAACACTTTCCCTAAAAATAACAACGAAAATAATATTTGTAAAGTGCCAATTGACATGGCGCAAGTAAAACGCTTTCCTAACTTACTATGGCTGCTGAACGATGTTACATAAAGTGTTAATTTGTTATATGCCTCGCTACGTAGTAAATAAACAAGTTCATCATACCACTTGGTGAGACAGTCGCATTTGTCGTCACAGGCTTCCTTGACATCCTTCGGGAACTTCCAATATCCATGAATATTTGTCAAACACCCGTTGTTGGGTATCGCCACCGCCCCTCCGTTAATAGGCACATAACCGGTTGGTAAGATAGATGCCGCTGTACAGAAATGTATATTTTGTCAAGAATTGAAGTCGCGAGTTGTAGTCGCAAAAAAAGTCTACCTTGTGAAATTAAAACTGCCTGGATATTTTAAATTCTGATAACAATTTCTTATTTTTACTTAGCTAAGGTTCTAGGTAGAATAATAATAAATTCATGTCAATCCCACTCATGGAATTTGATGGACGGTTTAGCATTAGATAGATAGAAAGTCACATGTCGTGCTACAAAAAAAAAAAAAAATAAATCCAGAATCCAGAGTTCGTTAGTTTTTAGTCAGATATGTATTTGCTCTATTTTTTTTTAATAATGTGTTAACTAGTTACCATTGACAATAAAATACGGAGATCCTTTGCAAAAACTAACACCACCGATAGAAAACTGTAAATTATTGAAAGGAGTTTTGTGTTTCGGGCTGGCTCTCTTTTTCATTGTCTTCATAGCATCTACAATAGCAGCCATTTTTGGATCTGTATTTCCTAGAATAACAAAAAATATAAAGTTTTTAGAATTAAAACCGAGGGTCACACACAGCTAGTTAACAATAGATATACTTAATAAGTTTTCAATAATAGGTATAGTCAATTACTCGTTACTAGTATAACTATTATTTCTTCTAAGAAGTAAGATACCTATCGATAGTGAAGTTTCAGTCAGAGTTACAGCGGGATGATACGCGCACAATGCGTATCACTCCGCTGTAGACCGGCTTAGTAGGCCTACTGAAGTTCTGAGCACTATACATATAGACTCAGAAATACCACAGAAGTTCTGAGCACTTGCAGTATAATCAGAATATTAGGCTGGGTGCACCAAAATAAACTCTCTGTAATTCTAACGATTAAAATTAAAAATGGCGTCGAATGTACCATTTTTTTCTTGCTTTTGGAATGATAGCTGGCTATAATTGACGTCATGTTAGGCTTACTTACCCAATCTCAAAAATAAAATTTAATTCAATTCCTATCAACTAAGACTATGGCAGTTTTATCTTACTTAAAGTACTGGGTGGTTCCCAAAAATTGTAGTCGCAAACTCTTTCATCTTCCTTATTTTTTTTATTCCTTTCAATTCGTTTTGTTAACTAAAATATAAAATAAAAAACACGAATCAGGACAGCTGGTTTTGATAAAAAAAAACATTGTGACATCCATAATAGGATTATGGATGTTTATAATAAGTAGGTAAATATTATTGATTTACACTGGTATTCATTAAAACTTATTGAGTCCTTTAGAACAAAGTTTAAGAACACTTTAGTTACAGAAGATTTTGTCTCTCTTTTAGCAACAAAAATGAATATACTTATGCGTAAAATAGGCAAAACCTATTAAAGTATTCTTCAAGGACTCGATAATGGACTTATAAAATATTGACCGTATTCATAAAGTTGTTTTTAATAAAACTATACTTTCCTTTGAAACCTTTTTTTAAATATTATATTTCGGGCACTGAAAACGGTCTTCTCATCATATATATATATGTATATTTAAAATTTAATTTCTTTACGTCAAGCAGATTTTTACACATCTTTAGACATATCTCTTAAATTAATTTTAGTTCATCGCAATTTGTCACATTTTGAATTCTGCCAACCAATCGCATAGAAAACTGTCCAAGTAGCGAGCATTATTATATTTATGATTACGATTCGAGTACTATTCTATTGAAGTAAGTTCATTTAAGACAATTGAGGCCCTGGACAGGCAGACAGATAAAATGACAACCGGACTAAGAAAACCCATAAGGCATTAATTGATTGTTTAAAATCGAAATTATAAATGATTTTTTTAAGTGGGCCTTCCTAAACTACAAGAAATAGTGAAAAATGCTCAAAGGAGTTTTGAGGCCGAATTTGATAAAACTAAAACTGCATCATTAGATTTTTGTAAAATTAATCGCCTAGCCGGGAATCGAACCGGTTAGTCTTGAAAAAAAAAACTCAGCCTGCATCAGCTGATTATGTCGCTCTTGCTTATTATTATTAGCTTAATTTAATGGCCTCTACGCGTGCGCGTAATTTTGCCAGTGTCAAGTGAGGGTAGAATTAAATAGTTTTTTTATTATGAAGTGAAAGTGGGATAATAGGATGGAAAGGATTAGGGAAAGGACTAGGTTAGAATAAGGAATGGCCACATGACCGTATGCAAACATACGGTATAGTTATGCCAGTGTCATGTGAAGAAGGAAAGAATCTACAGTAAAATGGGTACCCCCATTTTACTGAAGAAATGGATTCGTTGAGATAGCACAAACACTGAGATCACTGCGTAAATACTACACTTCTCACACTTAAGATTACTTATGAATGCTTATTCTACAAAATTGGTACACTTTTGCACAATATTATCCTATAAACTTAACTGCGAAAAATATACTAGAAACACACGACTACAGTCTTCGGGCTACCCTCAAGGAATCTCGCTCTTGCTTATAAGGATCAAATGGGGGAAAATAACTTCAAACGGCAAACTAAAGGAAAGTTATCATTATTAAGGGAATATGATTAAGGGAATAATGATTTTAAGCCCGCGCTACTTAATAAATTGTTCGAAATGATAGCCAATGTATATATTATATTCAATGTATAGCTATATATATATATATATATATATAATAAAAAGCGAATTGCTTTTTCTTATTTTTATTGAAAAAAAAAAATTGTGGTTTTCACTGAGGATGGGTTTTAAAGAACATTATTTCAAACAATTATGATTAGTTGGTTTAAAAGTAAATTATGAATATTGTTTTATTAAAAATGAACTTTCCTCTTTTTTCTTATAATATTAATTATTATTAATATAATATTATTTTTAGTTTGCTGCTTGATATTACTAACCAGAATTCAGGTTAGTTGTTTTTTTTTTAATCAACCGGTTCGATTCCCGGCAGGGAGATTTAAAAAAAAAAAAAAAAAATATCAAAATCGAACCCTTTCTTAGACTTCCTTAGACTCCTTTGAGCGTTTTTCGCTATTTCGTGTAGTTTAGAATTTAGCCTTGAAGGCACACTTGAAAAATTCATCCTGTATAAGAACCTTTAAAAATATACTTACGAAAGTATTATCCTTACAAAGTTGCTGGTAACTCTAAAACAAATATTTAAAAAATAATTTAGTTAAGTACCCAGTTAGGTATATTCAGAAACGATTTGCTAAGCCAGAGGCTCTACCATGGGTTTGCGCATTGTAGCAACGTAACGTATACGTGAGCAACAACCAATAGGCTTTATTTTTGGTAACAGGATTAAATAAAGCGATCTTATTGGTTGTTGCACACGTATACGTAAATGAATACGTTACGTTTCTACAATGCGTAAAGCCATGGTAGAGCCTCAGGTACCTCCTGACTGCGTAGTTGTAGTTTGTAATCGATAGGTTCAGGCTGAGGAGTTTCCCGCTCACGAGCAGCCGCTTTAGTGGATGCACTTTCATATGGAGTCACTTGAGGCTTCTGTAAATATTCTCCGTAACGGGTTTTACGAGTTTTTGAAACACGTTTTTCTATAATAATATTAATCATTAGATTTTTGTTGTATTGTAGTACGATATGTGACTTTGTATATAACCTGGTGGTAATCAGACATATAATGCTCTTTTTTTACCGAATAATTAAAACAACAGTCTATTTCAATATACCCGCTGCTTTGTTGTCAAATCAACTATAACCGTTGATTTGACAGCAAAACTACACCTCGACAAGAATTTGTAAAAGTAGGCTACTTAAAATACGCGAACCCTCAGACTAAAACGAAAACCTAGTCATGTTTTCGTTCGGACAGCGTTACCATCTCTATCAAACCGTCTGTCAGTCAGCCGGCCTAGCGTAGTTATAGAAAAATCTCTAAAATAAAACTTACTGGGTGGTTCTACTTTAGGTTCTTTTTTTGGTGGTTTCGTCATCTCTTCTATCATTTTAATACATTCGTCTTTATCGATAAACACTAAGCTAGACATTAGGATACAGGAATCTGAGTCATATTCTATAAAGAAAAACGTAATTTTATTAAACTATACGAGTCAGAGGTTCAGATCTGAGGTTCCTACATACATTCTATTAGTTAAAAAATAGGTATATATTCTAAGCGATTGATACACTTTGACTCCTAGAAAAAAATATACGATTTGAACAAACCATATAATAGTCTAAAAGGCTTTTGCAGTAAATTGCACAAATAAAAAGTAACTGATCTGATAAAAAATAATGCAGATTTTCAGACCAAAAAGCTGAATCTATGTGACATTTACTTTCTATGCAATTTCGTTCCGAGATCAAGATAAAGAATACTGACCGGTGGGCAATTCTCGCGCTTTCGACATTCATCTCGATATGATATTTTTAAACGAAAAATGACTAAATATGCCATTTTTCGTTCAAAAATATCGAACATTAAACGAAATAAATAATAAATATTAATTAATTAATAAAAAATATATAAATATTGAACGAAAAATGGCATATTTAGTCATTTTTCGTTTAAAAATCTCGAATCGAGATGGATGTCGAAAGCGCGAGAATTGCCCACCTGGAGAGTTTTTGGAAAACTCCTCCAGGCGAATCCTGAAATACATCTGACATTTTTGAGTATGGTGAGGACAAATAAAGAGGGAGAGCAGGGAATTTAAAGTCTTCAGATTCGTATAGCGAACTAACCTCCTCGTAATATATTAGGCGGGTGTTTGTATATAGCTGTAAAAAGGTTCCATATAAAAATCCCTGGATCTTCCACCGAGTTCTTCATGGCATCCAAAAGTATATTCTTTGATAGTTTTGCAGTAATTCCAATGTCTTTTAAACATTGCCTTGTCCTAACGGGTAGGTCTTCTATTAGATCTTGGTGAATGCAACCTTTTAGAGCGGCTAGTTCATTCTGTTGCTGACTGGATAGTTCTTTATACCATACCGGACCTATACCTTGTTGTAGATTTTTATGCGTTTTAACCTCTGAAATTAATTTTATACTAGAGCGTTATAATTATTTATGGTAATTTATCTATGAATGACCAGTAGGTACCCTGATCGGCGTTATTGACATAGACCCCTTCCAAGTGTTTAACCTAATTGGTTTTTAAACAGTTTCATATTTTAGAAAGAATTATAACCCTGACTCAATTGGCCGGTGTCGTCTTTAACTCCACACCGTCTACCTAACACCTCATGTCATCAGAATAGGGTGACGATGAAAAAACCTCTTAAGTACCTACTGTTTCGAAAGTAAGTAGATACAAGTAAATTTGGTAGTCTTATCATAACTTGGTATATAGTGGGTATCCTTGGTTTGTTAGTTAATAAAATAATTTATTATTTACCTTGGCGATGTTGGTAATGTTTCAAATCTTTTAGGTATTTAAGCCAGTTGCCAACTTTATCATTGTAAGGTTTTTTATCAATATTTTGTCTCATTTCCCGTTCTAAATATGTCCATACCGGCTCGGATTTGTCTCCTAATTTCTATAAACCATAATAAAAATTAAAATGCGTTAATTCATCTAAAAAGTGGATTTATACATCGATGGGCATACTGAGTTTTGTCACATCGAATGATATAGGTACCTTTAGTGGATAGGTCACTACTGTTCTTCCTCGCCCTAACACACAATGAATTCGAATTCAACGGGAGCCTCTTGCTCCCAGAAATGGAAATGAAATTAAATTCAGGTAAGTCTATGATTCTTTGGTCCCTTTTATGTGATCTACAGATAATATTATTTAGGGATTTACCTACCTTTTTATTTAAAAATTGTTGCATCGTAGGCATTTTATATGTGTTGGTTGGCATTTTTTCCCACGCTTAATTTAACTTTTCACAAATAACTTTAAATAAATAAAACACAAAAAATTTTACGATCTAAATTTGCGGGGATGTTCAATAATGATGTGATGACATTTTCTGTCAAGTCAAGTCTTTTTTTTTAAACACCAGTTGTGAGGTTTTCGTGATAACAATTTATATCAAATACTTGTAAACTATATAATAATAATAATATGTAGGACAATTTACACATATTGCTCTGGTCACAAACTAAGCTCTAGGCTTGTACTATGAGTACGAGAAGCAACGATATAATGCATATTATATTTTATAAACACCCAGACCATGACAAAATGTACAGAAAAAGTAATGTACTATTTTTTTTTGCCATGGGTAGGTCTAGGTAGGACCGCTTTATACAACGAGGCTATTTCATCATAAACACCGCAACAAGCTCGCCACTTGTTAGGTGTTGCCTCCGAATACTATAGGCGAAATGAGGATGGGTTAATCCCTCCTCTGGGACCCTGAGGCCGTTTAAACGGTTCTCGGGAGCCAAATAGGCACCCGTGATGGTATTTATTTATTTATTAGGATTAGGAATCAAACCCACGGCCTCCGCATACAACGCCAAAGGCCTTGTATGCTTGAATAGTGGTTGCCTATTCAACGGAAGCTGTGTGTATAGCTAAGTATGTGTTTATATAAGCTCGCCAAAATAGCTATCCAATCTTTGGTAAAGTCAACTCTATCCATTGCACAGATCTAGTACTGCCGAGGCAAGCAGATCCTAGGTCTGTGACTCTAAGATCCCAATAGGCATGAATGGACCACTACTGGCCACACTTATTGACTTAACCGCCGCCGGTTGTGTTTACTTTATTATTATTTAGGTATTTGTGTTACTTATGTAATTTTCACACTACAATCTTTGAAATCTGTTGTTAACACTTCAGGCAGACATTTCAATGTTCAGTTAGTTATTTGTCGTTGCCTTAACAAAACTGTAAATTTTATTGGATAAAATATGACTTATGCGTTTTTATTTTCTGATTTAGTGCACTTTATAGTGAAAGAATGGAAAATAGTGTCTTTAATAACGATAATGGTTCTCCTGTATTATCATTTCACGAAAACTTTTAATTATTTTAAAAAGCGGAATGTGGTATTTATAAAACCCAAGTTGCTTATCGGTAGTTTGGGACCTAGAGTGTTTTTGAAAAAATCTTTTCATGAATTTCAGTTGGATTTATATAATCACTTTAAAGGTCTACCTTATGGAGGTACGTAATTCAATAATAATAATAATATGTTAAACTATTTTACACATATAGCCCTGAGGCTCTACCACGAGTTTTTTCTTTGTAGCAAAGTTACGTTAAAACGTGAGAAACCACCAATAGAATCGCTTTATTAAATCCTGTTAAAAAAAATATAGCAACTCTATTGGTTGTTCCTCATGTATTAACGTTACGTTGCTACGAAGCAAAAAGCCATGGTAGTCTGGTCACAAACTAAGCTTTAGGCTTGTACTATGTGTGACAGAAACAACTATACTTTGAATTTTATAAACACTCAGACCACATGTCAAACTGTACAGAAAAACGGTAGGTTACTTACCAATATTTTTAGCCATGGGGTGGGTATCGAACCCACAAACTCCACGACTACGCCAAAGGCCACTAGTCTACGGAGGCGGTCATATAAGATGTAAAATATGGTAGTGTTATATTAGTTTAGAATGGACTGTACTTTCCAAGAATCACAAAGATTCTAAAACTTAATAAATAGGTAATAGAAAGGATTAGATTATTCTCATTTTTCGATTTTCATAAAATTTGAAAAGAGGTCATTAAAACGGTATTTATTAGAATATGACAAAAGCTCATTCTTTACTATATTTTAGGGCACCATTTGGTTTTGATCACATTAGTCAGTGCCAGTGTCTGTCTACCGTTATCTCGAAAATCAATTGAGGTAAAAGTTTGTAAATCGTTGATCTTATTTTATTCACATTGCCCAAACTATCACATTTGAAAAAAAAAATGCTCTTAATTTCGAGAAATTATTTCAATAACCATATTTTCAGATACAGATTTATAGAAAGCTTATTAATAATAATTATTCAACTTTGTATCCCGAATGGGTACTACCTAAGATAATAATAAAATTCTTACCTAAATGAAACATTTTCCCTATTCACCCTTATTTTTCTTCTTTTGACGGAACCAGTAAAATTCGCACTTGTCCTCGCTTTTAAGAGATATGCCTACATTTTAATCAAACAATCATGGTTTTTAACTGCCTTTTTTATATTTTATAGGAGTCTTTGAAGGAAGAAGCCCTGTTCTATTGGTGCGTGATCCAGAGTTGATAAAAAACATAGCAATTCGTGATTTCGACCACTTTACAGACCGAAACACGCTGAAAAGCCGTGAACCTCATTACGTTAAACGACAGCTTTTAAATTTAACGGTAAGTTTGTACTAAGTACTAAAGATACGAGTAGTATTTTGTGATATTAGCCGACATAGTGGGAGCGATCAATATTGTTAAACAACAATAATATGTATTGATCGACCCCATTCACGGACTTTGTAGGTCTGCTTACCATCAGGTGAAAAAGTCACATGCCGTGCTTCATAAAAAAATGTGTCTTCTCGGTAGTCAGCATCAAAAATATATTTTTTGACAAAATAAATTACATATTTTAGTGAAATAGGAAAAACAAAAACGTACTTGTTGTTAAATTAATTATACTTAAATACGTAAAACATAATTATGGGTCTACTACCATTGCTTTATGCAATTGTATAGACTTATTTTTATAAAATAATTTTTATTAATCTCATATCTTTAACTTCAATTTATATTTTTTTATTAGGTAGTTAATTTCTGTTTATAAAGAAAATATATATGAGCTTACCTAATTGTTTATTTATATACCTTGTTGCAAATTTAGTTGGGGACTTCATTGCATTATTTATTATCTTATTACCATTGTATTACAACTTAATAATTCTGTATAAATGTATGTATCATCACGGGTGCCTTACGGCGCCCGAGACCGCCTAGACGGCCCCAGGGTACCCAGCGGAGGGGTTTTAATCCCACCTCGTCGTAGCCGATGGTATGAGTCTACACCAAACAAGTGGCTAGCTCATCGCGATGTTTTTGAATAGACTCAATAACCCATCTATAAACACTATAGTGGTGTTGTCAAACAAATGTACATATTTTTTTTTATTAAAAACTCATTGGTACACACCGGGATTCGAACCAGGGACCTAAGTGTTTTTAAGTCCAAGGTCTAACCAACTAGGCCACTACGTATATATAAATAAATAAATAAATATAGATTTAAATAATGGACGATTTATTTATTTTATAGTCACATAAATAAATAAATAATATTTTATTTTGCAAGAATATGGTTACAAAGGTGATATACAGGGTGAATTTGAAAGGATGTACTTTGGGCTAATATGAGGTTCTGCTGATCAAATTAAACAACTTTTCCCATGAAACCATGTGTAGCAAATGAAAAAAATTTTGGCTTCCCCATACAAATTGGTCATTTTAACATTACTAGTTTGTATGGAGAAGGCAATTTTTTTTTTCATTTCCGGCACATGGTTCCATGGGAAAAGTTGTTCGTATTGATCAGCAGAACCTCATATTAGCCCAAAGTACATCCTTTCAAAGTCACCATGTATAATAACTGTACATACTCTGCCAGTTTTGGCATGCAAAATGTTAAACAACTAATTAATTAACAAATTACAAAAATCGCAAATCATAAAGCACTCTGAAACAAGCACAATACATAAAAATCCAATAATAACACTATTAACACTAACACTTCCGGCAGAACAAAACACGTGATAGAGAAGGTAGGTATAGTGCGAAAACATAATATTATAGTAGAGCTTATACAAATCATCACGGGTGCCTTACGGTACCCAGACGGCCCCAGGGTACCCAGCGGGGGGATTTTTATTCCCACCTCGTTGTAGCCGATGGTATGTGTCTACACCGAACAAGTGGCTAGCTCGTCGCGATGTTTTGAATAGACTCAATAACCCATCTATAAACAGTTTCACAAGGAATAGTGAAACCGGGACCGACAGCTTTATGTGCTCTCCGAGGCACTATAGTGGTGTTGACCAACAAATGTACATAATTAAAGTAAAGACACAATTTTTTTTTTAATAGGGAGAAGAATGGAAAAGTGTTCGTGGTATTCTATCGCCATCCTTCAGTCCCTCTAAACTCCGTAGTATGATGCCTCTGATTCAACAATGCACTGCACAACTAATTCATCTACTTCAAAGACACGGTGAGTCCGTCAGTCAGTTCAGGTGACCTAGTCATGTTTCGGTTTTAGTCTGTGGGTTCACGGGTTTTCAGGAGGCTACTACATCGATTTCTTGAGGTGATAGTCTCCTTTTATGGTGCAGCTACGACAAATCTTCGTGCAATTTGTAACTGCATCGGTGAAAGCAAATTGTAGTGAGAGCGGCCAATACCTAATCGGTATGCAGTTCACACGCTGTAATAACAAAGTATTGATTCCCATTGAAAAAAAAAAGGACTATTTAGGTAGATGCAAAGTCAAGCCGTGCTCCAATAAAATATATATGAAAAAACTTATAATAGGATGATATAAAAAAATGGACGCGAAGTCCTACTGCGAATATATTCATATATATATCTTCACAGGTACCTTACGGCGCCCGAGACCGCCTAGACGGCCCCAGGGTACCCAGCGGAGGGGTTTTAATCCCACCTCGTCGTAGCCGATGGTATGAGTCTACACCGAACAAGTGGCTAGCTCGTCGCGATGTTTTGAATAGACTCAATAACCCATCTATAAACAATTTCACAAGTTGGTATAGTGAAACCGGGACCGACAGCTTAACGTGCTCTCCGAGGCACTATAGTGGTGTTGTCAAACAAATGTACATACATTTTTAAATTAAAAACTCATTGGTACACACCGGGATTCGAGCCAGGGACTGCGAATCTAAGTGGTCATTATAGATAAGCTAATACGTACTCATCGTATGCGAAGTAATTTGGTCACCAGAGGTTCTACTATAAGTTTTTACTTCTTATTAACGTAAGGTTAATTCATAGGATCGCTTTATTTTTTTTAATAAAGACATCCTATTGGTGGTGCCTCACATATTAACCGAAGCTAAAACTAATGGTAGAGCCTAAGCAGTACGACTAGGTATCGCTATATTATCTGGCGACACACTCAACCACCCATAAAGTAGGTAATATATACATATGGCAACCACCCGCCCGAATGCAAACGTGGGAGCACGTATCGCTATACTAGTAAATGCACCTTTATCTTTGCACCTTCTCTATTATACTTGATTTACACATTTTACAGATAATACTGAAGTTGAAATGAAAGACTTTCTTGGGCATTTTACTTTGGAAGTCATAGGTGCCTGTGCTTTTGGAATTAAATGTGATGTTCTAGCTGAAGGCAATTCTGAGTTTGTTAAGGTAGAGTATAAACTTTTAATAGTGTTATTACCTTTACCAAAATCTGTTATAATAATGGGTTTTTTCTATTTTCAGATAGCAGATAAATTTAATTACATGTCCATTTGGAAAAGGATTGTATTTTTTGCCATACTACTTCTTATTCCTGAGGCTGCTAGATTTCTTACATTCTCATTTTTTAATCCATATTCAGTAGAAAAACTGTTAAGAATATTAACAATAAATAAAAAAGAACGTCGATCTGGGGACTCCAAGTTAGTATTTTTTAACTAAACCTAAATGTTTTGACGATAAAACAAATTTAAGGTATCCATAGCCATTCAACGATGATTCAACGCGGCAATGCAGCAAGTGACATGTCCTATAGGAACTTTTTCGAGAAATCCTTGATTTCTTAATTCAATCAATCTTTTTATTTTTAGGAGACCAGATTTTTTGCAACTAATGATTAATGCGTCAGATAACGAAAAAAAAGACATGATTGGTAAAAGCGGGCAACTTTGTAAGTTTATAAAATATTGCTACATACATAAAACATTTAAAAAAAAAACATCATGCGGGCCTTACGGCGCCTAAGACCGCCTAGACGGTCCCAGGTTACCCAGCCGAGGGGTTTTTAATCCCATCTCGTCGTAGCCGATGGTATGAGTCTACACCGAACAATTGGCTAGCCCGTCGCGATGTTTTGAATAGACTCAATAACCCATCTATAAACAGTTTCCCAAGTTGGTATAGTGAAACCGGGACTGACAGCTTAACGTTCTCTCCGAGGCATTAAAGTGGTGTTGTAAAACAAATGTATAATAATAAATATTTTTTTAATTAAAAACTCATTGGTACACACCGGGATTCGAACCAGGAACCTAAATGTTTTTAAGTCCAAGGTCTAACCAACTTGGCTACCACGTATATAGGTACCTATATAAACAGTCTGGCTATTAAACAAAGTTAAAAGACAGAAAGAAAAAAACATACTCTTAGCATCAGCATTCGATGGCCAGACTTTAAGGCATAAAAAACTATTAAAAAAACCTATTTTTATTTTCTGAAATTACCAAAATGAAGAGAATTTGGAAGGTCTATCATTTAACGTCGAGGATAGAACAGGGACTCTAGAGCAACTTCAGCGATTCCATTGATGGAAACGCATTTAGTCTAGATATAGCATTTGTCAGTTTTCGGTGGGTACTCTAGGCATGATCAACGCTGTCGAAGTGTCAACTGTATAATACTATACTTTTTGACTGAGAGCGATTCCATCTACGGAATGTAGTGTAATTTCATTTCTTTAAGGCCCCAGCTAAGGTAATGAATATTAATGTCAAAGTATATTTTTGTAGATTTGGACGACGCGACCATCGACGCACAGTCGCTGCTATTCCTCCTGGCTGGCTACGAGACGTCCAGCACTCTGCTTGCATTCGCTGTTCACACGCTGGCCACTCACCCTGACATACAAGATAACTTACGCATGCACATACATGAAGTGACTAATGGGAACGATATTACTTATGAAATGTTAGCTGAATTGACTTATTTGGAACGGTTTCTCTTAGGTATGATACACGTCGGCGACATAAGCTAATAAATTACTACTATTTATAGAAAGTTTCGATATCACCGACTTATGCATAAGATCAACCGATATACCTATCTATCATGTTTTGTGATCAACCCTGTCCGTGCAAAATTTTACAGGATCTGTTGTATATTGACAAGTAAAAATTCTGTTGATATGCGTAACTCTAGTCTTGTACTATGTGTACCTACTAAAATTAATGATACTATACATTTTATAAACAGTGAGGCCATGGTAAACTGTACAGAAAAACACTATATGTTTTTGCCAAGAGTGTGAATCAACCCACTACTAGGTATACCTACTTATTTTACACCACTATAAGCCAACACCTATAAAATAAAAAAACTGTATTTAGATCGTAAGCTCATTGTTATCTACAATTTATTAAAACTTTCAGAAACACTTCGCCTCTATCCACCAGTTTCAAGATTAGACAGACTATGTACCAAGGATTACATTCTTCCTGGTACAGACATTAAAATATATGTTGGTGATATTGTATCTATACCCATATATGGAATTCACATGGATCCAGATATATATCCTGAACCTATGGAGTTTAGACCAGACAGATTTTCTGAAGAGGAGAAGAAGAAAAGACCCCCTCACGTCTTTTTGGGCTTTGGTACTGGACCTCGTCATTGTATAGGTAAGACCAATCACAATAACAGCGGTAATCTCAGAAAGCGGTAGTATCAGACAGCGGTAATCTCAGAAAGTAATAACAGATTTAAATTTATTATTTACTAATGGATGACTAATTCCCAGAGAAGGCTTATACTTATGTATCAACATGATATGGATTAGGAGGTGAAGACAAATCAGGTAACCATAACCTAGCTTTGGCAGACTGGGGTTTTTTGCCTGCCGGTCGGCACCGAGTAGTTATTAGCTAAAACCATGTATTTAATTACGAGTTTCCAGCTAAAGTTTTTTTTAATTTGTCACAAATATTTTTTGTAAATTTTAGTTTAACACTTATTTAAAAAAAAAAACACTAGTTATTAGGTCCCCAGTTCTAACTGTGCCTCTCACAAGATTACTGTTTTAAATTATATGTTAATAGGTATTATATACATTTTAATATCCTACATATCATTAATATAAGAATTTATTATAGGTAATGATTTTTTTTATTTCCAGGTCAAAGATTTGCCTTTATCTCGGCAAAGCTAGCTATTATTGCATTATTAAGAAACTTTGAATTTACAACATGCTCTAAAACTGTGAACCCTGTTACTTTCGATAAAAGAAGTTTTTTATTAAAATCTGATACTGGATTATGGGTAAATGTTAGATCTTTATAAAAAAAATACTTAGTAAGATATAAGAATTTATTATGTACAAAAATAAACATTATTAAAACCTTATCTTTAGTTTCTAATTATTACCTTTTAACACAATTTATATTAAATAAGTAAGTTATCTATACTAATATTATAAAGCTGAAGAGTTTGTTTGTTTGTTTGTTTGTTTGAACGCGCTAATCTCCGAAACTACTGGTTCGAATTGAATAATTCTTTTTGTGTTGGATAGTCCAGTTATCTAGGAAGGCTATAGGCTATATAACATCACGCTACGACCAATAGGAGCAAAGATATAGTGGTAAATGTGTAAAAAACGGGAGAAATTATTTCATCTTTGAAGCCTTCCGTTGCGTGCGCCGTGAAAACGGTTCAAGATACACAAAAAATATGTATTAAAGAATAATCTAAATATATATAACTCAAAGGTGACTGACTGACATAGTGATCTATCAACGCACAGCCCAAACCACTAGACGGATCGGGCTGAAATTTGGCATGCAGGTAGATGTTATGACGTAGGCATCCGCTAAGAAAGGATTTTGATAAATTCTACCCCCAAGGGGATAAAATAGGGGATGAAAGTTTATATGATAAAAAATAACTATTCCACGCGGACGAAGTCGCGAGCACAGCTAGTATTATTATATAAATAAATAAAATATACCATCACGGGTGCCTATTTGGCTCCCGAGAACTGTTTAAACGGCCTCAGGGTACCCAGCGGAGGGATTAACCCATCCTCAATTTGCCAATGCTATTCAGAGGCAACACCTAACAAGTGGCGAGCTTGTTGCGGTATTTCATCATAAACACATTATTATAATTTGTGCTAAAAAACATATTGACAGTCCTAATATAAGTTGATGTTAACACAAAGTGGTCTGAATTTTTTTCACTTAAAATAAATATATACACAACATTTAATAACTTGATAATAATTAATTATCATTAATTTGCAATTTTTCAGTGTTTTCTAAGATTTCTTTATACGGTGGGTTAATGGGGCCCTGTACAGGTTCTCTGTATTCATACTTAGAATGTCCTTCCAGCTGCAATGGGTAAGAGGTATCAGAATCATATGCACTCAAATCTCCACAAACATTAAATGGGACAATAAATCTATTTGGTCCTGTAAATTGATTAAAATCACAATATTTATGATCCAGTAGAGGGTTGACCATAGTTGGTATGTAACCTTCAGGTGGGTTATAATTTGTACAGACAACAAAAGCTTCAATGCTTGAGTTTCGAGAACTTCGTGGCTTTGAAACTGTTACAAATTCGAAAAACTGTTTTAACTGAGAATATAACAAAGTGACATCTCTTCCTCTAAATATTTTTGCTACAAACACACCTCCAGTTTTTAAGACATGAGTTGTTATGTTTAAAGCGGCTAAAAGTAATTGTGACTGAATATACTCATCAATATCATGCAATCCTGTTACATCCGGTGCCCCATCACACACAACAAGGTCGGCTTTCTGTCCTTCAAATTCTTTAATAATTTCATTTGCTGTGCTGACTTTAGTAATATCTCCTTGTATCTGCTTCACTCCTGGAAGTGCGGCCATCGCTTGTAGATCAACTGCAACAATCTTTACATCATCTGCATTGGAAGTGTTTTGCCTCAGTTTTTTGGTTAATACTTGACTCCAGCTGCCCGGAGCAGCACAGAGGTCTACTGCTCGTAGAACACCATTGAGTATATTAAATTCTTCATTAATTTGAAGTAATTTAAATGCACTTCTCGCTCTCCAACCTTCTTCCTTTGCTAGTCGATAATAAATATCACGTTTATCTTTCGATGTTTTTCCCATTTCAATTGGCAAATATTTTCTTTATTTTAGACAATGTTCACTGTTTATTTAATTCATAATAGTTTTTTTTTTATACACTTTTAAGGTTATTAATTTTGTTTTAATAATTTAATGGCTTCTTCGCATGCACGTAATTTTGCCATGTCAGTGGGTAATTATATAGCTATTAGAAAAAGGATGGATAATAGGAGTAGAAGGAATTTGGATTGTGAAAATCAGGCATGCTAACATGACTGTATGTAATACGTTATTTCTGTGAATGTCGAGCGAAGAAGGAAGAGAATTCAGTAGTAAAATGGGAACCTACCGCCATTTTACCGAAGCTTGTGGCATTTTTTGATATAATACAAACACCGTGAACACTGCGTTAATGCTACACTTTTCACACTTAAGATCTTTCCGAATGCTTATTCAACAAAATTATTACCTACAGTTTTGCACAATAGTATCCTATAAACTTAAATATGAAAAATATAAACTTATAACATAAACACGTGTAGGATCCTTATATCATATTTACACATATATCTATATAATATTATATGAATATATGTATCTCTAATATAAATAATGATATATTGCACATACACATGATATACTACAAATATGTATTTTCTATATCTATATAATAATATTATACTACATAACATTATTATTATATTATATATATTTCTTATATACGTAAATATAAATTACACAGAATACAAATATTTATTTACTATTAATATTTAAAATCAAATAAAACATAACTTAGTTTATATCAAATGGTTGTGCATTGGAACCGCGCACTCACTACAATGACGTGCGCGTCCGCCGATCCAAACCAGTTTTCAGTACACAGTCGTCCGCGAGAAGCGTGACACACCTACGCCGTCTTACTAAGTTGTTTATTGCTTTGTTTGTTATTGTATTTATATTTGCTTGTGCTTTAATCGTTCGCTATCTGCTCACTATTCTTCTCCTTCTTTCTAACTGTATCATGTGTGTGTAACTTTTGTGCTTGATTAATAAACTATTAAGTTCACTGTGCCATTGTGTGTTGTTTATTTACGGACTACCTACCTGTCTCAAGAAACTCACGAGGTACCTAAAGTGCTTACTTCACGAAATACCTTTCTACCACACACACGCACCACCCCCCATAACTGGTGACCCGCTTTGTTCACAAAATTAACATGAGTGATAGTGACGAGTCTACAAAAACGGCAAATTCGCAAGACGGTAGCAACGTCACTCGACGACAAAAAAAAGTGCGCGAGTCTATTATACGAAAAGAGACGTCATCCGATTTTCGGAAAATGAACTTGAAAGTTCCGCCGTTCTCACCTGATGACCCTGAAATATGGTTTGCACTTCTCGAAAGCCAGTTTGAGAGTTTCGATATTACCGAAGACCAAGTCAGATTTAATAATGTCGTTAACAACATTGAGATTCAATATGCGAAAACTGTTAAAGACATTATACTCAATCCCCCGGCAAAGGATCGATATCTTAAAATTAAAACCGAGCTGACCAGACGACTCACGGCTTCCCACGAAGAAAAGGTGAAACAATTGCTGTCTCACGAAGTCCTTGGAGACCGAAAACCATCGCAGTTTTTGAGGCATCTTCAAGACTTAGCTGGACCATCAGTGCCCCTAGACCTTATTCGTTCAATCTGGAGCACCCGTCTGCCACACCACATACTTATCTACCACACGCACCACCCCCCATAACCACATTCAGTCGATACTCGCAGCCCAACCTACACATTCTCTGGAGCAGCTATCTGATTTAGCGGACCGCATTAACGAGATTAACTCGTCCTACAGCGTCGCGTCTACTAGTACTCCAGCAACAATGCCGGCCCCTCAAGCGAGATCGCAGAGTTACGGAAAATGGTTGAACGACTTTCTACGAAGCTCGACGAATATACTCGCCCGACCCAACGTTCCAGACAACAGCGTCGGCAATCATCTTCGTCGCGCAGCACATCCAGGTCCATTTCCAACTACCGCAAGTATCCTGTTTGTTGGTACCACACCAAGTTTGGTTCGAAGGCACGCAAGTGCATCACACCGTGCGACTACAAGGCGGGAAACGCCATGGGCAGTTGCTAATGGCGACTGACGATTGCCCTGCCACTTCAGGTCGCCTCTTCGTCACTGACCGCGGTACGAACACCCAGTTCTTGGTGGACACCGGCAGTGACCTCTGCGTCTACCCCCGAGCAGCGCTTCGCGACAGACGATCGAGGGCAGATTTACAACTCTGTGCAGCCAACGGGACCAATATAGACACTTTCGGCTGCATAGAACTTAGTCTTAATCTAGGTTTAAGACGTGTTTTTCAGTGGCGTTTTGTTGTTGCTAATGTAACTAAAGCAATTATTGGCGTTGACTTTCTTAGTTTTTATAATTTAATGGTAGACTGTCGTAATCAACGCCTTATAGATAATACAACTACTTTGTCATCTAATGCTTGTTTCGCGAACACTGATGTACAATCTGTTAAAGTAGTGACTGGTGATTCAAAGTATCATGATATTCTTAACAAATATCCTGAACTTACTCGCCCATCAGGTACACCAACGCTTCCAATGCACAACACTAAACACCACATTGAAACCACACCAGGGCCACCTATATCATGCACTCCCCGTAGACTTGCACCTGACAAACTGAAAATAGCACGAGCTGAATTCGACCTTATGCTCAACAATGGTACAGCTCGTCCTTCTAAAAGCCCCTGGGCTTCCCCACTACACCTTGCACCTAAGAAGGATAGCGGTTGGCGACCATGTGGTGACTACAGGTTACTCAACTCTCGCACCATACCCGACCGTTATCCAATTAGGCACATCCATGACTTCTCCCATAGTATAGCTGGCTGCAAGATGTTCACAACCATCGACCTGGTGAAGGCCTATAACCAGATCCCTGTTCACGCTGAAGACATCCAGAAGACAGCCATTACAACCCCCTTTGGCCTCTTTGAATTCCCCGTGATGACCTTCGGCCTTCGAAACGCTGGTCAAACCTTTCAGCGCTTCGTCGATGAGATCACTAGAGGCCTTGACTTTACCTACGCCTATTTGGACGATTTTCTGGTATTCTCCCGCACCGAGGCTAAACACGAGCAGCACCTTCACCAACTTTTTAGTCGTTTAAAGGACTACGGTGTACTTGTAAACACCTCAAAGAGCGTTTTCGGAGCCAGCGAGGTAAAGTTCTTGGGATACAGCATCTCCGAGACTGGTACCAAGCCTCTTGAATCGAAGGTCGAGGCCATTACGGAATTTCCCCCACCTAAAACCGTAAAACAATTAAGACGCTTTTTAGGCATGTTGAATTTTTACATGCGATTTTTACCTAATGCTGCCAAGATTCAAGCGCCTCTAAACGCTCTGCTTGTCGGTTCGGTGAAGGCATCTCATCCCATCGAACTTACAGGAGACACTCTAGCAGCTTTTAACAGCTGCAAAGAAAGCCTGTCTAATGCAGCTTTACTTGCACACCCAGATTCCGAGGCTCCGCTCGCTCTTGTAACAGATGCGTCTGACCTGGCCATGGGTGCAGTATTGCAGCAACTGAAAGACAGTGCATGGGTACCCCTTGCATTTTTCTCGCGTAAACTGAGTCCTTCTCAACAGAAGTATTCGCCTTACGACCGCGAACTTCTGGCCATATACGAAAGCATAAAATACTTCCGACATATGTTGGAAGCACGACATTTCGTGATATATACGGATCACAAACCGCTCAGTTACTCTTTTCGTCAGCGAAAAGCCAACTGTTCGCCTAGGCAGTTCCGTCATCTCGATTACATCTCGCAGTTCACGACCGATATACGTCATATTTCTGGTAAAAACAATGTCGTTGCAGATACATTATCCCGTATTGATGAACTGCAGATGTCTATCAATTTAGACCGCCTCGCAGAATCCCAAGCTTCCGACCAGGAACTTCTTCAATTTCTTGATGACCAACAATCACTTCACTTACAAAAATTGAAACTTCCTCAAAGCGACTTGGAATTATATTGCGATCTGAGCCAGAAGTCTCCAAGACCTTTCGTGACCGAGGACTTTCGCAAACAACTCTTCGAGAGTCTTCATAATCTTAGTCATCCAGGCCCCAACGCTACTACCAAACTGGTAGCAGAGCGATTTGTTTGGCCCGGAATGCGCAAAGATTGTCGAAATTGGTCAAGAACGTGTTTAGCATGTCAACGCGCTAAAGCAAATCGCCACGTATCAGCAGCGTTAGGTACGTTCGATTTACCCCGCGCCCGCTTTGCATTTATTCACGTTGATATAATTGGTCCCCACCTATTTCTCAAGGCTTCAAGTACTGTCTTACCGTTGTTGACCGGTTCACCCGCTGGCCTGAGGTTACACCTATGGCAGACATGACCGCAGAAACTGTTGGAAAGGCGCTAATATCATGGGTCTCCAGATTTGGATGCCCAACTGATATTGTCACCGATCGCGGACGACAATTTGAATCCACACTCTTTCAATACCTCGGAAAAGTGATTGGATTCAAACATCGTCGTACCACCGCGTATCATCCAGCATGTAACGGTCTTGTAGAACGCTTTCACAGGCAACTCAAAGCCGCTATTATGTGTCATGCCGATTCCAACTGGGTAGTAGACACATTACCTTTAGTTTTACTTGGTATCAGGTCTTCTTTTAAAGATAGCTTACAGGCTTCTTCCGCTGAATTAGTGTATGGAGAACCACTTCGTCTTCCGGGAGAATTCTTTCATACTTCTACTCCGGATTCTACCGATATTTCGGATTTCTCAACCCGCTTGCATAGTTTCGTTGCAAAATTGCAACCCTCACCGCCTGTGCGGAATAATAAAAATAAAATATTTGTCTTTAAAGACTTATCTAGTTCGAGCCATGTATTTTTAAGGCAAGATGCATTACGAGGCGCTTTACAGCCTCCTTACTCTGGCCCCTTCCCTGTTCTCGAACGTAATGATAAAGTCTTCAGGATTCTAGTAAAGGGTAAACCCGTCACCGTATCAATAGACCGCCTGAAGCCAGCCTATATACTAGTCGACCCTACCCCTACTCCTACCCCCACTCCTACACCCAAACCCTCCACATCACATAACCCTCCACCTCCTCAGCGCGATGAACCTACTCAGAACATCGTCAGAACAACCCGTTCTGGCCGCAAAGTTCGATTTCCGAATTATTATCGCCCGTAGTAACGGTCTCCGAGGGGGAATGATGTAGGATCCTTATATCATATTTACACATATATCTATATAATATTATATGAATATATGTATCTCTAATATAAATAATGATATATTACACATACACATGATATACTACAAATATGTATTTTCTATATCTATATAATAATATTATACTACATAACATTATTATTATATTATATATATTTCTTATATACGTAAATATAAATTACACAGAATACAAATATTTATTTACTATTAATATTTAAAAACAAATAAAACATAACTTAGTTTATATCAAATGGTTGTGCATTGGAACCGCGCACTCACTACGATGACGTGCGCGTCCGCCGATCCAAACCAGTTTTCAGTACACAGTCGTCCGCGAGAAGCGTGACACACCTACGCCGTCTTACTAAGTTGTTTACTGCTTTGTTTGTTATTGTATTTATATTTGTTGTGCTTTAATCGTTCGCTATCTGCTCACTATTCTTCTCCTTCTTTCTAACTGTATCATGTGTGTGTAACTTTTGTGCTTGATTAATAAACTATTAAGTTCACTGTGCCATTGTGTGTTGTTTATTTACGGACTACCTACCTGTCTCAAGAAACTCACGAGGTACCTAAAGTGCTTACTTCACGAAATACCTTTCTACCACACACACGCGCCACCCCCCATACACGTGACTGGTCTTCGAGCTACCCTCAAAGATACTAACTTTCAAGGTTAAATAAAACTTTCATATAAAAAATATCAACACCGTCAAATTGTGATTTTGAAAAATCGGAAAGGCAAAGGGGCTAATCTTATACAGACACGTCTTTAGTATTAAATTGACTGCATCCGTCTTTGATCATATATTGCAGAAAACCATCAGAGTAGCAGCCTAAAACTGAAAATAAATTTAAGGTTCGGATTAGCGACCATCTTTTGTTTTTCATGATTAGTGTCGGCGATACCGGCCACATATTTGTATCAATTATAATAAGTTTAACTGCCATATTTACAATCCTTCATGTTCATGTCACTGATTTGACATGTTTACTAATAGAGTGCTTTTGGCAGCTGTCGTGAAGGTTTGTATCTGTGGTGGATATTTAAGTTATTTAGGTTAATTTCTCATTATTAATAGTCCATTATTTCATATTTATTCCTCTTTCTATTCTACACCTAAACACCATCCTTGCATCGCCCACATCATTGTCCTTCGAGCCGGACGTATTGAACTTTCCTATCAAACATTGAAATATTTTCACAATGTTCACGCGCTCACAAACCGCTAGGATGGAATCCACCACCGATCAACCTTCACCCACGGCATCACAACCCGATATAATTTCACAGACATCTAGCTGTAGGTTATCGGGCAAATCGTCTTCGAGTGCGACTATCATCGCACAAAGAAAGATTGCCGAGGCTCGATACAAACGTGAACTAGCTAATTTACAATTTCAAGCTATACAAGCGCAGCGTGAAGCCGCACAGGCGGAATACGCCGCCGAAGTAGCCACGCTTGACGCCGAGCTTGAAGAGCAGGACACGACCTCAGCATGTCAATACAACGACAACGTTTTGTCATTACCTAACCCCGCTCCTGAGCATTATTTCAGTTCGAACTCTGCGCATAACGTACAAGGCCGAGTGCGAGAGAATAGCGCTGATGCGCTACCCTGCGATGGTGTAGAAGCCACCGCGGAACCTCCGCCTCGCCTTCCCCTTGCCGAGCCACCCACCGCGTGTCCTACAAGCCCTCGTTGCGAGCCCCGCCCCATGGACGCACACCGCCCCCGGGATCCTCCGGGAGAGCCCCGTGCGCCACCGCCTGCGCACTGCACGTACGAGAACCACGCACAGGGCCGGTCGACAGGAATACGAGCGATGAGTATGCAGCCTTTGGCTAGCGAACGGACGCCAGCGGTTAGTAGTGAAATTTCTCAATTAGCTAAAAGCTATCATGTCAATCGCCAACAAACCTTGTCATCATTACGTCAGACTATCCACTTTTACCGGCAACGTAAAAGAATGGTTACTTTTCAAGCGAACCTATGATGACACCAAATCCTCGTACACGTCCACTGAGAATGTCAGTAGGCTGCGCGAAGCTCTGCGTGGTGAAGCTTTCGAAGCTGTGTCCTCTTTACTATTAACATCGAACGATCCCAAGTTAATAATACGTTCCTTAGAACTACGTTTCGCTCGACCAGGAGCAAATAGTAATGAATGAAATCATTACAATAAAGAACTTACCTAGGCTTGGTAAGCATACGAGCGATATACCTACACATTTTCGCTAGTAAAATAAAAAATTGTGTCAATGTTGTAAAATTGTTACAACAAACGCCGTACATCTATTCCCCCGATCTGACAAATATAATTATTTCTAAATTAACGCCATTATTACAGAATAAATGGTGCGATTTCGCTGCTGAGAACAGTGTGCATGGAAAGCCCTTGCTAGAGTCATTAGCAGATTTCCTGGAGAATGAAGCCGCCAAGCAGGCGAGCTACGGACCAAACGAGCTTTGGACGTCACCCGTTCATCCAGAAAACATGAAAAATATTTCCCATCACGGCGCTTACTCAAAACATCCTGCACACGTAGTTAAAAGTAGTGTAATTAGAAATAATAACATCTCAGTAGATGCACAATCGACGCAAACTTATTTATCATGCTTATTCTGTAAAAATAATCATAATATTATTTATTGCGATAGTTTTAGAATCTATCGATCGATGATCGTTGGTCTTGGGTGCGAAAAACAAAAGTCTGCCCTAAATGCCTAAAAAACACCAAACATAACTGGCGTAACTGTAAATACAAACCATAATTGTAGAAAGTCACATCATAAGTTGTTGCATTCGTTATCATCGTCATCTCCACAAACTTTGGGTCAATTGAACAGTATAGTGACGAACGTACTCGCCACTAGTTCGGGTGATGATAATATCAATAGTTTGCAATCTTCGACGTCTTATTCGTGTTAAGATGTACCTACATAATTCTATTTATTTAAAAGTTTACCTGTCGTATTGTCTGGCCCTTTAGGCGAAATCGAAACCTTTGCCTTATTAGACGATGGTTCCACTACGACTTTAATCGATGCCGATTTAGCTAACCAAATAGGTGCTAGTGGTCTTATAGAGACAATACGAATGCAAGGCATATCTGGAAGCGTCGACGGCATCCAGGCTAAGGTAGTTAATTTCAATATTAGAGGTAAGAACGGTAATCAGTCATTTACCATTCGTAAAGCTCGCGCCGTCTTTACATTAAATTTAAAATCGCAGTCGGTTCAATTAAATAATCTATCAAATCATAATCATCTTCATGACATTTTAGATTTCATTATTTACGACAAAGTAACGCCTAAATTACTTATCGGTATTTCCGATTGGCCTTTACTACAAAGTAAAGAAACTAGAACCGGCAAGTCGTCCCAGCTTGCGGCGTCGCGAACCGCGTTAGGATGGGTTGCATTCGGTTGCACTAATAATTATAAAACTAAACCGAATCATAAACAACTTAATAAAATATATGCAGAGCTCTATCATATAAATATAGATGCTTACATCGAGAAACAATATGCGAAGCCTAGTAGTGGTTTTTACATTGGTGACAAAATAATGCCACGTATGTACTCTCCACAATTTGAGATCATTAAAACCAATAAGATAGGTAGGCTAAAATTAGGACGCATGATTTATCAAAGCAATTTCCACAATATTAATCGTGATTGTCAATGTTATTATTTGTGGTATGTTGATAGAGAAGTCCTATGATTTAAAATATCTTGTTCATGGTTAATATTTAGAATGACTTCCTTTTCCTATTCAACAATCTTTGTGAAATACAAAAATACCTTTGTATCAGATTTACAAAAACCTGTAATAGTTAAAATGAAAATTCTATCTATGTATACAAAATGATGTATTTATAAAATTATTTTAATACCCGCCCAGCTTGCAACTGTTATTGTACATATCCAACATAAGGCGGGTTAAAAGTTGCTAGGTTGGTTATTAAGTAAAGTAAAAGAATTGAGATTTTTATAACTTATTATTGTAAAAGTATATCCTAATATACTAAACTTAGATTTAATAAAACTATGTTTACGCGACCCGGGATGATTTTCTAATCCGTTAAAGAGTTATTTTCTTTTTAAATTAACGTATTACGAGTATCTCTATTATAGCTTCTTACTAAAAAAATTATTTAATCTACAAAATGTTATACAATATAATATATTAATAGTTTTTTTAAAAAACCAATAAGAACTTTTTGTTCTTACAATATAACTTATTGTATATTATTATTACTCTTATATCCTTATTTGTCATTGTTGTAGATTCCGTGGCTGGTATCGTTTATTGTATTTGACAACAAGAGTCCACGAAAATCTGCGTGTTTGGGAGAAAGGTCGCCAGCAGCCTCACTCAATTCCTGCACGAAGAGGGCTATGTCTATTGTTGGCACTTGATATAAAGACGGCTGAATTGCACATTTTAAGTCACAGCTAAGAATAATATAATAAGGACAAACTTTTTTACTTTCGCCTAAATGAAAAGCTGCTATCAAAAAGCAGACTGACATATTTATTATGCAAACTAAATGTCTAAAGTTGGCTTCATACTCATATCCCAGCGATGGAGATTGCCTACGTCGTGACTACAGCTTGGTGATCATCATTATATAACCAGGTTGTTTACTGCAATTATATTGCATCTGGACTGGGCAAGAGAATGTCGAGACTAATATAATAAATACAGAGTAACAAAGATATTTATTAAAGATATAAAAAGGTATCTGGACTCATTTGATCCAAAAAGATTTGGCGATTACTGTACCCTGACTTACCAAATTCTGATTTTAAATATTTGGTGATCACAGCTGAAGGTAACATGCTACAATGTATATGACTACGTGGAAGAATTTTATACACTTTTCCTAACGCTGATGGAGTTGTTCGAGTGGCAGAAGTATTGATAGCTGCTGGCACTTTGAAGAGACCTCTCAGAAAGTAGAAACTCCCTATGGTTGAAGATGTGGATCGGTCCGCCTGATAAAGGTTTTGATAAGACATGAATGCCTTATGAAGAGGGCTATGTCGGCGATACCGGCCACATATTTGTATCAATTATAATAAGTTTAATTGCCATATTTAGGTACAATCCTTCATGTCACTGATTTGACATGTTTACTAATAGTGCTTTTGGCAGCTGTCGTGAAGGTTTGTATCTGTGGTGGATATTTAAGTTATTTAGGTTAATTTCTCATTATTAATACAGTCCATTATTTCATATTTATTCCTCTTTCTATTCTACACCTAAACACCATCCTTGCATCGCCTACAATTAGATAAGACCATTTTAGGCGTTATTATTATTTATACATTTAGGAATGGGTTGACGTTTTGTTTTCATGATTAGACAGACGATTTTAGTGCAAGCGCGCACTGCGGTTTTTCGTCCTCGCGACGAAACACCGTCGCGTCGAAACACCGCCATTTTACGTTGTGTTTGTTATAATAGCAAATAGGTGCGCGCACTAGCGGCGGTTTCGCCGTTGCCGCCAAAATTCTGCGTCCGATCACAGATGATTGGCGGCGCGGCGACCGCAGGTTTGTTGTAATGTAAACTATTTGTACCTCGACGCGCGCATTGCGGCAAAACACCGCATTTTTAATCAGTCTGCTGAGAGCGTTTGACCAGTGAGTATAAAAGACATAAAAGTTCGTCAAAGGACCCAATGCTCATTCTGTAGTATTTAAAGAAATTTTCTGGGTATTCTCTTAGTTCAGAATACAGTTGGTGAAATTGACCTTTTAGATACCTCTGGCTCACTATTGGATGCACCCAATATCTGATTTTTTTTTCTCGTTTTTTTTATTTTTATTTATCATTAGTGCGCAAACACAGGCTACCTCTACAAAATCCATTGTTCCACTCGCGGCAAAAAAACGCGCAGTGCGCGCACCTACGGTGCGAAACGCAGCTGCGGTGTTGTCGCCGCTGGCGGCCAAAAGCCGCAATGCGCGCTTAGCCTAGGCGTTATGAATACCATATTATTTATACATTTAGGAATGGGTTGACGGTCAAACATTTTGCCAAGCTTAGCCCAATTTCTAGCTAGGAACCAAACATTTGTTTTAGTTATTTTTCTAAGGGTTAGCGCAGGGGCAGATCCATTATTTATATTCCATTTGGGGGCCCGGGCCTTTTGTTAAAATTTATGGTAACTATTACTATATCCTATATATAATAGGTATCCTAAATTGTAATGATTACTACACTATAACTCATCTTTGTTTAGCCTTATAAGTTAGATATTAGGTAAAATTCGTACGTACCCCTTCCCCCTGCATCCTTTTTTTTATTAACATATACAGATGGTCTTAGGAGGCATTCTGTTTTCAACGGTGGCGTGGCTGCGCGAGTCGCTAGTCAAAAGCACAGGCGCAATTTTTGTATGAAATTGTCAATTGGTGATGACGTTGATAATCATAGGTCCGATTCAAAAAGCGCGATGTGACCACTCACGGCGCTATTAGCATGCTAATTAATAGGACCAGTGATTAGGCGCGCTCACAAGAACATCACTTGTATCTCCCTCTTTCTCGCAACTAAAACATATCTCTCACTTTGTTTTAATGTCAAATAAAACGCCATAACAAATGAATGAATTTTTATGTATTTTGTATATTTGTTTACATAAATTTAACTATCATATATTTATATAAAACTAACTATCTACTAATATAATAATTATTTTAGAAAATTTAATATTTTCATAAAAACATGTTTCTAGATAAATATCGTTCTAACAGCGCTCACAGCGATTTCACCCAGAAGCATCATCACTGTAAGTCCAATATATCGTCTGTAATGACGTCACTATTAATGTCAAATATAACGATAGTTTAGCGCGCTTAGACACATACGGACCGGTGCTGACAGTGCTCACATCGATTTTGCCGTGAATCGGACCGCAAGGTTAATAATAAAAGCACAACAACAGTAGGTAGGATTTATAGGCTAGCGTGGGAAATTAGTAAGAATAGACAAGAAATTTAAAATGTTTTATTTAGGCCAATCAAGTTCTACAGCGCACACGTCCAGCGCAAGGATGTCGACTTTAGCTTGGATGGCATCGGCGAGACTCGGCGTGGTACGTCCCAGGTCGCCGTGCGCCCACTCCTTTATGTACGTGCCCGCTTCTGTGCGAACGCTTACCGTAAACAGTTGCGGATGACCTAAAAATACAAATATAAAAGATCTAAATTTTTAAATATTTCCAAAAAAATAATTAGTCTCTAATCTCGTACCTATTGGACGCACACTTTATGCAGAATCATCGCTACCAAAGCTTCACTAGACTAACTGGAGAATTTTTAAATAATATTTATTTAATACTAGTTGTGCCTGCAACGTATGTGTGTTATTTAGGCTAAGTTCCAAAACGGGGTAATAATATAAAATATGTAATTTGTGTATATAATTGGTGTACCACCTTATTCTTTTCCCCAAGAATAATATTTAAATTTTGGAACAACCGTCACGAACCGGACTCGACGCGGCACGTGGCGCTATGAGGTTTCTAAATTAATTTTAAAACCGGGGATCCGAGTTCAGGTTTTCTTTTAGGCCAAAAAATATCAATAGCCATACAATACGGAAAAGCAGTTAGTGCTATGGGCACATTTTTTGATCCCTCGTTACCTCCTTAAATTTAATTAATTATAAATACCTACTAAATTATACAAAAGATAAATTTGAAATAAAAAGTTATTAAAATTAAAAAAAAAAACAGTAAATTTTAAAATCTAATCTGTGACTATGATGTATACATCAAAATTTTCAGTAATTAGATTTTGAATCTAATGAGTTTTTATGTATAAAAAAATTGAGTTTTAGTTCTATTAATTAATTCCTATCTTCCAGTACTTTTTTTTTAACCATTAATATATTAATATTCAGACATAAAAATCTACGATTATTGTATGAATTTTTAAAATAATAAAAATAAAGTATACCTGGAACCAGACTAGCACTGAGGTCTAGTATTTTCCTCTGCCTCGTAAGTAATGGTCGTCGGTGTAGCACCCTTATTGGAGTTTTCTGTTGCAATATAACTCGACCAGTGCCTTCGTCAATATTGCTATATTTATTAATATTTTCTATATCTGCATCAGTCACTATAATTGGTCTGTCATTTGTTGCGTCCTGAAACAATATTTAACAAAAATTTAGACACACAAAAAAATATTAAAGCTTTTAAGAGTGGCCTGGCATGTAACTTTGTATCTATCTTTTGGTAAGCAGTCATAATGAGTTAATTAATAAAAAATATTTATATACTAAATTTAAAAAAACATTTTCGAGAAAAATTGTTTGTGGTTTGTTGCGTTATGCGATCCGATAATGAGAAAAAGTATCGGAACGCGGGCAAGTTTTGCACTTAATAATATAAATATAATTTCGGAATAAAAATCGTTTGGCGTCTCTGACGACTAAAACTATGAGTCCCATCTACATACCGCAAGATAATAAGCTGAATCTTTTTTGTCTGGACGCGCTTATATCTTGAACTACCAGCCGTATATAAATTTGTTAAACTAATTCTTAAGGACCTTTAGAAGCCGAGCAAAAAGTACAAAGTCAGAAAAAAGGGTAAGCGAAAACAAATGTATTTGGATACTGTGAGATCGTTCCAGCGGCCACATTCTGTTTCTTATAGCTTGTAGTAACGGGGCATTCGACCCCCCTGGGGCCGAGGGTCGGCGTGGGAAACTCTGTTGCCGAGGCATGGACTCGGCGGGCGACTTGTCGCGGTGACGCGAGGCTCTTATTTTATAATAAGGGCCGAACAGTGGAGGCACTGACGCGCTGCAGGCGACAGCGCGTCAGGAAGAAAAGCTAGTCATCTAGCGGAGTAGGAAGCTCGGCGCCGAGAAGCTCTCTCGGCGTAGGCCTACCATTCGGTGGCCGTACCAGCAATGGAGCAATGCCGTGAAGGTGGTCGTAAGGTCCGTTGTCGGCCCGTTGTCTTATAGCTTGTGCGTTAGATTGTCAAAATAACGAATTCCGTTATTAGCATTCTCTCCTCCAATCAGCGAAGGTTAAAAAACTACTCTGATTGGAGGAGAGAGCGCTAATAACGGAAATCGTTATTTTGACAATCTAACGCTCACGTTATAAGAAACAGAATGTGGCCGCAGTTAAGATAAAAAATGACGTATATTACACATTCAATTTTTAAAATTCATATATATTTTTTTGTAATTTATCAGATACTCGACCTATGCAATTAATATCAAAAACACAACGCTGTTTTACTTTTCGTGATCCACAACGAAGGATTTCTCGATCTTAACTGGAATGAGTTCTCACGGTATCGAAACCGGTGGTTACCCAAGGGCCCTACTACCTGGGGCCTTAGAGAAAAATCAGGCAAGGCCACGTGTCGCGTCGAATCAATGAAAGCTGTATAGCATTTGACAGCTGACAGCCTACCTCAAGCCTACTGTCACTGTCAAAATCCATACGTTTTTGACTGAGGCGACGCGTCATGTCGCCTTGCCTGCATTTTCTCTCAGGGCCCGGGAAGCCACATAGACAAACCGATCGACGCGTCGATGGCTAAAAATGTATAGGAAAAAAATGTCTATGGTTAAAACTAGATAGAAGAGAAACGTCAAATCACATAAATTTGATAGCCGGTTTCTATCGATCGTCTTGTCGATCGGTATTACACGTCGCCTCCCGGTTGGTAAGGTGTTTTAAATTAATTTATATTGAATACTTACTGTTTCATCTTTACAGTGAGACAATTTGATACACAAAGCCTCATATAATTTGCTTTTACTTTGTTCTCCTTGTTTTAAATAAGTTAAGTCATCTCTGGAAATAATTATTTAAATATTAATAAAAAAAAACATAACTTGACTACTAAATAATCCTATAGTATAAATATTTATTAACAAGTCCAGTAAAATAAGAAAGTAAAAGAAAAGATAAGCCAAATCAGTATTACTGTACTCTTGTTCTTTACCAGTCTCTGTTTTTAAGTAAAAATATTATGAGATTGTACTTTTTTTTATTCATTTTTTATTGGAGCATGGCATGTGACTTTTTTAATGGTAAGCAGCCTACAAAACTTTGGAAAAAAGAGCTAATACAGTTAACTTCGCCAAAAGAACTATGCAATATAGACACCAATATTGCTTGATTTTAACTCCCCAAGGGATACAACACCAAAGGCAAACCACTAGTCTATGGAAGTGGTCAAATTGATTACTAAATTAAATTAAAAAGAATTGTAAAACATATACCTATTAATAAACTTAAGACACTTCACAATAACAGTGCCTGACTTGGTAATCTTTTGGCACACTTCATTCAGTTTTTCTTCATCGGGTATCACAGTAGGGTCATTGATTTCTATAGCAAACGGTCTACCGTCTCCTAAACATCTTACATCCACGTCTTCTCTTCCTGCAGATAATAATTTCATTCTATGTTCTATATCAGTATCACTAATTCTGAAAATGTTATAAGTGAAGTATTAATTTATTTACAATAAGCTGGTGCTCGCAAGTTCGTCTGTTATCAAGCTGCATCTGGTGCTGAGCTGGTCACATAATTATCGTAGCTTAATGCCTTTTTCTATAAATTGTTATTGACGATAAAAAAAAATGATTTCTTACTTTTTTTTTCTTTATCTATATACTAAATATAATAATAATGCTGAAGTAATTGTGGTTGAATGCACTAATCTCAGGAACTACTGGTTTAAATTGAAAAAATTGTTTAGTGTTGGATAGTCCATTTCATTGTGTTTGCAAAAACGGGGAATATTCATTTATTTTATAGCTTCCTTGGGTGGGCTGAGTTGCAGTGGGGTTAGTTATGTAGATGAAATTGCGTGGGTCAGCTAGTTTATTATAAACAAAATCCACCGGGCGTGCGTCATGTGACTAACTAAAACTCGAGCTTCTAACTAAATAATATAGTAGGTGCCGCATGGATTCGGGGTCCTTACCACAGAATCTGCATGTGGGATCATCTCTTACTCCTATAGTATAGGTGTTTGTTGGTTGTATAGTGTCCTGAGAACACTCCCACCAGTAGCCTTATAATTTTGTTGAATTTCTATATCTTATCCAGGCCTATTGCCTTCATACCAATGAATTTCTTGGAATGTATTAGGCCTTGCTGCGTTAACCACCATCTTGTGTGTTGTCCTCAGCAAGCAGTATACTTACTGAAACAATTCAGCAAATTCATTGAACATAATTTCTTGAAGTGAAGATTCCATCATTTTAACTCCTTTCACAAACCATGGTGTTTGTGATAATTCTCTGCTTAATTTTAGGTACCTGTAAATTACCGAATGATTCAAAAAAATATATATAATTAGTTTTTCTCAAAAGTACACATTGTGGCATATCATTATTATATAGCTAC
This sequence comes from Monopis laevigella, assembly GCA_947458855.1. Taxonomy (NCBI): domain Eukaryota; kingdom Metazoa; phylum Arthropoda; class Insecta; order Lepidoptera; family Tineidae; genus Monopis; species Monopis laevigella. Next base: position 22,246,547 of record OX381580.1, on the reverse strand, counting down.
TTACGCAAACAAACTAAGAAACTAGGTAGTACCATACCAATCATAAATTAGAAATCCATACAAAATCTAAATCATCAGCATTTATAAAAAATATTAGTATGGGAGCCCTACAGAAACACACGAGACCACTTTGAAAACCTTGGGGTTTTATTCCCACCTCTTCGTAGCTAATGGTACGAAGAGGTAATTGTGACTAACAGCTTTATGAACCACTACTGTTGTCTTGTGAAACAAATGTATATATATATACATACATATCATCACGGGTGCCTTACGGCGCCCGAGACGGTCTAGACAGTCCCAGGGTACCCAGCGAAGGGGTTTTAATCCCACCTCGTCGTAGCTGATGGTATGAGTCTACACTGAACAAGTGGCTAGCACTGAACAAATGTATATATATATTCATACATATCATCACGGGTGCCTTACGGCGCCCGAGACCGTCTAGACAGTCCCAGGGTACCCAGCGAAGGGGTTTTAATCCCACCTCGTCGTAGCCGATGGTATGAGTCTACACTGAACAAGTGGCGTCGCGATGTTTTTTAGATAGACTCAATAACCCATCTATGAACAGTTTCACAAGTTGGTATTCGGTACATACCTGTATTTAAACCAGGGACCTAAGTGTTTTTAAGTCCAAGGTCTAACCAACTCGGCCACCACATATATCAAATACAAATGTACTGTAATTTTTTTTCACAAGACCACAGTAGTGGTTAATAAATTAATATAATTATAGGAATGATTATCACTATTTTAGGAATGATTAGACAAACATTTCTACTTTAGAAGATTACCATACTTACTAACCCATATAAAATAAATATGTCAAGTGATATTTCTGGTGCCAAATGTTGACTGACCAACAGTTATGAATATCTACATAGTTTACACACCTTCCACCTAAGTAAACAGGAGAATGTGTACAAATAACACTAACACATCTGTAACCCATTGCAGGTGATTTAGGAGGGCAATGCCAGTGCTTCTTTAGCGTTTCTACCGAAACCTCTTGTAAGGCCAATTCTACAGAACGTCTTGTGAAATCCACTGTATACCGTTTCTTTTGCCTTCGCCTAGACTCAAAATGTTCTGGGGCCATTCTTTTAAGATGTTCCAGTTCCTGGAATATTTATTTATTTTATTATGGTTATTTAATTATTATTTTTTTCTTTTTATTATTATTATATAATACAATAAAATAATAGGTGACTGGAAATTATTATTACCTCTAAATCATCCAGATACTCCATATTAAAAGTTATAAGCAGTGGTGAGATAGCACCTGAATCCAAAGTCTTATTTATTTTAGTTGCAAGATATACTCCAAAACTCCATTTCCAAGCTTCTTTGATTTGGACAACATATTCTGTAACAAAAAAATATATATTTATGTAAAGTATGAATTAATTTTTAAGGCCTGATAAGTAACTAAACTCACACTAATAATAAATATTTAAGAATGGTTTATATCCAAATAGAAATAGCTAAAAGGTTTATTATATGCTTACTGTCAGATAAATATTCTTCAAAATTTTCCTTTAGAAGCAAAGAGATAGATTTTTCTCGCATCAATGTGGTAACAGGTGCAGACAGGGCGCAAGCAAATGTTTCGGTTTTATAGCTGAAAATAAATACATTAATAAGAAATTACTTATAAATCATTTCATGAAAATTACTTTAAGAAATGAAAACAAACTAATGATTTTGATGAATGCAGACTAGTGGGTAAAAACATTATTGATCTTTAATTAATTCCCGTTTTGATTTAAAGTTGTCACTTTAGTATGTATGATAATAATACTTAAAATTTTGTTATAATTTAAAAAAAAAGTGAATAAGAATAGAACATATTAAAAATGGTACAAATTATGGTACATATGGATGAACAATAATACAAAGGGATATGGTGTGTGCAATGATAAATTTTGCCAATATTTGGTATATTACATTACCTTATTGCCAATTTTATGGCTAACAGGCATAATTACCCAAAAGCATAGTGGGTGGGTGTTCACTTAACATTGCTATCTAATGAATAAACCCAGATTTAATGCTGAGGTAGACATTCTCTAAACCTGTGTACTATAACACCAGTTAATAAATAAGATGAAATATACCTCTTTTTAGATAAAATATCTTTAGCGAGTAACACACACTGTTCCCAGGTTTCTTTCTGTAATATACCAACACATAAAGTGCAAATTTCCCACTTTTTCTTTTTGGCTGCAGGACCTTCTTCTTTGGTCTCTCCATTTTGCTCAATTTGTTCTGCTTCATGACTATTATCATTGCCATTTTTCTTAAAAATTACTGATTCTGGAAACTCTATATTTAACTGAAATGTTAATACTGAATTTAAATAAATATAATTGGATATTAAGCATGGAGAACACCTATGACAGTTACAGCGTTTACTAGCAGAGGGGTTTTATATTCAACTCATTGTCATTGCACTATTGTGATATAAGTGATTATTCCTATATGAACGTATTCGATAGAAGTAATTATTTATGGTACCTATTTAACTTAGTGGTACTAACCTTGTTTTTAATATAACCCTCTATATCATCATACGTTATTTGATGTTTCTTACCCAAATATCGTATGCAACAAATATTGCAACAACCTTTATCTTTAAGAAATAAAAATACTTCCTTATCAGACATTCTTTGAACTGAGATTTTTTTCTTTTAAGTAATTAAAATATTTTAGGTTACCGAAATACCTATTACAAATATTACTAAATTATCTTCTAATTGTTTTATTTAATTAGACGGCATCAAATTGATGTACATACAAAGATAAAATTTGCACAAACAAAAAAGAATATATTAAACTACTATTTCAAAATACTTATAAGCTGAACAACGTTTTTCAAACACTGTGCCATAGTTTAGTATTGAGATTGAGTAGAGGTGAGCGTTACGAAACGTAGATAGTTACAATAAAGTCGTCGTTTCTTAAATAACTAATAACGGTTATTATAGACGTAACTATTTAATTAAAAAACGTAATTAAGAAAAAAAACATAATATTCATTTTTGAGTATTAAAATGGTTGGATCTCATTATTTCCTTTTATTATGCTGGGGCTACATTAGCGGGCTACGGCGAATATTCGAGATAGCGCGATGAGTGTGGCCGGGTAGATCGTTGCAATGCGCAGTATTCGGACGAAGACGCTGTCGGTAAACTGGCGCGCATCAAAGGGATTTATCGCAACAACATTCGCTTGGGTGGCTACTAGCGTTGCCAGGCCGTACTAAAAAGTACAGTTTTTCGACTATATGCCACTCGTCCGTACTTTAGTCGTACCATTTACATATTTAAAAAAAATCTCAGTTGTCACTGTACAAATACGTTCCATTATTAAATACATAATCTTTTCTTTTTTTTTTGAAAAAAAAATAATGCGTAAATTAAAACAAATTCCGTTTATTCTTCAATTCATTGTTTCCGTTCCTTTGGTAATTTAGGAATTTAAGAACACAGCTGTGAGTACGGTACCGTACTCACAGCGCTATATCAATTGGCTTACTACCTACTAGCCGCGCATTGAGACGGTGTTGTGATTTTAGATTTTTTAATTATATCGTCACTTTTTTCTTCGTTTTACATTCAAAAGGCCATAAAAAAAATTTACTACAAAAATTACAGCCACCTTGTCACTAAATGCCACATTAGATTAGGTATCGCGCCACGTTGATTTTTTTATATTATTTTGTAACTGATACTCGTACTAATTGTAATATTGGAGCACGATATGTGACTTTGTATCTACCGATTTCGTACCCGCACCCTGAAAGGAGACTACCACCTCGACAAGAAATCGATGCAGTAGTCTCCTGAAACCGGTGAACCCATAGACTAAAACCGAAACATGACTAGGTCACTTGACGGTTTTTGCATCTGTATGGGCGGTGGTAATGAGGTTAACAGGAAACAACATACCCCAGCACGATGAAAAGTCTCGTTGGCGCGCTAAAACATCGTGTCGGGCATACGCGATGATGTAGACAAGAACATCGTGTGAGCCCGAGCACGATATTTTTAGTCCGACAACGCGACACGAATCTTCGCCCGCTAATGTAGCCTCAGCATTAGAGTACAAATACCGACGATTAACGAGTTATATTGAAAGATCATTTTCGACCTTAACGACATTATCGAGTTCCTATTTTTTTAATGTCATTCGACATATTACATGGCTACCACCACCGAATTCTACCAAAAAAATGCAATTGTCAATAAGGTCAGAAATCCTTTAACAAAGCTAAAATTTGGTTAAATTGTAATAAAAGCTGTAATTGGCTAGATATCATCGACGCCTATCGTTAAAGTACAAACACTGTGGGTCTAGGGCCAGAGGTTATAAAGTTATAGTAAAAGAATGTTTTGACATGACATTTCGCAATACCATAACTATGAGTCCAAAAACCAAATATAGACCATGTGGATATTATACTTTTATTTAAAAAAACTTAAACTAAAACGATATACCTAGTAGTTCGTTTAAAATACAACTATAAAAACCCTAGAAAGAATGCGCTATGAAACCGTAGCGAAACGAAGCGCAACCAATCACCGCAATAACGTGAATATCCAAAATCACCTAGTGGGAGAGCAACGACATTATTTTAAAAACCGATACAAAAAATAAACTAAAATGAGGATAACAACAAAAACTCAAAAAAAAAATCACAACGACAAAAACTTAGAACGAATGTGGAACCAATCACGAAAATACTACTATAACAAAAGTCACTAAATATCACCATCACGTGAATTAACAATAACCACCTCGTTACAAGAGTTTTAATCGTTACAACCTTACAACCGTTTCAACAGTGATATCCATATAGATAGGTACATTCGTTCCGTTTCAATCACAAAGTTGTGGATGTCGACGAGAATCTCAGAATAATAATAGAAGCGAGTAGCTAGGCTGGATGGTTCATAGAGACCTTTGCCTCCTCTATATTTGAGAGAACCGAACAAAAAAAAAAGAAGCGAGCTGCGACATAGTGCAAAACGTTAAACGGTCAAATTATACATACGGGGTGATATAATGAACTAAGTAAACCAGCGGCCACATTCTGTTTCTTATAACGTGAGCGTTAGATTGTCAAAATAACGAATTCCGTTATTAGCGTTCTCTCCTCCAATCAGTGAAGGTCAAAAAACTACTCTGATTGGAGGAGAGCGCGCTAATAGCGGAAATCGTTATTTTGACAATCTAACGATCACGTTATAAGAAACAGAATGTGGCCGCTGTTATAAATTGGTTTACTTAGTTCATTATATCACCCCGTATGTATAATTCCACCGCTACTACTGAGAGATGGCGGTAATGTATACTGCATAATATAATATAAGTAGGTTGTGGTCAATAAAACTTTATTTGTCTTTTGGAAGTTAAAAATTGATTAAAATAAAAAGACATGTAAAAAACAAAATAAAAAGATGAATAAAAAAACGTGCGGAACGTGCAGGCGTTCTGTGGTTTTTACACGGGGTTTTTTATTTATTTAGAAAAATTTAGATAGAATCATGCGCCATTAAAAAATAAGAATAAATAGGTAATTTGATATAAAGAAAATTTGTTAGATAAGTAGAAGAAATAATAGTACAAGTAGAGGGCTCTAGAGAAAAATCAGGCGAGGCGACGTGTCGTGTCGCCTTCAATCAAAACTGTATAGACTTTGGGCTCTAGAGAAAAAACAGGCGAGGCGACATGTCGCCGCCTCAGTCAAAAACGTATGTATTTTGACAGTGACAGTAGGCGCGAGGTACGCTGTCACCTGCCAAAGTCTATACAGTTTTGATTGAAGGCGACACTACACGTCGCCTCGCCTGATTTTTCTCTAGAGCCCTTTGGCTGGTAACAGCGTACCTCATGCCTACTGTCACTGTCAAAATACATACGTTTTTGACTGAAGCGACGCGACATGCCGCCTCGTCTGCTATTTCTCTAGAGCCAAAGTTTATATAAATGTTAATATTCTGTAAATAGTATTTAATAAATATTAACTCTTAAATATTACATAACTATGGGTTTATACCTGAAAATTAATCATTATTATTTATTATTATTGAAAAATAATAAAAATACAGAGTGAAAAAAATGTTTTTTTTTTTTTTTGCTCTTTGCCGGAACAAGATTCGGGGCTCTAGAGAAAAATCAGGGGCCTTATTCCGAGTTTGCAACCGCTAATCACGACAAGACGATGCGCAAACTATACATATGGAAATATAAGCTCTAATCCAATGGTTATATAGTATGTATTAGGTTGGCTATTATAATGCCGCCATCTTGAAATACACGAATTCTTCGCAAGTTTGAACATGTATGGAGCATTGGAATTTCAACTTTATAATTAACAGGATAGAACTTACATTTCAATACCCTTACTTTACGCAAAATGCGCGACGGTGAACGTGTCAAAACTCGGAATAAAGCCCCAGGCGAGGCGACTTCGTGTCGCCTTCAATCTCAAAACAGAGTCGTGTTCGTAACACTTTAACACTGGCTGTTACAGAGTGCGATAAAAATATTTAAAAATGCTTAGAGAAGAAGAGATGCATATAGTTTAGTGACATTACCCAGTGTTAAAGTGTTGGTTTAAGAACACGGCCCTGTATAGACTATGGCAGGGGACAGCGTACCTCACGCCTACTGTTACTGTCAAAATATATACGTTTTTGACTGAGGCGACGCGACATGTCGCCTCGCCTAGGCCTGCTTTTTCTCTAGAGCCCTCGGAATATCGCCTTACACAGGAGCTGAAACCCTCCGATTTCGTACCTATGTGTAACTACTGCGAGTGGTACCTTAGGCAATTAGAGGAAAACCCTAATTACGTAAACTATGTTCTTTGGACGGATGAAGCAACATTCACGAGGTCAGGCCCCAGGACTTTCAAATATGCATAACGATTACGTTAGGGCTCGCGAGAATCCACATGCTTCACGGCAGGGAAGATTCCAACACCAGTGGCGGCTGAATATGTGGGCTGGCCTTTATGACGGGCATGTCACCGGTCCCGTCATTAAGCCATCACGTCTGAACGTAGCAACTATCTAATGTTTTTACAAACGGAATTCGAAGACGCGATTAAAGACTTTCCTGGGGCTGACTGGGATTACTTTGAGAACTAAAGAAACATGGTGTTTTAGCATGATGGAGCTCCGGCACATATTGCTCGCAACGTACAAGAACATCTTAGCGTTCGCTTTCCGCGAGGATGGATCGACCGCGGGGGACCGGTGCTATGGCCTGCTCGTTCTCCGGACCTCACACCCTTGGACTTCTTTTTGTGGGGTTATGTGAAGGACTGAGTGTATTTCTCCGATTGCCCAACGGTTGCCGAGATGGAACAGCGTGTTAGATCGGTTTTCGCATCAATAACACCGACGATGGTGCGAAATACCACACAATACATATCCCGACGAGCGTAGTTGTGTATTAAGCAAGGCGGAGCACACTTTGAGCCGTTTCTATAAATTTTACGTTTATTACGAAAAAGTAAGTGCACAAGACTGGAAAATATTGATGGATACACTCAAAATACATTACAAGATTCCAGACGAACTAGCAGTTTCTATAGACCAGACATACTGGTGTGCTCTCGGTGCTTGAAGAAAGTAATACTTATAGAACTCACCGTTCCGTGGGAAACAAACATACCTAAGGACCACAAAGTCGAACAAATATTTTGATCTCACAAACGAAATTACTAGAAACGGATTTAAAACTCAACTTTATGCAGTGGAAGTTGGTGCAGGAGGAATTCCAGCAAAGTCTTTGCACCGTCTATTGAAGGATCTTGGCCTTCCGAGAACAGCCGTCGGAACTTTTATGGAGCGTGTTTCCAGGATGGCGATAGCAGGTTCATATAGTATTTGGTTGAGTAGAGAGGGTAGTGAACACAGTGCAGGTGAGAGTTCAAAAGCCTTTAAACCTACTTCGCGGTCTCAAGTCCGGGAACGCTGCAGTTCATCCCCCTGCCTTTCAACCACGCGATGGACCCGGCACCCGCACGGTGAATCCATGGTTTGCTAAGAACATTATCTCTCTCGTTTAGTTGTTTCGTTAGGTTAGGACTTTTAACATTTTTATCGTTCCGCGAATTAGGTAGAAATGTAGGTACATTCTGCGTAGTTTACTCTTTAATTTTACAAAATAATATTTTATTTTTAATTTTTTTGGGCTATGTTATTCAGCGTTACTACGGTTCTTAAATATTGTGAATGGACTCGTTATAAGGCCCCATTTAACCTCCTTTCGGCTTTACGGGGTATTTTGTAACACGTTGTAGATATAATGTATATGTTTATAACTTTTTACTGTTACGGTTTAGTTTCATCAACGAGTCTCAAATTTCAACAGTGCTAAAAAAAGTGTCACTAAAAAATAACATTGAAATACGAGTTAGTGGTTGAATGTTTTGCTTGCCAATAACTGTTGTAAACTAAACCACTAACAAAACCCACAGCCACTAGAAACAAAATTTCTCCGTTGTAAGATGGGTCTAACTAAACCACTAGGTTTAGTGAAAAATCCACTAGGTTGGCAACACTAACTTTTATTATGTATAGTCATGTTCCAAAATGAGTTAATTATTATCCGGGTTATCTTAGCACCATTTGAACGCGTTTTGAAGTTAGCCGAGATCGACCAAAGGTCCGAGAGAATACAAATACCATTTTTTTTTGTAATTGATTAATACAAGTAGTAATTAAAACGGTGAAGAAAACGCGTTAATTATTTCCCGGGTGATCATCGCATCACTCTAAAGTCTAAAGCGTTCCAAAATTAGCCGAGTGTAACCAAAGGTAACGAGAGATTACCTTGACAAGCGTAATAATTTACGGTGATTTCAACAGGGAAAAGATCGCACTCATCAAATGAGTGCGATCCGGGCATTCAGAGGGAAGGCCTGGGATAACTATATAGACTTCATTTGTTGAGGACGCTACACTAGGAGCCCTGTACCGCCTCACCAGGAGACAGGCCCAATTACCATAGGCCATCAATCCATTGATCGACGAAGTGGGTAACAAGCATTACGCCCCCAGGACCGAGCCAATATTCTGGGGAAACACCTAAAGGCAGTTCTTGCCCTACCCCTTCGGCGACCCGGCTTTCAATCACTTAAAAATTGACGCACTATTTGACCATTTTAGAGCTTTTCGTTTGCGATCGCAAACCAAAAGCTCTCCCGGGACATTTTTTCCCCCGTCGCCGGCCGAGGTGGAGCTCACAGCGTTCTGCCTAAAGCCTAAAGAGGGTCCAGGGAGCAGATGGTTTGCGATCGCAAACCAGAAGCTCTCCCGGGGCATTTTTTCCTCCGTCGCCGGCCGAGGTGGAGCTCACAGCGCTCTGCCTAAAGCCTAAAAAGGGTCCAGGGAGCAGATGGAATCACAAATCCAATGTTATCGCAGCCTCCCCGTAGGGCAATCGTGGCCTCCATACGGCTCTGGAGGTCTACAGCGAGATGCTAATTTACGAAGTTACTGACCCGTTACGGGCAGTTTCTATTGCGAGCGTCCTACCGAACCATGAAGGTAAAAACCGTGCCCGTCCGCGCGCCGCTCGCGTTTTTTTAGCTTTATGTACCGAACCACAGAGCACGGAATCCACGCTCTATTATTTTTCTCAAACTCCTACTGCGAAACGATTTTAAGTGAGGTTGGGCCTGTATAGAATTGTTAAAATTAGATACGTACTTTTTGGATTTTTTTAAAATTAAACTTATTGTATATTATACGTTTAACTCGAAACTATGAGGTCTTACCTATATAGAAAAAATACGGTTCTTTTTAATTAAGTATAAAATAAATTAAATGATTTTTTTTTCTATTGCAAATAGTTAATATTTATTACTTTTATAGTGTGTTAGTTTAGTACATAAATATAAAATAATTAAAAATATAAAAAGCTTATTCGAAGTGGTCTCCATTGGCTGCAATACAGTCCTTTAAACGTTGAGGCAGTTATCAATAGAAGCACACACTCTTTCCATGGGAAAATTCTTAACTGCCAATCGTATTATGGATGGTTTTAGGGACTCCAAATTATCATAAAGTTTAGATCAAGCCGTACTATCTAAAACTCAATCATAATCCAGCGGATTAAGACTAGACGACGGCCAGTCTCCAGCTCTGATGAAGTCCGAAACGTTCACTTCCAACCAAGACTGCGTGGATCGAGCTTTATGACCCGGCGCCTATTCTTGCTGGAAGGACCATACTTGGTTATTGAACATGGTGTTGTTAAGGGGCTTAACGACCTTCTCAAGAATGGTATCTTGATACTCTTGAATGACCTTGTATTGCCGATGTTTTGATACCTTTTTCACAAAAATATGGCTCAGTCACTACTTCATAGCTAACGGATAATGCCCACGTTGCACTCTGTCGACTAATTGGGAAGCTTCCTTAGAGCTTTGAGCATAAATACGTCTTTTTGTTTTTCTCATCCGTAAACATAATTTTTCTGTGACCTTCCTTTGCGTACTTTAGTTTTAAATTATTACTTAAGAAATGACCAGTGCATATCTTATAGGCTGCAAGTCCTTAGTCATCTTTTAAAATACGCGACATGGGTCTAGTTGCTATCCTTATCTCCCGAGATATTTTTTTGCTTTCGGACTGGATTTCTTCGAATTCTTTCCCTTACTGCTTTGACCACCTTTTTCGTACGAACACTACGTGGACGGCCAGATCTTTTTCTGTCACAAACAGAGATCTTATTGTACCTATTAATAGCCCGGTAAACAAACATTTGACTAATACCAAGTGTATAAAGAGTTTTAAAAATTGCATTTGGCTCCATCCATACCTACGTTGTGCAATTACAGCGATTCGGTTAACACCCCACTCCATTTTAATATCGCAAAATATTGTACAAACAATGTATTGGCGCCTTAAATGAGAAAACACAATGAACAATCGTATAAAAATGACAGATTCTAAATTCAAATGTAATATTTTTTTTATTTTTTAAATGTAACAGTATTTATGGCCAGATTATGTATACACATGAACGCATATATAAAATTTATTAAAGTGCATTTTAAGGTCTTTAATTCAACACCTTGTACAGTAGTTATCTAGAAATACCTACTTACCCTAGAAATCTTGCTTCCCCATACAATTTTTTCATTTTAACATTACTAGTTTGTATGGAGAGGGCACTTTTTTTTCATTTGCGATACATGGTTTCATATAAAAAGTTGTTCTATTTGATCAGTAGAGCCTTATATTAGCTCAAATTACAACCTTTCAAAGTCACCTAAGTCACCATGTATAATAAAAATACCTAAACATACTTTTGCATTTTCAGTAAGAAGATAAGAATATTTGGACTTTAATTTATTTATCCGGGCTCTGCTAGTACCTACAACATATTATTTGTACCTAAATGAGGAGTTATGAACACAAAAACAGTTTTAATATAACTTGTGTCGTCGTACATAATGATTCATCTTCAGTTCTTAAATTTAAAAACGTCGCATCGTGGTACTCCTTTTATTCAATTTTATTCCTTATGACTTTCATACTAAGTTTAAATTTATTTATTTATTTCTTCAAAAAGCAGATTTACGAGTTGATTGAGTAAACGGTATATCAGCTGCAGTATACTATGATATTCGTAAACTATAGACGTTTTTGTTTATAATAATGGTGTCACAATATTTTAAAGCATTCTTAAATGTAGTTATAGGCGAATGGTTTTTGCTATTAATTTTATTTTTGGCGTGTTTAATATATTACCATTTTTCTAATACATATAAGTTTTTTAAGAGAAAGAATGTACAATTTTTGGAACCACAATTTTTGGTCGGTAATTTGGGGCCCCGGTTATTATTAAAAATTAGTATTCACGAGTTCAATAGATACATTTATAATCAGTTTAAAGGAAAACCATATGGAGGTAAGCAAAATTGATGTTTAAGAGTAATCATTAGTTAATAATACCTAATAAAATGTTCTATATAATAGTAATATAAATATGCCCCTGGTCTACTATGTGTACCTACCAGAAATAAAGATATACCTACATATTATATTTTATAAACACCCATACTATGACAAACTCTACAGAAAAACGTTATATTGTTTTGCCATGAGTGGGAATCGAACCCACAACCTCCGGTCCGGATACAACGCCAAAGGCGCTGCCACTAGACCATGGAGGTCGTCATCAAGTTAGTTAGTCGCATATAGTAACTTTATTTTATCTCTATAAAACCAAGAGCAGATCTATAAAGCAGGTAGCATCGGGGTGCGGTTTCGAATGGGTGGTTGAATTGACGATAAGGCAGCGAGTATATTAAAATATACTAGTAATGCAATTCGTCTTATTCGCCGCCCCTTTCATAATCGCATCATTTAGCCGGCATAGTGGGAGCGATCAATGCTGTTTAAGAACAATTACTGATCGACCCCATTCATGGACTTTGTAGGTCTACTATCGCGGCTTTATAAATACCTATACAGGTACGAACCTTATATCGTGCACAGAGAACTACGAGGTTATTTAACCGTAAAAGTTGGGATGAAAAGTTCGTAGGCTAGCATAGTTTTTTTTTTGTTTAATTTACCTTTGAGGGCTATACAGCGATTATAGCGTTCATACAATGTTTCGATAGATACCATTTTTATAGCATTGTGCATATGTGCATTTTTATAGCACGATTTGTCTTTAGCCTCAAAATAGGCTTCAGTTTCGGCGATTGCATTTTCATCGGCGCTAAATTTCTGTCCTGTGAGCATTCTCTTGAGGTCTTAAAACAGGAGAAATTCACTGGGGGTCAGATCTGAAAAATATGGTGGATGCGGAAGCAATTCGAAGCCCAATTCATGCAATTTCGCCATCGTTTTCATTGATTTAAGACACGGCGCATTGTCTTAATGATACAGCACTTTCTTCTTCTTCAAATGGAGCCGTTCTTCCGCGATTTCGTCCTTCGCTCCAATAACGCTACGTAATAGTCGCTGTTTATGGTTTTTCCCTTTTTAAGATGGTCGATGAATAAGTATTATACCACGCGCATCCCAAAATACTGATGACATAACATTGCCAGCCGACTTTTCTGTCTTTCCACCCTTTGGATTCGGTTCATCACGTGCAGTCCACTCGGCTGACGGTCGATTGGACTCGATGAAATGATGGCGCCATGTTTCATCCATTGTCACATATCGACGCAAAAATTCGGGTTTATAACGATTGAATAGCTCCAAACACTACTCAGAATCATCAACTCGTTGTTTTTGGTCGATTGTGAGCTCGCGCGGCACCCACTTTAAACAGAGCTATCGCATACCCAAATATTCATTCACGATATGTCCAACACGGTCCTTTGATATCTTTAGGGTCTCAGCTATCTCAATTAACTTTACTTTACGGTTATCTGAAATTATATTGATGATGTTTACGCCGGTAACATCACAGCGTGCATCGTTTAATTTTTCAATCAAACTTTCTTAAACTGTAACATTGAATGATTGAAAACTATTATGCAAACTGAAAATGCTATGGTATCTACTTAGGATACGGTTTTGTTACTCATTATAATTTCACAATTTCATTCAAAAAAGCGGCCCCAGCCTAGTGGTTAAGTCACTGCGCAACTGATAACAAGGTTAAGCAGATGACAACAAGGCCGGCCTGGGATGGGTGACCGCTTTACAACGAGGCTATTACATCATAAACACCGCAACAAGCTCGCCACTTGTTAGGTGTTGCCTCCGAATACCATCGGCGAAATGAGGATGGGTTAATCCCTCCGCTGGGACCCTGAGACCGTTTAAACGGTTCTCGGGAGCCTAATAGGCACCCGTGATGGTATTTTTTTTTTTTTTTTTTTTTTTTTTTTTTTTTTTTTTTTTTTTTTTTTTTTTTTTTTTTTTTTTTTTTTTTTTAATTTCATGGTGTGTCATAAATTGTTTTATTTAAACAAAAACTACACTAAAATAAATATTTTTGCAATATTGTCGCTAAAGTGACAGTTTAGCCTTCTGTATAAAAATTGAATTGAATTGAAATAAATATTTTTATAGGTATACCTTCCTTTCCGAGACATTTATAATATAAACTTAGCAAACCACTTCTCGGTGATTTTCCTGGTGCAAAGTCCGAATAATGTTTATCAAGCCAAGCTTTTTGGATTCAATAGTATTTTTTTTCGCTAATAAACCTTTTTTGGCTTTATTCCTTTTAATCCATTTTTTCAAAGTAACAAAAGTTGCTCCACTGAAAATACTATAACCTTAGGATATACCCAAGTAACAAAGTAGTCCTATAATATAGAGACTAAATAACATTGAGTTAGGTAAAGGTTATCTAGTGGTGCCTCAAAATCCAAGGAATTGTGTTATAGTATTTTATACGAACGTTTAGTTGTATAATACTTTAGTCATTTAATTTAGCCCTAAAAACATTTATACGATCAAATTATATGACCATCTTATAAAGGTTGCAGCTGTGATCTTTAAAGAACATTTTTATACAACTCTTGGACGTTTAAACAAAACATATATGATAATCGTGTATTAGTCTCGTTTACGACCACTTTATGGCTTTTTGAAGTAGTATAAAAGTTTATTTTATAACAACAATAAGGTGGTTATAATGGCGACCACAACATTGCTTTATGACATCAATAAGATTTCTATATAGCAATCATATAAATATATACGTTCCGTATATGAAATTTAAAGTGTGTTTTTACGACTGTGTACAAGGTTAAAAAGACCAATATTCAAATTAATATTGCCTTAAATAACTTAATTATAAAGTGGTAGAAAAGTATTTTTTATATATAAGGTGGTTATAATTGCGACTACAAAATTACTTTTTTACAGTAAAAAGATTTCTATATGATAATCATATAAAGATCATATATTTATCACTTAGAAAACGCTATCGTCATATACACGTTTCGTATAAGAACTTTTAGGTGTGCTTACACGACTTGTATACAAGGTTAAAGATTTAAAGATCAGATTAATATGCCTTAAAAAACTTATAGTTTTGAATAGGTTATATAAGTTAGTCTTATAAATACTTTGATTGAGTAGGAGTTTTAGAGGTAAAGTAAGAAAAACCTACTTAGAACGAAGCTAAAATTTTAGACATTTGAAAGAATAAAAAAATGGTTCCGTAGAAAAAAATAGTAATTGTGAAAAGCAATGCTTATGTAAGTACAAATTTTATTGATACTTTAGCTTATCACACTTAACACCTATCAATAATCATGTATTCTTTTTTTTATTTAGTTAATTTGAGAAGTTCTCTACAAATTATTATGGCAGATGTTCAAATGGACCATGAATCTAATGAACAATTGTCTGAAGATCAGGACGATGATGATAAAAGAAATAATGAAAATGATAATTGTACAACAAGAATATACGAGTTTCCTGATAAATTAAAGAAATGGGCTGAGTGGACCATGAACTCTATATTGCCATGAACGATACCATGGCCATATTCTTTAATAACTTTAAGTCGTTTTTAATCAATTTACGAATTATCAACAATTACTACCATATTATATTATTATACTTAATTTTTATACAATAAAAAAATATGCTACTGGTTTTCACTTCTTTTACGGTACCCTGAAAATGGCAGACAGCAAATGAATTAAAGTCGTATAATATGACTTACAGTTATAATATGTATTATAATAGTTATTAGTACTACATAAAATCGTATTATTGTAATATTAAAAGAAAACTTAAATATAAAATAATTTATTAATATTATTTTGCAATAATTCGAAGGGGGCATTAATAATTTGTCAAAAATTATATATACGAATGCCGAGAAAATTAATTTCCATTAGAAAAGTAGATACTGAGGTATAGTAACACCAATTATAACTTTTGTAGTATATAACATTTAGTAATAAACATGGCCACTCTTACTTCATGGTGACATTTTTTTAAATAGTTTATTTTTGTTGTTATGCACGACTTACGTCAACTCAACTGCGCTAACATTAAGCTAATGTAAAGGTTATACCAATGATTACTTTACAATGCTTGGTAAGTTATATGACGTCTATCGATCACTACACGATCGCATATCTGACATTTATGTGACTGTTACCTTCCATATATGCCTTAATATGACCTTAACGCGATTTCTACACGATTAAAAGTTTTATAATTTGCGCCCTTTTCGCGTCATATACACGTTAACACGATTGCTATATAACCAAAACGTTCCAATCTCAGGTTGTGACGAAAACGTTGTCGTGATTATTATACGACCAAACTTTGTTAGTTAGGTATACCTAACTAACAAACTTAGGTAATAATTCTGTTTCGATAGTACGACAGCTATAAAATTTATACACGTGTCTTTTGAAGGTGAGGGCTAACTAAAAATCATATGGATTTAATATTAGTAGTCAGCCTACGAACTTTTCAACCCACCTAATATTTACGCGCTTATATATATAGGTATAACGGTCCGTGAAATTATGAATAATATGGACGTGTTCTACGGCCTACAAACCCCTGTGTAAATATGAGAACCCGTCATACAACCCCAAAACAAAATGTGAGAACAAAAATTTTAATTTTCACGAAGTAAGAAAAGCATATGGCGGCAACTTAGATCAATAAATAGGTACTTTACCGATATAAGGGCGGCAAAAAAGATGTTGATGCCGGGCTCCTGAATACCGGGAAACCCACCGACTAAAATCAAAACATGACGGTTTATGCAATTGTATGGGCGGCCTAGCGAGGTTATAGAGACCTCCCACCTAAAAGTAAATTTAAATAATAGATAAACAGATAATGAATATTTGTGATCTACTTTACCTTCACACCTGCCTCTACCCTGCCTCCGTAAACTAGTGGATGCGCCTTTGATTGATCCAGAGGTCGTGGGTTCGATGCCCACTCATGGCAAAAAAATATTAGTACGTTTTTTCTGTACAGTTTGTCATGTCTGACTGGTCTGGGTGTTATATCATATATATTATATCGTTGTTTCCGGTACACATAGTACAAGCCTAGAGCTTAGCTTGTGACTAGAGAATTATGTGAAAATTGTCCTACATATTATTATTATTATATTTATACTGAAGTATGTCCTAGACTAGAAAAAACAATGCTATTGGGCCGATTTTTCATAAATAAGTAATCCTCAATAGCTTATGAGAAAAAACGTCCCAAAAAGCACTCTTCCATAAACTGAAATCGTTCTTTTTTTTCCAGGAATATTTGAAGGTCAACGCCCAATACTCATGGTTTTAGACCAGGAGTTAATAAAACAAATCTTAATCCGAGATTTCGACCATTTTGTTGATCGTCTGACTTTGGCTAGCAAACAGCCAGCGTACATCAGTAGATCACTTTTGAATTTAAAAGTAAGTAGTACCCTTGTTTAACTCTAATCTAACTGAAGATAGCTTATCAAAAGATCAACAAAACAATACGCGACGAGTTTTATAATGCCATACAGTTTTACATCTACGAAATAATTATCTTTACAAAGATCAATATACCTACCTAAATTGCTGGCTCCAGGGGCGGATCAAGGATTTAATTCTATTTCATTTTGGGCTCGGGCTATTTAACACTTTTTTTTTCACTTAGTTTTTTTTTTGTAAGAACTATAGGCACCTAATGATAATATCCTAAATTGTATTGTTTAGAATTCGTTCGACACATAGCAGGTCCAACTTATCTACTTATAGCCTTATAAAAACTTAGATTTGGCCAACCCCCTGGATCCGATCACCAAATAGGGATGATGGCCGATAGTAGACTATACCTATTTGGTACCATCCAGGGGATGGCCCAATCTATGTTTTTATAAGGCTATAAGTAGATGAATTGGACCTGCTACGTACGAATTCGAACGAATTCTAAACAATACAATTTAAGATTAAAATTTACAATATGCTGTAGGTATAGTGGGTCCTTAGGCAGATCTCCCGAACTCCATGAACTACCAATAGTCTTAGTATAAATCAGTAAATACCTACTTATAAATAAACAAACGAATAGCTCAGGGACGGATCGAAGATTTAATTACTCGTAGGTACCTATAAGTATATTTATTTTGCGTGTCATTCTTCTTTTTTAGACGTTCCTTGAGTTAAATAAATAATAAGTTTGAAGTTGCAACTTAGAATGCAGAGTGAAATTCAATAATAATAAAAAAAGAACTAAGAAGTCTGATGATAAAACTGATAAAGTTAAATATCTTATATCCTTTGTTCTAGGGTCAAGAATGGAAGTCAGTCCGAAGTACACTCACGCCGACATTTAGCTCGGCTCGTCTAAAGGCAATGATGCCTCTTATAGAACATAGCTCTGGGCAGTTAGTCAATTTCTTAAAAAAACATGGTAATTATACAAGGTTGTAAGATATTCTATCGGGCGTCTTGTACAGGGCGAAGTTGAGGTCATAAGAACGCACGGTAGATCCTTATGAGATGGACTGACCACGTCAAAGCAGCCATAGACGGTCCATTACAAGCATGTACCAGGAGTGCAGCAGTACGAGAGGAGTGGCGACGGATTATGAAGCTTGCCATCACCACACATCATGACGACCACGACCGCTCTGTCAAGACTAGTCAAGAGTGTAGCGAGTGTAGCGAAGAAATGTCTTGTCGCCGCCCATTACGTAACCGCATCATTTAGCTGACATTGTGGGAGCGATCAATTAACAATATTGATCGCTCCCACAATGCCAGCTAAAAGTAGGGTCGATCAACAATAATGTATTGATCGACCCTACACACGCCGCTAACTTCACACCGGTTGTACTTTTTAGGTATGCTTACCATCAGGTGGATACAAAGTCATATACCGTGCTCCAATAAAATAAATAAAAATTAATAGTATATTTATGTCTTAGAAAAAGTCTAGGTTCCAATGTAGCAGGTTTCGGTTTTTAGCACTAGGTTTTCGCACAAATCTGATAAATTATACTTAGTAATAAGGGTAATTTTTTAAGGTAAACTCTATATGATTCAGATTAGATTTTTTGCTTAAAATGAATCAAAATCCAAGCGTGTTGGGTATCTTTACCAGAAATAAATTTGGTACAACTTACAAAATTTCATTGTTCCCGTAGTTCCCCATTTATGCTAACAGCACCTTCCCCTATATCAATATTTAAAAAATACCACGTGTTTATTAACCAATATTATAAGGAGAGAAGTTTTGTATTTTCGTTTGTAACGAATAGACCAAAAACTACTGGACCGATTAAAAAAAATCTTTCACTAATAGAATACTACATTATCACTGAGTAACATTAATATTAGAGATCCGTACGAAAACTTCGAAAATGTGGTATTTTTTTACTCAAGGTGTAAAAAAATACCTATAAATTTCTTTATATCGCGTATGCTGCGAAAACTGTTGATAGTAAAACAAAATAACGTACTACATCAGATTTAGAGAACACATTAATATCTACAAAAAAATCACGGTACGATATGCTCAACTATTATAATAAAATTATGTCACTATAACAACTTCTTTATGTATGAAAAGTTAATAGAAAGCCAGTAGAAACTAGATGACGTTATTAGTAGGTACCTTAGTATTAATCCTTACCCTAATAAACCACTTCGTATCCGAGGTTGTTTCAGTACCTAAGGATTACTTTTAATTATTCAAATCGGACATTCCATCCAAATGATATCATGAAATCAACAAAAAAAACGACAAGTGTAAAAACTTGTCCACGAAGGGTTCTAGTGGTTTTTTTTTCTTAAAAACTATTTACGTAGGTATCTACGGTACCTACTTAAGAGTATATAAATTTAATTTCAATGTTTGAATACCTAATTTTTTTTTTTATGTAATCGGTTCAATATCTTCTGAGAAATAAGAAACTATAATACCCTATTAGGTAGGGTGGGTTAACAAGACCTGCAATCATAAATTATACCAGTAGTTATCGAGAAAATTTATGTGGACAGACAAGTTTACAGACACCGGAGTTTCACTATAAGGGTTCCTTTGAAGGTACAGATGTCGAACTTAATGTTTTAGTTAAGGCCTTAAAGTAAAAAAAAAGAAAAGCGCGATATGGGTGACACGACCGGACTAATTATATAAATTACTTATGGAGTCCTTGAATAGCATAATTCATTTTTATGCTAAAAAAATGCGACCAAACCTTCTACAACTAATGAGTGAATAATATGTTTAAGATTTTTTTTTGTGTTTCAACAACCCAACAACCAAGTTTAATTATTTTAATGAATCACGTAATTACATTTTTCAGATAATGAAGACGTGGAATTAAAATATTCAATGGGCCATTACACATTGGAGGTCATAGGGTCTTGCGCATTTGGTATTCAATGTGATGTGTTGTCAAACAAAAATACAAATTTCTTTAAAGTGAGTTCTATACAAGGTAACCGTAAGGTTGTTAATTTTTTTGAAGAAGACATTTTTGTAACCAAGGGAGTTTTTGGTTTGATCAGTAGAACCTCATATTAGCCCAAAGTACAATCTTATATGGTCACCATGTGTGTACCAGGGGCGGATCCAGAATTGATTTTGGGGGGGGGGGGGGGGGCCTAGGGCCTTTTGACAAGCTTTTTCGAGGATTTTTTGTAATAACTATTACAAAATAGTAGTTTTTAAGTAAATTTATATGGTTTTGGGTGTATACGAATTATGAAGTAGTATATGATAATATTTTGAAATAATTTATAAGTAGATAGGTATCTAATCTAGCTTTCTATCTATTACATATTAGGTATATACCTAATATATTTCTTTTTAAGTCGGCATTACTTTATAATGCTCTCTTTATTTGTTTCAGATGGCTGAAACATTTAATGCCATACCAATATGGAAAAGAAGTCTTATTCTATTTACGTTAATGGCGATGCCAAAAGCATTAAAATATATGAAATTTTCATTTTTTAACCCGGAATCAACTGGCGAACTTATCAATATATTAAAAGCAAATAAAAAAGAGAGGCGCAGTGGTGACACAAAGTAAGGGGTTATGCTCAAAATACAAATACCTAGCATAAAATATATATGATGGAAACAACTATATTATTGCGTTCTCTTTAGTATCTAAGTTTTTGTTGTAATCTAGTACCTATTCATAAGTCTAAAGTTTATGTGACAGTTAAGTCGCCAGCCGTATTGAAACCCATACAAATTACTTCAAATATTGCAACTCGGCTGTTAGTCGTAGTTCAATTATTATTTTTATGTTGGTAATTGTCTGTCAAAAAAGATATAATATTATGAATTTTGGAAATATAATTTGTATGAAATTACATCATTTTTAAACTCAAATCGAAAGTGAACTCACGGTATCGAAGTCGGTGGTCACACCCCCTCCCCTGTTTTAAAAACACCTGGGGCCTTATTCCGAGTTTGCAACCGCTAAAGACGACAAGACGTTTGCGTAAAACATAAATATTGAAATATAAGTTCTATTTCAATGGTTATATAGTCTGTATTAGGTTGGCTGTAATAATGCCGTCATCTTGAAATACAAGAATTCTTTGCAAGTTTGAATATTTTATGAGCATTGGAATTTCAACTCTATATTTAATAGGATAGAACTTATATTTCAATATTTATAATTTACGCAACGTCTTGTCGTCTTTAGCGGTTGCAACTCGGAATAAAGCCCCTGTATTTCATCTAAACTAATTTTAAACATTTTCACCTCTGTTTTTGCAGTAGCTGCGATTTTTTGCAACTCATGATTGACGCTGCTGATTCAGAACATAAGGAGAACAACGGTAAACACAGTAAGTTTAATTATAAACTATACCTATTGACACTACTATTAATAGCAAAGTTGACACTACACACACTTAGGTAATAGTAAGCCAAATAAATGTACTAGAAATCACTAAGCAAATAGCAACATTGATATAAGTTTATGTTGAATTTTATTGCCAACGAATAAAATAATAAAATTATACATGGTGATTTTGAAAGGTTGTACTTTCGCCTAATCTAATAAATGAAAAAATAATGCCTCCATACAAACTAGTAATATTAAACTGACCCATTTATTCTATAAGGAATACATTTTTTTTTTCATGGTTTCATGGGAATAGTTGTTCGATTTATTCAGTAGCCTCATATTAGCCCAAAGTACAACCTTTCAAATTCACCCTGTATAATATTTTTACGAAAGAAAACAGTACCTATTTTTTACAGTATTTATTTTCCGACAATAATTATAACCCTCAGTTCAAACCCCTCCCGAAATGTTACGAAATAGATAAATTTGTATGGGAGAGCAGTTAGGGGTCGGCGTTGGTTGTGTGTTTGTAGGTTGAAACCCCTCCCGAAAAGAACCATGAAAAGGTGATATTGTGCCGATGGTTTTTGTTTTTGCTTCCAAAAATCCCGGATAAGCAGATTTTGATACATGCCGCATATTAAGTGATTTTATGACGACGGCGTTGTTTTTTTTTTCTCATTATGAAATTAGCAACAAAAATAAAATAAATTTCACGAGGCTCAAACCCCGATATGAAATCTTGGCTACGCCATATGCGCATATATTTAATCCAGTGTTATTAATCGATTCATGTCCCAACAAACAAACACGAATTTTATGAATGTTAGATTATTGAGCCTATTAAATTATTAAAATTCCATTTCTATTTTTTTTTATCCAATCAATTTACAGATTTTATTTATTTATTATGTGTAGATATTTTTGAAATTAGTAAAGTTTTCTAGCTTACACTACTACTTATTTTTTTCTTCTATTTAAAAATATATTTTGAGTTACTATTTTTACACAGACAGGCGGCTTTTACCATATGAAAAATAAATTAGGATCCTCAAAATCATTCCATATTATTTTTTTATCTATGGTCTACTAGCTAGAGGGAATTCCCATAAAAATATTACATAGGGATGTAAATTCCTATACATGGTAGGTATTTTTTCTCAGTCACCAGTGTGAAAAGGCAAAGATGATTCAACCATACAACATAAATTTTATTATTTCAGATATGGATGATGACACAATCGACGCCCAATCCCTGCTATTTCTACTAGCAGGCTACGAGACAACCAGCACACTTCTAGCATTCGCCGTCCACGTTCTGGCGACGCATCCAGAAATACAGGATCAACTCCGAAGCCATGTCGACCAATATGCTAGAGGAAACCAAATCACATACGAAATTCTATCCAAGATGAATTATCTTGATTGCTTTTTGATGGGTAAATACCTACATATCTATAAAAAAAATTTTTTCGATTGACTTGATTTCTAAATGTTTCGAGAGTGTTTGTTTAAATTAATAATATTTATTTATTTAAAAACTTTATTGCACAAATTTAGTACAAAGGCGGATTTAATGCCGCTGGGTGCTCTACCAGTCAAACCTTTGGGACAAATTAAGCAGTAAGTAGGTAAAATAGGTGCAATAAAATCGTTTCGTAAACGCACCCTGAATGGAGACTACCATCTCGACAAGAAATAATTACAGAAGTCTCCTGATAACCGGTGAACCCACAGAATAAAACCGAAACATGACTAGATAAATTGACGGTGTTTGCATCTGTGGTCGGCCGCCTAGCTAAGTTATAGAGGCCCACCTATAGATAGTTAACTTAATAGCAAAATAATAATTAAAAAAATAACACTAATTGATATATTAAAACGTTTTCAGAAACTCTACGCAGATACCCTCCAGTGGCTCGAGTAGACAGAACTTGTACAAAACGATATACATTGCCGGGTTCTAACGTAAACATAGAGGTGGGAGAAGTTATAGGGATACCGGTGTATGGGATACATATGGACCCTGACATATATCCAGAGCCCGAAACGTTTAGGCCAGAGAGATTCAGTGAAGACGAAAAAAAAAATAGACCGGCTCATTTGTTTTTATCATTTGGTGGAGGTCCTAGAAATTGTATAGGTTAGTACGTTATATAGTATACCAACATGTATATTAAGGTGTCCAAAAAAATTTGGTAAAGTTCTAAGTTTGAGTTCTTAAGAGGAGGGTCTGATCAAACATTTCCCATACATTCACGACCTTTTGGTCTTAACTGTTAACCCCTCAACATTCATAGATTTTTATCATTTTTGGGGGCATTATAAAAATGACCGCTCTTACGTTTTTTTTTAAGTTTGGTATAGGAAAAAAAAAATCAACCCCTGAAATTCGAAAAATATCAAGACAGAAAATGAAAAAAAGGATGACGTACAGTCATCGTTAATTTCCTCTTTAATACAATGAGACCAGTTTTTTAAATCCATTAAAGTAGAAAACAGTTTTGGCCCGAAAGTCGTTTTGCTGCCTAAATTGTTGGTATAATCTCATACGTGCTCTTTCTCTTATTGAGGGTCTAGGGGAAGGTTTACATAAATATATGGTTTACATAACTCTAAATTATGAACAAACAGAAAATCTATTAAGCCAACACATTTTTCAATAACTACTGTCATAAATAGTTATGGAATTAGCTCACCCTAATTTTATTGTTAATAAAAACTTTTTAATTAAATAAATACTCATAAAACAAACTCTCCACAAACCACACACACACACACACACATTATTATTATTATATATTCTATACTATTATTATTTATATAAATAAATACTTATATAACAAAGTCTACACACACCACATACACGCACACATTATTATTATTATATAAACTTTTATTTATTCATGAATATACACAAATATTCTAATAATATTAATTTACATAAATATTTTATTATATATTTTACAAGTGTAATATCTATAGGAAGAGCGGGGCTCTCCTAATACAGGTGTTTTACACTTAACAGGAGAGTCCCAAACCATGTTAACATACAACATTTTTTTTTTTTTGATATGGTAAAATATGACTAGGTCACTTGACGGTTTTTGCATCTGTGTAACGAGATCGGTCGGTCGGCCTAAAAGGGTTATGCAGACCTTCCTTCCATCTAGATCCTAACACCTTTGCACCTTAATAAAAGTATGGTTTGGTTGTTTCAGGTTTAAGATTCGCAATGATTTCGGCCAAATTAGCAATCATAGCATTGGTTCAAAATTTTAAATTCACTACATGCTCAAAAACTACGGATCCAGTTTTATTTGACAAGAAATCCATTTTTCTAAAACCGGAATCAGGATTATGGGTGCATGTTACTTCACTCAAAGAATCCTAGTTTAATTTTATTTAATTACTGAAAGAATATTAAATAGGATTTAAAATATAAAATTTTTACTATTCTTAATAAAAAATTACTTACATTTTTAATTATATAAATTTTATTCATAAAATCAACATGTTTTTGTAAAACTAGCAATAAAGAATCCTATTGTATCCCGGTATATATCTTCTACCTCCCGCAGACTGTCCTTTTCAGGTCCAAATCTTTGCACCATTACCCTAAAACAAAAAGTAAAGTTATTGCTACGAAAATTAATATCAGTATATTTAGGGTGTTTGGTAGAGGGTTAGCCAAACTTAAAGGCCGAGTAGGTACACCTATTTAGAAAATACAAAATCAGCATTATGACCATTGGGGCCCAATTTTTTTATGATTTTTATTTTTTTCAGGATTTTAGACTTTAAACCCTTACATTAGTTTTTTAACAATGTTCTAGTTAATACATTTATTATTTTTTTGTCTAAAAATGCAATTTAAGACCAAAATAATGACTAAAACATTTATATTTATGAGCTGTCCTAGTTCAATAATGTGTTGGTGAATAAAAGAAAAAAGTTAAAAGTTAAAACTTTATAGTTAAAAAAAAAATGGGCCCTAATGGTCATAATATTGAATTAGCATCACCCAGTGGTAAAGTGTTATTCTTACTTCGTCGTGGTTGATGCTATTCTGTCTACACCGAACAAGCTATGTCTGGATAGACTCAAACACCCATCTACAAACTGAGACTGAAGCTGCCAGTCTCAGTTTGTAGATGTGTGTTCTCTGAGGCAGGTACTATGGTGGTGTTGACAAACAAATGTAGTTTTTTTTAAAATTAATTTAAAAATAACTTTTTGATTTGATTAAAAATTCATTAGTACTGCACCGGTTCAGTAGGTAATTTAAATAATGACGAACCATATATGAAATAGCAAAATATAAAAATATGGAAAGTTGATACAAAAATGCTGTTATCAAAATTCCCCGAATAGGCTATTTGACTACATTAAAATATACTATAAATTGTGGTCATCCTATCAGACAATGGCGTAAAAAAACATATTTCACTTTATTTTAAACCAAATTATGAATATCTTTTGTAGATTACACGACATAAAATTGAATTTATTTTACAATTTTATTTATAACAAAAATATCTTTGATTGGTTGATGACTGGTGACGTCACACGCAAGTAAACAAAACAATACTCAGATTATAAATCATGTGGATGAAATAGAATACAGTATAATTATTATAGGAGATTATTTAATCTGTGCTTGTTTGTTTACTTGCGTGTGACGTCACACCTGACATAGACTGCGAAAGAGCGTTTTTAGCGCCATTGTGGAAATTCAAACTTTAACATTGATTTTTATTAATAATAGAGTAGGCATCCCGAAAATATCAATGTAGTGTGCTTATTATGTAATGAAGAATCATATAAAACGAGTTTCAAAAAGTAGTCAAATACCCTATTCGGGAGTGAATGAACAAGTATTTTGATCTTAAAGTATTTGATAACGTACCTACTGAACAGGAGCGTTGATATCGAATATGGCGATCCACTACAGTTCATCCCCTGCCTCCTTACCTTGCGATGGACACGGCAAGAGCATGATGAATCCATGGATAGAACCAAAATCCTCTCTCTCTCTCTCTGACTGTCGTTACGCAAAAGGAATATTTAGAGAAGCCAATGGAACTTAATGGGCTGTCAACCACGCAAGATGCCAGGAACGTGAATGTACTAACTAATTCTATTGGAAATTAACTTAATACCAATGTAAAATTTTGACACAAGTTATTTGGGAAACATGTTAAATTTTGACTTTTAGTCAGAATCAAACTCCTGGCATGATGATAAATACCTTTGATCATCTGTAAGTCCACAGTCTGCCCACCCAGGCCCGCCTAACAAAGGCTCAGCGGGTATCAGCTTCATAGCAGGAAACTTATCCAGGGTCCACGAGACCAACCCTTCATTCTCCTCTTCAGATATAGTGCATGTGCTGTATACCAATCTTCCACCGACTTTAAGAAGTTGTACTGCCTAGGTAATATAAGATAGGTATTAGTCTGGGGTTCTCCGGTTTTCAGGTGACTACTAAATCAATTTCTTGCGAGGTTGTAGTTTTCTTAGGTGCGATTTTAATACGGGCGCGGTTGTTTTGACAATAACGCAGCAGGGATATAGCAGTAGACTCGTAATGCTTTACGCCGCTATTTTGGAACTGCATCACTTAGCTGGTAAAGTGAAAGACATCAATGCTGTTAAACAATAACGAATTAATCGATCCCATTCCTAGACTTTGTAGGTCTACCAATAAAAGAAATATTAAAATTTAAAGTAGAGTCAATTATTAGAGGATATATACCTCAGTAAAGAATCGTTGTTTGATAACATAAAATAATGACACAACTTAACTGAGGTCTTTAGCGAAGCTTTAGTTCTTAAATAAAATTGTAGTATGGCAACATCAGCTCTATTGCGATGGTGTTACAGTTTATTAGTTTAAATATTTAAATTTGAACACAAATTGCTTGAACATGCTTAAAGTATGGGAATGTCAACTCTATGATATGGTCACCTCACACTACTTATATATGTCACTTGCAAATGAATTATTGCGAAATTCGGTATTATATTTGTGCGTGAAAGACAGAGAAAAAGTTTGGGAAATAGGGTTATATTACAAGATACTTTATAAGCTATTAGGGCTTGAACAATTGTCAATATTCCTGTAAAGAAATAAATCAATGAGAAAAAGGGCGAAAAATACCACTTTAACTTGAATATGAAATATTTTAAACAGTACAAATTATATTGATTTATTACCTAATACATATTTGGGGGAAAGAATTATTATAAACATATCTTTCGTATTCGAGAGAAGTTTATAGTTACCTAGGTAAAACACACATTTTATTCTTTCTTTATTTACGGTGCACCAATATTATTATTATAATACAATTTAATAACGAAGAGTGATATAAACCTACATCCTCATTTTTTTTATTAGGGTACAATATTTAAAATATTTTTGAATTCATACGAAATTAGCTATTTGGCATTAGGACCCTCATTTAATAAAATAAAAATCATAAATAAACTTACAGTAGCCATAAGTTTTCTCTGGACAAATTTAAATGACTCTAACATCTTGGGTGTCATATTGCATTTAAGCTGAGGTCTTTGCCCTAGTCCACTGCAAGGTGCATCTAGCAGGATCTTGTCAAAACTGTTCTCAGGAAAAGGTGGTCCATCCAGTAATCCATTGCTTGAGTTAGAACAACTATTTCTTGAATCAAATGTATAACATTTTACAGAAGTAATACCGTGTAGGATGCAGTTGTTTAGGATTTTTTTAACTTTAGATTCTATTTTGTCTATTGCAATTATTTTCGCCTGTAATATTACATAAAATAATACCTGTAATATTGTATTATATAAAATTCTTTATTAAAAATATATAAGCGGGTTTAATTCTTTAAGCCTCCATACACCACAGACAGCATGCCGCTAATTTCAATAAGAGCCACTGAGTCGGTGTTTGTTGAAATTAGTGATTGTACATATTAATTTATAAGAACTTAGCTGACTCGCGCAACTTCGTTCAACGGAAGCACTGAAAAGGAACAAATTTTCCCCATTTTCCCAACATTTTTCATTGATGCTCCGCTCTTATAAGTCGTAGCTTAATGTTATATATATAGCCTATAGTCTTCCTCTATAAATGGGCTATCCAACACTAAAAGAATTTTCAAAATCGGTTCAGTAGATTCAGAGATTACCCCCTATATCCT
Organism: Monopis laevigella; assembly: GCA_947458855.1. Classification (NCBI taxonomy): domain Eukaryota; kingdom Metazoa; phylum Arthropoda; class Insecta; order Lepidoptera; family Tineidae; genus Monopis; species Monopis laevigella. The sequence continues at coordinate 22,217,571 of OX381580.1, read as the reverse complement.
CATAAACTTCTTAGTTTTCTGTGTCCTGTTTAAAGTTTTTATACATATTAGCAAGGGTGTAGTCATGTTTGTATATGAGGGGTCAGGTTACCTATGAACGACCGCTCTTCTAAGGGGGCCGCTGCCCCTCCCTGCCTGTACCTCGCTACGCCCACCCATGTATATTAGATAAATCTTTAACTTTATTTTAACATCCTTAATTTAACTTAAATAGGGACATTTACTGACCGAGATCGTACTATCTCCAACGTACGTGTCCGTTGGCTATCGCCGAACATTTATGGATGCGCCTTTAGTTGACTATAGTCGCCAGCGGCTACAATAAGGGATCTATTAATAGAATCGCTTTAATTTCGTAAACAGTTTAAATACACCTGACTATTTGTAAAAACTCATGGTAGATCTACTCTCTAAAATGCCAGATTGGACACACATACAGACATACATCCAGTAAACAAACTCTTTAGCTATATAATAGGTATAGATACTTACTTGATTATTAGCCATTTCGGCTAGGTGAGTAGTTTTATTTCCAGGGGCAGCACACATGTCTAATATATTTTCTTCTGGTTTAGCATCAACTACCCATCCACAAATAATAGAAGGCAAATTTTGTAATAGAACATCACCCTCAGGGTAAATACTTTCATTTAAAACTGGCAATTTTGATAAAGGCATTGTTATATGTACTCCTATGCCACTGAAAATATAATATAAAGATGAGATAATACAATATATAGATAGATACTCTCTCCCACCCTATTAGTTGTATTTAAATGTAAATAACCTAAATCAAAATAATAGGGTAAGGTAAGAGTAAAATGGACAATTCTTGGACTTGGAAGTCTAATGGGAAATACTAATACAGTAGTCTCACTAATCCGGCACGTCAGTAGTCTGGTGCATCCAATAATCTGGCACCCTCTTCTCACACCTACCTCCTCATTACTAAGTTTTTAAACAACGGCTACAGGTTAAAAAACATGCTATACTATAAACTTAACATGAATACAAAAATGTTTTCTTTTTATGAAATGCTTTATTTTATTTTCATAATATAAATTTTTCGTTACAATCTGGCACATCATAGTATTTAATAGTGCCGGATTAGTGAGACTATTGTATTGCCAGTGCAGCTCTTCCAGGAAATGAGGTGATGCCCAGGCACCTACTAAATTATGAATCCAAAAGAAAACAATAAGAAATTTATATATTTTCTCAATTTTTGATTAAATAGTAAGTATACCTTGCATTTTTTGTTTCATCAAAAATATGTTGTCTGGTTTGCTTTAAAATCCCTCTCCCAACAAATGTTTTAGGGCCAACATAAGTAACTTTTAATCCTTTCTTGCATTGTCCGCTTAAGTCTCCATAAACATCAACCATATCATTAATATTTAAATCTAAAATTTTATTTCATTTTTTTAAATAAAACAAAAAAAGGTTATGCGTATGTGAAGGTATGTATATACAATACAATTTTGAGAGAGTTTAAAAATCTGGTCAGTCTTATTTAATTTTAAAGCAAGAAGAAGATATCGACCCTTAGCTTACAACATTGCATAAGTCATTTTTACCAACTTTAAGGGAGACAAAAAAAACTGTCTATTTTTAAAAAATCAGTGGAATTTTACTGTTATTACTTAATAAATACTCTAGTTAGAGGTTAAGAAATAATTATTTATACTTATTTTGACAATTTACTCTATTTTAACTTATATTTAATGACTTGGAGCATAAAATAAAAGCAGCGCAGTGGCGCAGTACTTTTATGAGAAAAGCATGAGACCTAACGACTAGACTAACAACTTGTGTGGTGTTGAGAGGCCAACCAACTTGCGCACGGTCACTACTTTTCGAATTACGGCTTCTGATTGGCTGAAATCTATATCATGTGACCTATGGTTAGACGTGTAATAAGCAGCTCCATCTAAAGGCATTAAAATGTGAAAAATGCCGATTTTCGACTTGAATGTTTTAAGCTAAAGGATGGTAACCTACCATATCCCTAGGGTCGGGTGCCAGAAAATTATAAAAGATACAACAATTTAGTACAAGAATAATAATGTATATGTGATGTAATTATAGATATAATATTTATCAATGTAAACTCACTGGCAGGCAGCCCTATTATTCCAGGAGCAAAAACATGGGATCCTCTTAAAACAGCAGCACCACACAATGAATCCACAATGACTTCTGGTTCTTTAGGAATAAGAACATTGTCTATTGGCCATACTTCAACTATAAGACAATCAGGTCTTAAAAAGTAAACTTTTGGTATATGCTCCAGATGCAACTCTTGCATTTGCTGAAATATTTCTAAAAAAAGTCAAATTTATATTGGGATGTAAAAATGATGGGACAATGTTCTTGCCATTTTATGGATAAATATCCAAAAAGTAAACATAAAAAAAAACATGAACATTATTTACAAAATTGAATTTTTACTACATCTTATTATAAAAAAAGATAACCAAATAATACAAACCTTTTTTAAATAATTATATAGTACTTCAATGTCAATACTATGCCTTAGTTGATTAACTCGTAAAGTTGTAAATTTTGGTGTAGAGGAAAGCCATCCAATGTAATCGACCTGAAAAAAAAACTATAATTAGGCATACAATAGGTACAAGCTGATAGTAAGGGTAATAACTTTAAATAAGTAATATTACTAGGTATATAATAATTATTTTTTATTGGAGCACAATATATGCCTCTGTGTTTACCTGGTGGTACAGGGTCTGGCAGTCCTTTAAATAGGAACAACCACCTCTAGATATCAATTGTAGTGAGAGTACCACCACAATGTTGTTTATTAACAGTTACCGTATAACCATTCTCACTGTGATGGCTCAGTGATGTGGTAAGTAGTATCCTAAAATCCTAGAACTTGTGAACCCAAAGATAATGATCGAAATACAGAAGCCTAGTGAGCAAGAATGAAAAGGACCTCAAACTAATAAAATAGTACCTATAACTACAACTGACCTCGCTTAGAATTGCATGTCTTGGGAGGCAGTCCTTAGGTTGTACAGATTTTATAGAAGACATTTTATGAGTGAGACAAATAAGATCCCTTATTTTACACAGAAAATTATAAGGTAAACAATGTATGAACATTTGGATGCTATTTGTGTGTGTACCATAAAATAAATTTATGGTTTTTGATGATGAAAAGCAACAACAAATAAAATCGTATCCCCCATCATCATCATTCATCATTCATATATTAAATTATATTAGACATGTGTGATGTGATGTGACAATCGCGAATGATTCAATCATTTTGATATGGTATTTTCAAGTGACCGGACTAAAGAATCACGACCATAAAAAAGATTCGGTACTTTTGATTGATATTTTTCAAACATATCTTTGTCATGTCATTCTATTATATGTTTATCCTCCGATTATATCGTTCAATCATATCTATAACATTCGATCATATCCTCCGATTATATCGTTCAATCATATTTTTATCATTCGATCATATCTTTATCCTCCAATTATATCGTTCAATCATATCTTTATATCGTTCAATCAAATCTGTGTCATTCGATCATATCTTTATGTTCCGATCACACCGGTCAATCATTTCTTTATCATTCGATCATATCTTTATCCTTCGATTATATCGTTCATTCATTTCTTTATCATTCGATCATATATTTTATCATTTGATCATATGTACTCGTACGTATCCATTTGACAATGTTAATGACGACGACGTTTTTTTTTTTGCTCACTAATGGAAGAAGTATCTTAACTTTTGTATTTATATAATAATAAAAAAGTTAAGTAAATTTTATAAATTATTCGTATAAAGGTATTTACTTTCTATTTACCCTAAATTTTGGGTGTATTTTATAAGTTACCGCTATCTAATTTGACAGTTTTTGTAGATAGCGACTAAACGCAATCTGTTGCGTTAAATAATAACTACTGGAAAACTCCTCATTATTTCGAAAACAAAATTATCGAAATTCAATGAAATGCATGTTAATATGAATTAATATTGTCGACGTTTTTTTTTTGCTCATTCAATAATTAAATAATTTAGATCTTTTTTGATATAATCCTGGGAATCCAATCGTCAACGCGAATGAACGAATTGGGATTCAACCCTAAAAACTTTGCATAGATTAATAATAGCACAGATTATATAGTAATATATATGTACTACTACTTGTACTATTATTTCTTCTGTGGTACTACGTAGTGAGATCGGTGAGGGAGGTGGATCTATTATCTTAATTAAATAATCACTAAAATGTAAAGAGCGGAAGGATATTGTAAAACTATCAGTTGAACGTGTTTGTGAGATCTCATGTGCGGAGATGGATACTTATATTATTCTATGCATATACAGACCCCCGCCTCTGCATTATCTAATTTTATTACTATAATGGAGGATGTCCTGTCAAAAGTTTATGACTTAAATAAACAAATTTTTATATGTGGGGATTTCAATATAGATATTTTAATAAATAGCAGCGAGAAATATAAACTAATATCATTATTTAATTCCTTTAATTTAAATAATGTATTCATGGAACCAACTAGGATCACTTCAACTAGTCGGTCTTGCATAGATAATATATTTACCAACTGTTCACTCTTAAGTAATTCTGTTATTACAGCACCCCTAGCACGGCCAAGCCAAGACAAGTCGCGAACCAATGTCAAAAGTAACTATTTTTTAATATCAACTAATCAGAGCGCTGCAAAGTTGCACCTGATTGGCTGATATGAAAAACATGTTTTGTTTGACATCCGCTCGCGACTTTATATCTTGTCTTGGCTTGGCCGTGCTACGGCTGCAGGTGTGCTTTCTGACCATAAATGTTTGTTGGTTAGCTTTCAATCTCAAATTAAACCCATAAATAAAATTATTAAGTATAGGCCATTAACAGTTAATAAACTCAATTATTTTAATGACAACATAATAAATCAAACGTCCAGCTTCATATAATATTAATCAGCCAGATATTACATACGCGAATCTACATAAAATAATAGATCAAGAATTTAATAAGTACTTTATTAAATTCTTGATTTGTCAAATAAAAACAAAGAAAATTAACGACAAATTAAATTTTGCTATTTGGGCCACAAAGGGCATTAGAATAAGTAGGGATACATTATACGATCTATATGACAAAAGATCATACACATCTGACCAAATTTCCACAATTATGTTAGGAATTATTCAAAATTATTTAAAAAAGTTTGTATCATAGCTAAATCTATTTATATTTGATCTAAAATCAAACAGTCAGATAATAAATCCAAGTGTGTATGGAAAATGATAAACACTGAAACTGGAAAAAATCTAATTAGACAAAATAATATTTCAATTAGACATAATGGAGTTATGATATCGGACGATAAACAAGTTGCTGAATTATTCAAAGATTTTTTTACTAATATTCCATTACAAATCACGAACAGTATTAAATCATTAGCTAGTACAGCTAAGGAATTTTTAAAACAATATATTAAAATACCTAATTTTACATTTAAATATGTCACAGATGAGGATATTCTTAAACACTTTAAAATGTTAAATAAGAAGCAAACTAAAGATTTATGGGGGTTGTCGGTCAAAGCTATAGAACTAATCATTAATACTATAGGACCGGTACTTGCTGATATTTATAATGGGTGTGTTAATGAAGGAATTTTTCCCGACCTTATAAAACACAGTAAAATAGTTCCGATATTCAAGTCCGGTTTACAGTGCCCTAGCGGAATCAATTTTAACATACTTACTGCAATATAACTTGGGGAGCAGCTAGTAAATCCCATCTTATATCACTGGAGCGAACACAATAAATATTTTTGTTATCTGACCGATTTGCTTTATGTGGAGTGCAAAGTTTTGAGAGTTAGGTAATTGTTCCTGGAGGCAACTATTTTAAGATTTTACTCCCAAGCATTATTAACATGTAAGAGCATACAACAAGACTGAATACCTGGAAATCTCGAACATACGTACTACTTTTGGACAGAAATCATTTCAATTCTTAGGTCCATATATATATATATATATATATACTAAAGTAAACAGCAACCTTAAAATGTTATATTTAACAAAAAGAGCTATCAAGAAACTCCTACCTCAGTCTGCTACCGCCGCTTCATTATAATAGCGTGCCATGTGACTCTACCTACCTTTTAGCAAGCAGGTCTACAGACTCCATGAATGAGGACGACTAAGTAATAGATTATAAGAGCATGTCATGTCACGTCCGGGGAGGATCATGTATAATAATAAAACGGGGTATTAATTATATTCAAAAATTAGGTATAGATGACTACGCAGTTAACGAATCATTTGAATGTTGTAGTATAGAACTACTAGCATACTGCATTATAATAATTTGCATATATAGAACTCCAACCTCCAATATAGATATATTTTTTAACAGACTAGAAGATATTTTACACAATTTAACAAAGAAAAAATCTAAAAATATTATCGTAACTGGCGATATTAATATAAATACATTAAAACACAATTCAATTAGAGATAAACTAATGGATTTAACAAATATTTATAATTTAAATTTACATATACATACACCAACTAGACTAAACAGCTGCATAGACCATATCATGAGTAACATAACAGATGCGAAAGGAGAATTGGAACACTTAGGTTTGTCTGACCACAATACAGCCCAACTCCTACATATACCTGTAAAAAATAAAGAAACATTCCTTCTCAGCTGGATTATATATAAAAGAGACTTTTCAACGGAATATATTGTAAAGTTTAGTGATTATTTAACAAGTCTTACATTTTCTGATGTATATTCTGAACTAGATTTTAATTTAGCATTCAATAAATTCTATGACTTTTTTACCCTACTTTACAAATTATGTTTCCCAATAATAAGGATAAAAGTCCAAAATAAAATAACCGGACTGAAGTGGATAACTCCAGCAATTAGAAAATCATGCGCAAAAAGCAGAAGACTACGAATATCTTTTTATAAAAACAAAAATTATGAATAAAAAAAAAATACAAAACATATTCCAGAATATTAAAAAAAATTATCATTTATTCTAACAAAATATATAATAACAACTACCTAAGAAATAATAAGAACATATGTAAGGCATCATGGGACATAATAAAAAATAAACATCACAAAGAAGTTAAAAATTTAGAAGATATTAAAGAAATTGAAGTTGATGGTGTAAAAGTAACCTCTGCTACAGATATCGCAAATAAGCTCAATAACTTTTACATAAATAATTCCCACAAGGGAAAATTAATAATAATAAACCAACTAAAGTATTATCACAACAAAAGATTGAAAGTATCCAGTCCAGTCTATTTTTAGAACCTTGTGATGACATGGAAATATTTAATATAATACGAACTCTTAAAAAAACAAATGCAGTGGGTTGCCCCAAAAATAATACCGGTACTAAAACACTTAATAAATCTTTCGTTCGAACAAGGAACATTTCCTGAAAAACTAAAGAAAACAATTGTAAAACCAATACATAAGAAAGGCGATAAGAAAAACATAAACAATTACAGACCAATTGCATTAATTCCAATTTTGTCCAAAATTTTTGAAAGAGCCATCTACAATAGACTGTCAAAGTTTATCTCTAAATTTAATATCATTAAAGATGAACAGAGCGGCTTTCAAAAAGGCAAATCGACTACCTTAGCTGGCTTTCAGTTGATTAAGAATGTGACTGAAAATATGAATGCTAGAGTTCCAGCTACTGTATTGTTATTTGATATGACCAAGACGTTTGACTTTGTTGACTATCAAACATTATCAAACAAACTTTACTCATATGGTATAAGAGGAAACGCCTTGGAATTGGTTAAAAGTTATCTGACTAATAGAGAACAATGTGTTCAGGTAACAAGGATAAACAAGCAACATGAAGTTATAAACTATAAGTCTGATTATCAAAAGATAAATTACGGTATCCCACAAGGCAGCGTCCTGGGCCCTTTGCTCTTTATATTATATATTAATGACTTACCTAGTGTAACAAATCATTCATGCATATTGTTCGCTGATGATTTCTCCATAATAATACCTAATAAAACTAAATGTACAATGAAATATGAAATTGAAATCAATAATACTATTAATAATGTTGTAACATGGCTTAATTTAAATAACTTAAAGATTAATTTAGGAAAGACCAAATATTTACAATTTAGAAATAAAGGTGGAAATATAACGAATCTTAATATAAATTCTAATGGAATAAAAATTGATAGAACGAAAACAGCAACATTTTTGGGGATTGACATAGACGAATATTGTGATTGGTTCTCACATATTGATAAAACGTGTTCAAAAATTAATAAATTTGTATACGCGCTAAGAAAACTGAAATTGACAGTGTCACAAGAAACGGCAAAAACTGCTTATCACGGTTACATAGCGTCTAGGCTACGATATGGAATCATACTCTGGGGAAATTCAAGCGAAATACAAAGACTATTCATTGCTCAAAAACAATGCATTAGGGCTATAAGTGGAGCAGGACCTTTCGACTCATGTAGACCTGTCTTTAAGGAGCATAAAATATTAACGCTCACAGGGCTGTATGTTTTTGAAATGGTACTACATATTTGTAAAACAAAATTATCATCTATTTACTAAAAGGAAGGATTTTATAATAAGGGCATCTAGATATCCCAATAAATTAATAATTACCGAACGACAAAAGAGTAGAGTTTATGATAGAAACTCTTACGTCATGGCTATAAAAATATACAACAAAATGCCCGACCCGATATCCGAGCTTCCACAACGAAAATTAAAAATAGTACTTCATAAATGGTTGATTGAAAACTGTTTTTACACATTGGACGAGTTTATTAACTGTAAATGGAACATTTAGCTCAGCAGTTATTATAATAAAATTATAATTCAATAATAATAATAATAATGATGATGATGATAATGACAATGATGGTAATAATAATAATAAATAAATAGTTCCTTAAACGACGAGTTTAACAAATAGTACCATGAATCATAATAGCAATAATAATAATGATAATTTTAATGATAATGATAATATTATAGAACTTCATGTATAATTTGAATAATTGATTTGTTTGGTAATGATTCTAACTATCTTATAGGGTAATTTATATTTATATTTACGTAATAATATAATACATGTAAAATGACAAATCCTACTATGTATTATATCATAATGCATAATACAGTAGTGTAGGTGGTTATATATAGTTAATCATTTGTTGTAATAATTAAATGTATAAATAATATAATAATAATTGTAGAATATAAATAATATAATTATAATTGTAATTGATTTCTTACGGGTAGTTATAATATTCAAATGTAAAATATGTAATTAGTAGAATTTTATTATAATTGTAATACGAGTATCTTTAAATCTATTTTATAAATGCATTGTGTAATGTGGATATTTTGTGTAATGTGTAAATTGTAAATGAACTGTTTTCTTTTATATTTGTATACCGTGAGGTGGAGCAAAAGCGAACAGTATTAATGTAACATCTTTTTAAGACCGTTTGTTCTCAAATAAACGATTTTGACTTTGACTTTGACTTTGTCCATAGTCCATTAATGGGCTTCCACTATGCCGACTAAATGATGCGGTTACGAAATAAGCGATGACGAAAACGAATTTTTATTTTAATAAAGAATTTTATGAGGCTTCCCGGTACCGGGAAGCCACATAAAATTACGATCGCCGCGTCGATCAATCGAAAGTGAAAATTAAATGTATGTGATTTGACGTTTTTTGGCGATCGAGTTCTACCTATAGACAATATTTCCAATATAATTTTATCCATCAACGTGTCGATCGGTTTGTCGATGTGGCTTCCCGGTACAGGCCTCTTGTACCTTTTTATTTAAAAAAACAGCCGCCCGTTTGGTAACCGCACCCTGAAAGGAAACTACGACCTCGGCAGCAAGGACTAAAACCAGGACTTAAACCGAATCATGACTAGTCCCTGTAGTTTTTACATCTGGGGTCTTATTCCGAGTTTGCAACCGCTAATCACGACAAGACGTTGCGCAAACTATAAATATCATGAAGCTAAAAAAACGCGCCGGCGCGCGGACGGGCACGGTTTTTACCTTCATGATAAATATGGAAATATAAGCTCTATTCTAATGGTTATATAGTATGTATTAGGTTGGCTATTATAATGCCGCCATCTTGAAATACACGAATTCTTCGAAAGTTTGAACATGTATGAAGCATTGGAATTTCAACTTTATAATTAACAGGATAGAACTTACATTTCAATACCCGTACTTTACGCAAAATGCGCGACGGTGAACGTGTCAAAACTCTGAATAAAGCCCCTGTATTGCCGATGAAACGAGACCGCCCGGTGGGCATAGGGAAGTTTTAAAAGCCTTCCTCTCACCTAAAATAATATTTACTAACATTTAATAAAATATAATTTACTACACACATATTAAATAAAAAAAAGCATCGATATCAATATTTTATTATGTCCCCGCCCTTAAGTTATTATGCCCTATGAATATTTGTGCAGAGAAAGTTCTAGAATAGTCAAACAGACTTTGGTAATATAAACTAATTATGCCTTATGCCGACTGAATAAAACAATTAATCGGATATTGATTAAATCATTCCACCTGTCGTCTATAACCATTTTAGCAGAGTTTCTAGATAGTTTATTTCTACTAACCGCTAGATGTCATGATTTTTTAATATATAAATTTAAATCTAATTACATAGACATAGGGCTTAAAATTACTGTGTATTTTTGTAATTTTGTAATAAGGACGATACAGTAACAGATTCAACAGCGCTGTACAACGCACATCGTACACAATTTGTGTGCGATGTGCGTTATGTTTTCTTATCAGTATTACACGGTGCGGTTATCATATTCCAAGAAGGCAGAGAAAAACGTACGCAAATTTAAATATAAAAAATTATATAAGTAAATAGTTTTTTTGATTAATTTCAGAAGAATTTCAGATATTTTTATAATTAAATATTCGATTATTCAAATGATTACCAATTACAATGAAACTTTGGTAACTTATTACGCTCACCACTAGTTGCATTATGTGCGTTTATCCTATACTTGTGTTCTATACGTGTTTACCTCGTCCCGCACTAAAAGTGGCAGAAATAAATGCTCGGGAAATAGGACCTTTACTCCGTCCATTGTTATTTCGTCTGAGATAAACACACGGGTTTTCACCTCATTCTTTTAAAAGGCGATTTAGGTCTTAGGTCACTTCTCTATTATATACTTTCTCAGTCTTTCTTTCTTTTAGTTGATGGCTTTTACGTATCCTTGTAATTTATGCCAATAAAATGTGCGTATTTCCGTATGGAAAATACTCATTTTAAAAGCAAAACTAACTCTGTTTGTCTGTCTGTTACCTTTCCACGTTTATACCACTGAACCGATAGTAGTTAGAATTTTAGGAATTTTATTTGTCAGTAACTTATTAACAGAACCTACAAAGTACCTACATATTTAATTTGTTTTCATAAAACAGCAGTAGTGCGAATTATATTCTTTCCCCATAAGGGCCCGTATAACAAAAGAAAAAAGGGGATAATAGTTAGATATGGGTAAGTCTTATTATTATAGAAATAAAAACAATTATTTTTCAAAGTTTTTTTTTTTTAATTTCTGGCCACTTTTGGCGAGACGTGGCATAAACACGAAAACCTTCCACGTTCGCCGCCATTTTGACATCTCGCTGCAGATTGTAGTAGTTTTTGTGGAAGTGTAGCTTTTTTTCGTGAAAGTATAGAATTTAATCATTAATAATGTGAGTACGATTGTTATTTTGTTAGAGAGAGTTGTAATTCAATCATAAACCTTGCTGTTTATTTAGGATTTATTCGTTAAGTTGTGGTTTAGTGCTGCGAGGGTGGTGACCGTTGTGGCCACTGCCCACAGTGCTATCGGCGTAGCTTGGTTTAAAATCATTATTTATTATTACATTGGTGCATTTCACTGCCTTTTGTTCATATTTTTATATTAAATAGAAAATAATGTAGATATCGTAAAGTTCATTACCGTCAAAGTTAGGTGACTTGCTTGCCATGTCATTATCATTGATTGAAGTAACGTGCTGTAGGGTGAGTCAGACTAAAATACTAATAATTATTCTTTCAGAAACTTTATAAAACTTCACAATGGGGAATATGTTTGCAAATTTATTTAAAGGCCTATTTGGCAAAAAGGAAATGAGAATATTGATGGTGGGTTTAGATGCTGCTGGTAAAACTACAATTCTTTACAAACTCAAATTAGGCGAAATTGTAACGACAATTCCCACAATTGGTGAGTAAATTTTATTTTTATTTAATAGGTACATGCTGCGTTGAACTAAATGTGGTTTTTAAAACCAAAATACTTTCATTATTACTAAATGAAAGTACCATTAGGTAGCAATGGTTGCAATTTTTTAAAGATTCAACATTAAATTTATTTTTCAAAAATTAAATATAAACTTAAAAAATGAAAAAGGTTTATAGCAATAAATATACCTATTTTTGCTTCTTAAATTACTTTTTGTTTAAGATCCTTAATCCCCTGCTCAGATATATAATGCAGTGCGCATTATATATCTGAGCAGCTCAATTAAATATATATATTACACTCAGATCTAACAACAAAAAACTGCATATAATTGGTCCAGGGCCTTATGAATTCAATATCAAGTGTTTAATTTTGTGTATGTTCCTGAAAGAAACTGAATATGGCTTCTGGTCATATTCAATTCATTTTGTAGAATAAAGCTCTGATAGTTTTTAAGTGGTGCAAGAGAAAGGTAGACATAAATTGTTAGTTTATTATTTATTCTATTGCCTGTTCAATCTATCTTGTCTATTTTTTTTTCAAAAAAGCAAAGTACTGAAAAATTATAAATTTTTGGCTTTGAGTGGTGTTATATCACTTACATCACTTAGTAGGTTTGTACCATCACAAGTGTTTTGGTACCTGACAATGCCTGACGGTTTTAGGCCCCCAGTAAAAGTTGTTTCAAATTAAGGCTATTAATTATTTTAAGTTTTTCTCATTTTAATTCATCATAGGATATACTAAAACTTGTTTATTACTGTTTTTTTCAATACATTTAAATTTCTTTTTACCAGAATGGTATTTTAAACTACAAAAATATAAGCATGCTATGAATACCTGTTTTATAATTCAAAAATGTCCCTATTTTATCATATGAGACTCAGTTTACATATACCACTCAGGTTTTTAAGCATAACTTATGAAATATATTTGAAATCTTTTTGATTTGATGTGATAATAAATAAAATAAAAATAACTTTTAAATATTAACATTTAACAAGAGTCTCCAGAAAAAGATAATCACTGACTACCCTCCTAGAAGACTCACAGCTGTGAAAGATTCCTTTTAACAATTTTATGTTTATGTATATGATATGATGATTTTGTATAATAAACAAATACAAAAACAAATGCATGTGTCTAAATTTCAGGATTTAATGTGGAAACGGTAGAATACAAAAACATCAGTTTCACTGTATGGGATGTCGGCGGTCAAGACAAAATTAGGCCATTGTGGAGGCATTATTTCCAAAACACACAGGTAAGAACTAATTTACAAACATCATTTATATATTAAGCCATCCATTTAGGCCGCCAGAATTTATCTCATGAGCAAAAGTGACCACATATTATGCATAGTCACATGGTGAAGTTATGTATAAAAATACATATTGATAAAACAAATTATGTTTTAAACTTATCAAAGTAGCAAATACTATAAATATAGATATAATAATTTGAGGGTGTCATCATGTATTCCAGGTATTACAAATTCAAATTTATGTATTAAATGGTAGGAAACATTATTGTACAATGGATAAATAATGAATTTATTTTTTGTAGCATTATACTTGTTGTATTTTATTCACTATTAATAGCGCATTTATACATATATTGTAACAGTTGTAAGTATATTTTTATTAAATTTGCATTAACTTTTTGAAACATAAAACCACAAATCACTACTGATTTAGGTGTCACTACAGTGTTACAGTGCATTGTTAATTTCTGAATCACATTTTAATTTATTTGCAACTATTAAGCTGTCCATCCTTGTACCTTTTCTTGTTTGTTTACAATTTTAATAAAATTCTTATGACTACTAGATTTAATAAAATATTGAATGTACTAAATGTTGTCTCCCATATATTTTTCAGGCTGAGGTCCATATTTATGGATTGATCCTATGTACAAAATAATGAACTCAGGTATCATTTGTCTAAATGTTGGTATTACATGAATATTGGGATTGGGTAGCAGTAATGTAGATGGTGGCTGAGTTTGTTAGACCTCAGGCTTAAAACACTAGTTTTTAGGTGTCTGGTTCAAACCTCGGAGTATATTAATGAATTTTAATTAAAATAATTATGTACATTTGTTAGACAACAGCACTGTAGTGCCTCTAAGAACATGTTAAGCTGTTGGTTCTAGTTACACTATATCAACTTGTGAAACTTAAACTGCAGTGAGCTAGCGGGTGTAGATAGATAGACTCATACCATTGGCTACAATGAGGTGGGATTAAAACTCCTCTGCTGGGTATCTTAAAGAGGTTTAGGCAGTCTCATGATGCTATTTATTTATTTTAGTATAATAAGTTTGATGAATAAAAAAAAATATGCATTATAAATAAAATAAATGATTCCATACATATAAATAGTCAACAAACCTATTTAGATAATAACACAATGTGTTTGTTTATGTTTCCAGGGTCTTATCTTTGTAGTAGACAGTAATGACCGAGAGCGTATCGGCGAGGCGCGCGAAGAGCTCATGCGGATGCTGAGTGAAGATGAACTCCGGGATGCTGTGCTCTTGATCTTTGCTAACAAACAGGTTTGTTTTATTATTATTATAGGGATTTACTACTCAAAGTTATGTAATTGCCCATTAGATTGATCTCATATGCTATAACATAAGCATACTAACTATACAACTCACAAAATTAATTCCAAAAACTTTTATCAAATGAAAAGGCATGTTGTAGATACAGACTAACAGGCCGATAGTTACCATGCTCTAAGCCCAAATTACACACCCTATTTCTTAATTATTCCGTTGAGATGCAATTATTATAGTGATCTCACTGTGTGGAATGCAGTGCAATGGTAATGCGCATAACTACAAGATTTTGTTCTTATTATAGCCACTAGTACCTATACATGATGACTTTGAATGAGGTTCTGCTGATTAAATCGTACAACGTTTCCCATGGAACCACATGTCGCAAATAAAAAAAATTAGCTTTCCCATACAAATTGGTAATTTTAACATTTGTTTTTACATTTGTGAAGCATAGTTCCATGGGAAAAGTTGTTTGATTTAATCAGCAGAACCTCATATTAGCCTAAAGTACATCCATTCAAAGTCATAGTGGCTATAGTAAATATCGTTGTACTGGTGATGAAGAGAGCTAACCTACAGATTAAAGTGAAATGAGATAAGTGCACAAAGTTTATCGGAAATACATTTAAAAAGGTATTATCTAATCATGATTTAATTTTTACTTGAATCTGTAATTTTTCAGTAAAGTTATGATATATTTTTTTAATTCACTGTATAGTAATTGCTAAATTGCTCATTATCTCAAAACTAACAATGAGTGGCTAATCTCTCTTCAACACCAGTACGACGATATAAGGACCAATTTCTTTTAACATAGAAATTAATCCTTATAAATGACCCTGTTGATTTCTGCCACGAAATACAGGTGTGATTTTTTCGATTCCTGCGTGTCGCAAGATTAAATGAAAAACATCTTACAATGCATTTTTACTTATTATTAAAAATAAAATTCCTTTCAGTAAAATTTTCCATCATCAATGTTTAGGGTACTTACTCTCCAACCACAACCTTTTTTTTTCACCCTATATGTGTTTATCTTAAATATATATTTTTAACCCTGCTTTAATCAATCTCCCAAAGATTAGCTGGTAGATAATGGCAAAGCCCCTAAGCTTATATTATATTAAAAACTATCTAAAAAAAATGCCTATATGTATATAAAGTTATTAAAAAATCAACTTTTTAATAGATATTAGGAAATAAATCTGCCATGTCTAGACTCTGACCCACTCCAAATTAGCATATTCAGCATTACTTGTTGTTGAACTGCATTGTTTAATAATAATACCAAAAGCAGGGTTCGCCAGAAATCTAATTTAGAAAAGCACAGTTTTTTAAAGCTATTATTGTTTATACTAGATAATATTATATTTTGTATCCTTATTGTCGACACTGCATCACTTGCCGACACTTATAAAAGAAAAACTTGTTTATTAGACAAACAATAAAATGACAATATTGCATGCAGTAACTATCATGTTTCTAAAGCAAGGTTATTTTTTTATATAAAACATAACAAATAACGCATCTATAATCTTTGAAGGCTACAAAGCTGATTAAAATTAATTACTTTATGATGTTAAAGTTATCCAATATCCAATGTTTACTGCTCTTATTTATCTATTAAGCTGAGGATAGCCATATGCTTCTTTTGTAAAGGATGAACAACTTAAAGTAGGCCTTTCTCAATTCTAATCAATGCATCAGACTGGAAATACTCATGAGAGACAAAACTAGCTTCAGCCTATAGGCCATATATTTTTAATGCTTAAAGAAAGTAATAATTCTAGGTATTACTGTTCTGTAGAAAACTATTTTTCCAAGTTGTATGTCTTGCTGATGTGATTATCAAGGCCAAATACTTTGATCTCACAAATGAAATTACGGAATATGATTTTAATAACCAACTTTATGCATTGGACGTCTATTCAACAGGAGTTCTAGCAGTCTTTGCATCGTCTTTTCAAGGACCTTGAACTTCCAAGATCGGCCATCGGAACTTTTATGGAAACTTGTTTTCAAGATGTCGCTGACAGTATTGTATAGTATTTGGTATTGGTAGAGAGGTTATTGAGCACAGTGAACGATTAAGAGTGAACTTGGTTCTTTGCTATCCATGGATTCTCCGTGCGGGTGCCGGGTCCATCGCAAGGATGGGAGGCAAGGGATTGAACTGCATTGTTCTCATGACTTAAGACCGCAAAGCAGAGTTATCCAAATTCTCTCCCCTTTACTTTGTTCACTACCCTCTCTACCCAACCAATCGACAATTATAAATAAATAATAAATATCATCACAGATGCCTTACAGTGCCCGAGACCGCCTAGACGGCCTCAGGGTTCCCACCGGAGGGGTTTTTAATGCCACCTCGTCGTAGCCGATGGTATGAGTACACCGAACAAGTGGCTAGCTCGTCGCAATGTTTGGATAGGCTCAATAAAGTATTTAAATTGTTGGTATTAACAATTTGTTTGTCGTCAGGATCTGCCCAACGCTATGAACGCAGCGGAGATAACAGACAAGTTGGGGCTGCATTCCCTGCGCAACCGCAACTGGTACATCCAAGCGACTTGCGCCACCTCCGGCGACGGGCTCTATGAAGGACTCGACTGGCTCTCCAACCAACTCAAAAACGCCAACCGTTAACCACAAACTATAATTTAATCAAGAAAGAGACTATGCGTTAACATATGTTCACTTTATTTGCTATTAAATACAATGTATTATGTGCGAAATAATTTATGTATTACTACTGGAAGCCCGCTCGGAGATTGAGATTTTCTTCTTTCTATCGACACACTTTTTATTTATTTAAAGATTTTATAGATATTTTATTTTATATCTTATTATTAGAAGTACTTTCTGTGTATAGAGAGTTTTATACTATCTTCCAATTTTATAAACAACCTATTTAGAACAGTAGCAGCTTGGGAAAGTGTGTCGAGAGCTTGATCTCCGTTGGGCGAACAACATAATATAGTGTGTAAAATTAATGCTAAATTACTTATTTGTTTATAATTCAATATTAGTTATATGTGTACACTTGAGAAGTCTCATTGTGATGTGGATAGGTGGAGCTGACACGTGGCAAAATACATGTTTTATATTTATGTGAATTAAGTTATCTTAATAAACTATTTAAAGTTAATTCAAATGTGCGAGTTTTTATTTGATAGTTAGTATTAGTTTACCCGCTGGCCGTGAGGTGTCTCCTATTCACATCGCTCTGTGACAATCAATTTAGATTTTGTTTATACGACAAACGGACTTCATCTATAGTGCTATTACATTGTATTACTCTAAACCTGAGATAACTTAATTTAGGAGTTAAAATGTATATAATTTTTTACATTCCTTAGGAGTGGAAGAAGTATAGCAAAATAATTCGGATGAAGTTAGATCAGGTATAGTGAAATATGTCTGAATAGTGCTGCTATTGTGCAATTTCATCAGAAAAACATTTAGGGTTATTATTTGACTTGAACGTTTATATAGATAGTTGCTAAAATATAAATAGTTATAACACTGTTGTAATAATTGATAGAGGGAAGAGAAACTAATTATACATCTACATCGCTTTCATTAGCGCTATTCGGAGACTTAGCTAAAACAGGTTTAACCTATTTCCAAGTTACTTTTGTTCCATGACAATGTACCAGAAAGAGAACTGGACTATTATATTACACTTTACTATTACAGTTCATAATACATTGCTTAGTTTAGTTTGAATTATTTACTTTGTACATACTAAATAAAGCAATGTATTATGAATTGTCATTGGAAATTTTGTTTATTCACACACACATCACAATAGTTACTTATAAACTAGTACAAATTAACAGAAGTATTCATAAAAGCTAATTGAGTCCTTGAAGAACACTTTAGTTATTAATAGGTTTTGTATTTTTTTAGCTACAGTAATGAATATGTGTTAAACACAACCAAATTTCTAAAATGTTGCTTCAAGGACTCTAGAACTTTTTATGAATAAGTCCAAAAGTTTATATAGTAAAACTAACAATGTGCGTTGGATACTAAATTAGGTTACTCTGTGTTTAGTATCCAACATGTTCCCACAATTGTCACGTTTACGGAATAGGCCCCTGGTTTGGTAAAACCCTTCTGATTTTGTTTTGTTTTTAATGGAGCATGTCACGTGACTTTCTATCTACCTGATATTAAGCAGACCTACAAAGTTCGTGAATAGGGTCGATCAATACATTGTTGTTAAACAATATTGATCGCTCCCACTATACCGGCTAAATGATGCGGTTATGAAATGGGCGGCGACATGGACGTATTTGCATAACGAGTCTATTTAATATCCTCGCCCCTCGACTAGAAATCGATGCAGTAGTCTCCGGAAAACCGGTGAACCCACAGACTAAAACCGAAACATGACTAGACCAATTGACGGTTTTGGCATCTTTAAAAATATTTGTAGGAACGTTCAAGTTAAATAAGACCCAGTGTTATTATATGATGAAGATTCCGGAGTTCTAGGTTAAGATGTTATGTATTTACATGGGACACAGTGCCTCCCTGGGCAGTAGCATTTACACAGAGCTTGCACGGAGAGCCGAGATTACCTTTTAATTATGTAATTAGGTTTAGATGGACCCGATGTCATGTTAGAGAATTTGTTTGCAGAGGTTGTTCTCTCTATATAAACTTTGTAACGATGACTATAAGATTGTAATTGATTGTCTGTCCTCAACATGTGCCAGCATGGTGGATGGAACTCTTATATTTTTTTTTTATGAATATCTAAAATTTTTATTAAAATGCGTATTTGTGACATTCCGGTTTGTCTTTATGCTGTATTATGGAATAAAATATCCTCACCAATTTATGATTTTTATTTAAGTCCCAAGTAGTTTCCTTAAGGGCGGGAGTAGACTTAACGCCCTCACAAAAGTACTTCCAATATTACAGTTTGTTAGTCGAAGTAATATTTTTTTTTGATGTTCGTAATAGGGTATTTGACTCCTTTTTGAAACCCGTTTTATATGATTCTCCATTACATAATAATGACACTACATTGATATTTCCGGGATGTCTACTCTATTATTAATAATAATCAAAGTTAAAGTTTGAGTTTCTACAATGGCGATTAAAACGCTGTTTCGCAGTCTATGTAAAGTGTGACGTCACACGCAAGTAAACAAACAAGCACAGATTAAATAATCTATATATTATACTCTATTCTATTTTATCCATATAATCTGTGTATTGTTTTGTTTACTGTGTGTTCGTTTACTACTGTTTTTCGCTTAAAGCGCTTAGGCTTTAAGCCAATCTAATCAGCCGTCAAAGTACACAAAGCGAAGCAAAGCAATCGCAGCGTTTGCAGGAGTACTCGAACAGTTTTATGTGCATAAATAAAAATCATATAAAATTTATAAGAGAATACAAAATAGAGTTCCAAAACTGTTAAGTGAAAAGGAGGAACAATATAAATAAACAAAAAAAGTATTTGATACACAATAATTGTGACCACAGACAATTTACTTTGATTGCACTACTCGTATTTTCCAAGCGTTCGCAGCGAATTCGATGACGTAATTCGCTTTTTTTCTGTGACGTCATCAAAAATCCAAAGCAAAGCGAAGTACTAAAAAAACACCTGTCAAGTAAATTAAGCTAGCTTTGTAAGCCTTTTAAGCAGTACTCAAACGTACCGTTAGTTGCGTGTGACGTCACCAGTCATCAACCAATCAAAGATGTTTTTGTTATAAATAAAATTGTAAAAAATATTCAATTTTATTTCGTGTAGGTAATCTACAAAAGATATACATAATTTAGTTTAATATAAAGTGAAATATGTTTTTTTACGTCATTGTCTGATAGGACGACCACAATTTTTAGTATATTTTTAATATAGTCAAATAGCCTATTGTACGCAAAAATCTTTCTGTTATTGGTAATATTTTTATTGTATTAATATTAAAACACAACACAAAAATATTAATAAATACATTGAAATCTGAGCGAAAATGCATCTTATAATTTAATATTTAAAACGTAACAATCCTCGCTCTTCGAAAATAACGAAATGGCGACGATTACGAGTACTATCCTTGCTGCTTTATTTATCGTCAAACCGTTTTGCAACCGCACCTGAAAGGAGACTACCACCTCAACCAGAAATCGGTGAAGTACGCTCTTGAAAGCCAGACTTAAACCGACGCATGTCTAGGTCACCTACAGTTTGTGCAGCTGTATGGGCGGTGGTAAGCAAAGCGGTTGGTCGGCCTAATGAAGCATATACACCTTCCTACCATCTTTGACAGTTTGTTGAGTTCCTCGTAAAATCAATTCTGACGAAATTCTTTGAGGGAGTTCAGGGAAGATTATTCTTTGGGATTCCTTAGGTAAATTTCGAGTTATGAAACTTCTTCCGGCTCTTGTATTATAGTCCTGTTATTTTTTTAAATATAAAGGACATTACACACATTGCCTGGTCACATAATATACTAACCCTTAGGGTTGTTCTATATGTACCAGAAACAACGGGTTTCGAATCCACGACCTCCAGTACAGCACTAAAGGCGAAACCACTAGTCTACGAGGTGATTGTGGTGACAAAGCTATGCTACTTATTTTTACTAATGCACGGCATTTGACTTTGTATTTAGGTACCTGATGATAATCAGACCTACAAAATCCATGAATGGGGTCGATTAATACATTGCGGTTTAATATAGCATTGATCTCTTCCGCTATGCCGGCTAAATGATGTGGTTACGAAATAAGCTGAAAAAAGGTGGTGATATTCCTAACTGTACCATATCTTAGGAGCGATGTATGGTACATCGGATTATTTATTATGGATTAACCCGTCCTCATTTCGCCGATGGTATTCGGAGGCAACAAGTGATGAGCTTGATGCGGTGTTTATGATGGTATAGCCTCGTTGTATAAAGCGGTCACCCATCCCAGGCCGGCCTTGTTGTCATCTGCTTAACCTTGTTATCATTTGCTCAAAGTACATACCTTATACTTTTATACTTTTTTTATAAAACTTAGCGTCACGTGTTTTACTATTTTCCAAAATTTTGTTAGGGGAAGACGGGTATTATGGGAACATATTTTTTATTTAAAATATATTATTATATTATATATATGTACATTTATGTATAGGTATATTATAATATTTAAATATATAATATCTGCCATAAAACTAACAGACTAACTATATTTTGAAGTTTTTAATAGGGCAAGGCGGGGGAAGGCATAATTTAACCAGATAGGTACTGTTTTTTGTACAGTGTCGGCGAAGCCGGATCAACAAATGTTAGTATAAAGTATAGAAAGAGACAACAAACGTCCTTGGAAAGTAGGTTTTGCAGGTATAAAAAAAGGATTTGGGAGGGGGAGCGGGGATAGTAGAGGGCACGAGTGGCAGATGTCTTTCTGCTCTGAAAACAGTTTAGTATGGTGCCAGTAAACAAGTGCCAGGAATATTATTTTGTGTTGAAAATAATTATTATATTTGCGCCAATAGAAACATATTGTATCGTTACAGCAATAATTTATATAGGTAGGTAGTAAAAAAAAATGTTTTTTTTTTAATTTAAAATTTTAAAATTGCGGCAATTTTTGATGAGTAAACTTTTTAGTTTATAGTATTAGGAGCACAAAATAATACGTTCATTATAACTGCGGCCACATTCTGTTTCTTATAACGTGAGCGTTAGATTGTCAAAATAACGAATTCCGTTTAGCGCTCTCTCCTCCAATCAGCGAAGGTTAGAAAACTATTCTGCTAACGATCACGTTATGAGAAAGAGAAGGTGACCGCTGCCATCCGCAATTTTTCTTTTATAATGACTTGCACTGGACTATAGGTATCCCACCTAATTTATTGTCAAGTCTGGTTACCACCAGGTTGGTACAGAGTCCCACGCCAAGCTCTAATAAAATCAAAAATATTATATCGGTTGTCCATATTTATGGACTTTATAAATAGGTTTGCCATTAAAAGTGTCACAATGCTTTTTTTTTCCACAGTGTGGAAGGCATCAAAGATCTTAGTATGATCAATCAAAGATCGTAGCTCCAAGTATCGAATAAATGCAACCTTACCTTCTTCTGTGCCTGAGCGTTGTTATATTTGAATAATCCTTCTAATTATCAAGATGACTTGAAACAGTTAAAAGTATAGAGCTATTATTACTTACGTATAATAACTCTATGCTTTTAACTGTTCCAAGTCGTCTGTTAAAATGCGAAAAAAGAAATAAAAAATATAGTGAATTATTATATCCATGGGCGTAGCTAGGGGGGGTCAAACCTCCCCCGAAAAGTTTGGAAAAAGATAAATTTGTATGGGGGAGCAGTTAAAAGATAGGCGCTGGTGTTTGCAAGGTGAAACACACACAAGAGTAATGAATGGTACTTTTAGAGTAAGATACAAGCAGATACAGATCTATCGGTGTGCGAATGAACGACGGCGTTTTTTTTATAAAACTAACACGACTCTTCAAGAGAGACTCTGACAGCTGTTAAAAATCGTGCTTTATGCGTGTTTTTACGAGATTAGAAAATAATATAATTAAATATCATCACTGTTGGTCTAAAAACAGTTTCACAAATTTGGTGTAGTGAAACTGGGCCCGACAGCTTAACGTGCTCTCCAAGGCACTATAGTGCTGTTGTTAAACAAATGTGCATATATTTTTAGATAAAAACTCATTGGTACACACCGGGGTTGGAATAAAGGCCCTAAGTGTGTTTAAGTCTAAGGTCTAACCAATTTGGCCACCACGCATATTAGCAGTATTTTTAATAATGAAAGATATAGAACATAAAATTAACTGTATAAGAGTACATATATAAGAGTTAACTCATAAAAAATATAAAATAATGATAGATTTGATTCACTCATAAAAAAAGTTGGATCAATATGAGTGTGGGGTAGTTTTTTACAGTCGACTTATAATAGCTTACTCACGCTGGTGCCAACCAGGCAGTGTTGAGTCAGAGAGGGTATTTTCAACTACTGGGTGCATAGCGACGGACAAAAGATGCTGTTCATCAGACAATATTTTCTTCTCTTTTTTATATGCTGAATTCAATTCTCTACAAAAAGTTTTATTGGAAAGTATATTGAGATTTTGCTTCGTTTGCAAGAAATATTGAAAAAAAACAAAAAAGTGCATTGTCACCCCTGTCTCCACTCCAAATAGTAGGTACTCCGCGGTTTTTCTTCTTAAATAACCCACTGACACATGATTGTTGGAATAAAATCCCGTGAATATTTTAGTTATTCATTTTTAAGGTCAACAGTAACCCTAGTGTGAGTTTTTTTAACATTTACTTTCGCGTTAACTATAACACTGCGTTAACATTTTGACCAATCACACGCTCGCATTTTTAGTTCTCAAAAATTCCGCTTGGAGCGCTGAACTATTTCCCATACAAATTTTAGTTAACTCAAACGCAAAGTAATAGTTAGAAAACTCACACTAGGGGTACAGGCCAGTTTTTTTACCTGTCGGTAAAAAGGTTTACATGATCCATACAGCACACTACGGTGCTAATTTTATTGGAGTATGGAGTGTTACACGCCACTCCAATAAAAATAGTATACCTACTTAGGTGAAGAATAAATATATAAGACTCCATAAAGTCCTTCGACAGTCAACCCGTAGCAACTTCAACTCTGTAGTCGACTTGGCTGTTAGTCGAAGTTCAATTATTATTATTTTTATAAATAAATAAATAAATAAATACCATCACGGGTGCCTATTTGGCTCCCGAGAACCGTTTAAACGGCCTCAGGGTCCCAGCGGAGGGATTATCCCATCCTCATTTCGCCGATGGTATTCGGAGGCAACACCTAACAAGTGGCGAGCTTGTTGCGGTGTTTATGATGAAATAGCCTCGTTGTATAAAGCGGTCACCCATCCCAGGCCGGTTTTGTTGTCATCTGCTTAACCTTGTTATCAGTTGCGCAGTGACTTAACCACTAGGCTGGGGCCGCTATTATTTTTATGTTGGTAATTATACACAAAAGTCTTTCTGTGATGTTGTGATCTCTGATGAAGTTTTCGTGTACAAGTCGTCTTAAATAACTATGTTATTTATGGAAAATACTTTAAATTAAATCGGTATCGATGAACTCCTTTAGGGATCACAGCTTCTTATTCCGGGCTAATATCTCTTCTATTTATTTGATTTTTTATGGTCTAAATCTTAATGTTAACACTTTTGCACATTTTACGTTTTACCTAATACCCACATAGGTAATCCTTTATTTAAGATTTATATTATGTTTAATTATTAATTTGTAAATTTTAATTAACTGATAAAAGGAAAGCATGCTCCCACAATACAGAACTATATTTTATCTATACTAATATTATAAAGATTGTGAGATTGTGAGTTTGTGAGATTGTAGAGGGTAATCTCTGGATCTACTGAACCGATTTTGAAAATTCTTTTAGTGTCGGATAGACCATTTATCGAGGAAGGCTATATAGCATCACGCTACGACTGACAGGAGCTGAGCATCAATGAAATGTTGGGAAAATGGGGAAAATTTGTTCTTTTTGAGAGCTTCCGTTGGGTGCGCTGCGTAAACGGTTAAAGTTACGCAGACGAAGTTTCGTGGCTCAGCTAGTTGATAAATAAAGAACAATAATTTATTATTATTAAATTAATATAAATGTTGCGGGGCAAACTGCTGAATACGTAGATATTCTTCGAGATAAATTGATGAAAGATACAATAAGTTTTTGGCTACGAAGCCGTCATTGCGCATTGGACTATATACTATTTATCATACAACACTCGTATCTTCTCGTGTAGGTAAATAAAATAACATATTATTATGTACCTAGGTATATACATACCTAACTAACAAGCAATAGCTGCTGAAGTAT
Source organism: Monopis laevigella (assembly GCA_947458855.1). Taxonomy (NCBI): domain Eukaryota; kingdom Metazoa; phylum Arthropoda; class Insecta; order Lepidoptera; family Tineidae; genus Monopis; species Monopis laevigella. The sequence goes on along the minus strand of OX381580.1, from coordinate 22,191,750 downwards.
TGGCAAACAAACTGTGATTGTTTATTTAAATTACCTAATTAAATAGGTACGCCATGTAAACAACTAACATACATTATGTATGAATCTCCAATACGTAGTTAGGTAATGGATGGAAATATTGCATACCTATAGGTACAGTCGCCATCGTAATAATACTTATTAATACTAGGTACTGTGAGCGAAAGTATGGTTACTTCGATTTTTTCGGTCACCGTACCCAATATTCCTTAGGGTAATTCCTCCAAATGCTTTTTTAAAAACAAGCGCTTTGCCCACAGAGTTCTTCCTATAATATTTTTTTTTAATTTTTTTTTTATAGGAGCTCGGCATGTGACCCCACATCCACCTGATCGAAAGCAGTAGTAATAACTCTGTGGATTTGCCTTGTTTTCTTATTTCTATTTCAAATTAATACTTCACAGTTGAAACTTTTGTCCCTATTAGTGTTGCCAGGTTTTTTTGGGACAAATGCTTAAATGAGCAAAAAATACGGGACTTCAGTTTTTTTTATCCGGGACATTTATAAAACATTTTTTTAAATGAGATTTCCGATAAACGGGGAACAAAAACATATTTTTTAACTGTTGTTAATGATCGTTTTAAATTATGATTATAATTGTATTATTTTTTTCCTAATTATGTTAAATATTAAGGTACATTTATTTGGTACGAATGTTGGGCATGAGTACTTGTCAGCCGTAGCATGATTGACTAGGCAATAGCAAATCGAGCATGGTTGAAATACGGGACGTCTGGCAACATTAGTCCCTATATAGATCTGCCATTCGAATTTCTTTTCGTTTTGTTCTATTTCCTCCGTAAATGCCATTAATATTTAAATAATAGAGAAGGGTTACAGGTACTTAGTAGCATTTTATTTCAGCCAAGGTTGAGAAAGGTGTGTGCTAGGATTGGGCATTTGCCCTGGTCACAAAGGAAAGTCGCACTTTACCTGTTCGGCCCCCTACGGTTTTAACAACTTTTTTTCACAATTGGAGCCCCTTTAAATTATGAGGGTGTTCATCTGGATTTTCAATTCTACATAAAATATATTTTCCACCCCCTGCGGATAACAGAGGTTGCAGTAACTTGTATGTACGTACAGGTATTCCAAGGGATATTGGAATACCTGTACGTATGTCTCAATTTTTCTATAGATTTGCTAAATTTTTTTTTTCAATTGATCTAGTGCTTGGAAAAACATTTTTTTTACTAGATTATCGATCTAAGTACCTTATTATAATATTTATACTTTTAATATATGATTATTCAGAGGTGGATACAGAGTAATTCATAATAAAAGTTTATTAAATGCTGATAAAATGCCATTGATTTAATCGCACGTTTGTGAACTATGTGATTTAAAAACAGAATAAAGTAACAAGAGCGGCTCCCTATGGGGATTTATATATTATACCCTATAATATATAAATCCCCATAGGGCGCCGCTCTAATGCCTAAAATCGCCTTTCTAAACGTGAGAATAGAACTTAGGATAATTCGTTTTTTTCTAAGGAATACAAATATGGCCTTTAAAACTTACAAAAATAAATGAGAACAAAAAATATTAAAAGCTATCACTGAGTTGATTGCTTAAAGTCAGAACACAATATGGCCGCAACGAACACGATATATTATGGGCGATTTTAGGCATTAGGGCGGCTCCGTATCATGGAGTTTTTTAGAGTCATGGAGTTTCTATAGATATATAGTTTTCTATAGGTTCATATAAAAAAAAAATGACGTAATTACCAAAAATAACTATAGTTAGGTACTTATATTATATTGATTTATTTTGTAAAACTTTTCTATTGTAGGGTGCCGCTCAAAAGGGATTTTTCAAATATCGAATCACATGGTCGTGAACAGCAAGACCGGCCTGGGATGGGTGACCGCTTCATACAACGAGGCTATTTCATCATAAACACCGCAACAAGTTTGCCACTTGTTAGGTGTTGCCTCCGAATACCATCGGCGAAATGAGGATGGGTTAATCCCTCCGCTGGGACCCTGAGGCCGTTTAAACGGTTCTCGGGAGCCAAATTGGCACCCGTGATGGTATTTATTTATTTATATTAATTACTCATCTAATTTCTTTTAAAAAAAAGTTATCTTTTATATTATAATTACAGAAGTGAAATAAAGGTAAGTTTAGGCGGTATTCGTCCTATAGGCGATAGAACTCATCTAGACCGGCAGAGAGTGGTAGAGTTCCGAAAACGCCAGCGGCATTACCCCTTTGAATTTCCAGGCTTATTTTTTGAAGAAAGAAAGATCTGGCTCGCCGTTCTCCGGTCTTTTCCATCAAGATTTTAGAAATACATTGTCTAAAATCTTTGGCACCGGGGGACCACAAGCCGAAACTTTCCACTGCAAAACCTAGAAATTCAAAGGAGCTCAAAACACTGGCGTACTTGGCCCTCTTTGAACGTCGTGAACACCGTACTCATCCACATCGCTTCCGCAAACACACTTCTGTGGACGACATATAGGTGCCCCGAGTCGGAGCGCCACGGCATTTCGAGTAGATTCCGGATCAAGTAAAGTGTCTAGATGAGGTGAAAGTATTGCTTTAAGCCAAGCTCCAGATTAAATTATGGTTAAATTAAGAAAATTGTAGTGACTATTGTTTAGTATTTATGTAATTGTTTAGGAAATGTATGTGATTAGTTTGTAATTAATGCAAGTGCCTATTAATTGAATTTGATCGTGGAATACCTATATATATATATAATCTCTCGATGACAATCAGCTTCTATCGAGCAATCAATATGGTTTTAGAACGAGAAAATCGACCGATAACGCTGTTCAGGAAGTAGTCGACTTCATTGTAAAAAACATGGATAAAGGACATAGGACAATCGGAATCTTCCTGGACCTGGCAAAGGCGTTTGACACGGTCTCTGTCCCTTTACTTGTGTCTAAGTTCGAGTGCATAGGAATAAGAGGAACTCAGCTAAAACTTTTTGCTGATTACTTATCAGAAAGACGTCAGTGTGTAAAGGTTGGCGATTATATTAGTAGTGAATTGCCTATTGTATTTGGCGTCCCACAAGGCAGTATATTGGGCCCGGTGTTGTTCCTTATTTACATCAACGATCTCCTACTTGATAATCAAATACAGGGAAGGATAATATCCTATGCCGAAGACACAGTTCTTCTTTTTTCTGCTAGCACTTGGGAGGAAGCTTTCCATAAAGCACAGGAGGGTTTTGATTGGGTATCAAATTGGCTGCGTAGTAACTACCTAACACTAAATTCCGAAAAAACAAAATACATTCCATTTTCGATGACCTCTTCGGCCCAACCAAACCAAGAATTCTTCGTCCTTGACCATATTTGTGTAAATCCGCAGTACTGCTCATGTGTAGCCCTTAATAGAATACACTATATAAAGTATTTAGGAGTTCTGTTGGATGCTAACCCAACTTTAATCAGCATATTAAATTGCTTTGCAACAATGTCAGAAAGCTAATTTTCGTATTCAAAAATTTAAGACAGGTTGCGGAACCATTATTGTTAAAGCAGGTCTATGTTGCACTGTGCCAATCAGTTTTGGTCTATTGTATTTCTATTTGGGGTGGAGCTCCGAAAACTACTCTTATACGGCTAGAAAGAGCCCAGAGAGCTGTGCTAAAGGTCTGTATATTTCGCCCGATGTTATTTCCCACAACACAACTTTGTGACGTACTAACCGTGCGTCAGCTCTTTATTTACCATATTGTAATCAAACAGCATTCCCTAACAAAGTTTCTTTCAGAACGTACTAAAAAGAGGCGCAAAAATAAAATATGCCCAGCTGTTGTCTAGAAACATTACTTTATATGCAAGTTCTTTTACTTTCTGGGACCTTTCCTTTATAATAAGGTAAACGATATAATAAATATTTACCCCCTAAATAATAGAAATTGCAAGATTAAATTAAGTAAGTGGCTAAAAGTTTTCGATTTTAATGAAACGGAAAATTTATTAAAAATACAAGTCTAAATAACAGAATCATATTCAGACAGACAGACGGACCACTACTCCCTCACATTACTCACATATTTCATACACTCATAAATAGGATTCACTTGCACATACACATTCAAAAATATTGATTTGTAGTCATATCTTATAATTATTGTTATTAGTGTTAATTATTGCATTATATCAGTAAATTGTATAATGCATGTTAATATTAATATTGTAATAAAATACCTAAAATTATACCAGTAAATTGTATAATGCATGTTAATATTATAATGGAATAGATCTTTAGATCTTTTCCGTCATTAGGTACATACAATTTTAGCTGTATGTACCCAATGACGGAAAAGATCTGTTTGCCCGAGATACAGGCTCCAAGCCTAGTTCAGGCACAGACGAATTCTAAAAAAAAATTAGCTAAAATATATATTTTATTAAATGTAGTATAAATAACTTTATTCAAGAAAACATAAATTAAATTTAACAATAATAAAATAAAATTAACCTAAATAATAATAATGAAATAGCAATCTAGTAAATAAACGTAAAAATAAAAAAAATAATTTGTGATTTATTTTATTATAGTTTCTAATTAGTAATTATGATATTGTATTGAGGGTCGCCTCACACTCCAGTCGAGAGATAGAAGTCAGAGTTTTTGCTATCTTTTTTAGTTTTAAGTATTATTATATAACATGGGATTTTTGGTAGTGGGTGTTTCAGCCTTATTCTCAGCGTTAAAAGCAATATAGGGAAAGCACTATAGCTATTGGCCGTTTAAGACACCTTTATTGACTCTTTTTACAATTGTAGGGACAGATGTAGATAGAATGAAATAAAAGTACTAGGTAATGAAACTTCAAGGATGTATTTATTAATTTAAACAAAAATCAAATATAATTCTTAGAAATATAAAAGAAAGGGTATAAAAAAATATATTAAAAAAACATAGTAATTGGCCGTTTCGTTACATTAACTAGCCCCTATCTGTGACAGTTATTGGCCCTAAATAAGTCACTGCTAATTTTAAGAAATAATAGGAATATTATTTAAATAAACGTCATATAATTATTTTAATTTAACGTTTATCATATAATTATTTTAATTTAATAATATTTTAAATAGGAACAAACTATATCAGTCTTAAAAGATAAAATTATGTATCAGGTTGAAAAATCTTACGGTCTTATTCATAAAAAAACCTTAAAACACTCTTAAAGAGCTCAATAGTTAAAACGTTCAATAAGGCTATTGGCTCGATAACTTTTCTGTTATTCATAAACCTCCAATAAAGCTCCTATAACTATTTGACGTTTATTAGCTGAATTAGTGATGTGTTGATAGAAAAAAATAATTGATTGTCAAGAAAGTTGGCAGAATCGCGAAAAACCAAGACCATAAAAGTAATAAAAAAAAACGTTTTTGACACCTCTAATGAAATAATTATAATAAGGTTGGGCGCACACTGATAGAAAATTCAGTCACACTAGCTGTGCCCCGCGGTTTCGTCCGTCATTTAAATTTAAATAATTTGTATCAAAAATAGAATACAGCTTTGTCTATCGCGTATGTTGCATCTCTCTATATCTGTACCTATGTGATTTTTTATGATTGCATCTCTGCATGATAATATGCAACTGGCAAGTCGCAATAATTGTTTCACATACAACAACAAAAACTGTCAAGTGACCAAGTCATGTTTTCGTTTTAGTCTGTGGGTTCACCGGTTGGTTGGTACCGGGGACTAATGCATAGATTTATTATTGAGGTGGTAGTATCCTTTCATGGTGCGGTTACGAAATAAGCGACTGAATTTACGATAAAGCAGCGAGGATATTAAAATAGACACGTAATGTATACTTCTTTGATTTTTTTTTCTTTCTTTTTGATTCTTTAACATTTTGTAACCGCATCATTTAGCCGGCATAGTGGGAGCGATCAATATTGTAAAACGACAATGTATTTATCGATCCATTTATGGACTTTGTAGGTCTGCTTGCCACCCGGTAGATACAAAATCACATGTCGTGTAATAAATAAATAAAAAACAGATGTGGCGGCACCGCCATTAATTTTTTGTAGTTTGAAGCGGCACAACTTTGTCTTTTTGACAAATTACCGCGATGAAACAAGATTAAATGTAAATTTATATAAAAAAAAAATATAAAAATCACTATTAGAGGTTTATTGTGCGTTTATGAATAACGATTTGAGGTGTTTTGCTATTGAGCTGTTATAAAGCATCAATAAAGGCTTCGTAAGTTTTTATGAATAAGACCGTTAGTATTTACTTAACGTTACCATATCAAAAATCTTTTCTGTGTTTGGGTCCTCCTCTGAGACCTCAGATTCATCGTTAAGTACATAACATTTATGGCACAAATAGTCAGCAATGTCTTCTTCATCAGGAATATTTTCTTTGTGTTGCTGAGGAACACATTTATAATGATATGCTTATTGCATGAATTACACAAAACTGACTTTGATTTTAAAACTAATATATTACACGCATTACATGTAACTACTTCTATATTACTTATTATACTTATTTTATTGCATTTCTCTAATGTTTCAGTTTCTATCTCGGTTGTATTTTTTTTAGATATTTTACCGACACCTTTTCCTTTTTCCAGTTTTAAATTTTCTTTTTTGTTTAATCGAATTGCTGCTTGTTCTTCTCTTTTTCTCTTCCTTTCATTTTTTTCTTCTAATTGTCTTTGCTTTTCTTTTTCTTTTTTTTCAATGGATGCTCTAAAATTTTCGCACGTTATAACAAATGGCATCTTTTCTGTGTTTCGCGAAAACTTCCTTTTATTTTCCGGTGGCTGTGGTAAATAATCGTTTATAGAATAAACAGGCTTAGTGAATCCCTTTGAGGTGCTTGGAATAGATGTATCTGTTTAAATTTTTTTTGGCGTAATCGTTATATTCAGAGTTGTAGTATCATTTGCATTGGATAAATCAACATTTGTCATTGTGTTATTTGCAGATGGTAATTCTATACAAGAGTGTCCAATTATTGATTCTTTCAATATATCCGAGTTTACTTGACCAAGAGACGATCCTCCTTTAAAAAAATTCCATAGCTTGTATAAAAGTGGAGACCTGTCATTAAACGATCCACCTACTCGTTGATAAGTAGAAATTTTATTCATATTATCTTCGCCAATAATATTAGAAAAATCCTTAAAAGACATGAGCTTTTCCTCTTCTTCCGGAGCTGGTGTTGGCTCGTTTATTGACGCCAAACAATAGTCTATACAACTTTCGTCAAACGGATATAATCCACACGCTCTGAAGCCTTGTATTACAATATCTGGTTTTATATTTTCCACTGCTGTTTTTATAACTATTGCAATAGTTTGTTTTGTAATTACTTCTCCAATATGTTCAGATTGATACTGTCTAACAGCTTTAATTGGTCCAAAAACGCTTACGTCAGCAGGTTGTGTGATTCTTGTTGTATTAGGATAAAGAGCTATTAATTCAATTCCAAGATTTTTGCATATCAAACTTAGTTGTAATGTAATGTGGCTTTTGTGCCCATCTATGAATAAAATAACTGGTTTTTGAATGGATTTTTCTTCTAAATAGGGGAAAAATACTTCAGTTATGAATTTGCTAAATACGTCAGCTGTCATCCATCCATTGTCACTCCGACCAATGCCCCAGGTTGGTGGCACAGATGAAGCATTTTTTTCTGGCAAGCGTTTATATGGAAATACTATAAGAGGGGGGCAAGTTTGGCCATCAGCAGAGAAAGTAAACAAAACGGTTACATTTTCTTTTGAATTTCCTTGTTGAATGGTATAAACATTTTTATCACCCCTAGGTGCAAGAACACGTCCGGTTGATGGACAAGTTTGAAAACCAGTTTCTTCCGCATTGAAAATGCGTCGTGTATCTTCCATAATTTCTAATAATTTTTCTTTAGTCAAATAATCTCTAATTTCTTGAAACCATTTTTTTACATCAGCCTCAGAAACGCAAGCACTGGCTTTTGTTACTCCTTCACTGGTTCGTGTTGACAACACGGGATGACGTTTTAAAAACGCTCGTAGCCATCCTGGACCTGGCCTGTTGTTGTTAAATGGCGTATTCCTGGGATTGTCTGTTAAAAACTTTTGTACAGTATCAAGCACATCACTTTTTCTGGGAAAACCTTTACGCGACATTTTGATAAGCCATGCAACTAAGTCATCTTCTTCTTGCTGTGTCAAATAAGGTGAGGGACCAAATGCAGATTTAGTGAAAGGATTCTTCAATTTAAACTGTAATGTTGCTCTAGGTATATTATAGGCCTTTGCTGCTGCTCTTTTGCCCATGGTACCGCTTCTTTTGAGTATTGTGGAGGCTTCGGCATGTTTGATTACCATTAAGAACATCTGTTTAAAAATCAAAATAAACTTTATATCTAAACATAAATTTCAAAATAGTCACATAGTTATTGACCTAGGTATAAAGATAGTTATTGGCCCTTGGGCCAATAACTACTTAAATTTGTTAGAAACGAAAAAAAAATAGCAGAGTAGTTCCTTAATGGATATTCTTTAGATTAAAACATTTAAGACACTATATATAAGATTTTAAATTATATATAGTATTTGGCACGGGCGGCCAATTGCTATGCAACAACAAAAACCGTTATTACAGTAATTAGCCACCACAATATTTGGAGGTTATTTTGAACTAGGCATTTAGATTTCTTATAAAATAATAGCATAATAGACTAAACGTGTTTACGAAACATTTTTTTAATAGTTAGTGTTTATACAAATCATGTCCAAGAAAAAAGCGAAGTAAGTGGAGACTTATTTTTTTTTTAAGAAACTTACCTATAATCTGTTACGTCCCAAGTGACGGCCAAATTGACCCTAACTGTCTTAGCTGACAGAACGTGTCGATTCAAGTTTGATAGGTAATAAACAGTGTTGCCAGATGGAATTTTAAATTTCACTAAATAAATCATGTTACGCTTATTTTTTTAAGTTAATGTTGAAACGGCTAATAACTATACAGTGGCCAATAACTGTAGTACTTCCCCTATCAATAAATAATGATAAGAGATTCTGTAGTTTTATTAAATTGGATATATATTAAGCTGAGAAGAAGGCCAAAGTCACTATATAAAGGCAGCCTAAGAGGAAGTGAAATTATGAACTCAGATTTTGTGAAAATGAAGGAAATAGATATATATTTAAAAAAAAATACACAAGCCTAAACAGGTGAACAATAGAATAGTTAGATTAGTTAATAAAAAAAAGGACTTAAGAGGTAACAATTAACAATGTGTGATGAGTTGGCACTCCTGTGCTGTCACAGCTTCACAGCTCTAAAGCTTTATTCTAAGGGTTTGAATACAATACTTTATAGTGCTTTCACCTGCAGTTGTGAATGGCACTATGCTAAGAGTTAAGTTGAATAAAGTTACACTAGAAAATATTAAACACTGAGTTTCACAAATTGTACAGATTACTATTAGTTTATAAGTATGAACCAGGGTGTGGGTGAAGCCTTTTGGTTATCACCCAGACATTCTCACAGCTATGGTCTCCAAGACCCTAAGTTAATTTGTACAGAAAATAAGTTACTATTAAGTTTGTCTATATTCAAGAGGTAAGTAGATGGGCGCCATGCACTTTACTAGAGTAGTATGATAAGTAGCAGAGGCTTGCAAAGTACAAAAATCAAGCAGTAGATAGTTTAGTAGGTGTACCCTTGAACACAGAACACATGATGAATTTACTTGTATATTAGGTAGTTATCATTTAGAAATTTAAGATTAAGAATGAGACAACCTCAGCTATGGCCAGGAGCTTGCAGCAGTGTCCCTCTAGTACTCCAAGCAGGCTTGAACTCCAGGCACGTCAGCACCAGGGTGTGACCAGGCAGTAGAAGAGAAACTCAATAGCGCAGTAGATGAGTGATAGTGGGCAGAACGCAGTGTAGATGCATGTGTGTTTGTGACAGCAGGTGGATTGCACAGCAGAATGTTACAGCAGAGTATGAGAGGATCTAGAAGTCTATATCCGGAGGCACTTTATAACTCAAGAATGTGTTGGCACCATGGCCGCGATGCACTAACAATGAACATGTTTCTTTTTTTCCTCGCTCCATGACTGTAAAACCCTTTATATGGTCGAGAAGCGACCTTTTATTGCTTTCATCTAGGTGTTAATTCTACCTACCATTTAGACAAAACACAATAAACCAAACTTGTTGGTATCTGTAAAATGTTTTCAACGAAGAATTCAAAATTGACTAGTGTCTCAGGGTTACTATTATTAAAAAAATATATAAACTCAAGTAAGCGTTCAATTCAATTGACATAAATAGAATATTATAAATATATTAAAGCAATTTTATTATATTGTTTAAATATTTATAAGTAGAAATAGTAAGTTATATAAAAATATGAGTTAAAATAATACCAGGTGACTATTCTGTACAATGTAGTACAAATGATTGACAACAGATGGCAGTAGTAAATTCCTGATAAGAGATTAGCGGGAAGGTTCAAAATTAATTGTGTAGATAGGCATATAGGATGTAACACAAAATTTATTCGTGTTACAATTATAATTAATTTTAAGTATTATTCACCTTATATACCCTGGGATCCATGTAGTAGTATTGTCGCCTAAATTAAAATACTTTGAAGACATCCTCATGCCTAGTTCGAGAATGTCGATCGACATTTAGTGAAATATACGGATGGTAACATTCTCGGGTGTATTGGTGCAGGTTTATTAATAGCGTCAGTATCCAGGGTTAAGACTCGTAAATTTAAAAATAAGACCCAGATATATTTTTTGTGGTTCACTCCATAAATAGAGATAATATATAATACTGACCCATCGGTGGAATAGTCATTTATCGGATATTTTTGATTAAGTATAAATAATTAACAAAATTATATAAAATCAAAATAAAAAATATTTTAACCGTATTGCTTCTAAATTATGTTGTCGTTATTATCGCGAAAGCTTAATAAACAAATTTAAACCCACACAATTTGGATTTGGCATTAGTAGTGGTTGCGAAGCAGCTGTACATGGAGCAAGGAGTTTTCTAACGTTTGGCCATTATGATACATTTATTAAAATTGATCTAAAAAATGCATTTAACTCAGTTGATCCGGGAGTATTACTTAATGAAGTTAAAAATAATATTCCCCAGATATATAGCTATATGTGGCAATGCTACAGGTCTTCTTCAAAATTATTATATAATGGACATATTATAGATTCCTCAGTGGGTTGCCAACAAGGTGATCCACTGGGGCCAGCAATATTTAGCCTTTCAATACATCCTATTATTTCGGCTCTTAAATCTAAATTTAATTTATGGTACCTAGATGATGGTACACTAGGTGCAGATGCTGATACAGTATTTGAAGATCTTCAAAATTTAATTCACAAATTTTCATGTTTAGGCCTTAAAATAAATTTTAACAAATGCGAACTTTTTTTACCAGATCATATACCTTACTCGACGTCTAGAAATTCTAAACAAGTTTAATCTTCTAATCCCCAACATAATCAATCTGGATAAAAAATCTATTACATTTTTAGGTTCTCCTATATTTGAGGACGGTATTCCATCTTTATTAATCTCTAAATTAGACCTTTTTTCAAGGATGTCGCAAAATTTACAAAAAATTCAACCCCATATAGCAATTTATATTTTACGATTTTGTCTTTTTACACCTAAATTGACCTATTTTTTAAGATGTTGTCCTATTTGGAAATTCCCGTCACTAATTACCGAAATAGACGCCAGTTTAAAAAACATACTCTCGAATATTTTAAATATAAAATTTTGCCAAAATAGCTTTAGCCAGGCTACACTTCCCATAAAGTACGGTGGTTTAGGGATAAGGCTGCCATCGTGTATAGCGCTGCCTGCCTTCCTGTCCTCTGCCCATAGTGCACACTCTCACGTCGGTATCATTATGAATTTATCTTTAAACGACGTGAAGGTGTGTTACTTGGAAGGGGTCAGGGGGGCATGGAGTGCTTTATACCCGACACTAACTTTTCGTGTGGGATTTACCCGGTATTGAAGAAACATTTAACAATCTATTTAACACAAGTGTGAATGATTCAGACCGGGCTAGACTTCTAGCTATAAGACAACCAGAATCTGGTTTGTGGTTGCACGCCTTGCCTTCTAAAAATATAGAAAATTTACTGGACGCCACAATATTAAGAACAGCTGTAGGTTTACGTTTAGGTACGCAGTTATGTGAGCCCCATCAGTGTCCGTGCGGACGAGACGTGGACCAGTCCGGTCACCATGGACTTTCATGCCAAAAAAGTGCAGGTAGAATGTTTAGACACAATGGTTTAAATGAGCTAATTCGGCAAGCTTTAACCACTGTGTCTATACCGTCTATCTTGGAGCCGCCCGGTATATGTCGCGACGATGGCAAGAGGCCGGATGGTGCCACCGTCGTGCCATGGAGCCTCGGACAGAGTCTGGTGTGTGACGCGACTGTTGACACATTGGCTGCGTCCCACATCCGAAATACTTCTTTAAGGGCCGGAGCGGCTTCGGAAAATGCACAATTCCTCAAACGCCGCAAATATAGTTGTTTAATTATATATTTGTGGCGTTTGCAGTGGAGACTCTGGGTCCGTGGTCACCGGATACTAAAAATTTAGTCAAGGAAATTGGTAATAAATTGATCCACGCCTCGGGTGACCCTAGAGCGGCGGCGTTTTTCTCCCAACAGATCAGTTTAATTTTTTTTTCACTTGTTTACACATATTTATTAGATACAATTAAATTAAAAAAAAACATAATACTTAAAAAAACTAAATTAAAAATAAAATCTAACTACAAAATAAAACCTATAAATTATAAATTTCCTCCAAATCGCTGTCCATGGGCATGGTGCCTAAGATGCTGGCAGCATTTCCTCGCTGAATAGCAAGGCTGATTCTTTGCAAGAAAAAGCTGCCAGCCCTCGGGTTGCCTGAAACGTCAACCAACTTTGGAGCAAGTTCTTTATAAAACTCTAAGGCATCCGCCCCCCATGGACCCATCGTCTCTACAGCAAATGCCAAAAATACATAACTGTTATCGTTTTTGATGGTACTGTATTTTCGGCATTTGTGCAGTTGCGCTGATTCCGCCGCAGCTCCAGCCCTTACGGATGTTCCCTGTAGGTGAGACGATGCTAAAGTGTCAACGCATGTTGCGTCCCACACTAAAGATCGTCCCAACCTCCAAGGAACTATAGACACACCGTCAGGCCGCTTGCCATCGTCTCGACTTAAGCCACAAGGCTCAAGTATTGATGGTATAGAGACTGATGTAAGCGACCTGCGGATTATATCGTTGATGGAACTGTGGCGAAATAAGCGTCCCGCGCTTTTAGAGCACGAGAGTCCATGGTGGCCAAGTTGGTCAACGTCTCTGCCGCACGGACAGCGATGTGGTTCGCAGACTTTTATACCTAACCTAAGACAAATAGCTATTCGAAGCGTACAATTGTCCAATATAGTGCCTAAATTTTTAGAAGGAAGCGCGTTTAACCATTGCCCTGCCTCTTTCTCTGACACTGCTAAAATTCGGGCTTGGTCTACAGCTCTCGTAGATGATTGTAATAAAATTTGTTTTTCTTTCTTTATACAAGGTAGATCCCAGGATTTTTGTATATTAGGGATATCAGGAAGAGGTTCTCCCTACCTTTTTTTCAATAAAGGTTGAAACGCTCTCGTCAAATATTGGTGAACCTAACAAATATAAATCTTCTTTTTCAATAATTTTTATATTTGGGGCCAATGTATTAAATTTTGTAATAATATCATGCTTTTCTAAAAGTGAGTCAAAATTTGAAAAATATAGTTCACATTTTTCAAAATTTAAATTTAGTCCAACATCAGAAAGTTTTGAAATTAATTCAGATAAGTCATCAAAAAGGTTGTTTGCATCACCCCCTAAAGTGCCATCATCCAAATACCATACGTTTAATTTTGATTTTAATTTTTTTATAATGGGGTGAATCGCTAGACTAAAAATTGCCGGGCCCAGCGGATCACCTTGCTGGCAGCCAACTTCTGATGGAATGACGTTATTTTGGTATACTAGGTTACTAGGTGATCCGTAACATTGATACATATAAGGATATATATGAGGTATAGTATTTTGAATTTCGTTTAAAAACGTAGTTCTATTAATACAATTGAACGCATTTTTGACGTCTATTTTGAGTAATACCGACTTTTCTGGAAATTTTAAAAACGTACGTGTGGCATGCACTGTAGCTTCACATCCTCCTTTACATGCAAATCCTAACTGGATGGGTTGAAATATATCTTTTAATTTATCACTAATGGATTTACAACATATTTTTGATACTAACCGTCTAAAAGTGGATCCAATAGCAATAGGTCTAATGCCACCATCCTTTTTTTTAAATCCACAAAGATTTGCGCCATATAATATACTAGTAATATTGGGGGAAACATTGCCTGAAAGCATTAAATTCGATAGCTCAGTAATTGCTGATATTAATGTACGACCGGCTTCACCAGTTGATTTATTGGTCAAATCTTTTAAATGTTGAGGTGAAACACCGTCAAGTCCTGCTGCAGAACCATTCGGAAATGATGCTATGGATTGTATAACTGTACCAATAGTAGCTTCTAAACATGGAGAAGTATTTGGTAGTAAAGAAGGAGATATGGGTAAAATTGCCTGTGGATGCTTGCTACGAAGAGCATCGAGAGTGTCGGAATTGTTTGGAGCTATTACATCTTCGCTAAATAATAGCTTTGTGGCGCCCTTCAAATCTCCATCCGATATTTTGTTTTCAATTTTTTTGGTTATATTTGAATTCTGTAAAAAGGAATGCTTATTCGTTGTAGGTATATCAATATTATTTATATTTTGCCGAACCCTGTTAGTTAATGAGATTTTTTTGTTATTTTTGAATTTATTATTTTGATCAACATGTAATACTCTGAAAGCAAAAGTAAATAGTTTTTGCCAAGAGGAATCTGAATTGTCCTTACAAACTTGCATGATAGTGTCAGAGAGACTTCCCGCGACGGTTATACGCGCTCCTCTCGGTATGCGTTTTAAAACAGGAATTTGTTGTTTTAATTTGCAAAGAAGAAGCCAAAGAGGTTCTGTATTTATTTGCTGAAAAGTTTGGGTAGGGTTTTGTATAGTATTCGAGGTTATAGATAATTGTATTGCATTTGAGTCTTGAAGTTGACGATGCCAAGCTAAGTGACGCGCTAAGCCCCGGTTTCCTTTAAATTTTCTACCATCCGCACATATTGGACAATGTAATAAATTAGAATTTTGACTATCTGATTGTGACATAATTGTAAGTAAAATATATTCCTAAAAAAACAACAAAATATTAATATACCTAGCTAAAATGCAAATTAATAAAATTAATATTAATATCTAAACTACTGTAAATATTTTAAAAATATTTTTAACTCGACACACTTTATTATAAAATTATAAATAAAAAAGAATCAAAATGTGTTCTTGAAAGGGTTGTTGGATTATTAATGGGCCACTAACACTTATAATACTAAAAGTAGGTTTTTATCCAATTTTGGTAGGTAGATACTTATGATAGATATTTTCGTCAGGTCATTAGGTGGTTGTAGTCAGAGAGCAATAGGGACGCGATGATTTTTTCTCACCACCACACACAAGGGACGATCACAACCGCAGTGTTAAAGTCTAGTGACTAAGAAGTAGGTGGTTATAGGAATTAAGGGTGATAGGTATGTGTACCTATATTATTTTGTCATGTCCTTATGCCTTCTTCGGTTTTGCTTACTGTCTGAATCGCTTCTTCAGTTTTATTATTCATAATTATAAATGTTCCAGTGTTTTTAAATTTCAATGTTTTTTTTCAAAAGTAATCAGTTTAATTATACAACGGGGAAACGCCGCTAGCATTTTGGGAACCATGCCGCACGGCACAAATTTAGTTATATTCATTTTATAGTTTATGTACATCGATTTTTAGGTAAGTATTGTTATTATTATTATTTTAGTTAGGTATTTATTTATATTGTTTTGTTTTTTAATTCCTTTTAGCACATATGTATTATAATATAAACAAAAAAATAGCTTGACGATAAGTAAAGTGTTTTTAATAATTCCCCATTTGAGGAATTTTATTTTTTCAAAAACTTTTTTCATCAGTTTTTTTTACTTGAATTCATATAGGGATCAACAAGATTTAAAACCAATTGAAATTTGAAGAAAAATGGTCCAATAATCATAATAAATTTATTTTAGTATTTTTAAATAATAAGTATTCGTTTTGTTCAGTTGTCAAATAAAGTTGTTACTTATAACTAATATTTTACCAAGCACTATATTTACTAGGTTTTTATTCAAAAAATGAATTATAATAATAATAATAATAAAAATGAGTTTATTAAAACAAAAGTATCACACATTTACATGAACTACAAAGAACAAAATAACAATATAATAATAGTAAAACGTTGAAGGTGTGATGCCCCGAGTGCTTGAGCCCTGACCCCCACGCTAGGTATACCTGTGTTACAGGAGCCAGTCATAGCCGTTCCACAATCTATTCATTTATACAATGCCATTTTTTTACTAAAGATTTATAAGTATGCTTATTCTAGCTGTGTATAATTCATTCTGTGTTAGTATCATGATTTTATGTGTGTGTATGTAGTGTGTGTGTGTAGGAGTGTGTGTGTAGGAGTGTGTGTGTATGAGTGTGTATGTGCATTTTGTGTATGTGTATGCTTTTTATATTTGCCAGTATTATCAAATTAAAATAATAATAATTATAGATTCAAATAACCTATGGATTTATTAAGAAATAAAAAATAATTAATGTATAAATTTTAAATTACAATTCTGATAGTATTTTTTTAAGTAAGATCATGATAAATGGTAATCTAAAATTACTAAAAACAAAGAAATACCAATAATAATATAACACATAATAATAATTAACTTAGCTTATTTAATTATATTTAATTAAAAGAATATCCATCAGAAAAAAAAACATATTATTAAACGTAGATAAGTAAAGTATCTCTACAAATTATTAATTATAAAATAAATAAACAAAATAATTTATTCAATCAAGGTTATTCCATAAAAACATTAAAAAAAAAATCGTGCTTTGTTGGATGCACGAGGCGTAGGCGCAGCAGTCGTCGCGGGCGGGCGGCGAGGCCTCGGGCGGCTGCAGTTTTCCGCGCCCCGCCTGGTCGCGCTGGGCGCCGTGTTTTCCGTGACTCTGCCCCCTCGCCGCACGAGCCGGGAAATTGCGCGCGACTCGTTCAGTCCGGCTCGGCCGCCGCGCTACGATCGACGCTCGTCTGACGCGCCCGCGAACTTCCGTCGCTCGAATCGAAAGCCCGTACGCGGCGACACCCTTCGGCCGAAATAGTTATCTCGCGAGAAGAGCTCGCTCGTGCGAGTTCCGGTGCGTGCCCACACCATGCAGGCGGCGTTGCTGCTGCTGGCGCTGCTAGCGCCGGTCGCCGCGCGCCGACACCCGCCCGACCTGCGCGAGGACGAGCCCGCGCGCCGCACCACCCGCCCGGCCGGTGAGTCCGCTGCCAGCCGCCCTACGAACGCATACCGGTCAATCTGCACGCCGCATCTATATTTGTTAAATGCGCGACGAGAACGCATCGTTAGCGGTGTCGCGCAAGGCTGTCCGGAGAGCGGCAAATGACGGGGCACGTGTGTTTATGTAAATAACTGCATTCCGAGCTCTCGAGGACCGATGCGATTAATTAATACGCACGTACGCCGCGGTGTACTGCGGAACCCGAGAGCCCGGCGGCGGAACGGTACGCTTGTCGTATTAAAAGATCTAGTTTATCGATATGTGCGTTATCTGGTGGCGATACCTGCCGACGCACGGGATAATAAAAACAATGACACGTGAGTCTGGTTTGGGTATCGTCGCGAAGGATGACCGAACGTGTAACATCTATTTTGGCATCATAATAATCTGTGTTATCGGGCAAAGCCTCGGGAGCGGCTGCGACATGTGAACGTCGTGTTCGCTACTTCTGATACGATAGTAAAACATATCCAGTGTTTGCTTAAAAATTCACTTCTGTCCTATCCTATATCTTTCCAAATCCAATAACGTTTTTTTTTAATAATTCAGTTGGTAGGTTTATAATAGTTTCCTAAGTAAGAAATAAAGTTGCTCTTGAAGATTATATCTACATAATTTCTATTAGTTATATTAAAGTATAAGAAAATGATTTTCTATGCAATAGAATTGGCTGCACACTGCACACTTGTGTAAGAAATCTTTAATTTGTAAACTCCGATGTTTATGCCGTAGATGAAGATAAGGTATCAGTGAATACATAAGGTGCTAAGTACCTATTGAATAAGGCGATAAAACTAATCTGCTACATAGATTAAACGAGTTCTAAGTGCTAATTTATTTCAAATTGCTGAAAATTTCATGTCAACCTATTTTAATTGTATGATACGGATAGACTTTATTTTTCGTTTTGTATATATTGTTATAATTAGTTTATGCATAAATTCGTTATTATTATGGTACAATAACTAAATAACTGCTTAGTTTTAATAATTGATCCAGACCGTTTTTTTGGTTATACTGAAAACCGACTGAAAAGTGCGACAAATAATGTGCAATAAAATATATTTGTAAAATATTATATAGGTACCATTTAAATAATTAATCTAACGTAATCGATACAAAGCTAATTTATTAAATCTGATGAAACTATATGAAAATCTTACATAGATTTCCTCCTTTCAAATTATATTTAGTTTTATGTTTTTAATGTTATTTTGAGCATTATTACTTGCAATATATAAAATTAAACTTTAGAATTAAATTAATCTATAAAAAATAATATGTAGGACAATTTCCACACATTGCTTTGGTCACAAACTAAGCTCTAGGCTTGTACCTACTATGTGTACCAGAAGCAACGATTAATACATATTATATTTTATAAACACTCAGACCAAACAAAAAAAACGTACCGTTTTTTTTGCTATGGGATAAACGTACTAATTTTCAAGAATTTTACATACTTAAAATTAAAAAAGCGATAGTTCCAGAGATTAAGCCTCAAACAATAAACAACTTTTCAACTTTATTGTATTAGGGGCCAATGGACTTGTACTCAGTTCTATGTTAAAATAAATACAATTTAAAAAAATCTATATTAGGGACTATTCCAAATTAAGTGTAATAATTAATTTATGCGTGTTCTTGGGAAAAAGAAAGATATGTAGAAACGTGTAGGAAATTTTAACATGTGTATAGATTTTATATGACAATAATGACCGTCTCCGTGATCCGTGGGTTTGATTCCCATTTATGGCAAAAAATATTAGTATGTTCTGTTTGTGGTGTAATATGTATTAGTTTGGTTGTTTCTGATACTCATAGTTCAAGCTTAGCTTAGTTTGTGGCCAGGCCAATATGTGTAAAAAATTACTTAAATGGTATATTTTTTTTTTTTTGTTGACATACCGTTAGCATTGTCTACCAGTCAAACTATTTATAATATTACACTTCGAATAAACAAATTATATTTTAATACAGATTTTATTGTTAAAAACCAAATACAACAAGGTCGGGCCGGGATGGGTGACCGCTTTATACAACGAGGCTATACCATTACATACCAAGCTCGCCACTTTTTAGGTGTTGTCTGCGAAATGAGGATGAGTTAATCCCTCCGCTGATACCCTGAGGCCGTTTAAACGGTTATCGGGAGCCAAAAGGCACCCGTGATGGTATGTATTATATTATTATTATAAAAACAAAATATTACCTATCTTGCTGCTCATGGGTTACAGAGGTCAGATAGCAATCGTAATCAGGCATATCTTATCTCATAGGTTATATAAGCAGATCTTTACATAAGTCAAGATAAAGTAACGCTACAATTTGTATTTCTACGATTTCATGAAAATAATAATATTGCGTTCTGTGCTGAAAATTCAAAAAAAAAATGTAGGTGAGGTTTAAGTCATAAGTTTCTAAGGAAATAAAGTTACTCTTGAAGATTTTAATTTCACAGTCTACAATCTAAAGACTATTTTCTACGATTTCGTGAAAATAATAAAATTTAGTTTTATAACTTCTTAAAACACATATATTTCATTACATAAAAAGCCATTAAGGAATTCCTATTTCTTTAATCATATATATATATATGAAAAGATTTAATAAAAACAAATTGGCTCATTTCAACCACCGTCGGATTTTTTTTGGGACCTTTAGAGGGGCAAAAGCCGTTCTACCCTTTTAGCGACGTCCATGCTACAATCGTACATAAAAACTATTATTCTTTTATAAATATATATAAGTAAATATTATAGATATAGTTATTTTTTGATACGCACAGTATATGCCTAGAGCATGACCTATATTATTTCTAAGGCAATTGTAGAGTTCAATGAAATGACAAAGCTGTGCTCTGCTTGTTATAAGAAATCTAAACTTTATTTTGATATTTTAGATTAAATCTATTTATATTTTGTCGCAAATTACAGGGTAATGAATATGTAAAACAAAAACAAGTTGTTATATAAAAAATGATAAGAAAAAAGTTTTTTCGGTTACATTCTTAAAGTAAATCAACACTTACATTATATGTTAACTGAAACTGCAGAAAATTTTCGATACTAAATATTTAAATCTACTTACAACATTGGCGAAATTAGCATATTTCAAAGGCTGTAAAAATATTAAATTTTTGGATACTTAATACTAAACTACGTGTTGATTATTTAGAAAAAAAATTAGTAAATTTTGAAATTGTAGAGCCAATTTTGAATATACTTGTATTATTAATTATGATTGGCAAACAAGTTATTTTTGGGTTTTTAAGACATGTACAGAAACCTTAAAAGTATAGAACTTTGACCCAATGTATATTTTAAACATCTTCTTTTTTATCAATAAAATATTGAAATTTTATTTCATTAACTGTCTACTCAGAACACAGTATCTTCCTAGTATAGTTTAACTAGCTGAAAAAACGTGTAATGTAAGATAAAAAAATGCATAGGAGTGTGTGCCCTCTCTTTTTTTACTACGAATTTATATTATTAAACATACTGGCTTTGTATGTACTTTCCAGTAAACAAAATATTTTTATAATTAAAAAAGTTACCGGCCGATTTAAATCGGCCGGTAACTTACCTACTTTAACTACTTTAACTTACCTACTTTAATGTACGTTTCTATAATTAATAAGAAAAGGGAAAGTTACAATACCTATAGGGAATTCAAATGTTTCACTTGTATTTTTAACGATACCAAATACATGTAGGCAGGTAGTAGTAATAGTAGGTTTTATAATTCAAAAAGTTACTAGTCGATTTAAATTGGCCGGTACCTACTTTAATGTACGTTCCCCTATAATTAATAAGAAAAGGGAAAGTTACAATACCTATAGGGAATTCAAATGTATCACTTGTTTTTTCAACGATATCAAATACATGTAGGCAGGTAGTAGTAATAGTAGGTAAATGAAGGTTGTATTTTATTATAGTCGCTTAAAAAGCCGATTCGTTTTTTATTTTATTTTATCAGTCCTAGGCTGCTCTGGGTACCCAGCGAAGTGGCCTTGTTTTTACCTGATGGTATTCTTTTTTAATTCATGATATTAAGGCGTAAGACTCTACAACTACATATTTGTAAGCAAACAAAAGAAATATGAATGGAGACGACTTATAAATAGTTATTTAACTACTTCATTGACTCTACATTTCCATGATGAATATAATGATACAAAACTATATACTACTCACACATACGCAGAGCGTCCGGTACTCTATGCCAACTACTTTGCCAAGGAGTGTGTAACAGAAATTATTTAAAATCGTAAATAATAATGTAAATATCAATTGACTCGTTAACACATAATAATTTTGTCTACTATTATAATTTCTACCGTCAGCCATCTCATCTTGTATAAGTAGGTACACACGGTCATGCTGTTATGATAAAGTAAAATATCTCTGCCAACATTCTTGTGAATTAAAACATTGTTTATAACTTCAAAAATATTCATTATTATCATAAATGTTCATAATTAATATATCTGCGTTGATGTGTATATCTAAGTAAATACTATATCTTAATAATATTTTTGATCCCTTGCCAATATCCACGGCTGTAAATAACAATACAATGTTACGAATGCAAGAATATCATTGCGATGCGGGTTCATCCATACGGTGTATAAAATAAATGCTAGAGCCTGTAACAGTGCCATTTTTTAAGTAGTCAGTAGAATATACGCGGTGGTCGCGTTGGACATTGGACTTAAAAACACTTAGGTCCCTGGTTCGAAACCAGGTGTGTACCAATGAGTTTTTAATTAAAAAAATTATGTACATTTGTTTGACAACGCCACTTTAGTGCTTGGAGAGCACGTTAAGCTGTCGGTCCCGGTTTCACCATACCAACTTGTGAAACTGTTTATAGATGGGTTATTGAGTCTATTCAAAACATCGTGACGAGCTAGCCACTACCCTGAGGCTGTCTAGGCGGTCTCGAGCGCCGTAAGGTACCCGTGATGATATGTATGTATGTATGTAGAGTTATCATTTTCTAATTAAAAAAATCACAATACCATTATTATTACATATCTTGGTATTATAAAATTTTATCAAAATACACGTCTACGACGACGTGGGAACAAAACCCCTCTGCTGGGACCCTGAAGGTATCAGTGATGATTCACGTTAATTACATGTATTTATATTTCTACGTAATGGTCTCGTATCATAAACATAAAAATAAAATACTAGTATCATTTTCAACACATAATTACTACTACTATAGTAACTCAACAAGTAGATTTATTTTACTATACAAAAAAATAAGTTAGCTATATCATGATACTACAAAAGTCACAACAATTACCTCCTATATATGTATAACTACTACAACACTTTACAAATGAGCTTAGGAAGATCTCTACCCCTACATTTTAAATACATATTTAATATCTTATTTATGTAGAGATAAAAAACATTACACATTATTCAGTTAATTAATATTCTCTATCATTTCCATTATTTGTTAATCTAAAAATAACAAAAAAATATTCACTTAGACCCTAGTAAAAAGCTATATAATTCTACACCTACGAAGCTTCGTAAGTGTGCTTTTAGAGCTTTGTATAAATTATTTTATCTTATATTTACAACAAAAAAGAACGTTATATATCCAATACGACCTCTAAATTGAAATAAAATGAAAAACAAAAGTTTAAAATATCTATACTATTATGGGATCGTTATTCAAAATGATTTTATGCGGTTCTTCACGGATAATTAATTATATTTACGCGTCTGGACGTTAAATCGGTTAATTATTGCGTATAAACAAAGATATATAATAAAGTCGAATGTTTAATTACAATTTGTTACTTAACACAAGTTATTGAGACTTTAATTATCGTTGAACGTTAATTTACTTTAGCTTTTATAGATTATTATAAATTATATTTAGGTGTGTAATTTTATTAGCTAGACATTATATTTGAATTATTTTATTTTAAAATCTTACCATTAGTCGATTAATTTATCCGATAGAATAGGTAGGTATAGATACCCATGACGTTTTTGTATTTGATATTCGGATTTTAGTTGCACCGTTGTATAGCGATTGACTAACCATCTAGTCTTGTTATTAACTTATGATACTTATTATGTAGCATCGTTCGGTTTCATGTTTTTCATGTAATAAATAACACAAATTGAAATTTCACTGCGCGTTTAATTTCTAAATTAAATTTAAATCTAATGAAAAATAATTGTTGTTCTTTTGGTAAGAATAGCAACCTAACCAAACGCACTCTAAGACCATTGCTAAAAACTTTTTTTTCACTCATTACAAATATCTGATAGATAAGTCGGGAGACCATCGAGCCAAGGCGTTTTTTATTTAAAAAAAAATCACTAGAAATTCAGCGCGGCAATACCGCTAGTATTTTAGGAACTTGCGATTCGTCGGCATCGGAGAGGTTTGATGAAATTTTCAATTTAATTTATTAATTAGGTAGGTTTTATTATATATTTCTTAGTTTTATATACTTCAGTTGTTATTTTTTTAAGGTTTTTCTTGTATTATATATAATTTTCTTTAATAGTTATGTTATTATAGGTAAATTATAATTAATAATGGTCAAAAATATCTGATAGTAATAAATAATTAAGTTTTTTTTAATTAGAAACATCCAAAGAATATCTAATGTTTGTTTTTCTTTATCCTAATAACAAAGATAATTTTAATTTAATGAACATTATTTTTCAATATTATTTTAATGTTAAATATTTGAAAGTATTTTTCGTTTAGTATTTTCTTAGTAAAATAAAAAATAAAAAGTCAAAGTCAGTTTTTTTTTAATAATTTGTTTGTTTTTACACTTGTAAGGTTTTTTTATTACAAGGATTTAGAATGAGATGGTTGGTAATATGATTTAGAGACAGTTTTTCAATTGTTAGTTGTTTGACAATTAAAGTTACTAATCTGTTTTTTTTTAACAGTACTGAATAACTTTATCTGACCATTGAAAAACCAGTCCTTAGTTATGTACTTATTGTTTTATTAATGGAATAAAAATTAATATAATACCTTTTTCAGTTTAAAAATAAAATAATACCATCTCAGGTGCCTATCTGGCTCCCGAGAACCGTTTACAACCCGTCCTCATTTCGCCGATGGTATTGGAGGCAACACCTAACAAGTGGCGAGCCTGTTGCGGTGTTTATGATGAAATAGCCTCGTTGTATAAAGCGGCCACCCATCCCAGGTCCGGCCTTGTTGTCATCTGCTTAACCTTGTTATTAGTTGCGCAGGACTTAACCACTATGCTGGGGCCGATTAAAAAAAATAAATTTCTACATAAAAAAATCATCAAAAAAAAACTGCAATGGCAATGTTCAAATGTTAATAAAAAAGTTGCAAATAATACAGTTTTACGCAATAAAAATGGTTTCGCAACGACTTGCGTATCAATTCGCGCCGTGTATATGGCAACGCTTGTCCTCCTACTCGCCGTGTAACAAGCGTAAATCGTCCCGTATGCAACATTGTCACCACAGTTCGCTTCAATACAGTGGTTCGTTGCCCTGAACCCAGTATTCTTGTTATGCTGTAATAGAAACCGCATTTGAATGTTACTTTAAAAAAATCCACTAAGTATAAACTTGTACTTAATGCTGCTAGTATTATTATCTACAAGTCAAATCTTCGGGACAAATAATAATAATAATAATAATATGTAGGACAATTTTATTTTACACATATTGCTCTAGTCACAAACTAAGCTCTAGGCTTGTACTATGCATACCAGAAACACCGATATAATACATATTATATTCTATAAACATCCACACCATGACAAACTGTACAGATTTTTTTTTTTGCCATGATTGGGAATGGAATCCACCTCCGGATATAACGCCAAAGGCGACATTATATTTTTTTTAGAAATGTATTTAATTAAAAATAAAATAAATGGAATACCATAAATAAACCTATGCTGCTTGGGGCTTGGTTCCCTGGTTCAATTCTACAATCTTTCACTTACTGTACAGTTTAAACTGTAGTGATTCACCAATAAGATTACTTTATACTCTCTACAGTAGAAATGAACCCTTCCTTTTGGTGGATCCATACAGTTTAAACTTTACAGTAAGTGAAAGATTGATTAACAAAAACTCATGGTAGAGAAAGCTATAGGTACGTAAAGCTTATTTTTAATAGCTTCCTAATTGTACATATTGCTAATATAGAATAGAATAGAATAGAAAATGATTTATTCAATAAAATATAACAATCTTAAACTAACATTAGGACATTTTTATATTATACGACGGAATAAATATTAAAATAAATTGTACATTTATTGAAATGGATACACCCTCAGCTTGTGCGTGAATACTTTGCAGTATGACACGCGCTGGTTTTCAGGGCGCACCATAATATTCTTACAACTATATTATTAATTCACATTATAACATTTAATAAATTTTATCTTAATTCACCAACTACTTAATTGTCCTTAATTTCTTTTGCTAAACATGTACTGCTGTTTTTCTTATTAATCAAAAATTTTGATTCACTTATTCAGAGTACAATAAAAGGTCAATAAACTTCAATGCAGTAATAGTGTCAATAAGGTTTTTGATGACATCGAAATTGTTTGTTCGCTCAAGAAATTTGCTTCTATTGCATTGACGTCACTTAATTTTAGGTATTGAGGTTGATGATTCATTATTTTCCTGATGTTCAATTCTAGTTACCTCCATAATTTATTGAATTGACGTATCTGGTTTCTGCATTTTTTTTCGCCGGACAATTTTCATCGCCTGTTTTGTGAGCTGAATAGGGTTTTTTTAATCTGTAATAATTGTAGTCTAATTATTACAATACAGTAAGTTACTCGACGGATATTAACGTAAAATGGCGATTTAGTAGTAACCACAGAGTAGTACGAGTACGAGTACTCTCGAGAGTAGGGTTCACGAGCCATCTGCAGAAGGTAAATCTTTTTGCATTCGGCCTAAAAAAATCGTGTGTATTTTATTTATTTTTATATTTTTTTTTCTTATATCTATATTTATCGTTATTGATTTTAAGGGTCAATAAACTTTTTTAAAATTTATATATTATATTTATTTGTATTATTATATATATATATATTAGTATATAAACTTGACGATTGTAATATATACATACATACATACTATATATACACATACTATGAATTATCACATTTTAATTTATATTCCTCTTAGGGTAATAAAGTTTTTGACATTTTTTATCATGCGTAGAGATGTGAGATTTTATGCTATACCCTCTATCCAGCATTTGAAGTCCAGCTCAGTGAAACAAACATTGAGCTGGGACCATGATGTCACTTGATGTCATAGGCTTTGCAACATGCGAAGAATACCTAAATTAGCTTATCTGCATGTGACATAATCATATACAAAGTTTTTGTAGTATAATATTTGTTCTCCGTTTGGCGAAACGACTTTTTCTTCTTTCAAATCTATTATTATGCAAAAACGTTGATTATATATATGTTTACCTATAATGCTACATCATGTTTAGCTTCTAGGCGAATAGGATCACAGGACGGATTCGATTAAGTTGTGTTAAACGTAACTTTTTTAATGATTACCTTTCTTTTATCAAAATGAACTAGTCGCTGAACAAGTTTCAGCCGCTGATCCAGACTTTTTTCGAGGCGGGGTAATAATCTCCGTCTGCTGCCACGGAGGGCGGCCGTTTGGTTCGATGAGCTTGCTGACGGGCCTCTGGGTATTGTACTCGTATGCCACGCTTAAATTTGGGGCTCTAAGAATTTGACGCCCAAGGCACGGCTAGGGCTATAATTCATGAATGGGGTCGATCAATACATTGTTTTTTAACAGCATTGATCGCTCCAAAATGGGCTGTGACAAAGACGATATAGAATTGCGAGTCTACTTTAATGGTCTCTCTGCTCATCAAATTAACTGCCCGCTTAGTAACCGCATCCTGAAAAGAGACCAGAAATCCATGCATCAGTTTAACTGGCTATTAAGGCACCCTTAATTTCGTTTATATATTAAAATGCACATCTATTATGCATGTCTCGGAACTTAATGCATCATCCTTACCATATATTTTACACAATATACGGGAAGGATGATGCGCATAAAAATTAACATGTCTTAGATGAAAATTTATGTTTTTTTTTTGCGTAATTATTATCAGAGTTCATTAATGCTCGTCGGGCGGCTTCCACGAAAATAATTAAGGCCAACGAATGTAAGTGCATCGCACACATCTCAATTAAAGCGATGTTCGCGACGACCGCCGCGCGCCGTGTCATACTTATCTTAGGAATGCAACACAAACAACTATTCACAAAAAGGGTTAAACGTTTTCGACACAAATATTTCCCTTTTACGGCCCCGGTAACCGTCGTATATAACTATAATCCTACACCTAGGGGTTCACACAATGGGCATTAATTTTCAAAAGCCGCGGGTTAGGAATGTCGACGCCGCGACCTCTGCAGGTAGAGGTTTTGGCACCTTTATGATCAGATCCTGACGTGTCATAAGCCACCCACGGGTGCTCATTAAGCTGGCAGTGTACAAAGGCGCCGGCCGCTTGCGACACCCGGATTATGTCGGTCCGAGGGTCGTCGTCCGCCTCCTCTCTGATACAATTGCACATAATGCCTGTTAAAAGAACGTGCCAAAAAGTTAGAAAAATAAAGAACGGCTTCGTCGCCTGCGCAGATACCATCTCGGCGCCTCGATCGGTGCCTCAATCCTTAAATTTGACCGTTTTGTAACTGTCTGCATTCTCGGGTGACAGAGGTACGCGCCCGCGCATAATTACCCGAATATGTTTTAGGTGCCGTGAAATATTGCTTAGTTTAGAGAATTTAAAACGACGCGAACGGTACGGATTCTGGGAACTGAGAAGTACCTACTGGCCGAAGCTTTCGGTAATATAGCTGTTTTATTTAATGCCAATGCGCAAGTGCTATGGTTAGGGAGTCGGTTCGTATGACAGAAAATTTGTTCGTTCACGTATCATGGAGCTGAGAGGTGGAGTGGATACGACGATTTGGTCATGCGACGATGCATAAATCAGGATTATACTAGGATTCAGTCCATTAAACTTTATCAAGTATATTTTCTTGATAATGTCGTTTAAAAACTAGCAAATAAATGCCGAAGAAAGAGCTTCATTTCTTAATACTAGTTGTAAATTAACTGGAATCAAGCAGTAGTTTCACCGCTTGGGCTGGCAAAAAGAAGAACCCGCGAGTGATGATGATACTTAAAATTAGCCTTTAAATAATGAAGTAGTACTTCTAAATTTATAGAGTTGACGTTCCCATACATCAAATTAATCGAATATTTCGTCAATAGCGGAAACCCAATTAATCAGCATGAACAATGTAAATTAAATTATATGAACAAATCTATAAAATAACAATATGTACTTCATTTGTTTAATGTTGTCTTGCCACAATTTGATACATTTATATACTCGTACATACAATTTAATAATAACTGATTTAATTAATATATTTTTGGTTGAGGAAATGGCAAGAAAGTCTTTATAAATTAGCGAATACAACTGCCCTGTTTCTTTACCGTTTTAGTATATGGTTTCAGGAGCGTATTGCATCGATTTGTATTCATCTTTCAGTCCGTTTCGAAACGGACGGATGATGGTAAAGCTGCGATGATATTAAAGCAGAATTGTAATATATATTCCTCTTGGTGTATTTACCGAACCCATCAATGAACTTTGTATGCTTATCAAAAAAAAGTATGACAATAATGTATTCATAAAAGAATGCAAATTTTGAGTGCCGACGAGATCGTTTATGATAGTTAATGACGCCTCTATGGTTCGTGTAGTTGCAGCCGCCATACAACATGGTCGCTGTATATAGGGAATCTTGGGTCTCCTACGCATCGCGGCGCAGTTTGTTGTGAACTTGAATTAAATGAATGACGTGGTTGTATGAATGGCCGGGATGAATGCGAGTCGGAAGTGCTTGCGCGGGGTGCAAGCTAGCTCGCACGTGCATCCGGCACTGTACACTTATCTATGCGAAAGTCTGCTACTCATTGTGTTCACGAGTTTTATAGCACTAATATTGTATAAAGTTGTAATATACTCGTATATATAAACTTGTCAGTAATGCCCAAAGTACAACCTTTCTATATAGATTAAGGTTGTACTTTGGTAGCCCAATTTGGTATGAAGTTCTATGGAGAAGGAATTTTTTTTCATTTGCGATTGCTACACATAGTTTCATGGGGGAAGTTTTTCGATTTGATGAGCCTCATATTAACCCGAAGTAGAACCTTTTAAATTCACCTACATGGGGTATTTTAAATTATTATATTCAAGTACATCCTTTTCGTCCATAAGAAAAATAGTTTAGATTATTCCTCAAAGTATATCCACTTATTACAACTTTATAACCTTTGACGTCAATTTAATATATCCTATACCAGCTTCTGCCAGCGACTTCGTCCGCCTGGAATATTGAATTTTGATCCAGGGACTGATTATACATTTTTGAGCTAATTTGAGGCTCCACTCATCAAATCAAAACCTTTCCATGGAACCATGTATCGCAATGAAAAAAAAAATGTCTTCTCAAGATAAACTAGTTATGCTAAAATAACCTATTGGTATGGCGAAGCCAATTATTTTCTTTATTTGCGACACATGATTTTATGAGGGAAAAGCTTTTTATTTGATCAACAGAGTGTCATATTAGCCCAAAGTTCAATCTTTCAAGGTCACATGTATTTATATCCAGCAGATAATTCCAAAGAGATTTAAAGTAGGCAATATTTAGCACCAGATATTACCCTACCAATGTGCAAAACTTTATAGAAGTTGGTATAGCCAATTTGGAGTTGTTAAATAAATAACAAACACCCAAACTCACATTAGAGTTAAAGAAATAACAGATCTTACAAGATTCAATTTGCATCCCTAATCGAATTTAAGTAAAATCGGTTCAGTAGTTTGATTATGTAACCACCATTGATAAACAGACTCACTTTCACATTTAGTATACCTACTCTATCTCTGTAGGAACTACGTTGACAAGCTAGTCATTTTCCGGTATCAATCTATGTATCAGAAATACATTCCGCCTTTTAGGATCTCTGTTATTTTATGATGTGGTTATAAAACGATGGTGCTAAATCCTAATTTATATGGTGTCATTATTTCGTCATGTTATTGAAATAATTAAACATAATAGATATAATAATTAAAAAAATAGGATAACAATTCATTGACACGATAGGGATAAATACTAAATCCTAAAGTGCCATTTATTTAGCAATTTTCGTCATATTACACAGGCCTACATTTTTTTTATGAATAAGTGTTTCAGGTCTTATAGGTGTATTATAGTAATTGGGGTATGCTGATTACGAATCTATGCTTAGTTTTTTTTGCAGCACGTCAGATTTTCAAGAAAAGTGTGTAAAGTAATTTTGTAAATTTTCATATAAACTACAATAAGTACAGAGTAAATATTTATTAAAACAATTATACAGATCGAAAAATGCATTGCAAAACAAGAGTTGTAGTGTGTACATTACACAAGCATTGTTTTTTTTTTAATGAAATCCTTCCCTTTTTCTCTGATTATTATTAATATTGACATTTTATTACAATAATGAAAATTAATAAAAAATATTAAAAAAAAAAAAAAAAATTAGCAATTTTCTATCAATAGATATACCTACATATTATTAATAGGAATTTAACAAAAATCTTTACGTTAAAATTACTACCTATATAATGAGTATTTTATTTACTACAATAGTATTGCGTATATTTAAATTTTGCAAATGCAAATTTTTATTATTATTTTAAATGTTATATTACTGTTTATCTTGTTTGTTACTGTTTATCTGTCCCGAAAGTTTGACTGGTAGAGATTGCCTAGCGGCATTAAGTCCGCATTTGTACTCTTTTTGTGCAATAAAGTTTTCCTATACATATAAAATTGGGTATGTAGTTAAATGAATTTTGAGGGCTGAGAAAATATAAGTTTCTCGCAGTGTCTATCTATGGCCATAGAGAGATAAAGTGTTAGGCAGTAATGTAGGTAACGGTAAATATTTATATATTTATTACTTTTTATTTATTTATGGGAGCACGATTTGTGCCATAAAGTTTTTAAATAAATAAAATAAATAAATATTTATATTCTATACATATGGGGAAAATAAATAAATTTGGGGGGTTGAGGAAATATAAGTTTCTCGCAGTGTCTATAGATTTATAGAGAGATAAAGTGTTAGGTAGTAATTTAGGTAACGGTAAATATTTATTTATTACTTTTTATTTATTTATTGGAGCACGGCATATGACTTTGTATCTACCTGGTGGAGAGCAGACCCACCATTTGCCATTACGAAATGGGCGGCACAGGGACGAATTGCAATACGAGTTTATTTTAATATCCTTGCTGCCTTGTCATTTCGTAACCGCACCCTGAAAGGAGACTCCCACCTCGACAAGAAATCGATCCAATAATATACATTCGAAATATATAAAATAATAGTAAATATATAGCCCGAGTTCATTAATCTCGTTATCCATTTATAGGTTGATTTTTTTAAATATATATTTTACTTTGAGCACTTCTTTTGACGTTCTACTTGATGGGAATCAGACAAACAAATTCCATGAATAGAGTCCATCAATACACTGTTATTAAACGGCATTAATTGCTCCCACTGTGCCGGCTAAATGATGCGGTTACGAAATGTGTTGATGTGGGGTTTTTTACCATAAGATAAAATTTCCGTGAAAAATGAAGACAGCAATTTAGGTTAGATAAGATATCTATACTATCATACTTGCTGCGAATAATTATTGTATCAATTAATAGAGTTTTACGATAAAACTTATTTACGTCGACTTTATTATAGAAATTTCTAGGAATTTTAAAACTCCTAGGAACTATAATACTGATAAAACATTATAAGCGTTTGTTTTGAAAAATAATTTACGATAACGGAATTTTTATTTTTCCCACAAACTAGAAAATATCTGTATGTTGTATTTTGTTAAATTTAATAATAATAAATATCTTTATACATATATATATGACGCGGGGTACCCAGTAGAGGCTTTTTTCGGGATCGCTAAACCGTTTCACAAGTTGGTATTTTGAAACTGGGACCAACAGATTAACGCCTCTATTCCCAAAATCTCACACAAAAAAACATACCACGAAGGATATTTTGGGAATTTCAAAACTAAGTAATTACTACTCTAAAAATTTACCTCGCTTCAATTTGAAGAAATTTATTTTCATTGTACACTCTACTGCAGAAAAAATTACATCTATATTCTATACAGGGTGAACTTGAAAGGATGGCTAATATGAGGTTTTGCTGATCAAATCGAACAACTTTTCCCATGGAACCATGTGTCGCAAATGAAAAAAAATTTGGCTTCCCCATAAAAATTGGTCAAATTAACATTACTAGTTGGTATGGGGAAGGCAATTATTTTTTCCATTTGGTTCCATGGGAAAAGTTGTTCGTATTGATCAGTAGAACCTCATATTAGCCCAAAGTACATCCTTTCAAAGTCACCATGAATACGTGTAGAATTCAGCACAAAAAAGTATATCTTATAAAAGATCTGCCAGAAATAAAAAAAAAAGACGAAAAGACCAAATATTTCCTACGGTTAAGGTTCGAACCACTTTCGCTCAAAGACAGACTAACTTTCTGGGCCCACATTTATACAACAGGATTAGCAAATTTATTAACATCATCGACCTATCCAAATTTTCCTGCAAAATATGCATCAGCAAGTGGCTCATGACCCTAAACTATATACAAACCGAAGAATTGTTAGAGATTACGAAATAATATAATACACACTTCGAATAAATAAACAAACAGTTGTACCATAGGTAGCATTCACATCATCACACTTAAATTGGTACTTACACACATAATAATAATGCATAATCAAACACACTTATTTTTATTTTTTTTGTTATATTTTTATTATATTATCACACGCACACACACTATAGTGATACACACGCACGCATTTAGATGGCTCACTAGTGTGGGAATCAGGGACTCACCCATCTTTGTTTATTTGTATTTCTTTTGTTAATTTTTAAATAAATATGTATAATACTATTTTTTTTTTTGAGACATTTAGCTCTAGGCTCTTACTATGTCTACTAGAAATAATAATATAATATCTAATATCATCTGAGGCACTATAGCGGTGCTGCCAAACAAGTAGGTAGGTAAATATTTCAAATTAAAACTTATTGGCAGACTTTAAACTTTTTTTTTGGACGTATAAAACCTGTGTAACACTAAAAAACTATAGTTTGTATGTCCCTGGTTCCAATCTCAGTATCTAAACAATTAATTTTTAATTAAACAAATATATAAAAATATATTTGTTTGACAACACCACTTATATGCCGCAGATAGCACATTAAACTTTCGGTCCAGTTTCACTATATCAATTTGTGAAACTATTTATATAGAGTCAGAATACTATGGTATGGATGTGGAGAAAGGCTCTCTACTTGCCCCTTCACAGGGATATGGGCATGATGGATAAGTATATATAGAAGGCCTTTCGAAAAGTATTGTTTGCATTTAATATTTAGAGCCCCAAAAAAATCGGTCCCAGCCTAGTGGTTAAGTCACACCAAGGTTAAGCAGATGACAACAAGGCCGGCCTGGGATGGCTGACCGCTTTATACAACGAGGCTATTTCATCATAAACACCGCAACCAGCTCGCTACTTGTTAGGTGTTGCCTCCGAATACCATCGGCGAAATGAGGACGGGTTAATCTCTCCGCTGGGTACCCTGAGGCCGTATAAACGGTTCTCGGGAGCCAAAAAGGCACCCGTGATGGTATATGATATAATTATTTAGTAAGTTATTTTTAAATATTTCATACACAGAGTGAAAGGGATATGTCTTACCCTACCTTATTTATGGGTGTGTATAATTCATTTAGCGGAACATTCCGTTAAAGCCACAAAGTCTTGTACGACTTTGCTTATAAGAGCATTAGCTAGAGCAAAACCTAGTTGGTAATTATTATAGATAGGAACACTGCACCCATTTTAATCAGCTCTGTGGGTGGCCAGAACTAAAATTGTAACTATGGGTTAATCGGCAATTATCGTCTACCGATTCTGAGGTAATTAGTGTTTATGTTAAGGTTTGCCTTTGTGAACAAATCTTAATTCAAGGACTTTTGTGGGGTTTCATACACTTTCCCAGGATGTCTTACATAGAATAGCTTACACGAACACCTTCTATTTAAGAAATATTATACATTTCGTAATACTTAGAGATTTGTCTCTTTTGTCACCCATTTTGTAACCATATTCTTAACAGGTTGGGTCAATAAATTAAGTACTGTTGTTAATTAAACTTATGCTGTATTTAAACCTCCAGCTCTTTCTCAGAGAAGGGCTAGTCATACTGAAAGAATAGTTGTGTAGGTGATGAATTATTTTTAAATATTTCATACACAGAGTGAAAGGGATATGTCTTACCCTACCTTATTTATTTACCCTACCTACTTCTCCTCGGGGGAGAAGAGAAACCAGTCTATTTGTTGTGAAGATAAGATACCACATATAGCAAAATAGAAAGGGTCAAACTTAAACCACCCTTATTTTTTAGTCAGGGGTTAATAAAAAAGGAATATAATATAAAAATCGTCAAGTGACCTTGTCATGTTTCGGTTTTAGTGTGTGGGTTCACCGGTTTTCAGGAGACTATTGCATCGATTTCTGGTCGAAGTGGTAGTCTCTTTTCAGGGTGCGGTTACGAAATGGATAGTTGAATTGAGAATAAGGCAGTGAGTATATTAAAAAATACTCGTAATGCAATTCGTCATTGTCGTCCCCCATTTCGTAATCGCATTATTTAGCCGACATAGTGGGAGCGTTCAATATTGTTTAAGAACAAAGTCCATGAATGGTCACCATTCATGGACTTTGTAGGTCTGCTCACCTCCAGGTTGATACAAAGTCACATGTCGTGCTCAAATAAAAAACAAAAATTATGCCCGATTTCACCAACGATCCCTAACTCTAAAGGAGCACCTAAATAAGAATTTTGATATATTTGCTATGAAACAACTGTCATAATGGTCCAATGGTGAATGCCTTAACTTATTTAGGGGCTCCCTTAAAGTTGGTGAAATCAGGCATTAGTTTCTCAAATTTTAAGCGCCTCATTTAGAAAAGCTTATGTACACGCACGTCCTCACGAGATGCGAGAACAATGTCCGAGGTAACCCGATATGCTTAAACAACTTCATCAGCAAACGCAATCACCCGAGTACACAATAAACCACACGACTTACAAATATGCTCATTTATTATGCACAAATTGATAAATATTTACTCTATTCCAGTTTACCACCAAATAGTGCACTTAAAGAATCGCTGTCAGGGCTTGGTTTGGCACCAAATATCAATAGTCTGATGTTCTCTTAAGCCCAGGTTAAGTATATATTGAATGATAGTAAGCTATATATCCTGTCGACTTTATCAAATTTTGAAGACAAAATATTTTTAATTCTCTTATAAATTTTGATTCAAATTCACATTCAAAATTTTATATACCTCCAAGTCATCTTAATTGAATATACTACTTTTGGTATTGACAAGACTCAAAATTTGCGTGACATCTAGATATTATTAGGTAATAATAAATTACGACCAAAACTAATAACAATTAAATTAAATAATACTAACAATGTCGATAATAATAAAAAGACGCCATCATAAGCTGGTTCATTTATAAAATGTGATATTACAAAATATTTTATACCTAACCTAGCTATAGAAATTTCGTGGAGTAACATTGGAATCCTATAAATTAGATATCAATTGTTTTGGGTTTACATTACCAGAAAGTGCTTTAGATTTACAACATAGAAGAGAATCTTCAACAAATATAAAGTCTCTACATTAGCCATATGCTAAACATCCGAGTATAGCGGTAGCTAGCTAAAATATAGCTTTCGTTTGGTGGGCGCAGTGCATTAGCTGGCGCCTCTCGGCTCGTCAGCGTCAACAAATACGCTGCGTGTGCATTATAGTATTTATGCAGCGGCTCCGGAGCGGCAGAACACTTCCATTTAATTTTGTTTGTTCGTTCAATATGAAATGGATCCCAGCCATTTCCAGCACTCAATCGTTCATGGAAGTGTTTGCATAAAATAACTACTATAACTTTCTTAGTCTACAAGTGTGAGTACTTAGGTAAAGCTCAAGTGCAGAATAGTTTTTTGTTTTTGTATAGCTAAGGTTTATATAATGTATATCTACTTGTTCTTTATCTCAAAAAAGTATGTATTATTGATATTAATTTTAAGATAATACCTCTAAAGTAAATTATTATTTTGTTTATATTTAGGACACGTTACAATAATACATAAAAATGATATAAAAAGGCGCGCGTGCGCATCGTGTGGACATCTCTAAATCCTAGCGACCGCGCCCTGTCAAAATATTGTCAAAGTGAATTCCGCGCGTCCAATATATTATAATGATTTTCTACTTGGCAATAATCCTAGCGATTTATTTCGATAGCGGTAGATATTAAACCGCATACCGCATATATCTAGCCAAGGCGTCATTCCCGCGGCCGGTTGTTGAACCAGCTTTTATTATATTAAGCTCGCACAGAGCGGGCGATCCGTTTCAGGTATTTGGTGAAGGGGTTCGGCGGCGACATGTCTCATTGTCGCGGGTATATTTAGTGGTGATGCGCGTTACGTCATTTCTGCGGCTGCGGAAGCGTCTGTCATCGAAGTCTGCGTTGCCACTGGCTTGCTCTCGCTGTTGCATCTTGCCCACGTGCAATAGACATTTGGCAAGGACGCTGTCGGCTAGGCGTCGTGTACTTGCACGTTTCCGGTAGACCTTGTTGGAATTTTTCCCGGCGGCCTTTGACGTATGCTTGACGTCACGATTGCCCTATTGTACTATTCTTTGCGAGATGATTTTATTTTCTGGTCAGTTGGCGTATTTGTAATATAGAATCAGCAACCATGCTTGCTGACCAATAGACTGTAAGGGGAAAGGTTATAGAACGGCCACAAATAAGCACTTGTTGTTTTGTCGGAATGCTCGATCGTAATAGATAGCTCTTAAAATAGCCGCAACAATTCAAATGAAATGATCATTAATTGCAACTCGCGTAAGAGTTGACAAGTGTAAATAAATGCTAATTCACGGAGCAGGAAGAGTGCTAGATAGCGACAAGCCACGCCCTCTTGGTGCCTCCCAATCGCTTGCCTCTTGCTGGCCATTGTAACCACTCTCATACTCATTAGGTACCTGTTTTTTTAATAGTTTTTGCTAGAAATTAAACTTTCTGAATAAAATATAGACTTTTAGATAGTCTATAGCAATGTTTGTAGAACGAATCTAGGTTAAACCTGCAATAATATGTTATCTGGACCTAATGTTTATGTTATAGCGTAGTTAATTTATGCCGCTTTTAATGTCAGTCGCGGCGCGATCTCATACTTTTATAATTCTGGTTTTGTTCCATTTATTTTTCCTAATTTCGGGATGCTGAAAAAACTGTCTGATGTATTAATAAAATTTTAAATGTCTAGACTTTTATCAATCTATTTATTATTATAGTGGAGCAGTTGTGACAGATAGGTTTGAATCTTCGGTAGAGTCCAGTGGCTCGAAGATGACTGGTTGTTTCGTGATCTATTTCTGCTGTAAGGCCCCTGGATTTCTCCTAAGCTCTATCTATTTCTGTAAACTTACTTTAAGTGGAAAGTCTGAAAGAATCATTTGCAAAGCATGCGCAAGCATTCAAATCGGAAGACCCACTGAAACCAAGCTAGTGGCTAGTATACTACTATCAGGTTATTCTTTGAATTGCTTGTCCACTAGTAAATAATGTCGGCATTTCTATGATAAATAAATATCATCATGGGTACCTTACGGCGCCTAGAGGAGAGGCTTCGATCCCACCTCATCTTAGCCGATGGTATGAATCTACCCATACAGAACAAGTGGCTAGCCCGTCGCGAAGTTTGGATAGACTCAACGACCCATCTACAAACAGTTCATAAGTTATATAGTGAAACAGGGACCGACAGCTTAACGAGCTCGAAGATTATCATAGAACTACACTAACAGCGTAGTTCTATGATAATCTAATGTAACCAATAAGGTAACGTAAAGTTTGGCCCATACCTGCCGGCAAATGCTTTTATGAAGGTAAATCTAGTTATGCAACAGTTATCAGTTTTTTTGGAAATTCCCAAAACGTTCGCTAACTAAAACATCGATCCCGTGTCAGGTCAGTGAAATACCGTATTGCTTCGCGGGAGGCAAACGGACGCCCCGAGACGTGTGCTGGGAACTTGAAGTTTATTTTTATTTGTCGATATCAGCGATCGGCGCCTGCTCCATTAGTCATGTGACAGTATCGACATGGAATCAGCTCTGGTCCCTCTTTAATTCCAGTCGACGCCCGCAATACTGGACAAGTAATATGCAAATATACAACTGCATACACCAACAATAAATGAATGATGCCTGAATGGTCAAACGGACGAGTTTTCTAATGTTAAACATTGAAATACGTTTATAGTCAAGGACAATTTAGTTTATGCTAATGCAATTTTAATGGTCTGATGATGTGGGTTCTCATATAGTATGGATACAAGTATATAGTTTGGTATTAGTATTAGCTACATAGTAAATGCTTAGTTTAGTAAATAGTGATAGTTTTATCATAATATTAATAAGAACATATTATTATTTTTGCAAATCTAAGTTTGATAAGGAATTTATGTTTAATTAATTTTGATTTGTCTAATGTGTTTAAAGTGTTTACTGATATATTTAGTTTGATGTTGAGTATAGCTCTTATGAGGACTCCAAGTTTACCTTGTATCCTTTAAAAAATGTGCCATTAATATGTACTTAACTTGTTGTTCGTTTGCTGTACCTTTTTTGAAAAATAAAATAAATTAAAATAAATAAAATAATAATTTATTCTCTAACTGCTCTATTATCTTTATTGTTATTAACCGATTATAGAAGGAGGTTATACAAAAAGACATGTTAATTTTTTCTACAGCTAATTCTTTTTATTTATTTTAAGCACTTTTATATTTATACAGGCGATTGATTTGACGATAAAGCAGCGAGGATATTAAAATAGACTCATAATGCAAATGCGTCCATGTCGCCGCCCATTTCGTAACCTCATCATTTAGCCGGTATAGTGAGAGCAATCAATATTGTTAAACAACAATGTATTAATCAACCCCATTCATGGACTTTGTAGGTCTGTTTAACATCAGGTAGATACAAAGTCACATGCCGTGCTCTATAAAAAAACACATTTTGGTTGAATGTCAACGTCACTTTTTTTTACACCAATTATATCATTAACTTCATATGGTATGGTGGCCGAGTTGGTTACATACAACATTTAGGTCACGTGTTCAAACCTCGGTGTGTACCAATGATTTTTTTTCACTGCACCGAGGCACACACCGTACACGACGAGGTAGAAATAATCCCTTCCGCTGAATACCTTAGGGGCGCGTTTAGAAGGTTTCAGGCGCCGTAAGGCACGGGTATGTATTAAAATACATACATGTCATTAAATTAAGATAACTCTTATAAAAACTGAAGGTGAAAATTTACGCACTTTAGTTTTTATTTTAAAAGTTTACAGAATAGGTATTCAATGAAAAACGATTAAATTAGGATAGTATAAGTAAAATCTACACCTCTACGTGCGATTTGTATGAAGACAAATATCGCCTTAACTTACCAAATTAACCATATGATAAATTTATACGATTAATCATAGTATAAGGATATTACTATTTTACAATCTCCTCAGAATATTACAGATATTATGCTAGACCGAAACATATGGAAGACTCCATAAGGTGGGCGATCAGGTCATTGCGCTGACTGAGTCATACGACATACTTAGACTATATGATATTATGGCTTTCTTATAAGGCCCAGGACTTAAATAATGCATGTTATGCAACTGGATACAGTTTGCTTGTGTTTGTTGCATGTGGAACCATAGACCTGAATGCGTAGATAGGTGCACTGGCCACGCTGAGAAGAAATCGCGCGTGACTTGTTTTAAGTTTCGAAAAAAATAAAATATATGTTTGACTGCTGTTTGTTTATTACATTGTAGTTCTAAAACGGGTGTATTGAATGCGTTTTTATTTTGCTTTGTCACTATAACTATTTACTTGTATTTGACGTTAGTGTTTCTGTCAGTCTTCTATCCCTGGTACCCATAGAAAACCAGGAAGTATTAATATGTTTTATAAAATATACTCTACCCATGACGTAATTAAATAGGTCCATTATCGCAATTGAGGGGAAACCAAACGAAAACCCTCTATAGGGAACACTTTATTATAATATTCATATATGCAACGTATTCTTTCAGTACTCCTAATTCGATTTAATGTGGTTAAGCTATTTATACATAACTTACGAGTACGAAATAAATATTTATATTTATTCATTGCAATATAAAAGAAACTGTATTTGTTGCTATAAAATATTAGCAACAAATACAGTGGGTTTCTATAATAAATTATTTAAAAAAAAAACAACTGCTTTAAGAAAATACATCACAGTTTCATTAGCCAGTGTCAAAAGTTTGGTCTAAAGTAAAATTGTTCTACAAATATGGCAAAGAACTCCCTGATTTAAACATCGTACCACAGGCACGCGCCGGGTGTCTACTCAGTCCTTCTAGCGTGATCCGATTTCTTTATATGAAACAGTCCGTGGGAGTAGAGAGAGGGCGAACGCAAATGTCAGAGGGCTGTTTAAATGCAGATGCGGCTGTAATGTAGCACTTTGGCCATAAACTTTGTTTTTAATTTACAATGAGTTGCATAGTTGAGGCAAGTTTGATTTGCATTGCTTAAGTGTTACTTTTGTTCAAGATACTTTGTACTTACCTAGATTATAACTAAACACCAGACAGATACGTCTCTCGCCATTTTTAAGAAATTACTCATTTCTCATTATCACTATTGAGGTAAGGTTTAAACATATATTTATGTATTTGTTTTGTTATATTATTTTTGTATTTTATGTAGGTGTATCTATATTTGCGTATTTATATCTATAACTGTATGTAGTTTATGTATTTTGCTTTATTTTTCTACATTATTCTGTTACAATTTTCACTCTTCTAGAGTTTAGCTGGTAGATGCCTAAGGCATTAAGCCCGCCTTTTTTTAGTGCAATAAAGAATTTAAATTTAGAAAAACGTGATTTAGGATCGATTAAAATTTTATTATTGACTGTGAAATCTTTACTATATAGGGTTTCCTTAATATTTTTATTATTATATTTGTTAAAGGTTATTAAAATATATTATTATTTTCCTAAAAATACACAAGCGAAAATCTCAACCATGACAAACTGTAGAGAAAAACGTACTATTTTTTTTTTGCCATGGGTGGGAATTGTATCCACTAGTCTATGGAGATGGTATGGTAATATGTATCACATAGCGATTTAGTAACACAGTAGAATGAAGGAAAGTGCGTCCAGTATATTATCTCTGAAATCTAAATAATCTGTAATCTCGTGTAATCTGTGAAAACTTAAAATGCATCTTTTTTCATATTTATATTGTTATATCACTCTAATGCTGTGCATCATTGAATAAATAAATAAATATTAGCAGAGGATAATAAGTGTTTGAAAACTTAACCCACTTAGGTATTGTCATTTAAGTACTAGATCAAGCTTTTAAAATTAGTGTCACGTTACTACGTAAATCAATCAGAATCTAAATAGTGTCGTTTGTACGAGACTACTGCCAAATAACTTAAATTCGGGTGTTCCACTGCCTTTATTACGTGATAAGTTGCTTCTGTCGTTTCTTTAAAAAAATATAAAGAGTGCAATCATACAGATAGAGTAATAGTGCAAGGTGCTATCGTTTGTATAGCATTTTGCAAAATAAGATTTTTTTTAAACATAGAGACAGATGTTTACCGACCCATGGTTATTTTAAAGTAAAAAGGTATTGCAGTACAAGGCGTTACAGACAAACGCTTCGTTTTATTACCAAATAATATATTTAAAAAAAAACAGCAAGCTTTGTTTGCAGTTGCTACCTAAATAATGTACAAAAACATTAATAAAAAAAAAAAAAAAAAATCACCACGGGTGCCCTACGGCGCCCGAGACCGCCTAGACGGCCTTAGGGTACCCAGAGGTGGGGTTTTTAATCACACCTTAACACAAGTGGCTAGCTCGTCGCGATGTTTGGATAGACTCAATAACCCATCTATAAACAGGTTCACAAATTGGTATAGTAAAAGTGGGACCGACAGCTTAACGTGCTCTCCGGGGCACTATAGTGGTGTCTGTAAATATTTTTTTATATTAAAAATTAATTGGTACCTAAGCTAACCTAAGTGTTTTTATGGTTTAGGTACTACAACTTTTTGTACGCCAAGTAACTTCTTATACAAGTCTCACCTACACTACTAATTGTGGTGATGAATGTACCAAAGTGTATCTATTATAAAGAAAACACAGACCCCAAACTCTATAAAAACCTAATTTGTTCACATAAACCGACAAGACACACAGCGGCCAAATTAAGAAGCAACGTGCAATTTAAAAACGATTTTGTTCATAAACACATTTTTCTGTTCCCATTACAATACACCTTAAGCGGTACTATATCAAAGCTGACCTTTAACTTGGCTTTTGGTCGCTCTCACTCTTTTTATTTGGCTGCATACATGATCCTTCCTAATTGGTATGCCGTGGGCACGCCCGTTTAACAAAGATGGTATCGCTGGTGCGAATGCCGCGTTCCTTCACGACGCTCTGACGGCTGCGGCTTGTCGGTCAATCCCTCACTCTTACAATCTGTCTGCTCTCCACCTTTTCTCTTCTATTGTTCCCTTTTCATTATTATATGAATCAACGTCATTTGATTGTGAAATATACCTACAATAATCAACATAATTAGAGTCATTTTGCACGTTTTCATTTTCGTAATCAAAATAATTTACGCCAATATAAGACTGGTATTAAAGACATTATCGTATTATCGATCAACGTCCTTAAAGCGGTCTGCAATTAGTGGTTTACTTAAACGTCGCAGTTGGACCTCCCGCGATCGCCACCGGCCGCCGTCCTCTTTATGAAATTATCGCTAAATTGAGAGATAACTGCTCCCCGACGTGTTAATAGCGGCTTCCACTAAATGTATTCTCCTATTTATTCGTCTCCATCCACCGGTGAAGTAATGACGGGGTTTCGGTCGATGCCAAGCGAGATATTAATATCTTTTCAACGTGTATTTATAGCTGATCGTTAATTTAATTTTGTCAGGTCGACTATACGTTCAGTTAGGTTTGTCTCGTTTTTCGCTTTAACACAGTAAAACACACAAGTAGAGCCGCGGCTTGCAGGGAGTGAGAGACGCCGCGCTGGCGCCGGAGTCGCTCTCGCGGGCGGCGGCGGCGTCTGCAAAGGGCGCTCGGTTCTCCTTAAAAGGTACTGT
Organism: Monopis laevigella; assembly: GCA_947458855.1. NCBI lineage: Eukaryota > Metazoa > Arthropoda > Insecta > Lepidoptera > Tineidae > Monopis > Monopis laevigella. The sequence continues at coordinate 22,147,612 of OX381580.1, read as the reverse complement.
CACTTATGGAGAGGCCTTTCATAACACTTAATAAGATGCAGTACAACTGTAAAATTTCGTGATGGATGCATGAGAGCAGTCACGAGGTGGTGGCCGGCGGACATCGTTACGTTGTTTTATTTCAACGCCCGTGTTGTCGCTAATTGCTCAGCGATATCCGATGCTATGAGATGTATGTACAGTAAATACTCGCACGCATTGAAATTTCCGCAGTATTTACGCACAAATTCTACAACTATTTTAAATTTTGTGGCTTAAATTTACGAGCTTTTCAATGTTCTAATGGAATGCAACGAGGAGAGAAATGTAACGTTTCGGGGAGCCAACACCGATCACATAGCGGCATTAAAGTCGCACTAAAATCTAGACGTCTGTTAACATAATTATATCGGAATTTTCTTTAGTAACATTTAGATTTCATATAAAATAAATAATAATTATTTAACGAATCCGCTTAGTCTAATAATAATATATAAAACGCCTTCTGCTAATTGGGATTCTAACTGTTGGCAGCGATTTGGATGATATTAATTAATATATTATAATTAAAAATATTAAGAAATAAAGATTATAGCTATTGCTAAATAACGATAAAATAATACATTTATGTTAAATATTAATTTTCTCCAAATTGCAAACTGTCTGAATTTCCCCTTCGTATACATATTTTTACTTAAATATTATTTTAAAATAGTTAAGCTGCTAAATAATAATAATAATAATATGTAGGACAAGTTACACATATTGCTCTGGTCACAAACTAAGCTCTAGGCTTGTACTATGTGTACCAGAAGCAACGATATAATACATATTATATTTTATAAACACCCAGACCATGACAAACTGTACAGAAAAAAACGTACTAATATTTTTTGCCATGGGTGGGAATCGAACCTCCGGATACAACGCCAAAGGCGCAACCACTAGTCTACGGAGGCTGTCATACTAATTAAATTAAGTCTAATAATGATAATGGCACGTCAATTGAATTTATTTATTACCTTTAACTTAGTGTAGGTTAGCAGTATTTATTAGAAGTGGGATTGTAAATAATGAGTAGGGCCTATGGTTTATTCGTGACAATTACGAGTTCTTGATCACGTTTTTCATTATTTTATAAAATTATACTTAGATATATTAATTAGCAATAATATTTTGTTGTCTATAATAAATTCTTATTAATAATTATTGAAGTAGGTATAGAAAATCAGTTAAAAATAGATAAATATATTTGTGTTTGCTCATAAATTAAAGTTTTGTTTCCAAAACGTTGATCAAAATAAATTATGGTTAAAATTAGCCTGTGTATTAAAATTAACATGATTTGTGGAAAATATTTGTGATATGACATTACAAATCATCTGCTTTGCTAGCTAATTTTTATCGTAGATTTATTTATTTTAATTAAGGTTATATAAACTGAGTCAGTATTTCATTCAAAAGCATCTCTAAATCTTCTAAACCATGCAACGAATTTTCATACGGGTTTCACTATTATTTAGAGAATTTCTACATTAGTAAATACATTTAATTTTGGTTGCTTTTATTGCCAAAGCTGCCACTAAACTTTACGAAATATAACAAACTACGGAATTGTGTATGTTATAAAGATCTATAGAAAAGGTTGCGGCGGCGCGGCGGTCGCTATTATTATTTACCCACGTACCCACCTATACGGTATACTGTATGGTATACCCATGGTGAGTTTGGAAGGTTGTACTTTAAGCTAATATGAGGCTCTAGTGATCAAATCAAAAACTTTTCCTATGTACCATGAGAATAAACATACAAATTGGTTATTTTATCTCTATATGGAGAAGCATTTTTTTTTTGCTCCAGGCGAAACGTCCTTCGATTTCAGAAGAACCTTATATTACCCCAAAGTCACCATGTATAAGTACTATTTTTGAAAATGTACCATTTTTCTTCAATTATTTTTCTGATGAAATAGAATTAAGTAGGTAGATGGATGTACCAACATCCGTCGCATCAGAACCATAAAACACCCGTAATAAGGATGAAAAGAGACAACTACTGAGCCACGTTCATATCGACAGCATCGGTCGATATTGATCGCAATCAATCTTTTTATCTTTCGCATAAACCAAGAACCTTACTGTGACTTGATAAGGTTTAAAATAATATTGTAAGATTGTGAGTGTGTAGGTGGTATTGAGGTAGAATGCAGGCTTCCAAATAGGGTGTCGAATCCCAAATAGGCAGTAGTATGCAGTGGAACGGTTGCTGGGGTAATGAGGACATTGGTTCTGACTCGATCGCCTCTCCCCATTGTCTTTATAGATGTATTTTTCGTTACTTATTCAACTTGTTCTAGTTTATGATTTAGTAATAGTTTTACTTTCATAACCTAATAACCTACCTAGTATTTAATTTTTATAAGTTCTCAAACATGTACGTACATCGATAAAAACGTAAGTTGTTTCTTTTAAAGTAGCATGACTTTTGATCTCACATATACTGGTAATGTAAAGTCCAAGAATGTTGGATGTTGCAAAAATAGTAATGATGCAGCAATTGGTTGAGTCCCCTATGTTTGCTTGAGTATTAAGTTTATATTTCACCTCTTTAGTGGCGTCTTCAGGCAATATATTAAACAATATTTTGTGTATATGTATCTAAATATATATCCTAAACTACTTCTATGCAAAAAAAAACATGTCGATAGGTTGCTCTGTGATCCCAGAATTAATTTTTATCTGTGCATATCGAAGATTGTAATATGCAAATGCCAACACTTTTTCCCAAAAAAGAATATTAGTTATTTCTTCAGAATTCTATCATACTCACAAACGAGTATATGATGATGATGATTATGATGATAAGCGCAAACAGCGAAGGTGTTTATTTCCACCTATTCATAGTCGATAATAGTCTAAGCACAGCGAACAAGTAGCAAGTACATTGCGGTGTTTGAATACTTGTAAATATGTGCTGGTACAGTGAAACTGAGACCGACAGTTTAACGTGCTCCCTGAGCTCTTTAGTGATTATGTTCATATATATATATATATTAATTCATTGGTAATACTGGGGTTTGTATCCGCGATGTATTAAAAAAAAATCAATAATAAAATAAATTTACCTAATTTACTATATAATAATGATAAGAATTTATTAATATATATATGGGTTCATTTTTAATTACATAAGAATTATGCTAATATAATTATGGTATCAACACAAGTAATATGGGCATTTTTTTTTTTTAGAAAATTTATGTATATGTTATAATATTTATTATTAAAATTTGGTTACCAAAGTGTGAATTAAATTAGCGTAACGATATCCCGCGTCAGTTAAATACTATATCTGCTAGGATACATGAAAACGTGTCCGACATTAAATGTGTATGTTTGTACACTATTATCTAATATACACATACCTACACGCCCATCGCTTGTTCACAGTAAATAGGTTTATTAGCACTATTATTTGCTGTAACTATGCTTATTTTAGAAAATATCTAAAGAAATGTTGATAACGCTATTTAGAAAGATAATATATTTTATCTTTCTAGAAATTACTTAGACACGGAAGTTTTACCATTACATTAGAATTATTTTTAAAAAGAAATATGTGTATAGATTACTCAAATATAATATTTATCCATAGGTCGCTGGTTCTTGTCCGGCTCGAAGGACCAATGTAAAATACTGTGCTGATTAAATTAAATGTAATTATTTGTTGAAAAAACATATTTTCAGTTGCACTATGAAAGTACAATGACACTTATGAAAGAAGTTGACAAAAAATAAGATTACACAAGATGGAACAAGTGCGATTAATATTATTAGAAAATTTCATTATGAGCAGTAACAGCATAAAGAAAATCGATAATCTAGATCTCCAATTACATAATCGTGCATATCATATTATTATATTAAATAATATATATATATATATATATGATTAGTACAAGATATTTGGAAAGAACTATTAATAGTGTTTTTAAAAACGTATATAAGTAGTAGTTGTAAGTATAAAATAAACGTTCATTTACTTAATTTTTTTGGATCTAATTTCCTATTACTTGCAAAATGATGGAACAAATTATAAAGCATTTTTTTAAAACAGTTCTGCATCCTTAGCATATTTTACTCTCTTAAAGGTTAGCTGGTAGAAAATGTCTAAGACATTACGTTTATCTATGTCCAATTATATGTGTTAGTATAATCAGTAAGTAAGTAAATAAGGAAAAGAATAAAAAGAATCTATACTTCAATACATTTTTTTTTAATTTTTATTGGAGCACTATTTGTATTATAATTGCGAAAGTTTGGATGGATGAATGGATGAATCTTACTCAATCATGCAGGCTAAACGGATATTGATGGCAGACAGATTAGATAGATCAAGATAGATTATAGCATACAGGGTACTTTTTATCCCATAAAAATGCACAGTACCCGTGTTTTTTTTTTAATTTTTCACAGAGCAACCTATCGACATGTTTTTTTTTGCATAGAAGTAGTTTAGGATATATATTTAGATAACTCTATAATATATTCTACTTTTTATCTCCGAAAAATACAAGATAAATAACACGGTGCGGGCTTCAGCTAGTTTTAATAAAAATAAGTTTTTACGCTATATTCTTGTACACGTTGTATCAGACAACTTCTGCTTTATTTGCCTTATAAAAATCTCTTTATTAATAAAGGCTGTGCAGCCGTCATTAAAAAAAAGGATGTGGTCACCCTACAGACTAAATATACATTGTAAAATATGGCAATGAATCAACAATGGTTCATTGAAGAAAATTGAATGGTAACGAAATATGAAAAGTTTGTAATATTGGTCTGGCTTGAATCGAGGATAGTACGCGAGAAGCGAGTGGGCGAAACAAAACGACTCACCGGCGCGCGCGCATTTGTTGGACAGCTAGGGACACTAGCTGACATTGTAAAATTGAAGGTAAAATTAATATGATTTCCTACAAAAAGTAAGGCAAATTTACCTACTTCTTACAATATAATAAGATCATGTTGGTGAAATTGGTAAAAGCTGCAAAAGAAGCACAAAACTAGAAAAAGGTAAACTGGTAGATTCATTCATAGGTACTTAAAAATAACCAAGAGACCAACTATCAATAGTATACCAATTTATGTAGACTTAGAATACCATGAGCGAAGGAATCAAATCCCTTCGCTCGGTATCAAGAGACCGTATACGATGTTTGGAGTGCATCCCGGCACCCGTGATGACAGAATAAAATATATATTTCTTGGTCTTCGTCCTAGTTTCTGTGAGAGCTTGAGACACTAACAAACTAAAACAACTCTCAAAAATTTCTTCCAAATAGATCTAATCAGTATTTTTGTTTGTTTGCAGAAAGATTAACTTTTTCATTATCATTATCACTACGATAAAAAAATATATAAGTATAATTTTATTTGAGCCATAAAGGATTGTCACAGCCATAATTATAAATAGCTCTTCAAGTTTTCATTCATATTTAGCATAGCTATATAATATTCGGTCGACTTTTCAATTTATATCCATCGCCGTAAGTCATGTGAGTCTGCTTAAATTTTAAATAAAACCGTGCGGATTATGCATGCGTACGCGCAGGCGGCCGTGAGGTATCGCGGCATTGTATTCAAATAGATGTTCGTCATCTCACCCGACCTGGCTGAACGCGACGTGACGTGCCTCTTACACTACTCTTTCAGTTTGTAGCACTTGTTTTACACTTTCTTAGCTTAAACCTAAGCAAAAGAGCCATTTTGAATATAAATAATAGCAAGAAAAAGACTGTATTTTTTTTTGTTGATAAAAACGATATCAGAAGTAGCTAAAGTAATGACTTTAGCAAGAGTATCAGTGATTGTGCCAAATAATATGTATAGTGGGAAAATAATATTCTAATTATTTAATGAAAGATAAGACTAACAAAATATTCAGTATGTATGTAAACACTAATCTTCCCCAACCTCACGCGATTATATAATCAATTCAGTTAATGAATATAAGCGAACAAATAATCGGATTGACATAGATAATCCAATTAATACCGACATGACTTTTAAAATGACAAATTATTAAATTACAATAAAAACTATTATGACAGCAAAAACTTTGGTTAATTTTTAAAAATATTGAAGTAGAAACGCTCGAGCTGGCATCGACAATGGCCCACAAATCTCGGAGACGTCCCGACCCTGGTTTCGAATTAATGGAGCTCGGAAATCAAATTGTGTGAACGTAAACAATCGAGGGCGCGACTCGAGCGTCGGCTAAACGCAAAAACACGGCCAAAGTCAATAAATCTTTATTGGCGCTCCATGAAATTTACAAGACAGGCCGTCGCGTCGCGTAAATAATTGTTATCTGGGGTGATCGTGTCAAACAGCGTCCGGCGTGTAACCGGAGTGAGCGAGGACCGGGCGGTTCGCGGTGAGTTCGTTCTCCACAACGATTAACGTCATCCCGTCGATACCGATCACGTTATTATCTACGCTGTTGTTTCATAACTCTCCAATACAGATTGTTATGAAACCAACAACAATCAATGCTATCGAAATGAGAGTCGGAACATCAAACAAATCATTTATATGTTATTTGCATTATGTAACGCTACAACAGAAAGATGATATATTGTGTTTTTATCAACCTTTTCGGGTTATTAGTTTAAATTAGTGTAGTGTTATCGTAATCGATAAACTCTTACTAAAAAACTTAATAGGTGATAACCATCTATTCGATAGTTATCTAATATCTAAATGGAATAATAAACTTATGTTTCGTTTCGCATTTAAAGATTTTCATTTTGAAATTTTATTTAGGGACTTGTTTTGATAAACTCGACCGTGATGTAAATTGCTTCTATTCTGAGAGTCTGCTGAAAACCTAACAACATGGTGCAATAAACAAAGTGCAGTGAAAGTGTGTCTGCAGCACACAAGGCGGAGGATCAGACCGGTCCAGGGCTGTCGCGCGCACTAAACGTTTCACGCCATATTCTACAGTTTATTAACGCGAATGTCGGCGTCCCCGCTCGCCCATTAATCTCCATATAATTAAATGATCAAGTGAAATTATATTTAGGCACGGGAAACGGGGCCGAGCCCACGCCGGTCGCGGTTCAGCCGCCAGACTTCACCCCGGCGCGATCACCGACACGCAAACGCCTTAATATGACTTAAATACATTGAAGAATTTAGATCTAGATACATAATAGTCTAAATTTAACTTATGTAAAATAAAAGATATGAATTTAACGCTCTTATAACTTTCCCTACTCGTGACAAGTTACGCACAAAACCTACAAGCGTTGAGTGTTCTAGCACAGTGAAATCGTCTAGGAAAAATCTTAAGCCCTATTAACATAGTAGAAAAGCGAGTTTTAATGATAATTGACCGTTATCCCCACTAGATCGAGGCACAGTGCGTGCTCTGGCCCCGCCTTCGCGTCGCATACGCTTCAGACTTCATATAAATTGCATACATAATAATATTCGACCTGCAGAGCTACAATTAAAATTTGCATTCTGTCATCTGATTGATAACTCTGTTGGATAGCACAGGCGAGGCATGATCCGCGTGGGTGTGACCAACGACGGAGATCATCAGCATATCGCTATTCGCACCGAGACTTCATTACGTTTGTTATCGTTGCACTGTTTTATGCTTTGTTATTAACATGATTTCAGTGAGATTACATCATATAAGTTGCACGATGATAAAAATAAATCCACAATGATTCATTCGGTTTTTTTTTATTATAAAATGTCGCCAGAGAAGAGTTACTATGTCAAATAGATTTCACAGAAGTATTCGCGAACGACAAACGTATCCATCATGGTGAATACAAGAATGCACGTTGTCTAATTCGGACGCGGGATATTAGCGAAATATTTTCGAGTTTGTTTTTATGAGGTGCACCCATGAGCCTGCTCATGCTACAAACATTTGTAGAATGATACTCAATAAATTATATGCGATATTTTTGTGTCTTGGCTCCATTCCATGTTTTGACCATTTTTATTCCGTTATCAAATAAAATAATAAACGATATATTTTTGTGATATTATAATACTTTTATATACAAATATAATGGCGACAATTGTATGGATATTGTAGTATAAATAATATTTGTATGATGATAATTATACAAATATTAATTTCATTAAATGAATTTCAACTGAATTATTATCATTTTTACAATTAAGGCAGTGAATGATTTTGCTTTGGCAATATTAAATTTTACCTATTTCTAACAGCTGTTTTTTTTTTCTAGATATTTTATGCTGCTTTTAATATCTTCGATGTTAATACTCTCCTCGATAAAAAAATGATATGCTACTCTAGTTAACACTAGTTATTAAGCTAGTGTTTCTAAATATGTGTTTATTTTGGCCTTTTGTTATATTGTATGCAAATGCTTTGTGTTAATAAATATTATGTTGTAGGTTAGTCTTCGATGTTAATACTCTCCTCAATAAAAAAATGATATGCTACTCTAGTTAACACTAGTTATTAAGCTAGTGTTTCTAAATATGTGTTTATTTTGGCCTTTTGTTATATTGTATGCAAATGCTTTGTGTTAATAAATATTATGTTGTAGGCAATATAAGGAAAAATTCTGCGCAACTGAGTTCAGTCGTGCAGATGACGATATTGATATACATATTTCATTCACATTTAGGGCTTGTATAACATTGTACTTTTAAACAAGATGGGATCTTTACTTTAAAATACATTTTCCCATTTTAAAAAAAAAGTTAAAAAATATATATATGATTCTTTCAAGAAATGCTCAATCGATAAATCTATCCAAGTTCATTCAACTGTCTGTGGGATGAATGAATATGAAATTAATCATATAAATTGCTACTAGACTTTAAAATAGATCTAAAGCAGAGTAATATAACACTAAGTTATCGCATTTTATTAGGTTACCTCTGTCATAACTCACACACTGTCACCGCCTCGTAAAACTGTCTCGTATTTTGCTAAAGTATAAAAACGGCGCTCTGTTGGGACAGACGCACACTCAATAAGGAAGGACAATGATTTATATGATTTTTATGATTCCTACTAATTGGTTCGACAATATAAACGGCCTTAACGTCGGCTTCTTGCATTTTAATCAGAAACACTGGAAATAAACATCTAAATTGAATTATGGTCGAAGCGGACAAGAAGAACCTGTCAATTGCGACGCGCAGGCGCCGCGGCGATCCTATCGACATACCTACGACCCACCGGAATAAATAAAAATCCAAAACAAGATCGTTAATTCGCAATATTATATTTATTTAATTCTCTGGCTATAGGCGCACTTAACTCCTAATTGATGCATACCAGATAATGGCAATAATCTTAGCGGGACGATTTTATGTTTGCATTTAATTTATTTTATTGCTAAATTCTATTTGTTTCGTAATGGAACAGGTCGACATGAACATCGTCGTAAAATAGGAAACTTTGTTGGTATTATTTATCCTTCGATTAACTGGTTTTTAATGTGTTAAAGTTACATATAAGTATTATCAAATTAAATACAAATAAACATTTATGTAGTTTTTTGCTGAGCGATTTCCTCGCGAATAGCTGTCAGGAATGGTAGGAGGGAGGAAAGAATTTTCTTTATTTGGTAATAACATGAGGAAACGTGGCGAGCCTGTGGCGCCTGCGCACACGGCCGGCTTCCTTGTTACACGATATTATTCCAATAAATAAACATTGTAATTGGTGAAACTTATTTTTTACTTATACCTAATAAAATCCTAGACATTTCGTATTGATTTTTACAAAAAAAAAGGACTGGGAAACACGATAAATATCTTTATGATCTTATAAAGATTTTTTTATCGTTTATTTGTCAATTTGTTTGTTCGTTTGTGTCCTTAGAACACGAAAGCACCGATTTATTAGGATCGTTGCGTAAACGCACTCATTGAATTTACCAAATAAAAAAAATCAATGAGTGCTTTTATGAAGAAGCTTTATTGTATTGCTAGAAAATTGTTTAATCAAAATTGTCCTACAGAATCCAAATTTATAAAATAATAAAATTTAACCTTATGACTTAACCCTATTATCAAAGGGCGTGTCAAAAAGTTTAATTATTTTTGTTTTAAAATGACATGCACATGAAGTTGTAGGCAACAACTAGTATTATAAAATTATATAATAAAATTAAAACCTAAAAATATAAATAATATGTCTAGAAATAAATAATAATAACCTTAACAAAATTATAATAAATAAAAAATCTTCCAGATCGCTGCCAACATGTAGGGTTCCCAATAAGCTGGCTGCGTTACCCCTCTGAATTGCTATACTTATCGTTGCGCAGAAGCAGGCAGCTCACCAGAATGTCGACCAAACGCTTAGAAATATATTTAAATATACAGCTTCTGATCCTATGGAGTCCATGGGTTCGACCCCAAACGGCTCTAAAAAGTATTATAATATAATATTATTGGTAAAATAATTTAAAAATAACTTGATTTCTTATAACACGCCAAAAGCAAAGTCCAATGATTATGTCCACATATTTTTAAAGATTAGACTAGACTTTGTCTATTCGTATTGACTGATTGTAAAGTTATTATTTTGAATGTTCCCATTGTTGAAATAAATACTTAAATAGAGTATAAAAAAACAAAGTCAAATAAATTACACATGTAGAATAGTACCATCACAGGAGATTTACGGCGCCAGAGACCGCCTAGCTAGACGATCTGGGGGTACCCAGCGGTGGGGTTTTATTTCCACATAGTCGTTAGTATTATGAGTCTACATAAAACAAGTAACCACCTCGTCGCGGTGTTGGATAGACGCAAAAAACCCACCTAGAAGGTTTGACCAGTGTTTTAGACCTAAGTATTTTTTCAGTGTAGGGTCTAGCTAGGTAGGTAGTAGGTAGGGTCTTTATGTATAATTGTATATGTATATCTATGGCCTTATTCATGATAACTTATTGAGTCCTTGATAAACACTTTAGTTAAAATAGGTTATGAGGTTTGCGCATATTTGTTTTTGTCCCTAAAAAAAGAGACAAAACTTTCTATAACTTAAGTGTTCTTCAAGGACTCAATGAGTTATTTTTAACACCAGTGTTAGTCTTTGTATTAGGAATGTAGGGTCCGTTAGAATAAACCTAATCATTTACGCCAGTTATTATTTTATGCATATCTTGACCTCTGCAACGGAGAAGGTAAACGAGCCTATAAAAGGTTAGAACACGCAACCGTGTGGGCTTATCCTCACGGCGCGGGCGCCGCCGCGGTTGGCAACTTCGCAACCGAAATCTTTTATTATAATACCATAAACCATCTATTAAGGACAATGCATTCGCGATCGCGAAGTATGTTTTCTCCATACAAAATGAGTTTTCGCACTTCCAGTATATCGCGAGTATTGTTATTGTCGCAGAAATAAAATAATATTTTTGTCTGTCATTATGTTTGGTTGTGTTTTTTATTACTTTTTGTGTTGGGTTTTTATTAAATAAAACTTTTTAATAATACCAAAAAAAATATATTAAAACAGAAAAAAATTACAATTACCAACATAAAACTAATAAATGAACTTTGGTTTACCATTGCGGCTTCCGCCTAGATGGGTTTAGGGTGCCCAGCAGTGGGTTGAATTCCCACCTCGTGTCTTAGCCATAGTATTCTAGCCCTACACCGAACAAGTGGTCAGTAAGTAAGTTATTATTCGTGGCCAGCAAGTGATTAGCTTTCGAGATATTTCATATGAAATGAAAAATTAAGCTTTTTACTTTTTTCTTTCTATTAATTTGTAATTATAGTAACATTTTAAAAGAAAATGTCATTTATAAAGTCTAGACTCTGAATTTACGTTTATAATAAAATTTTTGTCTAAGTATTTTGTGTTCGTATGATTTTATAATTGGCAGTAATCAGAATGGCACATTCGCGTACCATCGACGCAATAATACTAATTAAATGATTACAAAGTCAAATTAGACTTTACATCAATAGTGATACGGTTTAAAATAAGACTATTAATTCATAATATTTAATTTGGTTACGTGATTTTTTTAATAAAAAAAAAATTTATTGCCAGCTCTACTTTAAACTTCTGGGGCTCTAGAGAAAAATCAGGCGAGGCGACGTGTCGTGTCGCCTTTATTCAAAACTGTATAGATTTTGGCAGGTTAGAGCGTACCTCACGCCTACTGTCACTTAAAACCCATACGTTTTTGACTGACGCGACGCGACATCTCGCCTCGCCTGCTTTTTCTCTAGAGCCTCAGGTCTTAGCGGCGGTAATTTTAGGTCCTTGGTCCTGATTTCCCAATTATAAGGAAAATAACTAACAAATAAATTAGGTGAGTGCTAGCGAAAATATTCAAATAGAGGGCTGCTCCAAATTTCAAATATTATTAACCTATGCCATCTTTCGGGAAAAAGAAAGAGAATGAGATATATAATTAGTGTATATTTCATCTTTTTCTTTAACCCGAGAGATCGCACGGCTAATAATATTTGAATGTTGGAGCGGCCCCATTAAAGCCTAGGTAGTGCGTCTTGAGAAGGTGCGGCTCCAAAGGACCTAAATTATTTTTAAATGTTATAAAGTATATACTTAATAAGTTATAAAATAAATAGAGTTATTTTATTTTCGTTATTATCCACTTGCTTTGTTTATTGTAAACAGCTAATTGATTAGAAGTTATTAGTTTGCTCCACATTTCAAAGTGACTTAACAACAATTCACTCGTTGTCTCTATCTATTTTGCAACATTGTTTGTCTAGATCTTCGTTCCCTTATCCAAATATTAATACGCTATTTTTAAATATATTTTACTGCACATATTTAACCTACTTACTGGTTAATTTGTCCCTAAAGGTTTGACTGGTAAAGAATGCCCGAAATTAAGTTTGTACTAAATTTATGCAAAATAGTACCTCGTAGAGCACGTTAAGCTGTCGGTCCCAGTTTCACTATACCAACTTGTAAAACTCTTTATAGATGGGTTATTAAAGTCTATCCAAACATCGCGATGTGCTAGCCACTTCTTCGGTGTATCGACTACGACGAGGTGGGATTAAAACCCCTCCGCTGGCTACCCTGAGGCCATCTAGGCGGTCTCGGCGCTGTAAAGCATCCGTGATAATATTTACATTTAGGTACTCTTATTATTTAATAAATTAATTAACAGTAAAATTTTTAATAGTTTTCTAGATAAATTTGTAGAAAGAGTTTAATATATTTTCTTCATTTGAGACTGAGACATGACGAGTTGTCCTGAGTTGGAGTTTTTAAAATGAAAGAATAAAAGTTAAAAAGAAGTCATAAAACATAGAAAAAAAAAAAAATACTCGATGAATAAAAAAATTTTCTTTTAAATCAATTATGTATACGAAAGTAATTGGTTTTCTGTTAACTTTTCATGCCTAAATTTCAGGTCTGCTTTCGTTAAAACTTGGTGAAATACTCGTACATAGCTTTCCGACGAAAAGCGTGATATACTAAAATAAATATTATGTCTATGCATATAATATTTGTTACCATGCTTTATCTTTTATATGTTTATAACCAATTTCAGTAAAATGTCTGTAGTCACAGACATACGAGTAGATGGGTAGGAAGGCCTCTATAACTTCGTTAGGCCAACCGACCGGATGCAAAAACCGTCTAGTCATGTTTCCGTTTTAGTCTGTGATTTCAATGGTTTTTCGGAGACTACTGCATCGATTTATTGTTTAGGTGGTAGTCTCTTTTCATAGTGCGGTTACGAAACGGGTGATAGATTTGACGATAAAGCAGCGAGGGCATAATTAAAATAGACTGGTCGTTTAGCGATCAACATCAATTTATTGATCGACCCCATTCATGGACTTTGTATGTCTGTTTAACATCAGATAGATACAAGGTCCCTATATATATATATATATATATATATTAAATGTTAAACCATTAACATTAATAAAGTTGCGGGCAACAGTAACTTTTAATTTAAGGATTATCAGCTTGCGATATTATAATATAATTACATTAAATGACAATAACAGTAATACTTAATGATATAACATATTCATAATTTTTAATATTTTGTGTCTTTTAAGTCATTAATTTGTCATGTACCTTTTTAAATATAATAAGTTAAGTGTTTTATGTAAAGATTGTAACATGAGATGCTACAATGTTACGCCAGGTGCGATGAATATTAAATTAATATTGGTAATATTAATTATATTTTTTTTATATAATATAAAGGTTGATTATCGTTTCACAGACTGTATGTCGTCATGTCTCTATAGAATTAATAAAATATATTACTATAAACTAATTTAAACACATTACCAAAACTAATTCTTTAAAGGCCTTATTTATAAAAACTTATTGAGGCCACACACACACACTTTAGCTATTGAATGTTTTGTCTCTTTTACGCATATTAATTTTGGTGCTAAATAAAAGAGACAAAACCTTCTATAACTAAAGTGTTCTTGAAGGACTCAAAAAGTTTTTATGAATAAGGCTACTAGACTTCTAACTTAAGAATTCCCATAGAGGGTGTGTGTGTATAAGTAGGTAAAAACCAATGACAAATTTCGTGAAGAGTGGCTTATACCCGAATGGCTCAGCGGTTAAGCTCCTTGGCGCGAATTTGAGGGTATTGGGTTCTAGGCCTTTCATGATATTTTTTATTATATGCAAATACGCAAGTTTTATTTTTTTAATAAATTTTTGGGTGTTTATTTATTTTTTCTAAGTAGGTTATTTCTTATTGTTTATTGGAGCACGGCAAGTTCCATAAATGAGGTCGTTGATCGATCATTTTTGTTTAACAACATTGATCGCTCCCACTATGCCGGCTAAATAAACCAGTTACGAAATGAGCAGCGATAAAGACGAATTTGCATTACGAGTCAATTTTAATATCTTTGCTGCTTTCGCATACCACCCTGAAAGAAAACTACCACCTTGACACGAAATGACGTAGTAGTCTCCTGAAAACCGGTGAAACCACAGTTTAAAACCGAAACATGACTAGGTCACTTTACGGTTTTTTGTGTGGGTCTTATTGTATTTTTTTTCGTCTAATATTTCTTGTTTTTAGTTTTAATTTACAGGTATAGTTAATAAAAAAACGAATTGATTGAAACACGCACATACTAAGTACATTGTTTTATTTAATATCTAAGAGTTATTCACACACACTGCCTCCGTGGACTAGTGATTGCGCCTTTGGCGTTGTATCCGGAGGTCGTGGGTTCGATTCCCACCCATGGCAAAACAATATTTAGTAGTACTTTTTTTTCTGTACAGTTTGTCATGGTCTGGGTGTTTCTAAAATATAATATGTATTATCTCGTTGCTTCTGGTACACATAGTACTAGCCTAGAGCTTAGTTTGTGACTAGAGAAATATGTGTAATTTGTCCTACATATTATTATTATATTGTATAGATATGTTGATTTATTGTTACTCGACAGTAAATGTTATTAGCATTAGAAGCAGCAGACACCTGTTGTTGACACCTGATACCCCAGAGTTTTACATAATATGTACGTCTCGCCACAATGACTGCTTACGTCACCCAAGAGCATACACCTATATACTAAAGAATACATCGTATCTATAACGTAGTTTGTGAAAAAATAAAAATCTTTCCTAACTTTTTCTGGTATTAAGGTCATAGTTAACCTCAATGACCTTGGCCGAAGAAATGAAAAAAAAAATGACTTAAAAGATCATAAAAATATTAACGCTTACTTTACTTATACTGCTCTCACCAGGTAATAAACAATAATATGTAGGAAAAAAACGTTCCGAATTTCAATTGGTCTTCGTTTGGGTTTACCACTATGTGTTCCTCATATATGTAAGTGTGGCCAACAGGTCGACACTCTAGGAAGACATGGTTTAAGCTGCCAAAAGAGTGCTGGTCGATTTTTCCATAACAGTATTAACAATATAATAAAACGATTTTTTGTTACATATTTATCGGTAAATAACGGCTTATTATAAAACGAAGTTTAAACTCATCATCCATTCCATCCATTACAGAACCACCGGGTATTCGGCAGGTCCGATGGTAAGCGTCCGGATGGCCCTTGGTCGGAAGGAAGGCGTCCCATAACAGTATAACAGTAACAGTATGGGACGCCACTTGTGTGCCGTCCCACGCCACCTATGCAAAATCATATATTTCGGCCACATCCAAAATCCTTGGTTCAGCCTGAGCATGGCTGACGCATATTTACAACAAAAAATCAGCATTGCCATACAAAGAGGCAATGCTGCTAGCGTATTAGGTACACTACCAAGTGGCGCCTCATACAGTGATATTTTTTTATTAGTGTAAATTTAAGTTATTGTTTTAGGTGACAAATCTACGTAAAATAAAAAAATGACAATTTTATTCGCATATTTCGAGCAAGAAATATGTTCTCGACATCTATGTCGAATCGCGAGAATTTACTCTCTGGGCCCCAATTCTGTCGCTTTCGACTTATGTGTCAGCGTGATATAATCCAGTGGAAAGTAACAGATCGACCATAGACAACTAATTGTTTTATTCAAATATAAACGCGTAAAAACTAATAAAAAATACTATAAAAACAGCGTAGGTTGGTACGAGTAGGTATATCTATGCACCTTAAGAGGTGTTTTGCAAATCTGTAGGTTTCCATTCATAATATGAGGTTCGTTGTCACCGTTCCAGTTAAGGCGGGTCGACAACCGCCCTTGGCGCGGCTAACTACTGCAGCAATCAAGGCGATGCATTTGTTACAGGACAAAACTACTAACGCGCAACGTTCGGAACGCATTTACCTACTCACGTATATCGGTTTAAGTCGCACTTAAACTGCAATCGGAATACGTAATCTATTTAAAGCGGCTGCGATGCGAGTCTGTATTTATACGGCTCATAAGTGTAAACTAGCCGGCGAGCCGACCTGGCAAATGTCAAAATATGCCGCTTAAGGATAATTCGGAACGGAGAATTTATGCGCTGCCCACGCGCGCTCAAATACTGCGCTTCTTTCATCCCTTTTATGTAGACGATTTATCGACACAGCGAGACCATACGCTAGGAGCCGTGGGCAGCCATCAAGCATTCATATTTACTAATGTCATTTCGATCCTTAGTTATAGTGCAATTATTTATCAACTCAATCATATAAATCATCCTTACGAACCGATACTTATGAAACCCAACGATATCTATTCAATTATTCCTTACAATATATCAGAAAAATCGCTATAGTGTCAGAGAGCACGTTAAGCTGTCGATCAGGTATACCTATATACTCGTAAGTCTATACAGACACTGGGATGTAATCGCTACTTGTTAGTTGTAGAACACCATGGCTACGACGAGGTAGGAATAAGACCCCACCGCTGGGGACCCTAAAGTAGTCTAGACGGTCTCGGGCGCCGCAAGGCATCCATGATGGTTGGTACATATAATATATGAGAATTATGTTAATGTATGAAAACCGTCGCGAAAGTACATTTCTCTGACGAGACGACGCTGGCCCGCAGCCAACGGTTCCGAGAACCTATGAGAAGGTTACGCCATGTCTCGCTTCGCTTTTGATGCCTAAATCATGTCTGAGATATTATTTTCTCAAGTATATAACGAGTAGGGTATGTATAGAACAGAGCGTCGGTAATGAAGTCCGAATGACTGCGCTAGAGTATGATAGTTTGGGCGGAGAAATCGCGCGCGATCTTGGCAAGGGCGACTGAAAAAAAAAATCATTCAAATGTCTGTAAATATAATTTAATATAAGTATCTTCTTTAGTTTTATGTTCTCCCTAATAAATCTGATAATCTTTTTACGTTTGGCGACATAAAATTTCATATGTGATTTCTAAGCCAACTGGATGGTTATGAACATGGGAGTGTAATATATTCTATTGACGCATCCTGTATCGCTAGACACCCCACATCCTTATTATTATAATGCACCCATTGCATTTCATTTAGTTTATATTACCATATTTATGTTGCTAAAGATTATTTTAGCAATTTGTATGTTTTGTAAAAGTATTTATAATGTTGGATGGCTCCTGAAATGGGAGAAATTAAACACTTTCACCGGTATTTATAAAAACTTATTGGAGCCATGAACACTTTGTTGTATACCGTTTTTTTTTTAACGACAAAATTAATATGCGTAAAAGAAACAAAACCAATTTTATGTAAAGTGTTTTCTTCAAGGACTCAATATTTTTTTATGAATAGGGTCATTTATTTTTCAGTTTTATATACCTAACAATTTCTGTGGGGAGTTACTATTTTTAAATAAAAGTCTATGTATCAAAGCAATTTCCGTTACGGATTTTCCTGAAAATTCCTTTCGTTCATCCCTTGATAAAAATCTTAATTTTTCCTAGTATTTATACAACATAAAAGAAAACTATTAACCTATTTTCATGTTCAACGTTTTAGTAATTTCGGCTGGGCATTACACGTAATTCAGTCAGATGTAAAATCCGTCAAGTGACCTAGTCAAGTTTTGGTTTTAGTCTGTGGGTTCATTGGTTTTAGGGCAGCTGACAATAAAGCAGCGAGGATATTAAACTTTACTCGTATTACAAATTCGTCTTTGTTAGCCGTTCCTAAACAGCATCAATGAGGTGACATAGTGGGAGCGACTGATACTGTTAACCATCTATTTACTGATCTGTCCTATTCATGGGTTTTGTACTTCTCATTAACATCATGTAAATACAAAGTGACATATCGGCTGCAATACAATAAAAAAAAAATTACTAGCACATATTGTAAAACTATTTGTGCAATATATTACGAGTACTTATGATCACACGCAAAGCATCTTTATCACTGCACTTCACAGTGAGGTTAATTAAATAGTTAGAGGAGATAAGGCGTAGACGAGTATTTATAGTACCAGGTGCTTATCAACTTGTTCCATCGATACTGCACATCTTAGTACTTATTCCAATCGTAACTGGTACCTAATTTTGCAAAATATTTTTGTTTTTGCTTTTTTTTGCTACAAATAAAAAATACAGTTATAAAATAGTAGAGTTGATGTAGAGACAACTATTTAAAATAAAATTTTACGTAACATATATATTAAACATTTTATTTTTATTTTGATGGCTTTATTATCTCAGGAATCACAGCTTGTTTGTTCTCAGTCTCATATAAAGCAAATATATCAAACTCCTTTGCATTTCTGTGCGATTTTATTCAGAAAAATGATTACGGGAAATTAGTGCTTTTAGTAAGATATTTGTGCCTAAGACCTATCTACTATGTACTGTGCCCCGAGTAAGAATTGAAACCAGGACCTTTCGATTAGCAACAGGGCGCAGGGCCTTGATTCTCTTAAATTACCTAACAAACTTTAATCGTTTCGTAGTCGCATCATAATAGAACCACACTCGCTGTTTTTTGGCAGTTCTCTATGAGCTAATGATTAGCAGGATACGAAATGTGACAAATTAAGCTATTGTTATATATTCTATTACGCTGCGATTATGATACAGATAAACTAAAGTTACTTTAGGAGAATCGTGGCCCTGTCCAGGGAAACTATTAGAATTTGACCACGGCCTTCGTAGGTTGCGCCCTTGGCGGTTTATCCGGAGGTCGTGGGTTCGATTCCCACCCATGACAAAAAAATATTACTACCTTTTAAATTACAGTTTGACATGGTCTGGGTATTTCTAAAATATAATATGTATTATATCGTTGTTTTTGGTACACATAGTACAAGCCTAGAGCTTAGTTTGTGACCAAAGCAATATGAGTGTAATGTCCTTCATATTATTATTATTTAATGACATAGAGATGTATGGATCGAGCTCCTTGTCCTACAGGGCAAAACTGAGGGTACGAGAAAGCGTAGTATTTCATGATTATGACCGGACCATGGAATTAAGGGTGCCCTGTATAGTTAAGGTGCTTTATATATAAAATCGATTTTATTTAATTTATTATTAGAAGAATATTTTATTCATCAAATAATTTCGCCTTTAAACATTAGCTGAACAATATATAACTAGTTTCAAAGGTAAATACTTTAGTTTTTCTTTTTATCTATATTGTTATGTAAAATTTATTTTTATTTACATCTATAATTTTTATAATATAGGTACCTATCTACTTATCTTGCATTTTTATGATTCTTTTCTCTTTATTTAGGTTGATTTATGTTTAAGTCTATTTTAAAATATAAGTACTAAAAGAATTCACACAATACGTGCTTAAAAAAAGTTCGATATTTTTCAATAAAATGTGGTGTACGTTAAAACGTTATTCATTGCGCGCATACTTCATGTTTTTGCCAGCAAAATGAGAAAGGACCTTGGGCGCCTCGTCTCTTCAAGCAGTAAACATAATAAGTAAAAAATATTTGAAGACGACATTTCATTGGCTGCAATTATAGACTACGTATGCGCCTGCCGTACCAAATAGCTTGTTTGTATGTACTTAGCTGTTTTACAAGTCTTTTTTTAACTGCTCGATCAGAGTATAAATTATTTATAATTTTTAATATTTTGTAAACCGATAAAGATATTTTGCTTGAATTTTTCAAGAATAAATCTATCTAGGCTGATCTAAAATGTCAACGAATGAGAATCATCTAAGAATCCGGAGCTTTCACTATCCAATTTTTATAATGTTGTTATACACGCAAAATAACCTAAGATTTACTCGTAATTTAAGATAATAAAACGAATTATTATAATAACTTATAATAGTTATATTTATTACCCATACATTTATAATATACTAAATTATAATAATTAATTAATTTAAAGTAAAACAGTTTAATAAATGACTACTTTAAGGAAAAATTACCTTTATTATATTAAACATCTTAAGTATAAAAACTAAAAATATATATAATAAAATCTACCTAATTAAATTAAATTATTTATTACCTATATACAATTATATATAACAAACATAATAATAATAATAATAATAATAATAATAATAATATGTAGGACAATTTACACATATTGCTTTGGTCACAAACTAAGCGCTAGGCTTGTACTATGTGTACCAGAAACAACGATATAATACATATTATATTTTATAAACACCCAGACCATGACAAACTGTACAGAAAAAACGTACAAATTAATATTTTTTTGCCATGGGTGGGAATCGAACTCACGACCTCCGTATACAACGCCAAAGGCGCAACCACTAGTCTACGGAGGCTGTCATAAAACTAATTAAAAATAAAATACCTAACAACTAAAACTGACTACCCAATATATGAGTAATAGTAGTATTTACATGTCCAACAAATCCAAACTCTGATCCGATCCGAATGGCAATAACACTGGCAGCATTTCCCCTTTGTACTGCCAGTGACATTAAAACCCCCGTATTCTAAGACGTTTCCTTAACTCCACTCTTCACTCAAGGAGCGTCTGTCTCAACTTGCTTTTTATAGTTGACATTTGGTGGAAAGAGACAGACGTTCCTTGAGTGTAAAGTGGAGTTAAGGATACGTCTTAGAATACGGGGGTAACTGTTTAAAGTAGTATCGGGATCCGAATAATTACTGTATATTATGATATACTTAGTTATTATAATTTAAATATTTATTATTTAAATATTAACGACCTTCTTTAGGAATATAGTTAGAAGATGCATTTTTAAAACTCTTTTCCTAGTGCTCACTTACGACTTAGGAATAACTTTCGTGAAAAAAAATTATGCTACTGGACCTTTATTTTATTTATATTTATTTAAAATTCTGTATTGCACTAAAAGATTTGTACAAAGGCGAGCTTAATGTATTAGGCATTATCTACCAAATAACCTTTACGAGAACTTTTTCAGTCACTATTAAGAATTTAGTTAAATATATTTAAGTTCTTCAAACTTAATTTATGTGTCTAAACATATTTGTTCTTTCCAGAATGTCAGTTCGGCAAACAAGCTAAGGAGTTGGGATCTTCCTGGTTTGCAGACCTGGGGCCCCCTTTCGGTGTGATGTACTGCATTAAGTGTGAATGTACAGAGGTATGCTATCAGTAACTGTTATTACTAGAACTATTCGTTTATTTATTATTACGCCCGCGATACGTGCTTTGAGTCTTACGCCCGTATTTTAAGTCGTGTTTTCCACCCCACTTTCACAGCGTCTGTCTCTTTCCACCAAAAACCAAATCAAGAAAAATAGAATGAGATAGAAAGAGAAAAGTTCCTTGTTCCATGAGAGGAAAGTTCAGTTGAGGATACAACTTAGAAGGTTAGGGTGTTCTACGCATCAGTAGGATGAGACCATTTCGAGTATGCTACCATGCTTCTTTGATGTATGGAACACTAAAGCTTTTTACTTGCTGGTACCTTTTTCTTTTAGTGTCTCTGAGCTCAAGTAGGTCGGGTTACACTCTGGAAGATCGACTTGATAGTTAGTGTTAACTAAAATATGGTCACTAAAGTTCAGACGACCGTGTTGGTGGTATTTTTTGTATAGCAGATAGAGATTGACAGGTCAATGGAACAATCAGCTAACCACCCAGGCTTACCCTTAATTAGTTATGTGGTGTGCATTGGGTTAGGATATTATTTTTATTTCAAACGCAAGTTAGGTATTTCGCGATGCGTTATTTTTTTAAATTGAGCATGGCATGTATGTTTGTATCTTCCTGATGGTAAGCAGACCTACAAAGTATATGAATTGGGTCAATCAATACATTGTTGTTAAACAAAATATAAATCCACTAAGTAAAACCTTTTTTTGTTTTATTTCGGTATCAAATGTAACGATAAAGTAAAAAAACAGGAAATGTACAACATTAATTCACTTGTATGGGATTAATGGTTAGAATGCTATTTATCCCATACAAACTTATTGCTAGAAAGACACTACTTGCACAAAAACACTAGGTTTTTTTTATATCATGAATATTTTACAGGTACAGAAAAAACGCAGGATAGTGGCCAAAGTGCATTGCCGGAACATAAAGAACGAATGTCCGGAGCCGTCATGTGACTCGCCGGTGCTGCTTCCAGGCCGGTGTTGCAAGACGTGTCCTGGGGATACCAGTAAGTCGTCATACTATACACACATATTAATCAGTAGATAGGCTAGAAGTGTCGTCTCAAGTAGGATTTGTGCGTGCCTTTTTTTCTAGTGACACTAGAATTGAACCTTGTTTCCCCTGCTGATAGATCGAGTGTTGAAGAACCATGGAGGTCTAAAGTTTAGATCTGGTCAGACCATGCAGTTAAGCTCTGGACCTCACCTTGGTTATCCTTACAACAATACCATCGACTGACTAGATATACTTATTGACATGATATGATATCCGTTTTGGGAATAAAAATCCAGTTTTATTGACTTCTTTCTTTGGTTATCGAAACAGGATAGTACTGCTTAAAAAGTTAACAAAATTATTGTGATGATCGAATTAGAAGCAGTTTTATGTGATTGTAGTGAGGGTTCAAGATTAATTCATATTTAAGTTAGCATTTACAGGATGATGCTATTATTTTATATTTGTTCACCTCTATTTGTTATATTGATCTCAGCTTAACATAATTTGTGTTAAGCACAGTGTTTTAAACGGAATTGGAAATTAACTATTAAAGACCAATTGCCCGATTATAGAAATATCTTTGATTCAATAGTCGTA
Source organism: Monopis laevigella (assembly GCA_947458855.1). Classification (NCBI taxonomy): domain Eukaryota; kingdom Metazoa; phylum Arthropoda; class Insecta; order Lepidoptera; family Tineidae; genus Monopis; species Monopis laevigella. The sequence continues at coordinate 22,124,011 of OX381580.1, read as the reverse complement.
GTACGATCACGCGAATAGTTTATTTCGTTATTCTATTTTAGCACAATGTTTTCTGTATCACACTATTTGTCGTAGTTCGCATAAATAAATATGAGAAACAAGTCCCTGAGGCTAACCTGGTTCCTTAGATACATCATTAGCAATTACCAGCTTGGTAGCTTGTACAGGGTGTAACAAAACCCTATATACAAAACTTTAGAGGGTGTTCTATATAAACCAGACATTATAACTGAAAATGCTGGAACAGCTGATATGTTTTTTAAGTGTAGAGATACTTACTAGTAGGTATAATAACAAAAAAATAATAATTTAAAACATCATTAATCAAATTTGTATATAACGACGAAGTGATGGGCTTAAATTACGCGTTACAATCTTGGGCATGCACCGTAACTTACGGTGTATATTAAACACCATTGTTGTTACATGATTATTGCGGTAAATGCTGCTTCTATACTAATATATATTACAATATGTAGTATGATTTATTTACTTAGAATAGCTTATTTAGTAAAATATTTGCAACCTATGTAAAATAAGCATTTTAACATTTACATTTCTAAATTTCTCACAAATGGTCACCCGCGCGTAAATTTACAGAAACATTCAGTCAAGCAAATCATTTAGCCAAATAAAGAAATATACCTAAAAAAAAACCTTCCAATTCTAAATTTAAATTCCTTACAAGTATAGCGGCGTCTCCCGCGCGTACAGTAGTGTGCGATGTTTGCACTAGCGTGTCTGCGATAAAGTTATCATACGCAAGGTACTGATAGGAGATAAGTGGTCGCTCGTAAGGCGGTGGCCCGTTGGTTCAAGCATGGTCACCGCTACCTAGCAGCGTGGGAGAAATATATACAGGGGCCTTATTCCGAGTTTGCAACCGCTTAACACGACAAGACTTTGCGTAAACTATAAATATTTTGCCATCGACTTTGCCCTGAACTACCATGCGCTCGATGGACGCAAGTCCAAAGAAAGTAAGAATGTGTAATTTTACGATTGAGGAAAGGAGCTGTATGATTCTTAGTTCCTTCAGTATGGATTTGTTGGTTCTGAACTCGGTCCATGACATGCCCAACATTCTCCGCCAACACCACATTTCCATAGAATTAATTCGTTTTATTTCTGTTTCGCGCAGGGTCTACCCTCTGATCAGTTGGATTTTAGTGGCTTTCGTAATATTTCGGTTCCTCCATTTTTTCTTTAAGTTGTCCATAGCAGATCTTGAAACTGCCATACATTGTCATGGCCGGTAACCAATTTCACACCGCCTGCCCCCGGACGCAGTACGGCGCCGGTTGCTAAGCGGATCACATGGCCACTTCTTCTTCTTTGATTGTCATGACGACTTTCTTGGGATAATAGTGCAGTGGGTTCCCCTTGCCTTCTGCAACCAGAACTTTTAGGAGTTATTTTGTTCTCTATAGCCAAACGGTTGCCCGATCAGGGATAGTTTAGGTACAGGTCCTGAAATTCTTACATATAATAAGCAGCCATCATATGGAATGTTTTTAGGTTTGAATATGCCAATTGGTTTTGATACATAAATGACTGATTTGCAAAATTTTTTTCTTAATTCGCCCATGACGATAATAATAGGTAGGATATAAAATCTTTATTTGAATTTACGTTTCTCTATTTTTATACACACTAGTGATAATCATAAAAACATTTTTTATAAATATACACTATATTTTTCAAAGACTTTCACCTACGATGGCCCTGAAAAACCACTTGTTGCCGTGTGTGAAGTAGTCATTATTTTATAAACTTACGTCACTGCGAATTATAATTAGTAGTAATTATATATTATGTGGTATGCGATTACCTCAGAATGACATCATTTTTAATTCTATTTAATTTACTTATCTAACTATATATGCGAGGAAAGTTAACATCCTTTTCTAAATAATACCTTTTTTTTCGATTTGATCTCATATTAGCCCAAAGTACCACCTTTCAATTTCACCCTGTATTATACAAGATTATTTTTTAATAATACCTATTTTTTTTCGATTTGATCTCATATTAGCCCAAAGCCACCTTTCGAATTCAACCTGTATTTATACAAGATTTTTTTTTTAAGTGGGTATCTTTCGAATTCAACCTGTATTATACATTATTACCTGTATTATACATTATTACCTGTATTATTATTTTTTCAAGTGGGTAAATAAAATAAATAAATACCATCACGGGTGCCGATTTGGCTCCCGAGAACCGTTTAAACGGCCTCAGGGTCCCAGCGGAGGGATTAACCCATCCTCATTTCGCCGATGGTATTCGGAGGCAACACCTAACAAGTGGCGAGCTTGTTGCGGTGTTTATGATGAAATAGCCTCGTTGTATAAAGCGGTCACCCATCCCAGGCCGGTCTTGTTGTCATCTGCTTAACCTTGCTATAAGTTGCGCAGTAACTTAACCACTAGGCTGGTGCCGCTTTTTCAAGTGGGTATCTTTGATCAAATCGAATTTTATTATAGAATTTTCTTTTTAAATTAAACGCATAAAAAAATTAACACCATGTTTAATTGCACTCGCTGTTTGAGTGTTACTTATCTGTTTTCTTAAACGGCAAATGTAAAGAAAAGTGATAAGTTATAATAAAAAAAAAGTTTTTTTTTTTAATTTTGAACACCTGTATTTTTTGTTTTTTTTTTAATTCATAATATAACAAATTATATTTAACCCTAATATAATTGTATCCTTTAGTTTGTAGTGACCATATTTTAATCCCTTGCTTTATCATTTATTTATTTATTTATTAAACTATAAATTGTACATAACAGAACTTACTTATTCTAAATAATACAATTAATACAAAATACAAAAATATTTATTTTTTCTCATTATAAAAGTTACAAGGGTTGGGACACTCCATTTAAGTGTGTGCACCTGTATTAGGAGTGTCCCGCTCTTACGTACAATTGTAGTTAACAAATTTTATAACATAAGTAAGTAAGAAGGTACATATAGATAATATGGAAAATTTGGAAAACAATTATATTGGCTATAATGGCTCTAAGGATTTTAGTAACCTAACCTAACCGGGTTTCAGCATTAGATGATGCAAATACATCAAATTCCTCATTTTTTGCTCTATTCTGCTTAACAAAATATCATGAAATAAACTCCCCGTTTTGTAACCGCACTTTAAAATAAGACGAACACCTCTACAAGTTTTACTGAAAACCACTACCTAAACCCACTTTGTATTTGTGGTTTTTATATCTGAAGGGTAATAACCGGTTAGCATTTTCAAAATCGAAGTCAAATATTTTTTTGTAGAAAATGTTAAAAGAGATATTATCTAAAATAAAAGAAATAATATCTACTAATCTATCTATAATGTCTACTATATAAAAAAAATAAAAGACTAAACTTTTTAGTTCTATACAAAAAAAAAACTAATTAATTAAGCAAATATATTTTATAACCATCTACATTGTCGTTAAGTGTTGTGTGAATGCATTGGAAATATGATTCTTTACAACAGGTTAGTGAGTCAGTGGCCATCTGTCGCAAAACTCTACGACTATCTACACACATGTGAAAACTCAACGGGACGGTCAACCTCTAACATGGCGTATGTCAAAATTCGCTACTTTACAGAATAGAATATAAAAACTTTTGACTTGACTGGACAGTATAATAAATAATAATATGTAGGATAACTTACACATATTGCTCTGCTCACAAACTAAGCTCAGGTTAATATATTTTATAAACACCCAGACCATGACAAACTGTAAATAAAAAAGTACATTAATTTATTTATTTATTTTGCTATGGGTGGGAATCGAATCCACGACCTTCGGATACAACGCCAAAGGCGCAACCACTAATCTACGGAGGCAGTCGAATAATTTTGCGGTTTTTAATCTTTACACAAATAAGCTTATTATGGTACCTAATAGCTAGATTTTTATAAACAAATAGCTAGATTTTTTATTATCTTCTAAAATTAATAAATGGACTAATTTATATAAAATTAATATGTATATAGAGCATTCAAGTTTTTAAACTAATTTAAAATATGTAGGAATCACCGAAATGTTTAGTAATGAATGATACATATGCCACAGTACCTGTGTATAAAAAATAAATACCATCACGGGTGCTTTTTAGCTCCCGAGAACCGTTTAAACAGCCTCAGGGTACCTAGCGGAGGCAACACCTAACAAGTGCCGATTTTGTTGCGGTGTTTATGATAGTATAGCCTCGTTGTATGAAGCGGTCACCCATCCCAGGTCCAGAATTGCTGTCATCTGCTTAACCTTGTTATCAGCTGCGCAATGACTTAACCACTAGGCTGGGGCTTGTGGTACTGTGGCGGCCCCATTATATATATCTGCTTTTTTATACCTAGGGAGAGTTCTTCAGAACACTATCTGCGAAGCTGGAGTACTTTTAAATTACGCAGTTTTTTTCAATATATCTGTATGCAAATGAACAAATCAGATTAGGCACACGATAATTCCCGTTAAATGTCATAAAATTTGCATTTTTGACAACTTAACATTGACAGAGTTACGCGTTATGACATTTTTATGTCAATAGCAAATTGAATAGCATTGATAAAAAAATGTCATAAACGCAAAATTTTTACTTATATGATATTAAAACTTTACCGACGAAAGTGACAATTTTTTTTGTACGTATCTGCTTTGATCTGGTAGAGATCATCATTATTAAACCATTCCGCGGTTCTTTTAAAGTAATTTGATAGTCTTAGTGGACGATGTCCAATTTATTTTAATTTTAACACAGTTTTCCTATTCTAAATATAAACTAATTATTATGTCTAAAATCTTGTTTCCTAAAATCACATTATTGGTGAGTAACAGGAAAACTCAGTAGTGAAATACGAAAATACTTACGTAAATTTTGCAATTTTATCTACATCTTATTATTGATACCAATAATTTTAATAATTTATTAAAGTGGAAATTTTAATTTAACTGATGTCCTCAAAGAGAAATCATTGGATTTTATGGATTACTCTGATATAACCAGTTACGCGATTAATGTATTTTTTCAAAAAAAAAATATTTTAAATATTGCTTAAAATAATTTATTTATTATTTAAGTAGAGAGATATGCATTTTATCACACCTACTTTAAAAACATCAGTAATATTTATTTTACGCAGTAAAAAAAAATCCTGGTCTTGTTTCTCTTCAAAAACCGAATAATATTATATTTTTTTATATGCGAGATTACAGAAAATTGTAATAAATTACAAAATATAAACTTGGCAATCCGTACGATGTGTGATTTTAGTAATATTTATTACTTGTTGTATTTAAAAAGTTCACAACAGAGACCTTAATATACTTAATCCGATTTTAAATAATATTTGTCTGTTTTTCTGTACACTGCAGCACTGTACACATGGGCTGGGTGTTTATAAAATATAATTTGTATATTTTATGGTTGTTTTTAATTGTAAGGTCAATAAAAAAAATGTCAGGAGAATACAACACAAAACAACTTAATAAAACGAAACATTCGAATGATTTTAGTAGCTAAATTAAAAAAAAAAACAAACAAAACATAAAATTGTGTTTAATAATACAAATAAATAATGAAAAGAAATTTAGGCATTATAATGGCTTAACAAAACCCAGTTTACTTTTTAGCAAAGAACTTAGAAATTTAGCTGATTCTTGCCAATAATCTGTTTTTAAATTAGAATTTACAAACATGGGAGTTTAGTTTGTAGGAGATCATTTATGTCCACATATGAGGCATATATAGAATATTGATGATAGTAAGTAACCGTGGGAGCCGACGAGACGCTCGGCAGCTCCTCGTAGTCATGTCATTTGTCATAGTCCCTTGCAGACCGCCTGTCGCTAACCTATAATGTATATATGAGCACCTCAGTGGTAGTGGATTTGTATCCGAATGTCGTAGGTTCAATTACCACACATGGCAAAACAAAAATAGAATACCTACTACATACGTGGTGGCCTAGTTGATTAGACCTTAGACTTAAAAACACTTACAACACGGTTCCTGGGTCAAACCCCGGTGTGTACCAATGAGTTTTTAATCTAAACATTTATGTGCATTTATTTGACAACCATTATAGTGCCTCGGAGAGAACGTTAAGCTGTCGGTCCCAGTTTCACTATATAGAACAGTAAAATTGTTTATGGATGGGTTATTGAATCTATCGAAACATAGCGACGTGCTAGCCACTTATTCGGTGTAAAGTCATACCATCGGCTACGACGAGGTGGGATTAAAAACCCCTCCGCTGGGTACCCTGAGGCCGTCTACCCGTGAGGATATTTATATTTATTTACATACTACATATTGTATACCAGGTATGTATTACTGCTTCCACCATAGGTAATTTAAGTATTCATACATTTTAATTACAACGCATCATTAAGTACAGGAGACTGGTGAGTAACAGAGTATGACGAAACGACGACATGTCTGCCATCTCTGGTTCTAACTCCTGGACTATATCGAGAGCATTACAATGGCATTACTCACATGCACCGGGCGATGCAGCAGAAATGGCACGCGCTGGCTATCCCCTCTTACCCCCTTCTACTGCTGCAAATATAGCAGCACTGTCGCTTCCAAGCTATTCCGGGAACGGCCGTCGACCCAGCCACGACGCTGTCTGCGCACTTTTTTTAGCAAATACTACTTACGTATAAAATACGCTTAATTTTTTACCAATAAGCCTATATGAGGAAACTGGGAATTGTGGCATTGCAATAATTCAGGCATTAAGATGAAATTTATATAGAGTGGTCTCCGATAAAATGTCTTTAGTTAATTTATGTTAGAGGACATATTTTGATATTTTAAAATGGCGGTTCTAGGCAATGGCAGATCCAGGGCAACCATCGAGATTTATCCAAAATATACAGTTAGTTAATTTTTATAAGCTTATAGATAAGTTGTACCTTAGTTTAGGGCATTAACGTAATATATTGGCAAAAATTATGTAAAAATCTTAACTTAATCCTGTATGCCCCTGGTTTTAAGGGCTCTGCAGTTCTTATATTGAGTTTATTGCCATTTTATTATTTTTGTTAGTATTCTAATACAAATTACTTATAAAAATAATAAAACCATGCAAATCCTTAGTGGAAAGCTAAAGCAAACAGTGGCTTTACTGAAAACGTGAAAAAAAATCAAATGTCTTTCGAATAGAAATATCTCTAGTTATTTGATTACTCCTCCAGACATCATACAGCCTCATTGAATTCAAGGCTGAGAAGGACATGCTTGAGAAAATGAAGCTCGCTTATTATTGATGAATGCCGACATTCTTCTATAATACTCTTTTTCTGTGATGTTTTCATAGTCGTAGTAAACAGAAGGTTTATGCTTTACTGCTGGCGCCTTAGTAACTGAGAGAACTATTACTATTTTTATATTTATTTACTAGATTTGTTGCGAATTGTACGATCGTTAAAACATTGTTTATAGCTCATTTTATTAAGCATAAAGTATTTTAAAGGCGTTTAAACCACCTTTAGTTTTTAATCTTTGGCCTTTGAAATCGCCTATTTCTGTGAGTTATGTATGCTTGGACTTGTTTCTTATCTTCATGCTTTCTTCTAGTTGTTATGTAAGGTTATAAAAAGTACCGAATGAAGAACTATTAAAATACTAATCTGCTCTGTAAAAAATAGCATGGTCTAATTTCGTGTGCGCCTCTAAAGATAGCCGTTTGAGTTGTTAATATAGACAGTTCATTTGGTAGACTAATAGTTGAAATAGTCTTTATTATTTTTATTTCAGCACGGCATGCGACTTTGTATCCACCTGCTACCTGATAAGCAGACCTACAAAGTCCAAGAAAGCGACTGATCAATACATTGTTATTTTACAGTTTGTAAATGAAATGTATTTTAAAATATTGGCTCACACATGACCATTTATGAAGGTAAATCAATTAAAACGTAATCTAAGCAAGTTTAATGGCAAAGGTTCGTCTCTACATTGGAATATATAATAAGCGCCCTAAGGCCTTACCTATCATGAGTACAGAAGATAGCCGCATTCTATTCAAACCCAAAACATAAAGTGACAATAAAAATATGATAACTAACCAATGCGGAAGAAGTGAGAACAGAATACAGCCAACAAACATATTTGACAGTTTGTCCGAGTAGTTATTAATCTCTATTCTATATCTCGTCTTTATTTATTCTTAGCCTTGCCATAAATATTGTAACAAAGAAATTATTTTTTACTATTGCAGTGTGTTAGTTTAATACATAAATATAAAATAATTTAAAATATAAAAAGCTTAATCGAATTGGCTGCAATATAGTCCTTTAAACGTTGAGGCCAGTTATTAATAGAAGCACGCACTCTTTCCATGGGAAAATTCTTCACTGCCAATCGTATGGATTGTTTTAGGGACTTCAAATAATCATGGCGGTTAGAGCACAAGCCGTACTCTCTAATACTGACCATAAATTATAATGCAGCGGATTAAGATCGGGACTAGACGACGCCGATCAGTCTTCAGCTCTGATGAAGTCCGAAACGTTCGCTTCCAACCAAGACTGCGTGGACCGAGCTTTATGACCCAGCGCCCAGTCTTGCTGGAAGGATCATAATTGATTATTGAACATAGTATTATTAAGAGACTTAACTACCTTCTCAAGAATGGGATCTTGATACACTTGTGCCGATGTTTTGATACCTTTTTTACAAAAATGTGGTTCAGTCATTTCTTCATAGCTAACACTCCACCAAACCATCACAGAAGTCGAATAATGCCCACGTTGCACTCTGTAGACTAATTAGGAAGCTTCCTTAGAGCTTTGAGCATAAATACGGTCATTTTATTGCTCAATTGTAGAAAAAATTTCATCCGTAATTTTTTTTTCTTTGACCTCCAGTAGTTGTTTCGATTTTACCACCCTATTCTTTTTAAAATTATCAGTTAAGAAATGACCGTAATGGTAAGCGTAAAGAGCGTAATGGTACCCTATATTGGTATTAGAAACAATAGCGGGTACCTACAGGAGTTAACATCGAGGTCTTGTGCGGCGACGCGCGGCAGCATGGGCTTGCACGCTTCATTGGATCGCGCCTGCCGCATCCATCACGACCATAGAAAACTGATTATGCTACAACAGAAAAAAGTGCGAAGGGCGTGCTTCTACTCTGACATATATATCAGGGTATTACGAAACTTCTCTTGTCTAGCCAAAATAATTACTGACCCATCCTAGAATTAAATGAATGTTGGACCAAACAGGAGTACTAAATTCGCCATATTGTTGGATTTTTGTTTTTATTGGAGCACGGCATGTGATGTTGGATCTACCTGATGGTGCAGCCTACAAAGTCCATGAATAAGGTCGATCAACAATACGTTGTTGTTTAATAACATTGATCACTCACTTATAACGGCTACATGATGCGGTTACGAAATAGGCAGCGGCAACGGTGGTTTTGCCTTTTTAGAATATCCTCGCTGCTTTATCGTTAAATTAATGCCGGCTTTCAGGAGATTACTTTCCGAATACCGATGTGTCCAGACGAAAACCGTTTTTTTTCAAATATTATTTGTTTACCATGATTGAAAAATATATAATGGCAACTATTGAAATATTAGGTTTGCAGAAGTTTTTCATAGATACTTATGTTATTATTTTTTCAATGTTTTATTATTTTATAAATTGTCATAGCAACTAAGTACTTGAGTATATAACAACAGGATTCTAAAATGGTTCAACAATTTTTTACTATTTAATATTTTATTTTACTATTGTCTTACAATTTTTTTTATAAACTAGTAGACAAATAACAAAAAACGATGAACTTCGATGTTCCCGCGGAAGACGAAATTCTTCGTGACTTTCCTCTTCCGCACGAACTTCACAGTTTATTATTATAGTTTTAATATTTACGACATATCTAAAGATTTAAATATCTGATCGCTGTTTCTAATTCAGTATACTGCATGTGCCCCAGAGGAATTTGTTTTGTGTTCGCCGATGCTGCATGCAATTAGGTTTTTTTTCACAACTTCACTGTCTTGTATTGAACAAGTGAGGCCAGCTTAAAAGCATTCCTTTTGACGCTCACCCTTTGGCGACACTTTTTGTCCTTTTTTTCGTAAAAAAGACAAAATTAGATGTGTTGATAAAGAAATTTATCGTCAAATAAAAACCTGATTTTGATCTTTGCATAATTAGCATCATTTTCAGTAGCTTTTCAAGCGATTAGTCATTGTTTTTATTGGAAAAGGAGAATATCGTAATATACGTCGTAAATACTAGTTTTTGTTAAATTCTGAGATATATCGAATTAGGAGAGGAGGGTCTCGCTGGATACCCCGAGGCCGTTTGAATGGTTCTCGGAAGCTAAAAAGGCACCCGCGATGGTTTTTTTTTTGAGATACAGATGCCCTCGTCTACGAAAAAGTTTAAAAAAAAACTTTTCTCCTGGGTACCGCTACGCACCCACATTTATAGAACGCATATAGAATCACTTTATCAGTACTGAATATTAGGGCTTGTTTTTATAATTATTGTTGATTATCATATATGTATACATTATACAGGGATACATTTGACGGCGACGAAAAATTATTTTTTAGTAAATAACCTAAGAAGGAAATAACTAGATGCCCATAATAAATAATGTCTGAGGGTTTAGAAGACTCATGCCCTGATTTATTGTCGAGGTGGTTATCTCCATTCAGGATGCAGTTACGAAACAGCTAGTTGATTTGACTATAAAGCAGCGAGGCTTCGTATTGAAAATTCGTCTTTGTCGCCGCCCATTTCCTAACCGTATCATTAAGCCAGCATACTAGAAGCGATTAATGTATTGATCATCCTGTTAAGAGTAAGAATGCACCCTATACATTTATGCACTTTTAACAAGTATTTCAAGCATAGCTAATTGCTATAACACTAATAAACTAACTTAATCACTGATATAAATAATATAATTAAACATGTTCGGCCTTCGACTCACTATTTCCTCTCTGTCATCCACCATAGACTCGTGCTGTTCCATCTCGATTTGGCAAGAGTCTCGATGTTGCCAACAATCCCCATTCACGGACTTTGTAAGTCTGCTTACCATTCAATAAAAAAACTAGATAAAAAAGTGATATTGTACGAGTATGTTACTTAACATAATTACAGCTTCAACCAATATTAGTATTCGTTTTGCTCACGTCTATAGTACATGTTCTACATTAAGAATAACCATAACTTTATAGAAGAAGGTCCCCCTCCCCCTTAAGACCGCGGATGCAAGTTTAGGTGTCTATATAACTCACATCGAGGTAAATATTATATAGAGAAACAGTCGCAAGTCGCAACCTTAAAAATTGATTTATTTTCTGTACCTTTACAAGACTTAAGTTGAATAATAAATATCATCCCACTGGGCCCGCCCAGACCACCTCAGGGTACCTAGCGAAGGGGTTTTAATCTCACCTCGTAGCAATGGTATAGTCTACCTACACCGCACAAGTGGCTAGCTCGTCGCTATATATGGATAAACAGTGATGTGCGGGCGCGTCGGGCGGGTGCCTTCCATATGCCTTCTATAAAATATTTCCCATCGACCGCCTCACCCCTTTTTATTGTGCAGTAGGAATCAATAAAAATGCTTAGTAAATAACTTAGCATTATTTGATAACAACAACTGGGTTACTTATTGTCCAGTGGGAGGGGTGGGTCGATTGTTGTGAATTAGGTACTTACCTATTATTGTTGTATTAGTATTGTTTAGTCTGTTGTCAACAAAATGTTAATTTTCCATTTAAGTGAATCCATGTATTCTTTTGGAAATAAAGATTCTTTAAACCTAAACAGTTGGTATACAGAAACTGAGACCGACAGCTTAACGTGCTCTCCGAGGCACTATAGTGGTGTTGTCAAACAAAGTACCTACGTTAACCTTTAGTATTTGCTATTTTGCGGGATTGAGTATGGTGTTGTCTAGTTGATATCCGTCATCTAATGTTTGTGTCTATGGCGTTGTATCCGGAGGTCGTGAGTTCGACTCCAATTCAAAGCTAAATAATATTAGTATTTTTGTTTACTGAAAAGCTTGCGATGGTGACTATAAAATATAGTAATCGGTACTAATTTATGTTGTAGTTACACATAGTAGATACTATGAAAAACTTACGAATCAAATTATATAAATGTATTTTTTGTTCGATAATTAATAGAAACATAGTTATGTTTATCGAAATAGGATGTAGATGGTGTAAACTTTGAAAAGCTCCAATATGACACTTTTTATTTAGACTGATTTCAATGGGCATTTATACATCGTTTCTGTAACTTTTTTTTTTATATATTTTTTTTTATTGGAGCACGACATGTGACTTTATATCTACCTGGTGGTGAGCAGACCTACAAAGTCCATGAATGGGGTCAATCAATAATTGTTCTTAAACAATATTGATCGCTCCCACTATATGGGGGGCGACAATGAAGAATTGCATTACGAGTATATACTCGCTGCCTTATCGTCAATTCAACCACCCATTTCGTAACCGCACCCTGAAAGGAGACAACCACCTCGACAAGAAATCGATGCAGTAGTCTCCAGAAAACCGGTGAACCCACAGACTAAAACCGAAACATGACTAGGTCACTTGACGAACTACTGCTCTATACTAAATTAAATCTCATTAACCGCAACTATTGCGCGCCCTATTATTTTAATGTTCCCTAATGAGGCAGGGTAAATGCGGTTTCAGGCCACATTTACGGTGAGTGGTGAGTAATAGCGCCGTGGTCAGCGATACCTACGTGACCGTCGAGTGGGCAGCTTACCTTATTGTGGCGCCACCAGGAGGGCCTAAGCTTTACTTTGAAACCTATTAATCTTGGATTAAACTGGGTCGGTAGTACAGATTAAGGTGACATTTGAATGCTTGTTATTGCATTGATATATTGACTGTCGTGTCGCGCAAATCTTTAGTTAACTTTATTGTTAATTGAATTATAAGTTGCAACAGATTCAGATATGTATCATAAAGTAGTTGCTTTTCTTGAATGGTTGTAATCAATATCTGACTTGTTAGTTTATGGTGGCACTTAACAAAGGGACCCTAATGGTTGGTTATATAACTTGAAGCTATATCAAATACTGGATGGAAATTTAATTTAAGTTTCAGTTATATTGGTGTTTATACATGGTGTTTATTAACTTATAAATAAGCTAATAATATATATATATATATATCATCACGGGTGCCTTACGGCGCCCGAGACCGCCTAGACGGCCCCAGGGTACCCAGTGGAGGGGTTTTTAATCCCACCTCGTCGTAGCCGATGGTATGAGTCTACACGGAACAAGTGCTCGTCGCGATGTTTTTGAATAGACTCAATAACCCATCTATAAACAGTTTCACAAGTTGGTATAGTGAAACCGGGATCGACAGCTTAACGTGCTCTCCGAGGCACTATAGTGGTGTTGTCAAACAAATGTACATAATTTTTTTAATTAAAAACTCATTGGTACACACCGGGATTTGAACCAGGGACCTAAGTGTTTTTAAGTCCAAGGTCTAACCATCTCGGCCACCACGTATATTAAATAATAAACACCATGAATTAAATATTTAATAATGTATTTTATGAATTTCAGGATCTGATTATTATCTAACAAATGTCACGCATAATTTTCACATTTCACATACTATAATTGGTGGAATATGCGATCTAAGAAAATAATTTTAACATCAATCGTGTACCCTATTCCGTGATAAACATATTTCATTTCATAATGTAGATATTTGTAAACATATATTTTATAATTGCCTACCGAACATCTTTCATTTTAAAATAATACAAAGTAGAATTTTAAAAGTTTTATTTTAAAATATATTTTTTTACCCACATTACCCTTTTGAAAAAATAACTAATTATTATATTTTTAAAAAGCCACTCTTAACCTTACGTAAGTTGTATTAAAGAAAATTACTAAATTTTAAATTTAATCTAAATAATTATAAACAAAACACTGAAATAAACTTAAATAACAATAATAGTATATAAATAAATTACCCTAAAGAAACATTATTAAAAAATTAAAAATAAAACTTAAAATAATTAGCTATTAAAAATATATGAAAAAAAAAGACCCGCCTAAAGAAAAATACAATTAAAAAAATTAAAACAAAACAACAAAAAAAAACCCCCAAATAAACCCTATATATATACTTACAAGTTATAAAAATCGTCCAAATCACTGTCCATGGACGGCATGGTTCCCAATATGCTGGCAGCGTTTCCTCTCTGAATTAAGATACTCAATTTTTGTGCGAAAAAGCTGTTAGCTCTATTATCTCCAATTTTAAATATTATGCATACAAGGTGACCTGTATGCTCTATCGCCTATACAAAAACTTAAAATTTAATACTTATACAACAATTATTACAATTCATATTTTACGTAAATTATTTAAAAGATGACACATTCATATGAAAGGAGAGAAAATTTTAAATTATAAGTCTTATATACCAAAATTATTATATCAAAGACGCCAATAAAAAAATATTATATACTTTTGACACAATGCCTACTCTACATAAATCTATTTTGGACATAAATATTTATTTAGGCACTAATAATAAAATATTGTAAAAGGTAAAAAAATAAATAAAAATAACTTAAATATATAAACTAAAAAGGGAAGGAAGTAAAATAAAAAATAAGAGGGGTTAAAAAAGTTAGACTACACTGGCGGCGTTTCCGCGCTGAATAGTCATGCTGACCCTCTGTACAAAAATTATGGTCTTGTTAAATTACTTTTAATTAAATATTAAGTTTATTTATTTAGCCAAATGGATAGTCAGGTCTTTCTGGAAGGCCATACTAAAACATGTAAGTCCAAAGTTTTTGGCGGAAATTCAAGAAAATTTGGAAAATTAGCAAGTGCAAATCGGGGACATGAGCAAGAAATAGACTATTCCAAACAATTACTGAGCACACTGAAAACATACGCAGTGTGTAAATATTGTTTGAGCAAAGACGCGCGCACGCATCGAGTGTGGCGCCAACATGGTCGCGTCAAATCTTACTTACATCACACTCACGTACGTCTTACCAAATATTATTTAAGGAGAAAAATAATATTAACCATGCTATTTTAAAGCAACTACAACTCAAATTTATTTAATACCTACTTTTATCATTGTATCCGGAGGTCGTCGGTTCGAATCCCACCCAAGGCAAATAAAATATTAGTGCGTTTTTTTTGTACAGTTTGTCATGGTCTGGGTGTTTATAGAGTTTAATAGTATTATATCGTTGCATCTGGTACACATAGTACAAGCCTAGAGCTTAGTTTGTGACCAGAGCAATATGTGTAAATTGTCCTACATATTTATTATTATAATTTTTTTAATATTTAATAAGTGAATATAATTCCCGCTATTCTAATTCGTTATAATATTGTATGTAGTTATATGTATATATTTCTCAAAATATTTATTAACGTATTTTTTTTTGTAAAAGTTTTTGGTGTCTTTGATTTATTATATACCCATATAATATGATTAGCATCTTTAAAAAAAATTAAAACCATTATTATTTACTTTATCATACGTCTCTACATACTATATACATACGACAACAAATAAATTATAAACTACCTGTTAAATTAGTAATTTTGTCATTTTATTCGACATACAGTCAAATGACAAAGAAATGACAGTTACAACTTAACCAATTTATATATTGCGATACAATTAAGGCCGAAGGCAATTGGCCTGTTATTCAATTTGATTTAGAGTTCATTGTTTTCTTAAATGTATACAATATATGAATTTATTTTGATTAGTTTAACAATAATTCAGATCTTTCACTAATCTATACTTTTTATGGAAGGCTATTATAGACGATATAACATCACGTTACCACCAGGGGCCTATTTCATAAACGTGACAATTGTAATTTACCATGACAATTTATAATACATTGCTTGGTTTAGATAGTCCCAAGTAAATATTTCCAACTAAACTGAGCAATGTATTATGAATTGTCATGGTAAATTACAATTGTCACGTATATGAAATAGGCTCCTGGGTGGGCAATTCTCGCGCTTTCCACATTCATCTCGTTTCGAGATTTTAAAACGAAAAATGACTAAATATGCCATTTTTCGTTAAAAAATATCGAACATTAAACGAAATTAATAATAAATATTAATTAATAAATTATAAATATATAAATATTGAACGAAAAATGCCATATTTAGTAATTTTTCGTTTAAAAATCTCGAATCGAGATGAATGTCGAAAGCGCGAGAATTGCTCACCTGGAGTATTCATATTTTCTTTTGAAAAAAAAGGGGAAAATGCGCGGGTCATGTATATCTAAACTAACTGTATGTATATTATATTTATTAACAACTACATGCTATACAACTATATAGCTATTGGTTCTGGGGGTAAAATAGGTTAAGTATAATATATTTCGATATTATATTTAAAAAAAAATATTTATTTCCACTTTTTACCGCCTTGGGATTCGAATTTCAGTAAATCCCTTAGTGTACTATTCAAATTTCATATTCCTAGCTATAGTAGTTTCGGCTGGGCGATGATAAGTAATTCAGTCAGTCAGTCAATCAGTCAGGTTTAAGTTCTTATATATTATAGATATCTTTAGAGTAGTTGACAATAAATTGACCACCAACCCATGGTCAAACTACTTATGCATATACTTATAAATATGTTATATAACGATTCGAGATTACAATATAGTAAATACAAACCTCATTTCTGTTCTAAATGATTATAATCTATATTTATAGACATAATAACTTTATATTACATTATGTTTCCATACCAGAAACATGTTCCATATTTAAACTAATCCGCTATAAACACGTGTAATTCTTAATTGAATGTCTTTCCAATCCATTATAATGATAATCGAAAATTGAATAACGCTTAAAACGCTTCGTTTAATGGAGTGCTGTAAAGTAAAGAATACCTATTCTGTAATAGTACGGTACCATAAGCAGGGTTGTGCTAAATATGTTTTTATTTATTTTTATCCATTATAAATATATATATACCTATATACATTAAGTTCATCTTTGCACATAACATTTGTTAACTGTTCAATAAAGTGTTTAAATAAATACTATATACTAGCTGTATACGTGGTGGCCGAGTTGGTTAGACCTTGGACTTAAAAACACTAAGGTCCCTGGTTCGAATCCCGGTGTGTACCAATGAGTTTTTAATTTAAAAATTTATGTACATTTGTTTGACAACACCACTATAGTGCCTCGGAGAGCACGTTAAGCTGTCGGTCCCGGTTTCACTATACCAACTTGTGAAACTGTTTATAGATGGGTTATTGAGTCTATTCAAAACATCGCGACGAGCTAGCCACTTGTTCGGTGTAGACTCATACCATCGGCTACGACGAGGTGGGATTAAAACCCCTCCGCTGGGTACCCTGGGGCCGTCTAGGCGGTCTCGGGCGCCGTAAGGCACCCGTGAAGATACATACATACATATACTATATACTAGCTGCCAGCGCATCTTCGTCTGCGTAACTTTAACTGTTTACGCAGCGCACGCAACGGAAGCTTTCATAAGGATACATTTAAAAAAAAAAAGTACGTTTTTACAACATTTATCATTGATGCTCCGCTCCTATTAGGCGTAATGTAATGTCACATAACCTATAGCCTTCCTCGACAAATGGGCTATCCAACACTAAAACAATTTTTCAATAGGAACCAGTAGTTCCTAAAATTAGTGCTTTCAACCAAGAAACAAACTCTTCAGCTTTATAATGTTAGTATATAAAGTATTATTATCTAACCGAACCTGAAGGTAGATTTATAATTTGTTCTTTACAATGGTTCTTAAAGCACTTCCTCTATTAGATTTTAATGATATAAACTCTTAAAACGTTGGATATTGTTATGTAATATACAAATAATGTTTTGTAAGTAGTACTCGTACTTGCCTATAATAATTATAACAATTAGGGATGATACTTTATTTAATATTGTTGCTATATTATGTCGTATAATAATTAATATACTCATATACCTTCTGTCAGATAAATAAAAAGCATACGCGCTGAATGGAAAACTCTTCCTTTGTAACATACTCCAAACGTTAAAAACAGGTTTGTTTTAAAAAAATATCTGAGTAAAGAATATTTAACCTTTTGGGAATGCTGCAATAAGTCATCTAGCTAAAACATGGTATTTTCACTTTTTATTTTAACCGTGATATTTAATAAAATTATATTACTTGTAAACGTAAATGTACATTTACGTTTTTAAAAGACTTTTTTACACCTCTAATTCATTTATTTACCCTAATTACTTAAGTAAATAAAAAGTGGTAACCCTATCAAATATGAACTATATAATGTGCGTCACACACGACGCGTCGACTCGGCGCGAGCGCAGGCAATCTCACCGAATTTGCTTAGAGCAGCTGACGGTGGCGCCAGTCTACTTTCTGTATAGCCTTCGAGTCTCGCCTGTGACCTTTTACGCGTAGACTACGAACTCGCTTAACAATTCTGCACACGTAGATACAGCTCTCTTGAGACACTGTCAGTTTTGCTATTTAACAAGTTTTCTTAGGGCGTGTCTACACTAGAGTAAAGACTGTCTTGAGACATTTTTTTTGCTGAGACGTTATCAGCGACATTATTTCATAGATTTAGTTATATAGTACATAACTATAAATTTATAATAATAAGCTAGTATTTCTTACTATATATTCGTACTATATATTGAATATTAGGATGCAAAGTCTCTTAATAACGATAACTGATAAGTAGTCGATTACGTATCTGTAGTTTATCCTATAAGTCAATTAAAACTTAACGGTTTTAAGTGAAACACTGCAGTTCACTCCTTTGCCCCATAGACCCAGCACGGAGAATCTATGGATAGCTAAGAGACATGTCTCATTATTGTCAACTCTCAGTCATGTTTTATAGTAAAATATTTGTAGCTGTAAGAATTATTTATTAAATATTTTAGAGTTTGGTCAAATTGGTCAATTTGTGTTATTAAATTTAATGATCATTGATTAAAAAATATATATTACTAAGTCTAGCCAAGTCTTACCTTATACCTATGTATCCACGCCCTTACAACCATAGTTAACTTTTCCCATCCTAGATTCGAATCATATAAAAAACCTATAAATATATATAAACGAAAGTCATAAGTAATTGACGTAGAAAATTAATAATGTATTTCGGCTTTATTTAGAATTTTATTCTGCTTTCTTGACTTGCAACTCCCTGCTCGAATCCACCGTCTTGAAGTACTAGTAGTGCTACTTGGTCGTTTTTACCTTCAATTGTTTTTTTATCTCCATAACCACTTGGTTAAAGTAGACATACCTACATAATATGGGCGCCGCTATTTCAATACAACTTCACATCACTATACTTCTAAAATTAAAATCGGTCTTTAATTGAAGTGTTTTCAGTCCTGATTAAGAAACCCATTTTTTAATAGTATCTAAGTGTATTGTTTTTTCTTGGTAAGTGATCTAGTTAGAAATTTATTACAAGGCCATTTTCCTTTATTTTTGATTTTGTTATATTGTGGTTTTATTATTCCAGATAACACTGTCATTGATTAATTATTTATCACAATTTTAAAATTATTAATTATATATGTAACATAATCTGTTGTAAATAAATACTAATTGGTACATTTAAGATTTATATTTTATAAGCTGGTGCCCGCAACTTCGTAAGCGTGTTAAAAAAAAAAAAAAAAAACCGATTTATAGGTATAATTGTCGTGCCAATCACTGTACCTGGTTGCTAAAAAATGTCGGGATAGACTACAAATAGGCTTCAAAACAATAATCTATAGCTGTTAGCTCTAGGGGTAAAATATGGTACAATATATTTCGATATT
This sequence comes from Monopis laevigella, assembly GCA_947458855.1. Taxonomy (NCBI): domain Eukaryota; kingdom Metazoa; phylum Arthropoda; class Insecta; order Lepidoptera; family Tineidae; genus Monopis; species Monopis laevigella. The sequence continues at coordinate 22,104,102 of OX381580.1, read as the reverse complement.
ATTTTCCGTAAAAAACATTTAATTCCCCTTTTTCCGCTTAGGATTCGAATTTCGATAAATCCCTTAGCGATTACTGAAATATCTCGGTAATAATATATATGTTACTTTAAATTAGGCACACATACTCTACTCTGAAAGTAAATTAATAGGTTTCACCATTTTTGAAAATGTAATTTAATTATTGTAATTTAGGACAGGGAGAAAATGGAGTATTTGTATTTTGTTTTCATAATATAACGAGAATAATGATAATTTCTATAAGATCTTTTATAAAACTATGTAAAATAAAATATTTCCTTATATAACTTACTATACATGTTTTAATATTTTCTGAAATTTTATTAGATGAAGGTGTGGGAAGGCAAAAAGTTGTTATTTTTCATAATATAACGAGAACAATGAACATTTGTATAGATACTGTTATACAACTAATAGAAAAGTATTTTAGTTAAAAAAAACAATGGAAGATGATGAAGGAAGCTTATTTTTCCGATTCTAATAGTCATATTCGCATCTCGCTATTGAAAAACTATGTTGTTGAAACGGGGGAAATTTATTCCTCTTGAGAGCTTCCGTTGCGTGCACGGAGACGAAGTTTCGCAGGTCAGCTAGTAATATTATTATATAATGTAATTAAATTTCAAAAGAGAGAATAATAATAATAATAAGTACATTACACACATATTGCCCTGTTCACAAACTTAGCTCTAGGCTAAGTGTACTAGTACTATGTGTACCAGAAACAATGATACTCATTATCTGAATAAGTAACTGCCAATTTGTCCTTAAGCATTTTCTGTTTTGATATGTACTATATGTATTATATTGTATGATTTATATAAGTAGTATATTATGTATGTTTAAGTATTTACATGTAATATTTAAGTAGTTTATATACTATTCGCTATATGTCTTTTAAATTGTTATTTTATTGCTTTTGCACCCTATGCATAATCATCCACTCTCTCAAAGGTTAGCTGGTAGGAAATGACAAAAGGCATTAAGTTCGCCTATGTACAATTTTATTTTGTAATTTTGTGTAATAAAGTATTTTAAATAAATAATGATATAATAAATATTATATTTTATAAACACCCAGACCATGAAAAATTGTACAGAAAACGTACATTTTTTTTTGCTATGAATGAGACTCAAACCTACGTCATCTGGATACAACGCCATAGGCGCAACCCTACTGAGGTGGCAAGAAAAAATGTAAACACGGATTAATTATAAAAGAATGAAAAGTCCATAGAGATTGCGGAAAAGCAACCAGGAAAGTTTTAAATAAATTCAAAATATAAAAATTGCAGAAGTTTGAAATAAAAGTTTAATGATAATATCATAACATCCGTTAGCGATAAAATTTATGAACAGTTCTAAGGTTATTTAGTATTTTCCATTATTTCATTGTCCGTGGAACGTGGCGCCAGTGGCTCGTTAGTATTCAACTTTATGACTGAGTTAATATTTACCTACGTTAAGGGGATAACAACTGCTAACAGTGGCGTTTCCTAATATATTATTTTTGATGTTAAAAGTTTATTGTTATGACAAAACTAATATTTAATAAATAACAAATAAATACCATCACGGGTGCCTTTTTAGCTTCCGAGAACCGTTTAATCGGCCTCAGTAACGTACCCAGCGGAGGGATTAACCCGTCCTCATTTCGCCGATGGTATTTGGAGGCAGCACCTAAAAAGTGGCTAGCTTGTTGCGGTGTTTAAGATAGTATAACCTCGTTGCATAAAGCGGTCACCCATCCCAGGGTCGGCCTTGTTGTCATCTGCTTAAGTTACCAGTTGCGAAGTGGCATAACCACTAGGCTGGGAGCGCTTTTAAAATTGAATAATTATATCGAATTTCTTTTCCAAAAATCTTTTTTAATATTTTATTTTTAGATATGTTTTTTTAGATAAGCATAACGACATAAATCTTATTAAAACTCCTAGAAGAAAGAGTGCCTAAACTGCTAGCTGCATAACCTCATTGCATGGATAAACTTTATGTCTGAGAAACGAGTCAAATCTTTATAACTAACATATATTTGTACATAATTTAAAATCTAGTGATAACAATAATAATTATTGTGCACTTTAATATTATTATTTTTTGGTAATGTTTTTTAAACATAGTTAAAAAACTCAATAAAAAAAAAAAAAATGAAAAATTTCTGACTTATTTAAAAACGGTGACCCATAAAAATGATTCCAAGCAAATGATTCTGTTGCTTGGAATCACTTTTCTCGTTTAGTTAAACTTCTTTTATTATATGACCAAGGTCGTTAAGAACTATTAGCACCTTAACACGCTGTTTATCTAGGTACACTGAGATATACTAAAATTACACAGTTTGAGGCAAGTCGTTGGCGGCGATGATTCAATTACGTTATGACGATAATTTTGGAATTTTGGAATATTTCGTACAAATAAAATAAACAAATAGCATTACGGTTGCCTGAAGTGCCCAAGACCGCTTAGACAGCCTCAGTACCCTGGGGCCCAGCGGAGGGATTTTTAATCCCACCTCGTCGTAGCAGATGGTATGAGTCCACACCGAAGGAGTGGCTATTTCGTCGCGATGTTTGGATAAACTCAATAATCTATAAACAGTTTCACAAGTTGGTATAGTGAAACTGGGATCGATAGCTTAATGTGCTCTCCGAGGCACTATAGTGGTGTTGTCAAACAAATGTACATCATTTTTTAGATTTAAAACATATTGGTACACCTTTGAACCAGGGACCTAAGTGTTTTTAAGTCGTAAGGTCTAACCAACTCGGCCACCACGTATATAACTAATATATAATATAAGTAAAGGTAATTTATTAGAATTACTACACCACGCAGAAGCTGATAACATTGTGTATATTGGTTTGACAACTATTCCTAGTGCCTCGGAGAGCTGTCGGTCCCATCTTCACTATACGAACTTATAAAACTGTTAATGGAGTCCGCCTAGCTAGGCGGTCTCGGGCGCCGTATGGCGTGATGAGATATATTATATATGTATACCTAGTTATATTAAGACTTAATGGTTAATCTTTCCTCCTTTTACTTTTTTTGGTGTTCCATCAACTTTTTCTTAATTTTATTTTATAGTTTGTGTGGTTTTCTAACCTTTTTAAATCTCCCTACAACTGATTCAATTAAAACAATATTGGTACACACCGGGGATCTAAAAAAATAATTTAGGTGGGAGGAAGGTCTCTATAACTTCGCTAGGCCGACCGACCGGTCTCGTTACCACCGCCCATACAGAAGCAAAAACCGTCAAGTGACTTAGTAATGTTTTGTTTTATGACTTTGGGTTCACCGGTTTTCAGGAGATTACTGCATCGATTTCTTATCGAGGTGGTAGTCTCCTTTCAGGGTGCGGTTACGAAATGGATGGTTTAATTGACGATAAGGCAGCGAGTATATTAAAATATACTCGTAATACAATTCGTCTTTGTCGCCGCCCTTTTCGTAATCGCATTATTTAGCTGGCATAGTGGGACCAATCAATGTTGTTTAAGAACAATTATTGATTGACCCCATTCATGAACTTTGTAGGTCACCACCAGATGCCGTGCTCCAATAAAATAAAATAAAATCTAGTGTTTCTAACCACGAGTTAGTTGGGTGAGTTGGCCACGTATATATTTCACACAAATCTTTATGGGATTTATTTATTTATTACGAAAACAATGCTATCATAAAATACAATATTGTAATATGAATTATGTCGGAAAGAAAACATAGTAGATAACAATTTATTATATAGGTAATTCAGTTTTCTATTAGTTTATTATGCTATAACAAAAGCATTATTTAAGTGTTTATTAGATAAATTTATGGCCTGGAATTTTTTTACTAACGTGTTTATAGATATTTTAGGTTTAGTTTTTGATCATTCAACTTGAAATTTATTTGAACAAATAATTTTGACGTGATTATGAACTGAAGTATTTGGTATTTACGACTATAATGTTTACTATATTATTATATTCAGCTTAGAAAAATATTTTTTTGCGATCGATTTATTGAAAATTTAATATATTTTTAATAAATACATACATACATATCATCACGGGTGCCTTACGGCACCCGAGACCGCCTGGACGGCCCCAAGGTACCTACATTTAGACATTACTTACTAGTATTTTCCTAAACAATGCTTAAACTAACACCATCGGCTACGGCGAGGTGGGATTAAAAATCCCTCCGCTGGGTACCTTGGGGCCGTCCAGGCGGTCTCGGGCGCCGTAAGGCACCCGTGATGATATGTATGTATTGATGACGTGGATATCACTGACATGTGGTTTCAACAGGACGGTGCCACATGTCACACAGCCAATGAAACGATCAATTTATTACAAACCAAACTTTCCGATCGCATAATTTCACGAAACTCAGCTGTTTAGTGGCCAGTTGTGATTTAACACCACTTGATTTTTTTTTTGTGGGGCTATGTTAAGGACAGAGTATGTACGGAGCCAATCGAATCGATTGCAGCCTTAAAACTCAAAATCCGTGATGTGATTAACGAAATAGTCCCGCCATTTTTTCAAAAAGTGATTAAAAACTTTGATGAAAGAATCGACATCTGTCAGCGTGCTTTTGGCGGACATTTGCCAGATATATTTTTTTATTCATAATTGCCGAACTTTTCTCTTTTATTGAATTACAAAGGTAATTCAATAAAAATTTTAATCATCTTCATCTAATTTTTTTGTTTTATTTTGTTTTAGAAAACAAAGCTCTTGTTGAAAACCCCTTTACATACATTTCTATGTTAAAATATAAAAACTGGGGGTGATCGGAACTTAACTGTCATTATCTCTGATTATTATTATTTGTCACCAGTGACTTTATTTACGAGTGGTAACGACACTCGTGATATCATAGGTATGATATTTTAGTCACACGATGAGATTCAAAAATCGAACCCCAGAGGCATATTTAATTATTTAAAGTTGATTTTGTCGGGTTTGCAATCTTCAGTTATCAATAAATTTGAAAACGCTTCAAAACAATTTTCATAAAATTATTTATTTTCACAATTATTGGGGTCGAATGTACATCTTTTAAATCAATAAACGAATTAATCCCAATCGTGTTTTTAGGTTATGTACATGCTTTCAAGTAAGGGAACATGGTGACGCATTCATTACTAAATACTTTTGGTATTAAATATATAAATATTTGATATAAGAAACGATATAGGTACACATTTTTTTGAGTTTATTCAACTATAAAAAATTACAGTTTATTCTACATAAGAAATAATGTATAAAAACGACATATCACAGTTAAAATTTGACATATTTTCCATACAAATAGGTTTCAATTTTATTTTTGATATGCCATTCATATACATTTGATTTAGTTGGTAAAATGAGGATTTGTGCCATTTTTAATTTTATGCATAAATTCATTAGTTATTAATGTAACAGAATATAATGAAAGAAATAATGGGTTTAATATTTAAATATATGATTTCGATTTTTATTATTGCTGTCAATCAGTTCAGAACACATGTTTATTTTGTAACGTCCACTTCTTATACACAATCTTCATTAATCCGTGCTTAAAATCATAATAGAATGAACATTTTATCAACGCATGACATTAATTGATACATTTGTAATTAAGTCATTTTTTTTTGTAATTTTAGGTTCATTCATTTTTGGGTTATGTAAAGTTTAAAAAAAAAAACTTAACTGTGTGTATATTCTTATATTTAAGTTTTATATCTATCAACGTTTTATACTTAAAAATATTTATGTTTTTTAATTTTTATCAAAACAATTAATATAATTTATTTCTATAGACAAATAATATACCTACAATATAAATGTTATAATACAAGATATTATATAATATCTACCTACATAATAAATAATACATATATATCTACATATACAAACATACATATACACAAATAAAATGGAAAATACATATTAATATATACCACACAAATAAAAATCCAGATACAACACGCTATTGATCAGTTATTTTGTTTATTTAGAAGCGCGATCAGAAGTTGTTTGAAAATATTTAAAAATGGCGCTCGTCTGATGACTAAAGGCAATTCATTTTACTAATTTATTTTCATTACATAGTTGTTCGCTCTCTCTATTTTATCTAAGTTCTTATTTAAAATAGTACCTATCTAGTGTTTATGTTTAATAGTTTAGAATCGAAGACAGAATTATCGATAACAAATTTGGTATCTCTTTGATCGTTGAATGTTTTGCACATTTTCATCGGCTAAATAACAAATAAATGGTTATTGCAGCCATGTGAACATAATGTGCTTAAGAAATAGATATAACTAAATTTATACGTAATTGCCATATTTTTTGCCATATTATTGCTATAATCTATATAAATAAAAATCTATCGTCGAATATGTACTCATACGAGTACATATTCGACGATTGATTTATTATGTAAGCGCATCACTTCAAAACTTCTGAGCCTATTTGACATTTGTTTTTGTTGTATTTTTAATTGTTAGGATAAGATTTGAAAGAAAATGGGTGAAAAATTGTATGAAATATAATAAAAAATGGATTATAAAAAGTGAGAGAGTAAGACAGATATTTATTTATTTAAGCACTTTATTGCACAATAAACAAAGATGAACTTAACACCTTAGGCATTATAATGCCTAAATCTACCAGAAATCTTAAAGGTTAAGATTTATGATATTTAAGATAGATGACAATAGGCAGATCTTAAACAATATTAACAGAGGTGACGACAGTTTGTCATTCAGTTGTTTTAGTTTCTTACCTATTAATAAATAATTCAATATTTTTTCAAAAAAAAAATTGTTGTTTTGATTGTTTTATGAAAAGATTTTACAAAATACATGGTAAAGGGAATATTTGGTCTCATTTTATTCCTTTTACGCCCGTGCGTAGCTATTATCTATACTGGGTGTTTGGTAGAGAGTTAGACAAACTTAAAGGCCGATGAAGTGCACCTATTTAGAAATTACAAATTCAATATTATGGTCATTGGGCCCACCATTTTTTAACGATATTTTCTCATATGCTAATTTTCCGAATTTTAGCCTTTGAACCCATTATTTTTTTTACATGTTTCTAGTTAATAGATTGATTGTATTTTTATTGTCTAAAAAATATTCAATCTAATGAATAAAATATAGATACAAAAATATTTATTACAATAAAAAGAGTTTGCGTATAATTACCAACATAAAAATAATAATAAAACTACGACTAACAGCCAAGCTGTATAATTAAATTGATAAATGTATATGATTCACATCAAATTTAGCAGGCGAAATAAATACCATTTAAAAGGAGCGCCTGATCAAACATTTTCCATACATTCACGACCTTTTAGTCTTAACCTGGTCTGTTACCCCCCTCTAAACATTCATAGATTTTTATGATTTTTGGCTCAAAATAATGACTTAAACATTTAGTAATGACATTTAATTAAAAAATATAAGTCCCAGTGGTCATAATAACGAAATTGTATTTTTTAAATAGGTGTGCCTACTCCTCTCTTAAGATTGGCTAACCCAAACAACCTGTACTAGTTATAAAGTGCCTTTTTGGCTCCCGAGCATCGGGTTTATCCCTACGCTAGGGTACCCAGCGGAGGGATAAACCCGTCCTAATTTGCCGATGGTATTCACACATATGGTAGACATAGATCTCTGATAGGATAAAAATATAAATAAAGGTGTTATCTACAGTTTTAAATATACTTAACCATAAGTGAGTATCTATAATTTATGTACAATTTAAATACGAATTGAACACAGTAATTGAAGTAATAAATTGTAATGTTATATTCTGTAATAACTGAGGTCTACATTCATTAGTATGGAAATCGATAGACCGCCGTTTGCTAGCTGACCCTTGATCTACGGACTTGTCGTATGGATTTGTTTACTGCATTACAAACTAGGTGACAAATTTATAGGTGTCAAATAATTAACAGTTTATCTTGTAATGATTAGACTTAGTTAGCACTGCGTAGGTAACTTACGTCTAGAAGTTTGTTGAAAACTTCTTTCCTACAAAATTTCGCTTCAGAGGTATAGCAGAAAATTCATAGTAGAAAATAAATGTTAAAAGCCATTGCTTAATAATTTTATTTTATTTTATTTGGAAAAACAAACATTATAATAGAAGTATATACATTTTACATAATCCAGCAAAGTTTTCTCAAATTAAGAACAAATAAAATTACGTAATTTACTACAGGTACTAGAAATCAAATCAAATCAAATAAAATATTATTTATTTCATGTAAATCTTTACAGATATTTATGAATAGTCAAAAAAAAAAAAAAAAGTTTTAACAATAAGGTCTAGAGTGCGTTTGGTTAGGCTGCTATTATAGATTAATTAATAAAAGGTGTCAGAAAAAATATACTATTATGTGTATGGTAAAATAAGATATACCAATAAGTATCTATTTCAGACAATGCCTGCAGGTTTAAGGAGGCACTCCGCAGTCCAATATTAAACTGGTGCAATTGAACTTCGAGCTACACAGAGCTCCCCCCGTTTCCTAGAAGGCTTATATCGATTTCTTAAAAATAGATACAGCTTTTGAACTTTAAGGTATAAATCCCAGTTTCACTATACCAACTTGTGAAACCATTTGTAAGTCTAAAAACACCGCAACTAGCTAGCCACTTGTTCGTTGTAGTATACGGTTACGACACAGTAGGGATAATAGCCCTTAGCAAGGCATTGAGGTCGTCTAGGCGGTCTCTTGAACAATAAAGCACATGTGATGTAGTGTTGTTTTACGGCATCGGTCATTCCCACTATGTCGGCTATTATTTAATTTATTATTTACTTTAAGGCTTCAACAACTGTCAATGTTTTATTAATATATAAATCTACGAAGAAATCATTGAGAAAAAAGCCGAAAAATACCACTTTAAATGAAATAACTTGAATATGAATTCTAAAATTTTTTATTTAAACATTCTAATTATTAGTCATTTATTAATACATATTTGGGTCAAATAATTATTATAAACATATCTTTAGTATTCGAGGGAATTTCATAATTAGGTAGGCATTCTATTCTTTATTTATTTACAAAAAGAGGGAACAACAAATAATAAAAACAAACAATACAATTTAATAACGAAGACTGATATATATCCTCATTTTTTTTTTATTTGGGTACGAAAGGTAGTTAATTAAAAAAAATTTTTTTTTATTCTTCCGAAGTTAGCTATTTGGCATAAGTTGCCTGCTTTATCGTCATATAAACTGCTTCTTTTGAACCTTGAATGGAAAGAATTTCAGGAAAAGACCACCCAGACGCGGCCTTAGGGTAGTCAGCCTCGGAAAGGTTTTCTTCCGAACACCTATGTCCTGTATTTAATTCTGGAAACTTCCTCTAAATTTTATTTTTGTCTTTTAGAGCCATAGTAGTTTTTAAAGCGCAAAATTTTAAACTCTAAAATAATCTTAGTTAACTCTAACTAACTAAGCAACCCGGCCTTAGAAATCTAGTTAGTATTTATTACCCGTAGGGCTTGTTATGCTTAGTTGAATTAATTAAGTTACTAATCACTGTTTAGTTTAACCAGTCAAGAGTTACATAAAATTGTTGTCGCTTAATATTAATCAAAGTTGCAAATTTTCATGCTCAGTAATTAATGAAATATTTAACATCAGAAAATGTTAAATGTTTAAATGTCATAATATAGCAAATCATATTTCTATTTTAATGCTAAGTATCTATAAGCAAATGATTTTAAAATTAGGTAAAATATAAAAATGGAAGCTATAAAATTTATTGCCAAATCTTTCGCCTCTGTTTGGAGCGGCGTCAACAGTGACAGTGACTGATATTCTTTGTCATAAATTTTGAAAAAGTTATTTTATTTCTTTTAGCACTAGTAAAAGATAATACACTATACTATTTTTTTTAATCATCATGGAAAACATCATCAGCATGTGTCCATTTTTGGTTCGATATTAATAAATTGACAAAACAAATTAGACATAACCTTATGCATTACATTCAGACCAGGGATATAGTATGCACCAAGTAGCCATATAAAAGAGCTTTCCCATGTTATTAAATCAATAGATCGAATAGTTTTAGGAAAACTCTTGGGTCAATCGTAAAAATTATTTTAGCTATCCATAGATTCCCAATATATATTCTTTGGTGCGGGTCCATCATGGTCGGTAAGCAGGGGAGATTTATTTATACATCTTTTACTTAATATACAGTTTAACTGTACAATAAGTGTGTGCATATAAAAAAAAAGAAGGGGTTAATCAAAACAAACTGTGTCTCCAATTGATCGCTATACCATGCCGGCTAAAAAAACAACCTGAAAGGAGACTACCACCTCGACAAGGAATTGCTATAGTGAGTGCTCTTGAAAATCTGTGAACACTAAAACTAAACTGAACGTGGCTAGTTTACTTGCATTTGTATCGGTCAGCCTAGCAAAGTTATATAGAGACTCTCTCCCGTCTACTAAAGAAGATATGTGTGAAAACAAACTTCAACATAGTGGACTTTTGTTTTCAATATGCAATATATATCTACGTTATATAACTAGTCATATAACAGAATAATTTATGATGACATTTTAGTACAGACTTAAGTAAAGAGATTAAAAACTATTCGTTAGCAATATGATACATTGTTGCACTTTTACGACAATATAACGACTTAAGTACATATATAATATTATGTAATTGTTTATATATAAACATTAAGTTTGCAGACACGAATCTTAAAGTAAATAATGCAATATTTAGCATATACTTAAACATGTTTACATTACAGATGGTACCTACCCAACTGAAATGTAATAAATAATGTGGGATATACGAGTAACTGCTTTATGCATCCTTTCACCTATTTAAACAGTCATTATTTGCATTTTGAATTCAATAATTCATTTAGCGTATACTTAAAAATATTTACATTACAGATGGTACCTACCTAACTGAAATGTAAAAATGAGGGATGTAACTGCCTTATCTATCCTTTCACCTATTTAAACAGTCATTATCTGCATTTTATATTCAATAATTTATTTAGCGTTTAATTAAAAATATTTACATTACAGATGGTACCTACCTAACTGAAATGTAAAAATGAGGGATGTAACTGCCTTATCTATCCTTTCACCTATTTAAACAGTCATTATCTGCATTTTATATTCAATAATTTATTTAGCGTTTAATTAAAAATATTTACATTACAGATGGTACCTACCTAACTGAAATGTAAAAATGAGGGATGTAACTGCCTTATCTATCCTTTCACCTATTTAAACAGTCATTACTTTATTTTGTATTCAATAATTAAAATAGCTATTGTGTTTACTTAAAATAGCGATTTTTAAATGCACATGGTAACTAAAATTTGAAAGTATAGGCCGAAAATTTAGCAGCCCTTGTTTATAAATATCATCACGGTTGCCTTACGGGGCCCGAGACCGCCTAGAAGTCTCAGGGTACTCAGTGGAGGGGTTTTAATTCCACCCCATCATAGTCGATGATATGAGTCTACACTGAATAAGTGGCTCGTCGCGATGTTTGAATAATCTCAAAAATCCGTTATAAACAGTTTCATAAGTTTTTATAGTAAAACTGGAAACGACAGCTAACGTGCTCCCCGAGATACTATAGTGGTATTATAATACAAATGTATTTTTTTTGGGTAGTATTTAATCTTACAACTGTAAATCTACGTCTTTCTATCAAAGTATTCGAAATTGCTAACAAAAATACTGAATTGCACACTAAATTTGCGCATCAAATAAATCAAATATACTATACTGTTTGATCTTTAAAGTTAAACTATTTTACTGAATGACTATCTGTTAACTTATAGTAAATCTAACTATTCTTTTAGTGCAACGAAACATTTAATCAGTTTTTTTTGGAATCCATCACCTATTAAATTTTAAAGAACATGAGTTATAGTAAATAAAACACCAGTTAATCATTCATGTTTATTAAATTAAAGTTCTGAAAAAATCAAATGAGAGAGAAAGAAAAGGGGAGGGAGGGGAACCTACCCCTAAAATAAAAAGTTAGGGGGGGGGGGTATTTTAGGAGTTATTGTCATTTGAAAATTCACATTTTACCCAACTTTTATATGTGTAGGAAGCCTAGCTGGCACTCGCCGGCCGCTACCGCGGCACGCTTCGCTCGGCTCGTGCGTATGGTCATGTACTAACACTAACCTAACCTATCCTTTACCTAGTTTGTCCATATTTTTTTTTAATAAAGAGTCTTTTGAGTAATTATTCTCGTATGTGTAGAAAGCCTTTCAGGCACTCGCCGGCCGCTACCGCGGCACGCTTCGCTCGGCTCGTGCGTATTGTCATGTACTAACACTAACCTAACCTATCCTTTACCTAGTCTGGCCATTTTTTTTTTAAATAAAGAGTCTTTTGAGTAATTATTCTCGTATGTGTAGAAAGCCTTTCTGGCACATAATTTTAGATAATGATTTTAGTAATTCGGTTGTAATATTGGATAATTTAGTGTGCAAATCAGTATTTTTGTTATACGGTGAGTAATTTTGTTTTAGAATGCTTAAATCTGTGGTTTTAGCAAGATTTTCGTAGTAAAATTAGATAAAAAAAGTCGCTAACTTTGATTTATTTTAAACAATTTCTAATACAACACGTTTAGTTATACAATTATTTAAATTGATATACAATCATATATTTGATATGCAGGTAGATTATTAGTGGAGAAATGTGGTTTGCTTCAATTTTAAAAAAGAGGTGCAATTAAAAATTTCCCATTTTTTTTGTTAAAAACTTAATTTAGCTAGGGCTTGAACGTCTGACGTCTAACCAACAAGGCTACACTAACCATGTATATATTAATTGTTTAATACAAAAAAAAAATCTGCGCATCAGCTTGCTTTATACAATGACTAAAATCACGCGTAAGTTTTACATTTTTAGTTTTATTTAGTAAAAATCCATCTACTGGCCCGATTGAAAATAAAAATAACAACACTAAGCCAAGTTTCATTTTCACTGTTTTGTTTTGTGATATTTGTTTTGATTACTGATAAATTGCTTTTCAAGTCGGAAAAAAATTAAAGAAGTACAGATTAGTTAAAAACATAACTATGATTATAATAATAAATATAAAAAAAAAAAATGATGTACGTAGATATTATTTTGTAAAAGATTAATTTTAATCATAAATGTAAGGATCGTAGCGAGTCATAGTGTCAATGCTAACTACATTGATTCATCATAATGAATATATTACAAGATATGCGACTGTAATGTATATCTTATAATGTGTTATATCTTAAGTATATACTCTATTCACATAGGTAGGAGTACCTACTATAGAAACTTTTCCATGTACCAATATCCTGTATTTTTCAATATATATATATATATATTTTAATAGAGTTGCCCATTTCGATATAATTAGACAGTCGATAAAATTAACTTTATGAGGTTATCGATGCTGTTGTGCTAAGTTCAATTACAAAATGAATGGTGTATACCTTAGATCAGTATATTGTATAGAATGGTGTATACCTTAGATCAGTATATTGTATAGAATGGTGTATACCTTAGATTAGTATATTGTATAGAATGGTGTATACCTTAGATCAGTATATTGTATAGAATGGTGTATACCTTAGATCAGTATATTGTATAGAATGGTGTATACCTTAGATCAGTATATTGTATAGAATGGTGTATACCTTAGATCAGTATATTGTATAGAATGGTGTATACCTTAGATCAGTATATTGTATAGAATGGTGTATACCTTAGATCTGTATATTGTATAGAATGGTGTATACCTTAGATCAGTATTTTGTATAGAATGGTGTATACCTTAGATCAGTATATTGTATAGAATGGTGTATACCTTAGATCAGTATATTGTATAGAATGGTGTATACCTTAGATCTGTATATTGTATAGAATGGTGTATACCTTAGATCAGTATTTTGTATAGAATGGTGTATACCTTAGATCAGTATATTGTATAGAATGGTGTATACCTTAGATCAGTATATTGTATAGAATGGTGTATACCTTAGATCAGTATTTTGTATAGAATGGTGTATACCTTAGATCAGTATATTGTATAGAATGTTGTATACCTTAGATCAGTATACCCGTTTATGTATATTGCCTCGCGCTCGCGTATACGGCAGACTTTCAGTTTGTCTGGCAAGGTGTAAAAACTATCAAAACTGTCTGGCTACTGAGGAATCATCTTATGATAGTTCCCCAAGTAATATACAGGGAGAAATTGAAAGGATGTACTTTGGGCTAATATGTGGTTCTGCTAATCAAATCGAACAACTTTTTCCATGGAAACATGTGAAATGAAAAAAAATGTTGGCTTCCCCATACAAATTGGTAATTTTAACATTACTAGTTTGTATGGAGAAGCCATTTTTTTTTCATTTGCGACACATGGTTCCATGGGAAAAGTTATTCCATTTGATCAGCAGAACCTCATAATAATGTTGTATACCTTACATAATGGGGTTGGAACGATAATAAGTGTCTGGCAATAGATGACGTAATTTCTGATATAATTCCGAAGAAAATATTAAAAAAATGCACTTTATACTTCAACGATTTTGGGGAGCAATTTTATACACTTTTTTAAACCTGTTACCTGCCAAAGCTCATGATCTAAACTACTTACTCCCTGATCGTTACCTGTGTTACGGACATGCGCAGAAACTTTCAGCTATTATAATATAACAAAGGGGCTATTATTCTAATACTACAATGTCTTCCACTCAATGTACTCACTTATGACAAGCCTTTTAATAATGAATTTAAAATATAATATTTTATAATAAATATGTTAATGCATATTATACAATTTAGGCAAGCGTAATCTTTATCGCAATTTAGAAACAAACAATTCGGCAAAATTCATTCATACACACACTAATCATTCATACATTCACTAAAACAGTGAAAATTTGTTGTAATTTTTAAACGTTGAACGTTTTATGTGTTCGGTAAATAAAAATAATCTAAATTAAGTGGGTACTTGAGACTATATAATGCTCTAATTTTCAAAATATAATTTTATTTATCATCATACATACATATCATCACGGGTGCTCTACGGCGCCCGCGACCGCCTAGACGGCCGCAGGGTACCCAGCGGAGGGGTTTTTTTAATCCCACCTCATTTATCATCTCTTTCCGAAAATGTAATGATGAAGCATTTCTTTAAAAAAAATTACGTATCCGCCTATTTACAGTAAATAAATAGTTATCAAATATATCTAACTATAATTTGTTTATTTTATTATGTTGGCACTATGACTTTAATCATATTTGATTCAGTATTTATATCTAACTTTATTGATTTATTAGAATTATCAGTGTTATCATTCAATACTATGATATGAGACTGGTCAATGATATTGTGCCCTCTCTCATATTAATTGATACTTAATTTGTTTTTGTCAATTCACTTCAAGTGGGTCAGGGATCAATATTTTCCTCAAGAGTACCTTTTGTACATAATATATTGGCAATGACAACTACTTATATAAATATGTATAAAATTATTAATGTATTACATACAACTATACAAAGTAATATTACCGACAAACAAAATCTTTTGTCGACATGTGTTTTAACGAGGCATTTTCAAGACTTTTCTTATTTTTATTAAATTTTCATTTTATTTGTTATGTCCAAACGGTGACTTCTATAATTAAAATATTTATTATGATGAAAAATATTATGCAGAATTATTTTCAGGAGATTACCTGAAAATAAATGAACCCAAAAACTAAACCCCAAGAAAAATAATTAATGTATAATTACAATGATTTATATCGATGATAGGTGAGCTTAATGACTTAGGCATTATCTACCAGCTAACCTTTGGGAGATTGACCAATAACAGGCGAGTGCTAATGCAAACATGATGAGGATATATATATATAAGTAATAACAAACAGATATACATAAATGAATATTATAAAGGTACTTTATTACACATACATAAATAAATAGTTATATACATACATAAATAAATAAATTCGTATACAGTAAAAAAAAATGTCAAAGAAAAGAGTGAAGATGGGGGAGATTGTTCCAGAGTAATGCTGCGGTTACTGTAAAAAAAAGGTGATCATTCCGTTCCATCTTTAAAAACTTACATAATCCTAAATAAACTACCTATTACATTTTAATGTACTGTTAATTATTATATAATGAATGCGGCCGATGGACTTGTATCCAGTGCTATATTAAAATAAATAAAAAAAAAACCTATTACATTTTATTTATATTGACTTGGAAATACCCTTAATAGTCCCAAGCTATTTGTTACATAAAAAAAAACATTAACACAAGTAAATACAATTTATTACTCACTAATTAGCGCGATACTATTGGCACATTTTTAATTTATCTGTATCGCGAAGTTCAAGGTTCGAGCACTTTGACCGCCTTGGTTTCATGGCCACTAACTGGCGCCAGTCAGTGGCCGTACTACCACATGGTGGCTGGCTCTTCATCACAAAGGGATCTGTACATGTTGTATCATAATGCTCCAGTGGTTACTCATGATATGCCATGACCTTTATGGATTGTGAATGCCTTAGGCCGTATTAGATAAAAAAAAATTTTTTTTTTGGGGCACGACATGTGACTTGGATCTACCTGTGTAGTTTATCTTTTAAATAAATACCATCAAGGGTGCCTTTTTAGGCTCCGTTTAAACGGCCTTAGGGTACCCAGCGGAGGGATTAACCCGTCCTTATTTCGCCAGTATAGTATTAGTGGCGAGCTTGTTGCGGTCTTGTTTAGATTCTTTTTTTTTTTTTTTTGGAGCACGGGATGTGACTTTCTATCAACCTGATAAGCAGACCTACACAGTCCATGAATGGGATCGATCAATATATTATTGTTTAACAATATTGATCGCTTCCACTATTCCGGCCAAATGATGCGGTTAGGAAACGGGCGGCGACAAAGACGTATTTGCATTACGGTTCGTTACGGTTTTTGTTACCACCTCCCATACAGATGCAAAAACCATCTGAGCTCTGACCTAGTCATGTTTCGGGTTTAGTCTGTGGGTTTACCAGTTTTCAGGAGAACTGCATCGATATTTTTTCAAGGTGGTAGTTATTTTTCAGGTTGCGGTTAAGGAACATAACAATTTGCAGTTAATGGACTTATTTAAAACTGTTTTATGCTTTCATACGATAATTTTATTTTTGTGATTTTTAAAATTTTAATATGTAGGTTTTTTCCTTATTTATTTAAAGAAAGAAAGCACTATAAAAAATCAAAACCCAGTATCAAAAATATAAAAAAAATATATATATATACAAAAAGTTTGTTTGGTTAAACGCACTAATCTCAGGGACTACTGGTCCGAATTGAAAAAAAAAAGTATTGGATAGCCCATTTATCAAAGAAGGCTATGAAATAATATAATATAATTATGTATAATATATTTTATTATATATATAACTCTATTGCACAAATAGTTTATATGTAAATAACGAGCTTGCCTTTACAAAATTGAATCTTACTTTTATTTCTTATAATATAATAATGATTATTGAATAAATTAATAAGAAGTCGATAAACAGGTTCCGGAGCTTTGATGCTATTTGCACAATTTTAACAATGACCGACATTGATAAAAATAACAAATTATTTAAATTAGTTTATTATTAGAATGTTCTAAAAAATATTTAATAAAAAAGTTTCATGGAACATAACCATATTTTACATAAACCTGAGACCGTAGATTAGCAACGGAGGCATTTCCCACTTCGTTTTTGCTGATAGTATTCTGAGTCTACACCCAACAAACGGCAAGCTCGTCGCCGTGTTTGTCTAACTCAATTTGTTATCTACGAGTATACTGATTTAATAAACCTGAAGAATTTGTTTGTTTTGTTGAATACGGTAATCTCAGAAACTACTGGTTCGAATCGAAAAAATATTTTTAGTGTTAGGTAGTCAATTTATCGAGGAAGGCTATAACATCACGCTACGACCCATAGGAGCGGAGTATCAATGAAAACTGTTGCAAAAACGGGGAACATTTATTCTTTTAAAGACCCATTGCGTGCGCTGCGTAAATGGTTAAAGTAGCAGACCAAGTTACAAGGGTCAGCTACTTATTCTATATTATAAATAAATGTAGGTATATATGTACGGCTGCGGTTCGAATCTGGGACCTAAAGTTTATAGTGCCTACAGTCTAACCCACTCGGCCTCTACCTTTATCTAATAATAAACTAAATGTATTTAGACTACTAAATATGATTATCGTCTTACACAACAAAATAAAGATAATAATTAAACAATTGTCAATAATTTAAGTTACCTAATAAATAATTTAACTTTTACCAACACAAAAAAAAATAATTGTACATGGCGATTTTGAATGGTTATATTCAAAATCGCCAATATTATTTATAATGGATTAATATGAGGTTCTACTAATCAAATCTAACAACTTTTCCCATAAAACTATGTTTCGCAAATGAAAAAAAAGCCTTCTCCATACAGACTAGTCATGTTAAAATGACTAATTTGTATGGGGGAGCTAAACATTTTTGTTTTCATGGAAAAAGTTGTTCTTTCTAATCAGTAGAGCCTCATATAAGCCCAAAGTACAACCTTTCAAATTCACCCTATATAAAGCACCTAATATTCACATTTATTGCGATTGGTTAACTATATAATGTAAAATGTAATGCAATGTTTCATGACAAATAAACATTTATAACAAATGTCTATTAATAATAAATCATGCATACTGTTAAATGATAAATACTGAGATTTATATTAAATTCTTGCAAATAGGAGGTACTTACAGGCGTTAAGTACACATTCATGGCGCCAAACGAACTATTGAAATGTACTTAATTAAGGCTCTGTGAGAGCTTAATATAATTTTATGAAACAAAATACAAGCCTTAAAGTACTGTTAAAAAATACAAGCCTTAAAGTACTGTTAAAATTGTTTCATTATTATTAAAGATAGAAAATATTATATGATTTATTTATTTTAAACCGCGTTTGTGCTTGAGGGATAAGTAATTTCTCAGACTAATTCTGTTAGTATAATCGTTATACAATTAAATTTGTTAATAATACACAAAAACCTTTCTAAAGAAACTATTAATATAAACTACGGCTGCTTATATATATATATATATATATAGATATATTGAAAAATGACGCAGAATGTACACGCGGGCGAAAGAAGTGTATTAAAATAAATCAGAAAATTATACTACACCAACTCGGGATTATTTTAAAAACAAGGCAGCATACTACTTCATTACTATCAAACGAATATGCTGACGGGAAAAGTGTATAAAAATACATTTCACCTGCTGGTTTTTGTAAATTTTTTGATAACCAATTAATCGATTTTCTATGTAGTTTATTATAAAGTAAAAGGAAGAAAACGTGATTTTAGGTAAGTCGTTTTGTTCCCTCGATGTACAGTGTACTAGGTATTTCTTAGGCGGTTTTTTTTTAAATAGGCTTAACATAGGCACGTCAAGTTTTTTGTTTTTTAAGTGTTTACTTTTTTAAGTAATATTATTTATTGTATTAGTGTAAAAAAACCTCTAATACAATTTTTCTCTATCATGTTACCTATTCTGATAAAATAATTTAATATCTATGTATAGTCCTAAATAGTTAAACAGGCCCAAAATTTTGGAAGACACTGACTCCTGAAATACAGTTTTCAACTAGTTTGGGAGTCGGGGTATCACTAGTTCTAGGTACTAATATAGTTTAATAAGGCAATTGTTACTAATCCATAAATTGTGATTTTTGGTCAATAAAGTTATTATTATTATTAATTTGATGTTGCAATCGCAATAAACGCTGTGCTCGATTTCTAATACACCACTGCAGCACTGTGCCTTAAGACTTCAATATTTATCAACATTCAATTGTTTCTCGTATAATATTGGATAAACCAATGCGTTACTAACCGTGATCCAATGAGCTAATCCATGACTTGGGCCATTGAGATTAATATAATATAGAGAGGTTACCGAGGAAGGAAAAATTTCCCTACTTAAATTATTTTTTATGTGAGGAGTTTTCTCTATATCTTTGCTAGGACGTCGGGTTTTCGTACTGTTACAGTTGATAATAGAAATTAGCCACTAGTCATGTTTCAGTTTTAGTCTGTGTCGGTTTATGGGTTTTCAAGAGCCTACGGAATCGATATCTTGTTGAAATGGTAATCTCTTTTTAGAAGGCGTTTACGAAATGGACAGTTTAGATATACCAGTACAATGAAAATTCGTCTTTATAGCCGCCAATTAACTGCAGAATTATTTAGTCGGTATAATGGAAGCGCCCAATGCTGTTAAATATCAATGTATCGATCGACCCTATTCATAGGCCTTGTACGTCTGCTTACCATCAAGTATATACAAAGTCACATGACGTCCTCCAATAAAAAAATATTATATATTTTATTCTATATTAACATAATATCTTAAATTGCTAGTTTTAAAAAAAAGTAGTAAAATCATACAAATTTCGAGTGGAAAGTGACAAGAATTATTTTACTTAAAAAGGCAAAGCCTAAAAAATATATAAAATTCTTCCCCCGCCCATCTTTCTAGTGTTAATTAGAAAATTCTGTTAATAAAAAAAAAGTCAATTATTACCTACGCCTCTATACATTAGGTATTATAACAGCATTGACTTGCACACGAATTAATATATTATTTCTGTCGATGATTGTGGAGTATAACAATGATACTATGCTAATCATTGGAAATAAATCATTGGTAAGGAATTTTCAATGGAAACTATTATAAAAACAGTTTTATTTCCGACTTAATAGGTGTTTAATATACATAAAACACTAGATGATGCATCTTCGAGTGTATGTCATTGCTTTACTTCAAGTAGTATGTAATTCTGTAACTCCTAAACTACAAAATTTCATGTCGATTGCTGAAAAATAAAACAAAAACCAAATGGAAACTGTACATTTTTCCAGAATAAAAAGTATGTGCAGTTCCAAACTTTTTTTTTTAAATGGAGCACGGTATGCGACTTATATCTACCTGATGTTAAGCTGACCTAGAAATCTAGGTACTACTACTAAATTACTAGGTATTATAAAAAAAATACTAAACTACTTGTAAATAAAGATAACATACAAAAAATCATATTGATTAATGTATTATTTAATATGAGCTTCTGTATATAAATAAATAAGAAACAAAAAGTATTTTACATAAATATGAAATTCTCTCGAATACGGAATATGTTTTTAATAATACTTTCAAACAAATATGTATTATTAAATCATTGTATTGTATTAAAGCGTTATTTATCAACCTTTTTTATTATTATTTCTTTAATGGGTTCTATAGTACCTTATACATATAATAATAATAATATGTAGGACAATTTACATAAATTGTTATGGTCACAAACTAAGCTCCAGGCTTGTACTATGTGTACCAGAAACAATGACATAATACATATTATATTTTATAAACACCCAGACCATGACAATCTGTACAGAAAAACGTACTAATATTCATTTGCCATGGGTGGGAATCGAACCCACGACCTCCGGATTTAACGCCAAAGGCGCAACCACTAGTCTACGAAGGCTGTCACATATTCACCTTAAAGCCTTAAACCTTAAATCCTGAAAGTTTTTTTAACAGCATTGTTACAGTAAAATTAATCGAAAAGAAATTATATGGCGGGAGGTAGTTAATTCTCATAACACTACCATATAAGAAATTTATAATTTTCGTTTTCTTTAGGTAAGTATTTTATTTTCATATTTTATTTTATTATTGTTAAATTCAATTTATTTTTTCTTTATATTGATAGGTATTGTGGTAAAGATGCAATAGTGAAATTCAGAGCTCTGCATAAGAAATAATAGTAACACTACTTAATAACGTTACCGACTAAATATGGTTAAACAATTCTCTATTGTTGCGGTTGCAATCCTTCTAGGCTTTAAGATAACGGGCATTGACTATATCAGAAGTGTTCTGCTATAGATAGATATATTTTAAAATAATATAATATAGAAACACAAATATATAATATAGACTATTTAAGGCTTAGATCCATTTTTAAAAAAATATTTACACACTTTATTTATTTATTGTATACAGACTTAACAACAGCAATAAGTGACCTAGTCATGTTTCGGTTTTAGTCTGTGGGTTCACCGGTTTTCCGGAGACTACAGCATCGATTTTTTGTCGAGGTGGTAGTCTCTTTTCATGGTAAGTAATAAATACCATCACGGGTGCCTTTTTGGCTCCCGAGCACCGTTTAAACGGGGTCAGGGTACCCAGCGGAGGAATTAACCCGTCCTCATTTCATGGTGCGGTTACGAAACGGGCGATTGACTTGACTATAAAGCAGAGAAAATCAATGGACTCGTAATTCAAATACGTCTTTGTCACTGCCCATTTCGTAACCGCATAATTTAGCTGGTTATTATAGTGGGCAATCAAAATTGTTAAACAACAATGTATTGATCGACCATTTTTGGACTTGTAAGTCTGTTTACCATCCGGTAGATACAAAGTCACATGCCGTGCTCCAATAAAAAAATTGTGTCATACAGTTATTTTTATTATATATTCAGAACAAGTACTCGTTGTTTTTGCAAAACATTTGTTCTGTATTTTGATTGAAGATTATTATTGTGTTTCTTTTTTAATTGAATTCGTAAACCTACGCCACATGAATTCAAATTGAATTTTAACTGGCTTCCAAACATCAAGGATATTTTAAAAAAAAGCGAAGGTTTTTTATATATATAAACTGTTCTATAAGCGTTCGAAAAGTAATACATTAATTATATACCTATTATTTTTAGGTAATGTTCTTTTTCCGTCCTTATTTAAGTAATAAATTATACCTATTATTAATTATTTCTTAGTTTTTTTTTTAATTCAAAGATAAGAAGCCCATATTTATGAAACCGGCAAAAGTAATAGGTCTAAATATTAAATCTTAGAAAATAATTGCTACATTTTGGATTTTCAATTTCGCAATTGATAGCTTAAAAAAAGCTGATTAAAAATAAACCCTAATAGTTGCTAATTTAAAAATAAAAATAAGAAAAATTCTATCTGACTAAAATCCCTCATGTTATTTATTAATCAGTGTCCACTTCAAACTTCGAACGCTCTGGTTCCAATTTCGAAATTTGAAAACGTCATTTATTTATTTAAATTTAGAACCTAGGTGGGAAATCTTTTCAATTCATGACACATTATCGTACTAGAATACATACTTGTAAAGTAATCTACTATGAAAATCACTGATAAACGGTTTTTAATCTATAAGTAGTACCCAAGTTGTATTATAGTAAATTGATTGTAAAATTAGAAGCGTAGTAATAGGGAATATGCATGTTTTTTTTATTTCATTACTTGATAGAGTAACCACATTAGACCCTAAAAACAAATATTAAACATTTTTTAAAGGGTAATAACACAAAAATAAAAGGATTTAAACTTTATCTGCCACTACCACAGTAAAAAACGGTACATCACTAGTTGGCGACTAGTGATGTACTGTTTTTTACTGTGACTTCATTCGTGCTCAAAAAGCATATTAGTTTAATGTTATTGCACCTCAAAAGTTAGTCAAAAGGTTTGTTTATCACAAATTATCTTAATAAAGGACAATAAATACCCGAGAAAACAAGAAATTGTAGACTACAAAACACACGTTGACATTTGTTTGTGCGCGAATGACGTCACATGTTGTGTTTGCTAATGTCGGAAGGTTTAGAAATGCGTTCCGTTTCTACAAAAAAATGCATTTAAAAAAAATATATATATAAAAAAATTAGCTGTTCAAAATAAAATATATTACTGTTAATATGTTCAAAGACATAAAAGGAACATTATATATTAAAATAATAATAGGTAATTGGCGTTACATGCATATTCCCTATTATTACACAAATTTATATTCAGGAATTAATTTAAATGTAATTTCAATTGTCTTGTCATACGTGATCAGGACAACGTAACGTAACGTATTTAAGTTACAGATAGCTAATCTCGTTATCTATTAAAATCGATTTTATGATAAATTTACTTAAGTAATTATAATTCTTAAACATATCAATAAAGAGCTAAAATAAAGATGCAAAGATAATCTAAATAATCAATCTTCTGAGAATAGCGTAACCTATATGCCGTAAATGACCATAAAAGTATGGAAGTGCTATAAGAAACCTTGTAAAGTAGAAATCACAAATAAGCATCTGTCTCGCTGGCACTCATTAAATTCTACATATGAAAAAGAGATTAATATATACTTTTTGTTTCTTTAACCTTTTAACGAAATGTCAAACATAAAAGTTGTAAAACGTTGATTATGGGGCTTAGCATAACCACATCGATATATATCGACAGTCGATAAAATGAAGTTTATAAATGTACATTCATTCATAAAATCGATATGTATCGAATTTGTCGATTTATCGAGCCTATCGATGCTGTTGTGCTAGGGCCCTATATGTCTTTTTTTTCATACTTTTTATTTTGGGTTTATATGTCGGGCATAAGATTTTCATTTTCTCATCATAATAAAATTTTCACGTAAATTACATTATTATTTTATTATAAAGACATATTTGAAGGTTGAGAAATAGTCGGCCAAATAATTAAAAATGACTCTGGCAATATTTTACCTGTCATAATTATCATCATCAATTTAAGAGTCTGATTCTTGTCAGTAGAGTAATTTCAATCTTGCCTGTTACGATTTTTTTATATATTATGAAAGTCTAGAACCTTATCAGTAAAGCTACCTAGCTCCTTTATTATTAAGCATCTATACGGTATAGATATAGTATAGTATGGCGCGTGATTTTGATTAAAAAGCTCTAACCTACAGACAAACATACATACATATATACATACATATCGTCACGGGTGCCTTACGGCGCTCGAGACCGCCTAGACGGCCCCAGGGTACCCAGCGGAGGGGTTTTAAATCCCACCTCGTCGTAGCCGATGGTATGAATCTACACCGAATAACTGGCTAGCTTGTCACGATGTTTTGAATAGACTCAATAACCCATCTTTAAACAGTTTCACAAGTTGGTATAGTGAAACCAGGTCTGAGAGCTTAACGTGCTCTCCGAGGCAATGCGCTGTTGTCAAACAAATATACATACTTTTTTTTTATTAAAAACTCATTGCTATACGCCGGTAGTCGAACCAGAGACCTAAGTGTTTTTAAGTCCAAGGTCTAACCAACTCGGCCACCACGTATAAAGACAAACCTTTTGTATTATTTTGCACAGCAACTTATAACAAGCAAGCGGGAATGCGAACGTTTCACTAGCGGACAATGTGGCCGAGGTGTTGGTTTTAGTGTAAACACCGCGGATGTGGTTTGTTGTTCTACTTTTTTGGGTAAACGCCGTCCATAAACGGCAACTCTGAGGCCGCCGCTGAAATACCGCGCCGGCAGTACAATGCGTCGTTTGGACGCCTTACAAGGATGAGAGAGAGCAACGGCCACAGAAATGTTTGATATTTCACAGGCAATTTATCTTACTCGTTGTAAAATTGCATGTACGAATATAAACAGTTCAGATTCTTATTATTAGCACGAAAAGAAACTCAGAGATCACGCCGCGAATACGATCCCGCTCCCAAAAAAGTTTCACCGCGTGCGTATTTCATAAATTGAAGTAATGTTGCACCCGCCCTGAATTCGTCCGAGGATCGACGCCAGAAATACCCTCATGTAATGCATATCGTCAATGCAAAATTATATTTTATGGAAATCGACGTTGAATCGAAGCCAACGATGTTCGTTGCATTCTCATTCCTCACGACAGTTATACGGGGCGGTACACAAATACCGCGGCGTGCCTATCAACAATAAGACCGCGCCTTGTGCCATAAACATTCTTTGCTACAATCATTACGAATATAACCTATAAATTAGCCCAGAGCCGACTCTCAGCAAGTAAGCGTCGGGGGAATTCGCAATGAGCTTGATGGAGGCGCAGGCGTTTCTGAGAGCGACGTAGTCTCGGCTTGTTTTCAATGGAATTGTTTTAATATTGATATGACATGCAGATCGTATCAAAGCTTTTAGTTTACCATCATCATTTTGTGAATACACTATCAACTATTTTTATTTATTTTATTAAATATATTACTTCAGTGACAACTGATCTACCATGATCTAAAAATACCATCGGCGAAATGAGGACAAATTAATCCTTTCGCTGGGTACCCTGAGACTGTTTAAACGGTTCTCGGGAGCTAAAATAGGCACTCGTGATGCTATTTATTCACAACTGTTCAACAAGGTCCATGAATGGGGTCGATCAATACATTGTTACCAGTAGGTAAATGCTGCTAGTCGCACCCACTATCGGTTAGTCGATGTGGTTACGAAATGGGTGGCGACAAAGACGAAATTGTATTACCGGTCTACTTAATATCCTCGTTGCTTTATGATTACCTGTTTTGTATAACTCACTTGAATTGAATATACTTATCGGCTACGACGAGGTGGGATCTAACCCCCTCCGTTGGGTACGCTGGGGCCGTCTAGGCGGCCTCGGGCGCCATAAGGCACCCGTGATGATATGATATGATGACTTGAATTGAAGTTGCATAAAATTACATTACATAAGTAAGCCTAGAAATGTATTTTCTACAGCTAACCTTTGGAATTGTGATAATTATTGGAGTATAAATTAAAAATATGTGTGTCCCAGTCATGGAGGTGAGGTATAAGAAGGTGCCTTTTGCAACCATAAGAAAAGAAGATGGACAAAAATGTCCGGTTTTTTAGGGATAACTCTGGTCTTTGAACTCAGACAGCTCTGTCGGGTGAAACTTAACAGAAGGTAGGCAGACGGTTTCCGGATCAGTCACCCTTCAACCTTGATCTGGGGAAATTTGAAAAAACTATATCCAGGCAACACTAAGAATGGTATTTCATTCTTTTCCCAGCAGACGGATTCTTTACCAATCAGTAAATCATATGGGCAGTTTGGAACACATAGTACAAGCCTAGAGTTTAGTTTGTGATCAGAGACTCTACCATGGGTTTGCGCATTATAGAAACGTAACGTATTCATTTACGTATACGTGAGCAACAACCAATAAGATCGCTTTATTCAATCCTGTTACCAAAAATAAAGCTATCCTATTGGTTGATGCTCACGTATACGTAAATGAATACGTAACGTTTCTACAATGCGCAAACTCATGGTAGAGCCTCAGGGAAATATAATATGTGTGCAATTCCCTATATAATACTATCTATCCTAATAAAGTTTTTAAAATAAATATATAAAAACTTTTTTTTTTTGTTGTATTTTATTTATAAAGTACAAATTTTATTTTTGATATTACTTTAATTTTTTTATCTAAATAAAATTAAAGATTTTTAGCTGTCTTAGACCAAGGACCCAAAACGATTCGAATTTAATGGCAACAAAATATTAATACGTTTTTTCTGTACAGTTTGTCATGGTCTGGGTGTTTATAAAAATATAATATGTATTATATCGTTGTATTTGGTAAAAAAAAATAAAAAAATATATATTATTAGCATTGGCTACGGGTTTCCGAAATCTAAATCCTATTGCGGTCGAGATTTTACACTGTCGTGATTTTTATGATGATTCAGTTGACATATTTCTTTTCGCCGGTCGACTGAACGTGTTGGTTGCGTCACCAGACGTCTCCTCGAGTCATCATTTAGGAATAGTCCAGACACTCTCAAATTCTCTAATTTCATTTACGACTTGTCTCCCAGTCTCGAGGTCAAGGTGCTTTACAAAAAAATATGTAGGTAACGTTGCTGACTATACTTTGTTATAATACATATTATTATGTACTTACAAAATCCAATACAGTTATTTTTCATATTATAAATATTTTTCAATTTATAGTAGTTTTAACGTAGATATTCTTTCATTGATATATAATAATGGAAATATGAATATAGGCAAGTGCACTAAGGCCTAAAATCGCCTTCCAAAATGACAAACATATTTGTTCCGCCATATTTTGTTTTCACTAACTATAAATCATTGCTCGGTTATAATTATTTACACACCTCAGTCCTCATATCATTTTATTTGTAGAAAATTATACCTACTTTAAATGTTATTAAAAAAATATATATTCTGTTCTCACTTCTTAAGCATTAGTATTCTCAGTTTTTGTTTTGAGTCTCTATGGCGGGCATGTATATCTTCTGTTATCTTGTTTGGAAAGGCGATTAGGTTACATTAGGCCTTAGGACACCTCTCTATTATCTAAGGTCTAAAATCACCTGTATCAACATGAGAACAGAAGATGACCGTCATAGAAGCCGTAAACAAAAAGTAAGAACATTAATGCTTAAGAAGTAAGAACAGAATATACAAAATAAAAAAAAAACATTAAAATAATAATTTTCCACAAAGAAAATGTGAATTAATAAAACGATTTTTTATTTATTTACGTCATTATTTTAAATTAATAAAAACGCTTAGGTATGGTTTGTAATTTTACGCTAGTAATTTTTTTTAATAATAGGTATTTTCATTTCTGCATTTTAATAATAATATTGCCGTGATAAAAATACTAAAACTCCACTCGAATGACAAATCTTTGTTTACATTTTATACAGTAACTATCCTTGAGTTTTAATAAATATTGATAACGATAAAAATAGCTCATTAGTATTATTAGCGAAATTATAAATACCACTATAATTTTATTATTGATAAAATATATTAAGATATTTTTGAAGTAAAAAAAAATACGCGTATTTTTTATTGAAGGCATGTTTCTTTTTATTGGAGGCATGTTTCTTTTTATTGTAGGCATGTTTCTTTTTATTGGAGGTATGTTTCTTTTTATTGGAGGCATGTTTCTTTTTATTGGAGGTATGTTTCTTTTTATTGGAGGCATGTTTCTTTTTATTGGAGGCATGTTTCTTTTTATTGGAGGCATGTTTCTTTTTATTGGAGGCATGTTTCTTTTTATTGGAGGCATGTTTCTTTTTATCTACTGGACCAATTTTTGTAGGTCGACCTGTTGCTATGGAAAACCATCTTTAAACCTTTTTTTTTATTGAGATTTTTTAAGATAAAATTCAATGAAAAGAAACTTGGCGGGCGGGACTCGAACCCACGATCGTCGCTTTCGCGGCAAAGTAGTCAACCACTGAGCCAACCGTTCCAGACACACCTCACGAAATTTGTCATTGCTTCTTATCTGCTTACACACAGACGCCCTTTATGTGCTTTGCTTCTAATTACTCATTAGAGTGAAGTTAGAAGTCCTAGTTTCTAACTAGATATAAATTCCTTATCAGGATAATCTTATATTGAAATTTTTTAAGTTGCAAAGAAAAAAATCCTTTTTTATATTATTCTTAGTTTCATTCCTCACCCTTCTCATTATAGAAATTTAAAAGAAAAGTGACTCATCAAATTATTTTTTATCTATAACACAAAAGACATCCATAACACAAAAGGAAGCTACTGTCAAATTTTCACATTCAACCTTATTTAGCTTCAGTAGATTCGGCTGGGCGAAGACGAGTACGCCAGTTAGACACAGGACAAGTTATTTAAAAAAGTTTATTTACTTCTCTAAACAAATTATTCTCTCCCATGCCCTTTGCTGTCGAAAATTCAGAAATAGTGCGAAGATATTTTCACCCGAAAGTGGCCAGAAAATATTGTACCAATACGTTCCTACATTACAGATGATGAATAATTTACCTTTTTTGTTTTTTTTTTGGTAGTTTAAAAAGTAGTTCAAATGTTCTTAGTACCCAGTTTTAAGAAAAAATATAGGTACCTAAAATAGTATAAGTAGTAAAATTAACTAAGTTTGTCTTGTAAAATAATCTCGTCCATATTTAAAATGGTTACTTACTTATAATAATAATAGCTTTAATTTATAATTATAGAGCAAATAATGCATTATCACTTAAATATGTGTAACATTTTAAATAGCGAACGTTGAGCTAATTGTAGAAGAATTTCGTACTAGATAGCTAGCATGGTTATTTAGTAATTTTACTAGCACAGTAGTTAACTAATACATACGTAGTTTCTAAAATAGTTTTCATACATAATTCAATATTTTGGAATAAGTACTGAGAATATGAAAGGATGTTTACGAATTTAGGGTGTTTACTAAACATGATGAAAACAAGTTATTTTGTTGGTTCGTTTGTTTTGTAATAACTTCGAAAACAACTGAGGAAGTTGAGGTAATTTGTATTTCCAGAACAAATCATCATTATTTTAGGACTTTTATTAATACATTTTATTGTTGTATATTGTGGCCGAGCTGGCTAGATTAGCTTAGAATTAAAAACACTGGCATTTAGGTCTCCGGTTTAAACCACGGTGTGTACCAATGAGTTTTTAATATTAAAAAACAACATTTGTTTGTTCTTTGTTTTTGACATAACCACTATAAAATGACAAAACTTCGGAGAGCACGTTGAGCTGTCTGTACCAGCTTCACCATATATAACTGTTTATAGATGGATTATTGAGCACTTGTTCGGTGTAGACTCAGAATACCATCGGTTACGACGACTACAATAACTTATGTTGGGCTAAAAGCTGCGCTTCCTTAAATTCTCGTAAGCCGAAAATACCCTTGTTTATATAAACAAAATAGTATATAATAGGAAGTAATATTAAGGTTATATAGAGTTACGTAATGAAAAGCTCTTTATATAACAAGTTAAAAGCTTTCAGATAATATAATCTCGGTTGTCTCCTAACTTGATAGTGTTGATGATAATTTTATCCTGCAATCGCTACAAATGTTTTCCTAAGCTGATGTTTAGTACCAATAGAGATGTAGGTGTGCATACCGGGGCGCCAGGTCTCGGCTTGTTTTGCTGATAATTCGCCACGTCGGCGCCGCTCTGGGCCACTGTTCACCTCAGACTCGTGACACTATGATCTGTCGACCGACCGTTAACTGTCGCCACATAAACACTAAACATTGCTATGCAGGACAAGCGGCACCATTTTACAACTTACCTACACGATTAATTTAAAGCCTTCCAAATTCGGAATCAAATCCATTTTTACTCAGCTCGTTTATGATTTGTGCCTATATTTGGAACGAGTATTTCCACTTTGAATGATTCATCATTTATGATTCTAAACCGAAGCACGTTTCTGAGGTGCTAATTTTTAGGCGCCGGACGATTAGATTCGCACATTCGCAAGGGTGATGATGTCACAACGTTATGCATGTCACGTTTCGTCGGCTAAGGTAACTTTCAATAGTTTAAATTTACGCTAATCGACATTTACGAGCTAAGCATGTGACGAGGCGCCAGCTGACCGCCAGGGATCTGCGCACGAGCATAAATATTTATGATTACTGAGCGCGGGTGGAGCAGGGCGCGCGCCGAGTCAAAGGTTCCCTGGCGCCACGCGCAATCTCGGTCCCATGTATCTCTGCACAATATCAATAAACATATTTCATCTCATCATTGCTACTTGTCATAAATTTTGCTCATCTTGAATTATGAATTAGATACTGCGACATATTAATAACAAGCAATTAGATGACGACGTCGACGAGGGGTCACATTGATGATACGCATTACGTAGCCGAGAGCTTAACAAGTGTGGATCGACAAATCGAGTGCAATCAAACTGTCGCTCCAAATGTCAGTGCTCTCTCTATTTCTGTCATGTGCAGATCCAGACCCAACAAGAAAGCTATGCAAAATACAAATTCTGCCGTCGCCGTCTAGACGCTCGCCGTCTTGTTACGATTCAATAACATTTGATCCAATCAGCGCGATCGGAGGGTCGGCCGAAGAGGTCTCGTGAACCGGCAACGATGGTACGATGGAGCGATATGTTTTTATGAGGCGGTCGGAGAAAGTACTGGCGATCGTGGAACTTGGAAAATTGCTTTCAACTATGCCGACAAGTTGACGAGAGAAAAGTTTAAAGCCATCATTAATGCAATCTTTTCTCTCGTATGAATGTTTGTTGTCGTTATTTATATTTTTTCTTAGGGACATTATATGTGGGTATTTAGAAAATGTTTTAACCATTTG
Source organism: Monopis laevigella (assembly GCA_947458855.1). Taxonomy (NCBI): domain Eukaryota; kingdom Metazoa; phylum Arthropoda; class Insecta; order Lepidoptera; family Tineidae; genus Monopis; species Monopis laevigella. Next base: position 22,071,986 of record OX381580.1, on the reverse strand, counting down.
CGTATGTGCAAATGGAAAATTAAAACATACTATAAAACATTTAAAATGTTCTGATTCCTCTAAAACTGCTGGTTATGTGTTCGAATCTTATGCGGAAATTAAGATAAGAAAATACAATAAGTTATCAAATTCATTCGTTTTCATTCCTTTATATCATTGAGTCTTTCGATCCTTGGTCTATCTAAGGCTTCCAAAATCATAATTTTTAATTTAGGTAATAAGCTCAAAATTAAGTAAGGAGACTCTAGATCGAGATTCTATTTGGGACAGAGCGTATCCATGACCATACAACGTGGCATAGTTGAAGGCGTCATGGAAGGGATCCACGGCCTGTACCTACCTAAGTCTTCAATAAGTAGGTGATATATAAATACTTAAACGAAAATTATGAAAAATAATTGTAAATATGATAGCGAAAGGGTTTCACCTAGTTTTACCCCTATGATATCCATATTAATTCATTATTAAAATTTAAAAAAGCACGAGAGTGTAGATGTTTTTTTATTTTATTGTTTCAGCTCCTGATTTGGTTCAAGAGGATACTCCACAATCTGTACCAGATGAAGAAGAATTTAGTAACAAACGTGAGTCAAATTTAAACATTTGTTAAGAAATGACTGATATAGTGCAGGATTATACTTTCAAATCTTCCCTTTTTTATTTACTAAAACACGGCATGTGGCTTTGTGATGATGGTAAGCAGACATACAAAATCCAGTAATAGAGTTGAATACATTGTTGTTTAATAGTATTGTTCGATCCCACTATGCCGACTAAATGATGCGGTTACAAAATGGGGGACGTCAAAGACGAATTTGACGATTACGATTCCATATATCGCTGCTTCGTTATTTCGCCGTTCCGTTGCCCTAACAAAAAAAGTATTAGTTATTTATTTAATGGTTCTGACCTACAGTTTTAATTGATATGCAGCTAAAATATAATATGACTAATAATTTTATTTGTCACTTAACATTACCACAATATTTTTTTTAGATTTTGGAGCTTTGCTTACTGGCCGTTCTCCGCTATGCATAAGACGAGACGACATGAGTGGAGTACCATTAGCTCCTGGAGTGGCTACAGCACGGTTCATATTCCGTCGACGCCATCTCTACTGGTCAGTGTTGCTGGGTACTTCGATGACGACGAAGCCACGAGCCTTAGCTTTTCTGGATAAGACTGGAAGACTATTGCTCGAACATCCTTTGAAAAAATCTCCTGGCCTACACGAAACTTATGAAACTAGAACTGATAAGGTAATATTGTTAGATTTTATTTTAACTTCGGTACTGATCAGCAACTGCAAGTAGTGTAATAAATTCAAGATACTATAAAAATAATCATTAAAGGCAGTTAAAAGCGAAAGTGGTTAGACAATTCAAATATCTGTAAATCCTTTTTATATGATTAACATATTATAAAGGATTAATTATTGCTTACTACATTTATGTTTTTTTTTTAAATTAGGGAAATTCTTGTTTATTTTAATTGTCTCTTCTAGAGGATATGTACTAAAAAGAATGACATTCTATTTACTTACAATGTTCATCTTTAATTTCAGTTATGTGGTGTATGGCGACGGGTACCCCGAGAGTACAAACGACTTCTTCGAGAAGGGGTACTCTACGTGGCGTTAATCTGGGGAGATGAAAAGAACGGCACTATGGACAGTGCTCTCAGTGGACGAATAAACAAGTGAGACTTTGAAAACCATCTAATGAAATTATTATGGCAATACATTCAAACATTGGCTACATACTACAGAACGTATGGATCTCATTTAAGATGATATTTTCGATCATCATAAGGGTTTTCCTGTTAAAGTATTCTTTATAAATCATTTGCACAAGTTCATTAGTAATGATACGACTTTCCATATGTTATCATAATGCTAGTTGCGGCTATATAATATGAAATGCAGATGTTCAATGTTCACTTAGAGTTGCTATGCTAGAATAAATTGATTAATTGACCGCTAGATGAATTGCGGAAATTGCCAAGCCTCTTCATTTGATCTTCATTAAGCGGCGGAGTCATAAAATCATTACAGTTGGAAAAAAACTTTATTAGCAGGTAAAGCGTTTACGATGGCTTCGTCTTAGATTTTAATTTGTTAGTCACAATTTTCTATTTTGAGATTCTATTTAAAATGGCGATAACTTTTATTACTAATTACTGGTTATTTAGTTTTTGTATTTTAATTGTTACCAAAAAAAGTTTAAACTAATTATAATCAAAATGCATAATATATTAAAGTATTCCAATGGCAGGTATCCGGCATTGTCAACGGAAATGTTTACAACCCTACTGGAACCCGAAGAAAGGCCTGTTGATAATGGTGGAAGTGCTTGCGATGACGCCAGGGGTCTGGCTGTGCAAGAGTCAGGCTGGTGGGGTGGCACAGCAGTGGTGACCGGGGTAGCTGGAGCAGCTCCAAGTCTACACATCGGTATCATGTACAATGGAGTCTTTGCACCAAACTCACATGAGCATACTGTGAGGATAACACTTACGATGCCTGACAAGAATATAACTACCACTATTATTGATGAGGTAAAGCAAATAAAATGTATTTTCACGTAGAATCCCAAATTTAAAGCAATATTACAGATATAAAACTATTATGTACACACTTTTAAATTAGAAGGTTACCTTAGAAAAGAGTAATTTCAAAACTCTCTACATTTTGAAAAAGTCATTTACTTATAGTATACAAAATTGCTATTACATATATAATACGTATTGATTTATTAAGATCACATTAATATAACAATTATAAATTACCTATAAATAATAATAAATAACTAAAATACAATAAAAAACTAAATCAAATAATATACCTAAAAACCTATGTAAAATATTATCTAGAATTGTGCCATGCGGCATTGTGCCCAAAATTCTGGCGGCATTACTATAATAATAAATTACTTAATTTAATATAACATATAATTATAACTATTGAAATTATTAAGTGACATCAGCAACATTCTAAAATCCACTTTCAAGTTCTTTGCTATATACCTTATAAACCTTTCGATTTTTATCATTCTAGCTACACAACGTTCCCAAACCTGGATATGAAATGAATATCCTAGAAGTAAGAACACCGGTATCAGCTGCACAACTCAGATCTTTAGCTCGAGGAAAACTGGTTCTGGCCATTGAAAGTACAGCAGTTCCTGAGCGGAAAATATCTGGAACTGTGAGGCAAAGAGCGGCTTGTGAAGTGTACCATGCGCCTCTTCTAGCAGAACGGTTACCAGCTACTGTCTACCCAGAAGGTTTAGCCATGGTCTATATTGATAAGGAAGGTTCACTTGTCTATGATATTCAGGTACGTTATCAGTTTTGTTTAAGAACTATTCAGATTTGCTATATATGATTATTCAGGGGTTTTCCGTAGCCTGCTTCTTATATTTTTTTTAGCAGGCGCTCTAAATCCTGTTACTTATATACGTGGTGGCCGAGTTGGTTAGACCTTGGACTTAAAAACACTTAGGTTGGATCGAACCCCGGTGTGTACCAATGAGTTTTTATTTAAAAAAGTTATGTATATTTGTTTGACATCTCCACTATAGAGCCTCGGAGAGCACGTTAAGCTGTCGGTCCCGGTTTTACTATACCAACTTGTGAAACTGTTTATAGATGGGTTATTGAGTCTATTCAAAACATCGCGACGAGCTAGTCACTTGTTCGGTGTAGATTCATACCATCGGCTGGGTACCCTGGGGCCGTCTAGGCGGTTTTGGGCGCCCTAAGGCACCCGTGATGATATGTAATAATGTAATGTGTACTTATAAAGCCTGTGGTTTTTGATTATAATAAAAGACTTATTACGTTTTAGTACTTTTTTTTTGTGGATATACTGTGAAATAAAGTTATTCCAAGTTTATTAAATGAACATCATTTAATTTTAGTTTGACAACATTGGATATGTGGGCCCTAAGATAACTTTGGTAGAAGAACAGGCAACGAAAAAGGGCAGGCGGCACTCTCAAGTGGAAATTCTTGATACTAAAAGTGGTGTGTTTATACGCCCCAGTGCTAGAATATTCCCACCACTTTATGATGACCAGCTGGCTGTTCACATTGGTGTAGATATTGGTGAGTTTATACGCATTGTAAATAAAATAATAAATAAAAGTATCAATATCAAAGGTTCAATATATTCTGGAGGATCTCTCCTATTAATAATCTTCAAATATATAACCATTAGGTCTTATTTTATTTATAAGCTTTATTCTTTATTTCTGAATAAATTATATTAAACAAAATATAAGACACATCGACTATACTGGATGTTTTCTATAGTGATTTTTTTTATGCCTTATGCTTATAAACTATACGTGGTTGAGTTGTTTAGACCCGGTTTCACTATACCAACTTGTGAAACTGTTTATTGAGACTTGGTTATTGAGTCTATTCAAAACAACGCGACGAGCTAGCCAATTAAAACCCAGCAGAGTGGTTTTTAATCACTCCGCTGGGTACCCTGAGGCCGTCTGAGGAGGTCTCGGGCGTCGTAAAGCACCCGTGATGATATGTATGCATTTATAGAACATTTTAAAAATAAAAAAGTAGGTATTTTTTTTTTTAAATGCTCGAAAAATTAATTATTATATGAACGCATTTAATGTTTAAAATACTCTAAAAAATACATATTGTCTTCGTATCAAGCTAATAAAATATCTTTTTATAATCGTGAGTTTAGTGTAAAAGTATTTTTTTTGTACTTTAAGTCACTTTGACACTAAAAGGAAAAAAATGGTATTTCATAATTTTCATCAATATAAAAAAAAAACACTGTGGCATAAAACACCTCTATCACTTGTGGGCTATAGATCATTTACTTTATTTTAAACATGATAATAATATAATAAACAATAACAATACATTCATAATAAAAAAATATTTAAAAAATCCATTTTAATGCATAAAAGAATTGCAATATACCATATTATCTGCACAATAATCCACTCATGAAACTTCAGACCCTACAATAAATTATTTTTGTAGAATTAGCTTAGAAGGTTTGAATCGGTCTAGAACTCGACAGCTACCATACGTGGGTATTTTGTTTCTTTTTTATAATTAAAATTTAACTCCACTTTTTATATAAGGAACGTTTAACTCATTCTTGTTTTGACATTTAGTGGAAAAAAAAAATGTTTCTTAAAGCGTTTAAAGCAGATGTGCATCCGGATAGAAAATAGCTTTTTTTATTTGTTCAGGTCCACCAATACTTCGAGGAAGGTTGGTTTCCAGACCGTTGCCTGATGCTTCAGGATCGGGCCCAGCTCTGCTACGAAGAACTGATGCCAGGACTCCTCTTAAAGCCCCAATAACCAATCCTATTGCTGGTCTAGCTTGGTTGTCTATAGACTCTTTGTGTGGCCTACATTATGAGGTAAGGGTCTATTTTTTACACTTGTTTTTATACTGCCTTAAATATAGGTGATCCTACTAATTTATTACCCTAAATTAGGTAATAAATTGGTAGAACTATGTCAGATAACTTTTTATATATTAATAATAAAATGATACGTGGTGGCCGAGTTGGTTAGACCTTGCACTTAAAAACACTTAGGTCCCTGGTTCGAATCCCGGTGTGTACCAATGAGTTTATTAATTTAAAAAAATATGTACCTTTGTTTGACAATATCACTATAGTGCCTCGGAGAGCACGTTAAGCTGTCGGTCCCGGTTTCACTATACCGTTTATAGATGGGTTATTGAGTCTATTCAAAACATCGCGACGAGCTAGCCACTTGTTCGGTGTAGACTCATACCATCGGCTACGATGAGGTGGGATTAAAACCACTCCGCTGGGTACCCTGGGGCGGTCTAGGAGGTCTCGGGCGCCGTAAGGCACCCGTGATGATTTGTGTATGTAAAAAAATTATAATCTATTTCAATAATCATGAAAATAATGGTATATCTTTTAGAGTAAGGCACTCAAATTAAATTAATCAATTTCTCGATTACAGGTACTTGTAAACGGCATCATAGAAGACGGATGGACTACTTGGCTCGAGACCCACACTGCTGGAGAAGGCAATACTCGTCCGCTAGGGGGCGCTGAAGGTTGTCTCTTAGAACCTTCAGGACACGAGCTGGCAGCTTTGAACGCCGGCGCGGCCTATATAGATGTACGAGTCGATAATATAACGGCATTACTGCGCACACGAATACCACAAGTAAGTATTTTCAGCGAGGGGGTGCTGAAGAATGACTCCTGGACCATTCAGTATATAAGCCTGAAACGTTTTATAAGTCTGCATGGTCTATACCCCTTGATAATATAACGGCTTTTCTACGTACCGCCGCTAGGGGGTGCTGCTAGTAAAGTTGTGACCGCCTTATGGTTCATTGGTCAAATAATTTTCATAATATACAATAGAATAATAAATCGTTTATTTGCTGTTTAAAAAATATTATAACAAATTATTATGTTTAATTTTCAATTATAATATTAAATGGAAAAAAAGGTTTTCACTCAGTATATGTCAAATTACAATGCTAATGCACGGCAATCTGCCGCACTGTTCTTGGAGACAATAATTTTCAAGATCCTTAATTAGACCTTAATGTATTTTTTATATTTCTAATTTGTTAACAAGTTTAATCTGTTATTGCTTTCCTGGATAGAAAAACAGGTAAATATGAACAAAGCTAACTTTCATAATTAAAACCTTTAGTAACATTTTTGCTTCTTAAAATTGATGAAAGATTAATTCAATCTTTAACTGGACCGATCTTCAAAGTTGATTTAATGCTTTCAGATAATCGTGCCCCCATCATGCCTGTCCTCAGTACCATGGAATAATGACAACAACGAATTATCTCCAACTAACTTCAATCCTCCGAGTGACAATACGCTGCCCAACTCTGCTGTTTGCTATCATAGCGGTCGGACATATGAAGACGGTGCGCAATGGAAACCTTCTGATGTAATTAATTATTTAATATATTACCTTATTATGTAACATTTTCTAGCATCAGATAATCACAATAAATGTAGTCTTTTTTGTATTAGAATGACTAATCAAAAAAAAGTCAGAGATGGGTCTAACCATGAAAATAATGGTATATCATGTAGCGTCATTTGCAAGCAATACCCTGATCTCTGAATACGTACAGTTATATTTTCTCAGTCAAGTGACCTTGTCCTGTTTCAGTTTTAGTCTGTGGGAACCAACATTAGACGGTCATCGAATCTCACCAAGGGTTCTTTCAATTAGGACAGTTAAGACAGTTGATTTAATATTACTTTTTTGTCCCATTCCAGGAATGCCAGATGTGTGAATGTGTGCAAGGTGCCGTGCGCTGTGAAGACGTGGTATGTCCATACGTGGGACAACATGCAGAAAATGTTCTGGGATCACACTGCTCGGTCCCCGTCATCAGACCCGCTGGCCAGTGCTGTCCTATCTGCACCAGTAAGTATTTTATCACTTTGGGACTTTTGTTGCAATTGTGTTTACTATAGTTGCTAGTAACTATCGATAGGGTTAACCAATAAGACTTGGTTTGTGACTTTGGTTTTTATCATATACTTTATTTGGTTGATTATACAGTGAAGGGGAGAGTTAAAAAGCCTTTAACCTTACTTCGTGGTCTCAAGTTCGGGAACACTACCTTCCAACTAGGCGATGGGCCCGGCACCCGCATGGAGAATCCATGGATAGCAAAGAACATTGATTCTCTACGTATTTCTTTTCAGATTCTACAACAGCAGTATGGAACGAATCCCACGGCTGTCACTTATCTGGCCACTACTACGCCCCAGGGTCTTCATGGCATCCATACTTACTACCTGGAGGATACGACCTCTGTACCGTGTGCACATGCGACTTCTCTACGCGCGTGGTGCGGTGTCTGCGAGAGCCCTGTCCGCCGCTCAAGTGCAGCGAACGAGACGCGTATAGACCCGACAAGGAGGCTTGCTGCCGGGTCTGTCCTGAGGTGAGAGAACATCACAAGATATAGATACAAAATAGATATTACATATTAACAACGTGACCCAGAGTAATTACCTAGAAATTACTATCGGGCAAACTTGATCTTTTAGGTCAAGTATAGCATTCGAACTACCCTTCATTCTAAGGCCTAACGTAAGGTAAGCGTTAACATTTTTCCATCTATACTTTACAGGAAAGCCTATAATTTTGGTGACGAGACGCGTGAACTAGAAAATGGTTACCGCCCAACGGAAAATTTTGGACATATTTATTCAAAGTTATACCTAAACTAATAATACTATTTCAGACGAAAACGAAGAACGAAGAGGAAACATTGAAAGATGAAGGCACACCAAAAACTGCGGAAGAAATTTTAGCGGAAGGAGGTTGTGTGTTTCCGAATGGACCCCTACCGAATGGCAAGGAAGTTCATCCATCCATCCACTCGCATGGAGAGCAGCGCTGTGTCACATGTCGTTGTAAGGTAGGCATCCCATCGATCTTGTCTTCATCACCACATAGTTCGATGTAGACTCAAAATACCATTAGCATCATGGGGGGTGGAAATAAAACTACGATAATTATCCCTTCTTTTAGGAATCTAGACACATGCATCTGTGTCTTTGGTGATATTACATGAGCTTCTTATTTCTCGATACAGTTGACCATGCCTTGTTTTTCTATTTTACATACGAGTATAGATAGTGGCCCGGTAAAAATATTTCAACACCTCAGTGTATTCATCTCAAATCACCTGACATGTTTGTAAAGTCTCAATACAAGTTAGGTATCAGCTAGTCTTTACGTATCTTTAACCTTAGAGTAGGTACAGCTAGCTGCCGTTATGAACCAAGTTATTCAGCTTTGAGAAAACACTGATAAGTGCAGGAGATGAAGAGGCGTTGATATCGTTAAAGACATGTAAACTACTCTCCGGTCCAATCCTCTGCTTTACTTACATACGATAGGATAGACCCGGCAGCAGAGAATATTGATTTGGAAGTAGCATACAGACTACGAAGCTTTAATGTGATTTAATTATATATTTTAGGACGGCGAACTAAAATGCCAGCGTAAGCGTTGCGGTCGCGGCGTGTGCTCCAAGCGCCGCAGTCGTCACGACTCGTGCTGCGCGTGTCCCCGGCCGCGCCGCGTGCGCAAGCCGCGCCCCGAGCCGCCGCCGCGCGCGCCGCCACCCAGCTGAGCCCGCCGCGGCACAACACACTTGCATTTCCCGCCGCGCGGCAACCGCAACGCTACAGTATTACGCCGAGCCCGGTGCACCGGTGGACTCTTGTTATATGTGACTGCTCGTAGAATAAGTGACGAGTGAACGCTTCGCTCTATAGACTGATATATGTATTTTATTTGGTTATTTTATTTTATACTCGTGCGAATCGAATGTGTTAATTTAGATTAAGGAGCCGCGCTATCGACTAGCGGATCTCGTATCGTGTCGGCCGCGATACGCCGTTCTCTAGTCGGCCCGCGCCCCAAGCTCATCATGAGAGGCATCATTACGAGATAAAGCGATCAACTTCCGTAATTATTACGAGAGGCGTTTCTTAATATACGAATATCAGCCCTATTATTATAGTTCTTTTGACAATTTCTTCGTTTCGTTTATAATACCTATTTTGTGTCTGACAGTTCCAATAAGAAGTTTGTGAAAAATGCGCTGGTCGCTTAACGTCTCGTAATGGCCGTCTAAGATGTTACGCTAATTACGTAAATTTAGATTCATTGCGAAATATTGGAAATTGAATCATGATTCTGTCATAATAGAGCCGACGTTCTAATGTTTTAAAGAAATCAACATTTCGCAACGTTGTTTAATTTCTTGATCCTCTTGTGTCTTTTGGATTTCGCGGACACGGCGCGGGCAGAGCGGGCGATCCGATCCGCTGTCAACTTTCCGAGTGAAGGAATGGGCTTCCGAGAAAAAATTAAAATGTTAATTTTTATTTTTGATTTGGAAAATATAGGTTAAAATAATTTAGTTCTTATCAATTAAAAAAAAACTGGTTTTTAAGATATTCATGTTTGAAAATTTTAATGTATTATTTTGATGATACGTCATTATCATGACATAACAGGCTGCTTTTAAATAATAATAAATAATTGGAAGTTGACATGTCAATATCACAAGCCAATATCACCAATAGAAAGGTTACCGCGAGCTGAAATGAAAATTTGGGTTCGACAATACTCTACAGTTTATTACGCGGTATACGTGTTTTTAGAAACCCGTCTTCTATACAAGACATCTTGTTAAGATTTATTATTATTACCTATAGGAATAGCAATAAAATTTAATACTAATACTTTTTTTCTTATTATCATGCATGCATAAGATATATAAAAAAATATATATATTATATTACACATTCATTTAATAAAGGTACAAATCGCACTACTTTTATCCAATATTTTCAACGTCGTTTATACTATTAAGCGTGTTTGTGACGTCACGCAGATTTTTTAGATTTCAAATATTAATATCTCAAAAGCCAGTAAATTATTTTAGAAATAAACGAAATTAGTTTCTTATTCAAGGCTATATTTTCTAAATAAAAAAAAAATTTTTTTTTTTAATTTGTCGGAAGCCCATTAGAAGAAATAGCTTTATTATATAATACTAATCTGTTGAAAACAATGTAAAATTTACCCACCGGTACTTTTATTGGAGCAAATTTGAAAGGCGCATTACACTACGCGACAGCGTTACAGAAATCAATAGATGTTAAGTCCAAGCTACGCGTGCTGTATTATACATATCGGAGCGCTCGGTCGTAATGTTAGAGATGTGCCATATTTTCTTAATGTAAATATAATTAATTTATTATTATTAATATACGTATATTTATTTAGGAAAATCATGTGTTCTCATTATACAACCTCGGAAAATTATCATATCATATTTTTTAGTTAAGTACGTGCTGAGTGCTTGCAGTTTTTAATCACTCTCTGAAAACTTTTTTGATTAGTAGTAAAAAATATGTTAAAAGTGATTAAAGAATGTAGGTTTACAGATACAGATATTTGTCATTTAGGTATGTTTGTGTTGTACGCTGGCTGGAATATAATTCCCAGTCGGTGTTGTAAATATGATTATACTTACACTAGCATAAGTTACATATTCAGTACCAGAATTATTATACTACTTAAATATTTAGTTTTATACAAGTTTGCGACTAGTTTATATTTACTGAAATGAGTTAACTGTTGTATAAGGAAGCTAGTCCGATACCTGATGTGATGGAATGAATGCCATGTAGATATACCGTGTCAGGTTATAGATATTCAACTTTTTTTTAATGTAAAGAATGAATTATTAACGCTTATTTTATAGGTTTTGTATGTTAAGGTGCATCGGGAGTTAGCCATTTTCACTTAATGTTATTTTTTACTATAATTAGTTATTTTTAAATTATTGATTAACATTATTATAATGAGGAGAACTCTATTATTTATCTTTTAAAATAAAAATAATAACATTTTATGAAAATGGTCCGCTCGGATGCACTTCGCCAAGGTGCTGTGGCGTTTGTATTGTAGGCACTATTGCTCGAATTAACTGCTGACCCATGGTAGAGTTTTTACAATAATCACAACAAGTGAAAATCACTCAGTTATTTTTACAATCATATACAACAGTATAGTGTTCAATTTCAAAATTTTCGGTAAAATAACGGTAACCATTTTACCGTCGATTTATTTTTCATCTTCATTTGATACTGGCAGAAGTACTGTATGTTTGCATACGGTCATGTTGCCCTTCCTTATTCTCCCATAGATCCTTTTCAATCTCTATTTATCTTTCACTTTTACAAAATAGTCACAAGACATTATTATCCACCCACTTTCATTGGCAAAATTACGCGTAATGCGTAGAAACCATCAACTAAAATAAAGAAAGAACTGTTGAACAGAGGCGTTCAGAGACCCAGTGACATGCCAATGCGTTTATACACGATATGCCATATGATTGAAAGATCTTTGCCTTTCCATTCTGATGAAACATTAAAACAAATATATAGGTATGTAAATACACTATTATAATGTGGGATCGTGATAAATCAAACGATATTTTGTTAGGTGTTAGAGTATCCGCCAGCATACTTCTCCTTTATACTTCACAAGGCTCTATATAAAGTTGTACGCCTTTAGTAGGTACTACATAGTTTTAAAGTGGGGCAGCAATTAATTCTGGCTGTGGTTTTAGTCGTGTATTGCATGTTCTTGTATCTTTATAATACGAACAAGGTGAAGCGACACAAAAGTGTGGACGCAGCAATATTTACAAAAATATTATAATTGACTTGTTGTTTTGGTTGTATGTGGGGTCTAGTCCATCGACACGTATTGGTTAGGAAAGTCAAAATTTTAAAATTTATAAAAGCCCAAAAAATGCTGAATCGGTAAAGAAATTAAGTATTTTTTTTTACTATTTGTCATTTGCAAGGAAAAACCATAAATCTCACTAACACTTTTTTTATTATAACTTTATTATTACTGATTTTTTATCTTACCTACTTAAACGGCAGAAAAAAGAAAACTATTTCTATACATAAATCAAAGTCCATTGAATTATAAATAAATAAATAAATTAAGTGTTAGTGATAGGAAATAAAATACATCCAGAAATTGTAAGCCATCTATGTTTTACGACATAACTAGGTATAAAAATATATTTTATAATGTAACGTCAAATTGAACTATTATATCTAAAGCTTGCGAATAACAGAATATTAACGCAGATAATAAATAAGTGTTTAAATAGCTTTTTTGCAACATACTATTTAATATTATATCATTTATTATTTTATCCTTATATTCGTGGCTAAATAATATTATTTTAATATTACTAAATCGCAATAGGGTTTGCTTCAGTCATTACTAATTGGTTAAAATGTAATATATTTATTTCTCCAAAACCTTTAAAGACTTTTATATTTAAAAAAATAAGGATATCTCGAAAAATATAAGGACAAATACGAAGTATAAAAAAACAGAAATTAATATGAATCGGTGCAGGTATGTATGTAGAGATCGCCCGAAGTGGCGTTAATGCTTACCCATTAACACAAATACAGGCGTGAGTTTGTGTATGTAAAAAAAAAGTTCAATATCGTCTAAATATGCAGATAGGCTGTCATGCTTTTCCCACGTGCCCCCATATGTTGTATGAAGGCACTGGTTTTTTACCGACTTCAAAAACGAGTTACACAATTCGACCCGTTTATATTTTCATGTATATTTTTGACCCCATGCAAGCCCTATTGCGATTTTGTAATATGCACCTTTATTGATCCGTCTATGTGTTAGTTTTATCAAAATAAAATTTGTTTGCAATAATTATACAATTTATATAGTTTGTAATCTTTGATTAATTATACAATCATTATAAAACATCAAACAATATATGAAATAAATTCTACCTACCTATACAAGTTCTTCTTTTATTTTATTTACACCTCATATTAAATCTAGTTTATTATTATAACATTAGGAACATTCAGTATTGGGATCCCTGAAAAATGTGTTCCAAAATCTTAGAATGAGAGTAGCTAAAAATGATAAAATAGCTTAGCTTATTTTATCATAGTTATCTTGCTGCCATGTTATTGGGGAGAGGTATTAGATATATTCATCATTTATTTGTTTATTAACTATTAACCAAACCACCTTCGGCAAAATATTACTTCATGTTGAATATTTTTTTCGCAATTGTATTGTTTTATCGACTTAATGAAAATTACCTACAATAGAAAGATTTTTGCGAACACCAACATAAAAATAATAATTAAACTTCGAGTTTTTTGATGAACAGCCAAGTTGTAATATTGGCAGTACGTTTGTAAGGCGTCAAGTCGACTACAGGGAAGACTACCCTTAATATTGATATTTGACATGTCAGTAGTAGTAGTATTCTTTTTCCCGAAGGAAAGGCAAAGAGCATGTACCCATACAGCCTTTTGACAGTAAACAAATAGCCGCCAAATTTTTTTATTTTTTTTTTAATTTGTTCAATAATATAATTTTACTAAAACTTTCTGACTATTTTGTTTACTTAGACAAGTAGATTTATTGCATTGAATTCTGGTCGAGATGGTATTCTCCTTTCGGGGTGGGGTTACGAAACGTGCAGTAAATTAAACGATATAGTACGGCAGCCAATGTCAAAATTAAGCAGATTTTTCAATCGTCAGTTTAAGTTATTTAACAGTTAACTTGTATGAAGAAATGTCAAATTTTATCATTCTCCATACAATTTATCTGTTGAATAACTTGATTTGACGATTAAAAATCAGCCCTAAATCGACAATAATAAAGGCCATATTGCAAAACGTGACAAAAGACATTATGTGTATTTAGGTTGTTAGAAATTCTATAGCATCTAAACTAATTTGGATGGAAAACCTGTCTACATATCATATCTATTGTTAGACCAAGAGAAACTGTAGGTACCTACTAAAAGAAAAATATATTTATTTACTTAAGAGTAAATAAGTAGTTTTTTCTTTTAAGTATATAAGTATAATCGTACCCCTCGAGTTTTATTTCAAATTTCTTCAGTGTAGTAGCCGTTAACTTGTTTGACAAACTGCCTCTTGTTATAAGAAAAAATGTATTTTGAAGAAAATGATTTATAAGCATGCTCATAAACCAGTACTTTTAAATAAATTCTAACAATTGTCGAATTAGTAATTATACTGTATATGTGTATAATTCATGTATTTATATAGCATATAGATAGGTATATGTATAATTCATGTATTTATATAGCATATAGATAGGTATATATGTATTTATTTATACATCAATATAAATATATTGACTAATACTTAAAACTAATTAAATATTTTATTGCATTATTGCAGGTTTGACTGTCGGATAATGCCCAACGGCATTAAGTCCGCCTTTGTATTATGCAATAAATAAATAAATAAAATAAATACCATCACGGGTGCATCACTATTTGGCTCCCGAGAACCGTTTAAACGGCCTCAGGGTCCCAGCGGAGGGATTAACCCATCCTCATTTCGCCGATGGTATTCGGAGGCAACACCTAACAAGTGGCGAGCTTGTTGCGGTGTTTATGATGAAATAGCCTCGTTGTATAAAGCGGTCACCCATCCCAGGCCGGCTTTGTTGTCATCTGCTTAACCTTGTTATCAGTTGCGCAGTGACTTAACCACTAGGCTGGGGCCGCTTTTTTTATGCAATAAAGTTTTATAAATAAATAAATATATATGTATCGATCTACAATTCTACATAATATATTTGCACAGAGGGAATCATACCTTGAATCCCCGGAATACTTCAACATTAACCAAATGTGATTAAATAAAATGATAAAAGCAAACATTTTTAATAATAGTTGAATCCGTAGACTCAGTTTTAATGAAAATATTATAAATTATTCAACCAAAATAACAAAAGCCAGCGATGTTGCACCGACAATGACAGATTAAGCGCATTTGGTTGAAGCCTCAAACAACGGATTTCACTAAAACTGTCTACATGGCTACTCATTCGACCGCTTCAATGATAATACGCTTTTCAAAATGTTTCAGCGACTATGACATTTGAATAATTATTAAACCTACCAATTTTCATGAAACTTTTTGAAAATATCACAAAGTTCTATTTTTAAATAAATAAATAAATAATATACAATGTTGTTGACCTCCGTAGTCTAGTGATTACGGACGATTTTTTTTTAAATTTAATTTTATGTAGGTATATATTGTTTATTTTATTTAGGTATTATAATTATGATAGGGTTTTTTAGGTGTATAGATTTTAAAACATTATTTTTAATTGTAATATTTAAGGTTTTTAATTTTAAATGTAATATTTAAGGTTTATCAAATAAAATAAATACACACAAATTAAGTTCTAGGCTTGTACCATACAAGCCTAGAACTTAATTTGTGATCAGAGCAATGTTTGTAATTTGTCCTATATATTTTTATTATTATTATACCTATTCTGTTTCCTTTAAACGTTTAAAACGTAGATTATTATAATAACAAAAGCCTTTCTATCTATATAATGGCCATGATACGAAATACAAGGGTAAATAATCTAAGACTATACTATGGAGTTTATTTATAATAATAATAATTTGAAGGAGTATAATTTATTCAGTAAACACATATTGTCACAAACTAATCTCTAGGCTTGTACTATGTGTACCAGAAACGATATTAATAGATATTATATTTTATAAACACCAAGACCATGTCAGACTTTATGTGGGCGAAAGGTCTCTATGACTTCGTTAGGCCGACCGTTACCACCATACAGATGCAAAAGCTAGTCATGTTCCGGTTTTAGTCTGTGGGTTCACCGGTTTTCAAGAGATTACTGCATCGGTTTCTTGTCGAGGTGGTAGTCTCCTTTCAGAGTGCGGTTACGAAATGGGTGGTTGAATTGACAATAAGGCAACGAGTATATTACAATATATTCGTAATGCAATTCGTCTTTGTCGCCGCCCATTTCGTAATACCATAATTTAGCTGGCAATCAATGTTGTTTAAGAACAATTATTGATTGACCCCATTCATGGATTTTCTAGGTCTGCTCACCACCAGTTAAATACAAAGTCACACCTCGAGCTCTAATAAAAAAAGACTGTAAACAAAAAACGTATTATTTATTTGTCATGGGTTCGATCCGCACTCGGACGGCGCCAACCCCAACATAGCGCCAATAGTCCCAAGGACAGATGCAGCATTGCCACGTTGTATAGCCAGAACGTACTCGAACGAGCATCTCCAGAGGTCTGGATCATTTGCCGGCCAATAAGATCCACCAACTGACGTGCATCGTTACTCCACGAACCGAGAGTCTCCACTGCGAAGGTCGAGAAAACAAAACTGTCTTGTATGTGGGAGTATTTAACATGTTTTGCATTCTCGGCCTTCGCGGCGGCAGATCCTGCGATTCGTGAAGAACTGTTTAGATTTGTGGGGGCAAGGGTGTCTGTGACGTTAAATCCCATACAAATGATTAACCTTAGTAGTAATAATAGAAATATGTGTAAGATTTTAATATAGTACCCAAACGGAATATATTATTTTTTTAAAGATAAAAATGCAATGAAAAATTCCTGGTGGCGGGGCTCGAACCCACGAACCTCGCTAACGCGGCAAGGCGCTCAACCGCTGACCCAATCAGGTTCCAGTCACCCCTCACGAATTTTGTCATTGCTTGTTATCTACTTATACACAGACGCCCTCTATTAGCTTTTTTCTAATAACTCTTATACGAGTGAAGTTAGAAGTCCTAGTTTCTAATACTAGATGGCAGAGGAGTCCGTTTTTTTGTTTTTCATTTTTTCAGTATTTTATATTTATTCATTTTTATAAATTCCTTTATAGGATAATTTTTCATTGTATTTTTATCTTTAAAAATTTAATATAAGATTATCCTATAAAGGAATTTATAAAAACAAACGGAATATAGGAATATGTTTCCAAAGAAACTTATTTAGGCTTTACACTCAAAACTGAGTCGCAAAAAATATCAATGACACCAAAAATAAAATCACTGGTACCCAGAGCATAATAATGTTAATAGTTTATTTCTACATGAGTAAGTCATATGGATAAATTTTCAGCAAAATAAATATTAGGTCTAAAATTTAAAGCAAATAAAAATAATTGTGTTCAATTTTCTGTAGCATCCAGGGGACTTAATTCGTTGACATATCTTATTTTATTTATTGAACATCGCCCCACATCCTTTTAACGCCTCAAATATAATAATAAAATTTTAAAGTGTTAATTGAGGAAAATATTTGGCTAAGAATATTTATGCACTTATTATTATTATTGTTAGCTTTGCTGTATTGCGCATTACACATTTATTTTTGTATAAAAGCAGGAAAAAAAATACAAACACTTTATTCTACTAGTATATTCAGCAGATATTTTGATTGTAATAAAAAAAAATACATTACCAAAATGGGTAAAATAATAATAATAATTTTATTAAGTAGCTTACTAGCAGTATTTGCAACTGAAATAGATAATCCTGAAAAAAGTACAAGTTCGGCAAACGCGAAAAAAGTTTCCGTAGACAACATTCAAGTTCTGTACCATCCAAGAAAATTGGAGAAGAGATCTGCAGACCACGCTGATGTAGAAAATAATGATGCCTTTGAAATACCTTCATATGAAAATGCTATTCGTCCACGTAAGCTAAAAATTATACCAACTTTTATCAGAGGATAGAAACTTATTATAGAAGTGGTTATTTTCAATAGAATTGGTGAAGGGATCTGCGGAAAACCCTGATGTAGAAACTAGTGATGCCTTCGGTGTACCTACAATTGAAAGTGCAAATGTATAAGTCGGATAAGATAGCATCTTTATACCAACGGTTATACCAACTTTTTTGAGAGGATTGGTCAATATAAATTATAGGTAGGTCTGTATTATTTATACTGATTTTTAAGATATCTTTTGTATTTTTAAGTTATTTATGTTGTTATTTTTTTTTTGTTCTGTACAAACTTTTATTTATTGTTAATACCTCTAGGTAAATGTTTTTTTTTGTATTATTTTGTTTTTCTGGGGACCAGAAAATTAGGCTTCTACTTAGTTCAGGCCCTAGTCTTACTAATTGTATTAATAATAATAATAATCGTTTATTTCCTTTAAAAGTTTACAAAAAGACTTATATCTCGGGTAAAGTAAATAAATAACAAAAAAAACAAGCAGAAGCAAAAATATAAAACAAAAAAAATAACAAAATTTTATAAGTAGTATTATTGATGAAAATAAGTATCAAAAAGCCATATTGTTTACTTAATGCACCATCTTATTGATTTATGCATGAAGCTAAAAAAACGCATTATAGTTTCTGTTAATTAATACTATTTTTTTAAATAGATTTACTTTTATTAATTTTTAACTTTTAAATGAGTAAGTAATTGATTTTGTATAAGTTAGGTATTTTATTAATTTGTATTTTTTTTTTAATATTAACTGTTCTATTATGAAATGTTTTGCTAAACCAGGTTAAGAACGTTTTTAGTCATTTTTGTCCTATATACGACAAGGAGAAATCAAAGGTTGAACTAGCCTTGTTTCATCGAAACATTTCAAAATATTTGTGCATAAAGTTAATCTCGCCATTTTTTTTTTTTTTTTTTTTTTAATACGTAGGACAATTTTACACATACCTATTGCTCTGGTCACAAACTAAGCTCTAGGCTTGTATTATGTGTACCTACCAGAAACAACGATATACACATATTATATTTTATAAACACCCATTATATATTATTATTTATAAATTGCTTATTTTTTATTTCATTGATTGCCGTAGTTAAATTTTTTTTTGATTATTAGTTAGTATTATTAATTAACGGTTGGTATTATTTATATTAGTACTTATTGTGTTAGTGTTAATTAATTATTAGCGTTTTATTAGTATTGTAAAATTGAATATTGTGTATACCTACATGTTCTGTATGTTGTGACAGTCCCATATAGCATTTAGATCATTTGGAATTCGTTAGACACATCTTCAATCAATAAACAAAATTTATTAAGAAGATATATTAATTTATATGTTTAATTTATTAATAAATACCTACTTTTATCTAAGTAAGTGTAGATCTTAATTTTTTCCAACCCTGTGAAAGTGCCCCCTAATCGAAATAAATATCAATTATGACACCCCCGAATACTTGTGTACTTATCAAATATTTGTGTGTAAGCAAAACATTTTTTTTCTTCTGGCTTTTTATATCGCTTATTCTGTAGCCCTTTTGTGAGTTTTCTAAATATTTCTTTGCGTTTGAGTGTTTGCACTAAAATTTGCATGAGAAATAGTTCGACGCTCCAAGCGGAAATTTTGAGAACTAAAAATGTAACGATGTAGGTACAACGACTAAAATTTTGTGGAAATGTTAACACAGTGTCGTTAACTCGAAAGTAAACGTTAAAAAAACTCACATTAGGACTACTGATGCGATAATTTATCCACGGTGGTGAATTGTACGAACCTGCGATATAATATTTTTTCATTTCTCATGCTCTGAAAGTGCATGTGTGTGTCTTATTTGTGCAGGATATATAGGCTGCACAAAATCAAATTTTGTGCACAAGTGCATTAACGTATCTACTCATAAATGTATCTATATTAAGGCAAAGAAAATGAGCCATACAGCCAAACACAATAAGAAGTTTATAGATAGAATTTGTTATTTTATAATGTTTACTTAAATTTATTTGCCTTATGTGTTTTTTAAGACAAAAAACAATTTTCGTCAGTATTCAAAACTGTACCAATTTTACTTTGAATTTTAATTAAAGAAATGTTATGTTATACTACTGTTTTATTACCTCGCAATCGAAGTGAAAAGCAGAGTTTATAACTCGTCCACAAAACCATTTTATCCTCGACATAACTATCAGCCCTCGCCTTTGGCTCGGGCTGCTAAAAGTCTCGGATAAAAATGATTCGTTTTGTGCACTTGTTGTAAACACTACTATATGTCGTACCTACCGAATAGTACGTAATTAGGTAGATAATAATGGTAAGTCCGTCAAGAAGCCAGAAAAAGGATTCGCAATCTCGAACATCTAAAAACGTGTAAATGTTCAGTGATATCAATTATTTTTTTTTAAATGAAAAAAGAACGTAGAAGTGTAAATATTATTTACTTTATCCTAATTAGATAGTCTTTTCTAAAAAAAACTATTAACTTTGAAAAAGACAACTAAAGTTTGATTTATGATTCTAAAACTCTACTTCAGTCGTCATTTCAAAATTTTATAGATTTTTTATAAATAAATTTAGATGCTTTTTGACGCTCGAATTCGCGAATCCTTCTTATATAACTAAAATAAATAAACAAAAACAATTTATATCTAAAATAGGTAAGTAACCTTTAATATAACTATATTTATTAGTATTAAATCATATCATAGTCGGAAAATAACATTATTAATTAAATTTATATTGAAAGCATTTAAAAACAATTAAAATAATTTTAATGTTTTATTTATATTTTTTTGTTTTATTAAGATGCAGTCGGTCGAATAGGTACCTATATAGATTGTTGACCTACATACCATAGAACTTATCTTAAATACCTCTATTTTCGGTTTTTGCTTCGTATTAACGCAACTTTAAGGCGAGCTTTGCTCGTCAGTGAAATTACGTATTTGTATCTACTTGCCTATATTTTATCTCAGCGTTGCAAGTACGGTTTCTAATTAGAGTAAGCAGCGTCGACTACCAAAAGTCGCCGGAAACAAAATGTTGCAAGTCATGCGATTAAATATTAGTTTAAGAAAAACTACATAAAACAATTAAAATATGAATTAATAATCTTCTTTTTATTTATTATACACACATTTATAAACAAAAAAATCATGTTAAACATTTATACTAATATCATAATATCCGAAAAAAGAAAATTTCAGAGCTATTTTCACGATTTATTTCTATCGAACAAACTATTTCATTTTACGTTTCGGACTTAACAGTTACGAGTATATCACTAATATTCTCCAGATTAAGAAAATATTTTTTCTGTTCATCTAAAGACAGTCACTTTCTTAAAAAAATCGGAATAATCGACGCAATCTCTTAATCCATCTCGCCTTAATATTAAGGAAGCATCAATATATTAAGGAAGCATCAATATATTAAGGAAGCATCAATATATTAAGGAAGCATCAATATATTAAGGAAGCATCAATATATTAAGGAAGCATCAATATATTAAGGAAGCATCAATATATTAAGGAAGCATCAATAGGATCCCTTTATTTGTCTTGTTTGCAGAAACAAAGCTATGAAATGTGTAACATAAAAAACGTACTACCATACCCCGACTGAGTATCTAACCCATGATCTAGAGATACAAATGCCAATAGCGAAACCACTGAGCCATGAAAGCGGTCAGTTTTTATAAAAGTACTAGCTGCCCGTCCCCAGGTAGCATTTTGACGTCCCTAGCTATGACGTTAATTACGTCAAAAATGATACTAAGTTGACGTCATAGGGACCACAAAATGCTACCTGGGTCCCGGCTTTGCACGGGTGTACTAATGGTAAGTCCGTCAAGAAGCCAGAAAAAGGATTCGCAATCTCGAACATCTAAAAACGTGTAAATGTTCAGTGATATTAATTATTTTTTTTTAAATGAAAAAAGAACGTAGAAGTGTAAATATTATTTACTTTATCCTAATTAGATAGTCTTTTCTAAAAAAAACTATTAACTTTGAAAAAGACAACTAAAGTTTGATTTATGATTCTAAAACTCTACTTCAGTCGTCATTTCAAAATTTTATAGATTTTTTATAAATAAATTTAGATGCTTTTTGACGCTCGAATTCGCGAATCCTTCTTATATAACTAAAATAAATAAACAAAAACAATTTATATCTAAAATAGGTAAGTAACCTTTAATATAACTATATTTATTAGTATTAAATCATATCATAGTCGGAAAATAACATTATTAATTAAATTTATATTGAAAGCATTTAAAAACAATTAAAATAATTTTAATGTTTTATTTATATTTTTTTGTTTTATTAAGATGCAGTCGGTCGAATAGGTACCTATATAGATTGTTGACCTACATACCATAGAACTTATCTTAAATACCTCTATTTTCGGTTTTTGCTTCGTATTAACGCAACTTTAAGGCGAGCTTTGCTCGTCAGTGAAATTACGTATTTGTATCTACTAGCCTATATTTTATCTCAGCGTTACAAGTACGGTTTCTAATTAGAGTAAGCAGCGTCGACTACCAAAAGTCGCCGGAAACAAAATGTTGCAAGTCATGCGATTAAATATTAGTTTAAGAAAAACTACATAAAACAATTAAAATATGAATTAATAATCTTCTTTTTATTTATTATAAACAAAAAAATCATGTTAAACATTTATACTAATATCATAATATCCGAAAAAAGAAAATTTCAGAGCTATTTTCACGATTTATTTCTATCGAACAAACTATTTCATTTTACGTTTCTGACTTAACAGTTACGAGTATATCACTAATATTCTCCAGAGTAAGAAAATATTTTTTCTGTTCATCTAAAGACAGTCACTTTCCTAAAAAAATATGAATAATCGACGCAATCTCTTAATCCATCTCGCCTTAATATTAAGGAAGCATCAATATATTAAGGAAGCATCAATATATTAAGGAAGCATCAATATATTAAGGAAGCATCAATATATTAAGGAAGCATCAATATATTAAGGAAGCATCAATATA
The DNA here is from genome assembly GCA_947458855.1 of Monopis laevigella. Lineage (NCBI taxonomy): Eukaryota > Metazoa > Arthropoda > Insecta > Lepidoptera > Tineidae > Monopis > Monopis laevigella. The sequence goes on along the minus strand of OX381580.1, from coordinate 22,048,754 downwards.
TTAAGGAAGCATCAATATATTAAGGAAGCATCAATATATTAAGGAAGCATCAATATATTAAAGAAGCATCAATATATTAAGGAAGCATCAATATATTAAGGAAGCATCAATATATTAAGGAAGCATCAATATATTAAGGAAGCATCAATATATTAAGGAAGCATCAATATATTAAGGAAGCCTCAATAGGATCCCTTTATTTGTCTTGTTTGCAGAAACAAAGCTATCATATGAAAGCTATGAAATGTGTAACATAAAAAACGTTCTACCATACCCCGATTGAGTATCTAACCCATGATCTAGGGATACAAATGCCAATAGCGAAACCACTGAGCCATGAAAGCGGTCAGTTTTTATAAAAGTACTAGCTGCCCGTCCCCAGGTAGCATTTTGACGTCCCTAGCTATGACGTTAATTACGTCAAAAATGATACTAAGTTGACGTCATAGGGACCACAAAATGCTACCTGGGTCCCGGCTTTGCACGGGTGTACTAATGGTAAGTCCGTCAAGAAGCCAGAAAAAGGATTCGCAATCTCGAACATCTAAAAACGTGTAAATGTTCAGTGATATCAATTATTTTTTTTTTAATGAAAAAAGAACGTAGAAGTGTAAATATTATTTACTTTATCCTAATTAGATAGTCTTTTCTAAAAAAAACTATTAACTTTGAAAAAGACAACTAAAGTTTGATTTATGATTCTAAAACTCTACTTCAGTCGTCATTTCAAAATTTTATAGATTTTTTATAAATAAATTTAGATGCTTTTTGACGCTCGAATTCGCGAATCCTTCTTATATAACTAAAATAAATAAACAAAAACAATTTATATCTAAAATAGGTAAGTAACCTTTAATATAACTATATTTATTAGTATTAAATCATATCATAGTCGGAAAATAACATTATTAATTAAATTTATATTGAAAGCATTTAAAAACAATTAAAATAATTTTAATGTTTTATTTATATTTTTTTGTTTTATTAAGATGCAGTCGGTCGAATAGGTACCTATATAGATTGTTGACCTACATACCATAGAACTTATCTTAAATACCTCTATTTTCGGTTTTTGCTTCGTATTAACGCAACTTTAAGGCGAGCTTTGCTCGTCAGTGAAATTACGTATTTGTATCTACTAGCCTATATTTTATCTCAGCGTTACAAGTACGGTTTCTAATTAGAGTAAGCAGCGTCGACTACCAAAAGTCGCCGGAAACAAAATGTTGCAAGTCATGCGATTAAATATTAGTTTAAGAAAAACTACATAAAACAATTAAAATATGAATTAATAATCTTCTTTTTATTTATTATAAACAAAAAAATCATGTTAAACATTTATACTAATATAATATCCGAAAAAAGAAAATTTCAGAGCTATTTTCACGATTTATTTCTATCGAACAAACTATTTCATTTTACGTTTCTGACTTAACAGTTACGAGTATATCACTAATATTCTCCAGAGTAAGAAAATATTTTTTCTGTTCATCTAAAGACAGTCACTTTCCTAAAAAAATATGAATAATCGACGCAATCTCTTAATCCATCTCGCCTTAATATTAAGGAAGCATCAATATATTAAGGAAGCATCAATATATTAAGGAAGCATCAATATATTAAGGAAGCATCAATATATTAAGGAAGCATTAATATATTAAGGAAGCATCAATATATTAAGGAAGCATCAATATATTAAGGAAGCATCAATATATTAAGGAAGCATCAATATATTAAGGAAGCATCAATAGGATCCCTTTATTTGTCTTGTTTGCAGAAACAAAGCTATCATATGAAAGCTATGAAATGTGTAACATAAAAAACGTTCTACCATACCCCGATTGAGTATCTAACCCGTGATCTAGAGATACAAATGCCAATAGCGAAACCACTGAGCCATGAAAGCGGTCAGTTTTTATAAAAGTACTAGCTGCCCGTCCCCAGGTAGCATTTTGACGTCCCTAGCTATGACGTTAATTACGTCAAAAATGATACTAAGTTGACGTCATAGGGACCACAAAATGCTACCTGGGTCCCGGCTTTGCACGGGTGTACTAATGGTAAGTCCGTCAAGAAGCCAGAAAAAGGATTCGCAATCTCGAACATCTAAAAACGTGTAAATGTTCAGTGATATCAATTATTTTTTTTTAAATGAAAAAAGAACGTAGAAGTGTAAATATTATTTACTTTATCCTAATTAGTTAGTCTTTTCTAAAAAAAACTATTAACTTTGAAAAAAGACAACTAAAGTTTGATTTATGATTCTAAAACTCTACTTCAGTCGTCATTTCAAAATTTTATAGATTTTTTATAAATAAATTTAGATGCTTTTTGACGCTCGAATTCGCGAATCCTTCTTATATAACTAAAATAAATAAACAAAAACAATTTATATCTAAAATAGGTAAGTAACCTTTAATATAACTATATTTATTAGTATTAAATCATATCATAGTCGGAAAATAACATTATTAATTAAATTTATATTGAAAGCATTTAAAAACAATTAAAATAATTTTAATGTTTTATTTATATTTTTTTGTTTTATTAAGATGCAGTCGGTCGAATAGGTACCTATATAGATTGTTGACCTACATACCATAGAACTTATCTTAAATACCTCTATTTTCGGTTTTTGCTTCGTATTAACGCAACTTTAAGGCGAGCTTTGCTCGTCAGTGAAATTACGTATTTGTATCTACTAGCCTATATTTTATCTCAGCGTTACAGTACGGTTTCTAATTAGAGTAAGCAGCGTCGACTACCAAAAGTCGCCGGAAACAAAATGTTGCAAGTCATGCGATTAAATATTAGTTTAAGAAAAACTACATAAAACAATTAAAATATGAATTAATAATCTTCTTTTTATTTATTATACACACATTTATAAACAAAAAAATCATGTTAAACATTTATACTAATATCATAATATCCGAAAAAAGAAAATTTCAGAGCTATTTTCACGATTTATTTCTATCGAACAAACTATTTCATTTTACGTTTCTGACTTAACAGTTACGAGTATATCACTAATATTCTCCAGAGTAAGAAAATATTTTTTCTGTTCATCTAAAGACAGTCACTTTCCTAAAAAAATATGAATAATCGACGCAATCTCTTAATCCATCTCGCCTTAATATTAAGGAAGCATCAATATATTAAGGAAGCATCAATATATTAAGGAAGCATCAATATATTAAGGAAGCATCAATATATTAAGGAAGCATCAATATATTAAGGAAGCATCAATATATTAAGGAAGCATCAATATATTAAGGAAGCATCAATATATTAAGGAAGCATCAATATATTAAGGAAGCATCAATATATTAAGGAAGCATCAATATATTAAGGAAGCATCAATATATTAAGGAAGCATCAATAGGATCCCTTTATTTGTCTTGTTTGCAGAAACAAAGCTATCATATGAAAGCTATGAAATGTGTAACATAAAAAACGTACTACCATACCCCGACTGAGTATCTAACCCATGATCTAGAGATACAAATGCCAATAGCGAAACCACTGAGCCATGAAAGCGGTCAGTTTTTATAAAAGTACTAGCTGCCCGTCCCCAGGTAGCATTTTGACGTCCCTAGCTATGACGTTAATTACGTCAAAAATGATACTAAGTTGACGTCATAGGCACCACAAAATGCTATCTGGGTCCCGGCTTTGCACGGGTGTACTAATGGTAAGTCCGTCAAGAAGCCAGAAAAAGGATGCGCAATCTCGAACATCTAAAAACGAGTAAATGTTCAGTGATATCAATTATTTTTTTTTAAATGAAAATAGAACGTAGAAGTGTAAATATTATTTAAGAAGCAAGTCATGCGATTAAATATTAGTTTAAGAAAAACTACATAAAACAATTAAAATATGAATTAATAATTTTCTTTTTATTTATTATACACACATTTATAAACAAAAAAATCATGTTAAATACTAATATCATAATATCCGAAAAAAGAAAATTTCAGAGCTATTTTCAGGATTTATTTCTATCAAACAAACTATTTCATTTTACGTTTCTGACTTAACAGTTACGAGTATATCACTAATATTCTCCAGATTAAGAAAATATTTTTTCTGTTCATCTAAAGACAGTCACTTTCTTAAAAAAATCGGAATAATCGACGCAATCTCTTAATCCATCTCGCCTTAATATTAAGGAAGCATCAATATATTAAGGAAGCATCAATATATTAAGGAAGCATCAATATATTAAGGAAGCATCAATATATTAAGGAAGCATCAATATATTAAGGAAGCATCAATATATTAAGGAAGCATCAATATATTAAGGAAGCATCAATATATTAAGGAAGCATCAATATATTAAGGAAGCATCAATATATTAAGGAAGCATCAATATATTAAGGAAGCATCAATATATTAAGGAAGCATCAATAGGATCCCTTTATTTGTCTTGTTTGCAGAAACAAAGCTATCATATGAAAGCTATGAAATGTGTAACATAAAAAACGTACTACCATACCCCGACTGAGTATCTAACCCATGATCTAGAGATACAAATGCCAATAGCGAAACCACTGAGCCATGAAAGCGGTCAGTTGTTTCAGACCACAAAATGCTACCTGGGTCCCGGCTTTGCACGGGTGTACTAATGGTAAGTCCGTCAAGAAGCCAGAAAAAGGATTCGCAATCTCGAACATCTAAAAACGTGTAAATGTTCAGTGATATCAATTATTTTTTTTTAAATGAAAAAAGAACGTAGAAGTGTAAATATTATTTACTTTATCCTAATTAGATAGTCTTTTCTAAAAAAAACTATTAACTTTGAAAAAGACAACTAAAGTTTGATTTATGATTCTAAAACTCTACTTCAGTCGTCATTTCAAAATTTTATAGATTTTTTATAAATAAATTTAGATGCTTTTTGACGCTCGAATTCGCGAATCCTTCTTATATAACTAAAATAAATAAACAAAAACAATTTATATCTAAAATAGGTAAGTAACCTTTAATATAACTATATTTATTAGTATTAAATCATATCATAGTCGGAAAATAACATTATTAATTAAATTTATATTGAAAGCATTTAAAAACAATTAAAATATTTTTAATGTTTTATTTATATTTTTTTGTTTTATTAAGATGCAGTCGGTCGAATAGGTACCTATATAGATTGTTGACCTACATACCATAGAACTTATCTTAAATTACTCTATTTTCGGTTTTTGCTTCGTATTAACGCAACTTTAAGGCGAGCTTTGCTCGTCAGTGAAATTACGTATTTGTATCTACTTGCCTATATTTTATCTCAGCGTTACAAGTACGGTTTCTAATTAGAGTAAGCAGCGTCGACTACCAAAAGTCGCCGGAAACAAAATGTTGCAAGTCATGCGATTAAATATTAGTTTAAGAAAAACTACATAAAACAATTAAAATATGAATTAATAATCTTCTTTTTATTTATTATACACACATTTATAAACAAAAAAATCATGTTAAACATTTATACTAATATCATAATATCCGAAAAAAGAAAATTTCAGAGCTATTTTCACGATTTATTTCTATCGAACAAACTATTTCATTTTACGTTTCTGACTTAACAGTTACGAGTATATCACTAATATTCTCCAGATTAAGAAAATATTTTTTCTGTTCATCTAAAGACAGTCACTTTCTTAAAAAAATCGGTATAATCGACGCAATCTCTTAATCCATCTCGCCTTAATATTAAGGAAGCATCAATATATTAAGGAAGCATCAATATATTAAGGAAGCATCAATATATTAAGGAAGCATCAATATATTAAGGAAGCATCAATATATTAAGGAAGCATCAATATATTAAGGAAGCATCAATATATTAAGGAAGCATCAATAAATTTAGATGCTTTTTGACGCTCGAATTCGCGAATCCTTCTTATATAACTAAAATAAATAAACAAAAACAATTTATATCTAAAATAGGTAAGTAACCTTTAATATAACTATATTTATTAGTATTAAATCATATCATAGTCGGAAAATAACATTATTAATTAAATTTATATTGAAAGCATTTAAAAACAATTAAAATAATTTTAATGTTTTATTTATATTTTTTTGTTTTATTAAGATGCAGTCGGTCGAATAGGTACCTATATAGATTGTTGACCTACATACCATAGAACTTATCTTAAATACCTCTATTTTCGGTTTTGGCTTCGTATTAACGCAACTTTAAGGCGAGCTTTGCTCGTCAGTGAAATTACGTATTTGTATCTACTAGCCTATATTTTATCTCAGCGTTACAAGTACGGTTTCTAATTAGAGTAAGCAGCGTCGACTACCAAAAGTCGCCGGAAACAAAATGTTACAAGTCATGCGATTAAATATTAGTTTAAGAAAAACTACATAAAACAATTAAAATATGAATTAATAATCTTCTTTTTATTTATTATACACACATTTATAAACAAAAAAATCATGTTAAACATTTATACTAATATCATAATATCCGAAAAAAGAAAATTTCAGAGCTATTTTCACGATTTATTTCTATCGAACAAACTATTTCATTTTACGTTTCTGACTTAACAGTTACGAGTATATCACTAATATTCTCCAGAGTAAGAAAATATTTTTTCTGTTCATCTAAAGACAGTCACTTTCCTAAAAAAATATGAATAATCGACGCAATCTCTTAATCCATCTCGCCTTAATATTAAGGAAGCATCAATATATTAAGGAAGCATCAATATATTAAGGAAGCATCAATATATTAAGGAAGCATCAATATATTAAGGAAGCATCAATATATTAAGGAAGCATCAATATATTAAGGAAGCATCAATATATTAAGGAAGCATCAATATATTAAGGAAGCATCAATATATTAAGGAAGCATCAATAGGATCCCTTTATTTGTCTTGTTTGCAGAAACAAAGCTATCATATGAAAGCTATGAAATGTGTAACATAAAAAACGTTCTACCATACCCCGATTGAGTATCTAACCCATGATCTAGAGATACAAATGCCAATAGCGAAACCACTGAGCCATGAAAGCGGTCAGTTTTTATAAAAGTACTAGCTGCCCGTCCCCAGGTAGCATTTTGACGTCCCTAGCTATGACGTTAATTACGTCAAAAATGATACTAAGTTGACGTCATAGGGACCACAAAATGCTACCTGGGTCCCGGCTTTGCACGGGTGTACTAATGGTAAGTCCGTCAAGAAGCCAGAAAAAGGATTCGCAATCTCGAACATCTAAAAACGTGTAAATGTTCAGTGATATCAATTATTTTTTTTTAAATGAAAAAAGAACGTAGAAGTGTAAATATTATTTACTTTATCCTAATTAGTTAGTCTTTTCTAAAAAAAACTATTAACTTTGAAAAAAGACAACTAAAGTTTGATTTATGATTCTAAAACTCTACTTCAGTCGTCATTTCAAAATTTTATAGATTTTTTATAAATAAATTTAGATGCTTTTTGACGCTCGAATTCGCGAATCCTTCTTATATAACTAAAATAAATAAACAAAAACAATTTATATCTAAAATAGGTAAGTAACCTTTAATATAACTATATTTATTAGTATTAAATCATATCATAGTCGGAAAATAACATTATTAATTAAATTTATATTGAAAGCATTTAAAAACAATTAAAATATTTTTAATGTTTTATTTATATTTTTTTGTTTTATTAAGATGCAGTCGGTCGAATAGGTACCTATATAGATTGTTGACCTACATACCATAGAACTTATCTTAAATTACTCTATTTTCGGTTTTTGCTTCGTATTAACGCAACTTTAAGGCGAGCTTTGCTCGTCAGTGAAATTACGTATTTGTATCTACTTGCCTATATTTTATCTCAGCGTTACAAGTACGGTTTCTAATTAGAGTAAGCAGCGTCGACTACCAAAAGTCGCCGGAAACAAAATGTTGCAAGTCATGCGATTAAATATTAGTTTAAGAAAAACTACATAAAACAATTAAAATATGAATTAATAATCTTCTTTTTATTTATTATACACACATTTATAAACAAAAAAATCATGTTAAACATTTATACTAATATCATAATATCCGAAAAAAGAAAATTTCAGAGCTATTTTCACGATTTATTTCTATCGAACAAACTATTTCATTTTACGTTTCTGACTTAACAGTTACGAGTATATCACTAATATTCTCCAGATTAAGAAAATATTTTTTCTGTTCATCTAAAGACAGTCACTTTCTTAAAAAAATCGGAATAATCGACGCAATCTCTTAATCCATCTCGCCTTAATATTAAGGAAGCATCAATATATTAAGGAAGCATCAATATATTAAGGAAGCATCAATATATTAAGGAAGCATCAATATATTAAGGAAGCATCAATATATTAAGGAAGCATCAATATATTAAGGAAGCATCAATATATTAAGGAAGCATCAATATATTAAGGAAGCATCAATAGGATCCCTTTATTTGTCTTGTTTGCAGAAACAAAGCTATCATATGAAAGCTATGAAATGTGTAACATAAAAAACGTACTACCATACCCCGACTGAGTATCTAACCCATGATCTAGAGATACAAATGCCAATAGCGAAACCACTGAGCCATGAAAGCGGTCAGTTTTTATAAAAGTACTAGCTGCCCGTCCCCAGGTAGCATTTTGACGTCCCTAGCTATGACGTTAATTACGTCAAAAATGATACTAAGTTGACGTCATAGGGACCACAAAATGCTACCTGGGTCCCGGCTTTGCACGGGTGTACTAATGGTAAGTCCGTCAAGAAGCCAGAAAAAGGATTCGCAATCTCGAACATCTAAAAACGTGTAAATGTTCAGTGATATCAATTATTTTTTTTTAAATGAAAAAAGAACGTAGAAGTGTAAATATTATTTACTTTATCCTAATTAGATAGTCTTTTCTAAAAAAAAACTATTAACTTTGAAAAAGACAACTAAAGTTTGATTCCAAATTAATCAGATCGTATCGAAACGAAAATATTCCCATTCCATTTCATAATCAGATTTCAACTCCTTCCTTTTTAAATCTTAAACCAACAAACTTGTCTAGTTTATTTTGTATGCCTCAAGCTATCCGTACGTGTAATCAACAACAACGATTAGTACGGACAAACACAAATAACGAAAGTAATTTAATAAATTTATCATCTAAAATTCTTAACTCCGCAGAAAAGTCAGTGCTATCTAAGGGACTGACATTCTGCCCGACTAACAAAATTAATGTTTTCGAAATTACTAAAGATATATTAACATTTGGTCGTAACTTAAAATGGAAATATTTTTGGCATAATCGCGTACCATCTGGCAATAATAGTAATGGTTTGCATGAGGCATTGCAAAAATTTAAATTACCTTCGGCAAATGAACCACCTCCGTTACCAGCTGGTCATCCCATCGATACATTTATTAATCATATTTTACATAAAATTTCGGATCCTAACTTTATAAATTCCCTTCAAAGTAGTAATCAAAATTTAGCCATTAGCGAAAAAATAGCTCTATCAAAATTAAAAAATGATGAATCAATAATGGTTTTACCAGCAGATAAGGGATCTACTACAGTAATACTTAACAAAACTGACTACATTAATGAGGGTCTAAGACAACTAAATGACGCGTCATTTTATACAACTGTTACAGCTGACCCCTGTGAACAGTTAGTTATTGAAATTCAAAATTATATTTACATAAATGCGTCCGATGAAGGACTTTCTGACAATGATATTTCGGCCTTAATTCCTTCTAATCCGAGGACACCACATTTTTACATGTTGCCGAAAGTACACAAACCTGGTAATCCAGGTAGACCAATTGTAGCTTCTTATGATTGTCCTACCGAAAGAATATCATCATTTGTAGACTTTTATGCGCAACCTTTAGTAAAAAATTTAGATTCGCATATTAAAGATACTTACCACTTTTTAAATATTATAAAAAATATTCATATTCCAAATTGTAATGATATTTTCTTAGTAACTATAGATGTTGTGTCCTTATATACTAATATACCACATGACGAAGGATTGTATGCCCTAAAAGAGTATTTCGATAGCCGCCCAAACCCGCGTCTGCCTTCTTCAAAATTTTTACTAGATTTAGCAGAAATGGTTTTAACCAATAACTATTTTACTTTTGATAATAAATTCTATCACCAAGAGAAAGGCACTGCCATGGGTACGCGCATGGCACCTTCTTATGCAAATTTATATATGGGTTCTCTCGAAACAAAATTTTTAAATAGTCAAATTTTCAAACCTTTAACATGGTTAAGATTCATAGATGATATTTTCATGATTTGGCCTCATAGTTTACAAACTCTTAATACATTCCTTAGTCAACTAAATTCATTTAGCAGTCTAAGATTCACTCATGAAATTTCTAAAACTAACATAACATTTTTAGATGTAGATATTACTTATAATAATCATAATATCTCAACTTCTGTTCATTTTAAAGAAACCAATAAGTTACAGTATCTGCATTACAGTAGTTGCCACCCGTCGCACACAAAACGGTCTATACCACATTCACTTTCTATCCGCGGTAAAAGAATTTGTAATAATTCAACATCTTTGGCTAAATATCAAGGCAAAATCTTCAATGGGTTATGTAGGCGCGATTATCCCCCAAACTTTTTACACAAACACATGAACAGGCCTTCTAACACTCCAAACGCTATACACACACAACAACAAAATTCCCTTCGGCTTATAATACCATACTTCCACGGGGCACACAAAATTCAAAATTTATTAAAGGATAGCTTCTCTATCCTTAAAAATAATAATATTACACGAAATCTTTTGGAAACGTGCCCTAGTGTAACGTATAAACAAAATCAAAATTTAAAAGCTATTTTGGCAAAAAATAAAAATACACGGAGCAATAACACATTGTTAGGTACACACAAGTGCAACCAATCTCGTTGCAAAACATGTCCCATAATAAATTCCGATATCAATATACAAACTCATCATAACCCTGTTGTCATCAAAATTCAAAATTTCGCACAATGTACTACTTCTCATTGCGTATATATGCTGGAGTGCAGATTTTGTAACAGTTTTTATGTGGGAGAAACTACGACACCCCTTCGTACTCGCATGAATGGACACAGACATTCGGTAGATTCTCAAATTAATAATATTTTACCTGTGCCCACCCATGCGCGTATACATAACACTACCTTTAACAATTGTTTCACAGTAAGAGTATTAAAGAGTTTTCCTAAAACTATTCGGTCTATTGATTTAAAAACATGGGAAAGCTCTTTTATATGGCAGCTTGGTGCATACTATAGCCCTGGTCTGAATGTAATGCATTAGGTTTTGTCTAACTTGTTTTGTAAATTTATTAATATCGAACCAACAATGGACATAACATGCTGATGATGTTTTCCATAATGGGCTAGGTGGTGATGATATTTTTCTAAAAAATGAATACAAAACTGTATAGTGCATTACCTTTACCATTGCTAAAAGACATAAAATTACTTCTTCAAAATTTATGACAAAGACCTTCAGTCACTGTCACTGATGACGCCGCTCCATAGAGAGGCGAAATATTTGGCAATAAAATTTTATAGCTTCAATTTATATATTTTACCAAGTAAGAAACACATCTAACACACTTTATTTGTTTCAGATAATTCTTATCGTTCATACGATTCGCCTACCTGTCGTCGGCGCGCTCTTGGCGCTACGTAGCCGACACAAGCGAGGGCTGGGAGGCTACGCTGTTCCCGACACCGTGCGCCTTTCTTTTTACAAAGATTAGCTTATTTATATATGATATATTTTACATTACACCGGGAATTGATCCGAATTGTGCATGAGGGAGATTATAAAAAAAATCGACTTTCATGCTCACAAATTGGCACAATTCTTTGGTCATTATGAGTTTTTGGGAGAATGTCTTAAATATGGCATAGCTCCTAAAACTCTTATACATAGTGTGCCACTGGATGCCATACCTCCTGATGTGAGACAACCATTTACTGACTTACAATACATACATGCTTTACAAACCACACAATTATTACACACACAATACTACTATCTGTCCATACATCACAAAAACAACTTAGATGACACTATACAGGCTTCGTTGCTAGCTTTTCCACATCTAAATAAAATTATAAGTGATATCTTAAATAGAGCTAGAGGTATACAAGTCAAAGATAGACAAAGATTACTTTTAAAATTTTCCAAATTAATCAGATCGTATCGAAACGAAAATATTCCCATTCCATTTCATAATCAGATTTCAACTCCTTCCTTTTTAAATCTTAAACCAACAAACTTGTCTAGTTTATTTTGTATGCCTCAAGCTATCCGTACGTGTAATCAACAACAACGATTAGTACGGACAAACACAAATAACGAAAGTAATTTAATAAATTTATCATCTAAAATTCTTAACTCCGCAGAAAAGTCAGTGCTATCTAAGGGACTGACATTCTGCCCGACTAACAAAATTAATGTTTTCGAAATTACTAAAGATATATTAACATTTGGTCGTAACTTAAAATGGAAATATTTTTGGCATAATCGCGTACCATCTGGCAATAATAGTAATGGTTTGCATGAGGCATTGCAAAAATTTAAATTACCTTCGGCAAATGAACCACCTCCGTTACCAGCTGGTCATCCCATCGATACATTTATTAATCATATTTTACATAAAATTTCGGATCCTAACTTTATAAATTCCCTTCAAAGTAGTAATCAAAATTTATCCATTAGCGAAAAAATAGCTCTATCAAAATTAAAAAATGATGAATCAATAATGGTTTTACCAGCAGATAAGGGATCTACTACAGTAATACTTAACAAAACTGACTACATTAATGAGGGTCTAAGACAACTAAATGACGCGTCATTTTATACAACTGTTACAGCTGACCCCTGTGAACAGTTAGTTATTGAAATTCAAAATTATATTTACATAAATGCGTCCGATGAAGGACTTTCTGACAATGATATTTCGGCCTTAATTCCTTCTAATCCGAGGACACCACATTTTTACATGTTGCCGAAAGTACACAAACCTGGTAATCCAGGTAGACCAATTGTAGCTTCTTATGATTGTCCTACCGAAAGAATATCATCATTTGTAGACTTTTATGCGCAACCTTTAGTAAAAAATTTAGATTCGCATATTAAAGATACTTACCACTTTTTAAATATTATAAAAAATATTCATATTCCAAATTGTAATGATATTTTCTTAGTAACTATAGATGTTGTGTCCTTATATACTAATATACCACATGACGAAGGATTGTATGCCCTAAAAGAGTATTTCGATAGCCGCCCAAACCCGCGTCTGCCTTCTTCAAAATTTTTACTAGATTTAGCAGAAATGGTTTTAACCAATAACTATTTTACTTTTGATAATAAATTCTATCACCAAGAGAAAGGCACTGCCATGGGTACGCGCATGGCACCTTCTTATGCAAATTTATATATGGGTTCTCTCGAAACAAAATTTTTAAATAGTCAAATTTTCAAACCTTTAACATGGTTAAGATTCATAGATGATATTTTCATGATTTGGCCTCATAGTTTACAAACTCTTAATACATTCCTTAGTCAACTAAATTCATTTAGCAGTCTAAGATTCACTCATGAAATTTCTAAAACTAACATAACATTTTTAGATGTAGATATTACTTATAATAATCATAATATCTCAACTTCTGTTCATTTTAAAGAAACCAATAAGTTACAGTATCTGCATTACAGTAGTTGCCACCCGTCGCACACAAAACGGTCTATACCACATTCACTTTCTATCCGCGGTAAAAGAATTTGTAATAATTCAACATCTTTGGCTAAATATCAAGGCAAAATCTTCAATGGGTTATGTAGGCGCGATTATCCCCCAAACTTTTTACACAAACACATGAACAGGCCTTCTAACACTCCAAACGCTATACACACACAACAACAAAATTCCCTTCGGCTTATAATACCATACTTCCACGGGGCACACAAAATTCAAAATTTATTAAAGGATAGCTTCTCTATCCTTAAAAATAATAATATTACACGAAATCTTTTGGAAACGTGCCCTAGTGTAACGTATAAACAAAATCAAAATTTAAAAGCTATTTTGGCAAAAAATAAAAATACACGGAGCAATAACACATTGTTAGGTACACACAAGTGCAACCAATCTCGTTGCAAAACATGTCCCATAATAAATTCCGATATCAATATACAAACTCATCATAACCCTGTTGTCATCAAAATTCAAAATTTCGCACAATGTACTACTTCTCATTGCGTATATATGCTGGAGTGCAGATTTTGTAACAGTTTTTATGTGGGAGAAACTACGACACCCCTTCGTACTCGCATGAATGGACACAGACATTCGGTAGATTCTCAAATTAATAATATTTTACCTGTGCCCACCCATGCGCGTATACATAACACTACCTTTAACAATTGTTTCACAGTAAGAGTATTAAAGAGTTTTCCTAAAACTATTCGGTCTATTGATTTAAAAACATGGGAAAGCTCTTTTATATGGCAGCTTGGTGCATACTATAGCCCTGGTCTGAATGTAATGCATTAGGTTTTGTCTAACTTGTTTTGTAAATTTATTAATATCGAACCAACAATGGACATAACATGCTGATGATGTTTTCCATAATGGGCTAGGTGGTGATGATATTTTTCTAAAAAATGAATACAAAACTGTATAGTGCATTACCTTTACCATTGCTAAAAGACATAAAATTACTTCTTCAAAATTTATGACAAAGACCTTCAGTCACTGTCACTGATGACGCCGCTCCATAGAGAGGCGAAATATTTGGCAATAAAATTTTATAGCTTCAATTTATATATTTTACCAAGTAAGAAACACATCTAACACACTTTATTTGTTTCAGATAATTAAAATAATTTTAATGTTTTATTTATATTTTTTTGTTTTATTAAGATGCAGTCGGTCGAATAGGTACCTATATAGATTGTTGACCTACATACCATAGAACTTATCTTAAATACCTCTATTTTCGGTTTTTGCTTCGTATTAACGCAACTTTAAGGCGAGCTTTGCTCGTCAGTGAAATTACGTATTTGTATCTACTTGCCTATATTTTATCTCAGCGTTACAAGTACGGTTTCTAATTAGAGTAAGCAGCGTCGACTACCAAAAGTCGCCGGAAACAAAATGTTGCAAGTCATGCGATTAAATATTAGTTTAAGAAAAACTACATAAAACAATTAAAATATGAATTAATAATCTTCTTTTTATTTATTATAAACAAAAAAATCATGTTAAACATTTATACTAATATCATAATATCCGAAAAAAGAAAATTTCAGAGCTATTTTCACGATTTATTTCTATCGAACAAACTATTTCATTTTACGTTTCTGACTTAACAGTTACGAGTATATCACTAATATTCTCCAGATTAAGAAAATATTTTTTCTGTTCATCTAAAGACAGTCACTTTCTTAAAAAAATCGGAATAATCGACGCAATCTCTTAATCCATCTCGCTTTAATATTAAGGAAGCATCAATATATTAAGGAAGCATCAATATATTAAGGAATCATCAATATATTAAGGAAGCATCAATATATTTAGGAAGCATCAATATATTAAGGAAGCATCAATATATTAAGGAAGCATCAATATATTAAGGAAGCATCAATATATTAAGGAAGCATCAATATATTAAGGAAGCATCAATATATTAAGGAAGCATCAATATATTAAGGAAGCATCAATATATTAAGGAAGCATCAATAGGATCCCTTTGTCTTGTTTGCAGAAACAAAGCTATCATATGAAAGCTTTGTTTCTGCTTTTTTTTCGCGTGTAGTTGTTGATAAGAAAACACGATTTTTTGTTATTTCCTCTAAAATAATATAAATTATATACGAATCGTGTAGTAATATGATAATATATAAAAGGAGTGAAAGTCAAAAGGATATAAGTTAAAATTCAAGAATATTTATTGTAATTTTTATTAACCTACACAAATTTGGAGGTTATGAATTAACAGCTGATTGCAGTTGTTTACACTGTTGGCATTATCATCTTTTCTTATTTTTATTTTAAATATAAATGGCTCCTACAAGGTCACAAAATATAGGCAGTGAGCCCCTCTTAGCAATAGCAAGTCTGGAACAGAAGTTGGATGCATGTATGAAGGATTTTGGTAAACGCCTTAAGGATGTTTCAACAGGACATTCCATCCCAACAACCCTTGAGCAGCTAAGTACAGATTTTCAAAACTTTCAGTCATTAATGCTGCAAGCCATTAGTAACCTCCGGGAACAAATTACTACGGTGGCCAGCGCAGTGGATGATCAGGAAAATCGTAGTCGTCGCAAGTTTTTGATCTTTCGAGGTATCCCGGAGACTGTAGGTGAGAAGGTGCCCGACAAAATATGCTCCACACTGTTAAAAATCATGGATACGGTTAAGATGAATAGTGTGGACATTGAGTTCTGCTACAGGCTGGGATGACCGGGAGACAAACCAGAGCAACCACCTCGCTCAATACTGGTCAAGTTTAGAGATTACAGTACTCGCAGTGAAATCTGGAAAACAAAAAAGGTTTTAAAGGGGTCGGATATTTCAATTGCTGAATTTTTGACACAGCATAGAAGAAATCTCTTAGTTGAAGCCAGGAATGCTTTTGGGGTGCATAAATGCTGGTCCCAGGACGGCAACATCTATATAAAACTGCCTGATGACAGCAAGCAAAGGGTATCGTCTACGACACAGCTAAGGGAGCTTATCTGTAAGTACTCTGCTACTGCTCCAGTACAAAATTTGGCTGAACCTAAGTACCGATCTGCACGAAGACTAAAAAAGTGATGTTTGAGGTCCTTAAATGCACCCGTTGCACTTACCCATCATATAACTTTATTTAAGTACTTACTGATAGATTATTTTTAGTGTTGTATCTCCTTTTATTGCTGATTTAACCAAATATTTAATATCGCTCATGCTTTTTATGTCATAGCTGGCAGCCATTTCAAAATTGTATAGTAATCGTTATTTTGATGCGCAGTTTTAGAAACAAATCAATTTCTGTGAATTTAAAAAGAAAAGTAGAACAAAGCAAATTAGAAACCTTTATTATTTATTGTTATTATTTTCTTTTATTTGGCTTTTAGCTCTGTTATTTATTCCTGCCAATTTCTGTTTTTTTTTTTTTTTTTTTTTCTTTTATTGGTAATGAACTGGGGTGTATTTCGGAAGTGCTGTAATAGCTTTTCAGAGTGCTTATGTATTATTAAGATTTTTTTTTTCTTTTTCATAAAATACCTAATCACTCTTATTAACTTGTTTTATATTCTAATTACCGTTTTATATTTATTTTTTTTGTAAACCAGTTTGCCGGCAGTAGATAGACAATTGTAATATATGATATATTTTACCTAGATACATTTATTATATTTATTATTTTATCGTAATTTATATATACATTTTTTTTTTTTTTTTTTTTTTTTTTATAATACTATTATATTCGCATACCAACAATGTCAGACTCTTCCAACTCAGACCTATATCTCTCTATGGATTCCAGCACGGATTCGGATGTTATTTTCCAAGATGCCTTGTCATCACCTAATTTACCGAAACATGTCCTACTAGGTGATAAGCTACACGGTATTTTTTTACCATTTCCAAAGAATTTGAATATCTGTCACATAAACGCCCAGAGTGTCCCCGCGCACCATGATGAACTTCTAACTTCCTTCAACAGTTGCAATATACATATGTGTCTAATATCAGAATCTTTTCTTAAACCCTCTCTTCCGTCCACACTGTACTCTATTCCAGGTTTCACACTTCTCAGAAACGATCGTACTGGTAAGGGCGGTGGTGGTGTGGCCATCTACTTGAGATCTAGCTTGAAGTATACGGTTGTTGCTCAGTCTCCATCTCTATATAACGCTTCGGCTGAATTTTTACTCATCGAGCTCAATTTTAACTCAAGAAAGGTGCTGATAGGGGTGGTCTATGCACCGCCGTCTCTGAATTACTTTGACACATTTGAAACCTTACTGGAAAATTACATTCCCAATTATGAGCACTGCATTATGATGGGTGACTTCAATACATGCTTGATGAAAAAGAATGCCCGATCAAAGAGATTTGAAAATATAATACAGTCAGTAAATATGAAAATTCTCTCCTTAAAATCAACTCACCATGATCATAATACCGCTGACTCTCTCCTAGATCTTATACTCACTTTAAACTCTGACCGAATAGCTACTCATGGTCAGTGTGCTGCGCCTGGTTTCTCTAAACATGATTTGATATACGCTTCATATAAAATTAAAGTTCCAAAAATAAGGCCAAAAATGGTACTTCAGCGTAGTTTTGTGCAAATGGATCAGCAGGCGTTAACTATAGATGCGAGCAAACTTAATTGGGATGTACTGCCGCTATTGGATACTGTAGATGAACAAATAAATTTATTTAATAAATACATAAATGAACTTTATGATAAACATGCACCCCTACGACTAGTCCGCATGAAACACGCTCCTACTCCATGGCTGGATAGTAACATCCGCGAAGCCATGAAATTGAGGGACTACCTTAGGCGTTCTCACATTAAGTCTCCTACCGATGAGAACTGGGTTAAATTTAAGCGCGCCAGAAACCGCGTCAGCTAATTATGTAGAAATGCTAAACGTCAATTCTTCCATAAAACTGTCAGCGATTGTACCCCACAAAATGTTTGGAAAGCCCTTCGGTCTCTTGGAATTGGTAAATCTCGTTCAAACGTTCCTTCTTCCATTGACATAAACACTCTAAACAAACATTTCTCCACCCCTCCCCTCACTTTAGACCCAGTGTTAAAAGATGTCACTATATCAGCTTTATCATCTAACAATTCAAGTGGCAACTTTGATTTCAAACCTGTGACTGCCGAACAAATCAAAAATATTCTTCTCGCTCTTCACACTAAAGCAGTCGGTTACGATGGTATTGGCCGTAACTTGCTAATGCCTATCATTCACATAATATTACCCTGCATCACCCATATCATAAATTCTTCATTGTCAACTGGAACTTTTCCTTCTATTTGGAAAAAAGCATATATCTTACCCATTGCAAAAAAGGCGTCTCCTATTCTTTCCACAGATTTTCGACCTATTTCTATTCTCCCATTCCTCTCAAAAATCCTTGAACGTGTAGTCCATCTCCAACTTACTGCCTTCATGAATTGTCATAATCTGTTTAATCCCTTTCAATCAGGTTTCCGACCTGCTCACAGTACTACTTCTGCTCTTCTTAAAATAACAGATGACATTCGCGCTGCAATGGATTGTCGAAAACTGACCCTTCTCACTCTTCTTGACTTTAGCAATGCATTTAACTGTGTTGACCACGATATCCTGATAGCAATTTTAAAGACTCTTAATATCTCTCCAACCGCGCTTAAGTGGTTTAAGAGCTATCTGGGTGATCGTGTGCAACGCATTAAGTTGGATGACGCGTTTTCTGATTGGTGCCCCACACTGGCTGGCGTACCTCAAGGTGGAGTCTTATCTCCTCTCTTGTTTTCTATTTTTATAAACACGGCCACAAAAACCTTAGCGTGCAATTATCATTTATATGCGGACGACCTGCAGTTATACACAGCATTTAATAAGGATGAGGCGACTGACGCAATCAATAGAATAAACACTGACCTTGAGGCTTTGAGGGCTTGGTCTCATGAGTATGGTCTAATGGTAAACCCTAATAAAACTCAAATAGTGATGGTTGGTAGCAGGGAATTGCTGAATAAAATAGACATGTCGATGCTTCCAAGTATAACTTTTAGTAATGTCTCAATCCCTTACAGCTCCACTGTAAAAAACCTCGGTGTTCACATTAGTCAGGATCTCTCATGGAACCATCATGTTAATGAAGTCAGTAGAAGAGTATTCGCAACCATGCATACACTAAAACGGGCTCAAATTTTCCTGCCTCGTGCCACAAAGCTATTGCTAGCAAACACTTTGTTGCTTCCAATAATTGACTATGCTGATGTCTGCTTCTCTGATCTTACTGAAGAGCTACTGAATAAATTAGATCGGCTTCTCAACTTATGTATACGCTATATATTTGGCTTGCGTAAGTATGATCATGTATCCCAATTTCGTATTCAGTTAAAGTGGCTCAATATCCGCTTTCGCAGGCATCAGCATATACTAACTCTTCTTTTCAATATACTTTCCAACCCTCTTTCTCCGAATTATTTAAAAGAGCGCTTTCAATACCTCTCTTCTACCCATGATCGTGACCTAAGGTCCACCGAAAATAACCTTCTTACTATTCCTATGCACTCTTCAACCAGGTATTCAAATTCTTTTACAGTAACCGCAGCATCACTCTGGAACAATCTTCCCCTGTCAATACGAACAAAAGTTACTACAGCTTCATTTAAAACCCATCTTCACTTTTTTCTCCTTAATAATAAAAACTGTTAGCATTTCTTTCTTTTTTTTTTTTTTTTTTTTACTGTAAGTATGCGAAAATATTTATTTATGTATGTATATATATCTACTTATTTATGTATGTCTATATATTATTATTTATGTAAGTTTATGTATACATGTTATAATACCAGTATGTATTGTTATATTACCTAATAATTTATCTATACCTTGTATTTTATATTATATATTGCTTTAAATAGTACTCTGCCTGTTCTTTTGGTCAATCTCCCAAAGGTTAGCTGGTAGATAATGCCTAAGGCATTAAGCTCGCCTATGTACAATAGTGTTAAGCTTTTGTGCAATAAAGAATTTTTCATTCATTCATTCAAAGCTATGAAATGTGTAACATAAAAAACGTACTACCATACCCCGACTGAGTATCTAACCCATGATCTAGAGATACAAATGCCAATAGCGAAACCACTGAGCCATGAAAGCGGTCAGTTTTTATAAAAGTACTAGCTGCCCGTCCCCAGGTAGCATTTTGACGTCCCTAGCTATGACGTTAATTACGTCAAAAATGATACTAAGTTGACGTCATAGGGACCACAAAATGCTACCTGGGTCCCGGCTTTGCACGGGTGTACTAATGAATAAAATAAGACCAAATCTTCTCTTTACAACCCCGTTATTTTTACTACTTTTTTAACAAAACAATCAAAACAACAAAGTCATATTTTTTCTGCACAAATTTATTAATTGTTAACATGTAACAGCTTTAACTATGTATCTAAACTAATGAACAATTATCAATCTGTCAATTCTGTTAATATTTTTAAAGATCTCTCTAAAGATCTATAGATCTCCCTTTTTTATATGGAGATTTTTTAACCCACATTTAATTTTCCATACGATTTTTAAACATTTTCTTTCATATAAATATTTTCCTGCGGGGTGATTATGCGCACAACGCTACGCTAAACTTTAATCGGTATTATGCAATTTTAACGTAATGAAAACCTAAAACTGACAGACAACCACGTCATTTTGGTTAAAGTTTAGCTTAACATTGTGCGCGTAATTGGCCTACTGACAATTACAAATATAACAAAAAAAGGGTTAACCACATAGGTGCAGCCGAGGCTCTACCATGGGTTAGCGCATTGTAGCAACGTAACGTATTTACGAGTATATACGTATACGTGAGCAACAACCAATAGGATCGCTTTATTCAATCCTGTTACCAAAAATAAAGCGACCCTATTGGTTGTAGCTCACGTATGCGTCTACAAATACGTTACGTTGCTACAATGCGCAAACCCACGGTAGAGCCTCTGTTCTGAAGTTATGCGGTTACATAACAGACAATTAAATAGTATTTATACAGAAGACATAAAAAGTTCTACGTTACGTCAGCCTTAATTTAGTTTATAATTTAGACATAGATAATGCCATCAACGTGTCCGCCATTGCATCGGCTACGGCTTCAGCGACTTCTACAGTAGCGTTTACACCCATGAGTCCTATCCGCAAGGTCTTGCCGGCTGTAGGTCCTAGGCCACCGAATATTAGTATGTTATGCCTGAAAAAAAAACATACCGTCATGAACAGTTATTATATTTATTTAATCATGTTTATTGGTACGTTAAAATCACTACGTTGTAATACATATTTTTGTATTGTTAATTAAAAACATATTTTATAATTAACCAAAAATATAAAATACCCAATATGGAAAAATTAAAAAATTCAATAACCGACATAAATATTATTTTAATTTTGCGACAATCAGTGGTCGAGAAACTTCGCGATTGTGAATGCAATGTCCTTAATGGATATGACTGTATGTGAAACGGTAACCGAGTTGGTTATGGACTATAGACATCAAACATATCATTTTTTAGGGCCCCGCTTCAGACCCCGGAGTGTCCAAAGTGTTTTTAATTTAATAAATTATTTACATCTATTTATTATTTTTAAATGGGAGGAAGGTCTCTATAGCTTCGTTAGGCCGACCGACCTGTCTCGTTACCACCGACTTTACAGATACAAAAACCGTCAAGTGACCTAGTCATGTTTCGGTTTTAGTCTGTGGGTTCACCGGTTTTCAGGAGATTACTGCATCAATTTCTTGTCGAGGTGGTAGTCTTTTTTCAGGGTGCGTTTACGAAATAGGTTGAATTGACATATAATTAAAATATACTCGTAATGCAATTTGTCCCAGGCCCACCTATTTCGTAATCGCATCATTTAGCTGGTATAATGGGAGCGATTTATTTTGTTTAAGAACAATTATTGATCGACCCCATTCATGGACTTTGTAGGGCTGGTCACCACCAGGTAGATACAAAGTCACATGCCGTGCTCCAATAAAAAAAAAACACCAATAATGCTCCGGAGAGCACGTTAAGCTGCCGTCGTGGTATCTACATTATATACAATACTGACTTAGTCATATAAGGGAAAAGCAGTATTATTCTAATCAATCTTTAACAAAGTTATTAATTATAATATATAACAAATTAATTATAAAAAGGATATCGCAATAAAACAAAACATAACCCCTAATTAATAAACTAAATAATAAGTTTGGCTGAAATACTGAATTGATTATTTAAAGAAAAACATACCAAATTACTTGAAAAGTATGTTATAGATTTTTTCATACTCGTTACTACAACATTATTTCTATAACCGGAAAAAAAACAATTACTGTATATAACTTTCTGAGATCTATTTTCAGAAGGTTGTATCGATTTCTAAGTTGCTAGTACTAATTACTGCGACAAAACATAAAACCATATTTAGTGATCGAATAATACAATCTGTCAAGTGACCTAGTAAAGTTTCGGTTTTAGTCTGTGGGTTAACCAGTTTTCAGAAGATTATTGCATCTATTTCTTATCAAGGTGGTAGTGTCCTTTCAGGGTGCGGATACGAAACGAGTAGCTGATTTCACGATAAAACAGTACCCGCATTATTTAACAAGCATAGTGCGAGCAATCAATGCTGTTAAACAATAATTTATTGATCAACAATTCAAAGACTTTGTAGTTCTGCTTACTATGAGATAGTTCAAACTCAAATGCCGTGCTTCTATATAAAAATAAAAAAAACAAATAAATACAGCATTGTTTATGAAATTTATAACAATATTGAGGAAGCATAACCCAATAATTTGGCTCCTTACAAATTATTACTAAACTAGGAAAACACTCAATAATAAACTTTATAACATAAAATTTACGGTTTATTTTCGACCAACTTAGTTGGGCCCGACATGACTTTCCTTTTCCTGGTTGCGGGGGCGAGGAAAGGCTGTAGCTAATAAAGATTACTGGGAATTTATTGGGGAACTAAGACAAAAATAACTTACCTTTATCTCATAAATATAGTTGACAAACTGTTTATAATCATAACTCACAGCAACAAATCTATCAGAAGGTACAGACACATATATTTATACTAGAATAACTTATTCGTGCAATTAATTGAGGAACTGAGACAAAAATAACTTACTTTTATTTCATATACTACAGCAATTCTTAAACATTTAATTTTTTTTATTAGAGAAAATGACATGTGAGTATATCCTTGAGATGGTCCATGAATAGACACCACCAACACCAGTACCGATGTTTCTGGTGGCAGTTAATCTTTATAATGAAAATATTCATAATGAAAAAAAAAAGGTTGCATAGTAAAATAAAATCTAAATATTCCAACACAAATGAAATAAAAACATTTTTTTTAAATTTTTTTAAAGAATACATATAAAATGGTTAATCATAAAATAATAAATATGAAATTAATCTGTTTTTTTTATATTTATTATTGGATATTTAGATTTAATTTTTCAATGCAAACTTTAGTTTTTTTTTCATTATGGCCACTATGGGAACCCCCACGGAGGCTTTGCTGGCTACCATAGGGCTCCTAGGGTCCCGCGGAGCACACTTTGGTTATGGCTTACCTAGTTGAGAACCTATATCTGATTTCACTGGTTATTCTCCTGTGTAGACAGTCAGACACAAGTCTATCAGAATCCATCATAATCACGTAAAACTGAAGTTAAATAACTAAAATATTCTAAGTCTATTTCACTTCCGTTCTAAGTGCTTGTGATAGACTCCTGTCACCACAGAAGAATTACAAATTATATTGTGGCCTATTATGATAACATTGGTTAGATTGATTAGTATTTCAGAAGGCCCGTAAAACTGTAATGCTATTCTTCTGTGATGTTATTCC
Source organism: Monopis laevigella (assembly GCA_947458855.1). Taxonomy (NCBI): domain Eukaryota; kingdom Metazoa; phylum Arthropoda; class Insecta; order Lepidoptera; family Tineidae; genus Monopis; species Monopis laevigella. The sequence continues at coordinate 22,024,090 of OX381580.1, read as the reverse complement.
AGAAGTTTAAAAAGTAGTCAATATAAGCATAACTTACTTTTCTCTCATATAGTTGACGAACTTTTTGTAATCATATCCCTTTGGCAGTACTACTGTAGTGACAGTGGCAAGTCTGTCAGAAGGCACAGGCACGTAGAACTGTACTGGCAGTTGCTGGAGCTTTTCATAGAATCGTTGGACGGTTTTTTCATGTCTGGCCCATGATTTTGGCAGAGTTTCGTTGACAATTTCTTTTAGACACGCTCGTAGGGCCCAAATCATAGGGGGGCTTAGGGTATGGTGATATCTGGCAATAGAAAATATTAAGTTAGTATAACTGAAAAGGACCAGTACCAGCTAAAACGGACCAGTAGTTCTCGATATAGTTAAGAGGGCGCATAAAGCCCATCACAAAACTAGATCTTCGATATATAAAAAACTTAGTAATAATACAAGATATTTAGAAGTAACTGGCTTTTTGAAAAACGTAATATCATAAAGTTATAGGATAAAAATTGCATAGTTTTCGTAAATTCTCTATTTTTCCTCTATATTTCTTATTAAGTATTTTTATATAGAGCAGATTATAAAGGCATGTTTTTTTATAAGATATGTATAAGATATATTGCATGGCTTAGCGTTGTAAAATTCAAAATATTTTGAAATTTATAGCAAAAAAACTTTAAACTTTTTACCAAGAATTCAACGCGAGATTTTTTTTGTTTATCACTCGCACGCTTTGTAAGAGTCATTTTTTATTTCACCTATTTTATTTGCATTTATACGCCCTCTTTATATAAACAGACAGACAGTCAGATGGTTATCTGAGTTTCATAATAAGGGTTCTTTTTGAAAAAACATTTTTAGAAACCCTAAAAATAAAATAGAAATAATAATAGAAATACTAATGTATTAAGTAAGTATAAATGTTATAAATAATGCGTTTCTTTTAACAACAACAGTACAAATAGTAAAGATCAACAATAACTATGAATTACGATAACGACAATGTTATTGCTTCAATCTTTTGCGATGAACCCGAAAGTCTCGTTCAGAATACGAAGTTACATTTACAAAAGCTAAAACCAAATATTTTGTGCGATGATCTCACGAGTCGCAGTATTTAAAATAACAGAGTAAATAATACTAAAAGCTTCACTGAAAAATATTTCAAGTCTAAAATATATCTTATTACCCAGATTTATATTTTAGTGTAAATAAGTCCATGCTTATTATTAGTAAGTTTATACTATTAATTAAAGTAGTTTAATCAATGTCATTTTTAAGTTTATTATAATGTAAGTATAAAAGTATTGTAAATATTTGACGATTTGAAACCCTAGTTGATTTAGGTAATTTATAAATATTAAATAAATAGGTATAGTAAGAACTTTCAAAGCTTTAAGCATTTGTATCTTATAAGCATTGTAACTGCTTATAGCTTTGATAATTCAAAGTAAAAAAATGCAGCGTTAAAATATATATATCGGAAAAACTAACCCTTCCCTCTCCCCCAAAATCGATAAAGATATTCGTCGATTTCTCCAAAAAAAATATACCAAAGTTGGAAAAGAAAATATTATGATTACCGAAAAGTAATATAATAAAACACTACAATTATTTTATTGTAATTTTTATCTTATATGCTAAAGAATATTTATTTTTGAGCTGTATCGTTTTTCACTAAAGCCAGAAGATAAACACGAAAATATTAAAATTAACAACTCACGCTCGTGTCTCTCCGTAACAATTCCACTGTTGCGCTAATAGTTTCATGTCGAAGTAAAACGGTGGTTCGTGCTTCCTGTTCATTATTTTTTTTCTGTAAATAAATAATTATGGAAATTAGGTTATGCCAACTGATAGCAAGGTTAAATATTGTGTAATAAATCGATATTTTTCTAAGTATCAAAAAGTATTTGTTTAGTATTTAATCACATAGTTTAATGTAATTAAACTAAGTTTAAGTTATTAAACAATATTAAAATAAGTCATTGTAATATTTATTAAGTATTTTATTTTTTATGATAGTATTGTGTTTTTTATTTGTGTTTCTATCTAATTAAGTCTAATTAGATAGAAACACTACAGTTATTGGGTCACAGGTTCAAACCCGTGTATACCAATGAGTTTTTAATATACTCGTAGAATAAATAAACAACTTGTAAAACTGTTTATAGGTGTATAAAAACACTGTGAAAAGCTTGTCACTTATTTGGTATAGAACTTATTCATAAAAACTTATTAAGTCCGTTAAGAACACTTTAGTTATAGAAGGTTTTATCTTCTTCTCTTTTATTTAGCAACAAAAATTTATATGCGTAAAAGAGACAAAACATTCCATAACTAAAGTGTTCTTCAAGGCCTCAATAAGTGTTTATGATAAGGTCGTAAGAATACCATCAACTAGGTAGAGGTAGGAATAAACCTCCTTCGCTGGTTACCCTAAGGCCGTCTAGGAGGAGTCATGGTACGTTTTATATAGTATTATATTACAAAGAAAAATACGTTAATAATAAAAAAAAAAAGAGATAAAGAAACGAAAACCAACAAGAAATTAAAATCTGAATAATTAAATCTAGGTTTTAACATACTACATTTCAGTTATATATTCCAATGCTAATACTATGTGTACCAGAAGCAACGATATAATATAATACATATTATATTTTATAAATTTCTTTCTGTTTTTGCCATGGGTGGGAATCGAACCCACGACCTCCGGATACAAAACACTAGTCTACGGAGGCGGCATGAATCCACATAATACGAGTTAATCGACGTATCTATTAATTACAAATATTTTCTTTATTAAGTGCTAAAAATATTTTTCCAACCATTTCATAGTAGGTATAATGTTTCCAACCCTCCCAAATATACAAGGTACATATATTATAGGTAAGTATTTTCTATGTTTTTAATAATTTTACATTTTTAATTTTAGGTATTTAATTTAGTAAGTTTTTTGTTATTTTTTATCATTAATTATGTTAATAGGTATTAAATAAATAATCGTTAAATAATATAATAATATAAAGATAAATAGTGTTAAAAGCCTACCGCCTATTATACATTATTAAATGTCTATGTTTAGGTAAAAAAAAAGCAAAGGTAGGTAGTCCACTCACTCTGCTCGTTCACTGAAAGCGACAGGTGTAATGCCTGCGGGGCCGCTAAAGGCTTTTTGTATGGACGTGTACACAGCGTCCACGCCCCATGCGTCCATGAAGAATGGCACCCCCACCAGGGACACCACTGTGTCTACTATCAGAAGCGTTCCGAATCTGAAAAACGTATATAGTAAAAATAACTTTGAAACCTTTCAAACCGATTACATTATTACAGCGTGTGCTTTGATTTATAAAAGTGATGTTACGACAGGCGATACTTAAGTTTAAGCGCCAGTCTATGGGTTTACTGTTTTTAGAAGGTTACTCCAATTAGGGACAGTGTATTTAAGAAGCGTACATAATCTGAAAATCATACGTTTTACAGTAAAAATAACGTTGAAACCTTTCAGAACAGTTTACACATGCTACTATGCTACAGCTTTTATAAGTATAAAAAAAAAGTTTATAAAATCTGATAAGTGATTTGGCACCAGTCTAAGGGGATTACTTTTTTTTTACTGAAGCATGGCATGTGACTTTGTTTCTACCTAGTAAGCACACTTAAAAAATCCATGAATGGAGTCGATAAATACATTGTTGTTTGAGCCTACTGTATCGATTTCTCGTCGATGCTGCTTTATCGTAAAATACTAAAAGGAGACTACCACAGTCTCCTGTTTATAAAATCCGATAAGTTATGATTTGGCACCAGTCTAAGGGGAATACTTTTTTTTTACTGGGGCACGGCAAGTGACTTTGTATCGACCTGGTAAACAGACTTAACAAATCCATGAATGGTGTCGATAAATACTGTATCGATTTCTTGCTGATGCTGCTTTATCGTAAGATACTGAAAGGACTACAACAGTCTCCTTTTAGTATTTTACGATAAAGCAGGATATTAAAGTAAAGACTCGTACTACAAATTCGTCTTTGTCGACGCTTATTTCGTAACCGTATCCTTTAGGCATAGGAGGGGCGACAAAAACAAAAAAATATTGATTGATCCAATCTATTAATTTATCTATTTTTTACTGGTCTTAGGTGAATACAGTCAAAAAAAAAATCTTATTTTTCAGATATTTATAAACATAACATATTTATAAAATGAGTTATCGTGCTATCGTAATATAATAAAAAAACAATAGAAACTAAGTTATGATAAAAATCTTATTTTTCAGATGTTTATAAACATAACATATTTATAAAATGAGTTATCGTGCTATCGTAATATAATAAAAAAACAATAGAAACTAAGTTATGATAAAAAAAAACATAATAAAAAAGCTTTCATAACAACAAGAAACAAAGAAATAAAAGTTAACGGTTCAATCCCAAGATCCAAGAAATCTGAAAACTGAATAAAAAAGGGAAAATAATTTCTTAACGGAATCCAATCTTACGGAACGTCGCAATAGTCACAAAGTTCATGATCTTTACTACCTAGAAACCTAGATTCTAGAACAAAAAGGATGAGAGAATGAACGAGGCGATGTAATTAAATTGTTCGGTGTTCTTGACTTCGTTCGAGTAAGGTTCTTGCAATCGAATAAAGTTGCTGGATAAAGTCTGATTCTTGAAGAGTTTGAAAAGGAGCTACCTACCTGGTATAATGGGGTTCAAAGTCGTTAAAAGAATTTTAATGAAAAAAATGTGAAGTACCTACCAAACAAAAAGAAAATTTATATATGTTGGATACGAATATACTGCTTGGTAATTCTCTTATTAATAACTTGTTGATAATTATCATTTTTGCCCTACCTGATTATTCCAAATTACCAGGTGACAGTGACTGGCATTGTCTACCAATGCCTAGAGACATTGTCTAGTGTCCGCCCTTTTGTAATAAATAAAGTGTTAAATAAATAAAATTTGTAGGTTACCAATAAATAAATAATAAACAACATAGTATTATATTATTATAGTAATAAAAATAAATAAAATTAGTATATTATTATTTTTGCAATATAACATATTATTTTTAAATTCGTAGTCGGTATTTACTTTTCATTTTTTTTTAATAAATTGGTTAAGATAAAAAGAAAATCCCATTCAATACGAAGGTATATAGGTATTTTAGAACAAAATATTACCTAATACCTCAAATTTCTGAAGATGACGTTCGTGAAAAATATATTTTGCAATTGAAATTTTTAAAGACACGTTTTCTTACTAAATAATTTTCTTTATTTGTAATTTTGTGCACGTTGTTTGGCAGTTTGCCCTGGTCTCCCCTTTCCAGACATTTTGATATTCGGGTCAGGAGAAAAAGGTTGAAGGCGACTATAGGGGTTCTAACTCGATCAGGACGGACCTTACAGCTGGATCGCTGACGTTCACTTTTTTTTGTAATGTAGCTTTTAGAGGTGAAGATTTTTTAAAAATCGGTTCAGAATTTTTTGAGTTTATCCGCAACAAACATCAAACAATCAAATATATAAAAAAAATCTAATATTAGTATATACGTGGTGGTCGAGTTGGTTAGACCTTAGACTTAAAAACACTTAGGTCCCTGGTTCAAACCAATGAGTTTTTATTCTAGAAAAATATGAACCTTTTTTTTAAAAGACCACGTAGTGCCTCGGAGACGGTTCCAGTTTCACTATACTAATTTGTGAAACTGAGACTGTAATGTTGTTATATGATGGGTTATTGACTCTATCCTAACATCGCGACGAGCTAACCACTTGATCGGTGTAGACTCTTACCAACCGCTTTTTTTTACTTTTTTCATTATTTTATATTTATGCATTTTTATAAGTATAAGTATATACCTAAGTGTAGATGTAGTAATGATTTTACCTTCGACATAAATCCCCCACGCCTCTAAGTTCTTGGACAGTGCCTGTAGATGAGTCGCCATGTGTTATAAACAGCGCAGTGGGTCTGTGTTTCGCTAGCATACCTTCGAATTGCTTTAACGAGAATGTAGCGTTTGCTGGAACGATTTCCTGCACTGCTTTGACACCTGCACCATAAACATTAAAAACTTTTAATGTCAACATCAGAAAATAATAGATTATAACCTATTTTGTTTATGGAGCACAAAATGTGATTTACCTGATAATAAGCAGACCTACATAGTTCATAAATAGGGTAAATCAATACTTTGTTGTTTAACAACATTGATTACTCGCACTATGCCGACTAAATAATGTGGTGACGGTGTGGAAATGGGCAGCGATAAAGACACATTTGCATTACGAATTAATTTTAATATTTTTATGGCTTTATCTTCAAATCAACTGCCAGTTTCGTAACCGCACCGTAAAAGGAGACTACCACCACGAAAATAAATCGATTCAGTAGCCTCCTGAAATCAATAAAGCCACAGACTAAAACCAAAACATGACTAGTACTATAAGACTTCATACTTCGATTGTTGATCGAAGACTTCATTCATATAACCTTATTCATAAAAAAAACATCATATAATGTTTTAGTTAAAATTGTGTTTTATCTCTTTTTTGTCAAATATGATTTTCATTGGTAAAAAAGTCGAATTTAACTAAAACACTATATAAAAGAAGTTCCGTTCAAAAAGGCTGTACTGTACTGTTACTTAAAATAAACAAATGACAAACAATACATAAAGTAAAGCTGAAAATTTACCATATCTCTTAGCCATAGAGGTTGCCCGCTCGTCCCAAATTCCCCTTGAAGCGATTAACAGTTTCTCCCCGGGCGCTAGCAGGTTGCTGATGACGGTTTCCATCCCCGCATGGCCCGACCCGCTGATTGGTAGAACAAGCTTGCACTTTGTTTGGAACACGTATCGCAAGCCTGCACAAATATCCGCCATTACCTGAAACGGTGTGAGGTTTCAGACTATAAAAATGGAGGAAGTGCAATGTGTGTATCAAGTTAATTGATTAAATACAATTTTATTTTATTTTAAATATTTTATTTAAACAAAACCAGAAAATCGTTTTTTTTATTTTTTTTATTGGAAGCATGGGATGTGACTTTGTAAGCAGGACCTGGATGGTAAGCAGACCTAAAAAGTCCATGAATGAGGTCTAAGTAAAATCACATAAGAAAACTAAGGAATATTAAAATAGGTCCGACATAAGGTAAAAAGATAGTATAATATTTAAAGCAAAACATAAATATTCATCAATTCGTATATCGATAGCTAAAAATGGACTTCAGCCTTAATTTTAAATGTTCAAAGGGTTACATTTTTTTGATATTTTTTTTATGTAGGACCATTTACACATATTGCTCTGGTCACAAACTAAGCTAGGCTTGTACTATGTGTACCAGAAACAATGATATAATACATATTATATTTTTTATAAACACCCAGACCATGACAAACTGTACAGAAAAACGCACTAATATTTATTTGCCATGGGTGGGAAACGAACCCACGACCTCCGGATTTAACGCCAAAGGCGAAACCACTAGTCTACGGAGGCTGTGCGAAGGTACTTACCAGAAACCTTACTAGAAATAACTTACTCTATAATATTCTTCACATAAAGATGAAACGACAGGCATGGAAAGAGCTTCCGACACCGATGGCCAGATATCACATGGTCCTGGACCACACAGCAGAGGTTTCACAAACGCACGGTCTGTGATAGTCGGAGCAGAGACGGTTAATTCTTGTCCTGACATTGTCGCTGAAACAAATAAAAAACCTATTTGTAAAGTCACAAGGTGAGCAGACCTACAAAGTCCATGAATGGGGTCAATCAATAATTGTTCTTAAACAATATTGATCGCTCCCACTATGCCGGCTAAATGATGCGATTACGAAATGACGATGACGAATTGTATTACTACCCATTTCGTAACCGCACCCTGAAAGGAGACTACCACCACAACAAGAAATCGATACAGTAGTCTCCTGAAAACCGGTGTAACAGTCTAAAATTGAAACTTGTCACTCATCAAATCAAATCAAATCAAATAGTTTATTTGTTCAAATGTAGGTTACAAAAGTTCTTTTATCAATTGATTTTATCATTGATGTAGGTAAGATATAGAAAGCTAAAAACGATATAGTAGCGACTAAAACTGATACAGATAAGAAAATACAAATTTTACCCAAACTACTTATACTATTATTTCTTCTGTCCCCAAACTGAAAATATGAAGGAATTTCTAAATTGCGTATAGCAGAAATTATTTGATGGGTTAAATTAAAGAGGGTCCAAGTAGGTATCTGATGCAGATCCACTAGGTGCAGCTTGTTCAGAAAAGTATTATTATTTTAAAAACAAAAATATAAAATCCAACTGTCCAAGTATGCGATCATTTCGGCGCTGGTACAAAAGTCTGACAGATGAAAGCCTAAAGGATTTTTAGTGCAGGGTAATTAAACAGTTTTTTTTTTTCAGAAAACTAATAATATGACAAAGGTTAGGCCAACAATCCATTTGCTGACAAACTACAGTAAAATAATAACCCATATACTACAGTATAAACACAAAATAACATTATTTGTAACATTTTCAATATGGTAAAGCATTTAGATATTAGAGATTTCCTATAGATACTTCAAATCTGAAATGACACAATTTTTTACAGCAGCCATGTCGGCCGATACTTCAGCCATATAATCGTGAATTTTGGTTACTGAAATTGGGTTAATGTTTAGATTTAGTGCTAATAGGGTGGTAGTAAATTTGCTACAATGTTCTGGCGTTATCGGATGGCACATTTGGCAAGTGTGCGCCGCTCTGGGCGGGTGTCTCGTGCCAGATTCATATTTGTTCTACACGATATTTAACTTCCTATGAAAATATTTTTCTGTTATAAGTAGGTAGGTATGTTACCTATCTTTCGCAAACTTTCCTTATATTATCATGTTATTAAATTTTTGTCATTGTTTGTTTGGTTTTCGAACCCACATTGATAAAATTTAAACTATTCATTTTATTTAAATATTTGTTATATAAAATGAAAATTTGCATAACGAAATATTATTTTTAGGAAGGAAATGATGCTGTTCAGCTTATTTATTTAAAGAAGGAAAAAAGACAGTTTATATTATATATGTGTAAGAACGTGAAGAAAGAAAGAAAACCTGTTCTATATTGAAATATTTGATTATTCTTAGTTCTTAAATATAACTTTCAATAACACATATTTAGTAAATTTTATGTTAGTTCATTTTAGTAAAAGATAAATAATAAGATAACCTAATCGGTAGGGGCATTGATATGGGGTGCTAGGGGGCAATACAACGACAATATAAGTTGACGTCAATGTAAGCCATTAATGGGTTTTATATTTGGTAACTGATAATAAAAACTATAAAGTAAATTTGTAAATGTATATTGCATAAAGCATCTTAAACTTTAAACAAACTATAGTACATTGTTCACCGAGGGGAGAAAGTCACCGATTACTAACGAGGGCGAAGTTTGAGGCCCGACGCGAAGCGGAGGGCCTTAATTCGCTCGAGTTAGGAATCGCACTTTCTCGCCGAGTGATACATAGTGCTTTATACTACACCTACGAGGAAAATAAAAAATAAAATCTCTATTAATTAAAGTTTATATTAAAATTATTACAGTTGTTAAAACTTAATAAATCAAAAATGCAAAGAAAGTAAACAGCCAATAAACCAATACTTTTATTTTATTTTATTTTGATTAAAATTTCGAACTTGTAAAAAAAAACTAGGTTTTGAACCCTTGCCTTTCCTAATTTGGAAGAATTGAAGAAAAAAAATAAAAAAAAAACTAGCACGTTAACAATGAATTTTCATATACTTTTTCCTCCCGCTTAAGCACGTTAACAATGGATTTTCATACACTTTTTCCTTCCGCATATTTGTACGACTACAAAGACGTACTTTCTGACCTATTCTTACGCAAGTAAGAACCTACTTTCCGAGCAGGTGTAGTATAAAAAATATTATCTAAGATCGCAAATACTGTCCATTATTAAAATAAGCGGTTGAGGTATACATAATATCTAAACATACCTACGAGTATAATCAAATTGTAGCAGACTACCACCTATCGACTACTGCATCGAGTTCTTATCGAAGAACTGGAAACTTCTCTGGAAAACCGGTGAACCCACCGATTAGAACAGAAACATGACTAGGTCACATGAGGGTTTCTGCATCTGTGGTGTTGCGAAGTTATATAGGCCTAACTACTCCCACCTAATACATTTTGAAGTATGAAAATATCTTATTTATAAATGCGAAAGTTGGTATGGATGTTTTTTTTACTCAACCGTGCCAGAACTTACGTAGTAACAATTATCTCATCTGTGCCAGAACTAGCAATAGCAAATATCATTTATTTGTTTATAATACCACGCACACGAAGTTGCGGGCACCAGCTAGTATACAATTTGAAAAGATTTTTTTTTTCAGTCCCTCCTTTTTGTACAGTTTAGAGCGTAGTTTGTGACCAGAGCAATATGTGCAAATTGTCCTAATTATATATGTAATTGTGCACCTTACCATAAAAGTGAAGGAGGTTTCAGTTTTCACTCTTCAGGATTATTTTCATCGCATCAATCCAATGTATAATGTTTAATTACGTGGTGGTCGAGTTGGTTATACTTATATATTTTTTTTTTAAAGATAAAAATGCAATGAAAAAAGTCCTGGTGGGCGGGACTAGAATCCACGAACCTCGCTATCACGGCAAAGCGCTCAACCGCTGAGCCATCAGGTTCCAGTCACCCCTCACGAATTTTGTCATTGCTTGTTATCACAGAGCACGGAATCCACGCGCGCGCAGCGTGCGGCGATTCCGTGCTCTGTGCTTGTTATCTACTTATACACAGACGCCCTCTATTAGCTTTCTTCTATTAACTCTATACGAGTGAAATTAGAAGTCATAGTTTATGGCAGAGGAGTCTGTTTTTTATTTTTACTTTTTTCAGTATTTTATATTTAGGCATTTTTATAAATTCCTTATTAGGATATATATATATATATCTTCACGGGTGCCTTACGGCGCCCGAGGCCGCCTAGACGGCCCCAGGGTACCCAGGGGAGGGGTTTTAATCCCACCTCGTCGTAGCCGATGGTATGAGTCCACACCGAACAAGTGGCTAGCTCGTCGCGATGTTTTGAATAGACTCAATAACCCATCTATAAACAGTTTCACAAGCTGGTATAGTGAAACCGGGACCGACAGCTTAACGTGCTCTCCGAGGCACTATAGTGGTGTTGTCAAACAAATGTACATAATGTTTTTAATTAAAAACTCATTGGTACACACCGGGATTCGAACCAGGGACCTTAGTGTTTTTAAGTCCAAGGTCTAACCAACTCGGCCACCACGTATATAACTTATTAGGATAATCTTATAAAAAATTTTTTTAAAGATAAAAATGCAATGAAAAATACTTGGTGGGCGGGACTCGAACCCACGAACCTCCCTATCGCTACAAGACGCTCAACCGCTGAGCCAACCAAGCAGATTTGCCCCGTTTCAACCCCGGTGTGTCCATTGATTTTTTTAAGAAAAAACATTGATTTTTACTAGTTTGGCAAAAAATTTTTTTAAAATAAATATTTAGGTAAGTAACCAAAGATACCAAATTAATAAATCGGTATATAATATTTGGTGTTAAAACTTTCGGAACCTCGAAGGTTCCACAAATTATCCGAAATTTTGGGAAACTAGTGTTATTCGAATATGGAGATCCAAAATACTATGTTTATTTCAAAGAAGAAAATGGCCATGTTGTATGGTAATACTAGCAGTATTTTCGATCTCCATATTCGAATAACACTAGTTTCCCAAAATTTCGGATATTCGGCATATTAGGTACCTACTCTATAGATTGATTTACGGCGTGAATTTATATATATTATTTGGTTCTCAACAAATAAAATAACATAGAGAACAAAGTAAAATTGTATAAAATAAAATATAGAAATATCTTGTCTAAGTACGCTAATGTCCATGTTATTTCCCAATAATTATACCACTCATTTAGTAATATTATTAATTAATTTTGATTTAGTTTATTTAATTTTGTAATTTTTTTTTATATAAATAAAATACAACATTAGAACTAAAAATGGCAAATCAAAAAGTGAGAACAAATATTTTATAACCAAAAGATTTTTAAGAAATAAGAACAGAATATGGCAGTAACGAACATGAATAACATCTAATCAAATGTCTTAATTTAACATTTGATTCACACTTTCATGGAATTATATAAATAGTACCTAATCTATAAATAAAAGTTTATATGACTTAAATTAATTTAATATCATTACTTACCTCAGTAATGAAATTAAACAAATCCAAAGTAAATTTTGCAACACTTTTGACGTACACAAACTAGAAGTTCCTAAATAAGTAAACGACTCGCTCAAACAAGACCAATTTACTAATGAGCACAGCAATTGTATATCATAACAGCTATATAGCTATAACAATGATACAAAGAACAGGAGAAAGGTCAACTCTGACAGTCTTGTATCTTTGTATAAATAATATTGATAACATTAATGAATTGAAATAGCGTCTTTAATTAATAAGAACTAAGATCCTCGTAAATCTGGTCACCATTTATTGCCAAATGTTTCTGTGGAATGGGAGGTCAGTATATTTTTTCTAGACCGAAAACAGATTAGGTGGTAATGACATCGCCCATACAGATGCAAAAACCTAGTCATGTTTTGGTTTTGGTCTGTGGGTTCAGCCGATTTCAGGTGTGGTTACGAAACGGGAGTTGATTTGATGATTAAGCAGCGATGTTAAAGTAGATTTGCCTGTTGACACTCATTTTGTAAATGCATTATTTAGCTGGTATATTGACAATCATCAATGAATGGGGATAATAGGAAGTATAGCGAAAAGTCTTTTAGAAAATTTTAATATAATTTTTATTTACCCAAAGAAACTTATAAAACATAAATAAGTAATACTAATAAAAAATATAAAACTATATCTAAAAATGTACATATATTTACAAACCCTATTAAATTATAAACAAATCTTCTAAAACTTTTCCATGTTCCAGAATGCTGGCAACATTTCCTCGCTGAATAATAATAAAAAAAATTTGAGCGAGGAAATGGCCAGCTCTGGTCACCCGTGACGGCGACCAATCGTGAAGACAGTTCTTTAAAGAAAAGTCTTGCACAAGGCCCCCACGGTCCTAGTGTTTCCACAACAGTTTATAGAAATAATTTATGATAAAAAATTTATATATTAGACTAAAATATATATTTTTTAAAATTAATTAATCCATGCGAAGTCGCAAAGAAAAGCTAGTATATATTATATACTATAAGATAAGAAGCTACTAAAGCACATAGCATTACAAGAAGTTAATAAAATAAAATTATGAAGTTTTAAGCTTTAAATATTTTGAATCCCGTTTCTCTTCGTAAATAATATCCCCCGAGACTTTTCCAGCTTTAATTTCCGGAGTGTTTTCAACTAGGAAATAGTAGTTAGTTTCGCAACATTATACAAACAGTTCTTGTTTAAATCAGGTGGGATACTTTATAATAGTGTAGGATTATCCCTTCTGGGTTTTGATAAATGTGAACAGTGGGGTTTTGCTGTGCTGAAGGCTATTGCATAACTTTTTTGTTATAATTTTGTGTAGAGTGTAAATATTGTCTACATCTTATTATAGGACCTCTGAGGCTTAGACAAAATTAGGTGCTCAAGACATTTCGTTCATTTTTAATTTTATATCCATTATGTACACAGTAGATCACATGAGTTATATATAGATTAACATTTTAAATTAAATTTGATTGTAAGGGTTTACTTTGTTTTTGAAGAAAAAAATAATTGATAATATGTCTGTAGAGATCGATATCTAGAAAACTAGTTAAGTAAAATTGAAAATTGTAGTAGAAAAATAAAACGTCTTTAGTTAATAACTACCAAATCTAAAATTAAAAAAAAAAAAGAGTTCAATACATTCTCCTCGTTGTTTGTTGTACCCTAATTGCCAAATAGCATTCATGATATTTATATCCGTGCTCTCCGAGGTACTAATAGTAGTGTTTTTTTTTAAATAATATTTTATTCTCTAATGACTTTATTTTAGAGTGATCATCAAATCTACCAGCATTTTATTTATTGTTGCTGTTTTGGTGTCCTGAACAAATTTTAGGCTACAATTTGATTGAGTTCATTTTAATACTTTTTTTTATTACCATATTTAGATATTTATTGTTCTAAATCTAGCATTTCAGCTCAGCTGCCAATTACAAATATCATTTTATAAAATAAGCTCTAAAAAGTAAAGGCCTGGGACCTTTGACATTATTTTTCGAGGATATTTTGGCAGAATTATTACTAATAATGTCCTAAATTGTAATGATTAGAATTTTTTGTCACGCAGCAGATCCAACTCGTCTATAGCCTTTTCAGAACTAGATGTAGATTTAAGATACAGAGATGCGATTTATTTGATATACATGTATTTAAAATTCAAATACAAAATGCAAAATACCTATTTTGTATTTAAATGCCTTTTAATAAAAAATATTTTGTATTTTATTTTCGAGATGCTAAAATACTTTGTAAGTTTAGCCAACCTTACCAATCAAATAAAATTAAATGATCGAATGACGCTGGTATTGGCCAATTTGACAGCTAGACCTGGAAACCCTTCTTTTTTTATGGAATTTTTAAAGAATGAGTGCACAAGTCAATTCAAAACGCTTATCCTACAATAAAAAAAGTATTTCTAAAATACAACACATGCTTACCAAGCTCAGCACCAGTAGAGACTTGTTTCATATGGTGGGATGATAATGAGACCTCACAGAAGAAAAATGAGTGATGGTGTATTCGAACAACTGGTATTATTAAAAAGTGTAATAAATAAAAATAAAGAGAATTGAATTAGACAAAATGTATTTGTATTTTGAAAATATCTATTTTGCAATTAAAATACAAAACGCAAAATTATTTGGTATTATGCATTTGAAATAATAAAACAAAAAAGTATTTGCATTTAAATATAATTCTTAAACTATTTTGTACATCTCTGTTAAGCCCCCTAACACCATCGAATATACATTCGATGGTTTTAGGGGTCTATGGCCCAATGTGCAACTGGCACTGGTACCACGAGGCCATCTAGGCGAGTTAAATTCGATCGCCTTAAAATCTTATAATATTTAAATCTATCATTAATTTTTGTATAAACCTAGCTATAATTAAGATAGTAGCTACCTATTTTAGATGAGTTTTAGTAGAAAAATCTAGTCTGAAGTCAAACAAACATTAGCTATTTATCGAGCAAACTTCACAGAATTAAACAAGAAGATTAAAGTGGGTTTATTTACTTCATTCTTTGAGCAGAAAAATCAGCAAAAAGCCGATAATTTAGCCGTGGTAAAATCCGGAACACGCTCCGAGTGCATTAGGCGATTTAAGACGCGCATTACGTTGGCCCATTATTTTCACAGTTCGTTTAGCCAGCAGCCAGCCGCCTAGCTGCCCCGTACCCGCAATTTTCAGTAGTCGGCTGAACGTGTTCTTGTTTTTTCAGCTTTACTAATGTACTGGCTAATAGTTCACACAGTTTTCAGCAATAATCCGATTTTCTTTTGCATGTTTTAATTGGTAGGTTTTTAGTGCAGTCCACATTACGTGCCTCATTTAGTTTTATACCATTCCCCGTGTTCGTGTTCTTAAATTAAGTATTGTTTAGGTGGTATTTGTTAATCACACAATAAATTACGTAGTTAATTAAATATTAAGTTCAAGAACTGTTATCATTGCATTCGTCATATAAATTTATTTTTATTTCATAACAGTTTAAAATATTACGTTTAATTTTAAACAAATACCTACTTATGTAGGTAACTGTTTATTTTATAATATGTACCTAAGTAAAAGATTTTAAATATGTTTTAATTATAGCTGAAGTGATAAGATTTTATTTATTTATATTTATATACTAGCTGGTGACTGAAACTTCGTAACCGTGTTTACTTAAAAAAAATATATATTGTTTTTAAAGAGATACCTATTTTTACTAAGGTAAAGTAAACATGTTAACAATGGCTACCATTCCTACGTATGCCCCTTCATTATATATTTAAAACTATAATTTTGGGTTTTAGTAACGACTTACCTAATAAATGTACTTTGGGCTAATATGTGGTTCTACTAATCAAATCGAACAACTTAACTGCCTTTTCTATTTGCGACATGTGGTTTCATGAAAAAAGTTGTTCAATTTAATCAGTAGAGCCTCATATTAGCCCAAAGTACAACCTTTCAAATTCACCCTGTATAATGTCAATATTAAAAATTACTTTTAATATTCATTTAAGTCACCTGTTCGTATTCTTGTCTCTTTAGGCTAATGTCAAATAATTTTAGTAGATTGATAACTTCGCTAGGCCGACCGACACGGTTTCATTACGTTTGGTTGATAAACAGATCCAAAAACCATTAAATAAGATAGTCATGTTTTGGTTTTAGTCTGTGGTTTCAATAGACTACTGCAAAGATTTATTGTCCTCTTCGGAATATGCAGTGATTTGACTATAAAGCACCGTTTTATATCAGAGTAAACTCGTTTATCCAAATTTTTAAAATAGTTGTTAAGAAGAATAAATATTTTCATTTTATAGTAAGAATAATCTTCGTGGTTTAGTGGCCGTTAGCATTGTTTCCAAAGGTAAAAGGTTTGATTCCAACTCAAGGCAAAACAATATTATTACGTTTTTCTCTACAGTTTGCATTGGTATGGGTGTTTGCAAAAGGAGTCTGTGAAATGTCCTATATCTTACAAGATATTTCATGTGGACAGACACCAGAGTGTCGCCAAGGGTTCCTTTAAAGATATAGATGTCAATAATGTTTTACTTATGTACTTTAGAAAAAAAAAAGCATCGCGATATAGGCGGCGCGACGGGTTGATTGAAATTTTAACGTGAAACCGTGGGGCACTGCTAGTCTTATTATATCTATAAGATTCATAGTGTCAAATAACTTGTGTAAATAAATGCACACATCAAAAATATTAAAATATATATTTTATTCATTAACCATTTTTCCTTTGCGCTTTATAAACTATCGAAAGTTGTTAACCAATATGCTGCAATAACAGCCTACCATGTATGTGTGGGTTCCATTTTGCGATACGGGGTATTTTTTTGGGGAAATTCGACCGATAAGAATGTTATTTTTAAATCTCTAAAGAAATGTATACGGTCCTTATGTAATATGCCTTGTATTTATATAATGGAGGCTTTGTTTGTTAAACTTAATTTGAATATTTTTACGAAATTCAAGTATAATAGAAATGACATTAAAATACATCCAACAACCTGTAAGGGTACGTTATTTAGTAATAGTATATTTGGAATGGCACACAAAATATTTAATAAACTACACAAAGAAAGAAGAGATATTGACAATTTAGGGCTGTTTAAACTAAAGCTTATATATTGGAAAAACTTATTTTTCAATTAATGATTACCTACCTGAAAGAAAATTATAAGATTATTAGGAATCAAATTATAAATATGTTTACTTACCCACTACCTACTGTCTTGGGTGATTTGATTTTATTAATTTTGTTTGCTGTAAGTTTATTTGCTATATTGCTGGGATTTTAATTTATGATTATATAATATATAGGTATAATATAAATGTAATTAATTATAATGTAAATGTATTAGATTTTAGAGAGGTTATTAGAATTTAATTAAAACTAACCTAAACATGAAATTTGCACACCTGTAAAAAGGTAAATTCTGATGATCATAATAAAATTGTACCACCACCATTTTGTAAACTCAGGGTATTTGTATTTATTGTAATTTACATGAGTTATATAAACTATACCTACCGAAACTAAGTTAAATAGTGAGGTTCTTCCATATCGCTGCTTCCAATTGGAAGGGTCCCCAAAAGGCTATTGCGATACTAATACGTTGTCCGAGGAACGAGCCAGCCCTTTGGTCACCGGAGACGTCGACCATACACTTCGATATATACTTAAATATTGTTTGTGCACCTGGTCCCCACGGCCCCATAATCTCTACTCCTAACGGCACAAATATGTAATCTCTATCAAGGACTGTTTGAGGCTTTCCAGTGCAGAAGCGGCGGTGTCAGCCTTTTTTGAAGTCCCTGGCAGATGTGTCGGTGCAAAGGTATCAATAAGCACCATGTAAAGCGTCCCATACCATGCACCGACCACCCGTCCAGGGGACTAAGTTCATACAATATAAAGTTCAAATATTATATAAAGTTTTGTTAGACAATAAAAAGTACCGCCAATGATATTAATAAAAAATAATCGATTGGAGACTGAAAAACATAACAATTAATTAAAACCGATTCCCGGAAAAAAAAGAAAGAAAATTTATATCCAGTACATAGTAAAGAATTGTTAGACAATAAAGTGGCGATCGCCCCCCAGGGTTCTTCAGCACAAATCCAATTATTTCCCGTAGCAGCGCCGGCGGTGTGTAATTGATTTATTTGCTCATTTCTTGCACACTGAATTAACTGCACGAATAATACGATCTTACATGTTGGACGACAAGATATAGTTGGGATATGTATAATAGAATTGTATAGGCAATTTTGAACTTTAATGCAAACAAAAGAAATCTAAGGTTTGATTGACGCCTTCGTAGACTAGTGGTTGCGGCTTTGGCGTTTTTGCCGGAGCTCGTGATTTCGATTCCCACCCATGGGAAAAAAATATTAGTACGTTTTTCTGTACAGTTTGTAATGGTCTGGGTGTTTATAAAATATAATATGTATTATATCGTTATTTCTGGTACATGTAGTACAAACCTAGTTTGTGACTAGAGCAATATGTGTAAATTGTAATAGTGCGGGCTGTGGTCTCGGACGCCGTAAGGCACGGATGCCTTACGGCGCCATGAAAGTTTTTATTATTATTTTTGTATTTCAATAAATTCTTCATTTTTAAGAGGAGTGTCTGATGAGGCTCTTCGAAGCTCATGCAACTTTAATGGATTTGAAAAAAAAATGGTCTCATTTTATTAAAGAGAAAATAAATGATGACTGTACGTTTTCCTATTTTGAATTTTTTACCTTGATATTTTATAGGAATTATTTTAATGTGAGGGATTTGTTGCGATTTTTTTCGAATTTCAGGGGTTGATATTATTTTTCCTATACCAAACTTTAAAAAAAGGAAAACGTATGAGCCTAGATATAGGTTTTATTTATAACGCCTCCAAAATTTATAAAAATATATGAATATTTAGTGGGGGGTAACAGTTAGGACCAAAACGTCGTGAATGTATGGGAAATGTTTGATCAGACTCCGCTCTTAACACCCGTAACGAGTGTTTAAACGTGTTCACAATTAAATAACAGCTAAGCTGTTGTGAATAATATTATTGACTATCGATCCGCCCCGGCTTCGGATTACTGTATTACAGTACTATGTCATCATACCAGCCTTTCACGCGTCCGCTGCTGGACATAGGCCTCCCCCAAGGATCGCCACAACGCCCGGTTCGGCGCTGCCTGTACCCATCGGCTTCCCGCGACCTTTTTCAGGTCCACCTTGTGAGGGGCTGCCTCTGCTTTGCCCCAACAAACAAGCGAATCTGAAGGCTGTGTCGGTTACTATGGTTCTTTTACGGATCCCATCGTTTCGAATGCGATCCCACAAGAAAACGCCGAGCATAGCGCGCTCCATCCCCCTTTGTGTGACTGTGACCTTTTCATGAGGCCTCTGATCCGTGAGTCTGGAAACACACACTGCTCGAACATCGTGGTTTTGAAACACTGCGGTATTTGGGACGAGAATATATTACGTACAGTACTATGTATTATACATATTACCTTCCTGCAGATATTCCCTAAAAAATGGTTAAAACCTAATCCAAATCCGTTGTGTACTTTAGAAGATATAAGCGTCAGACTCAGTAAGCGACTACATTTTATACAAGTAATATATATAGATAGGAATATTTAGATTATGATTATTTATAAGAAGATTTAGTGGAAGGCTTAACCTAATATATTCTATACATTAGAGTCTAATTCATGCCAAAACCACTAAAATTGAATATTTAGGCAAAATCCAAATAAGGTATAAAGCCTACAATATTTATATCAGATGAAAAAACCGTGACCTAGTCATATTTTTGTTCGAGTCAGTGGGTTCACCAGAAACTACTACATGGATTTCTTGTCAAGGTCTCCTTTCAGGATGCGGTTACGAAACGGGCAGTTGAATTGACAATGAAACAACGTGGATAAAATTGACTCGTAATGCAAATTCGTAACCGCATCATTTAGCCGGCACAGTGGGAGCGATCAATGTTCTTAAACAACAATGTATTGATGGACCCCATTCATGGACTTACAGTGTGCTTATCGTCAGATATACAAAGTCACATGCCATGCTTCAATTACAAAATAAATAAAAAAAAACTATTTTTTACCGCACTGGTAAAATACCCTTGCATACCTTTAAGAAATATTATGAAATTTCAGACGGAGAAAAGACTAGGAGATTCAGCTATAGACATGTTCTTATACTCTCGATGCTCGAAGAAAATGATACTTTATTTCTCAGAGAACTTTTATGGGAAATAGATATTAGCTACTTCTTATAATCTACCAAAACGAAGTTACTAGAAACGATTTAAACCCCAACTTTAGAAATCTTTGCATCTTCTTTTAAAGGATTCCAAGATCAGCTGTCGGAACTTTTATAGAGAATATAGTATTTTATTGGGTAATGAGTGTACTGAACACAGTAAGGGGAGACGTTAGTATTAAAAAAGGCCAAGAATCCTACTTTGCGGTCCCAAGTAGGTACTGGAACAGTTCTAGCCCCTGCCTCTTAACCAGGCATTGGACCTGGTACTCTTACGGGAAATCCTTCGATAGCTATAAATATTGCCTCTACTTATTGTGCTGGAAATGATTTTATACTCGTATAAACAACTTTAATTTAGCTGGAACAAAGTTGCTGTAACCAAAATTTAGTATTAATAAAAATAATCACTTCATTTTCTAAATGATAAAACAAGTTATAGCCTAGATTACTAAAAGATAATTATGCAAGCTTTATATTTTGTTCGTAAGCTTCAATTTTAAGGCTAAAGTATCCATTAGGATGACAGTCGTTAGCTGACCGGGAGAAGTTATTACCGCCCTAAAAGATTGGTGGATGGGATTCTGGACCCTGGGCGGTAGGCAGGGGCATAAAAAGGTTTAGACATTGCATGTAATAATAGAGTTTTAGCAAGGTACAAGCCACCAATAATTTCATAGTTTACTAGATTTTTTTTATATTAGTTACGCTGTTATGGGACCGTAATAATAAAGAAATGTTTATTGATCAAAAAAAAATATATATAAAGACATATTCAAAAGCAAATACACACCTAAAGAAAATAGTTATGGATACGTGTGTACTGCCATACGGATGGCAAACATGGACACTGACAAAAAAATTAAATACAAAAAAAATAAACATGCCAAAGAGAGATGAAAGTATTCTATCAATTAGATTAATTGACAGTATACAAAACAAAGAAATACGAAATAAAACATAAAATAAATGATGCTTTAATTCACGCAAAAAAGGAAGTGGGCTGGGCACATACACAACCAGAATAGAAGACGGACGATGGACAAAAGTAATAACAGAGTGGAATGGACCAGAAGGAAAGAAAATAAGAAAAGGGAGACCCCCAACCAGGTGTGGGGATGATGTAAAAGAGGTTGCAGGAGAAAATTGGAAGGAAATAGTTATGTACAAAGGCGAACTTAATGCTTTAGGCATTATTTACCAGCTAACAGCTAAGATTGTGTACGAAGTCTGTGCTGAATTTTAATGAACTTACCATAAATCATGGTAGGTAGAAACTAGAAACGGGGTTTCGAATTGGGAAATGTTTTTTTTTATGAGAGTTCTGCATGTAACCTCACCTCTAGGTATCTGATGGAAAATAGTATGAGGGAAACTCCAAGAACAACCAATTACTTAACTTTCGTAATACACGCTTTGTTTATATGATTTAAGATAACGAACCTGTAAGCTAAATGTAAGCAGGTAAAGTATTCTACATATTAATATTATACTAGATGTACCTACGAATCAATTTTATTCGTTAATCTGTCCAGTTGAAGAAAGTACCAAATATTCGGGTTCTTATACTGTATCTGCAGCTCGCCAGTAGACTAAATTGCCTTTAGTAATAAGATGAGTAATATCTTATAAATGTTTTCAAATAACTCTTAATCACAACTGATCAATTTTGTGTGGTATGTATCAGTATCTATTTCTCCATTCTATTTGTGTATAGTGTAAGTAACTATATATATATAAACATATATATATGTATGTATTATGTTATAGGTTTTGTATGTATATTTATGTATACATACAAACATTAATATTGGTTAGTTTTTTTTTAATTAAGCACCCAACTAGATAATGCTTAAGACATTAAGTTCGCCTTTGTACATAACTTTTGTTTAATGTGCAATAAAGTGTTTAAATAAATAAATATTTCCATAAAAAATAGTTCTATAACGGTGCCTTACAGCGCCCGAGACCACCTTAACGGCCTCAGGGTACCAAATGATAGGTTTTATTCTTACCACGTCGTAGCTGATGGTATGTGTCTACACTGAATACTGACGCTAGCTCGTGTAGTTATAAATTTTGCTGCAATTATACCTGACATGGGAGATCAAAGAATTTTCTTACTGACGACGTAGCAACTACTATCTAATTCACCATTAATACTAATATTGCCAATAGTAGATATTTAATTAACTATATAAGAAATTTAATAACGCGTAGGTAGGTATAGTATGACTGTATCTAAAATTTTGAAGTCCTCGTATTTTAGAACGCATTAAAGTGGGCGGATTATCGGAGACAGTGACGGATAGGTTTTGCTTGAGGTTAGAGCGTCGCGTCCCACGACTGACCAGCTCAGGACTGTTCATTTGTTTCTATAAATTTATTCTTTCTCATCAAATCATGTAGTTCGATTGTTTTTATGCAGAGATTTAAGGTTTTCGTGCTTAAAAACAATTGCCCTTATATGGTCAATTTGTCTTGTCCATAGATATCTATGAAACTGTAAGAGAGATACATTATATAGAGTTCTAACAAAATGGCTTGCAACTTATAATATTGATATGAATATAAATCTCATCTACGAATTTAATAAAAATGAATAGTTTTTTAATCCTTATATTTTTATTTAAAAATATATATCTATCAGTTAGTGTCTACTGTCTATTTTTTTCAGCTAAACTTTAGGTACATGTAACATCAATTTTATACTTTATTGAATTTATAAACATAAAAAAAAAATACTAAAATAAGTAGAAGAACAGGCTTAGGTGTCAACTGGTCCGACAAAATTGTGGTCGACGGGCGAGTTAACCACTTTTTCAAAAACCAGTTTAATGCCCTGCGAAGTCGCGGACAAACGCCAATTTCTTATTTACACACTCGCCTGGTTTAATTAAAAATTGGTCGATTTGACCCCTTTTGGTTTTGTAAGTAGTCATCTGGCCTGATTCATATAAATCTTTCGGGCCAGTAGAAGCCTACCAGTTTTTGAAAATAAGCAATTCGCCCGTGGAACATTTTTTTAGCGGGCCAGTTGACACCTCAGACAAAAAAAAAACACACATCTCTGCCATATAGGGTTTATATCTAATGCTTAATACTCTATGTATGTAGAGTAATTATAAAGATATGCATAAAGAGTGCGTGTGTGTAAATAAATAGGTAAATAGCAATAACAATTTTCTTGAGGAATCACTTGATCCTGGCTCAGCGGTTAAGTACCCGCGGAAGCGAGGGTTGTCAATTTTATTCCCGCTCTCCAGGAAATATTTCAATGTAGGTATTTGTATCGTTTAATTATAATTTTAATATAAGCATATAAGGAATTTATATTACCAAAATAAACGATTTGCCAAGTAGTAAAATGCGGTCAACACCCAGACGGATACACAAGTTTTGTAAGGACAGGTCCTTTAGGGACATTATTGGATACACTGACCTGAGGCTTTAAGAGTTTAATTTTTTAAGAGTTAATACCTATATGTTTTTATTTAATTTACACTTAATATAGGTATATATTATTAATATTAAATACACTAGCAGCTTTTGCTAATGCGTGTATAATATATCACTTATATATTATACTGCACTTATGTTTTATTATAATATTTTAAATGTTTATCTAGTATATTCTTAAAGTTTACTCTGTCAGCACTTATAACACTTTCCGGTATATATGTTTTAAATTACCTTATGTTTTAATTTTCTATGTTAGGAACCATCAATGGCATCACTTTATAACCTATTGGTGGTTCCTATGTATTAAGGTTACATTATCATTACGAAAAACTCATGGTAAAGCCTCTAATTAATGCGTGGTATAATTGGTAACGGTTACAGCATTGTATACAGAGGTCGAGGGTTCGATTTCCAGTAATGGCAAACAACAAGCAAGCAATTAGCGCAGCAAGGCTTGATACATTCCAAGAAATTCATTGGTATGAAGGTAACAGGCGTGGACAAGATCTGGAAATTCAACAGAACAAATAAAGCTACTGGTGGGATCTTCTCAGGACACCTTCATACTATAGGAGTAAGAGAAGATTTCACATGTAGATTTTGTGGTAATGAGCCCGAATCCATGCGGCACCTACTATGTGACTGTGACGCAAGGGCCATCCAAAAAATTAAATACCTAGGACAGGCTTACCTGAATCCTATAGGCTCTTCAACCTTGGTGGTGTCAACAACATATTTGGGAACAGGACTGAGGTTTGAGGTAAAAAGGAATGGGGAACACACAAAAGGTCCCATAGGGAAGTGTTTTGACTGATGTCAACACCAAAACCAATAAGAAAAAAAAAAGAAAAGAATGGCAAACAATGTAAGTATGTTTTTCTGCATTAATAGCCATGGTCTAAGTCAGGGTTCTTCAACCTTATGTTAGTGGAGGACCACAAATGTTGTCAGACAATCATCATGGGCCATCGTTTTATCTATATATGAGTATATAATATCTGTATATACATAATTGATCTGTCTCTTCTGTAACTACCGTGACTCTATTAAGGCTAACTCGCTAAAAGGTAGACGTGTTAATGCCGGCACAAATAGTGTGAAACTATTGAAGTAGGAATCTACATTTCTGGATTTTGAATCTTGCTATTAGTGTTGCCCAAATCAGTCTTGGTCTTGCACTTTTGCAAGACCTAGACCATCACTACTTTTTTGTAGCAAGAACAAGACCAAGACTGACCCTGCAAGATTAAGCAAGAACAAGACTGAGTCTGACTCTTGCGTTTCGCGGTTACCTACGTTAAATCTTAGCTTTTTTAAATGGAACAACTACTTTGCTTTTGTTTCTGTGTTGCATAAAATCGAACCAATTTGATTGACTAGTCAGTATTATTAGGTAAGAGCGGCTTGCGGGCGGCGGCGATACATTAAAAGAGCGGGCGGCTCATATGAAAGGGCGAGTCGCCGCGAGCTCTATTTTAATTTGCTGCGTGTGATAATTGAAATGGAAGATCAATTAGCACACGATTATTGTTATTGCAAGACTGCAAGACTGTGCGAGACTCTTGACTCAAGACTGAATATGCAATACCAAGAACAAGACTAGGTGTACTAATGTGAGACCAAGACCAAGACAGGGTAAGTCTTGTTCTTGCATTTGGGAAACACTACTTGCGAGCCGCACCGAAGCGGTTCACAGGCCGCATGCGGCCCATGGGCGGCCTTTTTCCGAACCCTGCGGAGTGAGAACGCGTACAACGCTAGGCTAAACTTTAACCAAAATGACGTAGTTGTCTGTGAATTTTTTGGCCTACTAATCTAAGTGTTTATGAAATATGTTATTTACTGGTATTAGTAAATATTACGCCTATGGTCTAGGTTATAACCAGAAATATGTCTAATGTGTTATTTTTATATTATTCCTAGAAGGGCCGGCGATTTTACCCGACGACGTTAAAAAAAAACGGTTCGAAAATAAATTACAGCCCATGTTACTCGCTTTTACTAGTTTTAATCGGTTCAGTAGTTTTAGAGTTTTTGCGGAACAAACAAACAATCAAAATTATTTTATTAAATTTTTAAAGATTAATATAGAAACGGATTATTGTAATAATCCTTGTTTAATTACATACACGGTAAATACAATATACCCAACCTACCTTACAATTTCAAACATTCAATCCATGTAGTTAATGCCTATTGTACGGTTTTAAAATCAATGCGGTTTAATTTATTCGAAACCGCATGTATGATTGCCGACTACACTGTACTACCTACAGTAAACTAACAACTATAAATATCTTGTTTCTATGTAAAGTAAACATATGTTATCAACAACATTTCCCGTCCCCGTCTCAGTTTAAAAGCAATGAGTTTTTAATAAAAAATACATTTGTTTGGCAACACTACAATATATATATATAGTGCCTCGGATCGCACATTAAGCCGTCGGTTCCAGTTTCACTATACCAACTTGTGTAACTGTTTATACATGAGTTATTGAGTCCATTCAAACATTAATACGAGCTAGCCACTGTTCGGTGTAGACTCATACCATCGGCTACGACGAGGTATGAGTCTTTAGTTAAAACCCCTCCGCTTGGTACCCTGAGACCGCGGCGCCCGAGCCGCCTAGACGACCTCAGAGTAACCAGTTTTTAATCCCCACCTTCACCGTAGTCGTAGGGATTCTGAGATTACACTGGACAAGTGGCTAGCACATCGCGTTGTTTTGATATACTCAATAACCCATATATAAACAGTTTCACAAGTTAGTTTAGTACAGGAACCGATAGCTTAACATACTCTCAGAGGTATTATAGTGGTATTGTCAAAGAAATGAACACATTTGTTTATAATCAAAAGCTCGGCCACCGCGTAAATACTCTAAAGCAGGGACCGCATGCGGCCCGTGAATTGATTTGGTCCGCAAGGTTCACACACCGAAAATGATACTTACTTTAGTGGCTTCGCATTATTTGTGACGGATTAACGCGCCTACCTCTGCGCGAGAGCACTCACTAGAGCAGCGGTCGTCACACTTTTCCGGCCAAGGGCCACAGGTGACAATGTGGATATCACGGTCGGGCCGCACACCAGTTCGTTTTTTTTTTTTTTTTTTTTTTTTTTGCGGCAATACTTTGTATCTACCTGATGGTAAGCAGGTTTACAAAATCCATGAATGGGGTCGACCAATACATTGTTGTTTAACAACATTGGTCGCTCCCACTATGATAAATATATATTTGCGGTTACGAAAAAGGCATCGACAGACAAATTTGCATTACGAGTCTATTTAATAGCCTCGCTGCTTTATCGACAAATTAACTGCTCGCTACGTAACCGCATCCTAAATATCGATGCAATAACCTCCAAAAAACCTATGAACTTACATACTAAAATCGAAAAATATAAATATACTAGATCACTCGTCGGTTTGTGGTAATGAAATCAGTCGGTCGGCTGAACGAAGACATAGATACCTTCCTCCAACCTAAAAAAATACTTAGTCGGCTGGAGCCGTATCAGGTGAATACGGTGGCTGTTCGTTAAGATTTCTTGAGTTTTGTCTAGAAATTCTTTCACAACGATAGCCTTGTGAGATGGCACGTTATCATGGTGGAAAATCTATGACTTTTCTTTCTACAAATCGGTCTTTTTCGATAAATTTTGTCTCTCAAACGCCACGCAACGCTGTGAACATCATCTGCACTTTTGATCGACTTTGACAATGCATTTTTCGATTTCGGTACAGTCGGACGTCCTTGTTCCGAGTTGACTGGTTTACATGTAAACTCATGTATTTTCACCAGTTACAATGTGGTTTATGAATGTGGTCTTGAAATTAATATGTTTTATTAAATCTTTATAGCCTTCTCGCAATTATTTTTTTGCAGAAAATTCAGGTACTTTCAGACTTATACGACCATTTTCAGTCACCATTTCTTTTACATTAACGATGTGGTGGTAGGCTTGCTTCAATATTGAAGCAAACCTTCCACCACATCGCGACCGGTTTTCAATAAATTCGATTGACTATAAGACTTATGTAACAATTTCAGCGCTTCAGCAAAAGAAATTCTATTTGTAATTTAAACAGATTGATCCAAATTTGTATCCATTGTAAAAATCGCAATGTGATAGCGACAATGACCTAGCGACAAAAAAAATTTAGTCATGAGAGCTTTTTAATTTATAGAATTCCAGTACTTTCTTAGCAGAATATATACCTATACAAGTTTCTATTGCACGTTTTTCAAAATAAATTGTTTAAGTAATAGAAAACCATCAATGTTTAATGGCAATTGTAACAAATATATTATAAATATAAATATATTAGCCAAACCGACCGCGATCTCTAATTATTCCCTTATTAACTCTCGCATCGGTGCCTATTTAGTTACATTTGTATGCAAAATTTGCCTTAGTAGGTGGTTGACTATTGAAATTATTTGCTTTGTCGCGGGCCGCACAAATATCGACGGCAATTTGACGACCACGGCACTACAGTTACAAAGCCCCAGCAGTCACAAGCAGGACACTGTATCTAGAGATGCATTTTTTGATAATAAATAATATCCGAAATGGACCAATGTGTTTTATTTTAAATATAAAAAAATGGAAAACAGAATTTTCGGAGTCTGAAATAATTTATATATGCAGAGATCAATGCGGCCCGCACTGATTCCCAAGTCTCAACACATTTGTGGCCCTCCACTAGCATAAGGTTGCCGACCCCTGCTCTAAAGTAATAATATACACATTTAATAATTGATTTTAGAATAAATGAAGTTATTCTAAAATCAATTTAAATGTTAAATGTTGAATATTGGTTCATTTTAGACACTAAAATCTCTTATAAACTAAGCTAATGTTGACTTTGATGGGCGATTTAACCGCTACCACGCTTTCAACAACGCTCTAATACAATTTTACAATACAACTTTATATCTCTTTTTTTTAAATTTACTACCTAAATATTTAGTACTGTTCCTATTTTCAAAACTTTTACTGTGATCAACTTACCGTGAATAAAATCTAATTCGCCATAATATCTCTCGAGCTGTCATAATTTTATTTAGCTACAAATATTAAAATAAACAGAGGTAGCTACTAAAAACAAAAAAAAAACACACCACGGTAAAATGGTATTAATGCTATGTATCTACTTACAAGCAGAAAAACCACGGTAAAATTTTATTACCAAAATAAAACAGATAAAAAATTCACAACAAAATCGGCACGACAACCTACTGTATTACGTATTTCCTGAAAACATATAGTTACGTAATACATATTCACATACTATATATTTAAGTCACATAAGGAAGGACAGCTTGAACTTTGTCTCATTAAGGACCGGAAAGCATGACCGAATACGCAATAAAATAATATTTTTATTCGCTGCTAGTTCTCCAACCAAAGAATTTGGATTAGGCTACCAAACAGATTGCACATTACTTGCGTGGTTGTACTATGACGTATAAATCAAAGATTTTGCTGAATCCGGTCAAGATTTTTTTAAATATTTACAGACTCATAGTATCATTCGTCATAGTAAGTAAATCACTAGTTAAATAACTAGTGACTACTACTTAAATAGTAGATTTGTACCATGCAATAGTTAATTCTTTATGAGATGATGTTTCATTAGAGAGTATGTTTCATTTTTATTATATTGTTACAATGCCCATGGTACTTAATCCGTCAAGTGACCTAGTCATGTTTCGGTTTTAGTATTTGGGTTCACCGGTTTTCAGGATACTACTGCATCGTTTTCTTGTGGCAGGTTTACAAAAAGAAGGCACACGAATTTCTACTCAAGACGATACCTATCTACTGCTTTAATCTGTGTCTCGAACCAACTCGGGTTTGTTATCAAAAAGTCTGAAGCGGGGCATAACGAGGCGCAGAGACAATGCTCCCCCTTTGTATTCCACTCCACATGTCCTCCAAATAACAAGGGCTCTATTTTCAATTCTTCTCCATTGCGTTCTGCGGTTTTATAAGCGGAGGGAGGTCCTTAAAATGCATTAGTTTTACATTACGAAACACATAGCAATTTATTCAAATTAAATGAAAACACGAGTTTCTGTTTACTTCTTACATATATGTAAGTTGTTTATTTAGAGATATTATACTACAGCCTCGATATATGTGGTGGCCGAGTTGGTTAGACCTTGGACTTAAAAACACTTAGGTCCCTGGTTCGAATCCCGGTGTGTACCAATGAGTTTTTAATTAAAAAAAATATGTACATTTGTTTGACAACACCACTATAGTGCCTCGGAAAGCACGTTAAGCTGTCGGTCCCGGTTTCACTATACCAACTTGTGAAACTGTTTATAAATGGGTTATTGAATCTATTCAAAACATCGCGAGCTAGCCATTTTCGGTGTAGACTCATACCATCGGCTACGAAGAGGTGGGATTAAAGCCCTTCCGCTGGGTACCCTGGGGCCGTCTAGGCGGTCTCGGGCGCCGTAAGGCATCCGCCATGATATGTATGTATACTACAGTCTACTAGGCGACGCTCAAGATAGCTGTGAAAAAAAGTTGCTAGTTAAAATCAAAACGGTTTTGCATGTGTATTCATGCACATGCAAAAATGTCAAGCGACTTAGTCATATTTCGGTTTTAATATGTGGTTTCATCGGTTTTTCGGAGACTACTGCATATTTTTTGACAAGGTGGTAGACCTTTAAGCCTGCGGGTACAAATCGGACAGTTCATGAAAAGGTAAAGCAGCTAGTATGGTAATGCAAATTCGTCTTTGCCGCGCCCAGTATTAGCCACATAGTGGGAGCGATTAATGCTGATGTAATAGATCTACCTCATTCACGGAATTTGTATATAGGTCTGCTTACCATCAGACATATTGCGTGTCCCCGCCTAAACCGCTAAACCGATTTGTATAAAATTTAGTATGGAGATAGTTTAGGACATAGTATATCATTTTAAACCACAAAGTGATATTTTTCGATATAATACACCAGATAGAGAAAGAAAGGTGTTCTATGAAACAAAGGTAGTTAAATTAATAGGTCAGCAAAAAAGTATTTTCATATTTTGCATGTATGAATTGTGATAAAATCTCTTTGTTGTAGTAATTGTATCTGGGTGGTTTTGACATCATTATAAAGAGGACATTTTAAAGAACTAAAAAACAGTTTCCCGCCATTTTTAATTATTTTTCTGTCCATTAAAATGAATGAAATTAACAAAATACATATTAACACGAAATAAGGTGATGCTGTGTGTATGGTGGGAATGGAATGGCATCGTACATTATTAGCTTCTACCGCCATCCAGGTAGCATTTTGATATCCCTATGACGTCAATTACGTTGAGAATGACACTAAGTTGACGTCATCTTCTTCTTAGTCGCTACACTCTTGGCAGAATGCTCGTGGTCGTCATTTAATGACATCATAGGGACGTCAAAATTCAACCTGGGCAGGCAACCGACCGATTCGGATCTGTACTGCCAAACAGCTGATGAGACTCAAGCAAGAAATTGAGCAAAAACTTCCGCAATTGATCAAAAGAAAGGGTGTGGCCTTCTATCAATATCGCCAGACTACACACATCTTTAGACTCTAAGCAAAAATTGTGAGACCTTGCACCCTTAGATTAGCATTTGTTTCGGTCTCTTAATTTTTCGTAAAATATTTATTGATATACATATATTTTTATAGTATACGTAGTGGCCGAGACCTTGTTAGACCTTGGACTTAAAAACACTTAGGTCCCTGGTTCGAATCCCAGTGTGTACCAATGAGTTTTTAATTAAAAAAAATATGTACATTTGTTTGACAACACCACTATAGTACCTCGGAGAGCACGTTAAGCTGTCGGTCCCGGTATATCAACGAGATTTTTTTATTTACACGGTAAATACAGAATGTATACTGGAAAATCTTTAAGATTTTTGATTAAACTAAAACCACAGGGAACGCAGCTAGTGATGAGAGTAACTTTTCAAGAAAACCTTGATTCAATTTCTTGGTCATTCCTTTAATTCTTTTACCTACAGTTTCAATTCAAATTCAGTAATAGGTGAAGTATATTAATATTTAAATTATATATTTTTATTTGCAGTAGCTGCTTAATTATTGTTGCCTGAAGTCGCCCTAATAAGGCGAAATATAGCAAAAGTGTTATTATTATATTGTGTTTTATTTATGTATCTTATTGAACAACCTATGAAGTATATTAAGTAAACCATAATGTACATATAAATACTGATGTCTTCCGGTTTTAGGAAGACTGTGTCCGGTTTTAGGTCTGTGGATTCATCGGTTTCAAAAGCCTGCTGTATTGATTTATTGTCGAGGTGATAGTCTTTTTAGGATGTGGGCATTTGACTACTACACTTTTAAAATATTTAACAATAGTTTTTTTTATTGCAGCAGGACATGTGACCTTGCATCCCTCTGATGAGAGGCCTACAAAGATCTACGGGTACATATACTACAGTCCATGATTGGAGTCGATCAATGCATTGATGTTAAACAGCATTGATCGCTCTCACTATGCTTACTAAATGATGCGGTTACGAAATTAGCGACGACAAAGACGAATAGTATTAAATTTGAAAACAAATAGATGTTGATGCTGAAACTGGGACCGATAACTTTACGTGCTGTTTGAGGCTCAATAGTTAATCTGTTGGTCTTAGTTTTACTATACCAACTTGAATAAAAAATCATTATAACCATTAGATTTTCTATCACACGTAAAGGCGCAATAAATTATATATTTGGCAAGATCTTCGAAAGCCAAAAGCAATACATAAGCAATTATCGGAATGTTTGACAAATATGTAGAGAAAGCAAAGCTCTTCTAAAACAAAGGACCATAGAATCTCTCCGCAGTTACAGAGATCGTCAACTTAACGACCGACGCGACGTATAATCACTACTTGGTTCACGTTCAACTGCGTTACTACTTAACCACAGTCTAAAAATATTTCCACTTTAGACTAGGGATGGTCACGGAAGTAACATACAAAATCAGAAACGGAAAAAGTTTTTTTTTACGGAAACGGAAACAGAAGTGGTTGCGGTAGCGTAATTACATCATATTTTTTTTAAGTTAATCTAATCTCCTGCGCGTTCTACTCCGCGAAGGCAAAGAAAACCATGCAAATACTACCTACTCCTTACCTGATATTGGCTATCCCGCGTGTCTTCTCGCCAAAGGCTGAGTTGCACCAAAGTGACTGTTTAAAAATGAACTGTTTAAATTGCGAAGTCTCAAATGATTCAGTTCATTGGTGTATACGAGAAGAAAAAAAGAATAGTATGGGCACAAATACACTTCCCTGGGGAACTCCGTAGGTCACACAGGTGTTCTGACTTCAAATTGTCCATTCTTTACTGTTTGCTTTCTATCACTTACATAATCGCTAAGCATAGCCCGAGGGATTCCTCTAACTCCGATATCTATTTTGTCTAAGAGAATAGGGAAAGAGACATAGATAATTTAATAGTCTAATAAACAGAGAACGTCCATGGTTCGGAATCGAACCCACGACTTCCGAATACAACGCCAAAGGCGCAATCACTAGTCTACGGAGTCGGTCGGTTTAATTGTAACGATTAAAGTAAAAAATGGGGTCAAATGCATTTAATTAATTACTAGCTGGCATTCAACTAGTTGCGGAAGCAAAAGCAGAAACAGGTGTGAAAAATCGTTCGAAACTTCCGCGGGTGCGGAAGCAGAAACAGAGGTGCATCACTACTTTATACTAGAAGACTTACAATGACATTTGTATGATATAATTTTCCGTATCATAATCATCATTATCATAATTAGTTTGCTGCAGTCCACCGATGAACTCTTAAAAACTAGATGAAAATTTGCTTATATAGATTTATATAATAATTGATCGGTTTTTTACCGAAAGTAGTTATGGTAACTACTAAAATTGGTAGTATAGTTTAATAGTTATAATAGTTTCTATGGTTGATATCCGTCAAAAAAGATAGCTACGATAAGAAAGATATTCAAAGCGTCTGTTATTCACCTTCTAGTGAAATTGAAAAAAAAAGAAATGTCAAAAAGGTATATAGTAAATTAACATAAAAAATGGTAAAATCACAAATTAAAAATTCTCAATTACATACAGATACAAAAACCGTTTGTATCTGTATGATACTAACCTATAACTGATTTGACTTAGTTTTGTTTCGGTTTTAGTCTGTGAGTTTATCGAATTTCAGGTGACTATAATTTAAATGATTTTTGTTTTAGGGTTGTGTGGCGGCCATCTTGTATTCTCATTTATAATTTCATGGTTAAAGAAGGGTTGGTACACATATTATTATATCTCTTTTCATTTAAAAAAAAATAAACATTTTTAAGTGGATTTTGTAGGACACTTGTGTATATATGTACGTGTAACAGTCGTAAACTAAGCTATCTCCAAGATACCACTTACACATAATAGTCGAGTGAATAACAAATCGGTAGAATTATAGCTTCTACCTATAAAACCTTTACAATTTAATTTTAATTTATAAATAAACAAATGGGCAGTCTATTTATGTTAAATATTACCAAATTAGATTTATAAAAGGTATATCTAATATAGGGTACATATAATAAAATTAATTGTAAATTAAAAAAAAAATGATCAAAATCCGATTAAAAAAAATAGGGCGATCGACTATAAATATGCTATATAACAATAATCTATTATTTTTAGAATTCGTCAACCTAGATTAGGCCGTGTTGTCATCTGCTTAACCTTGTTATCAGTTGCGCAGTGACTTAACCACTAGGACCTTTGAATATGTGATTGAGGTCGAAGAGTTACATTGTTGTTTAACAACATTGATCGATTCCACTATGCCGGCTAAATGATACGGTTATGAAATGTGCGCGACAAAGACGAGTCTAATTTAATATCCTCGCTGCTTTATCGTGAAATCAATTGACCGTTTCGTAACCGCATCCAAAAAGGAGACAATATCACCTCGATAATCGATGCAATAGTCTCATGAAAACCGGTGAACCCACAGACTAAATTCTAAAGATGACTAGATCCTTGACGGTTCTTGCATCTGAATGTAACGAAACCGGCAGGTCGGCCTAGTGGAGTTAAACAGACCTCCCCGTCTCACCTAAAAAAATAAAAAGTTATGCTCTATAAAAATTAAAAGTTTACCGATTTTTGTTATAATTGGGTCCACTCCACATCTGAATTTCCCAAGTCCCTTCAATTTCCGAAAGTTGAAAGTAATAAACTTGTTCTTTCGATGAATTGCCTTATCCCGAACTTAATCACGAAGAATTGAGATCGAGTCGGCGCCGCGTTTGAAGAATGACCCAAGTTCTGTCGATTAATTTTGTTCGATGCGCCCGGGTATCGAATTTGCGTCCAAACTGACACCTCTGTTTTGTTTTTCTTTTGTTTCAAGATTAATTTTCTTTTCTGCCTCAAAATTTATGGTTGGTATATTTTGAGATATAGCTTTGTTAACCTTTGAGCTATATCCGTAATATTAGGAAGGTACTGAAACCTTTTCTTTATGATTGCTTCTTTAATATATTTCATCTAAATAAATACGTAGCAATAATAGTTTCTCAAGACTTTGAGATCTAATCTTTCTTTTTTTTCTTTATTGGAGCACGGCTTGTGACTTTGTATCTACCTGGTGGTGAGCTGACCTACAAAGTCTATAAATGGGGTCAAGCAATAAATGTTCTTAAACATTATTGATCGCTCCCACTATGCCGGCTAAATGATGCGATTACGAAATAGTAGGCGGCAAAAACAAATTGCATTACGAGTATATTTTAATATACTTACTGCCTTTTTGTCAATTCCACCGATTTCGCAACCGCACCTTGAAAAAAGATTACCACTTCGACAATAAATCGATGCAATAATCTCCTGAAAACCGGTAAAGCCACAGACTAAACCCAAAATATGACTAGTATCTGTATATAAATGAGATTTTATACGTGGTGGCCCAGTTACTTAAATCTTCGACTTATAAACAATATCTTGATTTTTTAAGTCCTCGGTTCAAACCCGCTGTGTACTTAATGAGATTTTTTTTTGAAAACACCACTATAACTATAGTGTCTCGGAGATCACGGTAAGCTCTCGGTCCCAATTTCACTATTCCAAATTTTTGAAACTGTTTATAGATGATATTTATTTTTTATTTGCGATACATGGTTTCATGGAAAAAGTTGTATGGTTTGATCTGTTAGACCTCATATAAGCCGAAAGTACAACCTTTCAAATTCACCCTGTATTCATCATACAGGGGCGCCGGATTTTAGAAAACCTTATGGGTGTTCCTGCTAATTTCATGACTCGAAAAAGTGGCGAAGTGTGAGAAGAGAAATGCACACTGATCGACCGACAAATAAATAAATGTGCTACTTACAAACTGCGTACTTAATTACTAATTATGTTTGATGGAAATATAAAATGAAACCATTATTTAAAAATGAAACTAGTTTTTATTATCAAGATATATTATAATTTATACACAACCTACCTGTACCTACTAAATGAACACAACACAATAGATATGTACTTGTACTGTAGGTACGATACTAAACTATTAAGGTAGTACTACAGACAGATTGTCTAATAAAATGACTAATCAACATTAATAAACTTTTTTAAAAACGACAAATTTAAAATTATTAACATAATTTTGTTCAATGCGAAAGTATACTGACGAACTACAGCTCTGTTTATAAATATATGAGCGATTCCTTCAAGGTTTAGATCATCTGCTATTTCTCGGTTTACATGCACTATCATGTGATCATTCAGTCTTTGCTGAGTCCTCATAACAACTACACAGGCTCTATTCGAAAATTATGTATAGGTCAGGTCTTAGGATGGTACCTACCCCCACATCTGCTTAACTAACCGAGCGTGTGTTCGCGCATGTAAACATAATTAATCAGCGGCGGCTGCCTGTTTTGTATAAGGAAATTTTGAGGTTTCGCTTTGCTCGCATCGGCATCGCGCATCCAAAAACTAACATTTTGATAACGGATACCCAGTATCAGTAACTGGCATCTGTTGCTGTAATAAATTGAGACAACATCACATACATTGTCCTGGTCCCAAACTAAGGTTTTCCCTTGTACTACGGAAACCAGCAGCAACGAAGCTACCACAAACACCCGGACTCAACACAAATATATGTTTCATGGGAATCGAACGTGTGACCCTTGCGTCTCAACCGGCGCTCTAAACCACTGCGAAAACTGGTCGTCGGGTAATGAAAAAATGCCCATCCCTAAAAGGCGATTACTGATCTGTTTCTTGATGACTAATTTTCAGGGGTGCTCGGCACCCACTGTTTATTTCTCATGGCTGCTCGAGCACCCACGGAGTCGGCGCTTCCCATACACCTAATTAACAAATACTAATCACTGAATATTGGTCGTCTATATAGTTTACCTCAAAAACTATAATACTTTATAGCTTTCGAAGTCTCGATAAATAGTAACCGAACTAAATAAATAAAATAAAAAATACAACTTAGCAACTTATTTCTAAACGAAACCTACACGTAATAAATTTTCATTTTGTCTCTGTTACATGCTGCACTATCTCCTGAACAGGTGATGAAAAATTCCTCCACTGGAATTGTAGATCTGAAGCCATTATTCTGGAGCTATGTCCTCGCGTATCTGGGCTGTTATTTTGATTTGTGTCCCGACGGGAGCCGCGCAACAAATGGTGTCTGATGTCCGAGCTTAGTGTCGTAATGGAGATATAGATAGCGATATTAGATTTAAAGTAAGATTGAAGTCATGATAAAAAATTTCGTCTTTTAGAATTATTATTATTAGGGGCCATACCTGCAGGGTGATTACGCGCACCAAAGTTGGCTCGCACCGATCGCTTTGATGCAGTTTTCTGAGAATATTTAAAGCTGGCCAGGCTTGAACTACGTCATAATGTTTTCAAAACTATTGAGTGCGAGCGAACTTAGTAGTATAGTGCACGTAATAATCACCCTGCTGCTGTCCATCCGTTACATTGAATATCTTTCGTTAATACTATCTGAGCTTATTGCTGTACTGGAAATTGAGAGAGAGAGAGCATTGGATCTGAAGTTCTGTTAGAAAAGGTCCCATGCTAGCCTCTATAATTGACAAAATAGATACTTTAATAAATGATCATTATTTTTTAAACTTAATTTTAATCGACTATCGATAAATCTACGTAAAATTTCAAGCCCACTAAACCCGGCTTAGGCTTAGTGGGGGCGATCAATACTGGTAAACAACAGTGTATTGATCGACCCTATTCATGGACTTTATAGGTATCCCATCAGGTATATATACCATCAGGTAGATACAAAATCACACGCCGTGCTCCAACAAAAAAAAATGTTTCATACATGTTACGCTCGTAGCTTGATCTGTGATTTTTTTTATAGAAATTGTTGAATAAATACGAAATTTGATATTTGGTAGTACTTGGGAAGTAGTGTATAAAAAGTTTAAACCATGTATATTTTCACCGTAGCATATTAGACCTTTGAAGTGATACGAGTACCTAAGTAAAGGAATTAAATTATGGTTCATGCGCTATCTATTTAAATAAGTCCGGAAATGGCGTCCACTATTCTAGAAAGGAGATTCCTTTACAAACGATGCATTTATAAAAGAATAGAGCACAGACAATGCTTTATTTATATTGCTCATATTTTTGGTAAAGAATTTTCAGCACATTTCTGAATAATCCGAATGGACGTAGGGTAAGCAGTAATGTTATTATAACCTTATAAATGATTAAATGAACGTTTAAATTTTGAAAAACCAGCTTTAGGATTTTATAAAAATAAATAAAAAATAATCCAAGTAAATCTGACCAGAAGTTTTCTAAACACAAAAAATAATATTTAAAAATAAAAAGGAGGGTGTTTGTTTAAAAGATTGGTTTGGTAATAAAGTATTATTGTTTTAATTTTTACTAACTAATCAAGGTCTTAAAATAGCAGGTTTAACACTAGAAATATTTTTATTTGTTATAAAATATTCAACAAATAAAACTTGCGAGTGGTATACAATAACTAGTAGTTGTACCCTAAATATTTTTTGTCGTTTAAGCTCGTCGTATCGTCGATGCTTGTTAACTTGATTTGTAGTCCAGCCAGGGAGAGCCCGGAAATAAGATAAATAGTGTCCTTTGTACTCCACGCTGTAGTACGTGGGGCAGATACAGAACTTAGAGGGTAGCATGTTTTATTGAGCCACTTAGAGATTTCTTTTGCTACTTGGTACATATCTTTGTAGGCTTTTAGTTAAAACAAAAGCTATTATTGAACATCTGAATAATTGTTCGGACCAACCACGTACCCAGGATTATTTGTCGGGGGGGCTTTGGGTAAATGATTAAAGTACCTAAATACACGTAAAAATAAATAGCAAATAATTATTTAATAGATCCCGCATATCGGAATTGCTGTATTTAGGGATTTTTTATTTATTTTGTAGATATTACACTTTTCGGGGGGAGGCCGCCCCTGGGTATGTCCCTGACTCATACATAGGGACTGCTAGACCAATATACGAAACTGATTTGTGTTTTTTTTATTGTAGACCAGTTTTGTACCACCGCAAAATCAGCACCGTAAAGCAGCGAGGCTACTAAAGTAGACTCATAATGCAAATTCGTTTTTGTCATCGCCTATTACGCCCGATTTATAGGTATACTTTTGTAAGTACACCTACTTACCTACCAGTCATTGTAGTTACCAAAACTTTTTTCTAAAATATATTTTTTTCTAAACGAAATAAAAACTCGAAAATATTTAAATCTAGTATTATATGTATATGTATGTATCATCACGGGTGCCTTACGGCGCCCGAGACCGACTAGACGGCCCTAGGATACCCAGTGGAGGGGTTTTAATCCCACCTCGTCGTAACCGATGGTATGAGTCTACACTGAACAAGTGGCTAGCTCATCGCGATGATTTGAATAGACTCAATAACCCATTTATAAACAGTTTCACAAGTTGGTATAGTGAAACCGGGACCGACAGCTTAACGTGTTCTCCGAAGGACTATAGTGGTGTTGTCAAACAAATGTACATATTTTTTTTAATTAAAAACTCATTGGTACACACCGGGATTCGAACCAGGGCCGAAGTGTTTTTATTCCAAGGTCTAACCAACTAGGCCACCACGTATAAATCTAGTTTTACGTCATTATAATATTAATTTCCTACAGAGAACGCTTCTTTTTATCTTATATCAGAGAAGAAATAATAGTACAAATACTTATATTCAAATTTCCTAAGAGACTCTTAAATCACAAACACTCTGTATATCCGAACTACCTGGGAGTAAAATAGTATCGAAATAGAAATATTCTATTATTATATAATATAAATTAATATTATTAATATTTTACCCCAGATCTAACAGCAGTTCAACAATAACGCATATAAATTGATCCAGTAGTTTTTAGTGATGTCCGTACTTGAAGCAAACAAACAGATAGGCACGTATTCTAAAAATGAATAATAATTTTTATATAGCCTTCTTAGAAAACATCTCACTTTTTTTATCAAAACAATGTACCTACAGATTTTTTTCATTCGAAATGAAAGAAATGAAATCTCTTTATTTGCCTTAAAATATGGTTACATATATAGATATTCAATTGTAATAGTAC
The DNA here is from genome assembly GCA_947458855.1 of Monopis laevigella. Classification (NCBI taxonomy): domain Eukaryota; kingdom Metazoa; phylum Arthropoda; class Insecta; order Lepidoptera; family Tineidae; genus Monopis; species Monopis laevigella. The sequence continues at coordinate 21,983,332 of OX381580.1, read as the reverse complement.
AGCATATTTTACCGGTTTCGGCGTGCAAATATTAAGTAAGTAGTAGGTATATAATTTATTATAAAAAAAAAATACATTAAAAATATCCAAATACAACAATACACATTAATTAGAAACATATAAAATATTACAGATTTCCATGACCATTATTATTATTTAAATATTTGTTCATTATTAGTATCTATTAAAATTGGGTAAGTATTATTAAAATTTATTTATACAATTTTCATTATTTTATTTTATTTAGAAAAAATATTACTTAACCATGGTTATTATCATGATTATTATTACATTATAGGCTAGATTAAATTATTAAATGAATGATTTATTATTTTATTACAAGTATATAGATAAGTCAGTTATAAAATGCAGCTAAATGCAAGTGTAATATAACTTAAATAGTTTTGCAGTTAAAAGGCCAGATGTCTAAACATGAAAGTTCATATTCCGTTTAATTTTCATGTTTCCGGAAAAGCCTCAAATAGTTGGCACTAACAATACATTACCGCCACATATCCGGAACCCGGTGCGCTAGTTGGAACATGGTAGGCTACATATTGTAGTAGGTAGTACCTTCATACCTACTAGTGAATGGACTGTAACATTGACATAAAAATTAATAATATAAATAAATTAAATTTCTTGAATCAAATTGTTGATTTACTATATTAAATAACTTAATAAGAAGAATCATGTTCTGAAAGACTGGATAACCCCCTTTAACCCAGGTTTTTTTGAACTTAAAAGGTTTTTGTTATAAAATGTTATGTAAACATTATATGAATAAAATATTTGTATTTTTAGATGATGGCTATCCGTAAACAACAATCGCGAATTGTACCGTTATTTCACATACAAAATTACTTAATATTATTTTTTAGCCTTTCTTTGGGATTTTCCCTATTATTTTTCTTTTTAAACCACCTCTGTATTAATGCGAACAAAATAAAAAAAAAAATGAAATCAGTGGGTTTTAGCGTGACTAACGAACAGCGATACATTTTTATATATAAATAAATATTTTATGTTTTTATATATTTATTTAAATATTTTTATTTGAAGTAAATATATTTCATTTTAGATAAATAATAATAATATTTATTTAGTCGACGTTTCAGAAAAACATAACAAAAATTTCATGTTAAAATATACATAGTTATATAAGTATTAGTTTTGTTGATATAGAACCCTAGTCACCACACTAGGATTCCCTGTGTTTGTAGTGACTAGTCTCATTCTAGTTTCAAGTAAACGGCCCACAAATTAACAATTTAATATTTAGGTATATATTACAGTTTTGATATTAGAAAAACTAAATATGAAATAAGATAATAAATAACACAATTCAACCGAAAATGGACACAAAATAAGCAACAACAAAAAGTATTTGTAAATACCCACAGTCTATAGAAAATACAAAGTAAAGTTATGTGAATATATGTAGATAACTCTTATTATATTGTGTCATATGCTATAATGTATGTGTCTTCGTCAATATACTCATGGTATTTGGTTTAAATACTGTTAATTAGTCTACGTGTAAAGTATGTTGAATGTGTGTAGGTATTTAGATGTAAGTATGCAAGTGTGTCTGAATAGATGATGGTGTGTATGTGTGCATGCTCATTTGCGGTATGCGAGTGTGTGTTGGTGTTTGTAATTTATGGTTTATTTAATTTTTGTTTAAATAATAAATAAATACCTAGCATGCAAAAGAATTGAACTGAACTATGTAGGTACTAACAGAGTAATGTAGGTTACACTGTGTTGATACAAATACACAAGGAACAGTAAATATCCGGTGGAACTGACCATTACTTAAGTAAATGGACGATAAAGAAGGACATTTAAAGTTTTTGTGAAGACATGAGACGGTCTCAACGACAATGTATTACAATGTACAAGCTATTACGTAATCGATAACTAATGGTTCTTGTTCTGTTTTACTACTCATAAAACTATTATTGTAAAATAAAACTGTTAATTTAATTTAATTTCTTGTAACATTAATTCTCACGTATAACAAAAAAAAAACAAAAAAAAAGAACCGACTTCAAAATCAATAAGAAATATTTAAAATTATATTCAACTAAGCCACCAAGTTATCACATAGTAGGAGTAATTTTGGAAGTTTTGCCTATATTTAGTGCCATCCAAATGTCGTAGTTAGGTATTTTATTAACAATTATTAATATTGAGTGGTGCCAACTTTAAATGTAGAAAGAATCCAGTAGAACTAAATAACACCTGTAAATTTTAATTATTTTTTACTTTTTAGTAATTTTGAAATCGGTTCTTCTTTTTGTACAATTTTTTTTTTCTTTTTTTGTGTGATAGTAGTGATAGTATTCCAGCTATATAGTTCTTCTTGAGATTTTAACTAAATCAATTTGAAACCTGATATTTTTTTAAACAAAACAATAATCCTTAAATCATTTCAAATTTATGAAAAACATAATTCTCTTATTCTTTTAGTTGTACACATTCCAGTTGTAAAGCCCTTCTTCCAATTATCTTAACCAAATTTATATCAAATGTGTAAGGTGTGGATACGGAGTAGATTTTTCGAAGATATGAGCAAAACTCTCATAGTTCGCTTAGATTTTAAGGAGTTTCATTTCTCCACTCACTCTTCATTAGATGTTCACCTAAATTTTATGGGACCAATTTGGCGATATTTAAAAAATATATTTTTCTAAATCGGTTTAGATTTAACGGTGATGAGAAGTATCATCTCAAAAAATATAAATAAACATACACATCGAATTCAGAACCTCCTCCTTTTTTGAAGTCGGTTAATGAAATAGAAAAAGGATTTGAAGGATTTAAAATTTGTAAGTAGGTATTTTCAGGCAGAAACAACCGAGCACCACTTGTTTCTGTCTCTACATACTCAGTCATAAAATGTCTCACATGATTTTAACTGTACAGCAGGGTGATTACGCCTCTTAAGTTCGCTCGCACGCCAATCGTTATGACGTAATATTCTAAGATTTTTTGGAGCTATTGTTAAGAGGCCATGCTCTACGTCAGAATGACGTCATAACGATTGGGGTGCGAGCGAACTTAAGACGCGTAATCATCCTGCTGTTTGCAACTTTCCTATAATATGATCAATTACGTTTACCCTTTACTTCACTATTTGATTTATTTATGTTTAAAATATTTTCAATAAACTTAACATAAACGTATAAATTATCTTAAAATATATTAAGAAAATATTCTATAAATAAAAATAAAACTAATTTTCACAACTTTAGCACATATTCTTTTATAAACAAGGTGAATATTTGACTTTTTTTTTGTATTGAAATTATAAACGATTAATATAATAATAATAATATATAATAAAAACATGACAAATACAAGATACATAGCAGCTCTTACGATCTCTCGATCAGCGTTTTCGTTGGAGACTCTAAGACCATGGTCTCCAGATGCAAAAAAAATGGTTTTAATCTAGGTAAACTTTTAATTGACGCATCTGGAGACCATAGAGCAAGATCATATTTTTTCCAAAGGATATCGCTGGAAATACAGAGGGGTAATGCTCTAAGTATTTTGGGCACATGTGCAGCTTCGGAGGAAATTTTTCACTTATAATTTTAAAATATTATAATAAGATTATATTGAAAATTTATACAAAAAAAAAAAACATTAACCAAATTTAACGCAATTATAACAACCTGATTTAAGAGCAGCCCGTCTCTCCAGTAGTTCTACTTATGCTTAGGTACCTACATCTAAATCTGTACATTATATACGAGTACCTATCTGAATAAATAATGAATATTTACATACAGCCAAATTTGGTGAATGGTAACAGATCTCCTTATTCCTACATGGTACTGCAGAACAAGTCTAGATCAATAGGGGAGGATGTTTGCTTTCTGAGAGACTCTGCAAACAAAGGAGTTCAGTCTGCAGTTGGTATTGACGTGTGGTGTTTACAGTTTAATTTATTATTATGGCTTCATTAATACCATCAAGAATTTAAATATAATAGTAATAATATGAAGGATATTACACACATATTGCTCTGGTCACAAACTAACACCCAGATCATGACAAACTGTATATAAAAACGTATTTACTAATATTTTTTTGTCATGGGTGGGAATCGAACCTACGACATCCGGATACAACGCCAAGGCCGTAAGGTCTACTGAGGCGGTATATAAGAATCAAGAAAATAAATATTAAACAATTTCTAATACATATACGAGTAAAATGCAACGCTCTCTGTAGGCCTGTCTGCCAGTTTAAATATTTTAAGTCTTGATAACTTATCTTATCCGATTTTTGTGGTTCTTATATTTTAATTATATTGATTTTTTTAAAGAAAAAAATCTGGTGTTCGGGAAACCACAAACTCAAACCCACGTTCCTCGCTTTCGCAGCAAGGTACTTAAAAACTGACACCGGTATTCATAAAAACTTATGATTCCTTGAAGAACACTTTAGTTATGGAAGGTTTTGTCTCTTTTTATTAGCAACAAAAAATATTATGCGTAAAAGAGACCTTCTAAAACTAAAGTGTTCTTGAAGGCCTCAATAAGTTTTAAGAATAAGGCCATGAGCATACCAGGTTCCAGTCACCCCTCACAAATTTTGTCGTTGCTTATTATTATTATATTTATTACTTATACACTGACGCCCTCTAATATTACAGTGAAGTTAGAAGTCCAAGTTTCTAATACGATTGCATCATATCGATTAAAGTTTAGCTTAGTGTAGTGCGCGTAATCAGCCGCAGGTACTCGTACCTATAGGCTATGTCAGGTGCGCCACATAAGCCTATGTATCTATATAAAAAGTTATGTTCGATTTAGTAGGACATACATATTGTTTTATAGTCAATGACTATAAAATATGGCACTTTATTTACGTTTTAAATTAAAACACGATTTATTTAATTTTAGATGTTTTTAATTATTATTTTAAATCTATACTAATATTATAAAGCTGAAGAGTTTGTTTGTTTGTTTGTTTGTTTGAACGCGCTAATCTCAGGAACTACTGATTCGAATTGAAAAAATATTTTCGTGTTGGATAATCCATTTATCGAGAAAGGCTATAGGCTATATAACATCACGCTACGACTAATAGGAGCGGAGTAACAAAGAAAAATGTTGCAAAAACGGGGAATTATTATTCTATTAAAATTATTTACTCCGGTTTTCTGGAGACTACTGCAACGTTTTCTTGTCGTCGAGATAGTAGTCTCCTTTCATGGTGCGGTTACGAAACGGTCCATTGATTTGACGATAAAGCAGCGAGGATATTAAAATAGACGCTTAATGCAAATACGTTTTTGCCGCCGTCCATTTTGTAACCGCATCATTTAGCCACCATAGGGGAGTGATCAATATTGTTAATGGCTCTGCTTACCGCCAGGTCACATTATGTGCTCCAATAATACAAATAAAAAAAAACACAACTGAAACTTTTGAAGTTTTAAAATTAAATCCAAAAGGATTCTTAAATTAAGTTGAAATTCTTAACCAACCCGTTAAGAACAATATCCCATTCTTAAGTAAGTAAGTAAGTGTAAGTTTATCCTGAAACAGTAAGAGTTTCAGGAACAGGTAGGAAACAGTGCTCAGTTTAATTAAAAGTATTTCAGGCGAGAGTTAAACACGACACCGTTTTCTCGGGTCAGATTCAATACACGATTTTAACTACTTTCTTCTATTAAGAAATTAATTCTTATAAATGCCAAAAAACTTTTATTTTAATGGAGCGCTGCATGTGACTTTGTATCTGATTGATGGTAAGCAGACCTAAAACTTCAATGGATGGATGGGGTCGATTAATACATTGTTGTTTAACAGCATTAATCGCTTCCACTATGCCCGAGACCGCCTAGACGGCCTCGTCGTCGCAGATTATTTAAGTATAACTACACCGAACAAGTGGCTAGGTCGTCGCGATGTTTGGAAAGACTCAATAACCCATCTATAAACAGTTTCACAAGTTGGTATAGAGCGCTTTAACCTGTCAGTCCCAGTCTCAGTAACTGGGACTGACAGCTTAAAGCGCTCTCCGAGGTACTATAGTGGTAATGTCGAACAAATATACATACATTTTTGTATTAAAATTTTATTGGTACACCGGGGTTTAAACCGGGGCCTAAATGCTGTAGTGTAAACTCTGAGGTTTAACCACATCGGCCACTTTACTTTAATATCTTAGCTGCTTTATCATCAACCGCTCGTTTCGTAACCGTAACCTGAACGGGAAATCGTTGCAAAAGTATTCTGATAACCAGTGAAGCCACCGACTAAAACCGACACATGACTAGGTCACTTGACGGGTTTGTATAAGGGTGGTAACAAAACCGGTCGGGCGGTCTATACGAAGTTATAGAGACCTCGGTATCCTACCTAATACTTGGAGTCGATCTTAATATTTGGAGTCGATCTGGTATTTAAAACAAAATCCCATATTTGCACTGATTTTTTTTACTACCTACTTTATTATATTTATTACATACTACGATAAACATAGTTTCACAACTTGGCCATGCCACACTATATAAGCGTACTTGTATGGGTACCTACAAGATGTTTAGAATGTATGAAAATTTAAATTTATCAATCAATACGTCTATTTCCTGTAGGCTTCTAGGATTGCCTTCCGATTTGTGATTGACTTCCTTCACAGCAACATGTGGGGTAATAGGTGCTTACGTTGTAAATTAGATTCTACATCGGTCCCCGCCAAGTGGTATGCTAATGTAGTTTCATATCTTGAAACAGCTAACAGGGTTATGCGCAGCTAATAGTATCAAATATTTTTGTTAGAATTTATGTATGAATAATCCATACATAAATTCTATGCTTAATCGAAATGAATTTAAGAATTAGAAAGGAATGGAATTTTATTTAAGATTATTATTATAGTGGAACTAGTTGAGCAAACTTGATGGAAATGGAATAGTAGTATGTAGATCTTAGTCATATTTATAAAATGCTCCCAGGAAGGAATAGATGGGGGAGTTTTACTTAGTATAGATTTTATTATTATATCATTAATTAATCATTTGAGATAAAAGCTTGGGTATTATGGACTATGAACGAATGAAATCTTTTATTTCGTTCACTCGTACTTCTCGAAATAGTAATTACCTAAATAATATTTTATTAAATAATACCTTGCCTGCCCTTAATTTTGTTCACACACTAAAATAATACAATACATATTCACTTTAACATAATCGACATTCGATTGTGTTGAAGTAAATGACGACTTTTGTAATTGTAATAGGTAACATGATAATAGACTCATACAATCCTTAAAAATATAATATAAGGATAATAATATATATATAATATAATATACCTTTAAAAAAAACATTCCATTGATAATAAAGCCCATGATAAGCCAGAGTTTTGGTAGGGAAATATGACCGCGAGGTAATGGACTCTGAACGAAAGAAAACGGTTATTTCATTCATTCTTCCCGAGATAGTTATTTACTAAATAATATTTTTATTAAACAATAACTTACCTACCCTTACTTACTAATTAATAACACATAATTTTTTTGATTGACTATCATCATTCACATCAACTTACTCGACATTCGATTGTGTTGAAGTGAATGACGACGTTTGTAATTATATTATAGGTATCACGTCATTGGACTCATACAATCCTTAAAAATATCTTTATAGCTTCTGGAACCTTAAACGAAATTCCATTCCATTGTCCATAAAGCCTATGGTAAGCCAGAGTTTTGGTAGAGAAATGAAAGCGTGAGGTAATGGACTCTGAATGAATGCAATGGGTTATTTCGTTCATTCTTCTCGAGATAGTTATTATCCAAATAATATTTTATTAAACAATAACTTACCTACCCTTAGTTCAGACACTAATCAATAACACAATATAGATTCACTATCGTCATTCACTTCAACGCAATCGAATACCATTGTAATATAACACGTTAACAGATTCACACAAACCTTAAACAATACTGAATAGAGTCAGGTCTGACTGAATGCAATGCGTTTAATTAGCCTGTGTTCACACTGAACCGGTATGGAGCTGACTAACTATATATTGTACTTATTAGCATATACTGTATTGTGTTATTGTTTGCTTGAATGTATTGAAGGCCTTATTTATTAAGTATAAGAGGTATTTTTTTTAACGGTTTAACATGATTTTGGTCAGTTATTTTTTAGTCAGAAAATATATAAATTAACAACCAAAATAAAAGGAACATATTTGATTGTTTATTTGTATCGGATAAACACAAAAACTACAAACACAATTTTTAAATTTATTTCACCAAGAAAGCTAAATTATCTTATCAGTTATTTTTTTTTTATTAAAACTGGCGGCTAAAACCGCCAGGCACAGATAGTCAAATATATGTTTCAGATTTTAAACCCGCCTGAAATTTGGAATTCAATCCATATTATGATATTTATAATGCATACTGATACTTACTAACACAGACTAATGTTTTACAAATCGGTTTAAAATACCCATACCTTTTAAATTTATAATATATTTTAGTATAGTAGATATAGACCACGTGACCATTTTTAATTTTACTCAAGACGGGACTGTCCAAATATAAACGACACTTCAATAATGAAATAATATTTGTTTTGTTGAAAAAATGTATCGAAGGAAACTTGAACACAATCAAATAATACCTGGACACATTGTTTTTTTTTAAACTATTTTCATTAAATTTTTCTGATGAGATTTTAAATACTTACGAATTAAATTCTTGGTATGTTTTTTTTAATATTCCTTTTTTCCACATGGCTTTGACAGACAAGAGAATCACATTTTTTTCATCTATCCTACAGTTTATTAGAATAATGTGACGCTTTAACATAGACTTGCTAGAAAAAAAAGTGAGAAGTAAAAATCTACGTACCCTTACATATCTGCCGACTTATATAGTGCCTACTTATAATAATGTATATGGGAAGCGATTATGGGAGTACATGTTGCCCACAATACTTAACAAGCTACCGAGTGATACATTAAACAATATAACAAAAAAATATCAAACAAATTTAAAAAAAAATTACTTGAATATGTATCCTGATTAAAAATAAACAAAACAAAAGATTAAAGTACCAACCTAAGCAAATAATTATCAAAATATACCTAGACCATAGAAATGTATTTTTTCTAAGACCTGTACAACATGTACTCCAATAGTTGCATGCTGTTTGAGAAATTGTTAAAAATCAAATGTAAAATAATTTTAAAATATACCTAATTTACCATATGCGACTCAGCTGCGCTCACATAAACCGCTCAGGTTTTTGAGCGCAACTTAAAGAACAAATCTGTTAATACTTTTGATGTGAATAAATATTTAAAAAAAAAAAAAATCGAAGACTCAATTATTTGTTATACATTTAGAAAAAGTAGGTATATATTATTATTCTGTATTATAAATTCTGTAAAGTATTGATGCTTATGAAACTGAAAACTGAACACCGGGACGTAGAGCTGTTTAAAACGGGGCGTATTGTCATGTTATGTGTAGATAGAGAATATGATTATGTCATTCGTATCGTTCATTGATTAGAATATGTCAGTTATGTAATCTGGTATGTACCATTGTAGGTAGTGAAAACGTCCTACATAGTTATTATTATTAGGCAATTTAACAGAAATACTACAAGAGAGCTTTGAAAGTATGGTCGTAAAAATATATTCTAACTAACTTGGTCTAGAAATGTATTTGAAGTTAGGTTACCTAACCTGCCTAGATGAAACAATTACTTTTTACGACTTACCATTTCACGGTTGCACAAATTAAATTCTTACATTACGCTCAATTTAAACCTAATTTGCTAAAATTAAATGAAAATTATAAAGTTGTTGATTAGTTATTAATTTGGTGTTTTATTTTGTTAGGCCGACCGACCTGTCTCGTCACCACCGCCCATACAGATGCAAAAACCGTCAAGTGACCTAGTCTTGTTTCGGTTTTAGTCCGGTTTTCAGGAGATTACTTCATCGATATCTTGTCGAGGTCGCAGTCTCCTTTCAGGGTGCGGTTACGAAAAAGGTGGTTGGATTGACGATAAGGCAGCGATTTAAAAATATACTCGTAATACAATTCGCCTTTGTCGCCGCCCATTTCGTAACGCATGTCATTTAGTTGGAGCAATCAATGTTATTTAAGAACAATTCATGGACTTTGTAGGTCTACTCACTCAGGTCCAAAAGAAAGTCACATGCCGTGCTCCAATAAAAAAAAATACTTCAAGCCTGTATTTCTACTAGGAGGCCAGTCAGTAGTTTTCACTGGTATCTAAGTATAATATTAGTAATACGTAATGAAACTACTTCCCCTTTATTTTTAGAAAACTGTTATTAAAATTACTACGGTAAAACAAATACTATCACGGATGCCTTTTTTTGGCTTCCGAGAACCGTTTAAACGGCCTCAGGGTAAGGTACCCAGCGAAGGAATTAACCCGTCCCTCATTTCGCCGATGGCATTCCTTTAGAGAGTATATAATAATTATAACAAACGCAAATATTTCTTCTTTCTCGATCGCACTCATTTATATCAACTCACGGAAAAGAGATAAATAGCAACATTTTGTTTCGTAATTCTTTCGAACGAATTTATAACTTCTTAGGCATTTAAAATAATTTTGGCTCACACTTTTTAATTTTGTTTTGTACAACAAGTGTTCTAACATGTGAGAACAGCAATTATTATAATACTGGTCTTTTTCTATATATTTACATTTTTTGACAAAAGATTTAGGGCTTCCATTATATTCATACTTCCATGACCATTTAGTGTTATTTTTAAACCAATAAAAAGTGGTGCCAACCTAGACGTAAACGTAGGATAGGTTTGCAATGGGCCATAAAGTGCCATTACCGCTTTGCAAAGCCTCCTGGTTTATGGGCAGGCGACATTGTAACTGGGTATCTGACATGTTTAAAAGGATATCTTTTCCTGGAATGCGTACTATAACTACATTGTAACCAATTGTTAGACCGATAGTACACTTAGTATCAAATTACATTGACGTAGTTGGGTCTTACCTTATGAGGAGTTTCTGATGAGGCTCTTCGATACTCATGCTGACTGATTCAACTGCAAAGTATTACCTCTCCCCGCGCATGTCGGTGAGTCGATAACGCTACCATACATTTATGTAAACCTTCCCCCCGACCCTTAATAAGAGAAAGAGCACGTATGAGATTATACCTACAATTTAGGCAGCAAAACGACTTTCGGGTCAAAATTGTTTTCTACCCCTAAACTTTAATGGATTTAAAAAAACAATTGTCTCATTTTATTAGAGGGAAAATAAAGGATGACTGTACGTTTTCCTTGTAATTATTATTATATTTAAAACTCATGGTAGAGCTACAGGCTATACCATGAGTTTTTTACTATAGCCGCTAGTAACTATACGTGGTGACTTTGAAAGGTTGTACTTTGGGCCAATAGGTTAGGGCTAGAGGTTTTACTGGTCCAATCGAAAAACTTTTCTTATGGAACCAAATGAAAAAAAAAATCTCCATACAAATAGGTAATGTAAAAAAGACCAATTGTATCGAGAAGCCAAAAATTTTCACAGAATTTTTATTTGCGACACAGTGTTCAATGGAAAAATTGTTCAATTTGATCAGTAGAGAACTAGAGACTCATATTAGCCCAAAGTACAACCTTTCAAATTAAAATATATTATTATTATTATATTATTATTAAATATATTATAGATACACCCAGTTTATACAATACTGGGTGTTTTTTTAACTATGTTAATATTTTTTTAATGTCTCTAGTAAAAACTCTTTAAGAACCCATTTTTTTAATAAAAAAGATAGGTAAGTATTTTTTTCTACAAAAAAAAGTCCGAAAAATAAATTATTATATGAACAAACGTCTATATACTTAAAATTACATCGTATCTAATAAGTAAAACACAATTAGATAAGTGATAGGATTTAATTCGTGAGTTAGTATGAAAGTTAACGTGATTTGTAAATCTTTTTTGTACTTTAAGTTATTTATCTTTATGTTTTTGTATAGGCAACACTAAAAGGAAAAAATACGTGTTTTATTATTTTCATCATAGAACACAATTTAAAATTTTTATCTTTGTTAAAAAACACTCAGTATAGATAGAGATCGTATTATTTTTCAAACAAACAAAAGGTAAGGTTTATCTCTATCTATAGTTACTCGTACTAGCGACTATAGTAAACGCGGTTAGCAAAAGCTCATGGTAGAGCTACGAAAATACTTGGAGGAGCAAAACAGGTTGACAATAAGTACCTTTTACATTAGTAAAATATACCCACTCCAGTAATATTTCCTATTCGTCTAATCTGTATAGATTATTTCACTCAAATAAATATTTGTTTCGAGCTTTATTATTTAAGCTTTAATAAAAAATAAGTTAATAAAAGCACTCGAAACCAATTACTGAGATAGGAAAGTATTCACTATTATTAATCCCTGTAAGGATATGATATAAACATTTTGTAGAATAATAAACTGTAATAGTGGACACGAGGCCTTAGTTCGTTGCATTGTAGGGTAGGTTTAATAGCTTAATATTTTTACCTTCAATTTCTAAAAAGTATAGTGTTTTATCTTTTAACTATTGTTTTTGTGTCGTGATAAATGAAACACTTAGGAAATTACTTTCCTTGTGTTTTCAGACATTTTGGGTCCGTCTTTATAGTTATTTTTCTAAGCTAATTTGACAGGGATCTGAATTTTATGGTAATATTAGTATTACATATGCGGTGTCCGATTTGGTTAGACCACGTCTAACTTTAAAACACAAAAATTTGTCACGGATTCAAATCTTAGTGTGCTGGAATGAGTAAAAATCCATACAAGTGGCTTCCCATATCAGTGATTTTCCTTCTGACCAAGGAATGAGTGTGAGCTGTGAGGCCGTCCAGATGCTTACCATTGAAATGAAATGTTTATTTATTGCTTAAATTCTAGGTCTACATGATGTTATATTCTATATTGAATTTAATCATTAGAATTTAACTGGATAGTCACGTAACTTTTAACAATAATTGCCCACACAAGAGCCAATTGATAGGTATTAAACATTTTAGATATCTATTCAGTACCACACGCATGGCGGGCTTATTATGTAAAATAAGCAGGTATTTTGCAGACAGCGGTAGTTGCGCAGTGATCGCGCGATCGGTTGCTAATTGTTCGCAAAATTCGCATTATGTAATTGGCTATCGCTCTGCTGTTATCCGACTGACTGCTGTGAAATGCACTTTTAAGCCGTAACACTAGCGCCACTAACAATCAGTTACCAACCGCTGGAACTAATAAAGGAATATAATAAGGGTTATGTTCAATGGTGTACGTATTAGAATATTAATTAATTAATACGTTATTTCACAAGTAATAAGCCTGCCGGTAATTCTGCCGGTAATTGATGATAATTGAGTGTGATGATGAGTGAAGAACTTAACGTCACTAACGTTTTAACACTACGTAGTAGTAGTTATAGTAAAGCCTCAGCCTACTATAGAAAATATACATATAGAAAATATCTTGTTACTACGTGGCGGCACTGAAAATTTCGGGAATCAATGAAGTGACACAACATTACTATTTAACAATGTATTTATTTCTTTTCGAAGTAGTCTTTGACCGCGAAATTTGACACATTTTTCTATACGATGGAACCAATCATTGAAGCAACCATTCCATTCGGAAGTTGGGGTCTCCAAAATGGCCGTTTTGTAGGCGTCCACAGCTTCTTCAGGTGATGAAAATCTCTGACCACGCAATTTATTCTTTATTTTTGGGAAAGTATAGAAATCATTAGGGCTTAGGTCGGGGCTGTACGGCGGATGGTCTAATAATTCTATGTTTTCTTGCTCCAAAAACTCTTTTTTTCTTTGCGCGGTGTGAGAACTCGCATTGTCGTGATGGAGGATGATGCGGCGATTGCAGTTCTCTTTACGGAGTTCAGAAACGACCTGTGGCAAACAAATGCTAGCATACCATTCTGCATTAACCGTTCTTTGTCCAAGAGGAATTGTCGCAACATGGCCGGTTTTGGAGACAAACTGGCCACCAAATTTCGCGGTATGTCACATGTCGATCTTCCACAATCAGCTTACGCACAGCATCAACGTTTTCTTGGGTGACTGCAGTTTTTGGACGACCTTGACGGGGATCATCACTGAGCTTGACACGTCCACGTTGAAATTCAGCAAACCAGCGATAAATTGTGGTTTTGGATGGGGCTTCATCACCAAATGCAAAAAGCATCCGATCAACACACTGTTTTTGTGTTAAACCACTTCGAAAGTCATAATAAATCATCGCTCTTGAATTTTCTCGAGTCAATTCCATTCTCTCAACGACTAAACAAGTTTGACAAGTCCTTGTGACAAGACCAAGAATCTTTTTTTAAATAAATAAATGGTATTCGATTTTTAAAACCAAGGAGTTTTCAATTAAAAAGATTTTAATATGACAGGAACAGTGGAAATATTCCATTCCCGATATTTTCAGTGCCGACTACGTATTCCATCGTTACATTACGACATGCATCATGTCTAAAATAAAACTTACATTAGTTTTAAAATATCAATTTTATAGTTTTATTAGAAACCGTAGTGGGGTCATTCATCAATGTGCCAGATATAATCCCTTCTCAAGAGTTGTAAGCTGGCATAGTGGGGCTATAGAGTGCCTCGTGGTCGGGCTATAGGGATGTCGTGCCATCCATCAATAGATTGGGGTTTAGGATGCTAGTTTGATGGAGTAACTTATTATACAGGATGTTTTAGAAAGTGCTTATTTAGGTATTACGTACTACTGATGAGTATGAAAAAAAAATCACTATGAGACCAACAGTGTTAGAGAGAGAAAAAAAAATATTGCAGTATGCTCTATTTTAATTTATGGAACTCGTCGCGGTGTTTATTGTACACTGAATGACCCAACCAGATACAACAGCTCTAAGTTGGTATAAGTGAAACTAGGACCTACAGCTTAACGTGCTCTCTGAGCCACTATACTGGTGTTGTAAAAACAATGTAATTTAATTAAGTATTAATTAAATTACATTAGTTAATTTTATTTAGTCGAGAATTGCATGTAAAATTGTATCTACCTAATGGTAAGCAGAACTACAAAATCCATGAATAGGGTCGATCAATACATTGTGGATTAAGAGCATTGATCGCTCTCACTATGCCAGCTATATGATGCGTTTACGAAATGGTCGTCGAATAACACGAATAGTCTCGCGCTGCTTTATCGTCTTATTCTGCCCGTTTCATAACCACGCCCTTAAAGGAGACAAAAAATCGATGCAATAGTACCCTGAAAACAGTTAAACCCACAGACCAAAATCGAAACATGACTAGGTCACTTGACGATTTTTGCATCTATATGAGCTGTGCTAACAAAAGCAGACGGGCCGCGGTCGGCTTAACGAAGTATAGAACCTTCCCTCCACCTGAACAACTATATATCTATTAAACTAATATTTTACTGATAACGCATTAAAACGAAAGTACATAAATAATAGTTATTTAATATAGTGAACATCCTATTAGGTAACTAAATAACAGCAAATAGTAATAACATAAAATAACACAACATGATTCGCGCTTCAGCAGCCAAACATCTGCTACAAAATCAATTCAATTCAGACGTGGTTGTACAGCCTATAATATTGTTATGAGGGAATGTGTGATGTGGTGAAAAGAAGGAGGTTCTTAATATAGTTATGAGGGATTGTGTGATGTGGTGAATAGAAGGAGGTTCTTAATATAGTTATGAGGGATTGTGTGATGTGGTGAAAAGAAGGAGGTTCTTAATATAGTTATGAGGGAATGTGTGATGTGGTGAAAAGAAGGAGGTTCTTAATTCCGCGCGTATTTATTTTTCTTCTTCATATAATAATAATAATAATAATAATATGTGGGACGAATTACACATATTGCTCTGGTCACAAACTAAGCTCTAGGCTTGTACTATGTGTACCAGAAACAATGATATAATACATATTATATTTTATAAACACCCAGACCATGACAAACTGTACAGAAAAAACGTACTAATATTTTTTGCCATGGGTGGGAATCGAACCCACGACCTCCGGATACAACGCCATCGATAACAAGTCTACGGAGGCTGTCAATATGAATAACAATAATAATTTGTTGTATTTTAATTGCTTTCAATGGAATAATAAATAACACATTTTTTTTTATATTGGACCACGACATGTGACTTTGTATCTATCTACCTGGTGGTGAGCAGACCTACAAAGTCCATGAATGAGATCAATCAATAATTGTTCTTAAACAATATTGATCGCTTCCACTATGCCAGCTAAATGATACGATTACGAAATGGGGGGTAACAATGACGTATTGCATTGCGAGTATATTTCAAGATACTTTGCTGCCATATCGTCAATTTAACTACCTACCCATTTCGTAACCGCACCTAAAATGAGACTACCACCTCGACAAGAAATCAATGCAGTAGTCTCCTGAAAACCGGTGGGTACACCGGTTTTCAGGAATAAGTTATAGAATATAAACAGACCAAAACTGAAACATGACTAGGTCACTTGCACTTGTAACGGGCGGTGGTAACGAGACCGGTTGTTCGGCCTAACGAAGTTATAGAGACCTTCCTCCCATCTAAAATATAACTTTTTGGCTCCCGAGAACCGTTCAAACGTCCTCAGGGTACCCAGCGGAGGGATTAACCGTCCTTATTTCGCCGATGGTATTCGGAGGCAACACCTAACAAGCGGCGAGCTTGTTGCGGTGTTTATGATGGGTAATGGGACACTAAATATTAATATAAAACATGAGACGGCAAATATGTTTTAATTTACAATTAGATACCTACTCATTTGCCATTCATACTTATTTTGAGCAAAGTTAGTGTAATGGATTTATCTTTAGCTAAATATTGTATTTAACGGCAGGTCTTCCGGGCCGAATTAGTGCTAAAAAATAAGGGCCAAAATCGTAAATCAAATAGACCGTTAAAATATTTTTTTGGTTGGTCATTGTATTAATTAATCATTTTGTTTTTGATATTTTATTCTTATTCTGAAATAAAACATAGGATATGCTTGTAATACCATCTTCACTGGCAAGTAGGGGTCGCCCGAAGACTGCAGACGTCAAGCCACCAATCCACCTATCCTGTTTAATAACAATTAAATAAGAAAGAAAGAAAATTAAGAGAAGCTTGAACCCCCCGATACTAAATCCTGGCTACGCCCGTGCCGTGCTTAGAAGTAAAAAAAAACTATAGTTTTATCTACTAATACCTAGACACATTATACCTAGGTAATACTAAAATCTTTAAAAACAAGATCAACATAAACAAGTTATAAAATCCGAATTAACTTTAAATAATTTTACGTAATAGCAGATCTTCAGGCAAGATGCACTCATCTATATGATAATCAACCTGAATCCTTTCCCTCGCGACGTTTTGTTCGCCATTCCATGGGATTTTACGTGCATTGAAACCCAAATTAGAATGTTTTTACGACGTACAAATTCTTCGACATAATATTCTGAATATGCTCCTGCAAGGAAAATATATTTTAACTTGGATAAGAGTTCTTGATTTGAATTCAAATGGGGTTCTTTTAAAAAAATCATATTAAGTACGTAAATCAGTAGAGTTCAATGCAGATCGCATTAAGAATCATTGAAAACTGATGCATAACAAATTTAAATACCAAAAAAACAAAACTGGTCCTCTTTATAAATGAAAGAAAATAGAGGAACATGAAACTACCAATATTATCAACGGATCAAACACAGAACATGGGACATACCTAAGCAGGAGTGTAGGTACTCACTCCACAAGAGTATTAAAATTTCAACAGCACTCGGTACACATGCTCCTATCTTTCAAGCAGAGTGTATAAACTTAATAGAAGCACCAGCGGTAATACGCGCAAGAATGATACGATATACGCTTACTATCAGGCAGAGCAGCTGTACTACTAGCATTTAACAACAAACATATGAACTCGAACAATCCCTTACAAACTTTAGGTATCATTAACAATACTCTATGTAGAGGTTGCATGGAAACTGATGAAACACTCACCCATGTAAGCAGTACATGGGTGGGCATTGCCTTTACAATGGGTGAAAAACATTGAAGTCGCTCCTTGAGGCCTGTGGAAGCCTCGGAATTCTTGTCGCCTTCTGAAAGGAGCTGGGCTGGCTCACGCAAAAAAGGCCTAACCTCTTGGCTAATTGCGGACGCGTCCATCATGAACTGTACAAGTCGGTGAAGATTGTGTAACATATTGGGTATTTGACTTCTTTTTGAAACTCGTTTTATATGATTCTTCATTACATAATAAGCATACTTCGTTGATATTTTCGGGATGTCTACTCTATTATTAGTAAAAATCAATGTTAAAGTTTGATTTTCCACAACGCTGTTTCGTAGTCTATGTCAAGTGTGACGTCACACGCAAGTAAACAAATAAGCACAGATTAAATAATCTCCTATATATTATACTCTATTATATTTTATCCACATGATTTATAATCTGTGTATTGTTTTGTTTACTTGAGTGTGACGTTACCAGTCACCAACCAATCAAAGATGTTTTTGTTATAAATAAAATTGTAAAAAATATTAAATTTTATTTCATGTAATCTACAAAAGATATGCATAATTTAGTTTAAAATAAAGTGAAATATGTTTTTTACGCCATTATCTGATAGGATGACGACAATTTATAGAATATTTTTTATGTAGTCAAATAGCCTATTGCACACCCTTCCACTCCATGTACTGACATGCAAAGAAAACGTATAGATAGATGCAATTAATTTTGTCACAGTTATTAGTATTGGTCACTTAAATTGCACACAGGTTTGTTAGGTCAAGTAATATATCAGATAATAATCTCAAGGTAGCGTCCTAATGGTTTGGCTAAAAGAACTGGAAAAGCACTAGGAGAGAATGAGGAATGGCGACATGACCGTATGCAATTTTAAGGTAGATATAATTCTGCACTAACTGAAGATTATTGGATTATCAGAGATAACATATAAAAATAAATAAATAAATATCACTGCGTTAATGCTACATAATTTAATAATAATAATAATTCATTTATTACTCACATTATTCACAACATCAATTCATACAAAATTTGTGAGACTGGAGCCTGAATTAGACACAAAGCCTGTGTCTTAGGTCTCAGGAATCCCACCCTTATTAACAATTTATACTGATTATCAGGAAAAACAATTTATTACCTATTACAAACAATTATATGATTACATTACAGATAAACATAATAAGTGTACTAACATATTTCAAACTAGTAATATAAAATGCAAGAAAAACAATTACTGCCATAGCTGACAACCAGCTAATATAGAATTTTAGTGGCTAAGACCGTCTCTCAAAATTTTAAGAGATGGTCAAAACTACCCGTACTTTTTGTGTTTCATATTTTTGGGATTAATATTTTATTGTAAGACTCGCATGTGGAACAGTAATTATCACTATTATGTATCTCAATAACCCCTGGTTTAATAGAAATTTTAATAAGACTTCAGACACAGAGTGACACAAGACTTACATTTCGTTGGTCCCAGTTTCACTAAGTTAAGAACCTGTTTATAAATGGGTTATTGAGTCTATCTATAAAACACCGCGATGAGCTGGCCACTAGTTCAATGTAGACTCAGTTTACGACGAGGACCCGTGATGGTAAAAAGTGAACATATTTTTTTTTTTTAATAGATTTATATTCATACCTAGTAATAATAATTACGTGCAGTTTCTTTAATAGTAATTGTTCTGACTTGACCTAGTCTGTGTTCAAAGCCGTCTTTTGCGCGAAAACCCCTAGCCAGATCATTCTGCGAGAGAATTTAGTTTTAGGTATAATTGGTAATTTTGTTTGAACTTTGTTATTTTCTTTGTATTTTTGTTTGGTATAAGACTATTATTATGCATTACGTTACATTTATATGTGTAAACTTATTAATGGCCTTAAATTAAAATACTATAACTAACTAAAAATTTGTTATCCGTAAGTTTACCTGAAATGTAATAAATAAAAATAAATAAATAAAGGCACTTAGTTTATATCAGATATTAATTTATTTCTAAGTATAAGTAATAGCAATAAATTTAGCATCCTTAATAATTAATTAAAAGGAAATAAAAGTTGCCAACACTATGCGAAAGCGCCTTATTGTTTGCGTTTACGATGCAGTAAGTAGTCGTTTCCAGCCGCATATTGCAGTAATAGAAATCACAGGCGCTTACCCCAGCATGCCTAGACAGATTTTATAGTTTAATAGCTAGAATTAAATGGATTTTAAAGCTGGGAATATATTTATATCTATGTCTATTTCATTAGAAGCATTTTAAGACGGGGCTTTATTGGCAAAGCTGGTAAGTGTGTACTGTGTAGCTTTACAGGGCATTAAGTAATACCTAGAATCTCTAAAAAGAGCCACTGCTAAATAGAGAATTCTTTCATTAAATTTATTGAAGCTGACTTTTTTTTTTTTTTTTTTATAAGAGCTCAGCATGTGACCTTGCATCCACCTGATGTTAAGCAGTATGCAATGTCCAGGAATGATAGCAACAAGCGGATGCATACAGGTGCACCGCTGGTTGCCATCATTATGCCGGCTTAAGATGCCTATTCACGCTTCGTTTAAAGGACTCTAGGTTATAAGAGGAAGGACAGCTGGTACACGCAAGCTGGTAGGGCATTCCACATTTTAATAGTATGGCAGATGTATGAATCGCCAAAACGTTTGGTACGGGTTGGTACATCAGCCACGGTATACATATGCATTTTGCAACCAGTGCGTGTTGTCCTGTAACGGAAAGGGGAAGGGGGAATAATGTTGAAAAGCTCTTCAGAGCACTGTCCATGGTATAGGCGGTAAAATACGCTCAACGATGCCACATCCCTGCGTAGCTGCAACGGCTCCAAGGTTTTATTGACTATTTTTATTTGTGTAAAAAGATAATTAAAATAATTAAAATTAAAGATACATAGTAAACAAAAGTATTATCTCTCATTTATAAAAAAAAAATTTGGGTACGACTGACTTATTAAATTAGAGTTTCCACGCATATATAAATCACGTAAAAAGAGAGGGTCGAATTAATAGTCGTTGCTAAGCAATTGTTAATGCTTAGCCGATGCTTTTGACTGTCAAACTGCATACAAAAAAACTAAATTTTGACAGTTCCAAGCAACGGCTCAGGCTAAACAACGACTATTAGGGCCAGGACCAACGTGAAATCAAGGGAAAAAAAAATCTTCGTCATATATGATGCCTCAGCATTGAATTAAAAGCGCAAAATAATACAATAGAAAGGTTAAATTATCAATAAAAATAGTAATCGAATAAACAAAAAAAAATTGGATTACTGAAAAAAAAAAAAAAACGAAACAAAAATCTAAAAATTTTACTCAAAATCTTCAGCGACAACTTTTTTTTACTGTTTTGTATTGGTATTATGTATGTATGTATGTATCATCACGGGTGCCTTACGGCGCCCGAGACCGCCTAGACGACCCCAGGGTACCCAGCGGAAGGGTTTTAATCCCTCCTCGTCGTGCCGATGGTATGAGTCTACACCGAACATGTGGCTAGCTCGTCGCGATGTTTTGAATAGACTCAATAACCCATAATATTATAATGTACTAAAACATTAATCGTGTTCTTTTTTTATTTAGCTCATATTTTTAAAATATCATTAACAAACCTACGAATTTTGACTATAATTTACGTATTTTTGTCACACCACACAATGTATTTGTATGGGTGCAAATCAGCTTTCTATTTCAAGTTGGTCCTCGCATTAATCCGACCATAATAGTCATTGCATAACTATTAATCTCTGCCTAAATAATGATAATACCAATGTACTAGCAACTTTTTTCCAATTTGACATTTATTTATTTTCAAATTTATTGTTGAATTCAATTTCACTACTTAGCTACCGAAACAGTAAAATAGGATTCAACAAAGCTGGTACACATGAATAACATTATTTTTCCCATCAATAAATTTAGCTTTTTCCTATAATAATAAATAGGTTATTTTTCTATGGTTCTTAGCAAAAATGAACAAGATGTATTACAGGAAATTTTTCGCAGTACCCTTCCTTTTGGGACATAATATACAGCTTCAGGCGATTTTCTTCAATATTTTCCTAGTAACAACAATAAAGCTGCGTTTCAAAGCGCGTAAAAGCGCAAAATAATACAATAGAAAGGTTAAATTATCAATAAAAATAGTAATCGAATAAACAAAAAAAAATTGGATTACTGAAAAAAAAAAAAAAACGAAACAAAAATCTAAAAATTTTACTCAAAATCTTCAGCGACAACTTTTTTTTACTGTTTTGTATTGGTATTATGTATGTATGTATGTATCATCACGGGTGCCTTACGGCGCCCGAGACCGCCTAGACGACCCCAGGGTACCCAGCGGAAGGGTTTTAATCCCTCCTCGTCGTGCCGATGGTATGAGTCTACACCGAACATGTGGCTAGCTCGTCGCGATGTTTTGAATAGACTCAATAACCCATAATATTATAATGTACTAAAACATTAATCGTGTTCTTTTTTTATTTAGCTCATATTTTTAAAATATCATTAACAAACCTACGAATTTTGACTATAATTTACGTATTTTTGTCACACCACACAATGTATTTGTATGGGTGCAAATCAGCTTTCTATTTCAAGTTGGTCCTCGCATTAATCCGACCATAATAGTCATTGCATAACTATTAATCTCTGCCTAAATAATGATAATACCAATGTACTAGCAACTTTTTTCCAATTTGACATTTATTTATTTTCAAATTTATTGTTGAATTCAATTTCACTACTTAGCTACCGAAACAGTAAAATAGGATTCAACAAAGCTGGTACACATGAATAACATTATTTTTCCCATCAATAAATTTAGCTTTTTCCTATAATAATAAATAGGTTATTTTTCTATGGTTCTTAGCAAAAATGAACAAGATGTATTACAGGAAATTTTTCGCAGTACCCTTCCTTTTGGGACATAATATACAGCTTCAGGCGATTTTCTTCAATATTTTCCTAGTAACAACAATAAAGCTGCGTTTCGAAAAGCTCTCTATATTCCACTCTGATATTTACTTAGGCGCTTTTCTGGATTGACTTCATTAATATTTATTTTGTTAGAGATAGATACCTAGTTTAGTGTTTGGCCAAGTTAGTTAGACCTTATAATAAAATCATTAATAACATATAACACTACAGTATTGAGGTCACGAATAAACATTTGATTGACAACACCATTTATAGTGCCGAAAAGAAAACGTTACGCTGGTGGTCATAGTTTCACTATTTAAATTTGATAACTGTTTCAAATACTATTTATACATACTTAGGTGATTTACTGTATCCAAATACGGAGAGCAAGGCCCATTATTATTTAATAGTTTCTATGGGCAATTGGTTATTACAAGACGAAATGGTTAAAATTAAGCTATTGGGACTCTTTTACAATGCGTTTATGACACGATTGAAGTAAAGTCAGACCGCCTCCGTAGACTATTGGTTGTACCTTTGACGTTGTGTCCAAAGTGGGTTCGTTTCCCACTCATGGCTTTATGCCATATTTTTCTGTACAGTTTGTCATGATCTGAGTTTATAAAATACAAGCTGACCGCGCAACTTTATCTCGCGTCTGCGTAACTTTATCTATTTACGAAGCGCACGCGACGGAAGCTCTCAATACCACGTGTTATGTTGGTAACTCTGTAAGAAATAAATCTGTTTTAAACTTCCTATAACTTTGTGGTTTTAAACGATATTTTTTTATTATTATTTTTACATCCTCTTTGACGCTTTTCGTCAATGTTATGTCAAACGCCCATAAGGTTACATTAAAAAAGTTTAAAGCCAACAGCGATAAGGTTAATAATTCAATATGGTGGTTAAGTTTCTTAAATTTTCTAATTTTTCTCGCAGCTTTTTTTTTTTTCTTTCATAAGAACCTTCTCCAGACAATAACAAACACATCAAAAAAAATATTAGCGAAATCAGTCCAGCGTTCACGCGTGATGCCGTGACTAAGGGAAACATGGATTCATTTTTATATTATATAATTTTTTCTCGCAATTTTTTTATTTTTTTCTTTCATAAGAACTTTCTCGAGACAATAACAAACTCAACAAATAAAAAGAATTAGCGAAATCGGTCCAGCCGATCTATATCTATTGGATACTTATATAAAATAAGTAAGAAGTTAGCTTATTTGTGCTTTTTCATATTTTAATATTGTCTTTTAATATTTGAATGATTTAAGATTTCATATTTTTGTTCACATTGAGTTTCGCTCAAACCATGCTACCACTGAACTGAGTTATTCTCGTTTCAATGCATGTAAAAATTTAATTATAAAAACGTTCCACATGGCAGCAGTCATAAAAACATGATTCAGTTGCACATTGTAAAACGTCTGGTTGTCTGTAACAAGTTTTACATCAAAGAATAAAAACTCATCGTGTTTGAAGCACATGTAACGTTATTTTTGTAGGTAATGAAATAATAATAACGTTGGAAATGTAACTCTAAATTTTAATTAAAACAAACAGACATACATATCATTGCGGGTGCCATACGGCGCCCGAGACCGCCTAAATGGCCCCAGGGTACCCAGCGGAGGGTAATCCCACCTCGTCGTAGCCGATGGTATGAGTCTACACCGAACAAGTGGCATACACAGTTTCACGAGTTGGTATAGTGAAACCGGGACCGACCGCTTAACGTGCTCTCCGAGGCACTATAGTGGTGTTGTCAAACAAAGTCAAAAGTCAAAGTCAAAGTCATTTATTTCATGTAAATCTTTACAGATATTTATGAATAGTCAAAAAAGAAAAGTTTAACAATGAGGTCTTAGAGTGCGTTTGGTTAGGCAGCTATTCATTAACACAAGAACGACAAATATTAATTGAACTTAAACACGATGGAATGGAAATCTTAATATGAAAATTACTACCGAACCGAACACACACTACATAACCACAACAAATGGACATAATATTTTTAATTAAAAACTCATTGGTATACACCGCGATACGAACCAGGGACCTAAGTGTTTATAAGTCCAAGGTCTAACCAACTCGGCCACCACGTATATTTTAATTAAAAATAGGTAGATATAATACAGAATATACATGGGTCCTTACGGCGCCCGAGACTGTCCAGAAGGCCAAGGAAAGTTTTTATTTTTATTTGATCGTAGCCTTTGGTGATCGCTTAATACACGATGAATAAATAATGGCTGTCGCGGTGTTTTTCTATAGACTTAATAACTCATTTATAAACAGTTTTACAAGTTGGTATATTGAAACTGGGCTGTTTTTATGTATTTTCACAAGCTTCTTAGTATTGTCGTCAAATAAAATTTACATACATACATATCATCACGGGTGCCTTGCGGCGCCCGAGACCGCCTAGACGGCCTCAGGGTACCCAGTGGAGGGTAATCCCACCTCGTCGTAGCCGATGGTATGAGTCTACACCGAACGAGTGGCTAGCTCGTAGCGATGTTTTGAATAGAGTCAATAACCCATCTATACACAGTTTCACGAGTTGGTATAGTGAAACCGGGACCGACCTCATAACGTGCTCTCCGAGGCACTATAGTGGTGTTGTCAAACAAAGTCAAAGTCATTTATTTCATGTAAATCTTTACAGATATTTATGAATAGTCAAAAAAGAAAAGTTTAACAATGAGGTCTTAGAGTGCGTTTGGTTAGGCAGCTATTCATTAACACAAGAACGACAAATATTAATTGAACTTAAACACGATGGAATGGAAATCTTAATATGAAAATTACTACCGAACCGAACACACACTACATAACCACAACAAATGGACATAATATTTTTAATTAAAAACTCATTGGTACACACCGCGATACGAACCAGGGACCTAAATGTTTATAAGTCCAAGGTCTAACCAACTCGGCCACCACGTATATTTTAATTAAAAATAGGTAGATATAATACAGAATATACATGGGTCCTTACGGCGCCCGAGACTGTCTAGAAGGCCAAGGAAAGTTTTTATTTTTATTTGATCGTAGCCGTTGGTGATCGCTTAATACACGATGAATATATAATTGCTGTCGCAGTGTTTATATAGACTTAATAACTCATTTATATACAGTTTCACAAGTTGGTATATTGAAACTGGCCTGGGTTTATATACTTTCACAAGCTTCTTAGTAACGTCGTCATAAAACATGAACAAAGTATAAAAAAAATCTAATAAGATATCTACAAGAACACGTGACCAAAAGCTGTAGTGTTAAAAACACTGTATGGCCGAGTTGGTTGAATGTAACCAACTCCACTACTTATATACATACTTTTCTTGTAGTACATTTAAATTTCGAATGATGTAATGTAGTGTAATTACGATAGCGATATGAATGGAACGAATGTTCAGACCGATGGAACACCACCGCTATAATGACAATTTTGTTGATATGCGAAACCAAGGAGTAAAAACTGTTCTTACGATGGTTTTAGCCATGTCTATTTTTTTTTGCCACGCAGTAGTATAGTGGTGTTTTGCTAATCCGTACATTTAGTTATGTCATCGCAGCGGAGGTGCCATGTGCGAAACAAAAGAGTAAGCTGCCTGGGCCTAATTTTCTTCAATTGAATTACAATCGCGT
Organism: Monopis laevigella; assembly: GCA_947458855.1. Classification (NCBI taxonomy): domain Eukaryota; kingdom Metazoa; phylum Arthropoda; class Insecta; order Lepidoptera; family Tineidae; genus Monopis; species Monopis laevigella. The sequence continues at coordinate 21,956,584 of OX381580.1, read as the reverse complement.
CTATAATTTTATATTGATGTTGAAGATAAAATGCAAAGAAAAAAAACCTGGTGGACTTGAACCCATGATCCTTGCTTTCGCGGCAAGGTATTCAACCACTGAGCCAACCAGGTTCCAGTCACCTGTCACGAATTTTGTACTTATACACAGACGCTTCTTCTAATAATGTGCTTTCTTCTAATAACTCTATATATTATAGTGAAGTTAGAAGTCCTAGTTTCTAATAGTAGATTCCAGAGTTTTTTGTTTTTCCTTTTTTCATATTGTATATTTATCACAATCAATCCAGTCTCACAAATTTTGTGGAATTGAATGTTGTGAACTTTAATAAGCTTTTTGTGAGAAATAAATGAATTATTAATATTATTATACATTTTTATAAATTTCATATCTGGATAATCTTATATTGAAATTTTAAAAGATAAATGCAATGAAAACATTCCAGAGCGGGATTTAAACCCGCACGATCTTCGCTTTCGCCAACCAGCCAGGTTCCAATAATTAATTACTATATTTTAACACGCGCAATCTTTTGACATTTTTCTATGAGTGATTGGATAGCAGAATACTAAACGAGTTATTTTAATCGGTTGTGATCCTAAAACTATGCGTCTGAACAAGAATTAAATTAACAAAATTATCCACGCTGTAGTGAAGTAAGGTCTCGCTAAGAGGTACATTTAACTACGTTATTCACGCTGCAGTGTAGTAAGGTTTCGCTAAGAGGTACATTTAACTACGTTATTCACACTGTAGTGTAGTAAGGTTTGGCTAAGAGGTACATTTAACTACGTTATTCACGCTGTAGTGTAGTAAGGTTTAGCTAGGAGGTACATTTAACTACGTTATTCACGCTGCAGTGTAGTAAGGTTTCGCTAAGAGGTACATTTAATTACGTTATCCACGCTGTAGTGAGTAATGTTTGGCTAAGAGGTACATTTAACTACGTTATTCACGCTGTAGTGTAGTAAGGTTTGGCTAAGAGGTACATTTAACTACGTTATTCACGCTGCAGTGTAGTAAGGTTTCGTTAAGAGGTACATTTAACTACGTTATTCACGCTGCAGTGTAGTAAGGTTTCGCTTAGAGGTACATTTAATTACGTTATCCACGCTGTAGTGAGTAATGTTTGGCTAAGAGGTACATTTAACTACGTTATTCACGCTGTAGTGTAGTAAGGTTTGGCTAAGAGGTACATTTAACTACGTTATTCACGCTGCAGTGTAGTAAGGTTTCGTTAAGAGGTACATTTAACTACGTTATTCACGCTGTAGTGTAGTAAGGTTTGGCTAAGAGGTACATTTAACTACGTTATTCACGCTGTAGTGTAGTAAGGTTTCGCTAAGAGGTACATTTAACTACGTTATCCATGTTGTATTGTTGTAAAAGGTTTGACTAAGAGGTACATTTAACTACGTTATTCAGGCTGTAGTTTAGTAAGGTTTGGCTAAAAGTTACATTTAACTACGTTATTCACGCTGTAGTGTTGTAAGGTTTGGCTAAGAGGTACATTTAACTACTTTATTCACGCTGTAGTGTAGTAAGGTTTGGCTAAGAGGTACGTTTAACTACGTTATTCACGCTGCAGTGTAGTAAGGTTTGGCTAAGAGGTACATTTAACTACGTTATTCACGCTGTAGTGTAGTAAGGTTTCGCTAAGAGGTACATTTAACTACGTTATTCACGCTGTAGTGTAGTAATGTTTGGCTAAGAGGTACATTTAACTACGTTATTCAGGCTGTAGTGTAGTAAGGTTTGGCTAAGAGGTACATTTAACTACGTTATTCACGCTGTAATGTTGTAAGGTTTGGCTAAGAGGTACATTTAACTATGTTATTCACGCTGTAGTGTAGTAAGGTTTGGCTAAGAGGTACGTTTAAATACGTTATTCACGCTGTAGTGTAGCAAGGTTTGGCTAAGAGGTACATTTAACTACGTTATCCACGCTGTAGTGTAGTAAGGTTTCGCTAAGAGGTACATTTAACTACGTTATTCACGCTGTAGTGTAGTAATGTTTGACTAAGAGGTACATTTAACTACGTTATTCAGGCTGTAGTGTAGTAAGGTTTGGATAAGAGGTACATTTAACTACGTTATTCACGGTGTAATGTTGTAAGGTTTGGCTAAGAGGTACATTTAACTATGTTATTCACGCTGTAGTGTAGTAAGGTTTGGCTAAGAGGTACATTTAACTACGTTATTCACGCTGTAGTGTAGTAAGGTTTCGCTAAGAGGTACATTTTACTACGTTATTCACGCTGTAGTGTAGTAATGTTTGGCTAAGAGGTACATTTAACTACGTTATTCAGGCTGTAGTGAAGTAAGGTTTGGCTAAGAGGTACATTTAACTACGTTATTCACGCTGTAATGTTGTAAGGTTTGGCTAAGAGGTACATTTAATTATGTTATTCACGCTGTAGTGTAGTAAGGTTTGGCTAAGAGGTACATTTAACTACGTTATTCACGCTGTAGTGTAGTAAGGTTTGGCTAAGAGGTACGTTTAACTACGTTATTCACGCTGTAGTGTAGTAAGGTTTGGCTAAGAGGTACATTTAACTACGTTATTCACGCTGTAGTGTAGTAAGGTTTCGCTAAGAGGTACATTTAACTACGTTATTCACGCTGTAGTGTAGTCATATTTGGCTAAGAGGTGCATTTAACTACGGTTATCACAGCAACATTTACAATACGGAAACAATAGTCAAGGTGTGTTACTTAAAAAAAATATAAGCAGCAATATAAATTAATGTAACACTGTGCACCACGTTTTCTCTATGCATTGAATTCATCGTAGTTGTTAAAACTCCGCACCACTCATGCACGGATCCCCACCTCGCGATCTCAGGGTTAGTACCGACTTGCAATAACCTAACGACTTTATTCAAAATTGATATTGTTCAAAATATCCAAAATTATTTATATAGATAACTATTTACAATAGCATTACGTAGTTGTGGGTATTAAAGCCCTGTTTAGACTTTACTCAAGAGAGCGCAAAGACATCTCCAGCATCAGAAATCCGAAAAAGCTCCAATTGCTATCGTATCGCGCTTGGCATAGAAAAAGTTAAGCTATTTTATATAAATGATTGTAAATATATAATATTTTGCTATATATAACCGTTTATGATGATGATGTATCTACTAAATTATGTTTTTAAATAAATAACTAAGGAAATATGTTCATAATATATAAACAAACAAATATTTTGTCAACTCCCACAATGAGGCATTTTTGGAATGTATATTTAAAAGTATATAACCAAGGCCTAGTTTGAGAATTAAAGCTGAATTTAAACTTATATCAAAAGAGTGCAAGTGAGTCACTGCCATTAAAAATTCAACAAAGGTCCAATGGCGTTCTCACTCGGCATAGAAGGAGCTAGTAAAATTATGTTTAGGAATTATTAAAAAAGATATAAGAGAGGCCTAGTAGGGAGTAGTAAAGCTGTATCTAGACCTATCTCAAGAGAGTGCAAGTACATCGCTAGCGTCAGAAATCTAACAAAGGTCCAATAGCGTTCCCGCTCGGCATAGAAGGAGCTAATTATGTTTAGGAATTATTAAAAAAGATATAAGAGAGGCCTAGTAGGGAGTAGTAAAGCTGTATCTAGACCTATCTCAAGAGAGTGCAAGTACGTCGCTAGCGTCAGACATCCAACAAAGGTCCAATAGCGTTCCCGCTCGGCATAGAAGGAGCTAATTATGTTTAGGAATTATTAAAAAAGATATAACAGAGGCCTAGTAGGGAGTAGTAAAGCTGTATCTAGACCTATCTCAAGAGAGTGCAGTACGTCGCTAGCGTCAGACATCCAACAAAGGTCCAATAGCGTTCCCGCTCGGCATAGAAGGAGCTAATTATGTTTAGGAATTATTAAAAAAGATATAACAGAGGCCTAGTAGGGAGTAGAAAAGCTGTATCTAGACCTATCTCAAGAGAGTGCAAGTACGTCGCTAGCGTCAGACATCCAACAAAGGTCCAATAGCGTTTTTACTCAGCATAGAAGGAGCTAATTATGTTTAGGAATTATTAAAAAATATATAACAGAGCCTAGTAGGGAGTAGTAAAGCTGTATCTAGACCTATCTCAAGAGAGTGCAAGTACGTCGCTAGCGTCAGAAATCCAACAAAGGTCCAATAGCGTTCCCGCTCGGCATAGAAGGAGCTAATTTCGCTTAAGTGGGCTACTCACTGTATGGAAACAGGGGTGTGATCCCCTTCGCTTACGTTGCAAGGTGAAGTCGAACGTGTTACGCGTGTTTATGTGGCTTGTAAACTATTATACAATATGACGGTTTTTTTATAATGAGGCGTTTGGTATCCTATATTTTTTATATTTATTTTAAATATAATTTCTATATAAATTATGATATATACATATTTTTGGTGTATAATATTGAATTGATATACGTGGTGGCCTAGTTGGTTAGACCTTGGACTTAAAAACACTTAGGTCCCTGGTTCGAATCCCGGTGTGTACCAATGAGTTTTTAATTTAAGAATTTATGTACATTTGTTTGACAACACCACTATAGTGCCTCGGGGAACACGTTAAGCTGTCGGTCCCGGTTTCACTATACCAACTCGTGAAATTGCTTATAGATGAGTGATTGAGTCTATTCAAAACATCGCGACGAGCTAGCTACTTGTTCGGTGTAGACTCATCATACCATCTGGCGCCGTCTTTCGTCTTTCGGTCTAGGGCGCCGTAATGCCACCCATGATGATATATATATAATATTGAAAAATAAGAATTTGTTGTACTGCTTCACATTAAGGACACTGAATTCGCAATCACGAACTCCTCGTTCTCCATACAAAATTAGCTTTCGCACTTCCAGTAATACTCGAATAATATTTTTGTCAGTCATTGTATTTATTAATGTTTCTGTGTTGGGTTCATTATTTTTATTATATTTTGAAATCAGAAAAAAATACTTTTTTAATATTATAATAAAAAAATATAAAAAAAGTACCCACAACAGAAAGATTTTTGCATACAATTACGAATTTTAAAAAAATAATTGAACTTCGACCAACAGCTAAGTTGTAATATTGGAAGTACGTTTGTATGAGCGTCAAGTCGACTCCAGGGCCGATAATATTGGTTCGGAAAATATACGTAGTACCTACGAGTTGCTGTATAACGGTGAATAAAAAGTGGAACCCACGCCCACAAGTGATTTTCTTTAATAAAATAAACACGGCTAAAATATATTTGGCCTTATTCATAAAAATTTAATGAGTCCTTGAAGAACACTTTAGTTATAGAAGGTTTTGTTTCTTTTACACATATTCGTTTTTGTTGCTAAAAGAAGAGACAAAACCTTCTTATACTCGTAACTAAAGTGTTCTTCAAGGACTCAATAAGTTTTTATGAATACCTGTGTTAGAATTTCATTGTAGCCCTAGAATATTTTAGATTGCTGAAATTGAATATTAAATATACAAATTGTTCATTGTATATATATGGTGACTTTAAAAGGATGTACTTTGGGCTAATATGAGATTCTACTGATTAATACAACAACTTTTCTTATGCAACCATGTGTCGCAAATGAAAAAAATAATTGCCTTTTCCATACAAACTAATAATGTTAAATTGACCAATTTGTATGGGGAAGAAAAACAAACTTTTTTTCATTTGCGACACATGGTTCCAAGGGAAAAGTTGTTCGATTTGATCAGCAGACGCTCATATTAGCCCAAGTACATCCTTAGAAATTCACACTGTATAAATACTATGCATTAGTTTTTTTTTAAACTTACCAATCAGATATAAAATAAAATAATTGTAATAAAGAAACTCAAACATTATAACCTGAAAATAACTGAACATCATATAATTTTTACGACCAATATTTCATGAAACTTTTTGAAACAACTGCAAGAATAGGTCCTTAGACATTAAACACTGAAGCCAGACTTACGAAAGCGAACAAATAAAACTTCAAGACAATACGTGTTTCAAAACAAAACATGTTATATTGTAGTAAAGCAGTAACAAAACGGAAAATATTTTCCGTTTTAGTAAACCCGTTTACGCCACATGAGAAAGTAACAAGATTTGAAATTTATTTCCGCCGCCCGCCCTACTATCTCTCGCTGCTACATGCAATGATGTGAAATTGATTCTACGTGGATAGACTCGATATCGTGTGCTACAAATTTACTCTTATGAATGTGCTTTAATAAAACTCATAAATAATAATAATAATATGTAGGACATTTTACTCTGGTCACAAACTAAGCTCTAGGCTTGTTTTATGTGTACCAGAAACAACGATATAATAATAATAATAATAATAATAATATGTAGGACAATTTACACAAATTGCTCTCGTCACAAACTAAGCTCTAGGCTTGTACTATGTGCACCAGAAACAACGATATAGTACAAATTATATTTTACAAACACCCAGACCATGACAAGCTATACAGAAAAATGTACTAATATTTATTTGCCATGGGTGGGAATCGAACCCACGACCTCCGGATTCAACGCCAAAGGCGTAACCACTAGTCTACGGAGGCTGTCTAATATATAGTACTATCTATACTAATATTATAAAGCTAAAGTGTTTGTTTGTTGAACTGCTGGTTCTAATTGAACAATTATTTAAGTGTTGGATAGCCAATATATCGAGATTCCTTTTGAGAGCGTACGCTGCGTAAACGGTTAAAGTTATCTATGTTAATATTAAGTTATATATCGGAGCAGTATTTTATAAACACCCAGACTATAATAAACTTTACGGGAAAACGTACTAATCGGGAGTCGAGGTGGTGGTCTCCTATAATGGTGCTGTTACGAAGCGGGCGATTGATTTGACGATGGGGCAAATACATCTTTGTCGCCACCCATTTGTCATCGATGTCGCCCCAATGTATTGATTGATGCTATTCATGGACTTTGTAGATTTGCTTACCATCAGGTAGATACAAAGTCACATGCTTTAATAAATTCATAGATGTTTATCATTAAATGTTATAAGCTGGAAGTGTAAAAAAGCATAATTTATAATAATGATTTCTACGAACTGTGATTAATTAACCAATCGCTATATTCAAGAAATTGTAACTTTTACTGATAATAAGGTAAGTATAGCTTTTTAGAGAAATTATAACTTTTCAGAAAATATATTGTTTACAATGTTGCGAGGTTTTACTGGCATTCATTACCTACTTATGTTATAAATATATTTAAGGGATTCTCAACTGTCGATGTTTGAATAATTAAAGAGTATATACTCTTATATAAGCTATCGGTCTCAGTTTCACTATACCAAGTTATAATACTGTTATCATATGTTATAGGCTTGAGAATCTATAAAAAAATGCCCACGAGTTTAGTGTATAACACTACATAGCACAGTGATTGATTTTACTCAAATACGGGGTGGCCTCAGACTTAAACACAATAGTTTTAAGGGCCCCGGTTAAAATCCAAGTGAATCTAATGGGTTTTTTATTAAAAACAAATGTAGGAATAGTGCCTCGGAGAGCACGTTAAACTATCGGTAGTCTTACTATACCAACTTGTGAAACTGTTCATAGATGTTATTGAGTCTATCCAAACGCCGCAACGCCAGCTCGTCCGCACTTGTTCGTTGTAGACTCAGGACACCATTGGCTACGGCAAAGTGGGATATTAAACTTCTATCTTCTTTAGCGCCGTAAGGCACACGTGATGCACAATTAAGAATCTGATGGCCTTATGCAAAAAAACTTATTGAGACCTTTTACGCATATTTATTTTTGTTGCAAATTAAATGAGACATAACCTTCCATAACTAAAGTGTTCTTCAAGAACTCAATAAGTTTTTATGAATACCGGTGTAACACTATATGTATGTATCATCATGGGTGCCTTAAGGCGCCCGAGACCGCCTAGACAGCCCCAGGGTACCCAGCGGAGGGGTTTTAATCCCACCTCGTCGTAGCTGATGGTATGAGTCTACACCGAACAAGTGGCTAGCTCGTCGCGATGTTTTGAATAATAAAATAATAAATACCATCACGGGTGCCTATTTGTCTCCCGAGAACCGTTTAGACGGCCTCAGGGTACCCAGCGGAGGGATTAACCCATCCTCATTTCGCCGATGGTATTCGGAGGCAACACCTAACAAGTGGCGAACTTGTTGCGGTGTTTATGATGAAATAGCCTCGTTGTATAAAGCGGTCACCCATCATATCTGTTTTGAATAGACTCAATATATAAGAACAGCAATTCATTTTACTTATCTAACTATATGATAATAATAATTCGTTATTTATAGAAGGGACTCGGATCCACAATCCTCGCTTTCGCGGCAAGGCACTTAACCACTGAGCTAACCAGGTTCCAGTCACCCCTCACGAATTTTTGTCATTGCTTGTTTATTTATAGGAAAGCAATGTACTTACATATTTATGCCCAATAAGTTTAGGTATTATTCTACCCACACGAAGCAACTGAGAACTTACCCTTAAAATACCTAAGACTTGCTTACAACCCCCTAAAGGGATATTATAGTTGTGAATTAATATGGTATGGGACAGACATTCTCGTATCTAACAATTTGAATCCTTAAATGATTATTTATCTCTTAGGGGTATTTGTTATAAAATACTGAAGGTACAAGTGGATAATATAACATTAAATTCGCAGCGACCCTCGATAAAAGTTATATAAACATCGTTATCCGGAAAATATTGGAGGAAAAACCATTGTCAGATTTATATTGTTTTCTAAATCGGAAGAAAGTAGTGCCAAGCGCTTCCGGCGACTCAGCTTCTTTTATAAGAGAAATTTCTGTTTTTTCTCCTGTGAACTCTTTGATTTCTTCTTATTCTTGTGCTCTGTGATGTTTTTCTGAAAGAAACTGATTAAACGAACTATTTTTTTTAAATTGTTGTTGGCATAGGACTAACATACAATGGTCACTGCTAAAATTTTAATAATTTCTAATATGACTGCACTTTTACTTATGAGGTTTCAAATACAAATAACTTATATATATTTATTGGACCCGGATATGTGACTTTGTATCTACCTGGTGGTAAGCATACATACAAAGTCCATAAATGGTGTCAATCAACAATTGTTCTTAAACAATATTGATCGCTCCCACTATGCTGGCTAAATTATGCGATTACGAAATGGGGGGCGACAATGACGAATTGCATTACAAGTATATTTTAATATGCTCGCTGCCTTATCGTCATTCCAACTACCCATTTCGTAACCGCATCCTGAAAGGAGACTACTACCTCGACAAGAAATCGATGCAGTAGTCTCCTGAAAACCGGTGAGTTTACAGACTAAAACCGAAGCATGACTAGGTCACTTGACAGTTTTTGCATGGGTATGGGTGGTGGTAACGAGACCGGTCATATACTTATTGCATTAAGTGTAGTACATTATAATAATATGTTGTAATAACAATAATTGATCTCATAAATAGTCAATTTTGACACACAATATTCAAATCGAATCAAGAGTGGAAGTTTGTACCTACTACTTTCTTTTTACATTTCGTATTATGCTTATAGCTTTTACTGAGTAGAAACATTGCTTTGTCAAATATTTAAATAGCTTCCTTTTTAAATGAAGTCAGGAGTAACAATTTTATTTCGTAACTTATTAAATAATCTTTTTTTTTTTGGTTATGGTCAAAAAAATATTTATTTTGTTATTAACTCTCTATACATTTCAATGTTAGGGATGTTAAAAACATACCTCTAACATATATAAGATAAGCTAGAACTATTGTTAATAATCTCCAAACTACTTTTATTAATCCTTAACCCAACAAGGCTTTCCAATTATTTTTAGATACCTAATACAACATTCCAAACGCCTAAACAGACAAAAGATTCTCAATCTCTTCCGTGTTGATTACCCAGTCAAGCAGGGGTAGGGTTCGCGTACTATCAACTACCTACTTTACTATTCGCGGGTAAGCCACTCCAGCAAAATTACCTTCTACTGTGCACCAGGGGAAGGTATCGGAGGCATTGTGGAGCTCAGAGCGGGGCTACTGCCTGATATGAGTGCAGACTCAATGACGCTTCAAAAAGATGCGAGAATTGTAGACGGGTTGTACCTAAGTGTATGCGTTTTGTTGACTTAGATAATGATTATTGGGTGTTTTTTTTTCAAAGATTTAATTTTTAATTTTAAGACTAACAGTTTTTTAAAAGTCGAAAAAAGTAGGTACGATTAATTGTATAGTTGTAGTCTTGACAAAAGAGTAAGATATACCTACTTAAATCAAGTTTGTTATAGTGAAACTTGGACCGACAACTTAAATATAATAATCTAAAAATTTGAGAAAAAAAAATCTACATATTTAAGGCTATATTATATACTTTGAACGTTTATTTTACGATGTATTTAACACAAAAACGCTAGCACCTTATAAGAGGAAGAGCACGTTAAACTGTTTGGCAAGTTCACTATACCAATTTGTGAAGATATTTATAAGTTTATACAAACACTGCGACAGGCTTGCCATTTGTTCTTGTTGTTCGGCTTAAACTCAGAATACCATCTGCTACCATGAGATGGCTGTCTAGGCGGTAAATGGTTCGTATAGAGCCAAGTGCAAGTAGTATTTTTTGCCATCTACGTACCTATTTAACTTTTGGCTGAAGACATAGAATAAAATTAAGCAGATAGCTTAACTTTAATCGAGGTGGTAGTCTACTTTCAGGCCGAAACGAAACAAGAAGTTAATTTGACAATAAAGCAGCGACCCTATTAAAGTAGACTCGTGATGCGAACTCGACTTTATCTTCGCCCATTTTGTAACCACATAATTAACCCGGAATTTTAATAATTAATATATTAGAAGCGTTCAATTCTGTTAAAACACAATATATTGTGTTACTAGCTTCTGTAACATGGAACGGGGACAGGGTACAAATTATGTATTTTTTTGAGGTAATAAAGTTCATTTTATTATTATCATTATTTATCGTCCCCAATCATGGATTTTGTAGGTCTGCTTACCATGAGGTACTACAAAGTTACATGCCGTGCTCCAGTAAAAAAAAGACTCACATCTATAGTAGTAACTGGGCTTTAAATATATGCGCAGTAAAAATATCTCTAAAACTGCTAGAGAAATTGTGCATAATAGTATTCTCCTACCGACACTTATGTATGGAAGTGAAGCATGGGTATGGCAGAAGAAGCATACGAGCAAGATTAATGCAATTGAAATGAGGTCTGTAAAAAAAATGTGTAGTGTGACCCTCAGAGACCGGATTAGAAATGGAATATTGAGAGAGAGAAGTGGAACGGAAGACGATGTTGTATCGAAGATTGAAAGAGGTATGCTAAGGTGGTTCGGCCACGTTGAACGTATGAGTGATGAACGATTAACTAAAACAATTTATAAAACTAAAATCGAGAATGTTAGTGGGTTAAGTGGTCGACCAAGGCGCGTTTATCTCTCTCAAATAGGAGATATTCTGAGAAAGGGACAAATTTGCAGTCTCCGAAATAGACGCGCCTGCATGAAAAGATATATGAATGTTGAGGAAGCTAGTGAAGTATGTAGGGATCGTACGAAGTGGCGTACATTGCTCTCTGCCTACCCCATAACAGGGATACAGGCGTGATGGTATGTATGTATGTATGTACATCTATAGTAGTCGCAAAAAAACCTAAAACCGTCTGTACTCGAAGTTCAACTCCCATAGTAATTGTAGACTAGGACATAGTAGTATTGCATTTAAGGAGTTGATAGTAAGAAATATAACTGATAGAATATAGATTATATTTCTTACTACATTGATAGTATACTTGTAAATAAGAGTAGAACCTTCGAGCTGCAATACACGTGACATGATGAAATCTGGCAAACTCCTTGGAAAGCAACAAACTTTATTAATTTGATGAAATATCCTTAACTCTCGGCTTTTGTAAGGCTTGTGTAACAACCACACAACAACGTAATTATGTAGGATATTAACCTCATATAATTTTATATCAAAAAACAATAATTAGAAATAATATACTTTGTAAAATTCCTGATTTCCTCCATAACTTAAATACCTAATACAAATTAACAATATAGCCGTCAATATATATAAAAAAATTATCTAAGATAGTCTATTATTTATCTGACAGACCGATTATATTATGATAAAAAATAAAACTAAAAATAAAGAACTATGAATTTATAGCCTAGTAATTAATGCACGATATAATTTTTGTATTTTCTGACACACGTGAATATGAAGCTATAAAATAACTTGATTTTCTTTTACTACAATTGTTAAAGAAAATTAAGTAGAATTTGGAACAAGTTATTTAAATTGAAGCACGGCATGTGACTCTGTATTTACCTGATCGCACGCATACCTACAAACAAATACCATTAATGGGATGATGAATACACTGTTTTATGAGCATTCAAATAAAATGAAAATTTCTTTATTGCATTATTTGTAGTGCAATAGTATAGGAGTTATAAAATAGGTAGGTCGTTCATACAAATAGTCATTTCTGGCAAGCAACATATTCTCAAACATAATACATAATAAAACATAATCTCAAATATATATGACTTTGACTAGTATTTGACTCCTTTTTGAAACTCGTTTTATATGATTCTCCATTACATAATAAGCATACTACATCAATATTTCCGGGATGTCTACTTTATTATTAATAAAAATCAATGTTAAAGTTTGAATTTCCACAAAAGCGCTAAAAACGCTGTTTCGCAGTCTATGGCAAGTGTGACGTCACACGCAAGTAAACAACCAAGCACAGATTAAATAATCTCTTATATTATACTCTATTCTATTTCATCCACATAATTTATAATCTGTGTATTGTTTTGTTTACTTGCGTGTGACGTCACCAGTCATCATCATATAAAGATGTTTGTGTTATAAATAAAATTGTGAAAAATATTCAATTTTATTTCGTGTATTCTATAAAAGATATACATAATTTAGTTTAAAATAAAGTGAAATATGTTTTTTTACGCCATTGTCTGATGGGATGACCACAATTTATAGTATATTTTTAATATAGTCAAATAGCCTATTATGAAATTGTATATAAGTACACAGTTGAAAAACAAACACACAAAATTTCCTGTACACAACATTAAAAAAAACTAAGACGCAATAATAATATATATTAAACAGTTATATACCTATATATTTATATACCATTGGTCACCACCTATCCGGTAAATGATGTTGGTACGAAATGGGCCGCGGACAAGGACGAATTTGCAGTGTATCTGTTATTATCCTAGCTGCTTTGTCGTCAAATCTACTGCCCATTCTGTAAACGCAATTTAAAAGGAAACTATAATAAACTTTAGTAACATACTCCGCCATTCCGTAGTACCTAATAAACAATAATTGCATAACTTTAGAACTCTCAGCATACTTAATTAGAGAGTCGACTCGAATCGCAGCGATTTAAGCTCAAACTCTCTCAATAAATGGCAGGAACACATCATTTCATAAGTAACCATTATCTAGAATGTAAGTCTTTGATTTGTGTCGACCTGAACCTTAAGTGCATTCATTCATCCGTTCTTTCGTTCATTCAGCCCGGGGTGGGGATCTAATGGAACCTTTCATCGTTCAACCAACACAGATAAATGCATGCTACTTGTGCAATTTGCTTTTGAAGTTTGCCGTGTACGTGAACAGGGTAATGCACTTTCCTTACCCATAATTTTAGTATTATGCTTTTATTGAAGCTATCAATCGATTCCTTTTGTGTTAAGTTTAATTCGATTTCTAGGTAAATAAGTACCGTTATTATTTATTATACTTGTATGTCGTTTAAAATCTACTGCCCAATTCTTAACCTCACTCGTCCACATCGATGCAGCTATCTCCTGAAAACATGACTAACTAGGTCACTTGACGGTTTTCTAATCCGTATATGTAACGAGACCTATCGATCGGCCTAACAAAGTTATGGAGACCCACCTAAAAAATCATTACGAATACCACGACGAGATTTTCACTTGTTCGGTATATACTCAGATTACCATATCGGCTACGACGAGGTGAAAATTAAATCCGCAAGGCATCCGTGATGGTATGGCATGATAACTTATTTCTATAGGATGAAAACAAACCTATCAGACACTGGATAAATTGACTGTCTGATCCTTATGGCTATTTTAGGTGGAAGTATATTTACCAAAAAGTTTGGTATATACGTGGTGGCCGAGTTGGTTAGACCTTGGACTTAAAAACACTTAGGTCCCTGGTTCGATTCCCGGTGTGTAACGGTGTGAGTTTTAAATTAAAAAAAAATATGTACCTTTGTTTGACAACATCACTATTAATAGTGCCTCGGAGAGCATGGCACGTTAAGCTACCGGTCCCGGTTTCACTATACCAACTTGTGAAACTGTTTATAGATGGGTTATTGAGTCTATTCAAAATATCGCGACGAGCTAGCCACTTGTACGGTGTAGACTCATACCATCGGCTACGACGAGGTGGGATTAAAGACCCCTCCGCTTTGTACCCTGAGGCCGTCTATGCGATCTCGGGCGCGCGCCGTAAGGCACCCGTGATGATATATATATATTATATTAATTAAATTTAATGTTCTATTAATACCTTTCATCAAAATCTAGTTAAAGTTCTGCACTTATATATATATTATTAATAGAACATTAAATTTAATTAATCACATATGGTATTAATATAGGTTACTGTACTTATTACTTTATATACAGGGTGAATTTGAAAGGATGTACTTTGGGCTAATATGAGGTTCTGCTGATCAAATCGAACAACTTTTCCCATGGAACCATGTGTCGCAAATGAAAAAAAATTTAGGCTTCCCCATACAAATTGGTGATTTTAACATTACTAGTTTGTATGGAGAAGGCAATTTTTTTTTTCATTTGCGACACATGGTTCCATGGGAAAAGTTGTTCGATTTGATCAGCAGAACCTCATATTAGCCTAAAGTACATCCTTTCAAAGTCACCATGTATATATATATATATATATAAGTTTGGTATCTACGTTAAGTACAGTAACCTATATTAATACCATATGTTATTAATTAAATTTAATGTTCTATTCATACCTTTCATCAAAATCTAGTTAAAGTTCTGCACTTAAAATAATTGGTGCACCATTTTTTGATTCTCGGATAAAAAAAGGAAAAACTATGATCCCAGCAGCGAATAGGCTTTGATCAACTAAATCGATTATATGCGAACTAATCCAATTAAAAAATATAGTGGCACATGGAGATCACGGGGTTTCGTCAGCGAAACGTGGGTGCATATAGCGTACACCAGTTATACTCAAAGTGTGCTCCGCGGAACCCTCCGCTATTATAATGGTTGGTCATAATGAAAAAAAATTGCAGAGAAAAAAATAAAAAGTATATATACCAACATAAATAAAAAATATATTAAAATAAAATAAACAGATTTATACCTTAATTCACATTGACCGCCTCCATAGACTAGTGGTTGTGCCTTTGTATCCGGAGGTCGTGGGTTCGATTCCGACCCATGCAAAAAAAAAATTGTAGGTTTTTCTGGTTACAGTTTGTCATGGTCTGCGTGTTTATAAAATATTTATAATCATATTTTGGACAGTTTACACATATTGTTTGTTCACAATATAAGCTCTAGGCTTGTACTATTACAAGTGTAGAGCTTAGTTTGTGACAAATAATATATTATTTTTTATTAAGAATAAACCAACTATAACAACATCACTATAGTGCCTCGGAGAGCACGTTAAGCTGTCGGTCCCGGTTCCACTATACCAACTTGTGAAACTGTTTATAGATGGGTTATTGAGTCTATCCAAAACATCGCGACGAGTTAGCCACTTGTTCGGTGTAGACTCATACCATCGGCTACAACGAGGTGGGATTAAAACCCCTCCGCTGGGTACCCTGGGGCCGTCTAGGCGGTCTCGGGCGCCGTAAGGCACCCGTGATGATATATATATAATAAACCAATTTTTGATTATTTTAGGGTTCCGTCAAACATTTCGTTTTCCAATAGAGCTCCGTCGCCAAAAAAGTTTGAGAACAACTGGCGTACTCCATAGGACCTGATACAGTAGATGTGCCTATTGTATCGCCCCAACAAGAAATTTATCGAGCAAGCTTTTTTTCGTTAGTCCACTCGAGTGTTACAAAAAGCTTTTTAGTTTTAACCTAACTACGGCAATTCTGTTTCTTTAAAAGGTAACGTAACTGTTTGTTAAAATAACGATAATTTTTATTTTACGCGGTGACGGTTTTGCCGCGATTTTTTTGTTTATTATATACGAGTATATTTATATAAATAATTGATACGTGGTGACCGAGTTGGTTAGACCTTGGACTTAAAAACACTTAGGTCCCTGGGTCGAATCCCGGTGTGTACTAATGAGTTTTTAATTAAAAAAATTATGTTACTTACATTTGTTTGACAACACCACTATAGTGCCTCGGAGAGCACGTTCAGCTGTCGGTCCCGGTTTCACTTTACCAACTTGTGAAACTGTCTATAGATGGGGTATTGAGTCTATTCAAAACATCGCGACGAGCTAGCCACTTGTTCGGTGCAGACTCATACCATCGGCTACGACGAGGTGGGATTAAAACCCCTCGGCTGGGTACCCTGGGGCCGTCTAGGCGGTCATGTTATGCTATGTATATAAATAATAGGCACGCGAAGTTAAGGGCACCAATTAGTTTTTATAGGTACCTATAACTATTATTGCTAAGATAAAGTAAACATGTTGTCTATGTCTAAGCTTTTATGTTCATCGTATGATAATAGAAAATTGCCTTCGCACCACAATGAGTTAAAACTGCAATTTATGGGTATAATTTTGACATAATAATAACGTCCTACGTCGAGGTGGGAATAAAACCCCTACGGCAATAAACCCCGTGCCTTTCTTGCCTTTGTATTAAGGGTTTATTTACTGTAAAATTGTTTACCTACGTTACCTAGCCGTTGACCGCATATCAATATTAATGTCAGAGTAAGTTCACGCTCGTCATATCTTCGCCTCTCGTTCAAACATTATTTTTCTACTCGTCTCGGCAAATAAAATTTAAACCAAGTTACATCCGGTACGGCGTTAGTTAAATGGAAAATATTTCGTCATCGCCTTTGGGTGTGTAGCGACACGGCTGATGCGATTTTCGAAGGACATTTCCCGCCAATAGCGACCGAAGTAGCGATTTCGAAATGCGAGGAAAATTCCATATTTTTCATGTAGAGAGTGTTACAAATTGGACTAGGTACAGATCCGTTTTATTGGATCAGAAAGGATTTGCTGTTCGTGTAAGATCATTATAGGTATGTATTTATTAGTATATTTATATTGATCTACAATGTATTTTTTGTGTAAATAAATAATATTAAGTATTTTTTTTGTCAGGCAACAGTTATCTGACTTTATTTTGTCAAGTGTATTTATAGCGATACACATATATCTATAACCATAACCATTAAGTACGTGGGTACTTAATATTTATCGTTACAGATATAAGTGTATGTGTAATGTTACATATATACTAGTGGTAGTATATACTCGTATGTAACCTTAGGCGATACCGCTAAGATGGGTACCCAGCGGCGTGGGTTTATTCTCATCTCGTCGTAGGCGATGGTATTGTGAGCCTATTGTGTTTGGATCAAGACTCAATGCCATCTATAAAAAGTTCTACAAATATGTATAATCAAAACCGTGTAAATGCTTAACGTGCTCATCGAGGCACTAATAGTGGTGTTGTAAAACATATGTAAATGTAATATACTATATATAACCATATAAAGACTCAAATGTTTGCAAAAATGTATATAATCACACACATAATCAGTGTGATTATATGTGTGCATATACACCTACACACACTACCTACTTTTACTGATACATTTTTTATTTTATACTTTTTGTAAACTTTATATTAAGCTTTTTTTTTTTATTATAATAAATTAATAAAAAAAATATGTAAACATATTATATAATAATAAATAAATACCTTGGTGCCTTTTCAGGCTCCCGAGAACCGTTTAAATGGCCTCAGGGTACACAGCGGAGGGATTAACCCGTCCTCATTTCGATGGTATTAGGAGGCAACACCTAACAAGTGGCGAACTTATTGTGTTATTTATGATGGTATAGCCTCGTTGAATAAAGCAGTCACCCATCTCAGGACCTGCCTTGTTGTCATCTGCTTAACCTTGTTATCAGTTGCACAGTGACTTAAGCACTAGGCTGGGGCCGCATTTTGGATATACCTACATATTGTGATTATTAAAACTTGGTTTTCAAACAAACGAGGAACGTATTCCCGCCAGAGAGTATACGAATAAATAATATAACGTAAACGAGAAAATTAAGGGCGACCGTTTGAGCAAACTATTAAATCCAAACAAAATAGCTATCAAAAGTCAATTTAAGTGACCTTTAAAATACCCTTGTAACCCTATATATAATTAACTTCAGCGCCGAGGTTATTATGCAAATATTCAACTTGGTTAATAGAAATTTTCCCTAACTAGTTATGTAATAGAAAACTTGAGCAAACTAATACAAGTAGGATCCGGCCTGCGGAACCATGTAGGGTGTTAGTTTTCGAACTTAATTTTCTAGTTCGCAGAGTTAATTTTCTTTGACAGTCAATCAAGAATTAAAATTAGAAAACGCGCGTTTCATGGAATTTTAGTTTAATTTAGATATAATTATTAGATTAGTTATCTATTTTCATCACTGACCCCTGGAAAAAAGGGTGTTTTTAATTATTGGATAATACTTTTGTATTTTTTTTTATTATTGGAGCACGGCATGTGACTTTTAATGACAACATAATAAAGCAAATGTCCAGCTTCATATATAATATTAATCAGCCAGATATTACATACGCGAATCTACATAAAATAATAGATCAAGAATTTAATAAAGTATGTCAAATAAAAACAAAAAAAAATAATGAGAAATTAAATTTTGCTATTTGGGCCACAAAGGGCATTAGAATAAGTAGGGATACACTTTATGATCTATATGACAAAAGATCATACACATCTGACCAAAGTTTCCACAATTATGTTAGGAATTATTCAAAATTATTTAAAAAAGTTTGTATCATAGCAAAATCTATTTATATTGGATCTAAAATCAAACAGTCAGATAATAAATCCAAGTGTGTATGGAAAATGATAAACACTGAAACTGGAAAAAATCTAATTAGGCAAAATAATATTTCAATTAGACATAATGGAGTTATGATATCGGACAATAAACAAGTTGCTGAGTTATTCGAAGATTTTTTTACTAATATTCCATTACAAATCACGAACAGTATTGAATCATCAGCTAGTACTGCTAAGGAATTTTTAAAACAATATATTAAAATACCAAAAATACCTAATTTTACTTTTAAACATGTCACAAATGAGGATATTCTTAAACACTTTAAAATGTTGAAAAAGAAGCAAACTGAAGATGTATGGGGGTTGTCGGTCAAAGCTATAGAACCAATCATTAATACTATAGGACCGGTACTTGCTGATATTTTTAATGGGTGTGTTAATGAAGGAATTTTTCCCGATCTTATGAAGAATAGTAAAATAGTTCCCATATTCAAGTCCGGCTGTAAGACAGATCCAAATAATTATCGTCCTGTTTCTGTCCTGCCAGCCTTAAGTAAAATATTCGAAAAAATAATTCTCGGTCAACTTTTAAGTCATTTTAATAGAAATAAATTGTTACATGATCAACAATACGGGTTTACAAAAGGAAGAAACACAACAAATGCCGGTACAAGTTTGATTGCGGAAATAACCGATGCATGGGAAAATTCTCAGGACCTCGTTGGTGTTTTCTGTGATCTATCTAAGGCGTTTGATTGTGTTGATCATCAAACTTTGTTAGATAAATTAGAATTTTATGGTATTCGCGACTCAGCTTTAAATCTATTAAAATCTTACCTTTCCAATAGAACTCAAGGTGTTAATATTGATGGCTGTCTATCCGAAGGGGTCCTTGTAAAGATGGGTGTTCCGCAAGGCTCAATTTTAGGACCATTCCTCTTCCTAGTATACATCAATGACCTTCCACATATGGTTCAGGAGATGGCGCAGATAGTGCTATTTGCTGATGATACATCTCTACTGTTTAAAGTTAGTAGAAAAGATAATATATTATCATCAGCAAATGACACTCTGGAAATGGTTTCGAAGTGGTTCACCGCGAATAATTTAGTTTTAAATGCTAAGAAAACTAAGTGTCTAAAATTTACGCTCCCCAACGTAACTGGTATTAATTCCACAGTGAAGTTAGGTGGTACTGATCTGGAATTTGTTGACTCCACTGTGTTTTTAGGGATCACAGTCGATTCCAAACTACAGTGGAAAGCTCACATAAATACTCTATCAAATAGATTGAGCTCTGCTGCATATGCAGTCAGAAAAATCAGACAATTAACTGATGTTGCAACAGCCAGACTAGTGTACTTCGCCTATTTTCACAGTATAATGACGTATGGTCTTATAATGTGGGGATCCGCGGCAGATTTTGATAGTATATTTGTTTTACAAAAGAGGGCTATTCGGGCAATATATGGCATGAAAGCTCGTGATTCTCTCCGGGAAACATTTCCTATGATTGATGTACTGACACTACCATCTCAATATATTTATGAGAATTTATTGTACGTCAAGAAAAACTTAAGTATGTTTAGTAAAAATGGCGACAGGCATAATTTAAACTTAAGAAATATAGATAAAATTGATATTCCAAAGTTTAGACTGCAAAAAACTAATAAATGTTTTGTCATTAACAGTATAAGGTTATTTAATAAATTACCTAAAAGTATTATAGATTTAAGTGAAATAAAGTTTAAAAATTGTATTAAACAAACATTAATCCATAGGGCTTACTATAGAGTTAATGACTATATTAATGATAAAGATGTCTGGACCCGTTCTGATCTGCAATTGAGGTCTCACAACTAGTATTGCCTTTTCAAATGAGTACCCTAGTAGGTATGTTAAATCTGATATTGTAATAACTTATTATTACTTAATTTATTTTTTATTATATTTAAATTTTATCTTTGGATAAGGTATATCTTATGATTACTTATTAATATTTACATTATGCAGGTACTCTGTTATTATATATTATTATTTAGTAAAGTGCCTGTACTCTTTAGTATTTGCAGTTCTGTACATTGGTACAGCAACCAATTGCTAAACTGTTAAATAATCTGCCATAGGGTGTTTTGCGCATGCTTTTAGTAGGGTTAGAGCATTTAATGTATGCTGCGATATGCATATCGGTAACTCAATGGCTGTATTCCTCTGTTAGTTTGTGTGAAGCACCAGAGTTTTTTACTTGCTGGTACCTTTTTCTCCGGGGTGTCTCCGGAGGGATCGACTTTACAACTAGTGTTTACGCCCTTAAAGATACCGATCCATATAACTATGTTAATGCGATTGATGGTCATTTAAAAAATGTCTACAGCCAATATAATGATAATATAAGAACTATTATTTAAGGCGTGGATACGGTTGGTGAGGTCGGTCGCCTGGGTGGCACTCTTGTATGGCAGATGATAATCGGAAGGTCAATGGAATCAGCTAACCACCTAGTCTTACACTAGTTGGTTATGTAGCGTGCGTTCGGTTGGTTGGTTTTTTCAATACTTTTATTTATGACACCTTTTATTAATTAATCTATAATGGTTATATATATATATATAGCAGCCTAACCAAACGCACTCTAGACCTTATTGTTAAAACTTTTTTTTTTTTTTTTTGACTATTCATAAATATCTGTAAAGATTTACATGAAATAAATAATATTTGATTTGATTTGATTTGATTTGACTTAGTATCTATCTGGTGGTGAGAAGACCTACAAAGTCCATGAATAGGGTCAATTAATAATTGTCCTCAAACAACATTGATCACTTCCACTATGCCGGCTAAATGATGAGATTACGAAATGGGCAGCGACAAAGACGAATTGCATCACGAGATATTTTAATATACTAGCTGCTTTATCGTCAATTTAACCACTTATTTCGTAACCGAACCCTGCAGGTAGACTATCTAGACAAGAAATCGATGCAGTAATCTCCTGAAAACCGGTGAACCCACAGATTAAAACCGAAACATGACTAGGTCACTTGACGGTTTTTAAATGGGCGGTGGTGACGAGACCGGGCGGTTGGCCTAACGAAGTAATAAAGACCTTTCTTCCACCTAAAGACGATTTATAATCCTAGTTCGTTAGGATTATAAAGTATAATCCTAGTTTTAGGGAAAAACATATTAGTACGTTTTTCTATACAGTCTGGGTGTTTATAAAATATAATAGATATATTGTTGTTTCTGATACATATAGTACAAGCCTAGAGCTTTGTTTGTGACCAACGCAATATGTGTAAATTGTCCTACATATTATTTATTTAAAAATGTATCATAAAATTGTATAAAGTAGATTTTTTTAATGTCTATAAAGATTATTTTAAATATTTGTTTTGGGTTCCAAAAAAAAATGAATAAAAGAACCCGTATAGTGAAACTCGGTGTCTTTCTGTTCGCATCAAATATCGAACAAATTTAATATATAAGTATAAATATCATCACGGGTTCCTTACGGCGCACGAGACGGCCTGAACGGCCTCAGGGTACCCAGCAGAGGGGTTTTTAATCCCACCTCCTCGTAGCCGATGGTATAAATCTACACCAAACAAGTGGCAAGCTCGTCGCGATGTTTGGATTGACTCAATAACCCATATATATACAGTTTCCACTACTAAGTCTAATCTAATCTAAGGACTAGTAAGTCCCTTTTACTAGAAATTTGAAAATATTATAAATCTTGTTAACCCACGTGGTTAATATACATGGTGACCGAGTTGGTTAGACCCTAGACTTAAAAAAACACTTAGGGCCCTGGTTCAAACCCCTTTTGAATTAAAAAAAAAAATACATTTGTTTAATACCCCACTAATAGTGCCTCGGAGTGCACGTTATGCAGTTTCACTATACTAATTTGTGAAACGGTTTACAGATGGGTTATTGAGTCTATCCAAACATCGCGATGAGCTAGCCACTTATTCGGTGTAGACTCATACCATCGGCTACTATGTGGCGGCGTAAGGCACCCCTGATGATATTTATATTCATATTTATTTATTAAATTTGTAGTTTCAAAAAATTTTGTGTGTCATGCCTAATTTATAAAAATAAAATGTATGTATTAAGTGATAAAAAAATAACAAAATAGCGATCTATATAGAAAGCATTTTTTTTATATAATTTAGTTTTTTAGTTAATATCTTACTTGATGTGCATGGCACAATGGTACACATTGGTACACCAAATTAGTTAAGTATCTAACCATTCTTTTTCTGTTATCAAGACTGTAACTTAGCCACCACTTAAACCTTTAAAAATATTTCTTGTGGCAAAGAGAGTACAGTCACAGTCACGTTCAGAACCGTCTTTCAAGTTGCGCCAATTTGTTCGTCTTTCTCCTTGAAAAGATCACTTGGATTTTCTCAACAACTACAAGTGCACTTACTTGTCTTTTGGTCACTTTGAGCTTTTGTCAAAAGCTCAGTTAGTTATATAAGATGCCCTGACTTCCTAATTAAATAATTGCCTACAATATACGAAATTTTAATTAAAAGTTAGACAAAAGCAATTGATTTTTTTAATGTGCAACATTTTATTAACAAGAAAATATCGTAAGGTTGTGATTTGGTTTTAGCCTGTAGGTTCATCGGCTATTAGGAGACTACTGCATCGATTTCTTGTCGTGGTGGTAGTCTTCTTTTAGGATATGGATGTAATGAAATTTTGACGCCGGTATAGTGGGAACGATTAATTATGCAAACAATGTAGTGATCAGCAGAATTTTAGAACTTTGTATGTCTGTTTATCAAACTCTTTGATTTTTATGACACTAATGATTTTTTAATCCTCTGATAAATTTATTCAACAGATAACTTGTATAGAGAAATAATAAATTTAACAGTTCTTCATACAAGTTAACTGTCGAATAACTTTATCTGACGATTGAAAAATCAGCTCTGAAAATAAATTATTAAGGGCTAATTTATCAATCGTCAGATAAAGTTATTCCACAGATAACTTGTATGAAGAATAGATAAATTTGACAGTTCTTCATACAAGCTAACTGTAGAATAACTTTATCTAACGATTGAAAAATCAGCCCTAGGAGATTATTATATTTCATTATTATAAGATAAATCCATCACCATATACGTGGTGGTCTAGTTATATACGTGGTGGCCTAGTTGGTTAGACCTTGGACTTAAAAAACACTTAGGTCCCTGGTTCGAATCCCGGTGTGTACCAATGAGTTTTTAAATTAAAAATTTATGTACATTTGTTTGACAACACCACTATAGTGCCTCGGAGAGCACGTTAAGCTGTCGGTCCCGGTTTCACTATACCAACTTGTGAAACTGTTTATAGATGGGTTATTGAGTCTATTCAACACATCGCAACGAGCTAGCCACTTGTTCGGTGTAGACACATACCATCGGCTACGACGAGATGGGATTAAAACCCCTCCGCTGGGTACCCTGGGGCCGTCTAGGCGGTCTCGGGCGCCGTAAGGCACCCGTGATGATACATACATACATAAGATAAATCCTACAAAGTTCAACAATAAATCAATTTACCTATAGGTTCTAAGAATATATTTGAAGAAAATGTTAAAAAGAGAAATGGCGATCGTTATACCCAAAGATTGTTCGTAAATAATACTGTCTAGACGACGATTTGACTTTAGTTTAAAAGTTCAAATACCGAATCTTGTGGAATGGCCTACGTTATGCTAAAGAATGGGTACTTTTTACAGTTAGACGAAATAGTTTTGCTTATTTGTTTTTACCTCTTGTTTTTTCTTTATAAAAGTTGTCTTTTATTAAATCATTTGAAATTGTGGATGTAACTTTTAATAAAAAAAGCTAAAAAAATAAAATCATAAAAACATATACATACATATCTTCATGGGTGCCTTACAACGCCCGAGACCGGCCCCAAGATACCCAGCGGAGGGGTTTTAATCCCACCTCGTCGTAGCCGATTATATGAGTCTATACCGAACAAGTGGCTAGCTCGTCACGACGTTTTGAATAGA
Organism: Monopis laevigella; assembly: GCA_947458855.1. Classification (NCBI taxonomy): domain Eukaryota; kingdom Metazoa; phylum Arthropoda; class Insecta; order Lepidoptera; family Tineidae; genus Monopis; species Monopis laevigella. Next base: position 21,931,442 of record OX381580.1, on the reverse strand, counting down.
CTCAATAACCCATCTATAAACAGTTTCACAAGTTGGTATAGTGAAACCGGGACCGACAGCTTAACGTGCTCTCTGAGGCACTATAGTGATGTTGTCAAACAAATATACATAGTGATAAAAATCATAAAAAATATATAAATTTTGTATATAAAATGAAGGTACACTTCGCGATTGTTTATTTTGATCTGTCATCTGCCACTATTTTTCTTTCTATTCTTCTACAAGTGTGGAAAGGATTTTACGTCCATACAACCATAATTTTAGGACTGTTATATCTGTCACTATTTGTTTTAGTTTAAGCGACTACAATTTCCAGTGTGACTGGCTTTAGCAATGACCATTAATAACTCACAAGGCCAGTCTTTGGAAGTTTACGGAATCAACTTCGAGTTTCCGTGTTCGCGCACGGACAACTATATGTCTCGTGTTCGCGCGTCGGAAAGATCATCTTTGTAAGTTATACGAAGTTCACCAGGTCAGCTAATATAAAAAAAGTGTAATATAAATAATACCTAATATATCGGACATTTCATATTACACTGGTTACAAACTAAGCTTTAGTCTTGTACCATGTGTATCAGAAAGATTGACATATTGCCCTGGTTAAAAACTAAGCTTTAGGCTTGTACCATGTGTATCAGAAAGATTGACATATTACCCTGGTTAAAAACTAAGCTTTAGGCTTGTACCATGTGTATCAGAAAGATTGACATATTGCCCTGGGTAGAAACTAAGCTTTAGGCTTGTACCATATGTATCAGAAAGATTGACATATTGCCCTGGTTAGAAACTAAGCTTTAGGCATGTACCATGTGTATCAGAAAGATTGACGTATTGCCCTGGTTTGAAACTAAGCTTTAGGCTTGTACCATGTGTATCAGAAAGATTGACATATTACCTGGTTAGAAACTAAGCTTTAGGCTTGTACCATGTGTATCAGAAAGATTTACATATTGCCCTAGTTAGAAACTGTGTTTTAGGCTTGTACCATGTGTATCAGAAAGATTGATACTAATATTACATTTTAGTAAACACCTAGACCATGGCAAACTGTAGAGAAAAACGTACTATTACTATTATTTATTATTATTGGAGCACGGCATGTGATTTAGTATCTACCTGATGGTAAGTATAACTAGTCCATGAATAGGGTCGATCAATACATTTGTGTTTAACAATGGCTAAATGATACGGTTAGAAATTAGGCGGCGACTAAGAGGTATCTGCATTACGAGTCTATTTTAATATTCTTAAAGTTTCGTAACCGTACCATGAAAGGAGACTACCATATCGATAAGAAATCGATGTAGTAGTCTCCGAAAAACCGGTGAACCCACAGACTTAAACCGAAACATGACTAGGTCACTTGACGGTTTTTGAATGAACATCAGACAGTCTCCGTCTCTCGCCATTTTCAAGAAATTACTGGTTTCTCACTATCATAATTTAGGTTAGGTTTAAACATATATTTATGTATTTATTTTTGCTATATTATTTATGAATTTTATGTAGTTGTATCTATGCAGTTTATATATATTGATTTCTCTTTACACTAATCTGTGCACCCTATATTACAATTTTTACCCTCCAAGGTTAGCTGGTAGATAATGCTTAAGGCACTAAGCTCGCCTTTGTGCCTTACCTTCTTAGTGCAATAAAGAATTTTAAATAAAAAATAAATAAGAACCAAACCCTAATTAGTTTACTACTATTTTTACACCTGTAGCTCTACCACAGGTTTCTTCTATCATCGATATTAACTATATAGATCAACCAATAGGATCACTTTATTTTTAAAATAAACCTCTCATATTGCTTGATTCCTATCTATAGTTACTAGCGACTGTAGTAAAAATGCAAAAAACTTGTGATAGAGTATGGGCAACGTAACCGGTCAATAAAAAAACTGAAAATTTTAAAACTACTATTACCAGAGCTTTTAGTAGCAAGGAGTGTTTTACAAACACGAATGCAAAGTTGGTAGCTTGCAATTTTCATTTTATAGCTCCCTCTATTCAGTGTTCAGTTGCAGAACTTAGACAATGTTATCTTAAAAGTGCTTTACAAATTTTCAAGTGTAACTAACAATATTCTATTTAATTAAAAGTTGTTCTCCTGAGATTTTCATGGCCTGCCTTTTGCGAGCTTCGGCGCGGACTTCGCATTGTGATCTTAGAACTGCAAGAAGTTTGTTGCGAAATTCTTTGAATGAGTCCATGAATGAGGTTTCTGGGTATACTTTTTGAACCGGAACTACTTATAACCGGAACTACTTATGCGAATAGGGCACCCCTATTCGCAATTATAGTAAATTAGTGTAAACCCTAAAGAAAAATTGCATATTTACAAAAACATATAATTTAATTACAGCCATAAACTATTTTTTTATGGGGCATGGCATGCGACTTTGTATCTATATGATAATAAGCAGATAAGCAGACCTACGAAATCCAAGAATTGGGTAGATCAATAAATATTTGTTTAGATATAGCAGAATAGATATATAAACTTAATTATTATTGAAAAAAGTTATTGGTATTGAAAAAAAAAAACTTTTGTTTATAAAAACTAGCAGGAAGGTTTACCGTGCGGCTAGGCTAAGTAAAGCTGTTGAGTGTAGATCCAAAAATCATTAAATGTATTTATCAAATTTTCAGGTGACTACGGCTATCGGTTTCTTCTCGAGGTGCTATAAAACTGCGCTGGAGCAGACTCTGCAAATACGTCTTTGTTGCCGTCCATTTCGTGACAACATCATTTAGCCGGCATAGTGGGAGCGATCAATCATGTTAAAGAACAATGCGTTAATGTCCGCCTCCGTAAAGTAGTGGTTGCGCCTTTGGCGTTGTATCCGGAGGTCGTGGATTCCCACAGGGAAAAAAAAATTAGTACGTTTTTCTGTACAGTTTGTCATGGTCTGGGTGTTATTACAATCATTTATTTACAAAACTTTACAAAATATATAATAAATTAACCTAAAACAATAACTTAAATTTAAACTAATAAAAAAAAATCACTGTATGAGGCGCCACTTGGTAGGGTACCTAATACGCTAGCAGCATTGCCTCTTTGTATGGCAATGCTAATTTTTTGTTGTAAATATGCGTAGCATTTGGGATCTCTACATTCTAAGAAGACTCGTTTTCCGAGGATTTTCTGTGTGTTTATAAAATATAATATGTATTATATCATCCTTTCCGGTTACACATAGTACAAGCCTAAAACTTAGTTTGTGACCAGGGCAATTGTTCCAACAAAAATAAGTTTATGGATATGGCTAGCGAAGCAGGTAGAGAAGTAGGTATGTAGAGATCATTGAAAATGGCATACATCACTCTCTGCATGGCATGTAAGGCATTAAGTTCGCCTTTGTACATAACTTTTGTTAACTGTGCAATAAAGTGTTTAAATAAATAAATAAATGTATAGGTAGAGATCTATTACACTTTTTATTAGAATTCTAGTTCTCTACATCATAATAATGTACAGTACATGAAACTTAGACTATCGCACCATGAAGGCTTCGCCGCGTCGTAATCCGTAACGTCCATTAAATGATGTGTTGTGGAAACTATAAGACAAGTACAATTTTCATAGTAAGCTGTTCGGAAATAAGTACGTAGTATTAATAAAGTATAGAAGCATTAAACCTATTCAGAGTTATCATTTTAAAATAGCTCCGTGCCCCAAAGAGCACGTTAAGCTGTTTATCCTGGATCTACTAATAAAGTGCTCATGAAATGGATTTGCGAACTCTAACGACTCTAAAATATCTAAATGTTCAGTGATAATAAGTTAAGTTATTTAAAAAAAAAAAACATGAAGGTGTCGATTTTACTTACTCGGTCCTAATAATATATTTACTCAAAAATGCATCTAATGTGGTCATTATTATGACAACCTTGTTTCCCCAATCCTCTTATTAGCCCAAAGTACAATCTTTCAAATTCACCCTGTATCTCTTTTCTACCAGCGAATATCGTAGGAAATTCAAAGGGCCAATGCTTAAAGTACATTAGCAAAATAATGTTTATATACCAAAATTACTAAACAAAAAAATCGATATTAGTTTATGTAATAATATTTATTAATTGGCAAAAGAAACAACAAAGCCTATATTATATAAATAACAATATTATTTATCTGATCTAAAAAAATATTCTATATATTATTTGTTTATGCCGTTTCTTATTTCAATAATATATCGGGTGGCGGTTTAGTAGACTCGGAGACCTCCTCGTATCCGTTTATAGCGCTATAACGGATCAAATGCGGTGGAAGTGATACACCAGCCGATCGTTTAGCTCTTTATTACAACTCTAAAACGGGTTCTATATCGCTTCTGAAACAATCTCTAACGTAAAATATTGCGTTTTGCGTTTGAATGTGTCTGTGGGTGGATGAATCATATCGGTTTGGAAGTGTTTATTGTTGTATGAGGAACTTACTTTACATACAGAAAGAATAAAACTTAAACCTATTTCAGCAATATTTATTTTTATGAGAATCAGGATTGAGGGGCAACATTTTTTGTAATAATAATTTGCTAATATTTTTTTATGCCAGCAGTTAGTAAAAATCGGGTTTAAGCTTATAAAACTTAAAATAAAAGAGTTACATGGGATTATAGTTGGCTCCTCCGTGCTCACGTTTTTATTAAAGTACACTTAAATCTACACTAGTTATAAACTTAGAAAATAGGTCTAGTTTGTAAAAAAATATACTCTCGAACCATGCAAACGTCGCATCAATCCGTTTAGTTAACGGAAATATTAAACAAAGAAAAATTTCATATAAGATATAATTAAATTTTAACAAACTTGCATTTTTTTTTACAAACTTAAGCTTGATTTTTACTAACTATCTGCTGAATAAGAATTATTATCTAATTTGTAATATTAAAATGTGGCCACTCGATCCTGATCTTATTTTTTGTACTTTCGGTATTGATTAGGTATGTTTATAAAAAAAAAACAAATCGGCGAGGACAAAGTGAAATTTAAATATTTCTATTATGTTGTAGGTGCCATATAGGTGATGGCCGAGTTGCAAAGCACGTTAAGTGGGCAGGAAAAGGATTCGCGAACTAGAGCGTCAAAAAACATCTAAATGTTGTTTTCAGTTATAATAAAGTTTTTTTTTGGACAAAAAGGACATGGAGGTGTAGATTTTATTTACTCGATCCTAATTACATAATTTCTTTATAAAAAATCTCTTAAGTTTTGAAATGAGAACTAAAGTAATATTTTTAGAATCATAAATCAAACTTTGGGTGGTTTTTCAAAAGTTAATATATTTTTTATAAAAATACTATCTAATTAGGATCGAGTAAGCAATATTTACACCTCTACGTTCTTTTTCTGTAAAAATAAACTTTGATATCACTGAAAACAACATTTACACGTTTTTGGACGTTCGATTCCGCGAAACCTTTTACTGGCTTCTTAAGATCTCGGTCGCGGTTTTACTATACTAACTTGTGAACCTCTTTATAACCGGCCACTTGTTCGGTGTAGAATCGGTGAATACCTACCATTGGCTACAACGGGACCGGAATAAAACCCTATCTTGAGGTCATTTAGGCTTTACCTTAGGTAATATTAAGGTCAAACGCAGACTTTACCACTTATTCATAAAAACTTTATTTATTATAGTTAAAATTGTGTTTTATCTCTTTTTGTTAAAGATGTCGTTGGTACACACCCCCGTGAGCACCAATGAGTTTTTAATTAAATATGTACATTTGTTTGACAACACCACTATAGTGCCTCGGAGAGCACGTTAAGCTGTCGGTCCCGGTTTCACTATACCAACTTGTGAAACTGTTTATAGATGGGTTATAGAGTCTATTCAAAACATCGCGACGAGCTAGCCACTTGTTCGGTGTAAACTCATACCATCGGCTACGACGATGTGGGATATCCCATAGATATAGATATCCCACCGCTGGATACCCTGGGGCCGTCTAGGCGGTCTCGGGATGGATCATCTCATCCGAGATGATTTGTTGTTTAAGATGATTTTCATTCGTAAGAAAGAGACAATTTTAACTAAAACGCTCTATAAAGTTTTTATGAACAATAGTTTATTATAATAAATAAAATTCAGATTAAAACCATTGGAACCAATAGTAAAAACCAAATAAAAGAAAACGGTAAAATCTATATCGGTAAATAATTATAAAACCACATGCAATTATTTTGAATAGATGAAAAAATATATATGAAAATAATTCGCGAGGCGTGAGTTTCCGCTGGCTAGCCGCGAATTATTCCTTTCACAAACACACTTCGTAGTAGGTCCAATATTGACTTCGTAGCCCGTAGCGTTTGCTCGTAGTCTATACCTATTTTATTTTAGCTAAGTATTGATGTAGGTTTTATCGCTAAAAATCTAGTTTGATTTTTTACTGCGAAGGTTTATTTTTTACTTAATAGCTGGCTTATTAGGTATTAATATTGTATTAGATAAATAAGTCTTATAAATAAGTCAAATATTCGCTCTTCTGCTTAGTTCGATTGTTAAATAGTGGGACTTTTTTCCGACTAGTTCAATTGATTGCATTTTTTTTTTATTGTTTTACTTTAATCTTCTAAAAGTTAAAGGAACTCAACCCGTTAAATTAGACAACATTACGATTATAGCAACAACGAATATATAACTTACTATGGTATACTTTTAAAACATATAAAAACATAGGTATAATACATACATAAAATCTAATTTACATTAAAATTAAAAAATATCAGTGAGCACAGAATTTCTAATCTCTTTTTTCCCCTGTTTGCATTTGTTGCCTCCATTTTCAACAAAAAATCAAGGAAAAATATCCTCAATAAAGTCAATACTATCCTCAAGTAACTACAACGTTAAAAAACAGCAATCTTATCCCTGTCTATCCTCAATACAAGTCCTCCTACTTACAAAACAAGTCCTTTTAAAGTGCAAGTCACGCTCTACTACAGCCGTAATTAATGGATGTCCTCTAAGAAAAGTGTAGGAATTGAACAAATTGATAGAAACCTATCTTATGGTAGATTGATAGGAGTCTCCGGCCCATTGGGTGGTGTGCGCGTCGCTGCCCTTAAATGGGAGTGATCCGTCAAAGTCAGGGATAATCCGCTCTTAATGAGTTCAAAAGCGGCAATTGCCAGGGCTCGTGAGAGTTACCCTTTAAACGCTATAAGTAGGTTTATATAGTTTTGCACTTGTAGCAAATGTTGATCTCTTACTAACTTCAAAAGGGGCAAAAATTAATTTTCTTTCAATGTAAAAAATTCAACGTTCGTTTCTCAAGTATTTTGAGGCGTTTGAAACCCAGCAAATGGGATTATAATAATATCTAAGACATTTTACATATATAGCTTTAGTCACAAACTAAGCCCCTCAGACCATGACAAATTTTACTGGAAAACGTACTAATTAATTTTTGCCATGGATGGGAATCGAACCCTGTAACCTCCATATACAACGCCAAAGGCGCAACCACTAGTCTACGGAGGCGGTCTTTTAATCAGTCGGTCAGCAACCTTATAGTAGTCAATGATATTCTAAGTCTATACTATGAATATTAAAAGTATAGATTTAGAAACTGGTACCGACATTTTAATGTAGACTCATCCGTAGAGTAGTGGTTGCGCCTTTGGCGTTTTATCGAAATGACGAAAAATAATAGTAATTTTTTCCGTACAGTTTGTCATGGTCTGGGTGTTTATAAAATATAATATTAATTATATCGTTGTTTCTGATACACATAGTACAAGCCTAGAGCTTAGTTTGTGACTAGAGCAATATGTGTAAATTTGACCTGCATAAAAAAAGTGCTTTTCCGTGCTTACTATAATGAACTTTTTCATCTCATTCATCCTTCTCCTTTCCGATATAGGACTTTACGAGCGGGTAACAAAATGTATATAAATACTGTGACAGATAACCAACCCGCACTAAAAAATTTGGTAAATCGTATATCTGTCGCACTATTAAAATGTGGAATGCTCTACTCTCGCGTGTTTCCTTCTTCCTATAATCTTGAGTCCTTTAAACGAAGCGTGTATAGGCATTCTTAAGCCGGCATAATAGGTGCAATCAACGGTTACGTAGATCGTAATTGTTGGTTGCATTTGGTTGACTAGGTCACTTGAACCGTACTTTTTTCAAACTTTTTGTAATTTTGACATTATGATAATATGTGTTTCAGTTCAGCCCAATACAAAAAAATCCTTATTTTTAATTTTTATAAGTTAAATAATAAGTACCTAGGTATATCTATAAACTATTAATATTTTCTTTCAAAATAATTATCACCTACCAATAAAAATATTATGAATAAGATTATCCTGATAAGGAATTTATAAAAATGCATAAATATAAAAATACTGAAAAAATGAAAAACAAAAAACGGACCCATCTGCCATCTAGTATTAGAAACAAGGACTTCTAACTTCACTCATATAGAGTTATTAGAAGTAAGCTAATAGAGGTCGTCTAAATTTTTAATTGCATGTTTTCTTTAAAAAATTACTATAACACCTACCAATAAACCAAGAAATAATAATGTTAAATCTATATAGACCGCAGTTTTAGGGTACGCAGTGGTCGGATATGTCGACATGTCTGTCGGTGGGGCCACGCGAATACTGCATTAATCATGAAAAGGACAAAAGCCGTTTTTTATCGGGAATTTCCCTTCCTAAGGGATTCGCCTACGTTACTCTTTTTCACATTTGTCACATTTTGTTCTTTGAATCTCTTTTTTAGTGTTGTAAGTTAGAGACAATAGATTTCGTATTTATGTCTTTGATTTTTTTATTATTTTATTACGGGACTTGTAAGTAGAGGTTTTGTATTTTGGTATCTGCAGACTTAAATACTTACTTATGTTATTTTTTTTTACATTATAAGGAACGATTTTTCAATCGTCAGATATTCAGCAGATAACTACTCTAGAGGCTATAATGGCTGCATGGGCTAAGTCCTTTGCCTTTCCTAGAATTTCACCTAAAAAAAGAGGCTTTAAATAAATGTGACAGTTTTTCATACAAGTTCAAATAACCCACCACACCTCTTTAATAATGATGATTGAAAAATCAACCCTAAAGCTAGTAATTACCGTTGACAACATAAATGAAATCATTTGTTTATTTTTATTGTAAAGGCGTATAAAATATAATAATGTATTATTTTCGTTGTTTCTAGTAGGTACACAAAGTACAAGCTGAACTTAGTTTGTAACTAGGACAATATGTGTAAAAATGCCTTACTTAGATATTAATTAATACCTATAATAAAATTGTTCCTGTCGAGACGTAAAAGAATAGCATTATTATTGATACCAACGTGTCGCAAAAATAAAGCTGTATTTGAAGTACATAGATTTGCAGTATCCAATGGCCAATATGTGTAATAGTACTATTTAATTATTATTACAAATATAAGTAATTATTAGAATAGTTTATTTTGTTTTTATTTATCTTCATAGGATCTTAGCAGTTTTCAAAAACGAGAGAGTGCAATTTGTTTCTTTTTCTTCGTAATCCTCATAAATGCGCGCGTTTTCAGAGACATTTAATGGCATGATGTTTTTTATTTATTTAATAGAGCACAACAAGGGTTTTTGCATCCACCTGATAGTTTACCCTTCACTATTGCCATTAGAATATACAAAAATAAAATGCGTCTGAAGGGGTATAAAATTAATAAAAAAAATAAAAAAAACAATAAAAGATAATTAATTATAATATGTAGGACAATTTACACCTAAGCTCTAGGCTTGTTCTTTTATTTATTTTATGCTTGTTTAAACTGTTCAGAAAAACGTACTAATTTTTGTTTTGCCATGTGTGGGAGTCGAATCCACCTCCTCTCTGGATACAACGCCAAAGGCGCAACTACTAGCCTACGGAGGTAGTCAAATGAAGGTATACCTTGTATGAATCTTAAATATAATCTTATATATGAATCTTAAATATAATCTTATATACATCAAAATACGTCTAAGTATAGGCACTTGTGTTATTTCACTATCATCCTCCGCCAAGTTATTGCCGAGTGCCATCGCGTGGGCATCTTTTGTTTTAAAGAAAATATTTTGAATGTTTTTCATTATTCTTGTGATTGTAAAAAAACCGTGACTTAACCCCTAGGCCCCAGCCTAGGGGTTAAGTCACTGCGCAACTGATAACAAGGTTAAGCAGATGTTAACAAGACCGGACCTGGGATGGGTGACCGCTTTATATAACGTGGCTATTTTATCATAAACCCGTAACATGTTCGCCACTTGTTAGATGTTGCCTCCATCGCGAATACCATCGGCGAAATGAGGACAGGTCCCTTCGCTGGGTACCCTGAGGTCGTTTAAACGGTTCTCGGGAGCCAAATAGGCACCCTGTGATGATGGTATATTATTAACTTAATAATTTTCTTCGTTTGATTTATTCTATACCAAAAAAAAACAAGTTTATATAAGAAAAATTAGGAAAGCGTAATTTTAATAATTTTGTTTGTAAATTGACTGAGGCCTGTAGAGTCACTGCCTACTTTACAAATCCCATTATGACGAAGCAAAATCAAAGACCATCGATCAATCATTTGGAGACATTTTTAATAAACCTTCCTCTTTATAGAACACGAGAGAAAGTTCAAAGAGAGTTCCGCCTACTTTCTTTTACGTATTATAATGAATTATACTTTAAGATTTTTATATTTTTTATGCCTAAATAATATTTTTTTATGTAAAAAAAATTTTACCATTTTGGTTAGAAATATTTAGGCATCTTACGCCTTTTTCTTTGGTTAGGCTTTTGTAACGTAACACATTTTCTTTGTGAATAATATTTTTTAACCTCCCTACTTGTTAATTTTGCTTTAAATATCACGTTAAAGGAATAACTAATGTTTTATACATTCGGTACACACAGAATCGAGTAAGGAGGATAATATTCATAATATTTAACGGAAAATACACGTTATTAACTTTTATTACGTTATTCTAACCGAAAAAATTCATAGTGACTACTTGATCAATCTATATAATACTAGCGGCCCGTCCCGGCTTCGCACAGGTTTGTAATAGTTTGTATAACTTTAACTATATGCTCAGCGCACGCCACGGAAGGCCTCAGAAACGATACTTTTCCCCCGTTTTTAAAACATTTTTGGTTACTGCTCCACAACTATAGGACCTAGCGTGATATTATATAGCCTATGTTACTTCTGAATAATGCAGCTTTCTAATGGTGAAAAAATTATTGCAATCGGTCCAGTAGTTTTTGAGTTTATTCATTACAAACATACAAAAGTACAAATCTTTCCTCTTTATTATATTAGTACTAGCGGCCCGTCCCGGCTTCACACAGGTTTGTATAACTTTAACTATATGCTCAGCGCACGCCACGGAAGGCCTCAGAAACGATACTTTTCCCCCGTTTTTAAAACATTTTTGGTTACTGCTCCACACCTATAGGACCTAGCGTGATATTATATAGCCTATGTTACTTCTGAATAATGCAGCTTTCTAATGGTGAAAAAATTATTGCAATCGGTCCAGTAGTTTTTGAGTTTATTCATTACAAACATACAAAAATACAAAAATACAAATCTTTCCTCTTTATTATATTAGTATAGATTAGTATAGATAGATAAATTAATCTACATAATATGTTAAATAAGATCGCAAATTCGATCGAAAAGAATAGTAGTAAAAAAATCTTAAAAAATAGAGTCGTGTAATAAAATTGTGAATAGCTACACAAAAATAAATTCTTGGGCCAAATCATTCAAGAATATACCTAAGGGTTTGATCCGAGCATTATTTTTTATTCTTAAATAAGTTGCTGGGTTATAAAATAATGCATTCACAGCATAGGTACATATCCATCAAAAAAAATTTTTTTTTTTTGATAAAATTTATTAGGAATTTTATTATACCTAGAAACTATAAATCCAACATATATATGGTGGCCAAATTGGTTAGACCTTAGACTTAAACTTGTCCCTGGTTCAAGCCTAGGTGTGTACCAATTTTTTTTTTATTTAAAAAAAAATGTACATTTGTTTAACAACACCACTAATAGTGCCTCGGACACCACTAACAGAGCTGTCGATCCCAGTTTCACTAAACCTTATAGGTAGGTTATTGAGTTTATCCAAACACCGTCATGAGCTAGCCACTTGTTCAGTGTAGACACATGCCATCGGCTTCGACGAGGCGGGATTAAAAATCCCTCGGCTTGGTACCCTGAGATCGTCTAGGCGGATACATATCATCACGTATGTGTATGTATGTATAAATCCAAATATATATATAATATATATATTATATATATATATAATATATATATTATATATATATATAATATATATATTATATATATATATAATGAGACAGCCTCCGTAGACTAGTGGTTGCGCCTTTGGCGTTGTATCCGGGGGTCGCGGGTTCCATTCCCACTCATGACAAAAAAAAAATTGTGCGTTTTTCCTGTACAGTTTGTCATGTTCTGGGTGTATATAAAGTATGATATGTATTATATCGTTGCTACTGGTACACATAGTATAAGCCTAGATCTTTGTTTGTGACCAGAGCAATATGTGTCAATTGTGTAATATTATTAGTATTATTATGTTTAGACTCAAACCATCAGCTACGACGTGGTGGGGCTAAAACCCCTCCGCTGGGTACCCTGTGGCCGTCTAGGCGGTCTCGGTCGCCGTAAGGCACCCGTGACAATATGTATGTATTTATTTATTATTATATGTATATATAATATGTACGTATAAATCCATTTATTTTTTATTTTTTATAAAATATCATAAAATTTAAAGACGTTTAACTGGAAATAAATTTAACAATCTTAAAATAAGACTTGTTTAGTAAAAATAATAAGATAAATTATTATTATTTATGATCGCCTCTCCGTGATTGTGACGTTGGCACTGTATCCTTAGGCCGTAGGTTCGATTTATGCCAGATAATATTAGTACGTATTTAAAGCAAATTTATCCATAGTCTGATACCGGTATTCATAAAAACTTATTGGGGCCTAGTCGAACTTTACTTATAGTAGGTTTTGTCTCTTTTTTTAGAAATAAAAAAATATAAGCATGTAGGCCATACGTTTTTATAAAATATAATATTAGTATCATTGATGTTTCTAGTACACATAGTATAATTGTATTGTATTGTGGCTTATTTCTGACAGCCTCCGTAGACTAGTGGTTGCGCCTTTGGCGTTGTATCCGGAGGTCGTGGGTTCGATTCCCACCCATGGCAAAAAATATTAGTATGTTTTTTCTGTACAGTTTGTCATGGTCTGGGTGTTTATAAAATTTAATATGTATTATATCGTTGCTTCTGGTACACATAGTATAAGCCTAGAGCTGAGTTTGTGACCAGAGCAATATGTGTAAATTGTCCTACATATTAAAAAAAAAAAAATACCCATGTTTTCTTATTTTATATTTTACTTTTTAAATTTGCATATCTGTATGATTTTGTTTTAAATTTTTAATCTATATAAAGTTTATGATAAAATGTATAATTTGTGAATAAGGGTAGGATCCTGGAGTCCTGAGACACAGGCTTTGTGCCTAATTCAAGCTCTAGTCTCACAAATTTTGTGTCAGTGAATGTTGTGAATTTTAATAAGCTTTTTGTGAGAAATAAATGAATTATTATATTTATATTATTATAATTCTAGAGCTTGATTTATGACCAAGGAAAAATGTGTGAAATGCTTTTTATGTATTTATTATTTACTTTCCAATGTCAAATTCATAAAGGATCATAGAAAAAAAAGAGAAAAATAAAAAGATGTAAGAAAATGTTTACCTACATTGTTTTATCTTGTCCTAAGGGACAGTTGAAAGAAATTCAGACATGTAAGGCGAAAATCTCAGGGATTTGGTAATGCGTTCCAGTTTACGCTAAAATACGACACGAAACATCCTGCCAGATAAAATTTTTTCTTTTAAAATTACTCACATAAAAACCTCGAAAAATTGCCAAATGTAGAGCTAAGTAGGTCTATCAACTTAGATATTTTCTTATGTGGTATATATATCATCACATATATTTCATAAGTTGGTATAGTGAAACCGGGACCGACAGCTTAACGTGCTCTCCGAGGTGCTATAGTGGTGCTGTCAAACAAATGTAATTTTTTTTTTTAAATTAAAAGCTCATTGGTACACACCGGGATTCGAACCAGGGACCTAAGTGTTTTTAAGTCCAAGGTCTAACCAACTCGGCCACCACGTAATTTTATGTGGTATAATTATATATTATGTTTATATATAAACCTTTACAGCTATGGTCCCGGTAGTCAGCAATCATAAGTTTTTGCTATCGTATTGACGTAACGTTAATACGTCAGGAACCACCAATAGGATCGTTTTATTTTTTAAGAGATATTTTGTTCCTATTGCTTAATCTAACGTTTATAAAACGTTATGTTAATAGCTGTACGTAACGCCCAACTTTAGAAAAAACTGAGGTACTTTACCTTAGGTAGTTTGGTTACTGATGAATCTGTCCTAATGTAAATAATCTCTTTTTCATTATAGAAAGCCCAATATGACTTGCTGTGTATATTGCCTATGTTATATTCTTTATATGTAACATCACGTTTGCCTTACGGCGCCCGAGACCGCCTAGACAACCTCGCTATACCCAGCGGAGGGGTTCTATTTCCACGTAGTTATAGTCTATGATATTGTAATATATTTGGTATATACGCGTATATATATTTGTTAGTGAATGATTAAAATACATACAAAAGATATAAGTAATACCTCTATACGCTTGCTGGAGCTCAGCTCACCTATAATTGTGGGTGTGGGAAAGGATCCTGGAGTTCTGTTCAGCAGTGATCTAACATTCCACACTCATATAATCAAAATGTGTGCAAGAGCTAGAAAGAACTTAGGATGGGTAATGAGGCAAAGACGAGACTTTTCTGACCCTGGAACCCTACCTCTATACGCTTGCTGGAGCTCAGCTTACCTATAATTGTGGTTGTGGGAAGGGATCTCGGAGTTCTGTTCAGCAGTGATCTAACATTCCACACTCATATAATCAAAATGTGTGCAAGAGCTAGAAAGAACTTAGGATGGGTAATGAGGCAAAGGCGAGACTTTTATGACCCTGGAACCCTGGTAGTGTTGTACAACTCATATTCCGGAGTATCTTGGAGTTCAACTCCAATATATGGAATCCGATCAAATGTGCATATATCCTTATGGCATCATAAAAAAGGCGCAAAAAATATTCTTAAGATGTTTGTATTGTAACCGTCTACTCTGGGGGGTGTGGTGGAATCAAACAACACTATAATTTTATTTACAAGTTTTATTAATAACAGTAATTTGGTTTTACTAAATACAATATCTCCTTCACAACATACAAAACCCCAGTAAGATGTTATCAGAATGTAAACAGTTTTAACAAATGTTGTTAATTAAATTGTTTAATATAATTGATTTGGTATTAACTACAACATCAAGGTATTGGAACACAATTAATCCATACCTAAACTTGACATTTAAGTTCTAAATTTGGGTCCCTGGGATGGTCTGGGTTGGCAACTAGTATTACATCAAAAAAAGACAATTATTTAATTATTTAAGTTTGGTTTCGCACGCAGCGGGACATCTTCACTCCCAAATTCTTGTATAATATATGATATTTCTAGACCGTAGGTCCGCAACATAAATACTAGGAACTAAAAGGTGTAGATATTACTTTGTATGGGAGGTCAGGTCTCGGCAGGTCAGGATAGCGCCTAGCTGAGCAGGCGTCCGGGGCGGCGGTCGCAAACTGAGGCTCCACACACACCGCCTCAGCCATCTCCACGGCCTCCACCAACTCCTAGGCCTCCATCAACTCCACATACTGTAATGCGTTAGGTTGGCTAGTTATTAACCAGCAACACACTCACATGGCCAGGAATCCCTCCCAAGTAATTCAATGTAAAAGATTAAATGCTGAGGCATACACGCTCCTCTTGATAGGGTTTAAATTAAGAAACCTACGGGTAAATGAAATAATTGCACACTATATCACCGACCAAGTTATGGAATCTAAATGTGAATAGTGTAGCAAATAGATTAAAAGAAGATCAACAGACAAATTAACTAAATTGAAATATTGGTCAGAGGGACCTAAAAGAATAATCTCTAGGGCTAGACTTTCTTCAACAGACTAGGCGGAGACGGGACACTGATTCCAGTTCGGAATCACGCATTGTGACCGTGTAATTTACCATCAGGCGGTCACTCCCAGAACAATATCCTCGCACAGACTACGTCCTCGGCAATAGCAGCCCGTAGAGTATTCGAAACTCTAGAGGTTAATAATAAAATAATGATGTAGAAGTCGAATCAAATCGTGATAAATATCTGAAGCGTCATACCTTAATTTTATACCGAGAAAACCTGCTCCCCTTGCAGAATTATCAGGTCCTCGGTTGCACAAAAAGCGACGAGAGCTAATAGCGCGATTCAACGGCTATCTCAGCCCAAATTCATCCACGCTGCTGATGGAAATTAACAAAACTTATAGAAATCTATTTAATAATATTAAATACAATTTGACCACAAAACTATACCTGATATTCCTGGCAGATAATAATGGGCGAAAACTGAATATAATTATTGGATTAAAATGGATTTAACTTTGTTTTAATTTTATTTATAAGTAAAGTTTTCTCCCAAATTTAAATAAACCAGTCGGTAGATACAAATAGTTATTTTTTTTTATGTTTCAACAGAATACTAGCAAAAGCACAGATCATTAATGTTGGCTGTATTGTTTTCTATTTTGCTTTACTGCTAGGCTATCTTGAGTTATCTCCCGCCCTCACTCGACTTTATCGCTTTTCATATTCCTCTGGAATTGTCCCTGCAGCTTGGAAAGTAGCCAATGTGCAACCAATTCCCAAAAAGGGAAATCGATCCGACCCCAATAACTACCGCCCCATTGCCATCACCTCAGTCCTGTGCAAGGTTTTAGAAACCATTATTAATACACAGGTCATGCGATACCTTGAAGGTCACTCTATCCTGAATGATCGTCAATATTGTTTTCGCCAAGCAAGATCAACGGGTGACCTTCTCGCGTTCATTACGCATATTTGGGGTGAGGCAGTGGACAAATGTGGGGAGGCCTTGGCAGTTGGTTTAGATATTTCTAAGGCCTTTGACCGCGTTTGGCACAAGGCTTTGCTCTCCAAGCTGTCTTCTTATGGATTTTCGACGCGGCTATGCAACTGGATATCCAGTTTCCTCTCTGATCGTGGCATTAGGGTCCTAGTAGATGGCGTAGCCTCCGACTGGGAGTCTATTGATGCTGGCGTACCCCAAGGATCAGTGTTGTCTCCTTGTCTTTTTCTACTGCATATCAATGACCTATTGTCATGTGGCAACATTCAATGTTATGCAGATGATAGCACTGTCCACGGTCGGTACCTTGCTTAACGTCCACCTAGCCGCGTCCAAACAGAGGAATTCAGAAAGGTTTTAATAAGTGAGTTGGATCAAACCCTGCTAAAGGTTTCGACTTGGGGTTCGAGAAACTTGGTCCAATTTAATCCGAGCAAAACACAATGTTGTGTAATGACGGCGAAAAAAATGCCCTTTTACTCATTTTCCTTCTCTTCAGGGCACCCAGCTATCGCTTTTACCATCCCTCAATGTCCTTGGTTTAGATATACGTTCCGATCTTAACCACCGTAATTATATCGAGAGCATTGCAAAAACAGCTTCAAAAAAACTTGGCATCATAAATAAAGTGCGCCGGTTTTTCACACCCAGGTTAAGAATAATGCTATATAAGGCTCAAATTCGACCTTGTGTGGAATACTGTTCGCATCTTTGGGACGGATCTGCCAAGTATCTGTTATCTGCTCTCGATACCCTGCAGAAGCGAGCGACTAGAATTATTGGAGACGAAAAGCTCAATAAAACCTTGGAGCCGTTGCAGCTTCGCAGGGATGTGGCATCGTTGAGCGTATTTTACCGCCTATACTATGGACAGTGCTCTGAAGAGCTTTTTAACATTATTCCCCCTTCCGCTTTCCGTTACAGGACAACACGCACTGGTTGCAAAATGCATATGTATACCGTGGCGGATGTACCAACTCGTACTAAACGTTTTGGCGATTCATACATCTGCCGTACTATTAAAATGTGGAATGCTCTACCAGCTTGCGTGTTTCCTTCCTCTTATAACCTAGAGTTCTTTAAACGAAGCGTGAATAGGCATCTTAAGCCGGCATAATGATGGCAACCAGCGGTGCACCTGTATGCATCCGCTTGTTGCTATCATTCATGGATATTGCATACTGCTTAACATCAGGTGGATGCAAGGTCACATGTTGAGCTCTGATAAAAAAAAAAAAAAAAAGGCTTTGGTACAAAAAAATCAGCTTCATAAAATCATAATGAGGCGAGCTGTCATCCTGAGAGGGATGTTTTAGTGTGCCTCGATTGGTTATCCATCCAATCGAGTTAAAAAAAATCAATCAACTCGATTAAATTGCTTTCCAAAATTAATTTATTGTATGGAAGTGTCTTTAAAAAGGATATATAAGGTAAAATGCCTGATTTATTTATTAAGTTTTGTTATCAGGGTTACCACAGATAATACAAAAGCCAAACAAAAGAAAAAAACATCAAATGTCACTTGAAGCTTCGATAAACAATTCCCTATGTTATTTACATAATTATTTTATTTATTTAAAATGTGTATTAATTAAAGTATTTAAATTTGAGGTAGAGGCTATAGTCGTAAACAACGTTACAGTATAAGAAGACTTTTGGGTACTATCTATTTATGTATCCTACTTTGTTTCTATTGGGTATGCTTAACTTTGATTATTTAGAAGTTCGTCGTAATAGGGCTTTATATTGTATATTTTATATATATTAAGGAGAAATAGTAGCATATCTACTATATTACACCATTGTCCCTATTTGTACCTATCTGTACCTGCGTGCGCGCAGCCATACACTGTTTGTTGAGGTGTGTGCTCGCATACATCTCTTACAAAGTGCAATCAGTTTTCTGAATAAAATCATGCAGAACTGTAAGGATTGACCAAACGAGTTGTCTGATATACTTGGAACCATTATAATTTAAAGAATTGTATTAGTTAGATTAGTCTGTTATGTACAATTTTTCTATTAAATAAATAAATAAATTTTACGAATGAAAATGCGGATACGCAACGAGAGACGGTTTGAATATTAAAGTATGTAAGTAAGCAAATAAAATTATACAAGGCAACGAAAAGTTAAACAAACTATTCGAAGAAAATTCAAATTATTTGGTACGAATTTCATCCCCTTTAATACTAAAGCAATATAACCCGTCTGAGTGGATGACGATTCGACAAGCGGCGGTACATAGAATGCTTTACGGCGAAACTTTGTCGACTCTGGGATTCATAATGCAGTAAAAACCTCAAACTTTTCTGAATTATTGGCTCTACGTGATTGATTTATTTTCATAGTTTCGTGTCTACAACTACATTATTATATTTGAAGTTTGTTGCTGGAGAATGTTTTAAGTTCGATTTATTGGTTGAAATTTTCTTAAATACAGACTGGGCTCGCAATATTGCATAATCTGTTTGATATAATGAAGTACTGGATTATTATTTTTTTAGTACTACTCGGCTACAACGTTTTTAATTCTACTACTCTAGCGCAAGTATTACGTAATATTTAAATATTTGTTACTTTTTTATTTATCCCACAAGTAAGTAAGTACCTACCTACTTTCCATAGGTAATTCTCGAAAAATTATTTAAATATTTCTAGGTCGACCGACCGGTTACGTTACATATTCATGTTTCGGTATTAGTTTGTGGATTCACCGGTTTAATGAGAATACTGCATCGATATCTTTTCAAGACGGTAGTCTCCTTTCAGGGTGCATTTGCAAAAGGCAGTTGAATTGAAGATTATTAAAATAGACTTGTAATACAAATTCGTCTTTTTTGCCGCCCATTTTATAACCACATCAATTATCAGGCACAGTAGTAGCGATCAATGTTGTTAAACAATAATGCTAATTGATCGATCCCATTCATGGACTTGGAAGCTCTGCATAAGCTTCGGCATAAGTTATTTTATTGGAGCACATATCGTTCTCCGAGCAAATGATTTTTTTAACAAATGTATATTATTCCCAAAAACTCTGCGCGAACTTATTCCCACTACTTCAGACTGTTGAACTGTTATTTGCCGCTATCGATACCAAAGTTTAATATTAGTAAACTTCTCATATCCATAGTAGGTATTAACTTTTGCCAAAGAATTGAGTTACACAAAAGCTAAATATATTATAGGTTCAAAAATTTACTTTCGTTACATTATTTGCACAATATTCGAAGAAAATTGAATCCATAAATATAGCCATAAGGATTTGGTACAGCGATTTCCTTTCCCTATAAATAAATAACCCGTCAAATTACGTTAACTCTCCTACCGGCGTAAACAACGAAATATAAAGTCATTTTCAAAAAATATGTTCAAAATATTAGCCTCGATAAGGTAACGAAATTTTCACTTGGGAAACTTTATGTTGAGAAAAATACGCTTCCAGGAACTTTTTACGAGAAAATTTTCGACATAAATTACGTCACATACGTTCTTATCCACCATTATTTGGTCTTTTCAAGTTTTTGCCGACGTATTTGCTTACGATAGGTATTTGATGAAACGCTACAAATTTGTCTTTGGATTTAAATACAAATATATAATGTAATTTTTTATTCTGACTTACCTTATACTTTTGTGCTGGAGCACGGCATGTGACTTTGTATCTACCTGGTGGTGAGCAGACCTACAAAGTCCATGAATAAGGTAAATCAATATTTGTTCTTAAAAAACATTGATCGCTCTCACTATAAAAACGAATCGCATTACGAGTATATTTTAATACTCACTGCCTTTTCGTCAATTCATTCACTTATTTCGTAACCGCACCCTGAAAGAAGACTACCACCTCGACAACAAATCGATGCAGTAATTTCCTGACAACGGGTGAACCCACAGACTAAAATCGGTTTGGGCGGTGATAACAAGACCGGTCGGTTGGCCTAACGAAATTATAGAGATTTTCCTCCACCTAAATTTTACTCCTCTTTAATAGTAATTAATACTATTATTGTCTTATTAGTTTTATATACGTGGTGGCCGAGTTGGTTAGACCTTAGACTTAAAACTCTCCAGTTTTAAGTCCCTGGTTCAAACCCCGTTGTGTGTGTGTACCAACATTGTACAATATTTTACGATATTAAAATGGAGTGGGGTGATAAAGAGAACCGAATCGCTGTGATTGCATTACACAAAGTAGGTATGGAGCCAAATGCAATTTTTAATACTTTTTATACACTTGGTATTAGTCAAATGTTTGTGTACCGGGATATTAATAGGTACAATGAGACCTCCTCTGTTTATGACAGAAAAAGATCTGGCCGTCCACGTAGTGTTCGTACGAAAAACGTGGTCCAAGCAGTAAGTGAAAGAATTCAAAGAAATCCTGTCCGAAAGCAAAAGATTTTATCTCGGGAGATGAAGATAGCACCTAGAACCAAGTCGCGTATTAAAAAAAAAAACATTATTTAGATAAAGCTATCAATAAACATTAGTAATTGAAGTAATGCTTTGATACAGAAGTTCGCTTAGCAAATGCTCCAATTGGAATAAAATTAACACGAAATTTAAAACCGGAAATTGGTAGAGAAATACAATACAATGGTAGACTTGTTTATGTTAGGTCATGAGTAAATTCACATCTTGTTAATAATTAAGTAGATAAATGTCAACACCAAGAGAAACATTACAAATTTTGAAAATAAATAATAAATAATGAAATAACACATTTTAACGTAACAATTCATAGTAAAATAATCTTAAATATAAATATTACTCAAGAGAAATAATATTCAAACCTTTGAGGTATATAAAATTCAGTTTTACCTTTTTTCGCAAACGTTGTTGAAAACATTTTGTTGAGAAGATAAAACCACATTGATCTGGTAAATATTAATGAATTGACTCTTAATAACCTTTGAATGCAAGAAGTATCAGCGGTCAGTAGGCCTTGGGGGTAATAAATTATTATTTTTAATTTAATTTATAAAGTTGTTTGTATGTTTGTTGTATTAATATAAATCTAAAAAGAATAATAAGGGACAAGTAAATTAAATAATACCGAATAAATACAGAAATAATGAGAGAAGAACAGTATAAATAATAAAATACATAATATACATTGAATTCAAGGACTAATGTAATATCTAGCAATAGGTGCTAATATAATTCAGAATTTCTAAAAAGATAAATAAATATTAGTTTTTATCTTGGATGGAAAAATAAGAGAAGAACAATTATAAAAGAAGAAAAAGCAGAAACACACCTAATTCAAGGACTTACTAGAACATTTTTTTTTTAAATAACATACCTAGAGAAAAAGGAAATTTTATTAATGATCTTGAATAGAAAAACAAGAAAATAACAATTAGATGAGAATAAATACACAGTACACATTTGATTCAAGGAATTTCTGTTAGTTTAAAGGGTTTTATTTATTATATATGTATAATTTTGATAACATTTTAAATATATTTTGATAGGTTATATTTTATGTCTTGTATTTATTCTTTTTTTAAGTACGTATTTGTAAAAATAATTACAAGCAGTATATCACAGAGTAATGATGGCTTAGTTGTTTGTCCCTCATGTTCAGTTGGACGCAGGTATAAAGGCAATCGAGGACTTAAAATACATAATTCTAGAGTACACAAAACTCCATCAAATTCTGTAGTTTACAATTCTAGTCAACAGAATAGCACATCCGCTACATGTACCACATCTCCACCACCACAAATTGATATCAATACTTTCTGGAAATCTTTATCTGATTATCGACGAACACTTCCAATAATTAAACGGATTCCTAGAGGTGCTCGTCTATCTGTGGCTCAAAAATTCATCAATACCTTAGAAGATTGCATAAACAATAATAATTTAAATAGTTGGATAAATTTGCCAACTTTTGCTTATACTACACTCCATATTTCCAGTAACAAATCAAGATTAATTACAGTAACGAATCACATAAAACAAAATTGTTTGAATACACAAATACCTAATAATAATATAACCAATAAACATATTTATAACAATGTAAAACACATCCAAAATAAATTTTATGATGGAGATGTTAAAGGTGCATGTAGAATATTATTTTCTACGGATGTACGAGCAGGAGATTCTGATGAAATCTTAGAGGCATTACGTAGAAAATACCCTCCACCCCCTCTACACCAATTTCTTCCAGACCCACTATTACCTACTACAAATTGTTTCAACGCATCTTTAACCAATATAAATTTTGCAATCGCATCATTTCCCGCAGGTTCTAGCAGTGGCATAGACGGACTTAGTCCTCAACATCTGAAAGATATGACTTCTGCGGTAACTGGAGAAACAGGATTTAAATTATTAATCATTTTAACCAAATTTACAAATTTTCTTATATCTGGAAAAAAATGTGATGAAATAGTGCCCATATTTTATGGAGCTTCTCTATGCGCATTGAGTAAAAAGGATGGTAGTGTTCGTCCCATTTCTATTGGATGCACATTGCGAAGAATGGTTTCTAAAATTGTGTGTAAAGAAATTTTAGTCCCATTAAGTACAAAACTTTCTCCTATTCAGTTAGGATTTGGCACAAAATATGGTTGTGAAGCAGCCGTCCATGCAACTAGAACTTTTGTTACAACCTGATTTGGAGGTTGTAGATAAAGACAAAGCTATAAATGTTTGGAAATCGTTAGTTCCATCAACTGATTTACCCTTAAAACCTTATATTCAAAAGCAATGGGACGAACCTATTGTAAAAAATAATTTAGCCACTTTGCTACATAATGCCTCCCAACATGACAAAGCCCGTCTTATGGCAGCTACAACAAGTGAATCCAGTGCTTGGTTGCAGGCTTTGCCAGAACCATGTATTGGAACTTTATTGGACAACAGCACAATACGGATCGCCGTTTGTCTGCGCCTGGGAATGAAACTATGCGAACCCCACATCTGTCCTTGTGGCTCAATCGTCAACAGCTTTGGGCTCCACGGCCTATCTTGCATCAAAAGTGCTGGCCGAATCTGCCGACATGCAGCAATTAACGACATTATCCGCAGGTCCCTTGCCACCGCTTCGATACCTTCAATATTAGAACCTCAAGGTGTTTCTCGAAGCGATGGAAAGAGACCTGACGGGATGACTTTGGTACCCTGGAGGCGAGGCAGGGCTTTAGTTTGGGACGCCACTTGTGTGGACACCATAGCCCAGTCTCACATCCAGGGATCTGCATGTCGTGCGGGATCTGCCGCTTTCACAGCGGAAGCAAACAAACGTCGTAAATATAATGGCATTTTACAAAATTATGACTTTGTTGCTTTTGCTGTGGAAACTATGAATCCGTGGAGCGAGGATGCTAAACAATTTTACAGAACATTAGCTCCAAAGCTTATTGACATCACTGGTGACTCAAGAGCTGGCGGATATTTAAACAAAAAAATAGTTTCGCTATCCAAAGAGGAAACGCCGCCAGTGTCTTGAGTACAATGCCACAGGACAGTTTGGAAGAATATTACTTGTTGTAGCTGTCACAAAGAAACTTGTAATTATTTATTTAATTTTAATCTTTATTATATTTTTACAGAGTTTTTTTTTTTTTTAAGCTTTAGGTTCTAGTTTTATTTATTGTTTTAATATTTTCAGGGGTTATTTTTTCTATATTAAGTTTTAGTTTTATTTAGTTCTAGTCACTTTACTTATTATTTTATATACATCGAATAAATTTAGTAGATAAATAATAATAATAAAAAGTAAAAATATGTTTATGTGGTGTATACATTAGTCTAGTTGTTTCACACATTTTTAAACTGGTAGCACAGAATTAACATAAAATGTAATTAATATAAAGACAGAATTATAGCAAAACAATAAAAGTAAAAATAAGAATGAAGGACATTACACACATATTGCCCTAAAGCTCTAACATAAGTTTTAACTTCGCGGCAACATTATGTAAATACAAAGCATAGAGCCTCTGGTCACAAACTAAGCTGTAATATTGTTATGTGTACCAGAAACAACGATATCAACACATATTACATAGTCTAGCCATAAATACTGTTACAATAAAAAAAAATATATATTATATTTGAATTTGGAATCTGTAATTTCTATACGATTGTTCATTGTATTTTCTCATTTTGGCGTCAATACATTGTACAATATTTTTCGATATTAAAATGGGGTGAAGTAATAAAGAGACCGAATCGCTGGGATTGCATTACACAAAGTAGGTATGGAGCCAAATGCAATTTTTAAAACTCTCCATAGACTTGGTATTAGTCAAAAGTTTGTGTACCGGGCTATTAATAGGTACAATGAGACCTCCTGTGTTTATGACAGAAAAAGATCTGGCCGTCCACGTAGTATTCGTATGAAAAAGGTGGTCAAAGCAGTAAGGGAAAGAATTCGAAGAAATCGTGCCCGAAAGCATAAGATGTTATCTCGGGAGATGAGGATAGCACCTAGAACCATGTCGCATATTTTAAAAGATGACTTGGGACTTACAGTCTATAAGAGACGCACTGGTCATTTCTTAACTGATAATTTAAAAAAAGAATATGGTGGTAAAATCGAAACAACTACTGAAGCGGTACGCCTTTGCGTACCGCTTCAGTAGTTGTTTCGATTAACACAGAAAGGTCACAGAAAAACATTTTTTACGGAAGAGAATTATTTTACAATTCAGCAACATTTTAACAAACTAAAAAACCGTGTCTATGCTCTAAGGAAGGTCGATAGAGTGCAACGAGGGCATTATCCGAATTCAGTGATGGTTTAGTGGGGTGTTAGCTATGAAGGAGTGACTGAGCAATATTTTTGTGAAAAAGGTATCAAAACATCGGCACAAGTGTACCAAGATACCATTTTTGAGAAGGTAGTTAAGCCCCTTAACAACACCATGTTCAATAGCAAAGTATGGTCCTTCAGCAATATAAAAAGTAATTCACCTTGTTTTCGCCGATAGTTTCGAGTCTACACCGAAAAAATGGCGAGTTCCACCCGATATACCAAGTATTATCGAATTTATTTTCGAGGCCCCGCTATTTCTTTAATTTTTCTGTTAGAGTTATAGAAACACTTTTGGAATTCGATAAGAAAAATTACTTGCAATAATAAAAACACTTTTCCGGGTCGGCGAGCTTCCTCGATAAAATAAGGTAGTGTGTTGTTTATTGAGAAGTTTCGCGACCCCGGGGCAGGTCGTTGGGGAGAACTCAGCACTTACGAGACGATTTTGTGCCACTCTGGGGAGAACCGAAAAAGTTTTTGACTGTACAGAAATATTAAGTGCTTTAGCATTAAATTAAACGTTTTGTAAAGTTTTTAATTATACAATATTCGGGTATATAGGGTATAAAGGACGGACAGCAATATTTGAACACTTAGATTTAGAGCGTCTGCGACTTAGGAAACCTAGGTCTGTAAACTATTATGAAGGGTAATGTTTTTCTCCTTGTTGGGCAATTAAACCATTGAAGCAATCGTTATTTTGCGGAATTCATTTTTACACCATTACTATTATTTATTTATTTTACTGTTTTTTGCATCATTACTACTATTGGTTGAGAACATTCTTAGACGTTTCATTGCCACTTACCATCTGGCGGATGTAGTGTCACACGTCCTGCTCTATTTTAAATATATTATATATATATAATAATAATAATATTTACTTTATTGCGAATTCTTCCGCTCATACGTCGACGTGTTTGGCTTCTCCACAAAGTATCTTCAGGACTGAGCTTTTCTTTATTCATGGCCGAAATATGTTGAGAATATGTGAATTTGAAACGTTAATAACTGATTCCATGAATAGATTCATTTATTCAAATAAAATCCTTTTGACAGTATTTAAAAATTGTGGGTTATTGAATTTTCATGATTGTTATCCAAAATATTTCTTATTGCTGCTGTATATTCCTTATGATAAATATAAACAATAAATAAAATAGATTTAAAGTAAGTTCGCTAGGTATTGTAAGTCTATGAAAATATCTAAAAAATCCAATGAGTTTTTAATTAAAAAAATATGTACATTTGTTTAACAACACCACTATAGTGCCTCGGAGAGCATGTTAAGCTATCAGTCCCAGTTTCAATATACTAACTTGTGAAGCAGTTTATAGATGGGTTATTGAGTATATCCAGACATCGCGACGAGCTAGCCACTTGGTCGGTGTAAACTACGACGAGGTGGGATTAAAAACTGTCTAGGCGGTCTCGGGCGAGTCTGAAAAGAAATTCGTTACAATTTAGTATATAAAAGACAAACTCGCCACTATTTAGGTGTAGACTCAAACTACTATCGGCGACGATAATGCGAATACCTTAAGAAGTCAGTAAAAGGTTTCGCGATCCCGAACGTCCAATAACGTATAAATGTTGTTTTCAGAGATATTAAAGTTTATTTTTAATGAAAAAGAACGTAGAGGTGTAAATATTACTTACTCGATCCTAATTAGATAGTATTTTTATAAAAAATATATTAACTTTTGAAAAGACACCCAAATTTTGATTTTAGATTCTAAAAATATTACTTTAGTTCTCATTTTAAAACTAAACATATTTTTTATAAATTATGTAATTAGGATCGAGTAAATAAAATATACACCTCCATGTTCTTTTTTTCCAAAACAAAAACTTTATTATAACTAAATACAACATTTAGATGTTTTTTGACGCTCGAGTTCGCGAATCCTTTTCCTGCCCACTTAATATGTACTCATTTCGCTGTTTTGTAAAATACTGGTGATACCTAAAGGGTACACACAAATGATAATACCTATCATTTGTGTGTACTCTTTAGGTATTTTTAGTACTTACCATTTTTTTTTTATAAGAGCTCAACATGTGACCTTCCATCTACCTGATGTTAAGCAGAATGCAATGTCCAGGAATGATAGCAACAAGCGAATGCATACAGGTACACCGCTGGCTGCCATCATTATGCCGGCTTAAGATGCCTATTCACGTTTCGTTTAAAGGACTCTAGGTTATAATATTTCATTTTCTAATTTCTGATTATATATATATAATTCAACAATATTTTTGTTTTTGTAACATAAATAGCTACCTGTCACATCACTAAGGTAACATAGTTAATAAAGCAACATAAAGCATACCTGCACCGAATGAAAACAATATTAAGAAAGTTCCGACGGGCATTTATTTAAATTAAAAACTCGTGATATTTTGCAATTTAACTTCCTTTGCGAGGGCGTCTGGTGGGCTAACTGAATTGTCTTTACAATAAACCAAACGAAATTTCAATATAAAAAAAGGGGAACTGGTTATTTACAGGTATTACTTTATTTTATTTTTTATTGGAGCACGGCATGTCACTTTGTATAGGTAGAAAGATCTACAAAGTCCATGAATGAGAGAGATCAATGCATTATTTAATAACACCACTGTGAATGTGTATGATGCGGTTTTAAAACGGGCGGCGTCAAATACGATTTTGGCGAGTGTGTTTTAATATTAACGCTGTGTTGCCTTTAAATCAACATCTAGTTTGTAACCTAAGTAGTCTCCCAAAACCAGTAAGTCCAGGAATTAAAACCGATACATTAATAGAGTGACCTATTAATGTATCGGTTTTAATTCCTGGACGGTTTCTGTATCTGTGTGGTCGAAACTGATCGCTCGGCCTAGCGAAGTTTTAGAGACCTTCCTTCCACCTAATCTGCATCTGGATGGGCGGGTGGTAACGGAACCAATTGATAGGCCCAGCAATGTTATAGATACCTTTTTCCCACCTAAAAACGTCTAATTCAATCCTTTCTTAATTTTAAGGCAGATAAAATCTAACTTTTAATCATAAACACTTTATTAAGCGTTTACAAAACATGTCTATAAATAAATCTTTGATATTAAAATATTTATAATTTTACCTATATTACTTCCTTACTTTTTTATTATTTAGACATTGTCTTTACAATGAACCCTGTTCACGGACACACCTCGAGGGCCTGAACTTTTAACGAGGAAATAGTGGTAGTAAATCACGGGAAATTCGTTCTTATTGAATTTCCTTTTGTTGGCAAACGGAAGCTTTGCCTTAGTTTTTATTCCGAACGGACGCCCGAGCCAAAGTGTTTATAGCAAATATAGCTACGGCATGATCTACATAGTTCTAGTAGTCTTTTTCCGCGTCTGTCCATCTGTCTTTATGTCGCTTAGATGTTTAGAAACAACAAAACGGATTTTGATGCAGGTTTTCTTTCATTTATTATTGACATCCTCCGTAGACTAGGGGTTGCGCCTTTGTCGTTGTATCCAGAGGTCGGGGGTTCGATTCCCACTCATGGCAACAAATATTAGTACGCAATTTCTGTACAATTTGTCATGGTCTGGGTGTTTATAAAATATAATTAGTATTATATCATTGTTTCTGGTACACATAGTACAAGCCTAGAGCTTAGTTTATGACCAGAGCAATATGAGTAAATTGTCCTACATATTATTATTATTTATTAAGCTGTATATAATACATGCACGACATTTTATTAAACTTAACACCACTACACTTATATGTACAATACGAGGCTACTCTTGCTACTATAAAACTAAAGGTCTTTAGTCAGTGAAAACCAGACCTAAGAGCAAGGCACACTCAGCCACTGAACGAACACTTTGAAATACTGTGAACGACAGATGCCCACACGTTCATATACTTGAGAAACAATACCAAATTAGCACCTAGAAAGAGCCAGCTGATAAATCCGGTCTACATGAGGTCAGGATCTACACGGATAGCTCGAAAACTAAGCACTGGACAGAAGCAGTGGTTTTCTCTTTTAACCTGAACATTAACATCTCTGTGGAACTCGGCCCACATGCATCTATCTTTCAAGTAGAATGTATATCCATTATAGAAGCAACCGCGGCAGTGTGCTCATATGCTATGGTCATAAGCATGTCTCCTGATGGTCAGGTACGTATTTGGAACGCCAGTGTTTTTTAATTGCTGGTACCTTTTTCTCCGGGGTGTCTCTGGAAGACCAACATGCGGTCAGTGTTTGCGCTCTGATTGATACATAATACATATTAATGTATCAATAAATTAATATAAAGAGTACAAAAACTCTTAGATTAATTATTACTTATAGTGGATATTTGGGACGTAAATATATTCTATTAGGTTCGCCTCGGTGGCACCTTAGTTGGTTATGTGGTGTGTGTTCGGTTTGGTTTATTTTTATTTTTATGTAGCAGTGAAATTGGCTGCGAGATAACATCCACAACCATCACTGTAAGTATTGGGCCTATTTACAGAACTGCAGGCAGGCGAGAGAGGCGGTCACCATACCAGCCTGCTTAGTCTCAACAGAGGTAACCTACGGATGGTAGTGGGTATTTTGACCGCAAACTTTCCATTAAACAGATACCTTACCCTTATAGATATCACCAACAGTCCTATATAGAGAATGCATGGAATGAAGAAATACCCACTCACGTGCTGCTTCACTGCACTGGGTGGCTTTACAACGGCTGGAAATCCTCGGAACACCTCGAGGCCTGTAGGAGTCCAGGATTTGCCGGAAGCTACCCTTCTGGACGGAGGTGGGCTGGCTAGAGTAGCCGGCCGTTTCATCACGCACTTCTTGGCCAATTACGAAAAAGCGGACCCACCATGAAAATGAAGATGATGCATGTTATATATATATTTTTTTTGTTTTATTCCAGCGAAAGAAATTTTTTAATAAAGACTTTGTAGGTAGGTAAGTATTATCTTTAATATCAATGCTAATTGTATTGTTGTATTATATTGGAATTATACAAAATTTCTCGAGTTTTACAAACTTGTACAAACTTATGATTATATTATGTAAATTGCGAAATCCCGTAGCAAAGGAAGGAAACCTTAACTATTCTTAGAAATTTCATCTCCAATCAACCTCTTATTCGAAGTTTTCAGACGAGCAAAGGTTCGCAACTTTCGGGAGGGTGGATACAGGATTTGTAAAATCTGGTAAACTTGTGTAATAATATAGAATAAAAAGAAATACATAACACTTATTTACTATTAAGTATATAACATAATTGTTTACGCAACGTCTTATTATGACTTAGTATAAACATAAACCAATATAAGTATTTACATAAAAATATTTACCAATATACAATATATATAAAATAATGGCCGCACAGGCCTTGATTATTCTGATTATAGACTATGGAGGCATAGCAAACACATTACTAGGGGCCAGTCTGAAAAATTATAATGCATTCGGTTTATCTTCAATCTACGGAAATACGACCATGTTTTAGAATGCAGACAAAAATTAAAGTGGCTAACTCTGACTGAACTACGTAAATTCAGGACTCTATGTTTTTTATACTTTATGAACCTTTCACACCCTCCTATCTTAAAAATAGATTTTCTTTTCTTGATTCTTCCCATTGTAGGTCACTTCGTTCCTCTGACAACCTTACTCTTGCCACTCCGTCACACGGTACCGACTTTGTAGCTCTTTCACTGTAATGGCTGGGAGGTTCTGGATTCTGGAATGATCTACCTCAGTCTATACAGCAGACTCGAAATAGACCACTTTTCAAAAACCTACTGCAGTCGAGGCTAAAGTTAATTAGAATATTTTTATCTTAGTCAATTAATTATTCTGATGTAGGTATAATTGTTTTCCCATATTAATGGTTTATTATTTCATTTGTCTATTATACCCATAAGTTATTTTGATTGTATGTCTATGCGTATTTTATTATCAACTTTTTGCTATTTATTGTGGGAAGGTATATATATGTGTGTATGTTATAGTATGCTTGATAACTTGCTAATTAATAACTTGTTGATAACTCTAATTTTTGACAACTACCTAATTGTTCCAAATTACCTGGTGGTTGACTAGTAGACAATGACTAGAAGCATTAAGTCCGCCCTTTTGTAATAAATAAAGTGTTAAATAAATAATAATCGTAAACTATAGACCAGGCTTGTTCTATATCCACCTACCATAAATATTACATCCAATATATTTTATATTTTACAATACTTAGAATAGTGTTATACAAACTTCCTTGATACTGTTTACAATACAAATAGAAGCTAATGTACAAATTTCATGTTACTAGCTTCAGTAATTTCGGCTGGGCAATAAGGAGTCTCTCAGGAAAAGCAAATTAATTCTTCTTATTTGAAACTTAAAAACAATTTTAAATATTTTAATCGTAGAACTAACCGATAGAGCAGAAAATAAAATTACCCGCTACTTAAGTTTATTTAATAAAATAATTAGAAAAAGCAGACTAAATATTTATCAACACAACTGTTCTTAAGAGATTTAACTCCAAAAGCAAGTCTTCTAATATTAACTTTAACAAAGTTTGTGGTCTCACAAACTCAGCAAATTGTACCAATATCAGCGCTAGACTGCATCGTTTAGCATAAACACGACTCCCTTGACATTTTTAACAATCTAAGCAAACAGCATAATAAAAAGAACTTATGCACTTTACCAGAGTAAGCTAAGCTTAAAGCTTACGCTTAAATTATTCCCCTCAGCTTTTAATAACATTTATTTAAAATGAAGGAAGGAGAGTCAAATCAAAATAACGAGGTGGCGCGTAAATTTAGCAAAGTGCAGTCCGAGTCGCAGAATTCCCGGCGTTTACGCGGCCTTTTGAGCGCACTCGACCGCGCTGCGAAAGCTGGGGAGCGAAATGCTATGATGGGAGCACTCCCATACCAGGTTTAATACTTTTAAAATGTATACACACGAGTTGTAATTGTAATTTCTCTAGTGCTTTTTTAAAACGACTTATTTTTATTTTAAGGTTTGAGCAGGATTTTTTGAGGAGATTTGCGGTATGTTTAAAATATTTTATGGTAGATTTAATGAACTTTATTTACTTTCGTAGCGTTAGAAAGTATTTTATATGTAGTTAAAAAATATTTTTGATATTATTAATGTAAAATTTTTTATTAAAGTGCAAACTTTACCAAATGGAAATCACACATTCTTAGACTAAGTTAAAAACTTGTTAAGTTTTTAGCTGAAAAATTTTGTTCAGTAGCATTTGAAAATATTTACCACTTTTCATCCTTTGATGTCTATTCATGTCATCTTACTTAATACAGTGGCCGCCATCATTTTGTTTTGTGAGCCAATTTAAATATGGGAGGCCGCCAACTTGTTCACTATGAACCCCAGGGTGCTAGGGAGGTACGAGGTTTTATGACTTCTCAAGTACTGAGGACCGCCCCCCCCCCATATTCGGAGTTCACCCCCCAATGTTCGGAGTTCACCCCCCAGGAATGGTGCACCACCCTCATGGGCGGGGGCAATGCTTCGCCCCCTCGCTTTGCTCCCATGGGTCGTAACCGATGTGCAGCGCAGCTACCTGCTGTAAGGTGTCGTTACCAAAGAAGACCTTCAGGGCGACATGTTGTCGAGCCAATGCCATGGGACCGATCACATGAAATCCACAACTACCAGTCCGAACCCGAATTCCCGTACGTCCGGTTCAAGAGGAATAGGTATTCGCTGCCCGCTCACCAGCCGCCACCCTCTCAGAGACTGTAATTTTACCTACAGCCCCTGTTTGTGTTTGAGGCCTAAAGGGCAACTATTTGGTTGTTCGTGCCCTTTTAGATTCGGGTGCCCAGGGTTGCATTGTTTCGGCTTGGTTAGCGAGTGGCCTATGCCTAGCTTTGAATCCTCACCGGGATTCTGTTCGGGGAGTTGGTAATGTGAAAATTGAGAATTTGATTGGTAACACCACTTTCACATTCTCCCCGTTCTCGGTTTCCTGTCCGAGCATCACTGCTTTAATAGTATTAGAAAATATATTAGGTCAACACCCCAGGTAAAGTTGTCCCCAGCTGTGGTGACCCTGACAAGGGGTTTGTGTTTGGCTACCCCACCTTCGACATTCCGGAACCAATTGATTTGTTGCTTGGTGCCGATGTTTTGGGAATGTTGCTCCTAGGCAATGTGAAGCCCCTAGGTACAGGTGGCCTCGTAGCGATCCCCACAATCTTGGGATCTGTTATAATGGGCCCAACCCATATTCCTCCCCCACCTGTTGTTGTTAATCATCATGAATGTGAATTGTTCTTCCAGAATAATACTGGTCGTTTAGATTCTGGTCGTTTTTACACCAGACTTCCTTTTCTCCCCTCACGACCCCCATTGGGTGCATCGAGGAGTCTTGCTGAGAAAAGTTCATGGAGAATCGCATGATGCGTGACCCTGTTTTCAGCAAGAAGTACATTGAGTTCATGCGGGAATATGAGGTTTTGGGACACATGACGGTCTCAAACTTGGACTGGCGTTCAGAGTGGAATATTATTTCATTCTCTATCACGCAGTCTTCAAGCCTCATAGTGAGAAGATAAGAGTGGTGTTTGATGGCTCCGCCCCCACGTCTTCGGGTGTATCTTTGAACCAGTGCCTTCATACTGGCCCGAAGCTTCTCCGGGATATTTCGGATATCCTCATGGAATTTCGCCGCCATCAGATTGTCTTTGTGGCCGACATCCGCATGATGTTTCGGCAGACACTCATTCACGAGGATGACAGGTGCTACCAACTCATTTTATGGCGGGAGAAACCCTCTGATCCCATGCTTGTCTATGAGCTGAATACCAACACATATGGTTTGCGGTCTAGCCCGTTCGTGGCTATTCGTTCATTGTTGGAGCTGGCCAAGCGTGAGCGTTTGAGGTTTCCTCGAGCTTCCGCCATCTTGGAAAATGATTTGTATGTTGATAATGTATGCACGGGAGCCTCCAGTGAGAAAGAGGCTTTGATCTTGAGGAATTAATTGATTGGGATAATGAGGGCTGGAGGCTATGAGCTAAGAAAATGGATATCGAACTCCCCCACTCTCCTGGCTGATTTGCCATTGGAGCACCAGCAGGATCCCTCCTCTTCAAAAATATTGATAATCCTAACATGTTGTCTGTTCTTGGAGTACAGTACAGGCCAGTCCAGGATATTTTCACCTATCGGGTGGATCTTTCTCCGCCCAGGATCTGGACTAAGCGCTTGGTCCTGTCCACTATAGCCAGAACCTTTGATCCAAGCGGTTGGATTAGCCCAGTAATATTTTTGTCTAAATGTTTCCTTCAGAGACTTTGGACTGCTGGAGTTGGTTGACGACCAACTCACTGACACCATGTTAAAGGACTGGGTTTCGTTTGTTAGTTCACTTCCAGAAATCAATGAAGTCTCTTTACCCAGACCTTTCCTTCCAGCTGGGAAGTACACGGCGAGCCTCCATGGGTTCTGTGACGCTTCAGAGTGAGGATATGCCGCCGTGGTCTACTTGCGTACTGTGTGTCCTACTGGAAGTGTAGCGTCAGTGAATTTGGTCTTAGCTAAGAG
Source organism: Monopis laevigella (assembly GCA_947458855.1). Lineage (NCBI taxonomy): Eukaryota > Metazoa > Arthropoda > Insecta > Lepidoptera > Tineidae > Monopis > Monopis laevigella. Next base: position 21,895,940 of record OX381580.1, on the reverse strand, counting down.
CAAGGTTGCTCCCCTTCGGACTCGACCTACGATTCCGAAGTTAGAATTGTGTGGGGCTGCTCTTCTTACGCGATTATTGAATCACGTTTTTGTAAGGTTGAGAGTTGATAGTGGTGACGTGTTTGCTTGGACTGACAGCCAGATTGTTCTCTCGTGGCTGAGAGCTGCTGTCCATACACTCGAAGTCTTTGTGGCCAATCGTGTCTCTCAGATTCAGGCTTCTGATGCTCCGTTGATCTGGAGATATGTTCCAGGAGAAATGAACCCTGCAGATGTTGCGTACAGGGGTTGTGCTGCCCCAGATCTTTTGCGACACTCACTTTGGTGGGGCCCTGACTGGTTGACGCATCCTGAGTCGTTCTGGCCTCATGGCCAGCCTTTGTTGACTGATCCACTACGAGGTCTCCGCGTATTCACGATGGTGAGGACCGTGGAGTTGGATCCTGAATTTTTACTGAATAAATTTAGCTCCCTGGATAAATTGTTAGGTGTAACTGCGTGGATTAAACGCTTTATTTTTTATTGTCGACACCCCCGGGAGAAACGCCAGTCGCCAGTCCTCACACCATGTGAACGGAAGTACTCGCTTTTATATTGGATTAAGGTTGTTCAGAACGATCAGTTTAAGACTGAAATTGAGACACTGCGGGCTGGACGTTGTAAGCTCAAGGGAGCAATTGGACGCCTAAATCCGTTTTTTGATGATTTGGGCCTCCTTTTTTCTGCATTGTTACTCCCTAATTCTGGTCACTTGGTGAATATGTTGGTACATCAAGAACTCGCATGCTGGCTGTAATGCTTTGTTGGCCATCTTACAGTGCGAATATTGGATTCCGTCCGCCAGGCGAGTCATACGAAGTGTGATTTTCCGCAGCGTGCATTGTTACAGACTCAAGGCCACTACCATGCAGCTTCAAATGGGAGATCTGCCATCGGACCGTGTGAATGAGTCTCGTCCCTTTGCTGGCGTGGGTACAGATTTTGCTGGCCCGTTCTCTGTGAAAGTGTCACACCTCAGGAACGCTAAAATGGTTAAGGCCTATTTGTGTGTCTTTGTATGTCTGTCCACCAAAGCCGTACATTTAGAATTGGTTTCTGCCCTAAGCACTGAAGCCTTTGTCGCTGCCCTTGGTAGATTTGTGTCCCGCCGTGGTTTGCCATCGTTGATCCGGTCCGATTGTGGCACAAACTACAAGGGCACCAATCGTTATTTAGATGATGTATATAAATTTGTAGCAGATAATCATAATGTAAATGAAACTGCACTCTCCCAACGTGGAATCAGATGGCTTTTTGATCCACCAGCATGTCCACATTAGGGAGGAATATTTGAAGCTGTTGTTAAGGCTGCCAAAACTCACTTACGTAGGGTGATAGGAGAAACCGTATTAACCTTTGAGGAACTTGCTACGGTATTTTGTAAAATTGAAGCCGTCCTCAACTCACGCCCATTGTGCCCGCTCTCTTCAGACCCAAATGACCTCAAGGCTTTGACTCCAGGTAATTTTTTGATAGGGCAGCCACTTGTCGCCTTGCCTGAATACTCCTTCAGAGATGTAAAGTAAACTCGACTGTCGCGATTTGAATTTATCCAGCAGATGACCCAGCATTTCTGGCATCGCTGGTCGCTCGAATACCTTCACATATTGCAGCAACGCGTGAAGTGGACTGATAAGACGGACCCTCCAAAGATAGAAGACCTCGTCCTGGTTAAGGATTCTAACCTGTCCCCATTGCATTGGAGAAGGGGGCGCATTCTTAACTTGGTTCCAGGAGCTGATGGAGTGCCTCGTTTTGCTGAGGTTATGGTTGGAGACTCCGTTTTGAAGAGAGCGGTGGCAACACTCTCCCGTTTGCCCGTTGTGTAGCGTATAGATTCTTTCGATCCGGGGCGGGGGAATGTTCGACTTTGATAAATAGTCTGGACGCTAATCTGTGGGCACGAACGTTTTGACAGGTGATAACTTGCAAGTCAGTCTTGAAAAAATGGTGAATTAACGCTTTGTAAAATTGTATAATAATTGTGAATAGCGTTAAAGTTCCGCAAGTGAGTTTTGTGCGGCCTATTCGAAATACCATCAAAATTGTGTAGAGTTTCGTTCGCTTTGTAAAATGGCGCCTACAAATAGTGATTCAGATTTGTCGCGTTGATTGTGTCTGAATAGAAATTGTTATACAGTGGCATTTGTAGTGGTTTCAAAGAAGAACGGAGTTATTGCATCCCTTGGGTACCTAGGGATCCCGTCCAGAAGCTAACCACAAGTCATTCGGTAAGTTTAGATTTTAAGTTTAGCGGTGCGAATCGCACCCGTGTAAGAAGCCTGGACGAGGTTTGTTTCTTGACTTCTCGCACACACCACATAAAAATATTTTTACTTTTTATTATTATTATTTACCTACAAATAGTGATTCAGATTTGTCGCGTTGATTGTGTCTGAATAGAAATTGTTATACAGTGGCATTTGTAGTGGTTTCAAAGAAGTACGGAGTTATTGCATCCCTTGGGTACCTAGGGATCCCGTCCAGAAGCTAACCACAAGTCATTCGGTAAGTTTAGATTTTAAGTTTAGCGGTGCGAATCGCACCCGTGTAAGAAGCCTGGACGAGGTTTGTTTCCCGGACACACTACATAAAAATATTTTTACTTTTTATTATTATTATTAACCTACTTAATTATTAACAAGATGTGATTTTACTCATGACCTAACATAAACAAGTCTACCATTGTATTGTATTTCTCTACCAATTTCCGGTTTTCAATTTCGTGTTAATCTTATTCCAATTGGAGCATTTGCTAAGCGAACTTCTGTACCAAAGCATTACTTCAATTACTAATGTTTATTGATAGCAATTGAATTGAAAACCCGGTATTTCTGCCGCACATCTGAGTTACTTGCGAGTAGGGTTTCCATGGTTTTCTTAATTTGATTATTACGGTGAGTAGTTTAGGTAGAGTAAACTTGATCGTAGATACAATTTAATTGTAATTTTGAAACACACTTGCTTTTTTATAAAGTAGGTATATTAAATAAAATAGTGCCAATCAAACATTAATGTACTAGCTTGATACCACACTCTAAAAAAATAAAAGTATTAAATATCTTGCTTGATATTACTCTTTAAAAAAAAAGAGAGCTCAAAAGGATTATAATTAATATACTTCTTACTTCAATTATTTAACCGCCTCTGTGTGGTCTTAGTGGTTGCACCTTTGTGTTGTGCACAGAGGTTGTAGGTTCGACTCTCACTCATGGCAAAACAATATTAGTTTGTTTTTCTGAGAAAATGAGCGGCAGCAAAGACGCATTTGCATTACGAGTCTATTTTAATATCCTCGCTTTATCGCTAATTCAACTGTATAGGCCGTAGTATCCGTAATCGGTCGGGCGGCTTAGAGACTTTCCCCGACTCAGGTCTTTAACTCAGTTTATGATCAGGGCAATATACATTTTATATATTACTAGCTGATGCACGCAAATTTGTCTGATTAACTTTAACCGTTTACGCAGCGTCCGTTTTTGCAACATTTTTCATTGTTACTCCGCCCCTTTTGGCCGTAGCGTGATGTTATGTATGCCTTCCTCGATAAATGGGCTATCCAACACGAAAATATATTTACAATTCATCCCAGTGGTTCCTGGGATTAGCGCGACCCAACAAATAAACAAATTCTTTAGCTTTATAATATTAGTAGGAATAGATCTATATAGATCTTTTGTCCACAATTTTTCCTAAAGTATGGTAACTCTACACATAATTCTATCTCTAGACTAATACTAACACTAGTGCTGTCGAAACCGAAGCAGATCGTATTTATTTGGGTTACAGTCGAGTTTCAGATTTAGTAGCTCCCAATGTATATTCTGACAGCGTTTCGGTAGTAAATCTCGTACGACACACGCGAACCGCGCCGTATAACATAATATTCCTATAATGTCAACATTTCGCTTGCCACTGCATTACTTGTAGGTACGGTTAAAATTTCGCTTACTTGCAGTTAGTACTATTTTTTAAATGTTATTTCTTAATGATCCCAGCTTTTAAAGAAAATAAAGTGCTTTTTATATGATTATTTATATCTTAAGTCTTTGCAGTTTTACCTCTTATTTAGAAAACTCAGGAGACTATTTTGGCATCGATTTCTTTTTCGAGGTGGTAGTCTCCTCTTTTCTTTTTTAGTTTTCATAAATATTGTTCTTGTCACAAACTAAGCTCTAGGCTTGAAGTATGTGTACCAGAAACAACAATATATAAATTTATAAACACATTATATATTTTGTATAATGTGTTTATAAATTATACCCAGAGATGACAAACTGTACAGAAAAATGTACAGATTTTGACAATTAACAGCAAATTTCACGCCTAGAGGGCCGACTGAAAACTGTCAAAATATATATTAATTTGACTGATGGCGATTCCATCGATTGATTCCTCAAAATTTCTCGAAGACCCCTTGTCCTGTCACGTTGCTTTCTCTGGGACATCAAGTTTGGCAACTAGTCTGTAGTGATTTTTACCCAGAACTTGCTTAGTATATTGCTTACAACTGCCCAGCCTTAAAAAGTTACTTTTTATATTCTTATCTGTAAAATACTTCTCTTACCTATTTACAGTATTCGAAACGGTGAAATTTAGTTTACGGCATTACGTGCAGAATGTACGAGAGACAGCTATATCTAGTGACATATTTGGCAACGACCTCGCTTGGTTGACTGGACTGCCAGCCAACTGTGATAATGTTGGTTTTCATTCCTACCCAGGAAACTAAAATGGTAGAGAGCGCATAGATTTGAAACGAATGTGTCTATTTCATTTCATGTTGTGCCCTTTTATGGATACATCGTATATTGTACTTTGAAATAATCAAACAAAATAAGTTTTTGTTATTTAAAGGCTATATTAATAACATTGTTGTTTAAAGCATTGACAATTTATAACGCATTGCATATTTTATTTTAAACTAGCTGATACGCGCAATTCGTCTGCGTAACATTTTCGCAGCGCATTCAACGGAAGCTCTCAAAAAGAACAAATTGTCCCCGTTTTCCCAACATTTTTCATTAATGCTCCGCTCTATTGATCGTAGGGTGGTGTTATATAACCTATAGCCTTTCTAGATAAATAGGCATTTCAAATAACATTTACGATATAGACTTTACGTAAAATCGTTTAATTTATACTTCTATGAAAACTACTGTTGAATTTGGGCCTTAAGTCTATGATATTTTACAATATGTCTATTGTATATAATCTTTCAGTCCAGCAGTCCAGCAGTGGGTTATAGATGGCTGAAAATACAATAACCATACAATTAATTATTTATTTAATTTTGCGGTCTCTAAAACATACAATGGAATGATTCGTGGTTCCTAGCCAGTGGATGTATGCTGCGTGACGTCTTATCAGATCGGCACTGTTGGTATTGCTGCTAGTGGACTTCATTGTTTACCTTACCCAAATTAAGTTAATGGCCGAAGCTTTATTGTTGTTCCATGACGAAAATAGTCAGAATTACTATTACATCACGTACTGGCGATTTGGACAAATCATTTGCTAAACATTTCGTAACGCAATGTATTGCACAATTTATGAATATTTCACAATATTGATTTATGAAAAATAAAACAAAAAATATAAATAGTTTTATATGACTGATTTATACTAGTACCTAAAGCATATTTTAACTGAATAGTTGTGAGATTGTAATAGGTTTATGCAGTCCACGAATACTCGCCACTAACAATGAGGCTGATAGACTCTACTATGTCAGCTTTCTTACCGATGTGGTTCATTTGACTAACCCGGGATTATAGATTATAGGAAGAACCAATATGCTGTTAAAGTAGGTATTCTTAAATAATTAATCAGTAATTAAATTGTGTAAACAATTGTTTTGTTGTTTATAATCTGTTTTTACTCGCACTTGCTAATTAACATTGGCTTTAGTTAAACATATCTTACGTTTTTTTTAATTATGACTCTCGCTTTTAAATAAACTTAACAATAAAATCCGATGTACGAATTTAGTAAACGTCCATGTGAACTTCGTTATCTTCGTTTTTAATTTATTAAACACGTTTTGTCTCAAACTTAGCTAAATATAAAGCAGAATTTCGAAGGCTTTCCTTAAATAAGTACCAGGCAAACAGAAGACTCTAGCAGGCTCACTGATTCACTCGTATATAATAACTAACCTTTGGAATATAACACGGTTTAATATGGTGAAAATAAATTTAAACTCTACTTCCAGAGCATAGAGTTTACATTTCAGTATACTTGTTATAATAGTGCTGTGCTAAGACGAAGCTCTGCGTTCCATGAACAATCAAACAACAGCACGCAAACCAGTAATCATTGCCATTCATGTTGGCAAATGCAACAAATCGAAACAGCCAGTCAGTATAATAAACAAACTAAAAATAATATTCTGTGCCTAGTTTAGTTATAGATTGATACTTAGTGGAACTAATATACCTTTGAATTAAATTAATAAATACACATAACTATATCTGAATTGTTACAATAATGATTTATTCTTAGTCATATATATAAAACATTATCCTATAACGAATTAAGATTTTTTTTTTTTTTTTTATTATTTTAGTACCTACTAGAAATATATATAAAAATACATACCCTTATTGGTTTATGTAAGAAATTTTTATTTATGTAATTTTTAGCATTGTCGTCGCTTTTATAATACGAGTATTAAGTTTAACCATATCATATTTTTTTTACAACTGTCAGCTCTTTTGTGTTACCCCTTTTTTTTTTTTTTTATGAACCCACATGGTTAGGAGTTCGTTCGTTTGTCTGTCCGCATTAAATATTTTCAAAAACTATCGATTGGATTTACCCACTCGAGATTTTGAATGGTAACTTAATTAAATTTTCTTATGAGCTCAACAAAAAGTTGTGTCGAACGTTTAATACTCGTACTTCAATGAACGAATAAAATTAATATTAATAATTAATATTAAAAAAAATGTTTTCATCTATTAAATTTAAGGTCAAATACAATAATTGAGGCCATGAAAGTTTTCGCGTTTCTTTCATTGTTTGTCGAAGTTTTGAGAAGAGTGAAGTTTGGGTTAATTTATATCTGGCTTTATTTGCAATTTCATTCAGACTCGTTTATATCTTGTTTACATTTTCATCTCTATGATAACTTTTTTAATTTAGTCACAGTTGTATTTGTGTTGAAGTTTTCAGGTTTCCCTTCCACAAAAGAAATAATGAATCCTTTAAATATAGGATTACTTTGTTTGTCTGTTTTGACGTCAAGTCTTAAGTAATCTTAGGGTATATAGAACTTCTGTTAGGATGGAAAGTTTTGTTATTTAATATAGACAAGAATATATAATATAGAAGAATATATAATACACATCAAATTGGTGTTTTTTCCATGTAGATATATTTAGTCAACATACACATTTTAAATACAAAGACAATTTGAATTGTAAAATAGCTTTTGTTGCTTTGCAATTAATAAATATTAAAGTTATTATTTAACGTTTTTTGAAGCACATTTTAAAGCAACCATTACGAGAACAACACTGAGACGCTCGAATTGGTATAAATTGTAAAATTTAATTTTGAACAAATTACTCAGTCTCATTACGTAATGAATTTATGTAGGTCCAAATAATGCTAAACTTAACATTTGATACCTACGTAGATTGGTAATATAGACTTAATTCCCAATTACTTCCCGTAATTTCTAATCCCCACTAACTTTTTAAAATTCTCACCTAAATTTAAGCATACCTAATGTTTTAAGATTTTAGCATAATAGCTGCGCTGCGTAAAGCTATTTCAGTTTAATTTACAAAGATCTAAGCTTTCAATATTATCCGCTGACACAGGTGCATCGGCATCATATATTTTGTTCGCAATTACCTCCCGGGTCAGCAAGTGATACTCAATCATGATACAGTATCCAAGAACTATCAGCATGTGCAGCAAGATAACAAATTTACGAAGGTCCGTTGGTTATAAAGTTATAACATCTGACATAGGTGTCGACAATATCAACTACCTTTCCAATGACTATAGTAATTCGATATATTTGAGTTTAATAATTTACAAAGGTCAAAGCTTTCAATATTATCCGCTGACACAGGTGCATCGGCAACATGTATTTTGTTCGGAATTACCTCCCGGGTCAGTAAGTGACACTCAATCATGATATAGTGTCTTAAGAACTATCAGCATGTGCAGTTAGATAACAAATTTACGAAGGTAAGGTGGTTATAACAAATCTAACACAGGTGTATCGACAATATCTGCCAGAAACAGTAACTTGCCTAAATTCTTACCTATATTTATTATGTATACTTTATACGTAGCATAGTTTTGAAGATGCAATTCAATTTACAAAGTATAGCTTTCAATATGGTCATCTGATACATGTGCATCAGAATCATGACTTTCAATTGCAATTACTTCTTGGGTCAGTAACTGACACTCAATCCTATTTACTATATGATTAAAAAGTATTAGCTTATTTCTCAATTACTTACTGGGTTTCTTAATTTCCACTAACTTGCTTAAATTCTCACCTAAATTTAACATGTATACCTATAGGTTTAGGACAATTTTTAAAGATTATACATATATATTACAAAATATTTGAGTTTAATTTACAAAGGTCAAAGCTTTCAATATTATACGGTGACACAGGTGCATCGACATCATGTATTTTGATCGCAATAACCTCCCGGGTCAGAAAGTGATACTCAATTACAATACAGTGTCTTAAGAACTATCAATCAGCATGTGCAGTAAGATAACACATTTACGAAGGTACCACCTTACCTTCGTATAACAAATTTAACACAGGTGTATCGACAATATCAACTACCTTCCCAATTTCTACCAGGGACAGTAACTCGCCTAAATTATTACCTACATTCATTATGTATACCTTAAAGCATAGTTTTGAAGATGCAATTCAATTTACAAAGGGTAGCTTTCAATATTATCATCTGATAGATGTGCATCAGAATCATGATTTTTCTTCGCAATTATTTCTTGGGTCAATATTATACGGTGACACAGGTGCATCGACATCATGTATTTTGATCGCAATAACCTCCCGGGTCAGAAAGTGATACTCAATTACAATACAGTGTCTTAAGAACTATCAATCAGCATGTGCAGTAAGATAACACATTTACGAAGGTACCACCTTACCTTCGTATAACAAATTTAACACAGTTGTATCGACAATATCAACTACCTTCCCAATTTCTTCCCAATTCTAATACTATTTTTTATTGGAGCACGACATGTGACTTTGCATCTACCTGGTGGTGGGCAGACATTGTTCTTAAACAATAATGATCGCTCCCACTATGCGATGCGATAACGAAATGAGGGACGACAATGACGAATTGCATTACGAGTATATTTTAATATACTCGTTGCCTTATCGTCAATCCAACTACCCATTTCGTAACCGCACTCTGAAAGGAGATTACCTACCTCGACAAGAAATCGATGCAGTAGTCTCCTGAAAACCGGTGAATCTATTTACTACATCATACAGTGTTTTAAGAACTATCAGCAGTTAGGTAATCAATTTAAGAACATCATTTGGTTATAAAATCTGACATAGGTGAACCGGCATATCGACAACCTTTCTAACAACTTGCTTAATTTCTTATCAAAATTCAATATTGTTACATGGCATAATGTTTCCAAGAAGCAGTTTGTAATATATATTAGATTTATAGTCTTTATGATAAGAAATCGTTCCTTGGAGGAGGCCTATGTCCACAGTGGACGTGTGAAAGGCTGGTATGATGATAATGATGATGATGATGATAAGAAATATCTCATCATCTCGAAAAAAAATCGATATAGTTGTCTCCTGAAAACCAATGTAGTTGTCTCCTGAAAACCAATGAACCCACAGACTAAAACCGAAACATGACTAGGTCGGTATGGGAGGTGGTAACGAGACCGGTCGGTCTGCCTAACTATATTATAGAGACCTTACTCCCACCTAATCCTATCTATGTAATATATTATACAATCTTGAGAACTATTAGTAGTTAGGTAGTCATTTTATGAAGGTCCACGCTTTCGTTGTTATTATCTGACACAGGTGTATTGTTCAAGACTTCCTTTTAAAGTATTTCCTCGGTCAGTAAATAACTTAACCAAATTTCATATATCTTTAGCATACACATACAATATAGTACAAATAGATATTCAAATATATTATATATAGGATTGCTGATGCCTGAACTAATACAAATTATTATATTTCAGACGCCATCGCTTATTTACAATACACTTTACTTACACATTTAATAAGAAAAGAAATAAGAGAATAAATATATAAACGAAGGTACCTAATTGACATATTATTATATATTATTTGACATTATATTTCAATAATCATTTAGAATGTAATAAAAATAAAACATAAAGAATAAACCATTTCATTCTTTCACAGCACACATATAAAACAAATACAATACCTACCTGAACTTTTACTTCTGTCCTATGCACTAAAAAATTAAACTTTAAATTAACGCGCAACATCGTCTGCGTAACTTTAAACGTTGCCGCACGCAACGTAGGCCCTCAAAAGGACCATTTTTTCCCCGTTTTCCCAACATGTTTTATTGATGCTCCGCTCCTATAGGTCGTAGCGTGATTCCAACACTAAAATAATTTTCAAAATCGGTTCAGTAGATCTCCCTACAATCTCACAAACTCACAAACTTTACCTCTTTATAATATAAGTACCTAATCTTTAATTTCTTGTTTGTGCATTTCGCTTTTCGAAACTTGCCAGTTCTAGTTATGAAAAAGGCACTATCACTAAGGCGTTAAAATAGTTATTGTGCCAAGTTACATTATAGTCTTCTATTTTAGAAAAACTGTATTAGTATAAAATTAAACAATGATACAATACATAAAATTGGTAATATGGTACGATTAAATGGGGGTAAAGCACAAATTAGGATTGACGTCACAAGGGCTAACGGCAATTTAACGAACACAGGACGACACAAACATCTGAAAAATAAACATTTAGGTATTTAGTACAAACATATATACGGAGTTTAAAATACTACTTTATACCCTGTTATATAGCTATATAAAAACATAAAGATGTAAAGTCAGAGATGTCAACCAAATTTTAAATTTAAATTTTAAAAGAACCAATGAATCTAATGTACCTCACTCTTTCCAAAGAAATGGTGGGGCAAACAGCAGTATTTTTAAATATATTTATGTTATTGGCATCTCCGAATGTCACCGGAGGGCCTTGGGTAGCTTTTAATAATAATAGAACTCTTATATACGATTTAATTTAAACTTCTTTATATATTTAGCTAAGGCACATAGGCCAGAAAAGCTAGACAATGTCAGTAGAGTATTTAAGTTTATGGGGAGGGGTACATAAGATGGGAGAATGTCATACAATGAACATGTATGTTTTGGACACTTAAAAAATATATGTTCTAGGGTTCCCAACTCAGAGCCACAATCACATAGAGCGCTTTCACAAACTTTAATTTTATTAAGATGGATTGGGGAGCTGTTGTGAAATTACTTCACCAATATGTCGACTTAGGCCGGGGCCTAAGTCGACATAGTGTAGAAGTAATTTGTTTACTAGATTTTTTTAAAGTAAAAAACCATGGTTTTGTTGTTGTTGGTATTTGGTTGTATTCTTCTACAGAATTTGGCTTTTTCAAGATCTTTATTCCAGGATGTCTCCCACAGCGGACCGCGATCCGATTCAGCTAAGGCATTCAGATCCTGTGTGTATAGGGCATAGTTGCCAATCAATCCAGTGACTGTTGCTTCCTTAGCCAGTCCATCAACAAACTTATTCCCTTCTATGTCACAATGGCTTAGAATCCAAGCCAATCATAGCCATAATTATTACATTGTAGGAGAAGGTGTCTGATTTTAAGGGTAATAGGGTGAGGATTATTTGTGCAATAGTTTGATAAGGCCTTTAAACTACTTTGGGAATGTGAGTTTATGATTGATTTTACAATTTTATGTGAGTATACATAAGAAACAGCTTCATATATAGCAAGGGGTTCCCCAGTGTATATTGAAAACAAAGGAGTACTTCTAAAGTTTAACATAATAGAATATTTAGGTATCCACACTGCGGGCCCAACACAGGTTTCAGAAACATATTTTGAGGCATCGCAAAAAAACAGACTATCAGACCAGTGTTTTTTAACTTCTCTTTTAAATATGCTATCCGTCCTATGTGATTTTTTTTCAATATCAAGATGGACTATTTTTGGAAGGTAGAGCAATAAGTCATATGGGATGTCAAAGCATGGAGTGGTATAAATAGGTAGATCAAGCTTACGCAGTTTTATGTAGCTAACCAAAAGGCATGGGAGATCCTTATTTTTCCAATTTGCAGATTCAGAGAGGTTATAATATGGTAATTCCAATTTTAATACCTACTCTAGTTAAAAAAACTCTTTGTTTTGCCTCAAAACCACACACTTATCATAATCAAAATAATGCAGTTTTAAAAGACGGTATCATATAATTAATTGTCCCTAAAAGTGGCCCCAGCTTAGTGGTTAAGTCACTGCGCACTGATAACAAGTTTAAGCAGATTACAACAAGGCCGGACCTAGGATAGGTGACCGCTTTATACAACGTGGCTATACCATCATAAATACCGCAACATGCTCGTCACTTGTTAGGTGTTGCCTCCGAATACCATATCGGCGAAATGAGCATGGATAAATCCCTCCGCTGGGCACCCTGAGGCCGCTTAAATGGTCCTCAGGAGCCGGTGTCACTCGTAACAACTTTCGTAGTCTGTTTTCTAAGCCTTCACCGAAAAAAGTGGCAGGTTCGTCATGGTGTTTGTATAGACTAATATAATAGTTTATCAGGTTAGCTATAGCGGAACTGGGACCGACAGCTTAACTGATTGATAGCCGTGATTAGTGGTGATAGGAGTCAATATTTATAAACATAGAGACAAGTGGTACTCTATAGTCTCTGCCTACCCTGGAAGTGATCAGTGATAATAAATAAGTAAATATTCTATTCGTTGAATTTAGATGCGAAGATTACAAGGTAACGTGCGAACAAACACAATATGTTAGGATTGACCCCTTACACATATTCACTAAAGAATGTTGTGGATAGGGATTTTTATAAATAATAATAATATTATTATTATTAATTGATTGAGCTTATTTAACGTGGTTGTTTTTCTTTTTAAACCTGTAAAATCTTATGGTTTAATACTTAGGTGTTGGTGTTGGAATAATAATAATCGTCTAACAATGCTGTATACTTTGTGACCTTTATCTGTTTTGTCACTGGCCACTCTGTGGTCTCGGTCATAAAAAAAGTTGCAGGTTGTGCTCTAGGAATTAAATACTTTTCAATAAAACTAATATAAATAAAATCAGTGTTTAATTAATAATTATAAAAACTGCCCCCTGTACAATTGGCTTGTGTTATATGTATCAAAAATAATGATAGTACCAGTCCAAAGGGGTAATATGATAGTACCAGACCAAAGGGGTAATATGATAGTACCAGTCCAAAGGGGTAATATGACGGGTACTTTCGGGCCGGAACGGGAGTCCCGGCTGGACTTGGTGGTCTTTTTTTTAGTTAGTATATATGTAGCATTTGGGGTCGAAACTTCCGGAACCTTAGGAACCGAGGCTCGCGGATTTATCCGAGACCTCAGAAAACGAATCTTCTTGGAATGTAGAGATCCCAAATGCTAAGCATATTTAAAACAAAAAATTAGCATTGCTATACAAAGAGCCAATGCTGATAGCATATTAGGTACTCAACCAAGTGGCGCCTCATACTATGATTTTTTCTTATTAGTTTAAATTTAAATTTAGTTTTATTTTTCTAGGTTAATTTATTATATAGTTTGTAACGTTTTATAAATAAATGTTTAATATAGTTAGCTTTAATAATTCATTATAATTGTATAATTAATTATTCTATTATTTATAGTATTACATTTTATTTATAATATTACTTGTTATATTTTATTAACACCCAGACCATGGCCAACTGTACAAGACGTTTTTAATTTACATGGTTTTTTGAAAACTCCCGATATTTATAAGCTCGAAAAATTAATATTGTTTCGAATTTATATTTTTTAAAAAATGCTCTCATGTAACCAATGTAATTTTTCGCAACCCTTAAATAATATTTAATAAAAATATGTTACTAGATGAACCGCAACTTCGTCTGCGCAACTTTAGGCGTTTACGCAGCGCACGCAACAAAAGCTCTCAAAAGGAATAAAATTTTTCCCCGTTTAAGCAAAAATTTTCATTAATGCTCCGCTCCTATTTGTTCTATTGGTAGCGGGATGTGATGTTATATGCCAATAACCCTTTTTGATAAATGGGGTATCCAACACTAAATTCATTTTTAAACTCGAACCAGTAGTTCCTAAAATTAGCGCGTTCAACCAAACAAATAAACAAACAGACATCTTTATTATACATATATATATAGATTGCTAATATAATAACATGAAACACACTCTAAAATAAATTAATGTGTAGTAAATTACATTTTAGGTATCGTTTTCTCATATGTATTAATAATGTTTTTACTTTGACGGGTGATTTAAAATCGAAACCACGCTTTCAGAAACGAGGCTTAAAACTTATGGCAAGGTTAATAGACGATGTATATACCCAAAGAATGCTTCGAACTGCATTGCTTAAGTTTTAACCCTTTCAACCCATTAATATCATTAGATCTTTTACTCTAAAGAGTAATAATATTAATATATAATACATAATATTACATTTTATAAACACCCAGATCGTTGCAAAGTGTACAGTAAAATATAATAATAATAATATGATAAAATTAGGCTCTAGGCTTGTACTATGTGTACCAGAAACAACGATATAATACATATATATAGTATTTTATAAACACCCAGACTATAGCAAGCTGTACAGAAAAAACATACTAGTATTATTTTGTCTTGAGTAGGAAGCGAACCCACGACCGCGTGACACAGCGCCAATGGCTTAACCAAGTAGACCACTGAGGCTGTCTGTCACTTTTTTACCTTTAACCCCGAAATATAATAGGTAATACACATAAAATTAAAGCCGAAATAAAAAAAACAGTGTTCCTATAAAAAGCTGGGCTTATCCATATTAAATAGCAGATTGCGCTTTTAAGCTTCGTTATCAAGTCGGCACACGCAATCCGACAATCAAGCTGGCGAGACGGACCGAATGCAGTAGATCAAAACACTTTAGCACTTTCATAATGTAAAGGAAATTCAGCTTTATTCGCTTCATTGTGCCCTTTGAAAGCTCCCAAAGTATTTTCATAGAAAAGAGACTTTATTAAGTCTGTGGCGGAGAAAGGAAACGGTATTATGTAAAAATATTTTCTATAGACTGTTTTGTTGTTAATGTTAACTTATTATTACTTTATTTATATTAGTTGCCAGTCAATTCGTTATAATATAAAAATTATAATAACATATAAAAATTACATAATTATTTAAGTAAAGTTACAAAGATAGTTATTAATTAGGTAAAATTTTTAACAATGTGATTTTATAAATAAGTAGCAAATTTCCTGTGCCTGAACTAGACTACGAGCCTGCTGTATCTCAGGCAAACAGATCTCTTCCATCGTTGGATACATAAATATTTTTAGGTATTTTATTATAATATTAATGCATTTTTATAAATTCCTTTTTATAGGATAATCTTATATTAAATTTTTAAAGAAAAAATGCAATGAAAAAATTCTGGTGGCGGGACTCGAACCCATGAAATACGCTCAACGACGCTACATCTTTGCGAAGCTGCAGTGGCTCTAAGGTGTTAGTGAGCTCTTCGTCATCAATAATACGAGATGCACGCTTTTGCAGACCATCGAGGGCATGCAGCAAATATTTGGCCGATCCACCCCAAAGGTGCGAACAATATTCCATACAAGGCCGGATCTGGGCTTTATAGATAAGATACCTAAGCCCTGGAGTGAAATATCGTCGCACCTTGTTAAGAACGCCGAGCTTTTTACTTGCGGTCTTGGCAATGTTCTCGATGTAATTGCAGTGATTTAAGTCGGAGCGTATTTCCAATCCCAGAATATTTAGTATTGGTGATAATGGTAATTGAGTGCTCTGAAGAGAGGGAAAATGGGAAAACGGTGTCTTTTTTGCAGAGATCGCGCAGGCCTGGGTTTTTTGTGCGTTGAACTGGACCAAATTATGACAACCCTAATTAGAAACTTCCTTTACGGTTAGGTCCAGTTCACTCACCAAGGAACTCCTATACTCCTCTGTTTCGACGCGGCTAGGAGGCTGACGAGCCAAGTATCGCCCGTGAACGGTACTGTCGTCAGCATAACAATGAATGTTGCCCAATGACAACATATCATTGATATGCAGCAAGAATAGCGTCGGCGACAGCACTGATCCCTGGGGTACTCCTGCGTTAATGGGTTCTCGGCCCGAGGCCATACCATCAACAATGACTCTTATAGCTCGGTCTGAAAGGAAAGAAGAGATCCAGCCGCAAAGGCGCGTCGAAAATCCGTAAGCTGGCAACTTAGAGAGTAAAGCTTTATGCCACACCCGGCCAAAAGCCTTGGAGATATCCAGACCAACTGCCAAGGCTTCCCCATGCTGGTCCATTGCCTCACCCCAGATATGCGTAATATATGCTAGAAGATCACCCGTTGACCTCTTCCTACGAAAGCCGTACTGGTGGTCATGTATAATAGAGTGATCTTCTAGGTGGCGCATTATTTGTGCATTGATAATGGTTTCTAGAACCTTGCACAACACTGAGGTGATAGCAATAGGCCTGTAATTATTGGGATCTGACCGGTCTCTCTTTTTGAAAATGGGTTGCACGTTCGCTTCCCTCCAAGTTGCGGGGACAATGCCAGAGGAGTATGAAAGGTATAGGCGTGTGAAAACAGGAGACAACTCAAGAGCGCAGTTTTTCATTACAATCGCTGGGACACCATCCGGGCCACTAGCCTTCCGAACGTCGAGTGAACGGAGCGCCGCGCGCACATCACGTTGCCAGATATGAATATCAGGCATTGTGATACCGCAATTGGGAATAGTAGGCGGTTGCGCGCCTCCATCATCGAGTCTGGAGTTCGAGGCAAAAAGATTAGCCAGAAGTTCGGCTTTCTTAGTTGCTAAATGGGCCAGCGAACCATCAGGATATCGCAGCGGCGGCAATGAGGAACGACAGAAATTTGCCTCAACGGATTTGGCAAGCTGCCAAAACTTCCGGCTACCTGCCGGTTGTTCAAGCAGCTCCAGCCCGATCCGAGAGATATGAAAAGACTTTGCACTCTTCAATACTTTCTTGCACAATTTGGTAGCGGTGTTGTAAGCTGCCTTCAAGGTAACCGAGTTCGGGTCAGCCATTGAACGACTCCTAACCCACTCCCGGTAAGCAGAATTTTTTGCTGCCACAGCCTTGGTACAACGGCTGTCGTACCAAGGTTTGCTGCCGCCTTTGCTGATGATAGACGAGTACGGAATATAATATTCCATTCCGAGAAGAATTTCATCAGCAAGAGCAGAAGCACAGGCATTTGGGTCATCTACCTTAAAGCAGCGTTGCCCCCATGGTAGGACAAGAAAGTACTCCCTAAGTCCGTCCCAGTCTGCCGAGGAGTAGTGCCAGATTTTTCGTGCAGTAGTCTTCCTAGGCGGCACAGGGATACACGGTACTGATGTAATTACCAGACAGTGATCCGAACCACCCAAAAGGGGCAAAGACTGACACCTTATATCCAGCAGAATAACTCGTCAACATATGGTCTAATTTGGAGGGCGCATGACTGACTATGTCAGGGATTCTAGTGGTTTCATCGACCAGTTGAGTCAAGCCATGGGAGAGTGCAAAGTCGTGAGCGCATTTCCCAGCGTGATCGGTTTTTAGGGATCCCAACCATTGAACATGGTGACCATTGAAGTCTCCCAAAAACACGAACTCCGCATAGGGAAAAAGTTCTTGCGCTTTGTCTGTCGCTCTGCTCAGATAGTTGTAGAATAGAGTCGTCTCCTGATCACTTCTATGGGATCGATATAGGCACACGTAGATTCGAGACTGAGTTCCCAGATCTACGTGTACCCACAAGGTGGAAAGGTTGGAGTCCTCTAAACTGCGTATACGGCGACAACAGATATCCGACCGAGCATATAGGCACACCCCGGCTTTTGGTAGGAACTTCTCCTCTAGGGTAAATCCGGGGTATTGTAGGTAGGATATGTCGGCCGGGCAGTGGATCTGGGTCTCCGTTAGAAATAACATGGCGGGTTTAGCCGTCTCAAGATGCTGATGTACGGCACTAAGATTGGCGTGGATCCCGCGAATATTTGTAAAATCCACGCCGAATAAAGTGTTGGGGATGTGCACCGCTGTTCCAGTATTTCTATTTGGTTGTGCAGTCATGAGGTTTATGGAGGAAGAGAGAAATAGAAGGCGTGAAGTGAACTGTTGATGCCGCAGTAAAGGCGAAATTAGCGCTGACCTAGGTGCGATAGCCACTCGAAAATCAAATAGCACTGACACGTCGGACGGAAGGGCCCCTGTACCCCCCCGAAAGTGGTTGCCTGAATCCCCTCCGGTCACCAACCGGCACGACAAACCACTTCGGGATTATGCGCCACTTGATGGGGCAGCCCCTCTTGGTGGTTAGCCAACAGTGGGCCCCTATACTAAATAGCGGGCGGCCAGCGGAATAACCGTTTCTACAGGTCTCCCTGGAAAAGGGAGACCTGTAGAAACGGACAGACTGGTTCGTGGGTTCGAGTCCCGCCACCAGAATTTTTTCATTGCATTTTTATCTTTAAAAATTTAATATAAGATTATCCTATAAAAAGGAATTTATAAAAATGCATAAATATAAAATACTGAAAAAAGTAAAAACAAAAAACAGACTCCTCTGCCATCTAGTATCAAAAACTAGGACTTTTAACTTCATTCGTATAAGAGTTATTAAAAGAAAGCTAATAGAGGGCGTCTGTGTATAAGTAGATAACAAGCAATGACAAAATTCGTGAGGACTGACTGGAACCTGGTTGGCTCAGCGGTTGAGCGCCTTGCCGCGATAGCGAGGTTCGTGGGTTCGAGTCCTGCCACCAGAATTTTTTCATTGCATTTTTAAGTTTAAAAATTTAATATTATAATATTAACATGCATTAAAGGTTTTACTGGTATAAAGTAACAATTAATACTAAAAACAATAATTATAAGATATCACTAATTATTGAGTGTGTATGTAGGTACAAGTGAATCCTGCTTATGGGTGTATGTAATCTGATTGGCCTGTTTTGGTGTTGTTGTTTTATACGGAGGTCGTGGGTTCGATTACCACTTACTTAATATGATTAGGGCTTAACTATATTTGTACGTTTTCTCTACTTTTTGTCTCAGGCTGTGTTGCTATTTACTACTAAAACGTGGTGGCAGTGTAGGTACTATTATCATTATTTACTACTAAAACGTGGTAGTAGTGTAGGTACTATTATCATTATTTACTACCAAAACGTGGTGGTAGTGTAGGTATTATTATCATTATTTACTACTAAAACGTGGTGGTAGTGAAGGTACTATTATCATTATTTAGTACTAAAATGTGGTGGTAGTGTAGGTACTATTATCATTATTTACTACTAAAACGTGGTGGTAGTGTAGGTACTATTATCATTATTATTATTAATAATAATAAAATTAGTGTATATGTGGTCGCCTACTTGGTTAGAGCTCAAACTTAAAAACATTACAGTTTTCAAACCCTGGTGGTACCAATTAATTTTTAATTTGAAAAAAAAAAATACATTTGTTTGACAACACCACTAAAGTGCCTTGGAGAAAACATTAAGCTGTCGGTCGCCAGTTTCACTATATCAACTTATGAAACTGGTTATAGATGGGTTATTGAGTCTATCCAAACATCGCGACGAGCTAGCCACTTATTTGATGTAGGTAGACTCTTACCATCGGCTACGACGAGGTGGGATTAAAACCCCTCCGCTGGGTACCCTAAGGCGTCTCGGGCGCGCCGTAAGGCACCAGTACTGATATTTATTATTATTTTATTTTAAATTATTGTTTTATTATTACTGTGCTTCTTTATAATGCTGAACATTAAAACTGGAAGTATGGAGACGACATAATAACATATGCTTAATTTTCTGTTATAGATATAATACTGGAATATTCGTTACCTGCGGAATTTTTGAGGAGAATTATTTTCTTTCTTTAAATTCTTATTTAAAACGCTTGTTTACTTACAAAATGTGGGTCATTGATCGTAATTCAATCATAAATAACAAACGGAATAAGTAATCTAATATACAATGAAAGCGTAAACCAAAACGAATTTGTATAAACTTATTAAAGTTGCGCTTTTGTTATTCTGTTATTCCTTTAGAGTAAACATTTGAGAACAATCGCTGAAGTTGACGAGCTTTACGAAGAGTAGGTAGCAACTGCTGACGGCTCGCATGGGAACTGTATGCAAATACAGTGGATTTTGGCCGGAATCCTGACAACATGTGGCTGCAAGAAGCCAGGCTTTGTAACAATGCCGCTGTATCTGTAAAAGGTAAAATGCCTCTTTTTTGGACTAAAAAGTCTGACTCGTGTAACAAGCCAATTCTTACATTACTTTTTACAATAAATGTTTACTATATTTTAAAAAAATCATATTTTTTCGTAGACCTCGACATGAAACTAAGAGTAATATATGTAAGTAGCCTAAAGCCTAAAATCTTTTTGCGACCTAATGTCAAACATGTTCTGTTCATTGCCTCCATATTCTGATCTCACGTCTTAAGCCTTGATTAGTTATAATATATTTTGTTCTAAATTTTTGTTATGGTTTGTATCACACACATCTTCTGTCTACAGGATTATTCCCTTAGGGCACCTCCCTATTATACGTATAACACAACCAGAGATTTTTAAACTATTTTTGAAAACAAAGGATTCTTTAATACTTTGCCACTGTTTACTTGTCAAATCTAGTAGGTAATCCCAAATAGTTTGCCACCATGCTGCACTTTGCTGCTAGCCAAAAAGAAAGAGTTTCTTTTGATATTTTGTTATAAGATTACATATTTTTTATTGAAACTTATAATAAAGTTGAAATTTCTTAGCTTTTGATAAGCTTCATTTTTTATTTAAGTAACTTATAATTTTTATTATTAAAGAAAAATTAAAAAAAAAAAATACACCTCAGTAATTTTTATTTATAAACCTCATTGCGTTTAAAGGCTCTACCAAGAACTATCTCGCTAAGTACTAAATAACACGTTAGGTTCTACTAATAGGAAATATTTAATTGTCCTATTTTCAAAAATAAAGCGGTCCTATTGGTTTTCAACCAATAGGACCGCTTAACGATAAAACGCGGGGAAATTTGTCTTGAAAATAAGACAGAGAAAAAACGAGTTTTTTCTACAACTGTTTAAAATATCGTATAATCTTCACATCACTGTGGAATATATCACAAAATAAAAACAGCATCTTCCACTGTTATCTTAGTGTAAAGGTGTCCTTGTAAAAGGGATGGGCTTATCTTGTGTTATTAACTGAAGTGATAAGGGTAGTTTTTGGGAAAAAAATGGGTTAAAAATGTTATCTTTTACCTTAGGACCCATTAAATGTATAAAAGAAACGATTTTTTTATTTTATTTAGGATATTATTATACTAAATGTAAGTGGTTTATATATTTATACGTAGTGGTCGACTTGGTTAGACCTGAGATTTAAAAAAAACTACAGTTTTTCAGTCCCGGGTTCAAACCCCGGTGTGTACCATTGTTTTTTTAATTTAAAAATTTATGTAATTTATTTAACAAAATCACTATATGCCTCAAAGAGCACGATAAGCTGCCGGTCCCAGTTTCACTATACCAACCTGTCAGTTATTGAGTCTATAACCAAACACCGCGACGAGCTGACCACTTTTTCGGTGTTCCACCGCTGGGTAACCTGAGGGCACCTAGACGCCATAAGGCACCTGCTATGGTACGTGATATTTATTATAAATGTAGCCACTTGTTATGGATTTATATTCCTGTAAATAATCCCAAGAACAAATTTTATTAAAAAGTATTTAAATAGACATTCTATATTATGTTCTATGATCAAGCAGCGGGTGACCTTTTTTAAAATTACAATATGAAAAACAATGTTTCCCAAACCTATAATATTTGTAATCCAGTCGTTTTTACCGGATAGTAATTATTGTATTTGCTTCCTCTGTCTATAAGACAGGCTCCAACCATCGGTGTATTTAAACGTCTACTCGCCACTCATTATCTGAATAAGTAACTGCCTATTTTTCCTTTAGCATTTTCTGTTTTGATATGTACTATATGTATTATATTGTATGATTTATATAAGTAGTATATTGAGTATTGAGTGTATGTTTAAGTATTTACATTATAGTTAGTAAGACGCTGTACATGGCGTCTTCAGTGATACGACCGAAGACGCCATAAATCGTAAATATAAAATATATAAATAAATAATAAGTATTTACATGTAATATTTAAGTAGATTATTTACTATTCGCTATATGTCTTATAAATTGTTATTTATTTGCTTTTGCACCCTATGTATAGTCTTCCACTTTCTCAAAGGTTGGCTGGTAGAAAATGAAGGCATTAAGTTCGCCTTTATACAATTTTATTTTGTAATTTTGTGCAATAAAGTATTTTAAATAAAATAAATATAGTATCATCACGGGTGCCTTACGGCGCCCGAGACCGCCTAGACGGCCCCAGGGTACCCAGCGGAGGGGTTTTAATCCCACCTCGTCGTAGCCGATGGTATGAGTCTACACCGAACAAGTGGCTAGCTCGTTGCGATGTTTTGAATAGACTCAATAACCCGTCTATAAACAGTTTCACAAGTTGGTATAGTGAAACCGGGACCGACAGCTTAACGTGCTCTCCGAGGCACTATAGTGGTGTTGTCAAACAAATGTACATAAATTTTTAATTTAAAAACTCATTGGTACACACCGGGATTCGAACCAGGAACGTGGAAGTGTTTTTAAGTCCAAGGTCTAAACAACTAGGCCACCACGTATATATAAGTAAATATAGTATTATAATTTATTAGTTTCTCTTTTCTAATAGTTACTTTACTAATGAGATTTTGATAATTAACAAGACAAAAGGATTGGGATAGACACTTGGTGGTATCTGCGTACCCCTTAGAGACCATAGACGATAAGCGTGATGATTTTTTTAAGCATGTAAAACTGTTACGTATATAAATATATTGTTAATTCTAAGATTGAACAATTAATCTTGGCTTTTAATATGTATTTAAACGTGACAACAAATTGACAGGAATAAAAATTCAGTTCTTTATAAATAATAATAAATAAATACCATCACCGTATTTGGCTCCCGAGAACCGTTTAAACGGCCTCAGGGTACCCTCCGAATACCATCGGCGGTCCTCATTTCGCCGATGGTATTCGGAGGCAACACCTAACAAGTGGCGAGCTTGTTGCGGTGTTTAAGATGAAATAGCCTCGTTGTATAAAGCGGTCACCCGTCCCAGGACCGGTCTTGCTGTCATCTGCTTAACCTTGTTATCAGTTGTGCAGTGACTTAACCACTAGGCTGGGGCCGCTTTTTAATATATAAAAATAATAATAATATATAAGACATTTCACACACATTGCCCCAAACAAACTCTAGGCTTATACCATGTTTTTATTGTATAGACTTGATGCAAAATCAGCGACAAAGATGAATTTGCATTACGACTCTACTTTAATAGCATCGCTGCGTTATCATCAAATTAACTACCCGTTTCGTAACCGTACCATGAAAGGACACTAGGAAAGTTATGAGACTCCCACTTAAAGAACGATTCTAATATATATTAAATTTTTAAAATATAATATAACATATGACCATATCAAACAGTACAAAAAACATAATTATTTTGTTTTGCCGTGAGTGGAAATCAAACCCACGACCTGCGGATACAACGCCAAAGACGCAACCTTTAGACCACGCAGAACCGGTAATTAATTAAATAAACAGATTCTTTATTCCAAGAAAAGGGAATAAACAGAAAATCTTTGCGTTTAATATGTATTTAAACGTAACAACAAAGTAACAGGAAAATTCAGTTCTTTATAAATAATTCATTGGTTCTCTCCAATATTTCATTAAAGTTCTAAAGTGTCCCGAGTGACGTAAAAATAAAATGTCTTGCTACTAATGGCGGGCCAGAAGCCAACTGATAAATAATTGAAAAGGGTAAAATTCTCACGACTTCATTTTTTATTAAAATATTAAAAGCTTTGGGCGGATTGTAGTTACATAAAATATCAGGAAATCTTGTAGTCGTAATTGTATTATGTTCTTTTTAAGAGGTCTGCCAGGTCAGGAAAAATTTGTTAGATACAGTTTGTCATTTAACAGGGTTGGAGTTTTATATTTATTGCAGAATACTTTTTTTTTTTAATCTAGAGCTGGTGCATCTGGTAGTTAAAAAATAATGCTTGATTAGCCTTTTTGGACGTAGTTTAGCCCGTCATCTTTATTTCGTATAACATTCCACTTCTAAATTGTAAAATACCTTTTAATTTCCCATGATAGTATTTTAAAAAAAAGTCAGTTAAGACTAGTTTTTAAAAATATTATAGGTTTTCTTGTAAGATTTTTTTTATTAGCAAGAGTGTAGAACAGATAGAGATAAGAGTACCGCGAGGGCATGAAATAAACAGGTATTAAAGATTAATAAAGTTCTATGTAGAGTTCTCTGACTGACGTTAAACTAGTAAAGCACAATAAACACGATTTCTCCAATAATTATTTTCATTCGGAGCTTAATTCTTTTCTAACTTTTTTATTTAGACCCATTAAGTTTCAATTTGCCTTCACTACAAAGGCTGCTTGATTGACGTTGTTAAAGTGAAAAAATACAATATTGAAAGGTAAGGTAGGTACCTAATTGATTACAAAGCAAATGAAGGTGCAGCGGAGACATTGTTAAAACAGGGCTTCGATTAACAGCCTAATAACTTATGTAAAGTATGGTGCATCGAGTTACATTTCAACCCCTCTGTCAGAAAGTGTTGGGGACGCATGCGCGTGCACCACCGGACGCGTACGGCATATGCGGAATATTAAAGGAGGAAAGAGAAAAAAATTAACTTGTGAAGCCATTTTCGTCTATCGGTCGCAGCCCCCTCGCCGCGCCGTCAGGGCTCTGTCTGACTTCAGAGTTATCCGCGCTGTCGCGGCAACCGAACGACATACCCGTGCCGCTCGACGTAGCAGTTCCGATTCGACTTTACGAACACGTAACCGGTCTGGCCGGTCCATGTGGTTATACATTTATGCGACGATCTGTGCTATGTTACTCGGGCACTACTTTTAAAAGGTTTTCAGCCTCGTGAACCTTACCATCAAGTGCTTCTCAGAACCTGCATTTCTTTCAAGTGTTCTTTCTTTCTTTCAATATTCAATACAATTTCACTTTGTTTTGAAGTGCGATTAAAAAAAAATTTGTATCGGAATTATTGTGATTTGTGTTTGAAGTGTCAAAGCCGGAATATTTATTGAATTTAGATATATGAAATTATTTTTGTGTTATATTGGAATAATTTAGTTTACCTAAATCTTGTGAACAATTAATAACTCTATCAAGTTTGATTGAAATACTTGGTAACATCCCAACTTGAGATCCATGTCTGCTGAATAAAGGTTTGTTAACTATCTTCTCTTATATACCTATCTATTAAAAATTGTTTTTTCTCGCTAAACTATTATTTTTATTGGTAAACTAATAAGAGCATATTTAAAAATTACTACTCTTATGTTTTAGAATTAGCACCTACGTTCATAAAATTGACTTCATTGATATATTTTATGTCGCTTTTTGTAAGATTTGCATGTTTTTAATATTTCACTGATTTTGAAATAACTTGTAATAGAATAATATAGTACATTTATTTATAGTCAAAACCATTTAAAATTTATATTATTATAATATACTTTATTAAACTTTAAATATTCTATAAATATTCAAAATTTAAATTTTAAACTACCTCCTAAAAATATGGAGTTAATCCCCATAATGTTTATTTATGATCGGAAAGCGTTGACTACTATAGATTCAAAATAGAGAACGATAATAAAAAATCCATACTCGTACCAATAAATTATCGAAGACGTTCTTTTATTGGAGTAACGAATGCTGCGATGAGGAATGGCGCAACTTTTATAGATAAATCATGTGCTCCCCAAGACGAGCTCAGAACTAAGATAGGGGTCGTGTTTGGAACCCATGAAGGGGCGAACGTCTAGCTGGTGTATTATTATTTTGGTCTTGTTTATTTTCTAATATTACTTAATATATTACAATATTCAGAAAAGAAATATATTTTTCGAGAGCGTTTAAATTATTCGTTTTATTAAAAACATTTCACTTGTCGTCGCTCGGAGCAGCTATATGAGTAATACCTATAATATTTTATGCTATAAATATTGAATTTAAATTACCTACTTTGTGGTAAATTTTACTTACAAATTTTGAATTTAAAAACTTTTATTTATAGTAAATTAGATAACTAACTATCAACTGATGTTAATGGTTTTATTTATCACTATTAAGGCTTTTCCATATAATAACCAATAACTCCAAAACTCAATAACTTATGTAATTATAAGTTGATCATCCTATAAAATTTATTAGGCATTGTTTAGAAATATTAAAGTACATTCTTAACTATCATCTATTTAGGAAAGGATATCGCCCAAATAGTAATTATCTTGGAAATTAAATGGGTATTGGTTCCCACGATGCCGGAAGGCGATGGTAGATCGCCACGCTTCGGTACTTGGTCTTTGACTATTGTCTCTTTGTTCCTAGTTAGTTTCGTCAGGCGCGTCAAAAGAGCGGCCTTTTCTCTTTGTCCCATTCCTTTTACCGCACTTGATTTAGTATGTAATGCTTAACCAATCAGATCTTCATTATTAAGTTTCTTGTTTGAATTCTAGGCTTAGGAAAGTAATTTATTTTTAGTTTACGTTTTTTCTTTAAGTGTTAAATTTACTTGTTAAATATTATTTTTTAATATTACGTAGGTACATTTTTTATTGGGGGCACGGTATGTTAGTTTTTTACCATTATCAAGCAGACCTACGTACATGAATAGTGTTGATCAATATACAGTTGTTTAACAGTATTAGTTGCTCCCACTATGCTAGCGAAATGGACGACAACCAAGATGAATTTGATTTACGAGGTAAGTTTACTATCCTAGATGTCAAATCATCTATCCATTTCGTAACCCGAATAGAGACAACCACTTTGACAAAATTATGTTTAATAAATTATATCTGTATATATTCGGTGCCACAATTAAATTTATAATTAGCACGTAGGTAGGTATTTTAAGTTTCTGAAAAGTAGGTAATCATTTATTAATGAATGAACTTATACCTATTACCTATTATCGCATATTATGAATTGATTATTATTATGTTATTTGTGTTATGCTCTACATTATATTTATAACTTCTTATATTTACAAATGGTTTAAATTCGAATAAAAAATCTTTATTGTAAGATAAACAATAACAGTATATATATGTTATAACAAACAATGTTTATAGATTAGTCACTGTTAACGTAAATTGTATCTAATGTAATAGTCCATTTACTAGAGAGTTCAAGAACACCGAGACCAGAAACACTAGTGAAATTTGCATTCCCGCTTCGCTTCGACAAGGAACAACGCCTAGGACCACCCGCGTTGTCTATATTTCGCAATTTAAATACAACTTTATCTCCTTGTAAGAAGATATCAATTCATATACAGCTTACAATTTCATCATATCGTTTGCAGTAAGACGTTCTGCAATCTACCTATCTCACTGGAATTCAATGTATTAAAGAGGCAACGTTATTGACTTTCATCCAGCTCATCTTATACCTCGCTCAAATCGAACTAATCAATTCTAGCTCTACAATTCCATTACATCTAATCATTATTAAACAAATTATTATTATACTCATAAAATGTTATATTCTTGTTAATGTTAAGAATGTAAGTAATGAAAACTTTTCTACTTTAATTCGTTTAGTAATTGTAACTAACAAAAACTACATTCTTAAAATAAATAAAGTGTAAGTATTTCATCTTAAAAGTTTTAAATTTCAAAATGGCTAGCAGCTGCGAAACCAAGCGGTTCTCATTAGCAGTCAAAATAAAAAAAATACAGTGAAGTAATAAATTTTAGCGAAGGCTCAAGTCCAAACGTTTACGGTTTCTTTTAATTTGGCTGCCATTGTCGAAGCATCCCGCTGGGCGGCTCCTACCAATGCTCCTGCGGCTCTATACAAAGTTTCTTATTAGACGATTAAAAAAGAAAATTAACAAAATTAAATTTAATAAATATTAATAATATTTCTATTTTTACCACAAAGCTATTACTTATAATGATTTATCTACTAGGGATACCATTTAAACTTGTTGATAAAGAATATAAATATGCACAGGCGAGCAATCTATCTACACTATTTATTTAATTTATGGTAATCATTTCAAGGGAATGGTCGGTTAAGGCTCTGCGGGTGTGGGTAAGATGAATGACGTTGCATATCCCTTAAATCTCACAAACGAGAAAATGGTGTGGGTCGAATGAGCTTCTCTGCTCCTAGAACAACTTTAAGCAACACAATTTAGCATGTTTCATGTAGTAAATTTTACAATCTCGGTGCTCACTTAGTTTTAGTATCAACATCTGTTGTTTTGTGTTCTGTTTGACGAAAATCTTTTGTTATCAAAGCAAAGGTGACACGTGTTTCACAGTGAAGCGACACCGAGTGTATCCCATCTGTGGAGCACAGAACGTGCCGATTCGGTCGCACATTAAAATTCCCACATAAAATTGAATGAAAATAGAGCAAAAAAAGGTTTGGGCCTTTTTGAAGCAGCCCACAAGGCCCTCCCCGCTCACAACAAACAAGCAGGTAAGCGAATCTTTACGATTCCTACAAAATGAAATATGAACTTCTCGCCAAGGGATTTTACATCTTATTTTTGTACAGAAAAAGAACAACTTCATATTTCTGAATTTTTTAACCGGTTGCTGTTGGGGCCGATAAAAAATATTTTTAATTTGTTGACTAAGCAAATAAAATAGTTTTCTTTGACACATAGGTAGATAGTTTATTCCCTGAGTAATTTATATAAATTTCGGGTACATATTGCGAAAATTCCAATCAATTTTGATTACTCAGCCAGAACGGGCTAATGAACAAAAACAGATTGCTTGTTTGTGATTTCCAACAAAATTCCTATTGTCCTATGTGAAATATTGTAGACGAATAAATTGTATGATTGTGTCCGTATTTCGGCTAATCATTCAAAGGGCTTTAAACCGGCTATATGACAGCGAGCATTCCGACGCTGCTTGCGTTCAAATCAAACAGAGACTTGCCGCTTCGGATAATCAAAACAGACTCTGTTGAAAGTTGTCATGTTAGCGTGACACACACAAAGTACCACACCATTTCAACCTGTTTGAAATGAAACGCTTGTAAATAATATAGTTAGGTGTTAGGTTTTCTTGTTTAATAATTTTAAGTGTATTATTTTCATTAGAACTCGTAGACGTGTATAACGAACATATTAATAACACAATGTTATATAAAAAAAATATTAGAGCACAACATTCTATCTACCAGCTTACCACGAAATAACTTACAAATTCAAAAATTGGGAACGAATATAATGTTGTTTAAGAATTCATGGGAGATATTCTGTAGTAGGTATAACGTTTTCCTAATATCTTTATTTACATTTAATCTAATATAAGTACAGTATTTAATTAGTTTTCAAAATTACCAGAATTAAAAGCATAAAATCAATTTGTGTAGCCAGAAATTGGAATGTTTAACTATCGTACTGTTCTCACTAGAATGTAATAGATAGGGACCGCAGCGGGCGAGCAATGAAAACAATCATGTTATGATAGGCTAGAAGGACGCAGCTCTTGTTTATTTTAAACACCACGCTAACAATCCATGTAGGATCATCTTTCTTGTAATACTATAGGTTTGAATTGTTAGTAACAGCAACCGCCTGGACTATTAAATTGTTATTTTTTAAGACTTATCAATATTTTTTTGGAATATTCTTATAGAATAATTAAAAAAATCTAAAGAACTACATAAATATATTTTGTTTACTAATATCACACATTAGTTATTGATATAAATTTTTAGTTGTTTATTTAGGTGGGAGGAAGGTCTCTATTTGATAATTTCGGTAGGCCGACCGACCCGCCCATACAGATGCAAAAACCGTCAAGTGACCTAGTCATGTTTCGGTTTAAGTCTGTGGGTTTACCGGTTTTCAGGAGGCTACTGCATCGATTTCTTGTCGAGTCTCCTTTCAAGGTGCGGTTACGAAATGTAGTTGAATTGACGATAAAGCAGCGAGTATATGAAAATATACCTACTATACATTCGTCATTGTCGCCCCCCATTTCGTAATCGCATCATTTACCCGGCATAGTAGGAGCGATCAACATTGTTTAAGAACAATTATTAATTGACCCCATTCATGGACTTTGGTCTGCTCCGTCAGGTCTGCTCCTCACCAGATAGATACAAAGTCACATGTCGTGCTAAAAGTTAAGAAATTACAAATATGTTCTTAATAGAAATAGAAAACTCTAATAAAATTTCCTCATAACATTCCAATCTAAACTATGCTAGTCATTTATAAATAACTGTGTATACAGCTGTATACACTTATTTAAATCCTGTTTTTTTATTTTAAATGTGAGATATTTATTTGTTGACATTTAACGGTGTAAGCTTTTGATATTTTAATATTTGAACTCTGTCACCACAAATTATCGATTTAGAATGTTTCACAATATTTGAAGTCTTCAATATTATATTTATTTAATAAATTCTCAGATCGTATTTCATTTCGCTGTGTTGAGAATTCTAAAGTTTATTTAGTATTCGATTCGTAGAAAGAATTGAGTCGGTGTTTGTTTTACTCAATCACTTGCATCACTACTTTTTCCGTTGTTTCTTGTTAGTAGAAAATCTTTTCGATAACAAGCACTTTTAATTAGAAGAAATCTAGATAAGGATTGGTACTAATGACTAGGTATTTCTTTATGTTAAACAACTTGTATCTTTAGTTTATTTTATTATCTTTACTTTATTATTTTGTATTTTATTTTCTTTATGAAAGTCTACGCGAATTTAATCTCACTGTGCCAGACTCTGCCTAAGTTTCGTTACTTATTTCTATATATTCGTTAATATTTTAAAAGTTCTATATTCTCAAGTATGACTTGATAAATAAAATAAACGTAATTAATTGCGTTCATAAGGAACTAAAAATTAATCTCCTTTTACCTATTATTTATATCAGCAGTATTAATTTTGATTTAAAAAACTTCCTGTGATTTTACAAGAATTTAATTTCCTGTCCTGCAATTCAGTATAATATCCTTGTATTTACCTGATGGTAAGCAGACGTACAATGTTTTTAAATGGGGTCGATCAATACATTGTTGTTTAACAATATTGATCGCTCCCACTATCCCGGATAAATGATGCGGTTACGAAATGGGCGGCGACAAAGTATTTGCATTACGAGTTTATTTTAATATCCTCGCTGCTATATCGTAAAATCAATCGCCGTATCGTAACTACACTATTAAAGGAGGCCACCACCTCAACAAGAAATCGATGAAGTAGTCTCCGGATACCGCTGAACCTACAGACTAAACCGAAGAAACTAGTTCACTTGACGGCTTTTGCATCTGTATGGGTGGTGGTAACAAGTTCGGTTGGCCACCATGCTAAATTATAGATGCCTTCCCCCACTTAAAAAATTAAGTTGGCATTGAGAGGTCTAATCATTGTTTTGACATTAAATATTGTTCTATCCGGAGGTCGTTATAGGTTCGATTCCCACCCATGGTAAAACAAATATTAGTACGTTTTTTCTGTACATTTTTTCATGGTTTGGATGTTTATATAAAATATAATATGTATTATATAGTTGTTTCTGGTACACATAGTACAAGCTTATATAGGCTTAGTTTGTGACCAGAGGCTCTATCATGCTACAATGCGCAAACCCATGATAGAGCATATTAAATTATATTATGATTATACATACTTCTACTTATAAATTGTTAGCCTTTTAATTTCTATATTGATAGTTATTGATATGAACAAAGTGAAATTCTGGTTAATATTACACTTTCATAAAGTAAAATAGATTAAAGAGCAATAATTGGAAATGGCGTGCAGTTGACTCCTTCGGCGTGCGAGCGGATCGAAGTTTACTGCCTATAAATTCTTTATGGCCCATTGTCGACGAATATTACTTAACCCATGACTTATGAAGTAATAAATTCGGTTCTATAATGCCGCCAGAAGTAAAATTTCGAGTTGATACATCAATGAAATGAAGTTTAATATCATATCTTGGAACGGAACGTATAGGAAAATTCATAAATACTCGTATATTATTTGAGATATAGTATACTGCTCGTACTGCTTTAGCTTTAAACGTAGGTAACATACTTTTATACATATATATTGATGTATTAATATAGATAGTTAAACATATTCAGATTTTAAAAGAAGCTCTTATTGGTAGAGATCGGGCAATTCCCCGTGACAATTTAAGATAATTAAATACATTTTTAATCAGGCAGATAATGTCGAAAGTATTAGTATTTAATAATAAGCAAAATATAAAAATAAAACAATCCCTACATAATAATTAAAATAATAATTATTTATTTTATTAACGAAATTCATCATTAGATAAATATAAAAATTAATTTAAACTGATCAACAATACATTGAATATTAGCTTTGCTATTTTGATAACTAACAATGTTCAACATAATTAAGAGTTAATTAAACCAGCTCACAGACATGAACTTATTAAATTCCGGAATACTAAAATTAGATTAGTAGTTAATAATGCAAAATGTGAATTGGGATCAATAGATTAACCCCGAGAGATAAGCTTAAAGTATCGTCCAATGGTTGAGCTTTAAATAACTTATTTGTAATTGCAGAACTCCGATTGTCTGCTGGTAAAAGGAAGCCATGTTGGTTGGCCGCAAATACTCGTCGATTTTATCTTCTTACTTGTGCTCGCTTTGGAACAACCGTGTCTGCTGTTTGAATTTGAAATCTTTTTACTGTGATTCTTTGAGAGGATTTTTACTGTTATATCTTAACAGTAAATTCTAATCCAATGACTGCAGTAGATACTTTTATATCAACTGCAAGTATTATATCTATTATTGATCGATCCCATCTAGTGGCGTAGCCATTATTATTATAGCCGCTAATGACATTATTAGTAGTACATTTAATATTTAAAATGTGTTATGTATTAGTTTCGTTGTTTCTAAAAGACATAGTACAAGCTCAGCTTAGATCGTGACTAGGGCAATACGTGTAAAAAATATACATATTATTATTGACATTATAAATGTTTTATAAATAAAATCGCTGACTTGTAAATTTTCAACGCCAATAACATTCACCTAACAATTTTTGTAAAGGCCCTTAAAAGACATTCTTTGAGTGCTTACCTTTACAATAATGCCCCTTCGAAGCCCCATCTGTTGAGCCATGAAGATATCTTCAAAAAACGTTTTGGGTCCATGCTCCACGTTGGTTTCCTCACGTATTGTAATCTCAATGCGATAAACATCTTTCGGATCAAATTTGATCCTTTTTTGTGCAAGCCACTTCTATTGTTAATTCAATAACGTGTAGTACCAATAATTGAATAGGACGGAGCAGTTATGGTTAAAGTACTCCGATGATTTAGTTGATAAACTACTTTGTTGGGCTTTGTCTGATAGTTTTTGCTTTAGAATAGATTTTAAAGTCTGTTATCAGATATTCACAGTTAAAATAAGTTGTATATTTCTTATTATTTTATTTACCTACAACTTCCACGAATAACTGTTTTTTTGGAAATAACATATTATTATTAATTTATAAATATACTAGATTTTGTCGTCGGACATGTTATTTGTATATAAAATATACACAACTTCTAAATTGTAAAACAGGTGTTTAATATTTTTTTTTAAACGATTGAATCCGTGTCTTTTAGTTTTACAAGAAGAGTTTACATACAATTTTTATTGTAGCAATCGTCACTTACACGATATTTTCCCTTTCCCCGCTCCTTCGCTCCTTATTAAATTCCCTATAATAGGTCTAAATAGATCTAAAATAACTATTTATTTTCAAAAGTTATTTCTACCAAATTTAAAAACTAATAGCACCTTTGTTACCGACTTTCGAGACTTTCTTATTACCTTTAACTTTCCTGAAAATTCTTTTTACACCCTTGGGATTACAATAAAAAAAGCTATTTAATACAACACTACAATACAGCTACTGTTTCAAAACATTCACAGTCCCAAAAAATTCACAGTCCCAAAAAATTCACAGTCCTAACTTTAGTCTTAACTGAGAGATGAAAAGCTATAGAATTTATTAAACAGAGGTAAGCAAATTATTGTCTTCTTAGAATGCTAGATATTTTATAGCAACTAAGCACAATAAAATTGCATGCACCTTTACCATCTTCAACATTTCATTCTTGTTAAATCACTGCTTACAACGGAACTTTTATTATACTCCAAAAAATCCAAAAGCATGACACAATTTATATTTAACGACTCTCAACGTTTTCGTCGAGTGGAATAAAGTGAGCTTCTATGAATAATTGCGGCATTTATCTCCAAACATTTACTGTGTCACAATGGACTATTTAGTGCGTGAAAGACACACTCTAACCCATCATTGTTACATCCGCTTGTGTAGGAATGTTGATATAATACTGCCGAGGGAATAGCTTTGCCATACAACAAGGGATTACTGAAATTAATCCACAGTTTAGTCCTTATACTTTGTACCTACATCATTCTGTTTGTGCTTTCTTGCAACTCTAATAATATTTCATTGAATTCTTAGAGTGGGTTTGTATTCGATTTATCCATTTTTTTGTTATTAGAACTGGTCATAGGATATATTATATTATATTTTCATTTATCCACATCCATTAACCGATGAATGAAGCTAGGAAAGTATGTAGAGACCGCGCGAAGTGGCGTACATTGCTCTCAAGGATACAGGTGTGGTGGTATGTATGTATGTATTTTCATTTATTTACTATTTATATTATATTGACCTCTTTTGATTTGTATTTAAATTGGTTATGGATATTATTAATAATTTATTGTTTTGGATGTAACAAGAATTGTTCTTTCTAATAATTATTTTATTGCCTTATTAGTCTTTATCATCGGTATTAATTAATACTTATTATAATTTATTATACTTAGTTCCTTTATTACTTTTAAAGTATCTTTATAACTTTTTTTTGTTAAATTTAATTTAATAACAAATTAATGGACAATTATTGTTCATTTGTTTGTTATTACTTCAATATTTTATTACCTACTTCAAATTGATAAATTTTTCTTGATTCCTTATCAAATTATTAACAGCACCAACATAATACCTGGACCGTTAACACAAATATCAGTAACTTTCCGGGAGGAATGCGATATAATTTCACACAACGAAATTCCTTCGGGCAACACCGTTTGTCGCCGCCACTACGAACGTAACGTTAACGTACAATGTCGCTTTGTACCCAACGTTCTCAGTGAATAATCATCACAAGTTAGTTCTGGGATTTATGCGGCAATCCCGGCTCCAGACCTACAATGGAAATGTTTAGGCCGAGAAGGAAACTTTACGTTGTACGTCCATATTTTATTTTGATTGCCGCATGTTAACATTGGAACTTAATGGCGTTTTTAGCATAAATATTGTGGTTCTGTTTTTAATAGATCTTTGTTTCGTTTTTGGTAAATTTTGTATGGTTCGTTATTGCTGTATTTAGGTTTTTTCTTTTTGTTGAATAAACGATTACTTTTTTTGTGTCTTTTCACCAACTTATTAGGTATTTACTAAACATTTTATTTACATTACTTTTATATAGTAGACTAACGGGCACATGCTATTGCTATTACCCATATTACTAGTATCCTGTTCTTCCTTAATTGGAGATTACAAAAGTTGACATCAGTAATTGAGTTTAATCATGACCTTATCATCATATTATATACATATCATTCATATTATTATTCATATTTCTATAAATAAATTAAATATCCTTACGGCGCCTAAGACCGGGCTAATACCCTGAGGCAAGAACAGCCTCAGGGTATCCAACGGTTTTAATCCCACCTCGTCGTAGCCGATGGTATGAATCCACCTACACCGAGCAAGTGACTAGCTCGTCGCGATGTTTAGATAGACTCAATAAACCCATCTCTAAGCGGTTATTACTGGATCCTGAAACACAGGGAAACCTAGCATAGGAACCAGAGATACAAACGTCCAAAATGTGGTAGCAATAACTAGGTAAGTATATAAGTTACCTATGTTAACATACGATTTACATATATTATTGCCTTGTTTGTTTTCCTAACAAAGAATAGTTGCAAAATCACGACAAAAGGTCCTCTATAGATTTACGAAAGTCACGTTGTAAAGGAGAATCTCGTAAATCTTAGAATGTACTGTAATAATACTACAAATATAATATATTTATTCATTTATAAAATATATAGTATATTTTTATAGTATACTTTAGGCGGACTTAGGTGTCCGAGATGGTTAGGTTAGTTAGACCTAAAAACACTACGTTTTTAGGTCCATGGTTCAAACCCCTGTACGTACTAATAAGATTTGATTTAAAAATAATAATTACTCGTAGAGTACGTTAAGTTCCCTATATTCACACTATTTCAACTTGTGAAACTGCTAATACATGGCTTATAGAGTATATTCAAACACCGCGACGTCCTCGCAATTTATTCGGTTTAGTCTTAACACATGTGGGGATAACCCCACCCCTGAGGCCGTCTAGTCAGTCTCGGGTGCCGTAAGCGACCCGTGATAATACAAAAAAATATAATATCGGGATTAGGTTGTTGAAAATTAACGAACTTTTGGGGACTTCGAAAAAGACTCAAATATAAAATTTAAGAATATATACTTTTATTGTTAATGTTTTTTAACA
This sequence comes from Monopis laevigella, assembly GCA_947458855.1. NCBI lineage: Eukaryota > Metazoa > Arthropoda > Insecta > Lepidoptera > Tineidae > Monopis > Monopis laevigella. Next base: position 21,858,755 of record OX381580.1, on the reverse strand, counting down.
ATAAAATTATATATTCTTAAATTCTCCAATAGATAAAAAGTTATTTGTATGTTCAACATACAAAATCAATTCCATATAAAAAAAAATCTAAAGAAACTTAATACCTTCCATAAAGCAAGTGAATTTCTAATTTTAGCATAATTGGATTCCAACGCCCTGCCGACTTCATAAATGGGATGCAAAATAACGCCAACGCAAAAATCGCATTAAACGTTATCAAAGTAAGCACTTAATGTAAACTTTGGAGTGGCAAGTGTAACGCAAGCCATACAATACAAGGATTACCACGCGAACGCCCAGCCATGACCATAAATCCATCACTTAAGGGGAAAACAAGAGCTAAACCTGCTTAAAAATATGCTTTAAATTTTTAGGTTATGTTGCAGATTTTGAGAAAAATTGGTATAAATATTATGTTCCTTAAATTAAGTTATAATAAATGAAATCAGCACTTACAACATAATATTATGTGCTGGTTGTATTCATTGCTGTTACTTTCTATCAGGACATGCCTAAAAAAATAACGTTTTGATTTTAATCATGTTTTATATACGAGAAATAATTAAATTAAATATGCTCTACAATTTTATTTAAAGTTGTATTGATTTAATTTCATTAAAACAATGAATGGATATATCTAAGTATTCTGAATAATGAAAATTACATTGTAAATACTCAATATTAATTACTAATTATCTTCATTAACTTTTTTATAGGTTGTACCTACACCAACAGAGATGTTTAAGCATTAACCAACACCTTAACCGAGCACTTTACTAATGCGATTTTTTTCTTTTATTTGAAAAAATAATAATTTAAGAATATATCTTAAACAGGTCAAATAAACTTATTTGATTAATGTAAAATATTCAAAGAATTGATAAATAAAATGTTAAAAGATAAAAGGCAGTTTTTAAAAGTATCATTGTTTTTGCTACATATAGTACATCCTAAAGCTTAATTTGTATCCAGGGCAATATGTATAAAATGTCCTAATTATAAAATATTGTTATAAAAATCTGAACACAATTTTATTTAACAAATATCTTAATCTATTTTATGAGCAGTCCAGCTTGACTTATATGGCCGACTACTATGATCGCCTTAACAGCAAAGCCTGACTATAAATCCGTCAACTTAACTCAGCGCATTCACTCGCCCGATCCTGCTTACTTATTCACTGCTACGGAACCCTGACGTCAAACAAGCTCACACTATAATTTAATAAGCATTCCTCTAGTAGAGTACCTCTAGTCATACTGTAATGAGAACTAGGTCTGTTTCAAAGCTTTGCGAAATTAGATGAACTCGGAATATAATTACCGAATATATTTGTTTGTTTGTGCATTTCGTATACAAACTTTAAATTAGTATAGATAAATCTATCTAAAAAGGCACTTGGCTTGTGAAAATAATCGTTAGAACTAAACATGCGTGTCACCCTAATTTAAGACGTGTCTATTAAAAAAAATACTTATCCTTTGGGCTAGGACTAAGCTCTAGGCTTGTACTATGTGTACCAGAAACAATGATATAATACATATTATATTTTATAAACACCTAGACCATGACAAAGTGTATAGAAAAACGTACTATTTAAAATATGTATATATATATATATATACGAGTACATATATGGTTTAGAAAATTACTAAGTAGTAATTTGTATGTTTTACAATGTTTAATTTATATTCAAGTTATTTAATTTAAAGTATTAAGTATTTTTCATTAATATATAAACATATTAAAATTTTAATCCATATAAATAAACAAAACTTTGCTGGAACATAGTTTAGTAGCCGAGGAACTTAATTACGAAATGTTTCGGGTATTTCATAGTTTTTGAATTAATATATTCGCCAGACACTGTCGTCTCAACTTTAAATCGCGCGTGTCCTTATATTCGCTAGGAGTGTTTTATCATTCCTCTATTGAAGTACCAAGATATATTATAATGACAGCTAGGTAATATACGAATAACAATAATATGTAGGACATTTCACACATACTGCCCAGGTCACTAAGTAAGCTATAGACTTGTACTATGTGTACCAGAAACAACGATGTGGTAGCCTCCTTTCAATTGATTTGTCGATAAAGTAGCAAAGATATTAAAATTGTCTTTGTTGCCGCCTAATTCGTAACCTCATTTATCGCCAGCATAGTGGGAGTGATCAATGCTGTTAAAAACAGTACATTGACCCCATTTATGGGCCTTGTAGATGGTAAATAGACCTACAAAGTCCATGAATGGGATCAATCAGGAAGATAGAAAGTCACATGCCGCCGTGCTCTAGTCATAAATATAAAAAAAAACATACTTAAATTCGTAGTTGCACTTAATTTACGATTTAAGTTAAAACTAAAATAAATATAAGGGATGTTTTCGCTATCCGCATTTTTAAAACCAGCGGGTGAGTGGAGCATACTTTTACGGGACAACGGGGGAAAAAATATTCGGGCGAATAGGGCATACTTTTAAGGGCGAATCGGGAAAAAATAATTCGGGTAAATTCCGCGGGCAGGTGGGGCCTACATTAGGTATTAAGCCTACTTTACTATTCTAGATTTATTCCTTTTTTGTGTAGTTTATATAGTAGTACTGCTCGTTTTATTTATATACTGATCTGATAAATTTGTAGCTTTAAGATTTAGTAATTTGGTATTTTAAGAATCAGAAGAGGTTAAGTTAAAGTAAACTCATATGAACCGAAGTTCTGAAAGCGATAACTATTCTTGCACTTTGTAAGAAATTAGAATACTTCACAAAATGAAGAGTTAAGGCGCTGTGGTATCTCAGAAAACTTGATTATTGTACAAATTAATTACGCACCTATTTTTGTAATTGGTGGTTTTAAAGATTGTTCTCCGCAACTATAAATGTTATATTTAAATATTCTATAAATATCTGCTAAGTCTTTAACTGTCGATCTTCTAATTATACATTTAACGCAGCTAATTATATAATTTAATATATATTTAACAAACTAAAATATACTAATAATAAAAAAATATTCAATAAAATATTTAAAAAAATATATACTTAATAAATCGCTTCTGGTTTCTCTGGTCGGTCAGTCTTTACAGAACTAAGGAAATAGAATTCTCGAAAAATAATTTCGTGTAAATTGAACAGACTTCGCTAATACTATCAGAATTTCCAGGTATAAAATTACCAGGTATAATTCCTATGTAGACCAGTGGTTGTGCCTTTGGCGTTATCCGGAGGTCGTGGCTTCGATTCCCACACGTGGTAAAAAATATGAGTAAAAACTGTACATTTTCTAATTGTCAGGGTGTTTTCAAAATATAGAGACCATGCGTCTTAGAAGTGGCGTACATTGCTCTCTACCCCTTAACAGGGGCACAGGCCTGGTGGTGTCTATGTATGTACGAGTATTTACAAACTAAGCTCTAGGCTTGCACTGTGTGCAAAAAATGTGCCAGTTAATTCTGCCCTTAGAGCAAAATTAATTATAGTTAACTAACGATTGCTTCAATCAAAATTTTATGTATTGAGTTTCTGTCAAAATTTAGTATTTTTATATCAGTTTGTCAGTTTTCAAAATATAATAAGTATTATATCTTTGTTTCTGTTACATATTGTACAAGTCTAGAAATCTTAATATAATAATATAAAATACCTTAATAACTTATGTTTGTGATCAGAGCAATATGTATAAATTATCCTACATATAAAAAAGATAACTATTTGTCGTTTCACTCTCACGTATTTTTACATACCTTTAATTCAGTAATTAGTTTAGTCACCACGTTTTTATTACCACAAAAAAAGTAAAACTAACACACAGCCCCAATTAATCAGCATCAAAAACTGATAACGCTCTACGTGTCCAGGTTGCAAGGTATTTGCATTTTGCCAACGTTTCCATTGGGGCACCTACAGCGGCTTAATTGGCACGAAACGTCGAGTGCCAGTGTTGCGAGCGTGCTAGTTGATAACACGTTTGTTGCCACTTGCCACTTGGTAAAGAACCTAGTTGCACAGAATAACAAACACAGATGAAACTTATAACATTTCTTTTACACATATTACAAACTAAATTGTCCATAACAGTTTTTGCTTCCGATACTTATGTCTGAAAGTAAAGCATGTGTACGACAGAAGATGCATGCAAGTAAGATAAATGCGGTTGAAAAGAGACCAGCGAGAAAAATGTGTAGTGTGACCCTCAGAAACCGAATCAAAAATAGTGTGCCAAGAAGAAGAAGTGGAACAGATGATAATGTTGTGACGTTTGGCCACGTTGAGTCTATGGATGATAAATAAATATATAAAGTAAAAAAACAGAATGATAGTGGATTACGTGGCACGTATTTACAAATCAAATTCGAGATGTTCTTAAAAAAGGACAAATACGAAGCCTAAAAAAGCATGGATATGAAGGAAGCATGAAGCTAAAAAAACGCGCCCCGCGCCAATGGAGTAAGCATGATACATAAATTGTTTCATAATAGTACGATACCGGTGTCGCCAATTTCTGAGGCGAACAAATGAAGAACAGGGAAAAGGGTGTGGCTTCAAATGGCAGCTCAACGCTTCTGACACTTGAAAAACTGCTTGAGAAAAAAAGAGATACAAGCAAACATGAATGTGTGCGCGTGTCTATGAAGTGTATTGTTTTTTTATTATAAAAAGCTAAATATTTAATTACATACTTAATAGTTTCGATAGTGTTGCCACCGACCACAAATATTATTACTTATCGATATAAACCAAATATTTTGGGATTTATAGAGATCATCAAAGATTAATAATTATTTATCGATATACAATTGTAATACACACACATATCATCAAGGTAACCAGCGGAAGGGTTTTAATCCCACCTCGTCGTAGCCGATGGTATGAGTCTACACCGAACAAGTGGCTAGCTCGTCGCGATGTTTTGAATAGACTCAATAACTTTGAAAAATATACTTTGGGCTAATATGATCAAATCAAACAACTTTCCCATGGAACCATGTATCGCAAAAGAAAAAAAATGGCCTTCTCCATACAAACTAGTAACGTTTAAATGACCAATATGTATGGGGAAGTACATTTTTTTTTTCATTTGCGACATATGGTTCCATAGGAAAAATTATTAGATTTTATCAGCAGAACCTCATATTAGCCCAAAGTACATCCTTTCAAATCCACCCTGATAGACACTTTCGCATTTATAATACTAGTGGATTTAAAAAATGTAGGTATATAATATTATTTATTAAATTAAAACACATGCACAACTAACTACATGTACCTACTAAACGCAATCTCAACATTTTTGACCGACCTCCAAGAGGAAGTTATACTCAAACTACAAAAGGCGAAAAACAATGAGGAGTTTTCCAGTAGTTATTATTTGATTCAAGTTTTTGAAGATAGCGACTAAACGCCACCTGCGTTTAGTCGCTATCTACAAAAACTGTCAAAACAGATAGTGGTAATATATAAAATATACCTAAAATTTAGGGTAAATAGGAAAATAAATACCTACATACGATTAATTAAAAAAAAATACTTAACTTTGTTTAATATATACACCAATATCCTGAGCACTTAAGTTGGTGCCGTAACCCAAGTAATATTTTTTTCTTATATTTATCAACATATGAGTAATTAAATTTGAATTTATAAGATATTTTACTAAAGAATATAAAGAGCAAGAATATAGAGTAGGTAATATTTTTTACCATAATTTGTCACTATTGTATATATCTACATACAATAGTGACAAATTATGGTAAAAAATATTACACGTCTTGCATACCACAATTTAGTTTGAAGTTTAAGTTATAGACATACGGAAATATAGACTGTGAAACAGCCTTTTTGACAGTTTATGTGGATATCTCTCCTGCTGCCATCTAGTGGAATATTTTGGAACCGTCATAAAGAAAACTCCTCATTAAATCGTAGCTTGATTCGTCAAAATGTACTGAACATACACGGGTATTCTTGTTGGTTACCAATTTTCTTCTCTTTTAATTGCCTCTACCCATTTACGTTTTAATGCCGGATCTTACGGGAAACTGTATCATGTATAGAAAATATAATTAGTATTATATAAAAAAAACAATAATTGTATAATATCTTATAACCATGAAAGTATTTACAAAAATCAAGTTTATCAACTATAAAATCACATCACTAAATAGTAACTGACAAACCTCGTTGGATGGTTCTGTGTCGCCATACCTTTTGGTTAAATTAAATTGAAAAGATTATAAATTATTTTAAAGTATCGAAATTCTCATTAAAAATAAAAACACATCACTAGTTCTTCAACTTCTAACTGATGCACATAGTTTGACAGTTACCGTCAGATTTTGATATTTTAATTATAGGTTTTATTATTATTTTTTATTAAGGTTTAATATAAGAAAAACATGTTAAATACATACTTGAAAAACGTGACACTAGATACTTTTTTTTAATAGTAGTTTCTACACAGCTTCAATGCACAATTAACCATTTTTCCGACAATAAAAGCGGAGCTCTTTTCGACTTTCTCCGCCGAACGCACAAATCAGACTGAGGATGTAAAAAATGTAAGAGTGTGTGTGAGTGACAAATTTGTCACTCGCGGGGCACCCTGCAAATTGAATGATGCTTACTCCAGTAGGGGCGCGCGGACGGGCACGGTTTTTACCTTCATGGAAGGAAGCTAGAGAAGTATGTAGATAGTGACCATGCGAAGTGGCGACATTGCTCTCTATCCCTTAAGTGGGCAGGAAAAGGATTCGCGAACTAGAGCGTCAAAAAACATCTAAATGTTGTTTTCAGTTATAATAAAGTTTTTTTTTTGGAACAAAAGAACATGGAGGTGTAGATTATTACTCGATCCTAATTACATAATTTCTTCATAAAGAAACTGTTCAGTTTTAAAATGAGAACTAAAGTAATGTTTTTAGAATCATAAATCAAACATTGGGTGTCTTTTTAAAAGTTAATATATTTTTTATAAAAATACTATCTAATTAGGATCGAGTAAGTTTTATTTACACCTCTATGTTCTTTTTCTGTAGAAATTAACTTTGATATCACTAAAAATAACATTTACACGTTTCTAGACGTTCGAGATCGCGAAATCTTTTACTGGCTTCTTAACAGGGATACAGGCCTGGTGGTGTGTATGTATGTACGAGTATTTACAAACTAAGCTCTAGGCTTGCACTGTGTGCAAAAAATGTGCCAGTTAATTCTGCCCTTAGAGCAGAATTAATTATAGTTAACTAAAGATTGCTTCAATCAAAATTTTATGTATTGAGTTTCTGTCAAAATTTAGTATTTTATATCAGTTTGACAGTTTGCAGTTAGCAACGCCTAAGTAGTGTATGTCCTAGACATTTAATATTATAAAAATCCTACAAAAATATTAAGCCATATACATAGGTATTATATAATAGAAGAAGCTCTGAAGTTGTTCCTAGGAACCTATAATAAAAAACTCAGTAAATAAGTCAGAAAAATATTAGCTAAAAGCTTCTGTACGTATTTATTCTATGTTAGAACTACGAAGACTTCTTGGGGAATTTATATGTTTACTGTGCGAATTTAAATGAGAAATTTGTGAAAATATTTATTTTTTACGAAAAGGTTAAGAATTTACTGATTGCAACTTAGAATGCAGTAATTGTTGGACTTTTTTAAAGTACATTTTAACGTCCGTCCAGTTTAAATATACGTTTTTTTTTCAGGATAGTAGACTCTATCAATTATTGGTACTATAGTAAAAACTTTAGTTCAGTCGTTTACTATCGTTGTAAAAATATGCAATTCACCTTTAATTGACTTGACTTTAATATTTTCTTTAATACAGATAAAAATAAAGAATAAAAACATGCAATTTTTTTATATATTTTTATTATGGGTTCATATCAAAATAAATAAAGCACTTATCTTGATCAAATGTATCAGAACCTTAGTGTCCAACATGATTCAATTAGTTAGCTTACCAAGAGAAATACACCAGCACAGTAAATAGTCGCTATGATAGTTGTATGACATAGTGGCAACTATTTCTAATAAATGTTTCATATATTAGCTTTGTTTATTAATATAAGTACCTACAATAAAGTTTAAATTTAATTATACTATAACATCTAAAATAATAATCTTAAACATTATTACGAGTAAAGAAAAAAGAAAAATCTTGCCGCAACCGAACCCAATTTTCTCTAAACACGTTTATAATATCTAAAATTAAAATGTTATAGTACTTTAATAATGTAAGCGCTCCTCAGCAGATTAAGGATAGTAATTTAGTTTAGTAATAGCTGTATAGCGCTCTTTGTGCAGGCTGTAGTAATCTTACTAGACATTCAATAGACAGCTTACATTGCAGCGTTATTATGGAGTTAGATAACTGGGCTATAGGTATTTAATATGTCGATCCTGTAGCCGCTTTGAGATAGGGCTTATCCTATTGAAGTGTACAATTAAGCTCCTAAGTACCTATACAATTCTTGCTAATTAAATTGCTTTGGAAGGTTTGAGTTTTTGATGTCATATTTCGTATTTATTAATTAAATTTAGATTTACTTGATAATAAAAATAAAAGATACATATAGTATTTCTCGAGAAGTGGTGTTTATTAACCTTTGCATACCCCGCAAGATACCTAGTGCGTGAGTATTTAAATACATTAAAGTTTAATATACGTGGTGGCCGAGTTGGTTAGACCTTAGACTTTAAAATACTTAGGTCCCTGGTTCAATCCCCGGTATGTACCAATGAGTTTTTAATCTAAAAAAATATGTACATTTGTTTAAGAACACCACTATAGTGCCTCGGAGAGCAAGTTAAGTTGTCGGTTCCAGTTTCACTATACCAACTTATGAAACTGTTTATATATAGATGGGTTATTGAGTCTATCCAAACATCGCGATGAGCTAGCCACTTGTTCAGTGTAGACTCATACTATCGACGAGTTGGGATTAAAAATCCCTCCGCTGTATACCCTGAGGCCGTCTAGGCGGTCTCGGGCACCGTAAGGCACCCGTGATGATATTTATATTTATTTTAAAGTTTGCAAATTATATGTATAGGTACATATTAAATTAGTTTCATTGATTCTTCTCAAAAACTTTATACTTTATGTGCAAGAAGTAAGAAAAGAAAAGTCCTAAATTAAAGGGGCAAAAATTATACGTAGGTATTCTACATGACCTTAACCTTAGGCTTCCAAGATCATCGTCGTGTAAAAATATAACTAGTTTATTTTCACAATAATCAACCACAAGTTACCAAGTTAAAAGACTCTCCAACAACTCAATATCAAAGTGAGCGAGTCAAACAAAACATAATGGAACAACAAAGCTATATTAGGTAGTCACCTTAGCGCACTAAAGCTAAATACAGATGGCGAAAGCAAAAACAACTCTTTCCATATTTCACTATAAACATTTTAGGACACTTAAAAAAACGATAAATTCATTTTTTTAATATATACATGGTAACTTTGGACAGTTGTATTTTGGGCTAATATGTGGCTCTACTGATAAAAGTTACATGTATATATATATATATATATATATATCTTCACGGGTGTCTTACGGCGCCCGAGACCGCCTAGACGGCCCCAAATTCCCAGCGGAGGGGTTTTAATCCCACCTCGTCGTAGCCGATGGTATGAGTCTACACCGAACAAGTGGCTAGCTCGTCGCGATGTTTTGGATAGACTCAATAACCCATCTATAAACAGTTTCACAAGTTGGTATAGTGAAACCGGGACCGACAGCTTAACGTGCTCTCCGAGGAACTATAGTGCTGTTGTCAAACAAATGTACATAATTTTTTTAATTAAAAACTCATTGGTACACACCGGTAAAGATCGGAATAAGTAGAGTATATTTACCTAATCTTCGAAATAAGGAAGTAACAGAGTGGTAACACCACCTTCTGAAATCCCGGAATCCAGTTTATGACGTTTTCGTCAATTAAAAATTATTTATTGCCTATTCTGATCTATGGTTGACTATAAATAAGGCTAGAATAGTAAGAAGAGGTAGAGTAAATATACTCGTATAACAAGTATTAATACAAATAATTGATACAATAGGAAAATAAAATAATGAATAGGGGATAGAAAATGGGGACCGAACTATTTCTTTACGACAAAACATATAAATCGAGATATCATTATAGGTAAGAATATTAAGAATCGGACTATGGCTTAAATAACATATAGACAGACATACCTAAAATTTATTTATAAACTTTAGTTATTAAAATCCTATAAAATTTTGGCATTCACACTATGCAATTTAGTTTAAAAAGTTATTTAAAAAATCATAAAATATTATTGTATTTATTATTAAATAATTATTATATGTTTTGGCAATCTCTTATAAAAGTTACATAAAAATGGCCTCTCAAACACAAGCGATAATCCAAGGTAAACCTACTTGTATTTAACGAAAATAAAATAAAAACATCACGGGTGTCTTACGGGGCACGAGACCGCCTGGACAACCTCAGGGTACACAACGAAGGGTTTTTAATCTACACCGAACTAGCTCGGCTAGCTCGTCGCGATGTTTGGATAGACTCAATAACCAATTTATAAACAGTTCACAACTAGGTATAGTGAAACTAAGACCGACAGGTGCACGTGCTCTTCGATGCACTATACCGGTGTTGTAAAGTCTTCAAAATTTCGCATGTGTTTTAATTAGGTCTCGGTTGATTATTTGGTAAGGTCGCCAAAATTGTCAATTGTTTGTGGACTTTTCGGTCGTTTTATTGAGCAATAACTTTCAGAGTTACATGTCTCGCCAAATATTCAGATTCGTTTACGGTATCTGCTGCTCGACAGTGGAATTTGCTTCCTCTGACTGTAAGATCAGCCCCTTCTATCGGAGTGTTTAAACGCTTGCTCACAACTCATTATCTAAATACTTAAACCAGATCCTCGTGGCAATTTTTGTTTGGTATGGTTTGTATGTTTATGTATTGCGTGTATTAGATTATATAGAGTATTTAAGTAGTTTAAGTATTGTTATGCACCATTGATAACATTTTTATCTATTTCTTTTTTCGAAAAAGTTCTTCACCTTGAGAATATTTCACTCTCTCAAACTTTACTGGTAGAAAATGCCTAAGGCATTAAGTTCGCCTATGTACAATTTTGTTCAATAAAGAATTTTAAATAAATAAAATAGAACAACTTTCCCCTTGGTCGTAAATGAAAAAAGATTGGGTTACTTCATACAAATAGTTTATATTAACATTATTATTTTGTATGGAAAATACTTTTTTTTCATTTTCGACATGGTTCCGCGGGAAAAGTTGATTGATTTCCTCGAGCTTTATATTAAGCCAAATACTGCCTTCTATAGTCACCATGTATATAAAGAAAACCATGTAATAGAATAAAGAACTCAATCCATACAACCTTGACCTTTTTAAAATATCAAACATAACGAACGAGTAAAGAACAAAACTTATAATTATTTATATACTTGACGAAGCTAATTTCTAAACATCAATCTTACAAAATGAGTTCTTCATATGACTACTTAACAGTTATTGCAACAGCCACCTCATACGAGAAATAACCTAACCGCTTTAAGAAATTTAAATACAGTTTTAACCACGTAATCATTATATTAAATATTAATTCAATAACATACCAATATTTCAAACTTTCATTTCTTAAGCACACACGAAAGAGTTTCGTACAAAATTGTTTTTGCTCAGCATGGGAGCTACGGTTTCGCGTGTGGAAAGGGGATACATTAATGTAGTCAGTCGTTCTGCTGCCACCAACAAACAAATTACTGATGCAAACACGACGCTGCACGCGAACCACGACCATGCTTCAAAGCATTTTGCTTGTTTTGTCAATTTTGCCGTATCAGCCAAAGTTGAGCTATCGAAAGATCAAAGAAGTTTGATAAACTTAAGCTTAAAATTCAGCTCTTTCAAAATTATAGGCCACAGTATAATATATTTTTAATTGTTTTTTTTTTGAAGCACAGCTTGTGAATTTGTGTACACTTAAATTGGTGTGTAGAACTATAAAGTATATGAAAGGGTTAGACATTTTTATTTAGTAGCATTGATCGCTTCCACTATGCGTGAAAATGTAAGAATTATGTTTGTAGAGATATGGACAAGTGGCACTCAATATAGTCTCTATACACCACGTAACATAACTATGTTATTCTTAATTAGTCTATAGACTAATTAAGAATAACATAGTTATTATATTTAGACAATAGCATTTTTTTTAATTATTGTTATTACATTTCTCAGTAATTAACTCATAAGTTTCGGAGATTTCTCTATACAATACCTACGTAGCTACTTAATGTAGTTAGTGTTCCCAATGAATTACTACCAGCTAAATTGAAACATAGATAAATTCATAGTGCCCTTTAAGTTCGATAGGCAAATCGGAAAATCAGTGACAATGTCAATTCAAATCAATTTGTATAATGCGACACAATTAGGTATAAAATCAAATGACATACAATTACATTATTCACTCAGGCTTTGTGCTTAATTTGTGGCTAGAAAGTTTGATAAAAATATTAGAAAAATAAATTTGGTTAAAAGATTTTAGAACCTTTGGGAAAGTGAAAGATAAAAAATATAATTCATAAGTGCAGTAACTTATTAAGACATATTTTTGTAGATAAACGCTTTTATATGTATTAAAAACCCCCTTGCCCTTATACACAATTTGAGATCTTATTGTTCTTTTGCAATGCCGACTATAAAGAAAAACACATTTTGAGGCTTATGCCCGATTTCACCAACTCTTAGAGAGCCCCTAACTAAGTTAAGGGGCAGTTAATGACAGTTGTTTCATAGCAAATATGTCAAAAATCATATTTAGGGGCTCCTTTAAAGTTAGGGATCGTTGGTGAAATCGGGCATTAGTCTATCCTAATAATATAAATATTAATTATAATACTAGAATAATAACTCAGGTACATAAGCTACAACACTATAGTGCCTTAGAGAGTACGTTAAGCTTCACTAAACCAACTGATGAAACCGTTTACAAGACTATACAAAATACCGCTAGAAGATTGACATTTGTTAGTTGTATATTGACTCAGAATACAATTGGTTACGACGTGGTGGGAATAAAAACCCACCCCGGTCGTAATAAGGCAACTGTGATGGTACGTTATACTAAAATAAAGTAGTAATTATCATAAAATTTTAATTATATTCCAGATAAAATGGCAAACAAGGCCACACAAGTGGACAAATATAAAAATTGTTAAGTAAAGCATAAGTATTATTAAATGCTTTTAAGTATCAATTTTTTATTGAATTTCTGTTCGCAATAAAATAAAATTATACAGCCCTATAAACTGTAATATTAATTAATGCATAGTTACATATAAAATTGCGCGTAATTTCATTCTGACTCATGTAGAATGCGTAATGGCATACATTAAGTTAAAACTTCTACATCCAGTTACATTTTCTTCTTGCCTTGGCTTACCACTGACGACTGAGCTTAAATAATAAGTAGAATAGAAAGTTCAGAAACTGCGATTCTATACTAATTTTGGTTATTCTTTTGTTGGAAAAGTAGAACATGTTATCATCATGATCAATAATATGGAACTTTTAACAACAAAGAGTCTTAGATGCGTTAAGTGGAATCCAGTAATGCAAATAGCTAGCCGTCAAACAAGTGTCAAAGCGATGCTTTAAAAAATAAAAATATTTCTATTATCAATAGTACATAGTACATTACATAGTACCTTATACAATGGACATGTTAATGTATAGATTTAAAAAGTTATCCAGTTTTCTTTATTTTAAAACAGATTGTCCTTCGACAAAGGGCTTCTCTAAAGATTTCCACTTCTTCTATTCGCATTCAGTCCAGCTACCTTCTTGATTTCGTGTTTCCAACGTCTTTCTCTATTGTTTTATTATATTTTGGGCACTACCTACCATTCTGTTATTAATGTAGTACACTTTTCTTTATTATTTATTAACATAATGTCTTACTTATTGCTACTTTTTTACTGTTTACACGTTTTTAAAATTAGTTTTTATTTCTTACTCTATTTTTATTATCAAAATATTTCCTCACCTTTTAATTTTGCTAAATATTAGTTGATGAAATGCGTTGCTATACACAAGCGAAATATGATAGAAATTAAACCATAGCTGTTACTGATGTCCCCTTTTCTTTATAAACCACGCCTCTCAAACGCTACACCAAAGAACAATTCCACAAATTGAACCGCGTCTCCGTGGTTTACACTGGCTGATTACACGTTGGAGTGGTATCAGGTGGTCGTAGGTCTATGCCTACTCTGGGCAAGTATCCTTGGCTGGGTGTTTATAAAATATAATATTTATTATGTAATATATCGTTATTTCTGGCACAAGCATAAATATTAGTTGGTGACCACTGACCAGAGTCCCTAACGAGAAGCCAATCGAAATACCGATCGAAAAATCCATAAAAAGACAAATGTATGGGATTTTACATTTCTTGTCTATGAGGCTCTACTCATGGACTATTTTTCCTATACATTTTAACAATCGGAGGTTCGATTGGTTTTTTATTAGAGCTTTTTGTAAGGGCCCCAGGGGCTTTATTCAGAGTTTTGCAACGTTCACCGTCGCGCATTTTGCGTAAAGTATTGGTATTGAAATGTAAGTTCTATCCTGTTAATTATAAAGTTGAAATTTCAATGCTCCATACATGTTCAAACTTGCGAAGAATTCGTGTATTACAAGATGGCGGCATTATAATAGCCAACCTAGTACATACTATATAACCATTGGAATAGAGCTTATATTTCCATATTTATAGTTTGCGCAATGTCTTGTCGTGATTAGCGGTTGCAAACTCGGAATAAGGCCCCAGGACTCTATGTTTAAAATATCCTACATATTATTTACTTTTTATCATATAGTTCAAAGCTCTATCTAGAATTATAAGGGAGCTGACTAAGTAAATGCGTTAGGGAAGCTCGTATGCAGATCTTAGGTATTACGAGAGAGGCCTAGGCCTCGAACACGTCTTTGCTAATTCGCAGTCTCAGACATGTACTTGTAGACTTAAGATAGGTCTATTTACCGTGTTAGTTCTTTTTGTAACTTCGTTTAAGCTTTAAAGTTTTTTTAACCATACCCTAGAATTAAAGTTATATTATGGTCTTATTTATGAATACTTCTCTATGTGTTTATAAAATATTATAAGTAGTAAGGTATTAATACCGTTGGTTATGGTACACCTAGTACCAGCCTAGGACTTAGTTTGTAACCTGTGGTATATGATTTCACAATAATATTATTATTATTTACAGTTTCATACCTGAAATGTTTACGTTACATTATGTAAATACATTTTTTAATGTTTCTTTATGTTAATCATATAAATAATTTATGTACATTTAACATTTTCAATTAAGTCCGAATATCACGCGGATTAAAGTAGGTACCTTTATTTTTATTTATATGCTAATATACATTGTAAGTTATACACATATAAAGTGAACTTTTAATAGTTCTTTTGCATTACACTTGGCTGTATCTATTTCTTTTTCTTTACATTTCTTTCTACCTATACTTACATTTAGCTTTTAGTCGTCGCGTGTGTTAGACATTTCGTTCGGTGCTTGCCCTCATACGATATCGCTTCTTTACCCGCACTATCTTTTTTAACTTTTATCGCGTTTATTTTATCGAAATAATCGTTTATTTTTATTGTATTAAAAAAAAATAAAAAAAAAAATACCATCACGGGTGCCTATTTGGCTCCCGAGAACCGTTTAAACGGCCTCAGGGTCCCAGCGGAGGGATTGACCCATCCTCACTTCGCCGATGGTATTCGGAGGCAACACCTAACAAGTGGCGAGCTTGTTGCGGTGTTTATGATGAAATAGCCTCGTTGTATAAAGCGGTCACCCATCCCAGGCCGGCTTTGTTGTCATCTGCTTAACCTACTACTTTACTACTACGGCTTTATTGTATTATCTTTGGAATAAAAATGTTATTGTGTTACGTGTCGTTTGTCAAGTTTATTTTTAGTGTCAACCCCCCCTCTATATATTTAGTATTACTTAGGTAGGAGTAAACTGTATCTAAATGGGTTTAACTAAAAACGATACATTTTAATTGATACATTCTATTTGAACAAAACTTATACCAACTTTGCAGAGAATAGACTCTTGAATCTTGAATAAGATATATTTAAGTAGTGTATAATTGTAAGTATTTTATATAATATTCACTGGTTTATATACTCAGGTACTATATTGCACCTACCTCACTTATTAACTGCTTTTATTGTCCCGAAGGTTCGACTGGTAGAGAATGCCTAGCGGCATTAAGTCCGCCTTTGTATTTTGTATGCAATAAAGATTTAAATAAAAAAAATAAAAAAATCGTCTATGAAGCCGCCCATTTCGTAGCCAGATCATTTATACATACTTATAGTTGGCTTAGTTGTCAAACAACATTTATTGATCGTTCATTGGCTTTGTAGGTCCGTTTACCATTAGTTAGATACAAAGTGACATGTAGTCCTCCAATAAAAAAACTTTTACCAGGTGTAACCCCTTATTCCAAGTCGTATCTCCAACTCCACTTTTCACTCAAGGAAAGTCTCTCTTGATCATTATTATTTTACCGGTGGCAAACCATTTCAGTCTGCAGCCCGCCTGGAGGATCCTTGAAAAGAGGAATTCTGAAGTTAGGCTATAATGGCCACGTCAGACGGGTTGGCGTGTTATTTATATAAGTATTTTTCTCTATATTGTACAGGTACACGTAAGATTACACCAGATATTCATGGAATTGGGACCGTTGACTTAAAGTGCTCTATGGTTACTTTTATGATCTTATGAAGCAAACGTCCTGATCAACTCCGTTGACTTTTTTTTACGGCCCGATGGCACAAAAGAAATCATACGATGTATGTATTCACCATAGTAATTTCTTGATATTTTATATTATACATATCATCACGGGTGCCTTACGGCGCCCAAAACCGCCTAGACGGCCCCAGGGTACCCAGCGGAGGGGTTTTAATCCCACCTCGTCGTAGCCGATGTTATAAGTCTACGTCGAAAAAGTGGCTAGTTTGTCGCTACGTTTTTGAATAGACTCATCTATAAACAGATTCACAAGTTGGTATAGTGAAACCGGGACCGTGCTCTCCGAGGCACTATAGTTGTGTTGTCAAACGAATGTAAATTTTTTTTTTTAAAGACTCATTGGTACCCACCTGGTGTCGAACCAGGGACCTAAGCGTTTTTAAGTCCAAGGTCTAACCAACCCGGTCACCACGTACATAATATACTATATATTAGTGTTAAAAAATAGATGTAACCAGGTCATGCTGTCTGATATTAATATTGTAACAAAGCATTATATGTGATGAAATATGACAATGAATATTGTTGTGAAGAGCATATGATGCATGACTAATAGTAAGTGTTATAAATGTAATAAGTGCCTATTGTGCTGCTAACAGCGTAAAGGAGAAAAGCAGGACGACAACCTTGGTATGGCGCCCATAAACGTTTATACGTTCACAATAGCAGTATTGTAAATATTACAGTTTTTTTTTAAACTTATCTATAGGTAATTTTTATTAAATATTTGTCGTGTTATTTTTTCATAAAAGCTACTCATTGGATTCAAAAATTGAATGACTATATATTATATTATATTATATTATATTATATTATATTATATTATATTATATTATATTATATTATATTATATTATATTATATTATATTATATTATATTATATTATATTATATTATATTATATTATATTATATTATATTATATTATATTATATTATATTATATTATATTATATTATATTATATTATATTATATTATATTATATTATATTATATTATATTATATTATATTATATTATATTATATTATATTATATTATATTATATTATATTATATTATATTATATTATATTATATTATATTATATTATATTATATTATATTATATTATATTATATTATATTATATTATATTATATTATATTATATTATATTATATTATATTATATTATATTATATTATATTATATTATATTATATTATATTATATTATATTATATTATATTATATTATATTATATTATATTATATTATATTATATTATATTATATTATATTATATTATATTATATTATATTATATTATATTATATTATATTATATTATATTATATTATATTAGATAAAAAAGCTTTATCGGAAATAACATTTACGGCTATTTCATCAAAATTGACCTACAGAATCAAATACATTAACTAAAAATATATTTTAGGAACACTTTTACTGCATTGTTTTTTGTGGTAGTCTCCTTTCAGGGTGCAGTTACGAAACGGGCGATTGATTTGACGAAAAAGCAGCTAGGATACTATTAAAATAAACTAGTAATTCAAATTAGTCCTTGTTGTCACTTATTTCGTAAAGTAACCACATCGTTTAGTTAACATAGTTGGAGCTATCAATATTGTTAAACACCAATTTATTGATCGACTTCATTCATGGACTTTGTAGGTCTGCTTAACATTATGTAGATACAAGGCCACATGCTTTGGTCCTATAAAAAAAAACACGCTTTTCAATCTAATTTCAATAGATGTGCGAAAGTTTACTTCCTATATATAAAATAAGAATTAAGTACATTCAAATGGAATAAGAAACGTAGAAAGATGAAGAAACTCATAGATTAATCCCTAAGTAAGTATAGAAAGGTGCACCGAAGCATTCTCGCTATCTGTCTCAACAAACGGCACACGAGCGTGTTGCTGTCAATTAACCAGCAATGCTCCGCGCAGAGGCGTGTCTTTAGGCTAAGTGTACACGGGATACTTTACTAGCCAATAAGATATGCAGGGAGATTACGCGCACTAAGTTCTCTCGCACGCGTTGCGTTTTGACGTAGTTCAAGCCTGACAGCGTCATAGCGATCAGCGTGCGAGCTAACTTTGGTGCGCGTAATCACTCAGCGGCAAATAGCTTGGGCACAGTCGGCGTAGTAAGGGTACCTAAGAAGTTAATTGGCAGGAATTACCTATATATAGTTAAATCTTATATTAAAGCAAGGCGAAGAAAGTGACTTTTGGCGAATTATCTCGCTTACAGGTATAACTGATAATTGGTCCCATTGCCATAATGAAACAAGGATTTATATGATGTACTTTATTCTTTTTGGTGATTATTATGGCAATAAACGTTTTTCTTTCTTTCTTTCTTCTTCTTTCTTTTTAAACAGACATGAGTTATTAAGAAGCAAATTGCTAGTGAATTTGAATTTTTCGATAAATTGCTAACTACCTTAAGTGTTGATGACGTTGACAGTTAGTTTCCCACCAATAGGAACAATACCAATAGGAACAAATTATAACTGTAGACGCTAGTGTGTAGTTAGCAAAATTCACGATAAAGCAATATTTTCTGATACTAAGTTGAAGGGTTGCATCTCACCTAAATGAAAATCCTTTACCCCGTTGTTTTAACATTAGGTTTTTTTTTATACGAGGAACTTTAATGGTGTATTCGACAAAGTTGTATTAGTTTTATTTCATACAGATTAGTCTGAGGTTAATATTTTTATTGGTAATGGACTTATATATGGGAATCAAGTTTAACAGATTTTTATAAAATTGGACTTAATCACGGTAGGTACTCTATTATTGTTTTAGTTTGTATGTATTTAAAAAAAAGGTAGGGTTGGTAATATTAACAAAGTCCCAAATCAATTCTCTAAATCAAATAAACCTCAGTACGAGTAAGTAAATTATAAGCACAAATATATAAAAAGAATACTAAACATCTACGTAATAAAGAATATTTACTTACGGCTATAGTATTTTATAAATAAAGAAATACCATCACGGGTGCCTTTTTGGCTCCCGAGAACCGTTTAAACAGCCTCAGGGTACCAAGCGGAGGGATTAAACCCATCTTCGTTTCGCCGATGGTATTCGGAGGCAACACCTAACAAGTAACGGGCTTGTTGCGGTGTTTATGTTGTTCCCCCTTCCCAGGTCCGGCCTTGTTGTCATCTGCTTAACCTTGTTATCAGTTGCGCAGTGACTTAACCACTAGGCTGGGGCCGCTGTTATTTATTAATACAAAGAATAAGATTTAGTGCAGTGTCCCGTGTACAGCCAGCCTTACGTTAGCCTGTCCTTAACACTGGAAGACACGTTCTTGGTTTATGACACCATTGAGAGCGATATTGTGAATCTTAACACGTATATCGTAAGACACATTTTGTGGAGTTCAAAATCTCTTTGGATATATAAAACGCGAGTGTGGACGTGCATAGTGGTAGGTACCTATTAGATTTTATATTGAGTAAAAGTGTGTTGTTTTTCTTTTGAAACAGCAAAAAATAAGAATGAGAGAAGAAAGGAATGGTCTAGCTCAAAAATAAATTTAATAAAATAAATGATTGTTCACATTTGTTTTAAATGGTTTAGTTTTTATACATACATACATATCATACGGCCTCAGGGTACCCAGTGAAGGGGTTTTTAATCCCACCTCATCGTAGCCGATGGTATGAGTCTACACCGAACAAGTGGCTAGCTAGTCGCGATGTTTTGAATACACTCAATAACCTATCTATAAATAGTTTCACAAGTTGGTATAGTGAAACCGGGACCGAAAACTTAACGTGCTCTCCTAAGCACTATAGTGGTGTTGTCAAACAAATGTACATATTTTTTTAAATTAAAAACTCATCGGTACATACCGCGATTCGAACCAGGGACCTAAGTATTTATAAGTCCAAGGTCTAACCACCGCGTTTTTATAGAGCTAGGTAATAAGTTTAATTAATAAGTGAAGAATTAATTAATTAATTCATCAATTTTGTGATAAATAAATGCACTGATTTTTAACTAAAGGATTTCATAAAATAAGTCTTAAATGTAACAAATAAAGTTAGCTGTATTCTTTATTAGGTAAAATATATAAATTGATGCTATAAAATTTTATTGCGAAAAATTTCGCCTCTCTTTGAAACAGCGTCATCAGTGACAGTTTTTTTTGTTGAATTTCAACAAAAAAGTCTGCAAATTTTAATATTATTTTCTGGGAAATCTCAATAACTATATCATCGAACTAAATCACATACAAAATAAACAATTGAAATACCTACGTGATTACAAAACAAAATAGGAATGAATGACTAACAGGAAAATCCTCCATCAACCGCATGTTTGGATGAATCCATGTTTTCAATGCATTCCATGCACTTTAGCACAGACTAGGACCCAACTCACGTACAGACAGACGGACAGACGGACGTACCCGTCACGTGCACACTTCTTACAACCAAACTAGGAGTTTGAGGTAGACAGCGCAAAGATATAAACATTGGATACGAATACATGATAGAGATTGATCTTTTTAATCTAATGATTATGTTAATATAACTGTCAAGTTATGAAAGATAGAAAGATTTTTATTATAACATTAGTATTATATATTTTATAATAAAAATAATATTTCAAAATTCCACGTTGAAAGCTCAAACTTTAATCAAAATATAGGCTAGCCAAAATATAGGTCATTAGATACTTAAGAGACGTCAATAAGACTCCACTGCCATAAAGTTTCCACTTCAAATCGGCTCAAATATTTAATTTAAATATTACTGATAGTTTAATATTTGCGCCACTTGATGTCTTCAGCTGTAGCAGGCAGACGAAACGGTATAAGCGTAACAACAAGGCGTCCCATACAAATAGCCTGTCAATTTTGTTCACCTGTCAAGATGCAAGGGTCATGCCATCTGGTCTTATTTTACCGACAAGGGCCAAACCAGGTGGCTCCTATATAGCCGGTACGTCGACTAAAACTCTCGCCGAATGATACAATTTAGGCTAACGTGTAGTGGCATCCTACTGGCAGTCCTTCTGCAAGGAAGGTCGTGATGTCCAAGTCATGTGCAAGTGTTGGACATTGCAGGGACACCTATTCAGCTTTTATTTTAATTTAATAAGTGAATAAACACAAAGTATCCACTTGTTCGTATAAAGATAAATAAATGTATAGATTAAAAATACTATCGCGACGATGAGGTGGAATACCTCCTTTGCTGGGTACCATGAGGTCTATTAGGCAAGTTTAAATGGTGATAAGATTTTAATTGGTAAGATGGAGACCAAATACAATTTTAACTAAAACGCTCAACAGTTGAGCAAAGCCCAAAGCTTGCACAGAATTGGTGTGCAAGTGAGTCAGCACTATATTTGTGAGCGAAAGACAGAGACAAGTAGTGTGGTGTCAACAGTCCAAGTACGATATTCCTCATCTTCCATGTCCGTTCATATTTTAATTTAATCATTCCTTAGATAAAAATCCCGATTCAACCATAGATATCACTGAGAACAAGATGTCTATAATTATCTCAAAGCGATTAAATTTAATGCTTTGAAAACGAAGTGATAACGAGGCTGTATGTAATATTTTGCCTTTGCGCTGTCTAGACTTTACAAGTCTAGATCTCCTTACCCACAACTTCAATTTAGTTAAAAGTAGTGCCTGAGTGCAACCTGGAGAAGTGTTCTAACTTTCGTAGAAGGCATGTCGCCGTTACGTAAGGCTTTTTCAATTTTGAAATTCGAAGCTGGCAATATTATACTTACCTAAAAGGTACCCGAGTGGTTTAAAAAAGCTTTCAGGATGTAACTTTGTGTAAAATAATAAATAAGACTAGTGATGTTTTATTTTGAAGTTAATTTAAGTACATCCGATGCTTTCTTATTATTCTTCACAAATAGTATTTTATAAATCAGTTGTGTGTGAATAAACCAAAAAAAAAAAACAGTGTATATATATACTCCTAATTACTCCATATTAAAGTGAACTAGAAGTCCTAGCTTTTGAATACTAGGTGGCTGAGGAGTATGTTATTCGTTTTTACTTTTTTACTATATATGTTAATAATACATTTTTACAAATTCCTTCGTGAGGGTCATGGGTTCGAGTCCCACTCATAAAGAAATTTTCATTGCAATTTCATCTTTAAAATTTTTATATCGTAAGGTTTTTTTAATAATTTAATAATATTAAAAAGGAGAGACATGCAATAAATTCTGGCTAAAAAATCTAGCCGGGAAGCGTCATCGAAGTTTTCATCGTCATACGTTACAAAAAAAGAATAGGAAATTTTGTCTATGGGTAGAACTCGATCACCGAAAAACGTAAAACAATACATTTTAATTTCGCTTTCGATCAATCGACGTACCGTTCGGTAATTCATGTGGCTTCCCGGTAGGGCCCCAGAAGCTAATAACATTAAAAAAAAAAATCCATACAAAAATCTTAAGCTAATATCCATTTCCTCTAAGATACAACATTCAAAGGGCAACAATACACAATGTGTAAATGTCATTCAAAACTCAGTTAAGCAAGAACACAATATTTAAATATCGAATATATTATTTACAAAAACAACGACGACATATGTTTCAACAGTTTGAAACGCCCTGTAACATTACCATACAGTTACCGGTCTAAAATACCTCTTTCGACCGATCATGACATGACAATGATGCGTTAACATACATACAATACATTGTTTAAGGTAATACGGGAAGTTCAAATCATTTAAAATTCGATTCCATCACATCGAACTTTCTCACTGTTCTGGGCTTGGTATTTATTTTATGTCTTCTGATTGATATCTGTTATTTGAAAGATAGATTTTTTTTTACTTTTGGTGTTAAATGAATTCTTCGCATTGTTTTGTTAAAAGAATTAGGTAGGAATGATAAGCTTACATCTAAAATATGTCCAGTTGGAATTGCTTAAAAATTCTAATTTGTAAATTAATAAACACGGTTTCCGTTTAAGGAAGGTAGTATTTATCAATATTTGATCGCTTCAGTATTTAAAATGTAAATTGGTTTTAAAGTAGACTTAAAATTAATTCAGTTTTTAGTTTTCTTTTAATCCAGCCATTAATGAATCAAGCACCACTATAATTACAGCCCACATGCGCTCCAACGTGCTTTAATATAAGTGAGTTGAGAGTGTAGCAATATTCATAATATGTGCCAAGTCAGCCCATTAAACGCCAGTGATTCAGTGAATCATAACGCCCATATTGATCACCTATAAGAGTTATTATTTTCATTAAATTCAAAATAACAATTTTAAATTCAACCTCACTATCACAATTGCCTTTTCAAATATTCAATTCAGCAATATTACTTAAGATATTTATAATGAGTGCAAATATAACGACCCAGTTTTCATTTTTCAGTAAATCTTAACGCCCAAATTGATCACCTATAAGAATTATTATTTTCATTAAATTCAAAATAACAATTTTAAATTCAACCTCACTATCACAATTGCCTTTTCAAATATTGAATTCAGCAATATAATTTGAGATATTTATAGTAAGTACAAATACAACGACACATTTTTAATTTTTATATAAATCTTAACGCCAATATTGATCACTTATAATAGTTATTATATTAATTAAATTAAAAATATCAATTTTTAAATCAACGTCACTAATACAATTGCCTTTTCAAATATTCAATTCAGCAATATTACTTAAGATATTTATAGTAAGTACAAATTTAACGACCCAGTTTCCAATTTGATGTAGAAATAAATGTCAAATTATCTGTTTGGGGACATACATTATGAAGTATGGACTGACATTAAAGTAAATTTGTGACACATGCTTATTTCTCACGTATTAGTATCTTATTATACTTACCTATTTCAAAGGCACCTATAATTTAATACCACCTGTAGCTTTGTGAAACAACTTATACAGTCATTTGGGTTTAGACAATAATAGCGTCATTATAAGAATTTATAGTCTGAATTCTCTTGAAATATTTATTTTAATTTGTATTAAATTCTTAGAGCTTCGGTAATCGGGTATGAGCAGCACCGCATTTCTAATTCATTCTAATGTAAACATGTTTAATTTCAATTTAGAACTAAAGCGTTTGAGATATTGTAGAGATAGGTATTCAAATTAAAGTATTCTGAAGTAAATTTATGTTATTTAAATGGATCAACGTTTTAATAGACGCTTTTCCCGTATCAAAATGGGCTATTAGCCCACTCTTTTTATTTTATCTAGATGCCAGTCACCATTAAAATTTATTTATTGTATGGCGACTAGTTTACTAAATAAAATAATTTTAATTTTTATCTAATAATTTAATTTAATATACGTAGAATACGTCTCTACCAAACTGAATCAATAAAGTTTATTATTAAAAATTTATAGAATAAAATATATTTATAGTAAATTGTTATAACTTCTCCAAAAAGGTAAAAATGATGATAGAGAATAAAACCATCGTTTCTTTCTAAATTCTATAATCATGTGTTAGGTAAATCGTCCTCAGACTCATCTAGTGAAAAAGTAGAAATACTCTTTCATTAAAAAAAAATGCTAATAATTATCTGGTCACAACTAAACTGCCTTTCTACAATCTACATGGACTCGCTTCGGCACACTTTATACAAATTAAAAATTAAAAAGTTATTATCATCATAATCATAATTTATTCACTTACAAGACACCGTCATCTTAATGACTAGGTGCATATGTCTGTAGGCACGTCTCAAGCTAGGGGCTCTCCGTTATTAATTTAAATTGTGTAGGAGTGGCAATTACTAAGGCAACCAGTCATTACCTAGATTAACCACCAACAGAATTTGCATATAAATCAATAGACGAGCTTAAGTTGAGATCAAGTAATGAAAACTCATATTAAATTATTTTCTTAAGAACATAATAAAAATTGTAAAGGTGTAATGTGGAACCTGATTTTAAACCTGATTGTTAGATGTTAGATCAAAGCAGAGCCTAAAGCATGAGTGTAGCCACGCCTTTAACCTCTGGAGCTTGTTGGGATTGGTCGAGCAGTCTCTTTGTTTCTCACCGCTAAGGCTTTGTCTAAATAACCACTTAAATTAGCGATTGCTGTAACACCGTAATTATTAACGTAAAATATAGCAAGCTTAGGTTTCACGCCTGGCGTTCTATTATTACAGATCATAATTTAAATAAGGTTAATTTTATGGCTATTAATTTTATATACTCTTCACTTAGAGATATTGCCTCAGAAATTCTCTACGTCAGAGGTTTTATAATGAAAACGTAACTCGGGTAATTAAATTCATGAACGCTTTTCACTAGAATTTAATTGTAGTAAAATTTATTACATCTCACGTCGGACTGAGTGTATATGAACATTTAATTTTAGTTAATTAACACACTGTATGCTTTACAAATGTAATTTTGAAACAGCGATACCTATTATTTTCTGTTTTCATCGTACCTAACTTTATTATTTTAGACGCGAACTTGAATTTCATTTTCTATTATTTATCTGAAACAGAAGTTGACTGTGTTTCTTATTAGGTTAAATATATAAATTAAAGCTATAAAATTGTATTGCCAAATATTTCGCTCCAAAGAGATGCTAAATATTTTGTAGTATTTCATCGTGCTTAAAAAAAATATTTGTAAATATATCTTGTAACACATACATAATGTAAATTATCAAGTATTTATATATTATATATTTAGGGTACTTGATTAATAATGCATTTGACACACATGTGTTGAAGTTATAAATACTATTACCAAAGTCAAACTGTTTGACATCACTATCAGACTCTAAAGTAGTGATGTCAACCAGTTTGACATCACTATTAGACTCTAAAGTAGTGATGTCAAACAGTTTGACATCACTATTAGACTCTAAAGTAGTGATGTCAAACAGTTTGACTCTATGCTATAGAGCATCGAAATGCACATTAAGCTGACGATCCTATTTTTACTATACCAACTAGAGAAATTATTCATCGTTTTCATTCATGTGTCTTTAAGTTTATTGAGCTGTGGGGTAACCACCGACCCCGATACCGTGAGTTCTCGTTCGAGTTGAGATCAAAAATGACGTCATTTCATACAAATCATATTTCCAAACTTCATAATATTATATATATTTTTTTGTAATTAATTAGGTACTCGAACTAGTTATGCATTGGGCAATTCAAATAACGATGTTTAACTTTTCGTGGTACCAAAAACATGGTTCTCGATGTCAACTCGAACGAGATCTCACGGTATCGGAGTCGGTGGTTACCCTGCTGGTCACTTGTTCGGCAGAATACCATCAAATTTAAAAAGAAAAATTCAGTTTCGAAATTTCTTCATGAAGCTTTGGTTGATACAATACAATCGTTAGGGTTACTAAAAAATAATACAGTACAGTGGACACCAAGATCTGTTATCCATTATAAACGTGAAATAAACCTTAATGCAAAGGCTTACAGTATGTTGTTATTAGAATGACCAATGTTTATCCTTTGCCTTGCTTCCCACTGTACAAAGTTCAGTGTTAAACACTTCCCGTTACTCATTAAATAATTGTAGCATTCAGGAAAGTTCGTGATCGTCCATAGCGTGCGACACGCATTTTGTCTGATGCTTCGTTCTACTTTTTCTTTGTTATTAAAAATTATACATATGGGAATGATTTTTGAATTTGTCATATTTTTTTTTTTTCAATTTAAATATAAAGTAATTTTAATTGTAGATATTTTTATTACAGTAATTAACTATAGTACCTTCTGCCAATCTAGTTATTCTTATTATTACAGTATTAGTATTAGTTTATTATTAATCTTTGTTTTTGCTCTCCAAAATTTATTATTGATGATGATGATTTATTTTTGATTAAACAGATTATTTTATGTTCTGAAAATTGATTTCTTGTATAAATACAGCATGTGACCTTGTATCTACTAAAGCTACCTTAAACAGATCTACAAAGTCCATGAATCGATCAATAAATTGTTTTAGTTTAACAATATTGATCGCTCCCACTATGACTGGCTGAACAATGCGTTTACGAAATGGGCGTTAACAGGAGCGAATTTGCATTAAATCTATTCTAATAATATCCTCGCTGCTTTATCAACCGTCACCCTAAAAGAAGACTACCACAAAAAAACGATGAAGTAGGTAGTCTACTAAAAACCGGTGAACCCAATGACTAACATTAAGGTTACTTGACGGTTTTTGCATCTCTATGGGACCGAGACCGGTCGATCGGACTAGCAAAGTTATAGGCCTTTCGCCCACCTAAAATGATATTTATCCGCTTATAAATCCTAATAGGCATTGTAATATTCATTTCATACAAAGCCTACGAGTATCAAAAACTTTTTGAAATATTCAAAGAATTGAAATGAGGCAAAAGATTTGAAATCAGAACAAAAAAAAACTAGGACGTGAGTAAAATTAAATAGCTGGCGTAATTTATGAGCCGACGCAAACTTTGTTATGCCATGAAAAGGCTAATGGAAAAGTATGGCATTTTCAAAACACGTAGGTTTTCAGACGGTAAAGAAAACTTTTATCAATGTTTTGTAACTTTCTACATAAGATTATTATCGATATTAGTCTGTGGGTTTATGGTATTTCAGTAATTTGCTCTATAAATGTGATTACATAAAGTTAAACTCTGAATATAATTTATAATCAAAATATATCTAAGTACGTATATTATCTCTATTTTAAAATGGAAGTATCAAATAAAATAATGGTGCAAAAAAAACTAACGTTTAATTTATATGATGTTAAATAGTTAGTTAATAAACACATTTTGTAACAGAATTATTTAGCCGGCATAGCTATTAATAATGGATTATGTAGCGTAGCATCAGATGGATATAAAGTCACACACAGTGATTTTCTCAAATAAAATAATAATATAAAAAACAAGTTTGTCGTCCCTATTGGTCTTGATACTTTAGGTACAGAATCACATGCCGTGCCATAAAAAGAATTGTTCAAACAGAATGATTTGGAAAATACCTATGTAAGCAGTAAACCGTTTTGTGTGTTTTTGTAATTTTGGTTCACGGCTTCGGTGTCGTTTAGGTAATGGCTCGTAATGAGGGTGTTGTGTCGGAGCTCGCACGCATGGCCTCAGCGGGCACATAGCAATCGCTGTCACATTGTTACTAGCACATGGCGACCTGCTGAGATCCCACCAAATTGTTTGCTTGTCCCATAATACCTATATGAGCAGGAATTGTCATTAGTTTCTTACAAAAATACAAGAAATACCAAGAATATACTTTTTTTTTGTTGGAGCACGGTATATGACTTTGTATCTATCTGATGGTAAGCAGACCAACAAAGTAAATGAATCGATCGGTCATTGTTGTTTAACAATATTGATTGATCCAACAATGGCGGCTAAATTATGCGCTTAGGAAATAGGCGTCGATTTTAATATCCTCGCAGGTTTATCGTCAAATCAGTCACCTATTTTATAATAGCACCAAGATAGGAGACTACCAATAAGGTTCGTATAACCAAGAAGATACAAATAAACTAAACGAAAATAGAGTAAAACTAAGCAGATTCTAAACCGAAATCAAGAAGATGTCTAAACGAATTCAACTCCTAAGAGAACCATTGCAATTATACGATTCAATGATCTCAAATCGCTTTCAATTGATTCCTGTGATCTCATCGATATCGTTACAGCCATTTCTTTGTAATATTTCTAAGAACATTTGACTCAAAGTCGTGCCTTCTCAAGACGCACCCAAGAACTTGTTTGTTGTCAAATAATAAGGAAGACCGACCATGAGAAAAATGGGTAATTTGTCGAGTGTAAAAAAACCTGCAAATGGGTCTTAACACTATAATAAAAACAGAGATAGTCGGTGGGTCGATTCGAGAAATGAATTTAGATTACAGGTTTACGCCGCCTAAGTGTGGGTTCGAAGCTTCACCTGCCTTAAAAAAAAATATGGTAAAAAACTTGGAAGCATGCATGCGGGCAAGGCACCTATTTAACTGATATACTATGTGTCGGCACCGTCTGACGCATGCCATTGTGAAATATAAATACATATTAACATAAAACAAATTGTGCATCGAGTTCCTTGCAACTTGTATCTGTGATCAATACCAACTCATGAGTCACTAAACCGCGTTCATCCTTAAGCAAATACATGATCAAAAGCACTCAGAGTGTTGTATTAATGTTCACTTTTAATAATAATAAACATTTGTTTAAGAACTGATTAAAATATTATATATATATAATATTTTAATCAGTATATATATATATATATCATCACGGGTGCCTTACAGCGCCCGAGACCGCCTAGACGGCCCCAGGGTACCCAGCGGAGGGGTTTTTTTAATCCCATCTCGTCGTAGCCGATGGTATGAGTCTACACCGAACAAGTGGCTAGCTCGTCGCGATGTTTTAAATAGACTTAATAACCCATCTTTTTTTTCTTTTTTTTTATAAGAGCTCAGCATGTGACCTTGCATCCACCTGATGTTAAGCAGTATGCAATGTCCAGGAATGATAGCAACAAGCGGATGCATACAAGTGCACCGCTGGTTGCCATCATTATGCCGGCTTCAGATGCCTATTCACGCTTCTTTTAAAGGACTCTAGGTTATAAGAGGAAAGAAACACGCAAGCTGGTAGGGCATTCCACATTTTAATAGTACGGCAGATGTATGAATCGCCAAAACGTTTGGTACGAGTTGGTACATCCGCCACGGTATACATATGCATTTTGCAACCAGTGCGTGTTGTCCTGTAACGGAAAGGGGAAGGGGGGTTGAAAAGCTCTTCAGAGCACTGTCCATGGTATAGGCGGTAAAATACGCTCAACGATGCCGCATCCCTGCGAAGCTGCAACGGCTCCAAGGTTTTATTGAGCGTTTCGTCTCCAATAATTCTAGTCGCTCGCTTCTGCAGGGTATCGAGAGCAGATAACAGATACTTGGCAGATCCGTCCCAAAGATGCGAACAGTATTCCACACACGGTCGAATTTGAGCCTTATATAGCATTATTCTTAACCTGGGTGTGAAAAACCGACGCACCTTATTTATGATGCCAAGTTTTTTTGAAGCTGTTTTTGCAATGCTCTCGATATAATTGCGGTGGTTAAGATCGGAACGTATATCTAAACCAAGGACATTGAGGGATGGTAAAGGCGATAGCTGGGTGCTCTGAAGAGAAGGGAAATGAGTAAAAGGGGATTTTTTCGCCGTCATTACACAACATTGTGTTTTGCTCGGATTAAATTGGACCAAGTTTCTCGAACCCCAAGTCGAAACCTTTAGCAGGGTTTGATCCAACTCACTTATCAAAACTTTTCTGATTTCCTCTGTTTGGACGCGGCTAGGTGGACGTTGAGCAAAGTACCGACCGTGGATAGTGCTATCATCCGCATAACAATGAATGTTGCCACATGACAACAGGTCATTGATATGCAGAAGAAAAAGACAAGGAGACAACACTGATCCTTGGGGTACACCAGCATCAATAGACTCCCAGTCGGAGGCTACGCCATCTACTAGGACCCTAATGCCACGATCAGAGAGGAAACTGGATATCCAGTTGCATAGCCGCGTCGAAAATCCATAAGAAGGCAGCTGGATCTATAAACAGTTTCACAAGTTGGTATAGTGAAACCGGGACCGACAGCTTTACGTGCTCTCCGAGGCACTATAGTGGTGTTGTCAAACAAATGTACATATTTTTTTTAATTAAAAACTCATTGGTACACACCGGGATTCGAACCAGGGACCTAAGCGTTTTTAAGTCCAAGGTCTAACCAACTCGGCCACCACGTATTTATATATAAAATATTAAAATGTATTAAAAATATATTAGGACGGGCTAATGCCTACGACGCGCTGGGTACCCTGAGGCCGTTTAAACCTCAGGGTACCCAGCGCGTTTTTGGGAGCCACAAAAGATGATGGTACTACATTATATATTTAATAAAATGTAGGAAATGTCACAAATATTATTTTGGTCACAAACTAGGCTCTAGGCCAAAAACAACCAGAAACTACTATATTAAATACATATTATAAGTATATTATAAACACTTAAATCAAGGCAAACGGTAGAAAATACATGTTTTAATATTGTTTGCCCTGAGCAGTAGTCGAACTCGCGATCTCTAGATACAACGCCAACCACGTAAAACCACTAAACCACGGTATTTTTATCACACTGATAAAAGTACTACTAATTACTTCAAGGAAACTGTTAAATTTTAAATTAGCTGTTATAAGAGCTAATCTTGAATTCAGAGGAAAATAAAACTAACGCTTTAAATGTACATAAAATAAAATTCAATAGCCCTGTACTCCAGCGGGGCGCCGACGGCATGACATTAGCGCTAAGATATTAAAAATAAAGCCTTCTGACCAAAATTAATATATTTAATTGCGGTAAAGTATAGGTTACCGCCGGTTATAAGTGGTAACAATATACCTTTGCAGTCTGATACGTTAATAATATTAGGATATTACAGGGTTTTATTTATTTGGAGATACTTGTTATCATTTTTCAAAGTAATATTTCAAAAACCTTATTAAAAGCTTTTTTTTATACCTTACATAAGTGATGCATTTTGTTTTACTTTATTTGATATTTTGATATTTGTTGACCCTATTTATTTTATTTCACTTTATGCTCTTTTGATAACTTCTTCTTTTTGTTTTATATATCTACCTATATAGCATCTATTTGTCTTATATGGTTCAGATGTTCTGTTCTTCTAAGTTCTACAGTTTTCGGATGCCCTGCAAAATTCAAAATTATTTTCTGCAATTCTAATGGCTTTTTGTATTTAAGTTTATTTTATAGTTTCTGTATTATGTATCCGAGAGGTACTTTTTTATTGATACTTCTTAAAGCTATTTAAATATATAATTTCTCATATTTTAAACCAGCCATAAGTTACCTGCACGTATATCATTTCGATTTACTTACACAGTAATTACAGTAAATTTCAATTTCCATCCTATTATTATAAAATATAAAGGCATGTCCTTTCTAAGGCCAACCAAGATGCCGCGATCTGTTCGTATCCCAACCGGTTTTGGGAGAGAGAAATAGTTTCAAGCGTGAATCCACTATACACTATACCTTTTATTAAACCATGGTTAGGTACCTCTTTGGGTAGACGGCCCAAAGTACCCCGTGACTAAATATGCACCCACGCACATAAACAATTTATGATACCTTGAATAATTTTATGTCCGCGCATGAACCCATCTACTTGGGTTCGGAAGCTTTTTAATTTAATTGAATTTAACGCATGCTTTAGTTTAAGAAGACTAATGTGATTATAATTCAGTTTTGATTCAAGTTGGATTTGTTCTGTGGTTTAGTTAAAGATCTTTGTAATCTGTAATCGTCTCATAAATGTATTCTTCTTTGGAAATCTAATCGCCTTTGGGTAATCTATTATACTTTTAAGCATTGTATTGACTATGAATGTTAGAAATATGTGGATTAAAAATATGATTTTATAGAATTATTATCTAAAGCAGAAACTAAGTATCTTCTCAAATATCTATCCTTTTTGATATTAAACAAATTGCTTCATACATCTTTTTTATCACCTTAAGGTGCCCATAACCACCAATATTAAACAGTATTTTTTTTAAACACATTATTTAAAGACTTATTGATCGTAATTTGAACCCGTGTTTTTTTTTTGTTTACAGTCTTTATAGGCCACCACGTAAGTTTTCATCAATGTGATGACAGCCGTTTAAAACCTTAACAGTCATTTGTAATTCTCTTTACAAATAAACACACGTGTTTCACAGTTTACGTTAACTCACTGTGTTAAAACGAATAGGGGGAATTCATTTAGTGACACCTGCTCTTCCAAATTTTCCTGGTAATGTTTTAGTGTTCGAAAAAGATAAATATGAAATGGAATTTAAATTAAATTACCATAAAGATCATTAACTTTAATTACCAACAGCTATACCAACCTTACTGCATTAAATAACAGCATATGACTGTATACCTATTATTAGGTGGGAGAAAGATCTCTATCTATAACTTGCTAGACCGATTGACTGGTCTCACAAATGCAAAAACCGTCAAGTGACCTAAACATGTTTCGCTTTTAGTCTGTGGGAGTCTCCTTTTAGGGTGCGGTTACGTAATGCGCAATTAATTTGACGAAAAAGCAGCTAAGCTACTAAAGTATACTCGTAATGCAAATTCGTCTTCGCCGCCGCCTATTTCGTAATCGCGTCATTAAACCGACATAGTGGAAACGATCAGTGCTGTTAAGCAACAATATATTGATCGACTCCATTTATGGATTTTGTGGGTCGGTCAGGTAGATACAAAGTCACATTCCGTGCTCCAGTAAAAAAAACCTACTAAATTTATTAAAAATAATGAATGACTTATTATTACAAAATGTAATAATAAACATCTGTCCTATTAACGCAGTTTATTAAATAAAGATAAGTACCTACGTAGGTACATAAACTACTAATTGGAATTATATGAAGAACCATAAATGAAACAAAATGCATTCCTCCAGAAATGGAATGTCGTAAATGTTTGTTATTGCGTCTTCTAACTACACATAGACACATTCCACTTTAAAAAAAGTGCTGGTCTTAAAATGAGGATCTTATAAAATTTATATTACCTACTCTAAGCACAAAGTTATTAATCTTTGTAATTTAAATGTTTCCTTTGACGATAATTTGTTTAAATAACTTTTAGTCACTTACGAAGAACAAAGAAGAAAAGTCTATCTATCTCGTTATAACCCGGTGGTTGACCTCCATAAAACTTGGACCGATATTTTACCTACAAAAAATGAGAGAACAGGAAGTGAAGCGTATTTAATTGTTACAAGCCCGGCAGCCATTTTTCCATCTTCTGAATTAATTTTAATTTTGATTCCATTAACATAATAAAATAAATCAGTGTGAGTCCGCCGGGAGTATGCCGAGAAGAGAAAAAGTAATCTTAAAGTGAGATCGGGAGTCTTAGTCAGTGACGGACAATTTGAAAGGGTCGGAGAGGGATTACAGTTAAAGTTAACTTGCGGTATATTTTGTTTATACAGTCGTTTAATGTTTTTGTGCAAGTGAATGTTATTAACGATGTCTTTTTCGTTTAGTGGGAGTTGCGGCGGCTTTGTCTCGTCGGACCACTTTTTGTTGGCAGAGGTAGACAAAAACTAATAGCAGTAAGTGAACAAAGGCGTCTGTAATGAAGGAGACCGCTTCAACATCACATCACATCCCAACAAGTCATGCTATGTGAACATACAAAAACCAAATAAGGTATATCGTGTTTTGAATTCTTGACAGATAAAAATATTCAGAGTTGAATTTTCTTAAGTACACTTTTGCGCGGTTAATATATTAAACATTTCACACGATATAACATTGAAAGAACGATAAATTAGGAGTTGTCATGGAAGGTTGCACAAAAAGGGGCAGATATTATTAATACACAGTGTAATACGTTCTGAGAACAGAAACATTGCTCTCCGCTCGTAAATATTCCTTTAATGGCGAAGTCCACTATATATCTTATAGTAGTCATATGGATGGATCTACATTATCTACTTCTGCAAAAATAACAAAATAGTATTCGCACAGATTTTTGCGTTTCGATAAGCCGAAGTCGACTGCATAGAATGAGGCTCTTTAGGAGTGTTATGCCTTTGTTATCTTAGTTCACAGAGGAAAAAGGGTTTTAAGGGCATAAGGATAGGAAGCTTTTTGTCTTTATTTGATTTAGGCAGAGGCAAATACCATGAAGGACTTGATTTGCTACTGCGATAGGCACGCGAATGATGTTTCTCTCTGATACAAGGTCATTACTAAATATAAAACTGTTGTGGTTTTCATTTTGTTCATTATATATCATCACGGGTGCCTTACGGCGCGCGGCGCCCGAGACCGCTTAGACGGCCCAAGGGTACCCAGCGGAGGGGTTTTTAATCCCACCTCGTCGTAGCCGATGGTATAAGACTACACCGAACAAGTAGCTAGCTCGTCGTGATGTTTTGAATAGACTCAATAACCCATCTATAAACAGTTTCACAAGTTGGTATAGTGAAACTGGAACCGACAGCTTAACGTGCTCTCCGAGGGACTATAGTGGTGTTGTCAAACAAATGTACATTGTTTTTTTTATTAAAAATTCATTGGTACACACCAGGATTCGAACCAGGGACCTAAGTGTCTAACTAACTCGGCCACCACGTATATTAAGAGTGTATATTTTTCCATAATATTTTTTTGGCTTATTTTAATGTATTTTTTAGCTTCTTATTATTATATCCGTATACCTAACTGTACATGTGGGCACCAACTCAAATATTTACAAAAAAATAGTATAAACGAGTTTTGGGTATGACCAAAAAGGCTAACATTCTATATCAACCAATATTACCAACACTTCATCTTATTTACCCAACCGAAATTGTTTTCACATATTTACCAATAGGTGTTATGTGTAATTTTTCTGATGACCATGTTAAGTTATCTCGGTGTAGTGTTTGGAGAAAACACTTGGACAAAGGCTCCGACAACTAGCTCCACCGTGATAGTCATTACATATTTATTAACCTCTTATATGGACTTATATCAATGTAGGGTAATGGCACCAGATAGCTGACACACTTAACACGTACTTAGGATAGTCAAAGTAAATGTTATATTTTAATTACAGGGCATTAATATCAGATATCGGGTATTTATTGCTATTGGGTAATATAATATTAAGCGTGTTTCATCTTTAATCTTCATAGCATTCTAATAAGCCAGCTCTAGGGAACCATTGACATAATATTACATAATTTTAGCTTAAATATTTGCTTAACAATCCAACCTTCAATACCATCGGCGAAATAAGGACGGGTTAATTCCTTTGTTGTGTACCCTGAGGCCGTTTAAACGGTTCTCGGGAGCCAAAAAGGCACTCGTGATTGAATATATATAATTACTTAACAATAAGTCGAATACATAATCTAAATATATTATGGTAAAATTATATAATTTATTAATATTAACGCCACAATATAGCGTTTTCGTTTTTTTCGTACTTCTTATTATACAATTTTCTTTACCCAGAATATTAGCGGCCGGTAAATGGTTAACGTGGCCAGTAAGTATAGTTTTTAATCAAGGTAGCTTATTTGGCAGCCATATTTGTTTTTATTATGAATTACTAGAAACGTTTGGCCATCTCAGCTTTTAACACCTGCATTAAGCGTGCTATAGATATTTCTTGATTGGTGTTGCATTTTTATATTGGTCGAACAATACATTATTATTTAGCTAATTCAAGCTATTACGAAATGGGCGGCTACTAAGACGATTTAGCATTACGAGTTTACTTTTATATCCTCGCTGCTTTATCGTTAAACCAACTACCCGTTTCGTAACCACGCCCTAAAAGGAGATTACCACCTCCACAATAAATCTAATCAATAATTAGGTTTTTGAGAAGCCACAGACTGCAACTGAAAGATGACTAGGTCATTTAACGATCTTTGTATATAAGCGGTCGTAAAAAAATCGGTGAACCAGTTTCTTTACCACCGCTTATTATTACATCTATATCTTCGCTAGACCAACCGGCCAAGCGAAGATATAGATACCTCTCGGATCCCATCTAAAAATATAATACTTCCTTGCGTATCAACTACTGATGCGTTTACCTTATATTTTTCGTATTCACAGAGCTTGCAGACAACACACCCGTAATCATGTCACGTACTGCCATATTAGACAAGTTTTCGATGAATTTTAATGAATTGTCAGTTACTGTCAAGACAGTCTTGACATGAATAAATTCTTACACCGATCTACGTTCGATGTATAGAACTGAATTCAATACCTTGTTTACAATTTCATTATCTGGATAAGATAAATATTTTACCTTAACTAATTTATATCGTCTTTAGGTTGATTAAATGGTTAATATGACTTTCATTAATTGGCATAACCTGATATTTAATAAAAAACAAATAAATAAAATCACGCATATCAGGCTTGTATACGATGTCTGCAAGATAAAACAATACTAAATATATAACATACAGATATAAAATCCATACATATTATATATAAACACACAAACTTAACAAAAGACGTACTGTACTAATATTGTTTTGCCATGCGTGGGAATCAAACCCACGACCTCCGGATACAACGCCAAAAGCGCAACCACTAGTCTACGGAGGCTGTCTTATATATATTTACAATTGCTTAAAAAATATTTTTAACACTTAATTCTGGAAAAAAAATACCAACATAAAACCACGAATTAAATTGCCTTCCCCTGATTGTAATGTAAGTTTAATTATACGATTTTCGAAATTTGGTAACAAGGCTCGTGTTTAAATCGCTATCTGTCTCATTATCAAGTCCCAGGGTACTTATTGCTGGGCTAAAATCGTGATCGGACCACCCACCATCGCTGTGAGAAAGTAAATAAAACAAAACCACGATAAACAACCTGAACCGGGCATAATTGATAACAAATTAAAACTCGCGGCGCGTTCCGAACGTTAAACGCTTGACGTCGTCGCCGAAAGCGAAATTAGTACCGTGTTCTTATACATCTTATACATATCCATACACACACATACTCACACACACATACTCACACACACATACTCACCCACACAAACATTAAAATTGCTGGCATATTTTTTGTACAAATACCTCGAAGTCGTGCACTCTTTCAAATGCTTTGCAGTTCGAAGTTTTTTTTTAAATAACTACCTATTATCAATAATATTTTATTAGGATTCAAAGTTTTCTTGCTTTATATTTAAATTTGATTATTTAAAAACTATCTACAATTAGTTAATATGTTTATTTATCGTTCAGCTAAGTTCTTAAGATACATAGATCCAATTTTTTCGGTTTTTTATTAGTCTCCCGAATTTTCCCTTAGTATACATAAATACACATTACATACTTACACATACATATTATTACGTATGTGTATATATGATATATATATTTATGTATAATATTATTATTATGATTGTTTTAAGATTAATATATTAAATGGACCTACACCATTAATGCTGCTTTTGCGCTGTTACTAACTACATTTCGAGGAAACAAATCATTAATTATGATAAATCTGGTTTAGGTTTTTATTATACAAAACTACAAGCAATGAATATTAATGTCTTACACATGTTTTGTAACAGCAGATGTTTATTATCAACGATTATTAAGCTTAACCATAACAATGGTATATTTTTTAAGAATTTTGAGGATTTTATTTATTTATTAGAGTTTGTTAACGTCTTTGCTCGTCATACAATACGTAATAATAAAAAAAACTATTATTTCATGGACATGATTCTTTAAGAAAGTGCCGTAATAATAAAAAAAAAAACATTCTGTCCTCAACCTGAAAAACGTGTCTTTTTAGTTTTATAAATGGTTTGGCCAAATATAAGCATAAATAAATAAAATAATTAAATAAATATTATTCATACACACACTCGCAAACTCAACACGCACACATAAGTAAATAAGTATTTATGTATATACCTTCAATTTTCCTAACCTTTTGTACCTACCGCACTTGGGTCAAAAAAAAACAAGTCCCTCTGCTACCGAAGACGAATAAGCACGTTAATTCGCAATTACGCCGCGCCGCCCACGAAGTGCCTCTAAAAGTGCATCTAGTGTGACACAGTGCCAAATAGTGTAAACCTAGTTGAAAATCTATGTTAAAGACTAAAAGCGAACAGTGTTGGGACTCGCTCCGCTCCGCAATAGGGCACCACGTAGTGCCCGAACACCCGCATTAACTTGTGGATGGTAGTACCGCAGAACCAGCGACCTCTCCGCACCAGGTACATCCTTTTTTATCATCCAATAAAAAAAGTCCTATCTGAGATAAAACACGGTACTCCGAAAAAGATACTTTTTTTTTTTTTATCGGATCACTGCATTTGACATTGTGTCTACCTAATTGAAAGTCCATGAAGGAAGTCGATCAATACATTGTTGTTTAACAAAATTTATTGCTTCCACTATGCCGGCTAAATGATGCGGTTTTTTAATGGACGGCGACAAAGAAGTATTTGCATTACGCATTATTTCTTTTTTAATATCCTTGCTGCTTAATTAATCGCCCGTTCCGTAACCGCTGCATGCAAGGAGGGTACCACCTCGTCAATAAATCAATGCGGTAGACTCCAGAAAACCGGTAAACCCAAAGACTAAAACCGAAACATTAAGTCAATTGACGTTTTTACATCTGTAAGGGGAGCGAGTCCGGTCGGTCATATATTTTTTGTTATTAAGATCACGCAAATTCTTTATATAGTTAACCATAATAGATACAAAAACAAATAAAATATAACAATCAAAAATAAACCTATCTATAACTCGATACAAAAGCTCAGATAAAATATGATAATGCGCAAAAAATACCATATTTTTTATTATTATTAAAATTATATTTAATTATGTATATGATTAATTAACCATAACAGATACTAAACAAATAAAATATATAACATTAAAACTAAATCTACCTATAAATCTTTACAAAAGCTCAGACAAAACAAGTGAATGCGCGAAAGACCGACCGAAGCTTTTTTGTTATTGGAATCACGTTCGAAGCGCACACTGGTTAGCGGTAAATGGCTCCAAGAAATGTGATTCTAATTGAGCAGCTAATTTGTAGTGAGTATAGAGAAGGTAAATTAGTGTGGCACGGACGTCGCATGCTCGTTTAGACTACCTCTCTAATTATCTACTATGATGCTAGTTGTAGAGACTTTATTTTATAAGTAGTCTATGGCCTTAGTGTGATTTTTTTAACGTTCTCATCGCAGTAATAGAGCACTTTTCACCAATCAGATTAGCTTATTTTGACATGCTTGGAAAATTAAGCGATCCTATTGGTAGAAATATTGCTTCATAATTTGTTCTTTTCATAAAATAATTTTTAGAAGACAGGTCTAGTTGTAATGTTGACCGTGCTGATGTTAATGATTGACAATTACAGTGTTAGTGAAAATATAATTATGGCGTAATTACAGTGTTAGTGTAAGTTTAATTTTAATATTATATAAAGATTAAAAAATCTTTATATATTTTGCACGCCATCGTGTGGTAGAATATGTAGGATCAAGCAAACAACTTTTCAACAACATGTATCCATATTCTGGCAAATAAATTATTTATTATTATTATTAAAGTACTCATTTAAGGCAGTGAGATATTTAAAATAAACTCCTTTAAGTTTATGTTACTTCTTCTTGCAAGATTGAATTGTATGCAATTTAATCTCTACATCTCTATTGTTTTTTTTTTCATTTTAGCACGATATGTGACTTTACACCTAACTAATAATAAGAAGACCTACATGACCATAATCCATGAATGGGGTCGACCAATACATTGTATATTAACATTAGTCGCTCTCACTATGTCGGCAGTTATGAAAAGGGCGACAAAAAAAATAGCCTTAAGAGTCTACTAGTTTCATATCTTATTTTCATATGTCTTTATTCTCTCTGTACAAAACAATATATTATATTCTAAGCCAGCACTTTCTTTAGATCTAGACTTTATACAATCCTACCTAGAAACTTTTCTGTCTTCAGTGCAAGAACTTAACTTCAATTCTTATTTGAAAGAACTTTGCAAGCTTTCTCTTGTCTTGGGAAAGGTTTTATACATAAACATTATTCTGTATACTTCTAATAATTCTAAGTACATAATAGAATATTTTATTTCTTTAAGGGCTGTTTTTCAATCGTCAGATAAAGTTATTCGACAGTCAACTTGTAAGGAGAACTGTCAAATGTATTCTTTCTCCATTCAAGTCCTATTGAATAAATGTATCTGACGATTGAAAAATCGGCCCTAAATCTGCTTAAAATATAACAAGTCAAAAATAACATACTTTATCTTTAAAAAGATATAATTATATTAATCATGTTTATTTAACCTTTATAATTTATACAAACGTTAATTATATTTGAGCATTAACAAGAGGCCTAATGAACCGTCCTAATGATTTTAAATTATATTATTATTTCTACTATGAAACGAATGTTTAGGGAACTCGAAAATTATAGACGATTAATTTCTACCCAAAAGTATTAATGCATAATTATATAGAATATATTTTATTATATTTGGGTGTTTACAAAATATAATATGTATTATATCGTTGCTTCTGGTGTACATAGTACACGCCTAAAGCTTAGTTTGTGAGCAGCGCAATATATGTAAATTGCCCTACATATTATTATTACTATTTATGAAAAATATATTTCGTATCATTAAAATATATTAAGGCAAAATTTGTAGAATATGTTATGAATAGTAAAACTTTTACGATTACTTGTAATTGTTAGTAAGACTACTTATATATACA
This sequence comes from Monopis laevigella, assembly GCA_947458855.1. Classification (NCBI taxonomy): domain Eukaryota; kingdom Metazoa; phylum Arthropoda; class Insecta; order Lepidoptera; family Tineidae; genus Monopis; species Monopis laevigella. Next base: position 21,816,493 of record OX381580.1, on the reverse strand, counting down.
ATAATAATATGTACGTACTAAAGGTAAAAGCCTGAAAAAAACATGACACCCTAATATATATATATAGGCTTAATCAATATTTCATTATTATTTTGATTTAAAAAAAAAATGAAGAATTAAGAATATATAATCCCACATTTTTTAAAACGTTTTAGTAAAAGTTTTTTTTTATTTGGCATATTCTTGTTTTGATATAGTGGTCTATGATTTATACAAAAAAAAAAAACTTAAAAAAACTGTTTTTTTTCGATCTAGCTAAGTAATATTAATTACGTTTTGAGTGTGGGACAAATACCAATAAAACAGTCTTCTATGATATAAATATATGATATATTTTGTTTACTATTTAAAATGTATAATTTTTACATTTAAAACTTAATTAAAAAATCGGTAAAACTGTAATACCCCATGACTACCATAACGTTAAAGGGTTAAAATAAAATCAATGAACATTACATTACTGATCACTCCCACTATGTCAGTCTAACAAAATACTTTATTAGAATGCTATTTTATGTTATTTATATTTTCTGCATATTTTTTACCGTTTATTAAATAGTTTGCGTTATATTGAGTAATTTAATACTGCATCACTGCATGGTATCGTGACATGACGCACATACCTATTGGTATTCGTATCGGGTAAGGCCACAGCTGCTGGACGTAATAAAATAATAAACTACCAATATTCAATTTAAAAAATGCTGTTGCAGCGCATGTCACATCAATTTTGAATAAAAAATATGTATCAGAATTTGTATTGTGAATAAAAATTTAAAGTTCTATGTACCTTTATATCTATTTGGTTGAAATCATACTTTGTAGAAGCATTTCAATAAACCAGAGCTAAAATTAAAACTATGTTTACTGCATTCAATGGCATAGTGTACATGTGGTAGGTATTTACATTTTTTGATAAAAATGTGTTATGTACAGTCACGAATGTGGTAAGTGCTAAACCAATTCATGATATATACCTAAAGTAATATAGAATTCATAATTATATACTTATAAACATATGTAAGGCAAGTTCAAACTTTTAATGTGTCTTCTGTAAATTCATATTTTTTACACATACTACATATTATTATGTTCTATGTAAAATTGATAAAACACATTTATAAAATGTTTTTTTTTTAATGGAGCACGGAAAATAATTGTTTTTAATGTATCTACCTAATGGTGAACTAGTCTTCAAATCCCATGAATAAGGTCAATCAATACATTGTTGTTTAACAAGCACTGGTCGCTTCCACTATGTCGGCTAAATGACTCGGTTATGAAAAATGAGCGGTGTTAAAGACGAATTTACATTACTGTTCTACTTTAATATCCTCGCCGATTTATCGTCAATTAAAAGTCCCGTTTCTTAACCGTACCCTAAAACAAGACTACCACCACGACAATATATCGATGCAGTATAGTCTGACACTGAGTCCTGAAAATCGATGAACCCACAGACCGTGATATTAGCTTATGTACTAACTTAATTTAAGTACCTACGCAGATACACTCTACTCTTTCAGGGGCCATTTAAATATAATTTGCTTACTGTAATTTATATATTTTACATTAATTAATAATTATTATAATTTTGTTTCAGGTAATTAACAGAACGTGACTGTAATATGTCAAAAGAATATTTTACAAGTAATTATGTGAGTAAATATTTATAGTATTTTTAAATACACTTTGATTCGTCATAATTTCTAGGTAATTCATTAATAACAAGAAGTAAATAAGAGACACAACGATAAGATTACTGGTAGAGACGAATTTTTTTTTTAACAATACAATTATTCATGGATAGGTAAATTAAAATATATTCATATTTAATTTTGCCACCTACATTAATAGATATATAGTATAATACAATATAGCTGGACGCACACACACAAAGACATATGTAAGTAAATACATATAAAGAAAAACATAGCTTTATGGGCGAAAGAAAAAATACAGGTATACCATTGGTAACTGACTACTAAATATATAACCATGTAAATTACAACATGACATTTAAATAATACCTAATACCTACCTACAAAATAATAAAAATAAATATCACAAAATAATACCGTCTAGATATTATTATCATAAGCATTTCCAATAAAATATAATTCACCAACAATAAAATAAAATGCTTTCTCCTAACAATTGAAAAGATAATCTCAGATTAATCAAAATCCGATTTAGCAATTGTCAAGAAGTTTGTTTTTTAGCCGTTTTCGTGCTTCGTGCCACATAAATTTATTATCGAGAAAGCTTCCAGTCGGCAGGCCCTTTTTATTTGTCTGTCAGACTTGTGACAGAGCCCACGCCTCTGCCTCTAATTAGAACAGAAATAACGCGGGGTATTTGTCAACTTCCGAGCTTTCCATAGCATTCCTTTGAGGTTACATTTCACCGACGAACGTGTCTCGCCCAAAGATTTCGGATGATGTAAATAGATCGTTAAGCGACTGTGAAATATCGTTTGTCAACTTAAGAGGTGGTCCCGACAAAATTTGTTAAGTCTGATGTTACAAGTTGCTTTATAGCTGATATTTGTTAATGACTCTTTCTAAAATTTTATTACTTGTCTTTTATAATGTCGTAAAAAATAACATTTTAATTTAATTGTGTCAGCGATTTGGTATAGTTTTTTTTGTTTTGTAGGCAATTCCTACTACTTTATAATTGTTGCCTATTCTTGGTCGTTTCATGGGTTAAAAATTTTTGAAATCGGTTCGAATTTGATAAGTTTGGTAGAGTAAATTTAATCCCTGAAGATAAAGAAAATATGGGGATTATGTTGATACAAAACAATAATAATATACATATTCACACATATTGTCCTGGTCAGAAAATAACCAGATTAAGGAAAACTATGTGGCGTACTAAATGTATTTTCCATGAGTGGGAATCGAACCCATGACCTCCGGATAGAACGCCAGCAGCATCACCACTAGACCATGAAGACGTTCGTATAATATGATATTACAAAGTTGTTTTAAACAAATAAGTTCAAAGATAATCCCCATACTATGTATAAAGTCCCATAATGTATGAGCCCACGAGATAAAGCTAGTTTTCATAATCCTTGATAATTTTGCAACGTTTAAAACAAACAATAAATCCTATTAATATCAAACTAAAACATTTGCTTTAATGTCCAACTTATTTTATAGAGGATTTCGTAGTTATCTTTACAGAGCACGATCCTAAAATTATATTCTAACTAACTTTTATCAGAAGACAAATAAATCCTCATTCCGCCGAACTTTTCTCATAGTAAAAGCTACGTGACAATCGCCTATAATCTTTATCTTTAAATAAATAAACACTATCAATATCTATATTAAGCCGTAAACATTATCAAATGTATCTAAACATATAATACTGATGATAATGTGCGACTTAGTTTTTTGTTCCCACCACTGTAATCAAACTGACATAAATTCACTTTTTATATAAATGTATATTTGTTATGCCCAATTTTATTTTAATTTAATTTTAGAAGTAAAACTAAAACTTGCCTGACTGACCTGACTTATTAGTCTACTTCAATATCCTTTATGGTCAAATTAACCACCCGTTTCGTACCCGTACCCCGAAAGGAGACTATCATCTCGACAAGAAACCATATATAGTCTCGAGCCTTAAAAAATAACTTATATAAGATACTATACCAAAATGTTTACTACCTACCAAAATAGTCTCTTTATATTTGACCACCTCCGTGGTTACCCCATTGGCATTGTACCCGGATATAGTGGGTTCGACTCCCACTCCTGGCAAATAATATTAGTAAGATTTTCTGTACAGTTTGTCATGGTCTGGTGTTTATAAAATATTAAACATATGTATTATTATCATTGTTCCTGGTACACATAAGTACCAGGAACAATGAACGTATAAGTCTAGAGGCCAGTTTTTGAAATGTCCTAAATATAAAGTTATTTTATTATTCTGGAAATATGTGTAAATGTCCTACAAATATTTAATAAGAAAAACTCAATATTTAGTTATACATGCAGTGTTATGAAAGTAGAACGTTTTGACTTTTAAAATAATATAAATAACTATTGAAGACATGTATTCCGACGACGTGTGAAGATGCTTGTTTGAAATTTACATATCCACCTACTTTATTAAAGATGAAGCGAGAAGTTTATGCTTTCAAATAGCCGGACGTTATACTATTTATTTAATAAACAAACATTTATTTTTAGCTGAATAAGATTTGTTGTTTGTTTTTAAAAACATGGTCGCCGAGTTGATTTGATAGTTAACTCTTTTATTGTATTATCACAAATATTATTTTCATCTATGCCACCATAGCATTTCTAAGCCTTTTACCTCCAGAATTATCTTTATGAAATTATTTATAGTATTTTAACATATTACTTTCATTGAAATAGTAAAATCTATAAAAGCATACTATAAATAACGTTTCAAACAAAACTATTCATTATCATCAAACATCAGTTAATCAATCCCCTAAGTTTAAAATTGTCATTTCCGAATGTGACTCTCCCGTTTGTTATTTCACTTATTCCAAAATCCCAAGGAATGGGAACCTCGTGGCATATTTATAAACCGTCATTTGTTTCGAGCCGCATGTGTGTCGCGTCGCTCCTCGCTGAAATATTTACGACCTATTAGTGCAATAGGAACAAATACGTGCACTTAAAGTACTTCTTAGGGTTGTCGCACACATACGATCGGTAACAGATCAACATTTAGTCAGCTCGAGTCGTTAAATGTTCTTTGTATAAAACTCTATAATAACCAGTAACGGCTTCGCCTCGCTTCGGGATCAGCTATTAAACGATTATCGGGTAGTAGTAATATGCTTATATCCCGCTTATCTCTTTCTACTGTGATCGAGAGAAAAACCTGCGCTGTAACGTAGCTATTTTTTACTTGGCATCTGACGGGTGTACCCGCACCTATCGGTATCTAAAGTGCAAGAATGAAAACAACAAACAGTGGGAATTAAATAATAAGACCATTGATTGTCTCTACTATGCCGATTCATATGTTTATTTTAAAAGACTCCATATTGTAGGAAAAAGAAAAAACACAGGCTGGAGCATTCCGTTTTGTATCGTGCGACAGATGTAAGAACAAGAACCTGTTAACGCGCTGTCCCCCTGCCAAAACCTCGCCGATACTTTACAGGTAATTTTCCGTTCTGGATGCCATCATTGCGTAGACGTCGCCTTAGTCACAACACTATGAAGAAATTGTCAAAATCCATAAATTTCTGACTGAAGCGAATTTTGCCCATTTTCTCTACGCCGCGCCGCGTACACGGCGCAGAGGTGAGATGAGGTGATGCTGTTAAAGTTATGTGTGCTACAACCCTTAGCATGATCACAGGGTCCTGGCAAATGAGTGATTTAAACGCCTTCGTGAATAACTCGTCTATAATTAAGTACTGTTGACTGCCCGATTTATTACGTAAAGGTTCAAAGGGTTAAGGGATTGTAAATTAGATGAAAAGGACATGGGTGATGTTTAACATAAAATGGATACTAAATTAGATTTTATAGAGGATATATATCAAATTAATTGGATTATTGTTTCCAATTTTGATCTATAGTTAAATTTAACTATAACGATATGCCCATTAGTCAGGTAAGGTAATTAAGTGATCAAATTGGTTTTAAAAGTTATGATTGAGACAAAAGTGATAAGTAGAAATGGAGACAAATGGCACTCGGTGGAATTTGCACAAATGGACGAATCTGAAATGAAGGCAAGTTGACAAGTAAATTATATAAATAATTATAAATTATTTTAGTTTAGTTCTCACGCATTAATCTTTTATAAAAAGATTAAATTTCCCAATGAATGATCAGACTAAACGGCTTTAGTTATGAACAGTGTTGAATGCTTATAATTTGTAAGATTAACGCTTTCCAAAACATATTTACATTGACACCTGTCTACTTAGCATTAGGTCTGTAAACTTTAGCTTCGAACCGCACCTACGACATTTGAATTTTTGAATTACAATGAGGATTAACAAGTAATCTGTGATCGTAAACAGACGAACTGGCATGTACTTGATAAATTATTCAACTTTATTGAGTAAGTACATTCTCCCATTTCTCTTGTAAATACATTAAGACTTTGGTCCCCTTGGTTTGTATAGAATAAACTCATCGAACTGTTACATTAGCTATCGACCACAAAGAAACGGTAATGGCTTTGCACTCAAAAATATTAAGTAGGTAGGCTAAAGTTGACATGATAGCCGTGATCAAACTATGATATATAAATCAGGGGTTTACTTGCAATACCATTTTCGATCACTTATTATAATTATATTATTTTGACAACTACGGATTGTATATACATTGTCTTAACGTGGCACTAATGTGCTCTAAGTGGGATAAATATAATACATAGGTATATACAATTGCCTTTATTGTATGTCGTATGTTTCGAAGTGTACACAATTTTTTCTATAACCATTGTACATCGCGTATATATAGTCATTTCAGATTCACCGATTTTTTTATGGCATCAACGAATTGCTTAATTTTGCCAATGTCAAGTGGGTATAATGAAATAGTAATATAATAATAAATTATAGACGGATAATATACTAAAAAGGGACTTGAAAAGGAAGAAGGACTAAGAGGCAATAAGGAATAGCATACCATAAGCAATCGTACGGTATTTCTGCCAATTTCAAGTTGAACAAACAGTAAATAGGTACTGCCATTTTACCAAAGAAATAGGGACCTTTTGAGATAACACAAACAATGCATTAATGGTACACTTATGATCACTACGAATGCTTAATCTACAAAATGATGTAGTTACTAATTATTAATAAACAATAGCATTTAGTATTGGCAACATTCTGCTCAAATAAAAAAAAGCACCAACGTATTTCTCTACACGCGATATATTTTTCTATCTACACTAGTTAGGTCTATAGGTCCGTATATATATGCAAATACACTTTCCAATTGCGTGCGTTATATTAAAATAATCTGAAATTTATATGTAAATTTTGTGACCGCATTTTGTCCTTGGTCGCGGGCTTCTTGTTTCCAAATCGATTATGTTACACGAATTCGGGCTTAGATCCGATTCGGATAAGTTTAATGAAGGGTTTAACTCGAATGGAGATCCTTTAGGCGGCTGCGGTTCCACCGATCTACTTACATAACTATTTATGTTACATATAACCGCACTCAATGATTTGGAATGTAATCCATACTAATCGGCTGCGAAAGATTTAAATCCTACAAAATGTGTAGGTATTGTTGTATGATTTTGTCTATTGTATAGACGTAGATTTAATTATGCGGTTACGAAATATGCAACTGGCTACAAAGACGAATTTGCATTACGAGACCACTTTAGTAGCCTCTCCTGCTTTATCGGTAAATTTACTGACTGTTTTTTATCCGAACCCTGAAAGAAGACTATCACCTTTATAAGAAATCGAAGCAATGCTCTTCTGAAAATCGATGAACTAACAGACTAAAATCAAATGAGGATTATTGCATTGTGCATACGAGTATATTCACTAATATCCTCAGAATTTTCTCTCTCTGACTGAGAGAGAAAATTCAGTTGAAGCGCACTTTTGATACCGGTCATCAGGTATGGAGTCTACTCTAACCTCCTTAGGTACTAGCTAGGTACTTCTGCCACCTCGAGCAAAATCTCTATATACCCTGGTTGAAATACACTTTTGAAACCGTTTCACCAGGTATGATGTCTATAACCTTGTTAGGTTCTCTAGATGCCTTGAAATGTCATCTTTCTTTCGTTCAAAAGCTCAGAGTATTCAACCACTAACGTGGTTGATTGATTAACTTTGTAGATTTTTAATGAAATTAAAAAAGAAAAAAAAAAGAAGACACAATAAATGGTAAAAAAACACAACGACTAGATCCCCTGCTATTTCATCTTCTTCAGAAGCTCAGAGCGTTCAACCACGTAACTCCTATATCAAGTGAAGAAGCGGGAAAATAGTAATAAATTAACTCTATAGATTTTTAAAGAAAAACATAATTAATGACGAATGGTAAAAAAAAAAACACAACGACTAGATGCCCTGAAATTTCATCTTTAGAAGCTCAGAGCGTTCAACCACGTAACTCCTATATCAAGTAAAGAATCGAGAAAATAATAATAAATTAACTTTGTAGATTTTTAAAGACAAACATAATTAATGACGAATGGTAAAAAAAAAACAAAACAAACTGTTAATAAAACACTCGTAAACATGCCGCCATGCCGTCGATAATGTCAAATCGTCAACGAAATATAAGCCATTAAGCATCACTGATATCATGATTTTTTATATGACGACTTATTATTAAATTTCATCCTCATTCGAGGTTTAGATAAAAGTGAAATAAAACCCGGACATTTTAAGAGGTTTTTAGTTTTATCGATTTTTATAGTTATTGTGCAACGACCGTAGATCAGGGTTTTAGAGACCACCCGATGTGTAGCTTAAGTGACACAAAGAAAGTGTCTTCCCCTTCTAGTTTTCCAATTAGTCATGATTAGCTATAATTTATAGTTTCATTTAATGGTCCATTAACTAGCTCCCAAGTGGCTAATGAGTGATTATTGTACATCGCTACTAGAGTCATAAAATGTACCCAATTTAAAGGACGCTTACTTTAACTAGCAACTTCTCTCGCTGTAAATAGATCCAAATTAAATTTTATTTTGCTGAAAGAACCTACTATATGCTTGTATTTATTCGATGTTGGAAAACTTACAGCATTAGAATGATATAACAATAGAAATGTGTAACAATATGCATTTTAAGTTTTCATAGATTTCATAAATCATTAATACTTATATAAATATACATATATAGTACGAGCCTAGAGCTTAGTTTGTGGCCAGAGCAATAAGTGAAAATTGTCCTTATGATAACTTTGAAAGGTTGTACTTTGGGCTAATATGAAGTTCTACTGATCGAATTGAACAACTTTTCCTATGAGACCATGTGTCGCAAATGAAAAAAAAAATACCTTCTCCATACTATCATTAGGACTAACTTTGAATAAATCAATGTCATTATCTATAATACATACATGGTATACATACATGGTACATATCAGCTTTCTGGTAACATTCGTGCTATAATTTATAAATAAATAATAATATACCATCACGGGTGCCTATTTGGCTCCCGAGAACCGTTTAAACGGTCTCAGGGTACCCAGCGGAGGGATTAACCCGTCCTCATTTTGCCGATGGTATTCGGAGGCAACACCTAACAAGTGGCGAGCTTGTTGCGGTGTTTATGATGAAATAGCCTCGTTGTATAAAGCGGTCACCCATCCCAGGCCGGCTTTGTTGTCATCTGTTTAACCTTGTATAAATTATACTATTTAAAAAAAATCTAACGGGACATAAAACAAAAAAAAAAAAATTGTGAATGGAATCTTTCTTTTATATTTAAAAAGAAAGACCTTAAGTACCTACTTTACCACTCTACTAAAATCTTTATCGGTTCAATTGTTTTCCTGTAAAAATCCCGCAAAACAGAATTTTGCATTTATAATATTAGTATAAATTGAGCAATAAATAAAAAATACATATTTTTTACAAATTATTATAAAATTTTGCAATTGACAATAATTCTTTTCAAAATAATTTAAATATATTTAAATTATTTTGAAAATTTGAAAATATCAAATTGTGGCGAACCTTTTGAAAATTCAATTTTCGTTTTTAAAATGTATGAAAATTCTTCTTTTCATTTACTTCGAAAGGAACCTTGAAATGGCGGTGTAGCGGACTAGATAATTGAAAATAAAATATACATTTCATTTCTTCATTTGAATCCTTACAATGTGTCCATACTCTTTACAAAAGAAAAATATTAACATTTCTGAAGTTTATTTAGAATTTACGAGGTTTATTTTAAAATTTAATTTACATAATGGAAGTTATTACATTTTCGCTTAGCCTCCGAGTATTTTCAATTTAAAAATAATTTCTAAAAGAGATTTCTTCTTCTTGGAATAATATTTTTATATTGTAGTAGTTCTAATAAATATGTATGTAATTAATTTAAATTTATTCAACAACAGTAATCTTTTTTTTCTATTGTTATTATATATTAACTATGACAGCCTCCGTAGACTAGTGGTTGCGCCTTTGGCGTTGTATCCGGGGGTCGTAGGTTCGATTCCCACCCACGGCAAAAAAAATATTAGTACGTTTTTCTGTACAGTTTGTCATGGTCTGAGTGTTTATAAAATATAATATGTATTATATCGTTGCTTCTAGTACACATAGTACAAGCCTAGAGCATAGTTTGTGACCAGAGCAATATGTGTAATTTGTTCATATTATTATTATATTAACTAGCTGACACGCGCAACTTTGTCTCCGTAACTTTAACCGTTTTGCAACATCTTTCATTGTTACTTCGCTCCTATTAGTCGTAGCGTGATGTTATGTAGCCTTCCTTGACAAATGGGCTATACAACACTAAAATATACGTAGTGGCATACGTGTAGACTCATACCATCGGCTACGACGAGGTGGGATTAAAAACCCCTCCCCAAGGTACCCAGGGGCCGTCTAGGCGATATTGGGCGCCGTAAGGCACCCGAGACCGCCCAGTTGTATATTATTTGAGTACCTACTTATATATCCATAACTGTGTGTAGTTTATCTATTTCGCTTTTTTTTTTACATTACACTGTGCACCCTATATTACAATTTTCACTCTCCTAAAGGTTGGTTGGTAGATAATGCCTAAGGCATTAAGCTCGCCTTTGTACAAATATTTTAGTGCAATAAATAATTTTATATAAATAAATAAAAGGATTTAGGACTTTAAGCCAAATGGCTTAAAATCCTAATAATAATACTAATATTCGAAAAATAAACTTATTTTTCGATTTGCCATTATTATTTAACGAAATATTGTTGTCACTACCGATTTAATATAAAATAACATCGCGTGCATATAAGAAGAATTTGTCTAAAAAAACTTTACCACAAAACTGTCAGTTGCCAAATTGAAAACATTTATCATGCTATACTTAAGAAGTTCGATAGTTTTACGTATTTTATACTTTGTTATAAAGTATCTGCCAATGATGGGCTTATCTATTAATTAAATGGATCCAAATTTAAATAGATGAATATATATTAGGTATAACGGTCGCGTTTTTTTTAGAATAAATTATCTAGTGATAAAGACTGATTGCGGTAATTTAAATAAAAATTTGTTAAACTTTGGGTTTATAAGACTACTGCATTGTTTTTTTGTGGTATTCTCCTCAAGTTGCGGTTACGAAACAGGAGCTTAATTTAACGATAAAGCAGCGAGGAAATTATTAAAATTGACTCGTAATTTATATTCGTCTTTGTTGCCGCCTATTTCGTAACATCATAATTTAGGCAGCATAGTAGGAGCGATCAATTTATTGATCGACCCTATTAATGGAGTTTGTAGATCAGCTTAACATCAGGTAAATTAATAATCTGCTTAACAAGGCCAAATAGTGTACTGTCTTAAAAAAAAAAAAGTTTATTTTTAAAATAGGTATTAATTTTGATCCAATCGTAAAATAGTATGTAGGTATATAAAAACCATAATATATAATGCGAGATTATATTATAAATGCGAGAGTATATATGCCTATCTATCTTTCGCATAACTTCTAAACTACAGAACCGATTTTTATGAAGCAAGAGTGACGTATAGTTTTGGTATAATCAAATTTTTTTTTGAAAAGTCATAAATATGCGTAATGGTAAAAATGAGAAACAAAAAAGCTATATAATTGTAACTTACATACATATCATCACAGGTGCCTTACGGCGCCCGAGTCCGCCTAGACAGCTACCCAGCGGAGGGGTTTTAATTCCACCTCGTCGTAGCCGATGGTGTAAGTCTACACCGAACAAGTGGGTAGCTCGTCGCGATATTTTGAATAGACTCAATAACTCATCTATAAACAGTTTTACAAGTAACTTCATAATTTATAAGTTTATGTATTGCGTAGCCGCAGGCAAATGCTGATGAAATCCATCTATCGTTAATATATTTAAAAAAAAACATATTTGAGTTTAAAAATAATAATAACATTTTGTATTTTTTTTATAACTCTTAAAACATGAAACCATAACAAATGAAAAAGAAAAGCTTTTGCCGCCCAACAACAAAGGGACATACAACAAAAAATATTTCAAAAAGTCGTTTCCAATTAATTTCCCGAAAAATCATATCATACGGATTTAAGGTACGGTGTTATCACAAATATGTTCTTCAAGTAATTAATAGAGAAATACCCTACATAATTATTTAAAGTACCTACTTTAAATAATTATCTAGGGTATTTCTCAGGCCTGTACTATGTGTACGTAGGAACAACTATACCAATACATTATTATGGAAATCGTGATAATATTATTTACCTTCGAACCTACGATCTTCGGATACAACCGGGGCTCAACCACTAGTCCATCGAGGCGGTCATATAAATCAAATTATTTGTTAGAATATGGGTGACACAATTTATTATTCTTATATAACGTTGTTAATGCATATATAAATTGCCAACAATATTAATATATTTAACATTAATCTAAATATAGCAGGCTTAAACCCGATTTACATTCAAAACATTTGATTTTTCAGCGTTTCAATCAAATTGCAATGCCACGAGACGATCGATCAATAAAACTTAGTCGAAACGTAGGGAATCAATTATTTAGCATTTGGCCCTCTTATATTTATATACGCATAGACAATGTTACATAGATCCTATTATGACTAAGAAATGTATGTATACTTTGGATACATTCATGTAAATATCTTAAAATAGATTATTTATAGAAAATTATATAAATTTGAACTCTCTATATTATTGTAGCTTAACTTAATACGCAAAGAAAATTTATATCATTTGTATAACACCCTTATTTGTTATTAATGTGGTATTATGGGAGACAGACAGCCTCGTGTTATGTAATTAGAATTTAAAAAAAAAAGGAGAATACCTACATATAAAATAATAAAAATAAAATTGAAGCTCTCACACATCCTTAATAAAACTCAACAATAATATCAATAGATATAATATGTTCTGTTTGGATAAGCCACGATAAGGGGGCCTGCAGAGCTAGGGCGGGCGCGACAACCGACTCATTAATCATCGCCCTTATACAGCTGGCTAACAGAATCGTGTATGTAAGCATTATCGAAGTGCCGCTAAGAAGCCACCCCCACTTTTTATATAACTTTCAGTCCTATAAGGAAACATAAATTTATGCTAGAATCCTACTCTCACATCTGTGCTTCGTTTCGGTATTAAAATGGTAATCTTGTAGGAGCTTTATTATTAGAATTAACTTGAGCTTTTAAGCTAATAGCTTTATGTTGCTTGTTATAATTTTATGTAATTTATTTTTGGATTAATTAATTAAGTAGGTGTTATCTAAATTACGCGTTTCGTAAAGCATTTTTGTATTTTAGCCTATTTTGACAATATATCGGTGAAATAAAGAATTACGAGAAAAATAATGGTTTACCACCAATTTGTATGGAGAAGCCAAATATACTTTAACAATTAAAGCCATGGGTAAAAATTTGAGCTTCTGGCTTATTATATATTTTTTTCTATTTTTATCTTTAAAAAAATTTATTTATTTTGGATAAATCCTAGATGTTAAAAGTGCTAATGGTAATACTGAATAATCAATATTCACTGTAAACAAACAAAACAATGAACTAAAAAAATAAATTAATATTCTAATTACAATTGTACGATACGTACGTTTATGAAATAGTGAAATAAGCGGTACAAATTAATACTACCTACTCTATCAGTAATCGTAAATTAGTAAAAAAAAGTAAATATTTTTGATAATTATAAAACATATAATATTTAATACTGCTAAAACTGATAGTGTTACGTCAGTAAATTTTAACAGGTAATTCATTACCTACTACGCATGCGGCATGACTAAACGCCGACTGGTGGTACCACAAAATGTCGCTTTGTTCATTTAAATATAATTTTTACATTGTTTACATTCTTGTGTATAACAGAGTACGTCTAGACGCCATGGCGTCACTATCAGTTCTCGTGAAATAGACTTTTATTAGAGCAAAATATCACAGTTCAATTACAATATTCACCGTGTGCCATTGGTTCGCATTAAACATTCATCTCCTTAGGTACCAGGGCAGCAGTCGTTAATCATAGGTAATCTAACTTTAACGTAGTATACGTAGTGCATCACTATCAGTTCTCGTGAAATAGACTTTAGAGCAAAATATTACATTAAAATTACAATATTCACCGTGTGCCATTGGCTCGCATTAAACATTCATCTCCTGAGGTACCAGGGCAGCAGTCGTTAATCATAGGTAATCTAACTTCAATCTAACTTTAACGTAGTGTAGATCATAATTAAGCTGTGCACTGAGTCGTCACAAACCGGAAGCGTTTTGTTCGTATCAACTGTTCATCGCATGTTATGCCACCAGAGACTCGGCCCTCATTTTCGTATGATTGTACAAAATTACTTCTGAATATTTTATAAGAAAATTTTGGTTGTTATTAATATAATTTTTATATGCGTGGTTAGACTTTAGACTTGAAATTACTACAGATTATTAGGTTCCCGGTTCAAACCCTGGTATGTACTAATTAGATTTTAATTAAAATAAAATAATAATATACATTCGTTTGACAACACCATTATTGTGCCTCGGAGAGCACAGCCGAAAATGGTACATAAAAAAAAAAAACAAAAATATTATCTTATTACACAAATTATGTTGCGATATTTGTCAGTCGTGAGCTAGTAGTTGCGCTGTTGCGTTGGTATTGTATCTGGGAGTCAGAGGTTATATTCCTACTAATGACACATAATTATACTTATACTCGTAGTAAAAAACTATGCAAATATTTTTTCCCTTTTCTTTTACAAACAAAAACTGAAACAATTAAGGAAAAATTTCCCCAAACGAGTTTGTAATCAAATAAAACAAAAGAATTGCGTAAAGCAGGCATTCCTCTAAAAAGTTTTTCAGTTTCAGACGAAAATTCTTTTTTCTTATCTGACTAAATGCCTGACTAACCCTTTTTCGAGTTTTGGCTGAAATATTTTTTTCTAGATATGCTTTTATGTAAATATAACTGATTGGAGGAAAGAACCCGACAAGTCAATGGTTTATTTTCTCAACAACAATACTAAATTGTTCTATATTAGAATATAGAACATATAGGTGGTGGCCGAGTTGGTTAGACCTTGGACTTAAAAACACTAAGGTCCCTGGTTCGAATCCGGTGTGTACCAATGAGTTTTAATTAAAAAATTTATGTACATTTGTTTGACAACACCACTATAGTGCCTCGGAGAGCACGTTAAGCTGTCGGTCCCGGTTTCACTATACCAACTTGTGAAACTGTTTATAGATGGGTTATTGAGTCTATTCAAAACATCGCGACGAGCTAGCTACTTGTTCGGTGTAGACTCATACCATCGGCTACGACGAGGTGGGAATAAACCCCTCCGCTGGGTACCCTGGGGCCGTCTAGGCGGTCTCGGGCGCCGTAAGGCACCCATGAAGATATATATATATATAGAATATAGAACATAATATATAATATAATATAGTATAGGTAGATACTATATTATAAATGCGAAATTATTAAATCATGTTGAACCAATTTGTAAAATTGCACAGAGTCTAATGTGTGGTGTCGCATAATAATATATAGGATACTTTATATCTCGGTAAAAAGTTATCTTGGAATTAACATGACCTAAATATAATCAGTACAAATAACCGCCCCCATGGACTAATGGTAGTGCTTTGGCGTTGTATCCGGAGGCCCGAACCCATGGCATAAAATATTAGTACGTTTTTCTGTACATTTTGTCATGGTCTGGGTGCTTATAAATATATGTATATATATGTATCATCACGGGTGCTTTACGGCTCCCGAGACCGCCTAGACGGCCCCAGGGTACCCAGCGAAGGGGTTTAATCCCACCTCGTCGTAGCCGATGGTATGAGTCTACACCGAACAAGTGGCTAGCTCGTTGCGATGTTTTGAATAGACTCAATAACCCATCTATAAACAGTTTCACAAGTTGGTATAGTGAAACCGGGACCGACAGCTTAACGTGCTCTCCGAGGCACTATAGTGGTGTTGTCAAACAAATGTACATAAATTTTTAAATTAAAAACTCATTGGTACACACCGGGATTCGAACCAGGGACCTAAGTGTTTTTAAGTCCAAGGTCTAACCAACTCGGCCACCACGTATATACTCGGCCACCACGTATATATATATATCGTTGTTTTTGGCACAAGCCTAGAGCTTAGTTTGTATCCATGGCAATAAGTGTAAAATTGTCCTACTACTATATTGAATTGATTTGTTTAGCAAACTGATGAAAATTGCACTAAGTTCTTTAGTTCGCATCAACATTTTAAAAAAATATTCTAAAAAGAACCTTAGCCCGTTGAAATAAGATGCCTAACTTTATGTTAGCAATAGAACCTATTCAATTGAAGTCCTCCGTTCACTGAATTGAAATTGAAGGGATTTCGCAATATACAAGCATAAGAATATTTGCAGTTTTTTCTTTAGTCATCATTGGTTCCCGAGTGGTGCTGTTCAAAGGCAGAGGACCATTGAAGTTGAAGTGGTTCCGACTTTATTATTGGCTGCGTATTCTCGGGCCATGAGGGGAAAACGAGTACCAGTTACCCCCTCTAGCGTTTTATTACGGAACCATGTTGTTTAAATGGTAATTTCATAATTAGCTAATGATCCTAAAACTAATGTCAGATTTTCTTTTAAACTTTTGTAGCTTCTAATAAAATATATTATATTTTGGTACCTTTATATATAGAGTTAAATATATAAAGGTACCAAAATATGTAATTAGCTAGTTCGTGAGCTGGTGGCGTTGTATCCAGAGATTGTGGATTCGATACCCATCTATGGCAAAAAAATATTAGTACGTTTTTCTGTACAGTGTCATGGTCTGGGTGTTATAAAAATATAATATAAGTACCTTAAAATATAATATTTCTGATACACACAGTATAAGCCTAGAGCTTAGTTTGTGTCCAGGGCTAATAGGTAATCATTTTTGTGTTTGCGCTAAATATTTTCAACCAAATTAAGTATTTAAAAAAAATAACAATAATGATATGAAATTAGTTTAAATTGTCCTCCACACAAAAAAAAAGTGACTTAAAAGTATGATCTATAAAGTAGGTAGTAGGTAAGGAATAATTCTATTAAATATGACTTGACAAGACAAGGTTATATTGCTAGTTAAGCAACCACAATATATAACAATAATATATCTTGAGACAAAATAAGGTTTGGAATAATTGAAATAAAACGGGTGACATTTACTTTCTCGTCACGCAATCACAAAAATTGGAACAGTTTTTTTATTTGGTTATGCATGAGAAAATTGCTATTAACTCCGTAGGAACCGCTGAAATTTGTAATATTACAAATTATGTTTAATGATAAGCATTTTTTTCTTTATTTTCCTTGAAATGAGGTTGAAGATAGAACTGTGTGTCGTGCACACGATTTATTTTGCTAGAAGGTTATTTATTTGCTAGAAGGTATTTATTTCTAAAGGTAAGTAGGTAATGCTTGCTTGTACTTATATCAAACAAGCGACTCGCTCTGGTTTTGTATTTCGGGATGATTACGCGCACAACGCTAATCTAAACTTTAATCGATAATAATATAACGTAATTCTGACGTAATGCAAACCCTAACATTGTAACATTGAAAATTAACAGACAACTACGTATTTTTGGTTAATATTTAGCTTAACATTGTGCGGTGTAATAGGACTACATCAATGTAAAACATTGAGTATTTGAACTACATACGTTAAATCCACTATGTCTGCACGAAATGTTTAAAGTTTTCCATGGTCTGAATGTTTATAAAATTATGTAATATAATAATTATTAGTATCGTTACACATACACACATATAACAAGCCTAGAATTTAAATTAAGACAGAAGTGTAAAACATACTACATATTATTATTTTATTAATATTCATTCACACCTCGCTTAAAGAACTTCTGAATTGAAATGAAAAGAATTTCACTATCCGTACCATTTTGTGACAGAATTTGAGCTCATTCTCACTTAGCTGCCTGTACACAAGGCTTACAAAAATATCATGAAGAAATAACATTGTAGCTGTAAGGGTAAGAAATAACATTGTAGCTGTAAGGGTAAGAAAATAATTGAAATAAAGTAGGTGACATAATGCGAGCTCGTCACGCACGCTCCCACCTGATGTATAGCGGAGGTTATCAGGCGATGTACGAAGGCTTTATATTCATTTACATTCATATATAAAACAATCCTATAGCTTGTTGCAATTATACAAGTCTAATGTTGTATTTAGAAAAGGTACTATAAACCATTTTTAGTCCAAACTTGGTTATAAATGTGTTTTATCAAAGAGGTCACAAATAAAAATTGGTTTATAGAAACTTGTCTGTGGCCCTACCATAAGTTTTGTTAAATAATATTTTACTTGCTGTACCCTTTACCAATAGGAAAGGTTGATTTGTACTGCCGAAAAATTAAAGCGACCCTATTGGTGGATACATGATCCATACAGTTTAAATTAATTGTATAGGAAGTGAAAGATAGTTAAACAAAAACTTAAGGTAGAGTTATTGCATATAGACGTAAAGTTAAGTTGTACCTATAACTTAGACGTTATGCCCTGAGAATGAATGCAAACAATCTAATTAAAAAAAATAAAAAATAAACGAAGGATTTTATTTTTAAATTAATAAGTTTTTTTTACAAATTAAACGATTAATTTGTAAAGAAACTTATATATGATTAAGTCATATTATTAATTTTAATAAAGCTCTATTATATATTTTTTAATTTATTGCATAAAAAAATACATTTGTTAAACTTCTACATATATTTATTATTAACGTTAAACGATAATTTATTGATAAAAATTTTTAAGTCCGCTTTAATCACACGTCTTCCACACTCTAGTAATATATAATAATGTATAGGTTTAAAAACAATTTTTTACAACCTATATATTTTGTTAAACATATTGATACAGACGTATATAATTGATTGTAAAACATAATTGTTTTATTTTAGCATAAAAATATATAGGTACATAAAGGTATCTAAAACATTTATTTATATTTTTTTTAGGAGGTACAATATAGTTTTAAACAAGGTAGTAAAAATAGCATAGGTTTCAAATACAAACATTAATGCATCCTATAAAATAAAACACTTTGATAAGTAACAATGAGTAAGTACAGAAACTGGAGAACAAGCACATAGTTAATAACATTTATTTTCATTTTTCCTAACATACTTCCACCTCTCAAAAACCAAATATTTGCACGTCTTGATAACACCATTCCGTTCCACAACATCGATCTCATCAACAGACGATTACGAACGAATCCCATCCAAATTGTAACGGTCTCGATTCATTACAGCCATCATCTCCCACCGGCTTGTTTGTGATGAAATTTTCGACGACCGCTTATTGTTCAAGACCTCTTTCTTCTTGCCCTCGGGCGCGTACGCATGCAGTGAACCCTTTGTATGAAGACCTGGCTGTGACGGGCCAGTTAAGATAAATGTAGACCCTCAATTATATTCAATCCTATACAATGACCTCATGACGTACTATTATTCAATAACCAGCAAATGCGACGCCGATAATAAATCTTTCCATTAGATGAAAGTGTGGTTTGAGTTTATGGATCATAAAATTTTGTATGTCTTCGCTTATTAGGATAGCAACTGAAGTAGTCTAATTTTGGTTTATTGCCTTATGAAGAATAATATTCTTGCTGCTTTATTCTGGATTAATATTAAGATGTGATGGTCAGATTGTTTTCTTGAGACTTAAGCTACAACTATCTATTATAACTTTGATATTAGTTATTTGAAGATTTTTTTTTTTTTAACAAGATAAAAAGCGGCCCAGCCTAGTGGTTAAGTCACTGCGCAACTGATTACAAGGTTAAGCAGATGACAACAAGGCAATCATAAACATCGCAACAAGCTCGCCACTGTTAGGTGTTGCCTCCGAATACCATCGGCGAAATGAGGACAGTTAATCTCTCCGCTTGGTACCCTGAGGCCGTTTAAAAGGTTCTCGGGATGGTATTTATTTGTTATAAATAATAATATTACATAAAATGTTGATTCAAAACATCGACATATCTGTTTATTTCCCTACGACTAAAATAACTTACCTACATATAGTTTTAGTCAAAAGTAAAGTAAAAGTAAATAATAATTTAATTAAAACTTAATACCTAGAACAAGTGATAAACTAATAGTATATAGATTGGCTTCTATAAGTACCTAGCATAGTAGCTGTAAACAACGATATTATCTTAACAATTAAATATTATTAGAATAAGATAATAAAACATAACTAACTTCTATGTTATTTAAATATAATATAAAATTAAGGTTTTAATATTTTAGGTACTTTTCATTGCTTTATTTCTGCTATGATCGGTCTCCACCTACTACGTACTCCCTTTTACGATACATTACATTTCATATACTTAGCGCCTAATTTCTTATTTATATATTTCATTTAATATATAGAATTAAAACAAAAAATATATGTAATCACTAATTTACGGGAATTGTTAGGAAACATAAACTCACATAAAAAAAATAAACTCTGTTAACAATTCTATTGGTTAAGTAATTTTAATGTTTATATTTTTTTACTTAAAAAGAAAATCAGCTATGGAAGAGTGAGGTCATTTGACACAAGTGTTAATTTACTTAAAAAATTACCTCAATCACAGTAAAGTAAAAGTAAAATACTTTGGAAAGAAATAAACATTTTATTTATTTATTATTATTATTACACATATATTTTTAATAATTGTTGTGTTTATCAAATTCCAATATTTTACTTGCCAAGTTGTTACTTGTAGACTTACAATTCATGATGTTCTAATATTGTTTTTTTTTTTTTAATTACTATAAAAGTAAGAATTGTTTATAACCTAGATATTTTAACACGTTTATAATATCTTTATTATTTACTTAATGGGCTATTTTAATAACGGGCAAAGCTTTTATAATTATAAAAAGAACGCCAAACTTAATATAGGCTAGTCACGAAACCGTGATTCCAAAGTTTCTTTCAGCAGTTAATCTCATTTCCAAATTCAAAATGTAGCGATAACGGTCGCCATCATGCATATTCGTTTACGTAATGTAATCTAAATGAGCGATTAGCGTCGTCTGCGCAGCGCGTGGGCGCGGCTTAACGTCATTCCAAATTTAAAAGAATCGTCAAAGCTCGTCAAAATTATAAGATCTTTATCTAGTAATACAATAATTGTAATTATAATGCCGTTAGTTAGAGTTAAGCTTTATAAATTACCTCCTATTTAAAGTAGGTAAATAATACGTTTATCTTACAATGGAATCTTAATTGTTTGCCCTGGCTTTTTTCTTTAACTTAGGCCCTTGGGTTGTTCGTACCTAACCGACGGTAAATTTAACGTTGCGGCTAATTATTTTAAAATAAGTAATCGAAGTTTTGAGCGTTGTGACAAAACAAAATGAACTAAAATAAGTGAATACATGGTAAAAGTGGAATATTGGTTAATTTTAACTACTAATTTTACTTGTAAACTTCGCTATTGTTTGTTTTTGACCAGCCATTTAACCGCTGCCACACTTTCAGCAACTTAGCCTAAGTGTGATATTTGGGACCTGAAAAAGCAATTTTATCTGAATCAATCTTTTTTCGTGTTTCGCCTCTTCGCAATACGATTGGGTAGTTTTTTGTTCGTGTATGGCAAGTTAAATTATACACCCATTACTCTAAAAATTTTCTTTAAATTTAGGTACCTAAGTAACCTCACCTGAGAAAACCTTTTCTTTTTAAATATAGAAATAATATTACTGGTGTTATTTTGTACTTACCTATCCTTTTCCTAATTAAAAAAATAACAAATAAAATTGGTTGTTATTTTCCTAAATTTCGCATCCATTAATTTACTAATTGGCTATAGAAAATAAAACAACCTCCTTGAAAAAAAAAACATCCTTAGCTAAAAAGAAAAACAACAGTTATCAACGCCAACATCGCATACCAACGAAGCCTACGCGTAATCAGCGTTGTCTAATAAATTCATTAAGTAATTTTAAATGCTAATGGACGTCTGAGAGCTGAAGACGAAAGCCTCCCTCCCCAAGGTAGGGAGAAAGGGGGAATAATGAATAATATACTATACGATATCAGGTCGTGTCCCTTCGCTGCCCAGGCGTTGCTTATTAACTGATCATACCGCTCGCCTTTACTCGAAATTATTTCCGAAAATCTTGTGATATTTGGGACCTGAAAAAGCAATTTTATCTGAATCAATCTTTTTCGTGTTACGCCTCTTCGCAATAAGATTGGGATTTAGTTTTTTGTTGGTGTATTCGTTATGTACTAGTTAAGTTTATGGTTATATTTTTATATATTTATAATTGTATATATTTATCAATGTTACTCATCCTAACCCGTGTTTGTGAATTCGAGAATGGTTTAGATTTACAATTGGCTTAAAATGTAGGTGGCGCTGAAATCGGGTTATTGATTTAATTTTTAGTTTTTCTCTGGGCAACAGCAAATCAATGACAAAAAAAAAACTCAATTTTACTCGTATTTTATCTAAATAAAGTTTGCTGAACCTGCTAACAGCAAGCAAGCTAAAGTACGGGCAGTACAACGTCTGTCAAGTCCGCTATTGTATATACTGGATGTTTTTTGTTACGGTGATAAAAAAAAAATTGCGTTCTATGATGAATATTATGAAACACGTATTTTTTTCTTTTAGTGTCGCCTATACAAAAACAAAGATAAATAACAAAAATGATCTATAAATCACGTTAACTTTCATACTAAACTCACGAATTAAAGCCTATCACTTATCTCATTGTGTTTTACTTGTTAGATACGAAGACTTATTATGTATTTGTACGAGTAATTTTAAGCATATAGACGTTTGTTCATATAATAAAAATTTTCAGACTTTTTTGAAGAAAAAAATACTTACCTACCTACCTTTTTTATTTTAAAAATGGGTTCTAAAAGTCATACTGGCTTTAAAGATATATTATCATTGTTAAAAAAACACCCAGTATATATATTTTACCATACCGCTTCCTATGCACGTTTCACACATATTGCTCTGGTTATAAACTAAGCTTTAGGCTTGTACTATGTGTACCAGGAACAACGATACTAATACACACCATATTTTATAAATACCAAGAACAAGACAATCTGTACAGAAAGAATGTCTAATTTTTTTTTATCTATGAGCATTTTTTTTTTACATAAATAATAAACTCTTGAATAAATACGTATCGCAACAGTAGATATTTGCTGAAGTAATTTTTAGAAACCCTTAACTTTAGAACTTAGTTAAGTACGAGTAAAACCCCACAAAGAATTAAAAAACAATTTCTGGTCAGATATCGATTTTTATGGATTTTTTGGTCTGTTTACCATCAGTGGGATACAACGTCTTATGCCTTTATTCTTTAATGATTGACCTATCATAAACCTATACCTACCAATAAAATTCTTAGGAACTCTATAACTACCTATAAAATTCGTGTAAAGCAATAAAACTTCACCCTCAATTAAGAAATATGTTTATTTTATTGAAAGTCAATAATCCCCCACATGTGGGCGGTATTTATTTTATTAGTGGTCAATTGAGCGACACGGCTGTCGGTCAGTTCGGACAACTCGAGTCATTTGATCGCCATGCTGATAAACTTTTTAATGGCCACAAATTACCAATTGAGGTGAAAAATTATTATACAACGTATTCCTAAATTGACTAAAAAAATCTTTTTTACGTTGGTACTTTGCTATCTTAGTGTTTATAAATTTTAATTAAACTTTTTATTAACTTGCTTTTAACAATGATATGTATAATATGGTACCTATACATATGGTAGGTATTTATTTTAAAAGCTTTTGAATACAGGGGTTAATTTTATTTTAAACTTAAATATAAGATATATTGAGATCCTGTATTTTAAAATATATTCAACTTTGCTTCATAAAACATTTATTTCTATCTGGTGCATTTAAAAACTTTTCCTAAGTATATATGTACCTATATAGGGTGACTTTGAAAGGATGTAATTTGTTTCTGCTGATCAAATCGAACAACTTTTCCCATTTCCTCATATTAGCCAATTCACCTTGTATATATATATTGTTCATTGATGGTATAGGAACTATACTATCGATTAACAAATAGGGTTTTCACTTTGTATACACCCTAAATATTACTATGACAACGTTTGATCATGCCATGTTCTCAAAAACGCCTACGTCACGCTCTATAAATATACATTTAACACCCCTAACTTATAGAAGAAATAATATTATATGTTTTTGTTACAGACTATATAAGAATCATCGCCCACAGAATGAAAATATCATAAGGTAAATAATATGTTATCAATATTATATGTCAAAGTAATTAGGAAATGGTTTTGACATTTTCAATACGTGTAGGTGTAAACTTAATGCCTAATATTTTATGAAAGAGACGTTAATAACAAAATTTGGTTCATAAATTAAATTATAAAATACCTTCACGGGTGCCTTTTTGGCTCCCAAAAACCGTTCAAACTTGCTTCAGGGTAACCAGCTAACCCGTCCTCATTTCGCCAATTGTATTCGGCTTGTTAGGTGTTGAACAAGTGGCGAGTTGCGGTGTTTATGATGGTATAGCCTCGTTGTATAAAGCGGTCACCCATCCCAAATCTGGCCTTGTCATCTGTTTAACGTAGTTATCAGTTGCGCAGTGATTTAACTAGGCTTCAGACCACTTTTTTCAAATAAATTAAATAGTTTTTTTTTTAATTTATTATGACTTGGAATCAAGTCCTTCAGCCAAAAAATTCAATAGTTGGATAAAAGTGTTGCAATATATTACCAAGTATGTTTTTATACTTGGATATTATTCATTCTTTTAAAAGTTTTAAAAATACTTCATTTCAAATAGCTTTTAACAAAGTTCTTCATAATTCATAATGTACAGTTGTCGTTCTTTCATCAAAAATATAAGTGTTCGTGTCCTTTAAAAATATAGTTAGATTTAAGTAGTTTTAAAGTCACTGAACCCTGTCAAGGTTTTATAATAACATAGTAGTAGCAAGAAATTCTTATAATAGCTGTGAAGTTTTTTCTTTTCTGATATTTAAGATAATTTCAACATTTTTTTGTAAATTATTTAAAATATTCTTATAAACTAAGGTATAATTAACATTTAAAATATTAAATTTGTTATAATAAAGAAATAATTTAAATAAATGACTGATTTATTTTCTTCGATAATTTGGTTCATTGGACTGCTTAACTAAAAAAAATATATGGAAATATATTATGTTACCTATAGTTGAAGTTTCAAAAATGTCCACATTGATAATTGAAAAAAAGTTTTATCGAGAATAGATTTTTAAGTGATGGTATAGCCTTTCTATTTTCTTTGATAATTTGGATCATTGGAATGCTTAACTAAAAAATTTAAATAATTATAATAATAAACATCAGTAACAATATTATTACAGCAAACTGTAATTTTGGTTTAAGGTTTGTAGTCGACTTGACGCCCATACAAACGACCATACAAACGCACTTCCAATATTACAACTTTATTTTTTTCATATTCGTAATTGTAAGCAAAAATCTTTCTGTTGTGCGTATTAAATATTTTGGTAATATAATATTAAAAAAGTTTTTTTTTTTGTGTCAATGTCTGAAAAAATATTATTTTAATTCTGCGACAAACAGTAATCGAGTATTACTGGAAGTGCGAAAGCTCATTTTGTATGGAAAACGCGGAGTTCGCGATTACGAATGCAGTGTCCTTAATCCAATAATGTCAATATTGCTTGATAAAAAAAAGTTTTTTTTTTATTTCTCCATTATACTATGTAACGTGGAATTTGGCGTTCTTATTCCAGAAATCCCCAGAGTTACAGTTGATTTTAAAAACAAAACAAATTGTTATCTTATATACGTGGTGGCCGAGTTAGTTAGACCTTGGACTTAAAAACACTTAGTTCCCTGGTTCGAATCCCGGTGTGTACCAATGAGTTTTTAATTGAAAAAAAATATGTACATTTGTTTGACAACACCACTATAGTGCCTCGGAGAGCACATTCAGCTGTCGGTCCCAGTTTCACTATACCAACTTGCGAAGCTGTTTATAGATGGGTTATTGAGTCTATTCAAAACATCGCGACGAGCTAGCCACTTGTTCGGTGTAGATTCATACCATCGGCTACAACGAGGGGGGATTAAAAACCCCTCCGCTGGGTACCCTGGGGCGTCTAGGCGGTCTCGGGCGCCGTAAGACACCCGTGATGATGTATATTGATAGATAGATAGATAGTAGTTTATTTACCAAAAATTATATACATAGTTCATAATTGTGATTTAACAATAAATATATATAGTTAGACTAATAACAATTACAACTATTTTTAGGTCCAAGTTAAACTGTACCACCACACTAGGCACGTCTGTTTCGTGAGGGTCATATAATTTTATTACCTACTAGAAAAACTGCATTTTTACATACACTTTATAAACAAACAAACAAACATTTTAATTATATATATATATATATACACACACTCACACACACACACCCACACATACATTAGTTATAAAAACATGTTTTAGAATGACAAAAGTAATAAGATATAAATTAAATTAATAAATTATGAATTTCAACAATTATCGAAAGGATATTTTCAGTTTCCTTGTATGTCCAACCCAAAAGAGTGCAACGATTCGTTTAGCTTCAAAAACAGAAAGATCGCTTATATTACACACATTGACGATCTGATTGTAAACATAAGAAGCCACATCAGGAGTAAACCCACGGCGAAGGAAGTTGTGATCGAAGGAAGCGGTACACTAAAGTTACGTTTTTCAACAGATGTATGTATATATCTATGTAATTGGTAATATTGTTGTCAATTATTATATTAATGCTTAGGAAATTATTATTTACCATTGTATAAATGGTTTTCATTCGTAGCTTTGTAACACTGTCGCCTGAAGCGTGTGTCACCCGCGCCGCTTCAGATTATGCCGTAATCCCCTTTCTTTGAGGCTGAGCCGCTTTCGCTGTCAGCTGCGGACTCTTCGCAATACCCTCCAAGTGAGGTTAGCCGTTTTCCTAATCCACTTTGTAACCATTATAAATGCGTAGTTCATTTCTTTATGTATTTTTGAAATATAATTAAAAATAATAATACCTAATAATAAAAAATAATATAGATTTTACAACAAGTGCACAAAACGGAACATTTTTATCCGAGACTTTTAGTAAATTCGAGTATAAAATGGTTTTGTGGACGAGTTATAAACTCTGCTTTTTACTTCGATTGCGAGGAAATAAAACAGTAGTATAACATAACATTTCTTTAATTAAATTAAAATTCAAAGTAAAATTAGTACAGTTTTGTATACTGAAGGAAATGGTTTTTCCCGGCATATTAACGGTATTTATGTCTTAAAAAGCACATAAGGCAAATAAATTTAAGTAAATATTATAAAATAACAAATTATATCTATGAACTTATTATTGTGTTTGGCTGTATGGCTCATTTCCTTTGCCTTAATATAAATACATTTATGAGTAGATACGTTAATGCACTTGTGCACAAAATTTTGAGCAGCCTATATCCTGCACAAATAAGCACTTTCAGAGCATGAGAAGTGACAAAACTGTTTATTTACCAAAAAGTTGGGACCCCTGTACTAAGTTAAGAGACCTGTGTTACAGGAGATCCCGCACTTCCGTCAAATTACATTTTATAATTTCATTAGTAATTAAACAATTAAGTGGCATATAGTTCTATAAAGGTTACTAAACCTATATATCACCAGAATGCTATGGGGTTTTTGAATACCATCGTTTTCTTATAAAAACTGCCTACCGCAGTTCAATTTTATATTCATTTATTATTAGTACCACAAGGAGGTACTCTATTATATACATAATTATTAATACATAAACATTACTTATTATAAAAAATAGTAGATAGACTTAGTAGAAGCAATCAGGTAATCTTTTTGTAGATTGGTTTATTCACAGGTAGAGGCCACATTCTATTTAATATGTAAAGAATGTAACTTGTAAAAGTCTGTCCAGTAAAGGAATTATACATAGATAAAGGTCGTCTACTCTAAAAACCTTCTAAGAAAAAGTCTTTAAACTATTTGCAAAGTTTTTTCCTTCGCTTGCGATTATAGCTACCCTTATAATGTGTCTGAAAAAGGTTTTTTTCGATAATGTATAACCTTACCTTCTTTACAGTTACGGTATTACAAAACGCCATTTTTGACATAAAACAGTTTATTAAAAACTGAAAATAAAATAGATTTTTATTTGAGATTTATTTTGAAAATTATTATTTTTATCATTTGTCTATTGAAGGTTTCTCAGGCGGATTATGGGGTATTTTAATATAGGCTTCATCATCATCATCATCATGCCAGCCTTTCGCGCGTCCACTGCTGGACATAGGCCTCCCCCAAGGATCGCCACAACGACCGGTTCTGCGCTGCCTCTATCCATCGGCTTCCCGCGACCTTTTTCAGGTCGTTGGTCCATCTTGTGGGGGGCCTGCCTCTGCTGCGTCCTCCAGCACGCGGTCGCCACTCGAGAACCGTAATGCCCCAACGACAATATAGGCTTATTCATAAAAAAAACACTTATTAAGTACTTGAAGAACACTTTAGTAAAATAGGTTTTGTCTATTTTTAGCAACAAAAATGAATATGCATAAAATAGACAAAACCTATTTTACTAAAGTATTCTTCAAGCACTTAATAAGTTGTTATGAATACCGGTGCTAATGTTAAAGAAAGTCTATATAGATATTTATTAATAGTAAATAAAATATAATAAACAATCAAGGACCGTTAATTTATAAAAGACAGAAAATACTCACAAATAATTCTGACCGATTAAGTCGATTGACGACCAATGTAGTAAATGAGCACGATTAGCATCATCATTAGTTTATGAAAGTTACTAAATGGAATATATTATATAGGTTTATATAATATGTAGATTTATCAGTTGTGATTTATTTCTTTTTGTGTAAAGTTATTTACCTAAGTATCCTACCTATAGTTCGAATAGGTAACCCAACATCCTGGAGTGGGCATCAGATCATTCTGAGATGGCGCTGTATACCGAAATACAGGTTTTTACCAGGCTTGGCGGAAGAACCCATCACCGGCCACCGTAATTTGTAACATATATCATTTAGGTATCATAATTTCTAAAATAATTCATAAAATTATTCTTTCATACAGTAGGCTTTTAAAATTTACCAAACCTAACCAAACAAAAGTTGAATTTTGTTATCTTTTTCCCAAAATTCGTTAATGTATACATAACAAAGCATGAATAACAACATATGACCCAAAAATTTTGGATTATTTGTTTTAGACCTTATCATAACAACAGTTTCCTGTAGTGTAATGTTTATGTTACAAAAAATATTTTGATTTTGTGCCGAGGGTGCCGTGCGTTAACAGAAATTCGTTAGATTGTATAAATAATAATTTAACACAGTCTGTTTAAATAAATTTTGAAAATTGAATTCAAATTTAAGGTAATGAGATATTAATATTAAATATATTAAAAAAAAAAGCAATGATACAAATCCTCGTGGGCGGGACTTGAACCCATGATCCTCGCTTTCACGGCAATGTATTCCATTTATCTCAGCCCCACCGTAAGTAACTCTTTATTTTGAACACAAGAAAAAAAAAAATAATGAGTTACATAACTGTTAAAAAAATATAATATATAAACATAAACAAAATATTGTTGTGTGTGTTTATGTGTGTATGCAAGTGGTGGGTGCGTGTGTGTTTATATGTATATGTGCGTGTGTGTGTGTAGCGAGTAAAGTAAAAACGTTAATATATGAAATTGCTTTGCAATAAATGTCCCTGAAATATTGCAGCATAGTTAAGATGCTTTTTAACATGCACGTTGCGCCGATTTTAGGGACATTTTGTAACGGTATTAGGATCGAGAGAGTAAGTAATATGAATTATGTTATATTTTCTAAATCATAAAAAGGCTTCTAATTAGATACAAGTATTAGTTTAGTTTATTACAATTTATTATTTAATTTATGAGATTATTTATATATTTATTTATTTACAATAGGTATACAAACGGGTATCAACAAAAGCTATATAATGCATTTTTTTTTACATACTGTACTAGGCTGATACCCAGAAGCCCGTATACACCATGAATTACGCTATTTGCACATATTTATATATAATAAAATAAAAAATACCATCACGGGTGCCTATTTGGCTCCCGAGAACCGTTTAAACGGCCTCAGGGTCCCAGCGGAGGGATTAACCCATCCTCATTTCGCCGATGGTATTCGGAGGCAACACCTAACAAGTGGCGAGCTTGTTGCGGTGTTTATGATGAAATAGCCTCGTTGTATAAAGCGGTCACCCATCCCAGGCCGGCTTTGTTGTCATCTGCTTAACCTTGTTATCAGTTGCGCAGTGACTTAACCACTAGGCTGGGGCCGCTTTTTTATATATAATATAACTAAATAATAAAATAAAAAAACAGAATATAGGTAGGTAGGTATTTCAAATAAAATTAATTTTACGAGTACCTCGGCATTTGAAATTAAATTGCCGTATAACAATCTTATTATCGATAGAAATATAATTACGGAACCCCGGTAAAGAACTGCTGGAGTCGAAGCTAATGGCGACGGTTCCGCAGGACCGCTCGCTCTTGGCAACGGAACTTCAATTTCCGGTCTTAAGACGACTTTTCCTTTATGACAGCAACACTGCTTATATTTTTCAATAAAAAACACTTAAATTGGTTTACTATTTTAAATCTAATTGGAATTTTCTTGGAAATGTAAAACCTTAGCTACCTTTGTTAAGTAAGATTTATTTTTTTCCATAAATAGGGTCGATTAATATATTGTTGTTTGACAATATCGATCGCTCCCACTTTGCCGGCTAAATGATACAGTTAGGAAATGGGCAGGGCAAGCACTTAAAAAAATATTACACATACCTATATAATTCATTTAAATAATGAACTTCTGCAAAATAACGCTTCATTCAATTAAATATAATATATAATTCTACAAATGTGTGTTCATCAAAAATCAACTTTAATCCTGCCTAAACTATCTATATATATTTTTTCTCTATGCACCTAATATTTTTAGTAATTACTCAAATTTATTGTAATAGTAAGTTAGTGTATAGGTAAGAAAGGACTATATCAACAGAGGAATAAGCAAACATATATAAACATAACAGAGAAAATATCGTAAGATGGTTTATAGAGTATTATTAGGGTTATTGAGTCTATCCAAACATTGCGACGAGCTAGCCACTTATTCGGTGTACGTAGACTCAGACCATCGGTTACGACGAGGTGGGATTAAACGCCGTCTTAGGGTACCCAGAGGCCGTCTAGGCGGTTTTGGGCGCTGTAAGGCACTCGTGATGTTTTTTTTTTGTCGTAACAGAATCACAATCGCTTAATTTATCATATTTCTTATTCTACTAATTATTCGCCCATAGAAAACTGTCAAAAAATAGCGTGTGCGATTCTATTATAATGCGATTACAATTGAACGACAGAAGTTTATTTAAAAAAAAAAGTATGCATTTAAAAAAAGATTACAAATATATAATTCTACAAATGTGTGTTCATCAAAAATTAATTTTAATCCTGCCTACTCTATCTAATTTATATACTTTTTCTCTATCTAATATTTTTTAGTGATTACTCTAATTTATTGCAAAACTAAGTTAGTTTATAGGTAAGAAAAGGAGTACAAAAACAGAGGAATGTGCAAACATAACAGAGAAAATCTCGTAAGATAAGGTTTATTAATCGGTATATTTGGTGAATAAATTTACTTTTGTTTGGATTTGTCTTTGCTACGGGCTTTATTTATTCAGCAGGCGACCCCGGGGCAGGTTCCACTGATACTTCACTGTGTTTACATAACATTTTCGTCTTTCTGTTGACGTTTACTTACTTGACAATATTTCTGCAAATATAACTACTAATTGAATTTATTTATTTTATTTCCGTACTGGTATTCTGGTGTGGGCACGTGCCTTATCTTTATTATGTTTGCATTAATTAAACAGATTTTTAAATTTATTTTGTTGTTTACATTCTTTAGAAAGTTAATGAGTAAATTATATTGAAATCATACACACCGCCTACGTAGATTAGTGGTTCTGTATCCGGATTTCGTGGGTTTGATTCCCACTCATAGCAAAAAATATTAGTAGGTACGTTTTTTTGTACAGTTTGTCATGGTCTGGGTGTTTAAATAATATATTATGTAGTATGCCGTTGTTTCGCGTACACTTGGTGCAAGCACATTGCTTAATTTGGAGACCACAGCAATATGTTAATTGTCCTACATATTATTATTTAATTATGTTTATATTTTTATCTATTTAATGGTATATACAGGGTGAATTTAAAAGCATGTACTTTGGGCTTATATGAGGTTCTGTTGATCAAATCGAACAACTTTTCCCATGGAACCATGTGTCGCAAATGAAAAAAAAAATTGGCTTCCCCATACAAATTGGTCATTTTAACATTACTCGTTTGTATGGAGAAGGCAATTATTTTTTTCATTTGCGACACATGGTTCCATGGGAAAAGTTGTTAGTTTTCATCAGCAGAACCTCATATTCGCCCAAAGTACATCCTTTCAAAGTCAACTTGTATAATCGATTACTTTAAATATATATATAATCAATTACTTACCTATATAAGTACTATGAAAAATCTTTTCCAGCAATGTCAAAAATGATTGAAATTATTATTTCTAAACTCTATCTCTACTTATTAAAATGAATCCCAAAGAATTAAATATTCAACAAACAACTTTTACTTGTAAGCACAAAATAAACTTCAATCTTATTTAGCAAGAAGGCAGTTGATGCCTAACGCCGCCACTAAAGCTAGGCGCAACCGTTGCTATAAAATCAGCGATCGACATCTTTATGGGAACAGGCAGGCAGTTGATGGGTGCTCTTATTATGTAGGCGACTGATTTATCTGCCAAGCACGCGGCGATGCGAGAAAGCCAAGTACGCAGTCCTGCCCACACCTACAGCGAATATCAATCGTATATCATGAAGCCTATATTTTAATACAGTATTCGCATACAGATGTAATAAGCTCGCAGAATAAATTTACTCCTACTTATTTTGTACTTGGTATTTATTACATTTATCTAAGAGTTGGTATATATTTAGGTGGAAGGAAGGCATCGGTAACGACTAAAAACGAAAAAGTGCAAATTAAACTAGAACTATTACGCCACACATTAAGCTAAACTTTAACGAAAATGACATAGTTGTCTAAAAATTTTCAATGTCACTACGTCAGAACTGCACCATATCGATTAAAGTTTAACTTAGCGTTGTGCGAGAACCGTTTAAACGGATGGTATTCTGGGGCATACATTACAGCTGGCGAGCTTGAAAAAAACTGAACAAGGTCAGAGAACATATTATGTATATTATAAAAAAAAAAAAACACCAAAATCGTATAAGAAGTTTTCAAATTATAAGCATACAAATAATATATTGATTTACAAATTACAGACAGAGAGACGTCGCATTTTATATCTACTTCTACACACTAAATTTCACTAATATTACGTAGTACTCATTATTATACTATGTTAATATTATAAAGAGAAAATATTTGTAATTTTATTTGTAATGACTAAACTCAAAAACTTTTGGACCGCTTTTTAAAATTATTTTATGAAAGAAGGCTCTATTTATCATTATAATGAAAAATCTAACTTTTCGTTCGAGACATTTCATGTTTTTAATTTAAGTATACTAATATGAAATAGTTCAAGAGTTTGTTTTGTTGTTACACAATTTATTATTAATAACATATTATATGTTAAAGTATATAATTAATTTACATAAAAAAGCTAATTATAAAATAAATCTTTGACCCAAATCGCTGTCTATAAGCATGGTGCCCAATACGCTGGCAGCATTTCCTCTCTGAATTAGAATACTGATTTTTTGAACAAAAAAGCTGCCGGCTCTATTATCACCAGAGATGTCTACAAGCTTTGGCGTAATTTCTTTATAAAAAGTTTTCAATTCTGATCCCCACGGACCCAATGTTTCGACAGCAAACGCTAAAAACATGTAATCATTACAAATGTTAACATATTTTCGATTTATTTTATTGCTTGTTTGTTTGAAGGCGCTAATCTTTGGAAACAGCATTCGGATTCGAAAAATATTTCTTGCATTTCATGGCCTTTAGGAGCCGAGCAAGATATTATACAGCCGGGTAAAACCGCAGGGCACAGCTAGTTAAATATACACTTTACGTCTTATTTAAACGAAAAGCCAACAATATTAATAGACGTTTCCCGAAATCAAAGTCTCAATTTCGAATCTGATTTCAAACAACAGTTCTGTTTCGAATTAAGAACTCTTGCTATAATGAAGGAATGGGGACGCTTAAAACAGGAGTAGGTAATAAATAATACAAGCACGGATTTTGGCGTTGATTCAAGATATTTCTACATTAAATTTCACATCATTTTTCCGACGCTCCTTGGGTTGAACCTACAAGGGTCACCACAAAATTTTGGTCTGCCAAATTCTCTACCGACGACCCTCATTTGCTTTAATTCTGTTTTAATGCAACTGTACATAACAAAAACAAGATAAATACCTAGTTTTTATAAAGTTGACATAAAAATTGCATTTTTTTTTTCTGAAAAGGTTTTTCTGTATCGTAAATTTAAAATCCATCCTTTTCCTCCAATAAAAAAAATATGTATCTATGTTGACAACACCACTATTGTTACTCAAAGAGAACATTTAGCTGTGGGTTCTGGTTTCACTACACCAATGTTTTGTTTACAAATGGTTTGTTGAGTCTATTCACATGCCGCAATAAGCTAGCCACTTAGCTAGGCAGTCTAAGTGATTTCAGATATTTTAAGATGAGGGTTGGTCGCCTCGGTGACACCTTTGCAGATAACGATCGACAGGTCAATGGAACCAGCTAACCACCTTACACTGGTTGGTTATGTGGTGTGTGTTCGGTTTGGTTTCTATTTATTTGTATGTATGTGTGGGAGGAACGACGGCACACTTAGATCTTATACTAAATAGGTATAGTTTTTTTTTGTCTATGCATAGTTGTATATGCACCTGTAAAGTTTTACATGAAATAAATATTTTAACGTTGACTTAGGGTATGCGGTATACCTATGCGGATATGTTTTTTTAAATGTAATTTTCAAAAATGGCCGTTATAGCACTTTTGAGGTTCAGCAACGGACTAAAGCTCGTATTGATTAAAAATAATACAAAATCGTAAAAAGGGTAGGGTGAGATCTGATTTGATTGCAGTAACACCCCCTAGGTATTTGCATGTTACCTTAGTTCATTAGTTGGGTGACTTGCCGGCAGTTTATGCATTTCATTGTGGGGACGCAGACCGTCCCCTAATGGGCAATTCATGACTCTAGCCCGTACTAAGTGAATCTACTTTGGAATTTTTCGTTTGTTTATTCTTGAAAAAAATAGGTTTTGGGTTTACACTAAACTAAGATTTTAATGTAATTTTTATTTTAGATAAAACTTTAAAGAATATTAGTATTTATTTTTAATTATTAAATATTATTTGCTTTTTTATACTAAGTTTAGTATAAAAAAGCGGTCAGAATCGGTGTTCTCTCTGTCCAGCAGGCCAATTTCTCGAAAAATGGCTAAAATAAAATAAAAAAGAATAATTTTTAAATATTAACGTCGTCTAATATCTAATTATTTTTTGCAAAAAAAATTTCCTCAGAATTTAATTGCTAATATATGGACATATTTGACGTTATGCATTTCCACATATATATTTTCATTTACTTTATTATTTTTTTAATTAATTTCAAAAAATATAAATAAAAGTTATTTTAAAGTACGTACGAAAAATTTACTTATAATCTAGCTATACTAATTTATATATTTTATTATTCTTTAATATTAGAGTT
Source organism: Monopis laevigella (assembly GCA_947458855.1). Lineage (NCBI taxonomy): Eukaryota > Metazoa > Arthropoda > Insecta > Lepidoptera > Tineidae > Monopis > Monopis laevigella. The sequence goes on along the minus strand of OX381580.1, from coordinate 21,780,307 downwards.
ATTAATTTAAAAAATTGTGTCTCTAACCTAATAAACGGAATTTTAAGTACATGGTATAATTTTTTTTTTGGAGCACGGCATGTGACCCTTAACGACCTGGTGGTAAACTGACTTACAAAGTCCATGAATACTTGTTACGAAGTAACACTTCATCCGTCTAATCCTTACTCTCTAGTTATTTATAAAAAGTTGCTTTACTGTATTTCTTTTCAGTATTTCTCTATTCAATTATTTCTCGTATTGGTTTATCGTGTTTAATATAAATTTATGTTTCTTTTGCCTGTTTAGCAAAGAAGTTCATGTAGGAGTTCAAGTAAACAAACTAATTTTCGAAGCCTAAATGTGAACAAAAATATAACATTAAAGTAAACATAACATTCTAATGTGAGTTTTCTATAGAATGTCAACTTTTAGTTATCGGAATCAGAATTTGTGATATTTGTTTGTTAACTATATAAAACAAAATTATTACCACCTCCGTAGACTAGTGACCTTTGGCGTTGTATACGGAGGTCGTAGGTTTAATTTCCACCTATGGTAAAAAATGTTAGCTAGTACGTTTTTCTGTACAGTTTGTCATAGTCTGTGTGTTTATAAAGTGTAATATGTATTAATATCATTATTACTGGTACACATAGTTTTGTCATTAAATATTTATTTAATGCGTAAAAGCGACAAAATATATTTTAACTAAAGTGTTCTTCAAGGATTCAATAAGTTTTATGAATAAGGCTATATTACGGTATAAATCATATATTTCTTTATTAAATATGCTTAATGCACAGTTTTCCAACGAAATCCCACATAACAATTCCTATTACCTTTTATTCTTAAATAAGTATATTTTTATTAACGTTTTTCGCAAAAATCGGTATTATTAAAATAAAATACTTTATAAAAAATTATAAACGATATATTTCGCCACAGGCTTCTTCAGTCGTTTGACATATTATTTTATAATAAATAATTATCTTACATCTATTTTTTTAAATTATAAATAAATAGATGTATTATAATTATTTATTATAAAATAATATGTCGAACGACTGAAGAAGCCTGTGGCGAAATAGGTATATCGTTTATATTTTTTTATAAAGTATTTTATTACAATAATACCGATTATTACCTTTTAGGTATTTTAGTAAGATTTAGAACTATATTTTGCTAGTATTTGCATTATGAAACGCAAAGTATATATATACGACACTCTTCTATGTGCCATTCTTCTTTATATTACGTTATACATTGTTCCGTTAGCGTTATTTTCTTTTATAAGATATGGCTTAAAGCGTTATTAATTGGAATTGCAGAAGTTTCAGATATCTGAACCTACTTTCAACTGCTTGGGGCCACGGGACACCTCCCTGCTAGTTAAACGTCTTCGCTTCGTACAGATGCAAAATCAATCAGGTGGCCTAGTCATGTTTTGGGTTTAGTCTGTGGTTTCACCGGTTTTCCAGAGGCATCGATTTCTTGTAGAGATGGTAGTCTAATGGTATGGTATGGATGGTAGTAAATTACCATGCAAGTAATTTAGTTGGCATAGTGGAAGTGATCAATACTGTTAAACAACAATGTATTGATCGATCCCGTTCACTGACTTTGTTGGTCTGCTTACCATCAGGTAGATATAAAGTCACATGCCGTGCTTTAATAGTAAATAAACGTAATAAAATTACAATACATATTAATTAAAACTCATTGAAATTGAAATACCTATTAATAATGAAATACATATTATTTTTTGTAATATTTGCGTTGTCACGTACGTACGCAAATTAATTACTCTCTTGAATATTTTGTGCAAATTATTAATGAAATTATTTCTGATAACAATATGAATCCTGTATGATTTAAAATAAAGTTTGCAATACTTTCCTTCATATTTATATATACTATTTTGTGTTACATATATAAATAAGGGTATTTTATTTCCATTGGCTTTAAATATATCCGGTGGTCGTGGGTTCTATTTCCACTTATTGCAAATAATATTAGTATGTTAAGGTTTACACCGGTATTCATCAAAACTTATTGAGCCTTAATCTTTAGTTAAAGTAGGTTTTATTTCTTTTTTTTAGCTACAAATATAGATATGCGTAAAAGAGACAAAACCTATTTTAACTAAAGTGTTCTTCAAGGACTCAATAAGTTTTTATGAGGCCAAATATATATTATCGTTGTTTCAGTAGCTGAATTATGTGTACCACATAACATAGGCCTATTTTAATAGTGATTAGCTTACTCTTATTAATATTATCTAAATTAGGTTAACTCAGTTATCAAAAGGGCATTAACAACAGCCGAGATCCCCTGTGCCTTGAACCTTTCAGCCTTTGCTGCGATGATGGAAAGCAAGTCGATGGCTTGACCCTTATTCCTTGTCAAGACGGAAAGTGTTTACTGCGGGATGCTGTGTGTTAATACTCTAGCTCCTTCATATATTTATGGATCATCAAAACCAGCTGGTTTTGCTGCTGAGGCCTATGAACTAAAAAATAAAACACAAATAATTCTTTCATTTAATTTTGTTCCATTTATAGTTGAGACGATGGGTCCTTTGTCCAAGGAAGCAATAACTTTTATTATTTATTTGGATAAAAGACTTAGAGGAGTGACCGGGGATCCAAAATCAGGATTTCTTTTAGGACAAAAAGTATCCATAGCTTGGATAGCTATGACGCGGAAACGCAGTTAGTGCAATGGGTACTTTTTAAAGAAAAATTTGATTGTTTTTGGTCACTCTTTTAATTATTATTGCCAATAACTTGATTATTAATATACTTACGAGTATGTAATGTTAATTTTTAATATATTTTACGTTGTCACTAAAGCTCTAGGCTTATAATATATGGGGAAAACACATTAGGTATATCATTATTTCCCATGTCACATAGCGTTAAGGCATATTGTTCATACATACATATAATCACAGGTGCCTTACGGCGCCCGAGAATACCTCAGCATACCCAGCGGAGGGGTTTTAATCCCACCTCGTCGTAGCCGATGGTTCATTAATAATTGTTCATAAATAACTATAAATAACAAACAGGTCACAAACGCGTATTTTTCTGTCTCTGGGTTTATTTATATCGGTCTATAACTGAACATTAGTACGTATGTGTACCTACTCGGCCACCATGTATAATATATATTATTAGTGTATAATTACTTTTTTTTCAATTAAAGAGTAGTATGCTCATTATCTTAATTCACAAGTATTTTTTTTTCTTCGTTAATTATCTTTCCACTTATTTCTTCTTTTTATTATCTAGATATTTGTGTAGTTGGTAGTATTATGTATATGTATGTATGTGTATTTATGTAATTATTAAATGTTACAAAAAAAAAAAAAAAATTTAATAAATAAAAATAAAATAAAATTTATTTATTTAATAAATAAATGACAAATTTAGTGAAGAGTGGAAGCGTGTCTGGATAGTTTAGCAGTTTTGCACCTTGTGAAAGCAATGGTCGTGGGTTCGAGAAACAAAAAGAAATCTTTATAATTTTATTTTAATAAGTACCGCAGAAATTTTTCATAATTTCAGCATTAAATTTTGAATTTAAGTAAGATCAGACTCATATAGAGTGAAAAAAATTTCGCACTTCTAACAAACGAGAAACAATATTCTAACACGCAGCAATAAACTAAAATAATTTATTTAACACTCAATTGCTGAATTCCTATAAAGATTCCACAGCTAAGCACTAACTTACTGATCAAATATCATTGCGTACTAAATCACTCAACAAAACGTGTAATTTCCTAATAGTTTCCACACCTATACACTTGCTATCAATTAGAACAATACAATGATGCGACCACGTAACTTATCACTGTTTAGACAGACCATGTGTACTTAGGTAAGTGTATTCATTAAGGTAGATGAAATGGGTTTAAAAAAATAGAAAACGCTTACTTTAAGATATTTTAATAATAATAAATAAAATATCACGGGTTCCTGCGTATGGATTCTTAACCCCACCTCGTCGTAGCCGATGGTATGAGTTTACAAGTGACAAGCTCATCGCAATGTTTATAGACTAAATAACTCATCTAAATATTATAATAAACAGTTTCACAAGTTAGTATAGTGAAACTGGGACTGACAACTTTACGTACTCTTCGGGGCACTATAGTGGTGTTGTTAAACAAATGTACACACATTTTTAGATTAAAAACTCATTAAAAAATATTTCACCACGTTACTTATCGTTTAGTCAGCACGTGTGTAAATATGAAAACGCTTAATATAAGATATTTAAGAGCGCTGAAAAATATATGCTATATCTACTACAATATGTATCAATTATATATTTTTTAAATATTGTACCACGTTACATATCATTTAGTCATTCCATGTGTACTTAGGTATGTGTATTCATTAAGATAGATGAAATGGGTATAAAAAACTGAAAATTCTTTTTATTTGATATATAAAGAGCGCTAAAAAAGTATAATAAACAATTGCATGCTAACTCCAACTACACTAACTATTTTTTTTTTAATGATAGCACCTCGTATATATTTTATTTAGTCAGCATGTGTGTATTTAGGTACATTTATTAATATATTTATAATTTTAAAAGAAAAAAATAATTTATAAGAGCTCTAAAAAAGTATAATAAACGTTATTGCTATATCCAACTACACTTTTTATCTATATTATTATATTTTAAGTTAATTGCACTCTCATTACTGACACTGGGCTTAGATCATGCCGAAGTGCAATAGCCGGAACTTCTACCCTAATTCAGTGTAACCACAACCTTCAGTCTATTTTCAAAGGTAGGAAATGTGTTAAAAGGCCCCTAAAGATAGACAGATACCTAAAGTTACTGAGTTAATACAATGTAATGTTTTTTGCCTAATCTTGCTATTAATTATAATACTACAATGCCACTATAACAACGTTGGCCCATATATAAGAAACTAAAGAGAATGTTAAACATTGTTATACTATTATTTAACTCATCAAAATCTTACTATCACTTAGTTAGAACAATGGGTACAGTTATAGCACCACGTAATTTATCACTGTTTAGTCAGCTTGTGTGTATGTCAGTTCAAGACTATTTGCGTCTACGCATTATAAACAGTCAGTAAGATCTCTGCAGGTTACTTTATCATGCAAATTTCTATCCTTGAAATGCTTTGCTTTTCTCTTTATTTTAGACATTTTAAAGAATAAAGCAATCTATGCTTCTATACTAATATTAAGAAGCTGTAGAGTTTGTTTGTATGGTTGAACGCGCTAATCTCAGTAACTTTTGGTTCAAATTAATATATATATATATATTGTTAAATAGTTCATTTATCTATAGGAAGGCTTATTACATCACGCTATAACTAATAAAAGTGGAGCATCAGTGAAAAATGTTGCAAAAAAAAAATTTTTTTGAGAGCTTTCGTTGCGTGAGCTGTGTAAACGGTTAAAGTTACTTAGTTGAAGTTGCGCGGGTCAGCTAGTTTAGTATATTTTTAATATTCTACGCATTCTTAACAGCCGATAAGATCTCTAGACAGATAACTTATAATTCAAAGTGTTGTCTTAATCGCCCATTTATTTTATTTTTATATGTGGAAAGTTACTTCCAGTATTAAGAACGAATTTCCCAATTTATTCTATGAGCATAAAAAAGTATTAGTATGTTATAAGTTCTCTACATGCTCTCAGCCATAATATCTCTGGTCAGTAGAAATGCAATTTATAGTGCTGTCATTGAACACTCCCTCTGCCTACTCCCTTCGTTCTGTCAGTTTTAAGACTATATTCACTGTAAGTACAGTATAATACCTAGTTATCAGCATTTTTCTAGAAATTTGTATTATCTTTTACGTTCTTTACATGCTCTATACAGCCATAAGATCTCTGGTTAGGTGACTTGCATGCAATGCAAAGTGCTGTCACACACCCTCTACACACTCCTTTGTTCTTTTACAATTTAAAGACTATTCTTATTTACTCCCAGAATAATATCTAGAACAATTATGAGCATTTTTCTAGAAACTAGTATTAGTATGTTTTACGTTCTCTACATGCTCTCAGCCATAAGATCTCTGGTCAGGTGACTTGCAATGCAAAGTGCTGTCATTGAACACTCCCCCTGACCACTCCCTTCGTTCTGACAGTTTTAAGGCTTCTACGATTCAGTGCATTAGTCTAATTAACTTTTAAATTCAGATTTAAGACTGTAATAAAGCCAACTTGGAATGGTGATGACTTAGTGCCTATTGTGGTACTTATTTTTCGTTGCATTGTAAAGGTAATATTTATTTTGTACTACCACAGTATTATTATTACAATATTACATTAGGTATTCTAGTATCAACACAAATTAAATTGTATTTCCAGAAAATTGCTTTGTGTTATTTTTATTACGGCTAAAATAAAAAGCATTAGTACCTAAGGGTAGTTAAATTAAAATATTTTGTATAAATGACAGCCTCCGTAGACTAGTGGTTGCGCCTTTGGCGTTATATCCGAAGGTCGTGGGTTCGATTCCCACCCATGGCAAAAAATATTAGTATGATTTTTCTGTACAGTTTGTCTTGGTCTGGGTGTTTATAAAATATAATATGTATTATATCGTTGCTTCTGGTACACATAGTACAAGCCTAGAGCTTAGTTTATGACCAGAGTAATATGTGTAATTTGTTCGACATATTAAAAAAAAAAAAAAAAAAAAAAAAAAACATACCTACTCATGGAAAATTTAGAGGAACGCAAAAAAAGTTTTACATATGTATATCATTTATGAATGTTTTGTTTTCTACTACTACTAGTACTACTTCCCTATGTTTTATCTCAGAATTATAAATACGATTTATGATGAGAGTAAGCAGAGTCAACTATCAAAAGTCGCACATTTAAATTCTGCGACAAACAGTAATAGAGTATTAGTAGAAGTGCGAAAGCATTCATCTTCATTTTGTATGAAGAACGCAGACTTCGTATTCGAATGCAGTGTTCATTTAACGACCAGAAACCGAGCCTAAACAGGTAATTAACTTGTCAGTTAGATAAATTAAATTAATAAAGTCTAAAATATACTGTTCATAAACTCAGATTTTAATGAATAGGTACCTACATCATAAACCAAATATAATATTTTGAGCTAATATCAAACGTTAGTTAGAATTATTGAACGTAACGTAAGCCGGTAAAGTAAACCACCAAAGCTAACATTCACTGATAGCTTGCAATGGCCAATCATGTGTACAACGATCTCCCGATTTATCTGACATACATCTGCCTTTAAATCGAGAAGTGTACTACTATCAAATAACGAGAAGTTATTAACTCTAAACTTTATGGCATACAAAATAAGGCTATAATTTACTTTGAATTTCTGAATATTTAGTCGAGCTTTATCGCTTTCATTCGCTGACTGATTGATGGCAGAGGTCAAAATATGTTGCAATAATTACTGATAATGTTATCTTTGTGTGGAATGTTGCTTTTTATGAGTTTATTAATTTTATATTGAAATAATCTACTATTTACTTATTATGTTTATCATATACAATTAAAAAACGGCTCCAGCCTAGTACAAAGCGGCCCAGCTGAGTGGTTAAAATTCACCGCGCATCTGATAACAAGGTTAAAAAAGTAGCCCCAGCCTAGTGGTTAAGTCACCGCGCAACTGATAACAAGGTTAAGCAGATGACAACAAGGCTGGACCTGGGATGGGTGACTGTTTTATAAAACGAGGCTATACCATCATAAACACCGCAACAAGCTAGCCACTTGTTAGATGTTGTCTAGGAATACAATCCGCGAAATGAGGACGGGTTGATCCCTCCGCTGGGTGGGTACGCTGAGGCTTTTCGAAAATGGTACACGGGAGCCAAAAAGGCACCCGTGATAGTATTTATTATATATAGACACAATTAAGTTACGTATTTTTATTTTATCAAATAGGGTTATAGAGATGGGTTTGATTAGTTCGTGGGAATAGATTACGTTGAAACGTTTGCTTATAGGTAAGTACATTTTTATTGGAGTTCAGTATATAACTTTGTATTTACCTGATAGTTATCACCGAGAAGATACAAGAATGGGGTCGATCAATATATTGTTGTTTAATAGCATCATCGTTTCCAATATGGCGGCAAAATTTTGCGGTTACGAAATTGATGTAGACAAAGACAAATTTTCATTACGAGTCTAATTCAATAGCCTTCAATGCTTTAATGTTATATCAACTGTCTGTTTCGTAACCGCACCCTGAAATGAGATTTCATTGTGACAAGTAATCAACGCTGTAGGCTACTATAAATCGGTGAACCCGCTAACCAAAACATGACTGAAGTCACTTGACGGTTTTTGCGTCTGTATGTTAGTGTCATTGTTTCTGGTACACATAATATCAGCCTGGAACTTAGTTTGTGACCAGGGCAATATGTGTCTAATTTATTTCAAATGATTATTACTATTAATTTCTATAATTACATAGTCTACATCACTATAGGTATATTAGTTTATGATGGCCTCCGTAGACTAGCTTTGGTGTTGTATCCGGAGGTCGTGATTTCAATTTCCACTCATGGCAAAAAAATTAAAATAATACGCTTTTTCTGTACAGTTTGTCATAGTCTGGTTGTTTAAAAAATATAATATGTATTATATTGTTATCTTCTAGTACACAAAGTACAAGCTAGAGCTTAATTTGTTACCAGAGCAATGTGTAAATTGTCCTACATTTTATTATTATTAATAGTTTTTACTTTTAATTCTACTATTAACCTAATATCAGTAAGTACATAATAAATTTCCCAATAAAACTTGGGCATTTCTAAGTGAAAATTTGCCATCAACTTGGAGGAAACGGACCGGCGAATTGGCTACCAGACTATAAAACGTAATGTCACATTCATTTGCAATTCAGAACTCCTCAGCCTGTATTATGCCTAATAAAATTTACATATTTAAATTAAACTGCGAAATAACAAGGCATGAGACCATCTCAGTGCTTAGATTACATGGACTTTTCACTACGCATTTGGTCTCATATTTTGTCCTAAGCTGGACTTTTGAATTTTAAACAAAAACAAATCTTTTACTTTGTTATTGCTTAACCTTTGGTTCTTTTCCTCAATCTTTTTTTTTTCATTTTACTTAGTTATGAATGGGAAAAGATTTACGCTTCTAAAGCCAGCGTTATTTGGTTGAGTAGAGAGGGTAGTGAACACAGTGCAGGTGATAGTTTAAAAGGCCTTTAAACCTACTTCGCGGTCTCAAGTCCGGGAACGCTGCAGTTCATTCCCCTGCTTTTCAACTACGCGATGGGGCCGGCACCCGCACGGTGAATCCATGGTTTGCTAAGAACATTATCTCTCTCTCAGTTTAGATGGAAGAAAGGTCTCTATAACTTCGCTACCAGACCAGTCTGTCGGTCTTATTATATTTTATAAACACCCACTACATTTTTCATTTTCGGTATGGGTGGGAATAGAATCCACGACTTCCGGATACAACGCCAAAGGCTCAATCACTAGTCAAAAGAGGCTATTATTTCTTCTGTGGTTCTAAAAAGCTATTAAATTAAGAAAATAGAGCCTAGTATATATAGCTATTTATCTTTTTTATATCATATCTTTAAATCCCTGTTTGTTAATATTATACAAACATGTCATCATAATACATGGTGACAATCCAAAAAAAAAACCCATACAAATACTTGTCGCAAATAAAAATAAAAATAAACTTTTTTATATTGAGAAGCTAATTTTTTTTTTAGTTCCATAGAAAAAGTCCTTTGATTTGAACAGTAGAGCCAGAGCCTCATTAATATCAGGCGGCCCAAAGTATAACCATGTATATTATATGTTATCGTAACATTATATTTTACCAAATAAATGCTAAACGTAAATTAAATATTTAATATAAAAGTAAACAAAATAAAAGAGCTTAAAATGAAAAGGAAACAACTGTTAAAATTAATTTAAAAACATGAAATAAAAAGTATGTCATTTTTGTGAAAATGAAAGGATGAAAGAACATGTAGGTAATTCTAGTCACGAAATGAAAATGTTTACCCCACGGATAAACAGATCTCGAAGCAAATCCTTAAGAAATGTCTCATTTGAAATGAAAAGTACATCCAGAAGGGTAACATTATAGACCTAAACTTATAGATAGGCGAACTTTACGGTAACAAATAGAAATAGAGCGTGCTGTATTTCTGGACTTGACGTAAATTTAACCGCTTGTCTCCAATTTTTTTATTGTTATTTTTTTAATAAAAAAATGATCTTTTACCTAAATGTTACATTGTTTGTATGTTGTTTTATTTCTAAGACTTCCAATTCCATTTTTTTCTATATTTAGTATTAAATTATGGAAAAATAATAATATATTAATTCCAATTGACCTACTAATGTTTATTAAAGTTCACAAATGTTCTCTATGAATGTGCAACAACCAAGAATGCCACTAAACCAACTTCTAGTCTAAACACAAGTTCTAGGCTTGTACTATGTGTACTAAAAATAACAATAGTAAAACTTATTAAAATGTATTGTTCATAAACCCAGACCTAACTACAGAAAAGCGTACTAATATTGTTTTACTTCGAGTTGGGCGCTACCACGACCATGGATACCTCCATGGCCCAACTCTAAATAAAACTAATATATTTTCATCTTTATGTCAATTTTTTTTATTTACTTACCGAAAAAAAAAATCTTAGCATTAAAACAGTAAAAAGTATTAAAAGGATTCTTGATCGAATTTCATAGCACTCTGATTGATATGTCAGGGTAACACCATGTGTATAATACCCAGTCTACCGTTCTAGTTTATTTCTGTTGTCTATGGATAATATTGAGGGCATCGAGAAGCGGTGACGTACATGTCAGAAAAAGAACCGAGCTCGTAAAACGAACGAGAATTTCTATGTCAATATTATTTTGATGACATGATGAGTCTTGGAAGAAATAAAATCTAAATAGAAAACGATATGGTGACATTAAAATACAAAGCGAAGTGACAACCTTAACAACTTCTAATCTTTTTTGATTTATTGTTCAGAAAAAAAAAAGATAACATAATAGAAGAGACCAAAGTGTTTATTAGTTTCCGGATAGGATACATCCGGGGCTTGATGAAGTAAAAAAAAAACACAGGATCTTCCTTGTGAAGTGTAAAAAAAAATATTCTCATAATAAATAACCGACTTATCGCTATGTTACCCTTTCAAAACTACCGCAAATAGGGTATTTGACTCCTTTTTGAAACCCGTTTTATATGATTCTTCATTACATAATAATCCCACTACATTCATATTTCCGAGATGTCTACTCTATTATTAATAAAAATTAATGTTAAAGTTTGAATTTCCACAATGGCGATAATAACGCTGTTTTGCAGTCTATGTCAAGTGTGACGTCACACGCAAGTAAACAACCAAGCCTAGATTAAATAATCACCTATATATTATACTCTATTCTATTTCATCCACATGATTTATAATCTGTGTATTGTTTTGTTTACTTGCGTGTAACGTCACCAGTCATCAACCAATCAAAAAAGTTTTTGTTATAAATAAAATTGTAAAAAATATTCAATTTTATTTCGTACAAAAGATATACATAATATTGTTTAAAATAAAGTGAAATATGTTTTTTTACGCCATTGTCTGATAGGATGACCACAATTTATAGTATATTTTTAATGTAGTCAAACAGCCTATTTATGGTTTTGTATAATAAAAAAAAATACAATTAAAACGGCGACCTTTTGGTGATATAGCAAGTATAGCATAAACAAAGTATATTAAAATAAAAGATAAACATCACGCAGAAAAACAATTACGCTCTCAATTTCGTAAAACAAATAAAACGCTACCAGAATAGCAGCAGCTCTGTGCGAACAACCAAACGTAGGGGTTACACTGCTTAGTATAGGGACAGAATATGTTGGCACAGAAGGATATGGTATATATGTATGAGTACCAGTATATTTGCTATTAGATTCGTCTGCGGCAGTTTACGAAGAACCAAATGTAGAGATATTGCTTTGGAAGCATTATACAGTCTATGTATATTATATTTAGTATTTAATAGAACTTTTTATATTCAAAATTACGAACAAAACACATCTGCAGGGTCTGTATAATATAGGTATACATTTATATTCATTTAGTATAAGTAGGACATTTAATATTTGTAATACAACAAAAAAACACGTATCCGGAGGTCGTGGGTTCGATTCCCGCTCATGACAAAAACATATTTTTGTCATGAGTCGGAATCGAACCCACGTTTGTAAAACATAATAGGCAGTATATCGTTGCTTCTGGTACACATAGTACAAGCCTAAAACTTAGTTTGTGAACAGAGCAGTATGTGTAAATTGTCCGACATTTTATTATTATTATTTAACTTGGTATGTACCTATACTACTTACCCCTATATACAGTAGGACTAGTTTCGCTAAATACTACTTTACTATATGTATAAGCACAGAATAGTTAAGAACAGAATAGGATACAAAAATAAATTAAACTTTTATACAATGAAATTTGTCTCTAGCAGTTTTTGCGAACATTGTAATAGCTACAGCATATATGTGTTACGTTTTATTATGCACATAGCTCTGATGAAGAATTTGATTGTATAAAAGTATAATTTACTACTGTCTTTGCGCTGTAGCATGGTGCGGGTGACAGTTACCTGAATGACGTTGACATATGTCAGTACCACATGACTAGGGATGTGACGTTATGCAATTTTTTATCGCTAACGATACTCGCAGCATAAATCTAGTTCTCTTTAATATAGTCTTCGTTAATAATATCCGTCACAGATTCAAATGATGAATTTAGTGACAATTCAAATGTTCCTGGCTCTGATATGAGTTTAGAAGAATAAAAGGTATTTTTTCTTAGCGACCTTTTAAGCAATCTTACCCTATATGTTCTGTTGTTTTATTTGTTAATAGACTTTTTAACAATAAAAATTTAACTACGCATAATATACGTTTTTTATTATAAAAACTTCGATTATCCATCGTAGCAGTACATCCCGAAACTAAATACGACTTTGGCGTTACGTTATACGCATAACACTATGCTTAATTTTTCTTTCAATTAGATTTTATTTATAGACTAGAACATTCTGGTTGGATTTAATTGAATTTACAACAGTTTTTAATGATTTAATATATTACGAATGTGGTACACTTAGTATAACAATACTAAGTCATAATTTGTAAATCGCGGCAACTTTCAAGAGTGAAACGAACTGTACTGAAACTGTCACCTGCACCATGCTACAGCGCAAATAGTATAGACTGTATTTTCTGTTATTAATTTTTCTGCGCTTATAATACTATAGTATAGTATTAGCTAAACTATTAGACGTTTTAAGTAGGGGTAAGTGTAAAGTTCACGGCCCAAGCTATTTATTCGTTCAGACAAATACATATAGCTACAGAAGAAGAATTTGATTGTATAAAAGTATAATTTACTTGACTGTATGTTCTGTTCTTAATTAGTCTGTGCTTATAATACTATAGCATAGTATTAGCTAAACTATTAGACGTTTTAAGTAGGGGTTCACGGACCAAGCTACAGATAAAAGTAACGCTACTACGTTGTTACTAATAATTATAGAATAGATTATACATTTATGACTATTATCAAAATAAAATAAACTGTATTGTAGTATTAAAACTATAATAAACACAGATTTCAGAAATTAAATCTAATAGTAAATTTTAAAGTCGCAATTAGCAAATCTAAAGATAAAAAAAAAAGATATTTAGTAAGTATATCAAATTTTATTTCTTTAACCAGCACTCGTTTAAACGACTGAAACTGTAGGTTATACAACTGAAGGGTGCTTTCTGTACAAAAGAATTAATATTCTGTGTAGTAGGTAGGTACGTTTCTAATATCGCAGCGCAGAATAAATACGCACATAAACTCCGAGATAATTATTACGAGCGTGCGCCAATTCCATTCTAATGTGTTGCCAGCTTTACTGAATTTTAACGACTTTCTAAGATGAGAAAGATACTTTATTATTCGTTCAGACAAATTGCGGTTCAGATATTCCTTATAGAATATATTCCATTGACCTTTTTTCCTAAGTGGTTTATTGCTTTTTTTTTTGAAATTTATATTATATTATATACTTAATGGGTATTTGAATGTTTCAATGTGCACTTATTAGTAAAATAAATAAATAAATCCTTACAGTGCTCGCGATCGCCTAGACGGCCTTAGGATACTTAGACCTCAATAACTCAATAACCTATCTATAAACAGTTTCACAAATTGGTATAGTGAAACTGGGACCGACAGCTTAACGTGCTCTTTAAGCCACTATAGTGGTAATGGTAATGTCAAACAAATGTACACATTTATTCAAAAATCTTTGGTACACATCAAGGTTTGAACCGGGGACCTAAAACTGTGGAGTTTTTAAGTCTGTGGTCTAACCAACTAACCAACGGTCAAAAAAATGCAAACGAACGATAATGAATAAAAAATATCCTACTAAAATCCGTTACTATTTTACCAATACCTTAGACGCCGCCCATTTCGTAACCGCAACATTTAGCCGCTATAGTAGAATCGATCAATATTGTATGGACTCTATAGATCTGCTTACCATCAGGTAGACAACACAATCATACACCGTGCTCCAATAAAAAATACTAATAATAATAAACTTCTACTTTCTAAATATATAAAGTTTTAATTTCCTAACCTAAAGTAATGAAATTGATACTTAGGGCCTATTGCGTGAAAATACGTGCGACATTCACCACCTTCCTTCACCATAAAATAATCATAAAAACGACCGCTTCATTTAGAAATAAACTTCGCGAACCAACTCGTTCTCGGAATGATAGAACTCTATTTTACGGGTTTTATTACCTTCCAAGTTATAAAATTATATATAGCCTTTCAATGCCTTAAAAGTTTGTGTCTCTACGTAACTATGGATGTTGTAGATACTTAACTTAACTATACACGTGGTGGCCGAGTTGGTTAGATTTAGACTTAAAAACACTTATGTCCCTGGTTCAAACCCCGGTGTTTACCAATGAGTTTTTAATTTAAAAAAAATATGTACATTTCTTTAACAACACAACTATAGTGCCTGTGTATAGAGCACGTTAAGCTGTCGATTTTTCACTATACAAGTTTCACTATACCAACTTGTAAAACTGTTAGCAGATGGGTTATTGAGTCTATCCAAACAACGCGACGAGCTAGCCACTTGTTCGGTGTAGACTCATACCATCGGCTACGATGAGGTAGGATTAAAAACCCCTCCGCTAGGTACCCTGAGACCGTCTAGGGATATATAATAATAATAATAATATAAGCCTTTATTCAGATACTTTTTTACAAATTTTATTTATTTTGCTTTTTAATTTTCTGAAACTGGATCTGTGTGCAGTTTGGCAAAGGCCTCCTCCAACTCTCGCCATCCTGTACGGTTCTGTGCTAATCTGGTCCAAGTCCTGCCTGCTGTTTCTATAATTTCGTCTACCCATCTTCTATACTGGCCTACTCTTTTCCTTTTCTTATCCTTAGGGTACCAATATGTTACAGTTTTGCTCCATTTGTCCTTTCCCCTTATTGTATGTCCCGACCATTTCCACTTAAGTTGTTTTATTGTAATAATTACATCCTTAACTTTTGTATTTTTCCGAATAGTATTGATTCTTACTTTGTCTTTTTTCCTTATTCCTATCATACTTCTTTCCATTGAGTGTTGGCACGTTTCTAGCTTTTTTATATGTCTTTTGTTGAGTGCCCATGTTTGACAACCATATGTTAGAACGGGTAAGATGCAGATGTTAAATAGTTTGCTTTTAGTTGTCATTTTCACTTCACTGTTTTTCATAATTTCCTTAAATCCCCAATATCTTTTCCATGCGTTCCCTATCCTTCTTTCAATTTCCTTATCTGTTTGATCTATTGGTGATATAATCTGACCTAAATATATATATTCTTTTACAAATTCTATTATTGTGTTGTCTATTTTTATTATATGCTCTTGTGTGTTGGTCATAGCCTTTGTTTTTTCTTTGTTCATTAGTAATCCAACTTTTTTACTTTCTCTATTTAGATCTTCTAACATTTCTCTTAGGTCGTTAATATTCGTTGCAAATAATATAAGATCGTCAGCAAATCTTAAATGAGTGAGATTTTTTCCGTTGATGTTCAGACCGTAACTTTCCCAGTATAGTTTCTTAAAAATTTCCTCAAGTACGGCAGAAAAAAGTTTAGGCGATAATGGGTCTCCTTGGCGTAAACCTCTCTCTATTTTTATCTCATCTCCTTCCGTTTCTAGTTTAACTCTAGATGTGCTTCCGGAGTATATATTTTTAATAAGCCTAATATATTTTGTGTCTAAGCCTTGATTTCTTAACGCTTCCCAATTTTTTCCATGTTCAAGGGAGTCAAAAGCTTTGTTGTAATCTATAAAACAGCAATAAAACGGTATATTGAACTCTTTGGCTTTTTCGAAGATTTGTTTTACAACATGAATGTGGTCTAACACAGAATATCCGCTTCTGAAGCCTGCCTGTTCTATCGGCTGGTTTTCGTCAAGTGTTGTGCTTATTCGACTTAATATAATCTTAGCAAAAACTTTGTAAATATTTGACATTAGGCTGATTGGTCTGTAATTGTTTATATCGTTCTTATCTCCTTTTTTGTGTATCAGCGTTATTTTAGATACTGTCCATTGTGTTGGTATTATTTCGTTTCCTATTATTTCGTTGAAAATTTCTGTGAGTATTGGTGTTATGATTTCTTTAGTCGCTATTAAAAACTCATTGCTTATGTCATCTGGGCCTGGTGATTTATTTTTCTTTTGTGCTTCGATTGCTTTCTCTACTTCTCTTTGTAATATAGGTGGTATTTTAGAAACGAAACTAATATCTTTTAGTTGGTTTTCATGTTCCTCGCTTAGTTGTCTTCTATATAGATTTCTATAGAATTCTGTAGCTATTTTTATCATATCTGGTCTTTTAGTTCTTTCCTCTCCCAAGTGGGTTTTTATTTTGGGTATCCAGTCTCTTTTACTCGACAGTGACTTAAGCGCTTTGTTTATGCCGCCTGTTGCTGTTATATGATTTTCAAGTGTTGTTTGTCTGTGATTTTTTCTGTCTTTTCTCATACTCGTTCTTATTTGTTTACTTAGTTCATTTATTTCTTTCCAGTCTTTGTTCTGCTTCTCTTTGTTGCTGATTAGATGTTGTCTTTTTAGTAATAAGTCATTTGTTGTTTCTGAAAGAATACTTTTTTTGTTTTCAGGCTGCATTATAGTTTTATCCTTTAGTATATCTTTTAGTGTTTGTTCGATTTTGTTGTATTTCTCTTGCGTGTTTTAATCTTTTATATTTAGTTTTAGTATGCATTCTTCAAGGTTTATTTTTGTTATTTTTGAAATATTTTCATTAAAGTTTGATATTTTTCTTTGGCAGTGCTTTCTACGATTTTTTGTAGGGTTCGTAATTAAGGTTGCTCTAAGCATTCTATGGTTGCTATTAAAATTTAATTTATTAATCACACTGCAGTCTTTAAAAAAGTTACTTCTGTTAGTTAGTATAAAATCTATTTCATTTTTGTATTTGCCTCCTGGTGAAACCCAAGTCCACTTTCGGCTTTTACGTTTTTTAAATATGCTGTTTAATATTTTCATGTTGTGTTCGTATGCTAGATTAACCAGTTTCTGACCATTTCTTGTTCTCTTTCCTGTACTGTAAGGTCCGAGTATTGTTTCTTCTTCATAATTCCTACTACCTATTTACTAGGGATATATACTTATCTATGGATGGAGTAGATGGTGTTCAAATTGAAAGATTATAAAGAAATACATGTTTTTTTTATTGGTGCATGCCATAGACTTCGTATCGACCTAGTGGTATGCAGACCTACAAAGTCCATGAATCGGTTCAATTAATATTCAATTATTTAACAGCATCATATTGACCAGAACTGATCAGAAACTAAGATCTAGGCTTGTTTTTGTGTACTAGAAACAACAATATAGACACCTAGGCCTTGCCAAACTATACAGAAACTGTATAGAAAAGCTATAGTTAGATATATTATATACTATAATATATGTATATACCCGGGCTCACTCATTTTTATGCCAGAATATTAGCCTGGCGATTCAACGAGGCAATGCCGCTTCAGTTCTCGGTCGGTACGTTAGGAATATTATTTGGATTCAACGAACTGAAATCTACCATAATTAATATATTAATTAATATTTACCTATTATAATTCTAGTTTTATTATACAGGTTTTATTATTGTAGTTATATTTATTAACGTTTTTTTTAAGTTTACTTTTGATTCTTAACAAATGAGGCAAAATTTGGTACCTATATATATGATCTATGCAAGAATATAATCTTGTAAGTTAAATAAAACTTCGTGTCAAAAATAGTGTTCTAGTAAAATATTTTGTCTGCAATGAAATACAACACCACTACAGTGCCTTGGAAGAACACCACAATGAAACTGGGACCGACAGCGTAACGTGCTCTCCGAGGCACCGTTTCACTATACCAACTTGTGAAATTGCTAATAGATGGGTTATTGAGTATATCCAAACAACGCAACGAGCTAGCCACTTGTACGGTGTAGGGATTAAAAACACCTCCGCTGGGTACCCTGGGCCGTCTAGGCGGTCTCGGACGCCGTAAGGCACCCGTGATGATACATATATAAATTATGTTACTCTTAGGGCCGATTCGACCAAAAAAGCGCATAACTTATACTGGGGATAGTAATGTCAAATTCCATACAAATATTTATTCGTAGGTTAAATTATCAATACTCAGAATAATTATTTGTATGTGATTTGACATTACTAATCTCGGTATAAGTTATACCCACTTTTGGTCAAACCGGCCTAAGGGCCTAAGGTTACTACTAAGGTAGTAAATATTTCTAACAAGCAATTACATAACTCCACTTTTCCGACTCCAAGCTGAATCAAGTAAATAATTAAACAGCTTAATAAAGAGTGACATAATATTAAACGTAATTAAATCCTACACCAAATTAATAAAGCTCAGTTCACATCTAAAATTACGACATCATTAGTGAATATCACATGATTTTGGGCAGCACCCTAATCGAGCTTTAATCTGGGGTGCGATTACGCGCGGGGATAATAAAAAATAGCCCGACTTACTCGGCTGGACAATGTTTTTTTTTCTCTTTTACCTTTTATATACTTATCACTAAAATTAAATATATAAGAAGGGTAGGATAAAAACACTATTACCACCACTCTACTTAGAGGGTAAAAATAGAAAAATTGTTATTTATTTTTTTGCCTTTTAATATTTTTTGTTATTACTGCGGTAAGATAGGAAAGTATTAAGGAAAAAATATTTCTTTTTTAAAGAGGATATTTTATATATAAATATTATTGTACTATTTTGTAAATGGTATTTTTTTATTTAAAAAAAATCTAAACCAAGAACTATAAGTAATATATAATAGACCGCCTCCGTAGACTAGTAGTTGCCTTTTCCGTTGTATCCAGAGGTCGTGGGTTCGATTCTCACCCATGGTAAAAAATAATAGTACTTTTTTTTGTGCAGTTTGTCATAGTCTAGGTGTTTATAAAATATAATATTATGTAGTATCGTTGTTGCTGGCACACATAGTAGAAGCCTAGGGCTTAGTTTCAGGTGGGGGATTCTCGCGCTTTCGGCATTCATCTCGATTCGAGATTTTTAAACGAAAAATGACTAAATATGCCATTTAAAAATATCGAACATTAAACGAAATAAATAATAAATATTAATTAATAAATAATAAATATAGAAATATTGAACGAAAAATGACATATTTAGTCATTTTTCGTTTAAAAATCTCGAATCGAGATGAATATCGAAAGTGCGAGAATCGCCCACCTGACCAGGGCAACGGGTGTCTAAGTCCCTTCATATTATTATTAATTTATATAGTGGCTGAGTTGGTTAGACCTTAGACTTAAAAACGCTATACTTTTTAGGTCAAGTCAACACCACTATAGTCCCTCGGAAAGCACGTTAAGCTCTCGATCCCAGTTTTACTATACCAACTTTCAATATGCCAAACTGTTTATATGGGTTACTGAATCTATCCAATACACCTCGATAAGCTGGCCACTTCGAGGTGGGATTATAATCTGGGTACCCTAAGGCCGTTGGTGCGGTCTTGGGCGCCGCGAGGCACCCGTGATGATTTTTTTAATTTATTTACATAAATAGGTTACCTATCTATAAAGATTTACATAAAATAAATAATTTAAATTAAAAAAAAATACTTACACCGAACTTATCAAACTCACAAAATGTTTTGTGAGTTTGATAAATAGGTTACCTATAAAATTTACATAAAATAAATAATTTAAATTTAAAATTTAATTACACCGAACTTATCAAACTCACAAAATGTTTTGTGAGTTTGATAAGTTCGGTGTAAGTATTTTTTTTCCCGAAAAAAACGAACGTTATATAAATATACCTTTTCACCACGAAGATTATGACTGTATCATCGCCCGCTCTTTATGGCCTATACGCAATTGAGTCGAGAAATCCCAGGCCATGCAGGAACAACATATTATTGCCATGCCGGACGGTCAACGGGCCCTTTACGAGCCGCTTCCCAACACTGATGATGATTTAGATGCAAGGAATATCAGCCGGAAATGCCGCGATAAACCGCGTTGCCATGGCAACTGGATAGTCGAGGGGTAGACCGCGGACCCTGGGTACAGAGTAAAATGGTGAACAGAAGGACCGTTTTTCTATTTCCAGTGAATTTAAATAATAATAACGTGGTTTAGTGTTTTTTTTTAAATTTATTTGATGTATTCTAATATTTCTATTAACTGTTGCGTCTTATATTATATAAATTACGAGTATATTCCATAAAATCTGTACCTACCGTATTCTGTATGTTATCCTACTTTAAGCTTCTTAATAAAAGCTTTATCATAAAGCTATCATTAAAGTAATATATAACACCGCTAGCGATAAAATATGTTAAACTTGTCGAAACTACTTACCGACTCATTGTGACATATTTTTTGCAAATAAACGATTTATTTATTTATTATTTATCAATTAACACTGTAGTACCTACATCTATTTTAACGAGGTCAAGACAGTACAACAAAAATCGACTACCTAAATACATTTACCTACTTTCAAAGTCATACAACTCAAGGCTTATAAAATATATTTAGCTAGCTAAGAGTGTTATATTACTGACCACTTATTCAGTGTAGACTCAGAATATCATCGTTTAGAATTAGGTGGTAATAAAAACCCCCCGCTGGGTACTCTGAGGCTGTGTAGGGGTGCCGTACGATGCCCGAAACCGCCTATACCTTAGGTTTCAAGGCATTGTGATGGTACTGAGAGCATAATAAAAAAAAACACGCATCCGCCCTATTTGTATGAAGCTATAACCTTCTGTGCATATAAGTGCTCTGTGGGAAGGGTGTCCCGCGCCCTTGCGACGATTTACTTCACGGACACTTATCGTAATAAATTGGTCGGGAATGTCAGCAATAAGAGCACGATGTCTTCTAATAAAAATGCTAATGTATCCCTGTTTGGTTAGGGAAAACGCGCTGATTTTCATTAACTAATGCTGTCCAATCTGTAACTGAAATGAGTGTGCTGAAATTAGAACTAAATTAGGCAATAAAATATATCAGAAGGGAGTTTTATTGTAACTTTTTTTTTTTCTTTTAGGACATTTCGTATACTTTGTCCTGTTCACAAACCTAAGCTAGGTACATTGTAGCATATTATTTTTGTTTATAAGGGTAAATTAAAAAAAAATGTTTCAGTTTAAAAAAATCGTTAAAATAACAATAAAATTATTCTAAATAAAGATAAAAAATAAAATACCATTACGGGTGCCTTTTTGGCTCCCGAGAACCGTTTAAATGGCCTCATGGTACCCAGCAGAGGGATTAACCCGTCCTTATTTCGCCGATGGTATTCGGAGGCAACACCTAACAAGTAGCGAGCTTGCTGTGGTGTTTATGATGTTATAGCCTCGTTGTATAAAGAGGTCAACATCCCAGGTCCGGTCTTGTTGTCATCTGCTTAACTTTGTTATCAGTTGCGCAGTGACTTAACCACTGGACTGGGGCCACTTTTTTTAATAATCTGATTTCTTCAAAATCGCTGTCTGTGCCCAAAAGACTGGTTACGTATTCCTTAAAATCTGTCCCTATAGCTTAGCTAAATCTTTGACCAAGAAACTAGCGGGGTCACTTTGGTCACAAGGTTTTGTGGTGTTGGTGACATTAGACCTATTGGCCCCATAGCGACTGTTGCAACCTTACAACAACCTGGAACCAAAAAACATCGCCATCTTCGTATTTAGTATAAGAGCGGTTTACGGTATATACGATGGGATTTCAAAGTATATAGTTGTAATTTGGAACGCACCGTAATAGTATAAACGGGAAATTATATTTATTTTATTCCATAAAAAAAAAAAAATCTAAAGATTCTTTAAAAACGAAAACAATTCTAATTACCTTCAATGCATAATAATAATTGGGCAATAATTTAAAAAATTAAAGATATTATTAGAACAGGTTTAGTTTAGGTAACTATTATTAACTATAATCTAATATGTGGTTTAGGCGAGATTTCTAGACGTATCAAAAAAATGTTCAACATTATTCTTTAATTACTGATATTAAGTAGGTATATATTTTGTTTAATATAAATAGAATAATATAAAACTATAAATATATATTACTATATTTATATATCATTTAAATTAAAGATATAAAAAGCTATAATCTTATGTTAAAGTGTTTAAATTCTAAATAACGTTTACGTAATAGGCTTTTTATGTACAAAATGTAAAGTTAGTATTTTTAACGTGTGTCTTATAACATAAAGGAGCCCGAAATGAAACATAAACAGTGTCAAATCCCGCTTTATTACGTGTCGTCTGATGATGATATATCGATGTCGGCGCGGCGTTGATCGCCTACCCTACCCTTATCACCGACTCTAATTTACAATTCATTGGCCTCAGCTTCACTCATATTTACGTTAACCAACCAATATAGTAATCACATTTTACTGAATAAAATATTAATGTACTTTTATATGTAGATATTCTTAGAGTCATATACAAAACATTAAACACTATTTATTTCTCTGTTACAGAGTACAAGTGGTTATGGAAGGATGAGCAATGGAATCACGCAGCGCGCCGCCGAGCCCCGAGGAGCCAGGGGAGGCGGTGTTCGACTCCCGATGTGGAAGACAATCACTCGCTCCACATCTCCAGCGAGCATTCACCAGTTGTCGAGAACCCAACAGACCACGTCCGCACCATCGACATGCAGCCTCCGAACCTGCGCACCCGGACGACCGAGTCCTCACCACAGCAGAAGTACACGACTACCCGTCCTCAGAGTCCGGCATCGCCGCGGACTGCCCACACTCACAGCACGGCGCAGGCGACGACAGTCCCGGCTACGGTCAGACAGAGTACGATGTCCACTCCAGTTACAGTTTAAGGCATACGTCAGATTACATACATTCTGGAGATTGTAAACGAAGACATGCCGATTATGGCAGGAGTCACACGCCTGACTTTCACGGGCATGGATCTGACTGTGATCACGTGCACAACAGGTCCCAAACGTCCAGACGTCGGCAACGACATCGTCGCGGTGAGGATGACGAAGCGCAGTCCTTAGATGAAAGGTGTGCAAGAGATTTGGATGAAATCCTACCTGCACGACTTGCCGCCGTAAACATATCTAGAGAAGGTCCGTCACAATCGTGGAATAGAAGTAACATAGCCGCAACTATGGAACGATTCGAACCAGTCGATTATTCTTATGCATATTATGATGCTGGTCATCACTTATCGATGCCGTCGTCATCCAAAAAGTCAAGTAGGCAACGCGGACGAGGTCCGTCCAAAGAGAGGACGGGACGACACAATTATGTCACTCGTTACGGCACTGAAGAAAATATTTACGAAGAAATTAC
This sequence comes from Monopis laevigella, assembly GCA_947458855.1. Taxonomy (NCBI): domain Eukaryota; kingdom Metazoa; phylum Arthropoda; class Insecta; order Lepidoptera; family Tineidae; genus Monopis; species Monopis laevigella. The sequence continues at coordinate 21,756,273 of OX381580.1, read as the reverse complement.
AGATGGCTCTCGGACATGCCCGAAGCATCGATACGTACCGCGACAGTCTCTTGTATCTTTGGACCGAAGCGTAGTAGAAGAAGAAGTTAGAAGAGTAGAGTCGAGGCATAAGCGAATATTAGGCGAACTCAATCTTAGCGTCGAAGCAATGTTGATGCCAGAGTGTGAATCTCCAGATTCAGAGAGGGCTGAGGACCGAGACCATATAGAGGAACTACTCCGAGTAGGGCCGACTGATGAGCTATTATCTCCTGCAAGTTGTAACCCTCCGGACTTGGATAGTGGCTTTAGCGGAAGCAGTAGTGGCGCGAGCTACGTTGGTAGTTTAAGGCGTAAACCTACAGGGTCAGTCCCTCATCTGCCGGCTGTAGTGTATGGCACCAGAGGCGCAGGTGTCCGGATCTTGGGAGTAGATGAATGCGCTGCAAGGTGTTCACAAGATGCGCAGTCAACTCGTAGCTCAAGCTGTGGAGATGCCAAGACTACTGGATTCTGGAATAAAAAAACTTGGAGGAAAATATCAGGATTTTCTAGTTCTAATAGCATCAATAAAGCCGGTCTTACAGGTGAGTTTATACATATTTTCTTTCACAGTTCACTGGAATTCAATTTTACAAATACACTTTTTTGTCTTGCTAATTTAATTTTATTTAGATAATTGAATTCCAGGGACTTTTATTTTTTATAATATTACCCTCTTTTGTTTTACTTTTTACACACACCTTATACATACATAATCAAACACAAAATAATTTTCAAGAAAGAGGGAAAAAAACACTAGCTATGAGACGCCATAGCTCAGCCACTATGTTGTTTTCTATTTTATTCCCCGGCCGCTTTCATTCGCTATGGACGTGCATCGTTTTTCAGCAGAACGCGCGCACGGATTTCCTCGCGTAGCTATTTTGTTTATTTTATGTTTGTTTTGTTAACGGTGCGGCGTTTTGCATTGCAGGTCTGCTCGTTAGGTACACTTTTCGCCGTAAGTCCGGCTCGCAAGTTCCCCCGAGTAAGCGGCGCACGGATCCCGGCAAATGTGATGCGTGCCTCTCCCAACGATGTTAACCGCGCTCATGGTAAGGGACCGAAGTCGATCTAAATTTACAATTTCTATTTATTATAAGTATTGGCAGTTTCTTACAAAAAAAGGATTGAGAAAGATTCTGCTAGTATTATTTTTTCTAATTATTTTGATTGGCATATCGCGTTCTTTTTTAAATGGTTTCAACCCAAAATATATATAAGTTAAAATTATCATTGCTCTAAGCGATAACAATTTTATCTTTAAACTAATTTATCAAGGCCCTTGTTTCCATAATCTCGGAAAAAGTTATGCGTAAAGCTTAATAGCGCGCGGTCCTAGCGATTAACAAAGTCGATAGAAACTTCTCTCATTAAGGTATCGAAGATATTACTTTTGCTAACTTCCCCTTAGATAAGTATTGTTCGCAACAAGTTGGGGGAATACCCTGTTTAGCTCCGTAATTAAGAACTTCATCGGTTTACCTTCACATTCTAAACAAATCACAACTTTCACAATAAACAAAATTATTATCATTCATGCTATGATATATAAATACCTAGATAAGCCCTTTGATTTTTCGTTCCTTTCTTTTTATTTTGTCACAATATGTAAGCGTTTTCCCTTCTTCCATCTTGAGTACTTTAAACGTCAACAAGTTCCTCTAGCAGACATAGTGGACTCAACTAATTTTAACATAATTGCTATTCTTGGTTGAGATCATTCTTGGACTTTATATTAGCACTTACCATCGGATTGATGTGAAATCTTGTGTCATGCTTCATTAAAAAAAAACATTTATTTCCTATCTATCTGCATTATACTTAGTATGAACTATTTATAACATTTCTTTGACAAAACTATGCTTTTTATTTTGCAAATAAGTTTAAAAATATATTCATGGTGACTTTGAAAGGTTGTACTCTGGGCTAATATAAGGTCCTACTGATCAAATCAAACAACTTTTCCCATGGAACCATGTGTCGCAAATGAAATAAAAATGCCTTTTTCATACCAACTAGTAATGTTAAAATGGCTAATTTGTATGGGGAAGTCACAAAAAATATATGATTCCAGGACGCACATGGTTCCATGAGAAAAGTTGTACGATTTGATCAGTAGAGCCTAATATTAGCCCAAAGTTAACCTATTAAATTAAAGTAAAGAGTAATTCGATCATTAAGATGCATATTTTAGCGCCAATAAAACTTTGTCAAAGAAATATAATAAGCGTTAAGAGATTTAATATTTATATGAGATTATTAAACCTGGTGCCTTGATTCCAGATGCCTCTAGGCCAAGCAGAGCTAAATCAAGAACCCCGACGATACCATACAGGTTAATATTTACTCTTTCATTAAAATTTACCAGCAGAACCATTGAGGTAGAATATGTCTACTCTATAAATAAAACACTTGCGACCAGAAGACTGTAAACAATTTAAATATAGAAGTTTATAAAATTATTTTTTATTTTTACATTTCGCATGACGGCATATTATGACTCTGTATCTACCTAAGTATCGGTAAATAGTATTATTTTAATATATAGACAATTTTCACACATATTCCTCTGGCCACAAACTCTTGGCTTGTGACTTTATGTACTAACTAGGTACAACTACACTTATACATTTATTTTTTTATAAATAAACATCCAGACCAAGGCAAATTGTAAATAAAAATGTTTAGTTTTGAGTAGGAATCAAACCCACTACCTTTGGATATAACGCCAACATAGTAGACACTAAACCACTGAGGCGAACATTTATGAAGTTTTTTAATTAAAAGTAAGAAAAAAATATTATTATTTAATAACGTTACCACTATGCCGGAGGATTATGTAGTTGTTTAAAACAGATAAAAAAAAACTATTTTTAGTATCATTGGTTTCTTTTAAAGGCAACGTTAGATTGTCAATATCGAACGAAATCCTTTATGTATAATTGTCACTTTACGGAATGCTAAAAACTGTCAAAGCAATAGTACCTGTAACACAAGGGAATAAAGTGCATGTCTATTTTAGCTGATTGTTCAATGTCATTTTAAAGGAAGCTAACGTTTCCGTTATTAGAAACAGAATGTAGCCTTGCTTTATTATAACTAATAATCCTTTCCGTTATCGCACCTTGTAAGAAGACTACCACCTCGACTCACAGTAGCAGTAATCTCCTGAAAACCCGCCTGATACATACAAATATCAATCGTGGGTTCGATTCCCAATGATGGCAAATAATATTGGCATTTTTTCAGCAGCATTATTTTTAATTTTTTTTTTTGCTTCTTAATTTTTAACAGATTAGAAGAAAAGTGTTGAAATACAAATAATAATATGTATTTACAACACTTTTCTCTCTTTCATAAAAAAAAACGCTAAGGTAACTTTACGTATTTCATCTGAAGGGTAAATTTTAAAACAATAATTAAGAGTATATTAGATATTTAATTGAAGTTAGTTAGGCATAATATCCCGAAAGGGAGATTAGAGTGGGAGATTTTGGGAATATAAAAAATACTTAACTTTGAAATTCCCAAAATATCCTACGTGGTATATTTTTCATGGGAGATTTTGGGAATGGAGGTATTTAATTAAAGTTTCATAATATCCCGAAAGGGAGATTAGAGTGGGAGATTTTGGGAACATAAAAATACTTGTGGGAGATTTTGGGACTAGAGGATAATAATAACCGATTGACATAAAGATTTTATTAATATTATGTTTTAAAATGTTTTATTTCTTGTTCTAATTAGTATTTAAATAATCATAAAATAAATGTTTTAATATACATTGTTTCAGTTATTCGAACGGGAAACTCGTGGTGCCATTGGATCCCATAGCCCAAAGTTGAAGAAAATTACTTCTCAATATTGCGACGTCCAATTCACAAGCTAATCTTCCAAATAATTGTAAAGAAGATTACAATAACATTCCAAAATAAATTGATAATGTGACTATGAAAACTCAGAATAATAATGACACAAAATCATGAAAGTAAGAATAATATACAGGCCTAAAATCGCACGAAAATGTACGCTAAAAAATATTTATATGAATAGACTCTTAAATGAAAATCAATCATTTATTTTGTAATAAATTTAACAGATTATCTTTATTAATATTTTTTTCTCGGGTGTATAGAATAGGGACTTACTACGATTTGCGTCATTATTTGCCTGAAAGGTTTTTATGAAACATAACATTGAGTAAAATAACACGGTAAATGTTAAAATATTGTTACTTTGTACATATTTTTTTAGTAACATTCTTTACCGTGAAAAAAAAGTTTGTATATTCTGAACTCAGTACTAAAAACAACGTTTTTGTAAATAAAAAAGGCGCGTAAAAGGAGCGGTGTGATAGACAGGAGCCTAAATAGTATAAAACGTTTCATAGAAACGTGGAATGTAATTTTTGTACTATTTCCGAGTAGGCATAATACCCTAAATTTTAAACTTTTTTTTATAGATAGGACTTTTAAAAATAATACAGGTAATAAAAAAAATACTACCACAGGTGCTTTACGGCGCCCGAGACCGCCTATTGGTAATCTAAATCTACACCGAACAAATAGCACACTCGTCGCAGTGTTTGGTTTATACAATAACCCGTCTATAACAGTTTTACAGGTTGGTATAGTGAAACAGGGACCGACGGGGCACAATAGTGATATTGTCAAACAAATACGTAATGTTTCGTTTTAATGGTTTTTATTTTTAGTTCTTTCAATTAGTGCCGCATCTTATGACGTTGATTTAAGTTAGTCTCGATTTAAATTGGCTTTAAACAATATTCAACACGCAGAATCATTATTTATGGTACATTCACCTTTATACTATACCTACACTATATTGTAATAAGAATTAAATAAATCCTCGACTTTTTTTTATATGAATTTTAATCAAGGCTTAAGTTATCTATAAAGTATTAAATTTAACTAACGATTTGTAAATATTATCGAAACTACTCACTTACGAGAATCTAGCTAGAGTATGAAATGCTACGTATCTCACTCTGTCAGTTTAACTTAAACTTAAACACTAATTCTATTTTCGCTGTTCCCTTTTAAAATTATAAATATGTTCTATAGCCAGCTCTATAATGTCACGTTGGGCATCATATTTATTGCGCCGTGCAGAGCGAGCCGGCGATCGCTCGTAGAACATTACTTTCAGCCCCCTTGGCCAAGAGCATGGTCGCTTTTTAGGCTCCAACGTCACAGAAGCGTGAAAGAGAGGGAGATAACAAATTTATTATCCTATTGGTGTATCTATATTGTTGTCTCGTTTGCAGAAATAACCAACAACGATAAAAACGAAAGTGACGTCATCATCAAATGTCATTTTCATACAAAAGTTTCGTTAGCGTTATTTACGACTGCGCTCTTGGCTAGGGGGGCTGGGTTTAAAAAAAAAATATTTTAAGGTTTTGTTTGCCATTACCCAATATAACTTAAATGTGTTCATACGTGTCGCCGATTCAGTGAACCTGATCAATGCATCTTGGTTCAAATATCATGGCAAATAATAATAGTGTTTAGTTAATTCGCGTTTAGACCAGTTTTATTTTTTAATAATAAGCCATTTTATATAAAAGTTCTAATAAATAAAAAACAAATAAATAATATAGGTAATTAGTAGTGTTCTGATTATCTAAGCATTGTAAAAGTTTATTTTATATGAACAAAAAAGGACTTTATGCCTACTCTGTTAAAGTACTATTTATATTGTTGTTAACTTTGTATTTCCGTAGTTTATAGATCCGACAAAAGGCTGACACCGTTACAATTTATAAATAATAAGTAAATTTAATCTTTAATCAATATTGGTGTTGCGTTCTGTTATTACCTATAAGTGAATGTCTATTGTAGAACTTGTAATTTATGCCTATGCAAAATACCAATAAAAAAATAAGCCGCGGTGCTTACTGTATACAGCCAATAAAATATTTTAAAATATAGTAACTATATTAAAATATACAGACACAAATCAAAAACATACTATTGTTATGTCACACTTTTTTTAAAATGTATTTCTTATAATATATCTGGTTTAATAATACCTACAAAAAACTTAATTTTATTGAAAGAAATATGGTCCAATTCTTTATTGACAAAAACTCAAAGTATAAATAAAGATTAAATAAATAATTTGTATTTTTAATCAATAAAATTAATTTTGTATTAACTTTATTGTTAATATTTGTTAGATGTTGTAAATTTTGTAAATAATATTGTAATTAAAACATATGGTGCACTTGAAATTTATATAAATACTTGCAGTCACCTACGCCATTTTTTTTAGAATATTTTTTATTTTAAATAATTACCTATGTATATTTATATCGTGTGAAACATTTTTATTTATATTATACAAAGAATTATATGTATAGATAAATTTTATTTCAATTCATTCCGTCGATGTGAAATTATATTTATATTGCCAAACATTATTTTTGTGTTTATTTTGCATTAAATGTGTTATTGCTGTTTAATATATAGAAAATATAATTAATTAAATAATTCACTGCACGAATCAATAATGATAAAACTGATAATTTAATATGATTTTTAACTGTCTGTATTTTAGTAACCGTGTTCAAGTCAAATCAAATTTTTATTAAATAAAAATTTAAAAGTACGTTTTTATTTTTATTTTTTCCCATCTATCTAAACATACACCAAAATACTCAATTAACCCGGCGTCATGGGGGTGGAAAAGTGTTACACGGCCGTAGGGGTAGGTCTTACAGACCCGCTTATTAGGTATGAATTATACCAGCACTTTATTAATAAAAATAAAGTTTGGTTTATTTTTTTATATTTAATTAAAGAAAAATATCATATATAGATAGAATCAGCACTAAAGGTACGATAATTATGTTCAAAAAAATATTTTTGTCGCATCTCTCTTAATATAAAATATATTTAGCGACTAAGATTATAAATAACAATAAAAAAAAACATAAATACATTATAAATAATGAAAATTATATGTATACAAAATTGTCCCTCATTTACACTAAATATGGGGATGGGTCTCAATTACCTTTTTTTAACTTTATATTAGTGTAACTCTCGCCGCTCGACTAATGTGTTATCTGCAACGCAATTAGAACGACTCAACAGCTCTACTGAGAAGAAGGACAATGTCGCATGCATAGTAAACGTACTTCAAGATAAAAAAAATGTACCGGGTCTCACAGACCCTACCCCTATGACGCTGGGTTAAAGTTTGTAGCAGATTTTATTAAACTTACTGGATCGATACCCGATCTGTACCAATGAGTTTACAATACTTTGTTTCTATATTGTGCACGTTAAGCCCTTGATTTCAATTGCACCTCCTGGTGGTACAAATTGAAATCTCACTAGATCGTCTGATAATCCGTTTAGAAGGGCTGTAAAATGGAGTATTTTTTATTTTATTTTAGTATTATTGAAATAAAATACTTTATAAAAAAATATAAACGATATATTTCGCCACAGGCTTCATCAGTCGTTTGACATATATTTTATAATAAATAATTACCTTACATCTAATTAATAAAAAAAATTTTTTTTTTTTTTTTTTTTTTTTTTGTTTTAATATGTTTGTATATGTGGGTATGTGTGTGAGTGTTAGTTTGTGTGATGTCATGTGTGTGAGTGTTAGTTTGTATGATTGTTTGTGTGATTTACAAAGTTAGTGTCATAGTTGTATGTTAAGTCCTGGTCTATAATGTGCCAGGACATCACACAAACTAACACTCACACACATACCCACATATACAAACATATTAAAAAAAAAAAAAAAAATTTTTTTTATTAATTAGATGTAAGGTAATTATTTATTATAAAATATATGTCAAACGACTGATGAAGCCTGTGGCGAAATATATCGTTTATAATTTTTTATAAAGTATTTTATTTCAATAATACCGATTTTTGCGAAAAACGTTAATAAAAATATACTTATTTAAGATTATTTTATTTTATTAATAATTACGATATTTCATATATGATTCAAGCTCTAGCCTTTTTACCAACAACAATGATATAAATATTTTATTTATTTTGCATACATAATATTATTATTATTTATAAATACTCAGACCATGGAGATATTTAGGTAGACGCCCTGATGCCTAAAATAGCTTTTCCAAACGTCAAAATAGAACACGACAACTCAAACTCAAAACAAAAAGTGAGAACAAAAAATATTATAAGAAATCACTGAGCGTTGATTGGTTAAAGTATGAACTCAATATGGCGGCAACCAACACGTTTGAAATTTCGTTTTATATAGGATTTTTGGCATTAGGGCGGTTCCATTATATTCTTAGTTTAATGACTCAGACCAAATTAAACTGTAGGTACAGAAAAAAAAATGTTTTTATTGAGAGGGAATCGAACCCATGGCCGCCGGATTCATCCATTAGATCATAAACTAATGCAGTATTATATCTACTTTGCTGAATTTAATTAGTTATATAATATATAACTAATTTTAAAAAATGTACCTACTTATTGTGCCTCGGTGCAAATCGGAGGTATTAATAAATAGGTACAAGTTTTAAAAAAATATTTACTACCTAATGTAAAAAAGCATGCACACGTAAAACACAAACATCCTTCGAGTTTAATTTTAGCAGAACAACTGAACCCGAAGCTTTCAGCGCTAAAAGCGCTTTCAAATCATCAAACCTTTAAATCGAACAAAAGCCAAAAATCTTTACAATAAGGGGTCATATAAAATTTCGTCGGAGGGGAAGCGAGTCGCTCGTGAATTGCCTATTGTGATGGGCCGAATGGGTTAATTGTTTAATTGCCAATAAAAAATAAAAACAAAAGGGCTTTGTTCTCGGAGTGGATTAGGTCCGATATGAATAAATGTAGGAAGGTAATGCAGATGGCAGCTGGTGCAAGAACAGCTTGTTCCGATTATCTAGATTACATCGTCCACCTTTGTCTCTAAAAGTCTACCTTGTCTGTGGTGAAATTGTGTAAGTATTTATGGCAAAAAAATATTAAGTAGTACGTTTTTTCTGTACAGTTTGTCATGGTCTGGGTGTTTATAAAATATAATATGTATTATATCGTTGCTTCTGGTACACATAGTAAAAGCCTAGAGCTTAATTTGTGACCAGAGCAATATGTGTAATTTGTCCTACATAATATTATTGTTATATTATTTAAATTTATTTTAGGACTTTTAGTTTTGTAATTGGCGACATTATTTTTCTGAATATGAATGTTTTTTACAGAACAATTCAGTTCTGTAAAACACATGTAAATTGTATCTTACGGACACCGAGATCGCCTTATGGTACCGGCTTAAGGTATCCAATAAGGGCTTCTCGTAGTGGTGTTTTGAATTTACTCAATAACTCATCTATTTATAAATAGTTTCAATAATTGATATAATAAAACTGGGACCGACAGCTTAAACGAAGCACTATAGTGGCGTTTTCAAACAAATATATTTATTTATTTTAACACTTTATTGCACAGTAAACAAAAGTTATGTACATATGTTTTTGTTTTAAAAAAATATACATATATATATACATATAGTTTAATTACACAGCACCGGTGTATAAACTCGTATAGTTTCGTTTACGCATATTATTTTTTGTTGCTTAAAGAAAGAGACAAAACCTTCTATAACTAAAGCGTTCTTCAAGAACTCAATAACTTTTTACGTTCACCAGTATAAGTCAATATAATAATTTGATAAGAATGTTATTTAATAAGAGGGGGGCCTGCCCCCTTTCTTGATATTTATACCCCAGCACAGAATATACTTAAAAAACAACTGTAAGCTGTTTTTTTAAGTTACTGGTGTTTTAATCAATTGAAAGTACATCACAACAGCCGTAAATTAACATTATTAATCTGCAGCTCATCTCAAACAAACAAAAGCAATTAAAATCTCAAACAAAAACAACGTGAAAAATTATTTAACATCACCGGCATAAAACCAAAAGTTCAACAAACACTCTCCATAACCAATGTAAAATTACTCTCATTAAATATATTTGTATTTCGGTCATATAGATTTATTAGGCAGCTATCACAAAGGATCCCCTACAATTGGGACGGTTTTATTAATCTGCCCATTCCCAGACGGCCACTCTCTCTGTCGGCCAATTAATATCAATATAGCGGCACAGATTGTAACATTCAGGCCATATGACACGGTATGTCACTGTAGAAAGAATGTCATAGTACTTAGTTAGCCCCTTATTGGATCCGTGATGATGTATAAATGATTATTGTGTACTAAAATGGGATTGGAAACAAAAATGTTGAAAAATATTTCTCTTTGTAGTAACTGATGTTTTATGCACTTTGAGCTGTCTCCCAGATTCACTATGCCTACTTGTGAAACTGTTTATAGGTGCGTTATTTCCTAAGTCTATCCAAATGCGATGAGCTTGCCACTTGTTCTGGTACCATTCAGAATACCATTACCTACTACGAGGTGGAATTAAAGTCGCACCTGAGGGTGTCCTGAGGCCGTCATTGCGGTCTCCGGCCACGATATGACGGCTGATGGCGTCGTGATTGTACTTTAATTTTTTTTTTTTTTTTTAAAGTACACCATTTGACACATATATCCTGGTCACAAACTAAGCTCTATGCTTGTACTATGGGTACCAGAAATAACTATTTCTACTAATACATATCATATTATATATCACACAGGCCAACAAACTGTACAGTTTTTGCCGTGGGAAATCGAACTATTTGTTTTTTGGAGCACGGCACGTGACTTTGTATCTACCTGGTGGTGAGCAGACCTACAAAGTCCGTGAATGGAGTCGATTAATAAATGTTCTAAAAAAAATAGATAGCTCCCACTATGCCGGCTAAACGATGCGATTACGAAATGGGTGGCGACAAATTGCATTACGAGTTGCATTATTTTAATATACTCGCTGCCTTATCGTCAATTCAACCTATTTCGTAACCGCACCGAGGAGAAGGAGACTACCACCTCGACAAGAAATCGATGCTGTAATATCCTGAAAACCGGTGAACCCACAGACTAAAACCGAAACATGACTAGGTCACTTGCCTTAAAAGCTCTGGCTGGATACAGCACCAGCGGCATACTATACTCTATATTTGGAGCATACTAATCTATAAGCACAAGGTCTAACGCCCTATATAAACTGCCCTTGGAGTTTCCCTTAAATTGTTCTATAAAAAGTAATTCTGGAGTAGATAGCAATAATGCTATTAGATGTGAATAACGTACTTTCACGAGTACCGTACAGTTTTCGAGACTGCCTAAGACCGATGATAAGTTCAAATCATCCAACGCGCTATAAAACTAAATAACTATCTATATCGTTGAAATTTCCATTAAATTATTTTATAACTGAGAAACTATTTGTTAGGTGTTGCCTCCGAATACTATCGGCGAAATGAGGACAGTTCAATATACCCTGAGATCCTTAAGAATTTTATGTGGGAGAAAGGTCTCTATAACTTCGTTAGGCCGACCGACCGGTCTCGTTACCATACAGATGCAAAAACCGTCAAGCGACCTAGTCATGTTTCGGTTTTAGTCTGTAGATTCACCGGATTTCAGTCTTCTTTCAGGGTGCGGTTACGAAATGGGTAGTTGAATTGACGAAAGGGCGGCGAGTATATTAAAATATACTCGTAATGCAATTCGTCATTGTCGCCCCCATTTCGTAATTGCATCATTTAGCCGGCTTAGTGGGAGCGATCAACATTTTTTAAGACCAATTATTGATTGACCCCATTCATGGACTCTGTAGATCTGCTCCCCAATATCAGGTTGATACAAAGTCACATGTCGTAAAACAAAAAAATAAAAAAGTATATGATGATGATAATTATATTTAAGTGTTCCTAAAAACATAATTGTAATATTAAATAGAACGTCAAATGTTCTATAAAAAGAAATACCTACCATATCCTTAAAGTTTCCCTTGCTTACTTATATTAATAACTAATACTATATTTGGAACAAACCTACTGATCCAAGCTCGAGGTCGTCCTATATTCTATAATAAAATATATATACCAATATACTTAATTTTGTTTATTATATAAAGTAATTAATATAGGTATAAATTTATATAAACTAACTACGCTGTGAATGTCATTAGGGGTAATTAATTGTGAACAGATTTCTTGAGAGATTTTGAAGAGACCTTTGCATCGATTTCTTGTTGAGGTGGTGGTCTCCTTTTAGGGTGCAGCTACGAAACGGGTGTTTGATTTGTCGATAAAGCAGCGAGATGCTGTTACGAAATGCGTGGCGATAAATACGAATTTGCATTGTACGGGTCATTTGGTCTATATTAATATGGTTGCAATGTATTGATTGACACTATTCATATACCGTACTCCAATAAAAAAAAATAGCAGAACAGAAAAAATAGTGAGACTATGTGATAACACCTATATTTATTTAAGGTCCCTGGTTCGAAACCCGGTGTGTACCAATGAGTTTTTAATTTAAAAATGTCTGTACATTTGTTTGACAACACCACTATAGTGCCTCGGAGAGCACGTTAAGCTGTCGGTCCCGGTTTCACTGTACCAACTTGTGAAACTGTTTATAGATGGTTATTGAGTCTATTCAAAAAACATCGCGACGAGCTAGCCACTTGTTCAAATAATTGTAACAAATTAATCTAACATCTTTTAACAACGACTTCGCTAGGCCGATCAACCGGTTTCGTTACACAGATGCAAAAACCGTCAAGTGACCTAGTCAAGAAAACACCTTTATATAAGGTCTGTTATAAGCACTTCTATATTATATATGTATACAAATTTACGCGTAGGTAATGTTTAAATAGTTTGACGGGAATTATTCATCTATTAATAATATTATTTTAGTTGTTCTACTTCTCATACACAATAAACATATTAATGATTGACTACCTTCTAGCTATTAAATGTTAAATTCTATGTAATACCCTTTTCCAGCACACCTACGTATTGTGGAATCTGGAACGCAAAATTAATATTAATAACACGATGGGTCTGGCTACAATAAACGCCTCGGGGTCTGTTTTTGTTCCAAAATTCCTCAAGTTTGTTATCTTTACTATGGGGCACTGAATCCTAAATGCTTAGAAAGGGATTTTTGGGACATTAGTCCTTTTGGGCGTGTGATACAAAATATCATGAGATGAGATAATGTTCTTGGCTATCCATGGATTCTCCAGGTGCCGGATCCATCGCGTGGTTTTGAGCTAGGGGAGTTATAAGTCATGTTTCGGTTTTAGTCTGTGGGTTCACCGGTTTTCATCGATTCATATTTGTAAAAGAAAAGTCCCAGGTAACTTTTTTTTTACTTTTACAAACTTGAGGTTTTTTAGAAAATTATGCTAAATTTTTACCAACTATTGGCATAAGAATTATTAGCAATATCGTATTATGTAAATGTGGCCCCTCATTCTAATGCTCATGCCAGAAACTAAGCTAAACTTGTACTTTAAAAGCAATCCTGGTAAAATTGGTTATCAAAGCTACTGATTCAATACCCAAGAACAGTACAGCTATGAGTTCTCTACCAAAAATTGTATCAAAGTGCTGTAGGTACGCGATGTTGGGAGCCAAAATAAACAGCTGACTTGCACCATCCCCGAGTTCGACCCTTCCTCTTTCCCCAGCAAAATAACTTCTTCAATACACAAAGATAAAGCCAACAATTAAGATAAGATTCTACCTACATGTAGCTCGCAATATATTGTTACAGACACAAGCTTTATTGCTTTGGTATGTGAATAAATTTTAGATTGCGAAAATATTTATTTATTTTAATTCTTTATTTCTTAATTCTTTATCTTAATGCCTTGGCATTATCAACGAACATTTAAGAGAGTAAAATACGTTTTTTTTTACATCAATTAAATGGTATGTGGACAATATTGATTTAGCTACAACGAGATATGTTATAATAATAATATATTACACATACTGGCTTGGTCACAAACTAAGCTTTAGGCTTATACTATGCGTACCAAAAATAACAAACCAGGAATCAAACCCAAGACCTCCGAATTCAACGACGCTGCCACTAGACCACGAAGAATATAATAATAAAAAATCCCATTCCGGGAGAAATGTGGAGACAGTAATAATAATGTTAATTATTTTATACACATTACCCTGGTCATAAACTAAGCTCTAGGCTTGTATTATGTGAACCACTAATATAAATATATATTAGTATTAATATATAATTATACTAGCGACCCGCACCGGCTTCGCGCGAACTAATAATATTATATGTATCACAGTACTAGTTATGTATTATTCATATAAACTTCCGAAAAAAATTACCTAAATATCTAATGGTGAAAACAAAATTTAACCCGTGAGAAGGCGCGCTATGAGAAATTTGCTCACACAAAAATTGAATGCAAAATTTGTTGGTGATACCGACGCAATAACGTCTCAAGCGCCTAGGTACCTTCCTAATTATTCATGCTCTCTCCCCTGAGGCAACTCTCGTGCCGCCGCGCCGGTCAGTTTCGTTATGACCGGACAGGGAGGAATTAACGGTGGCCGTGTACCATCGTGCGGCCATTTGCTCATCGCGCTTCCATCCGTGTAAGTATTTATTTTTCCAATAAAAAGAGATTTGAAATATTAATGAAAGAGTATATATTGTCTTTTCTAAAATATGATTTTGTTAATTTGTATTATATTGGTTAATTAGTTAAAATAAAATGTCTGTTTCATTTATACCTACTCCCAGATTGTTTCCTTTCAAATTCACCATGTATAGTTAATTTAACATTAAATATTCATATATAATAATAGTAAATATTGTATAGTAATATTATAATATTATTATTATTTTTGTTTTTAGCTACATACAACAAGTTTGTTCGTGGTTGGAAGAGGAATCTGCCTTAGAATTAATAATAATAATAAAAAATCATTTATTTTCTCACAAAAAAAGCTTATTGATAATTCACAAGATTAGGCACAAAGCCTGTGTCTCAGGTCTCCAGGATCCCAACCTTATTAACAATTTATACTGATTATCAGAAAAAATAACTTATTACCTATTACAAACAATAACAAATAATTATGAGTAGGTACATTACAGATGTGTACTAACATTGTAATTGACACACATAATATTAAAATGGTAAAATAAATAAGACAAAATAAATTCAAAAAACAATTATTGCCATGGTTGTGAGTTTGTGTGTGTGTATGTGTGTGTGTATGTATGTGTGCATGTTGTGAGAACGGGTGTGCTTAATTGTGGTAGAATTTGTGTAGCAATGTTAGGGTATGAGAAAAAATGTACGAAATTCGTGTGTATGTATTTAAGTTTAGAATTGGATGTGGATTTTACTGTTAAAATTGAGCTGGATTTGCGAAATAAGCTGACGTTTTAACTCCTGCGCCGTAGCAACCAAGAAGTAGGACCCCATGCTATTCCCGGATTCTGTGCAATATCTCCCAGACATAAGAATATACGGTCAAAAAAAGCGTGCATTTCATGCAAGCAATTACTCTGCACCGAACATATCACATATATGTGTTCAATATATTTCTAGAGGCACACTCTTCTAGATCTCATGAAAAAGTTTTTGTTAATGTTCTTTTTATGGATTTTTTATTTATTCTGATTTTTATGGAGACTGCCATAGTTTGAAAATAAAAATAAGTTCATTTGTTATTTGCTTTGAAAGTTTCATTTATGTTTTAGAGTTTTCATTAAAAGACCTATTTTCTTAGATATACCTTGCTTTATTCATATGAATCCATTATAAGCCAATAAGAACTATAATAGTAGATATATGAGCATTTAAAGTAAGGTGAGCAATTTGCTCGCACGCGTCTCTTCGTGTAACGAAACTAGCGCCTTCTCACGGGTTAAAATCCGTTGCGTAGTTTAGAAGATTTGAGCATACAGATGGAGTGACAGCCGCGGCATTCGTAAAGATGGTATTTATGTCGTCTTAGGTCGGAATAGGCTTATTTTTATTTTGTTATTTACTTGCATACGATTTTGTAAGAATATTCATAATATTAATAAATAACTCCAAGAGTTATCTATTCCGAATTTCAACTTATTAAATCAGTTGGGTTACTGAGATATTTTAAAACGAAATAATTTTTTGTCGTCTTTACCGTCCACTTAACCGTCCAGCGCATGCAGAGCATTTAAAAAAAACGTGGTGGCGGAGAATAACCTAAAAATAGGTTTTGCAATTTTAAAAATATACTTATACGTTTGTTTGACAACACTACTATAGTACCCCGGAGAACACATAAAGCTGCGAGTCCCAGTTTAACTATACAAACTTGTAAAACTGTTCATAGATAGGCTATTAAATATATCAAAACGAGCTAGACACTTGTTCACTGTAGACTCATACCATCGGCTTCGACGAGGTGAGAATAAAAATAGTTACCCTAAGGCACCCGTACATTTAAAAAAAAATTTTTCAGGCACAGCTAAGTAAAATAAAACCAGATTCCTTATTCAAAAATAATAAATTACTTTCCATCGGAGGACCTTTCCTCGTTAGCCATTATGTCATGATTTCAGAATGTTTAAAAGCACTTGTATGAAATTTTAATTACACCGCAAAGCAGTAGAAATTCATGAGGCAGCCAAACCGCGAGCTTCAGTCCGCAAGTCGCTACAAACTACGGTGTTCCTTTTGTAATTCAAAAATGGAATTCTGTATTTTCCATAATGTATAACTTTGTAGAAAATACTTTCATGTTTTTATTTTACGTTTTCTTCTTTACCAATTTTATAATTACATTTCGAAAGCTGTTATTGTGAAAAAAAACACCTGTTATTTTTTTTTTCCCAAAAATAAAATCACAGCCTGACTCAAACGGTTTTATAAATGAAGATTGTTGAAATTAGGATAAGTTAAATAAACTTTTTCATAAGTACAATGATTTATAACATTTAAAAAGGTTTTCTGCCTAATTAATAAATAAACATTAAAAAAAAAACCCGAACCCTAAAATATGTTGGTTAACATAGTCTATTTAAATAATGAGCTCTGCGCTTTTTTACTATTATTACTATCACTATCAGAGGGAAATAAAATTTAAAAAAAGTTCCTACAAAGTCCATTAATGGGGTCGATCAATACTTTGTTTAACTATATTGATCGCTCCCACTATTTCGGCTAAATGATGCGGCGGCGACAAAGACATATTTTTAATTTCCTCGCTCCTTTATGTAAACTCAATGGCCATGTTACCGCACCACACAAGAAATCGATGCACTAGTCTCCAGAAACCGGTGAACCCACAGACTAAAACCGAAATATGACTAGGTCACTTGACGACTTTTGCATCTGCATTCGTCTATCGTCAATTAAACTACCCATTTCGTAACCACACCCTGAAAGGAGACTACCATCTCAACAAGAAATCGATGCAGTAGTCTCCTGAAACCGGTGAACCCACAGACTAAAACCGAAACATGACTAGGTTACTTGACGACTCATCGGTAACGAGACCGGTCGGTCGGCCTAACGAAGTTATAGAGACCTCCCACCTAAACTACTATTAATTTAAAACCTATTATAAAATTGTAAAATAAAATCTACGAAAGAAATGAGATAATTAAAATGCCAATGGGTGGCACAAGCTATGTGTGCACAATTTAAATTTCCCACTGACCCCAATTTTCAGGAGTCGTCTCACAATGCAACGCCAAATTGCAGCTGCAGAAATTACGATGTGGCTTCATCTCGCGAAATACGAGCCCTGTCGCGTTAATGTGTTGGTACAGATTACGGGTTAGTCTTGTTTGGTACAAGTCAAATTTCGTAACTCTTAAAATAAAATAATATCCTGATCTATAATTGTCGAGTTAAAATGTTGGAATACAAATTACGAGTGTTACAAATTAAGTGGACTCACTAAAATCTTTAATTATACGGTAAACACAAAATTTTAAGGCTTATAGATAACAGGCCTCTATTTTCAGAAGTCAGCTCACAATGCAACGCAAAATATGCAGGTTCAAAATTTTCAATTTTTCATATCGTGAAACTCCTGTCGTGCCCATGTTGTCCCATGTCTTTAAAAAAAAAACAACAACAAGCTTATAAGTAGTTGATTGTAGACCAAGAAATATCGGCCCAAACACCCAGCATAGCATACTTTACATATTTTAGTCCTACATAGTCTAATTAAACACCGCTATAAGCTCGCCACTTTTTCATCTTTTGACGCCGTAAGCACCCATGACCGTGGCACATACTTCTACAACTGTTTGGCATAAGGCACCCATGCCCGTTGCACATACTCACACAAGTGTATGGCATAAGGCATCCATGCCGGTGGCACATACTTACACAAGTGTGTGGCATAAGGCACCTATGCCCGTGGCACCTACTCACACAAGTGTGTGGCATAAGGCACCCATGCCCGTGGTACATACTTACACAAGTGTGTGGCATAAAGCACCCATGCCCGTGGCTAATACTCACACAAGTGTGTGGCATAAGGCACCCATACCCTTGGCACATACTTATATAAGTGTGTGGCATAAGGCCCCCATGCTCGTGGCACATACACACTATATGTCTCATAAGGCACCCATGCCCGTGGCACATACTCACACAAGTGTGTGGCATAAGGCACCCATGCCCGTGGCACATACTTACATAAGTGTGCGGCATAAGGCACCCATACCCTTGGCACATACTTACATAAGTGTGTGGCATAAGGCCCCCATGCTCGTGGCACATACACACTGTATGTCTCATAAGGCACCAATGCCCGTGGCACATACTCACACGAGTGTGTGGCATAAGGCACCCATGCCCGTGGCACATACTTACATAAGTGTGTGGCATAAGGCCCCCATGCTAGTGGCCCATACACACTGTGTGTCTCATAAGGCACCCATGCCCATGATACATAGTTACAAAAGTGGGTGCAATACCATAAAGCACTCATGCCCATGGAACATAAATAAACAAGTGGGTGTTGTAAGGCAACCAATCCCGCAGCCATACCAACACAAGTAGTTGTAGTACTCACACAAAAAAAAAATAGTGACCAAAAGAAACCTTTGGCAATAAAGAACAAACCCTTAACTTATCTCGAAATGAGAACATACTAAGTGCTTCACAAATTTTATTCTAAACGTTTTATTATTAACTTAAGTAAAAGAAATATAAATTGCATTTTTTTAAACTCTTATAAAACCTTTAGTATACTCAATGAAAAATATAACAAAAAAGCATACCTACTTAAGTTGCCAACATTTTTAGCTTCATATATAAAACTTTTTTATCGTTCGTTTCACTTAACCATAATATATTATGAACACTGACGTCATAATGTTCTCATGTAATATTTTGTTTATAAATAAAATAATATAATGGCAAAAAAATATTAGTACGTTTTTCTGTACAGTTTGTCTGGGTGTTTATAAAATATAATATTTATTATATCGTTGTTTCTGGTGAATATAGTACAAGCCTAGAGCTTATTTTGTGTCTAGAACAATATGTGTAAATTGTGTAACATACCTCCTCATAAAAAAATTAATATACTCGTATTTATATATATATATATATATATATATATATATATACACATGGTAACTTTAAAAGGATGTACTTTAGGCTAATATGAGGTTCTGCTGATCAAATCGACCACATTTTCCCATGCAACCATGTGTCGCAATTGAAAAAAAAAATGCCTTATCCATAGAAACTAGTACTAGTATGTTAAAATGATCAATTTGTATAGGGAAGCCATATTTTTTTTTGTGACACATGTTCCATTTGATCAGCAGAACCTTATATTAACCCAAAGTACAGCCATTCCAATCCACCCTATATATGTGTGTAGAGTATTTTTAGAGTTATATTTAAAACTTAAAATCTATTATTGTGTTTGAAATTGAAAATGTAATTGTTTAAGGCCATATTGTTAGTGCCATATATTGTAGGTATATATTTTATTAATAAATGATTACTTTTTACACTAGGTGTAAAAATGCTGTGTATATATGCTGTGTAATACATATATGCCCAGAACTATTGAACTGCTTGGATTTTTATAAAATATTGATTTATGGGATGAAAGCTTCATCGGTAAAGTGGCGACGTTGGACGCCGGTGCCCTGGGCGACATTCCAGCAGTCTACCAGGTCCCTCAGCCTGCTCCTCATCAGCTACAAAAGCTAAAAAATGTAACAGTAAAAATAATTTTCAGCCAGAGTGGTTTTTTAGTTGATTTTTACAGTGGGTCAAAAACGACCCCCCGGGCAAATAGGATACACAAAGGCAATAAAAAAAGTTTGTGTAAACCAATAAAAACTTCATTAATTTTGAGTGTAAAACATCGAAACATTTGTCGTGTAATTGCATTACAACATTATACATTGCATTTTTTGCACTTTCTACGGTTAAATTTTTACATAAAGCATATCTTCGTCTGATTTAACCTGAGAGTGATAATGTTCTATCTTCAAAACACGTTTAATAAAAGTTTAACGGCCGACCTTGAAAGGCCAAAATCCTCCAAAAGACGATGCAAAGACTTACCCCCGTATTCTTAGACGTTTCCTTAACTCCACTTTACACTCAAGGAACGTCTGTCTCTTTCCACCAAATGTCAACTATAAAAAGCAAGTTGAGACAGACGCTCCTTGAGTGAAGAGTGGAGTTAAGGAAACGTCTTAGAATATGGGGGTTAGAATTCCTCTTGCACCGACTTCCACTGCATAGGGTTTAAAAACCGTTTCTAGTAATTTCATTCGTAAGATCAAAGTTGATGGTGTGGTCCTTAGGAATGTTTGTTTTCCAAGGAGCAGTGACTTAAGTCTACTCTAACCCCCGTATTCTAAGACGTATCCTTAACTCCACTTTACACTCAAGGAACGTCTGTCTCTTTCCACCAAATGTCAACTATAAAAAGCAAGTTGAGACAGACGCTCCTTGAGTGAAGAGTGGAGTTAAGGAAACGTCTTAGAATACGGGGGTAAGTATTAAAAAACTTTCTACTGGGATACAAGCACCGAGAGTATACCTCAAGGATGTCTGCCCCCCTAGCCAAGAGCATGGTCGCTTTTTACGCTCGAACGTTGTAGAAGCGTGAAAGAGAGGGAGATAACAAATTTATTATCCAATTGGTTAATCTTTATTGTTGTCTCGTTTTGGTTATTTTTGCAACGATAAAAACGAAAGTGTTCACCAAATGTCATCTTCATACAAAACTTTCGTGCGCGCTTTTAGCGCTCATGCTCTTGGCTAGGGGGGCTGGTCTATAGGCTGAGACTGCTAGTTCGTCTGGAATTTCGCGTATTTTTAATATATCCAAAGTAGTTTACAGATCGTTGACGAGGAAATTCAATTTTGACCCATTTATGTTGCTATATGGTACTCCTACATCTTTTGGTAATAGTTTTCTGTACTGACGATTCGTAGACTGATTTGAAGAAGTACCTTCATCTAAAGTAATCTAAACTAAATGCTCATCTTCATTATGGTTGAGCACATGTTCTAAAGGAGCAAGGAATTCATTCCTGTTCAACGGATCAGGATTGTTGTATCCTCCATCCCCCAAATTACCATCTTTTACAGTGCCATCTCCTAGAAGGTCAATGTACACATCGGCATGTCACACCTCTTCATTTTATAAAGACTCCAGTAGTGCCAAAATTTCATTAGTAGTAAGTCATCTTCGAAACCTAAACAAATAACAACATAATAAAATATGGTATTACTAATGCCCAACGGGTCGTTAACGACCTATAGAAAATATTTCGAATATTTACACACATAAATCAATGAAATAAATATACTTCACATATTAAACGTTACATATTTAAAATATAAATTATTTTATAAAATTCAAAATTAATATTTGTAATTAATAATTACTTACATTATTGTATGCGCGGCCGATAAATTTTGGTACTTAAAATTTCTTACAATTTGCACTGACTAAAAAGTCTTAATTACTGTGATTTATTTCAAACTCAAAAATGCGTTTCGAGGAGGATACGGCACCATTGAAAAAAAAACTCACGGTGAGGCAGATTATACAGAAAACCAAAGAGTATAATCAGCCCCTGTGTTCGTGGATTATGAGAAAGCCTTTGATTCTATCGAAACCTGGGCTGTAATGGAGTCCCTGCAGCGATGCCAGGTAGATTGGCGGTATATCGAGGTGTTGAGATGCCTATATAGATCTGCTACTATGACTGTCCGAGTACAAAACGACGAAACAGGGCCTATTCAACTGCATCGTGGAGTGAGACACGGCGATGTTATATCGCCGAAGCTGTTCACTAATGCAGTTGAATATGTTTTCAAGACGTTAGATTGGAAAGGACTGGGCATAAATATAAACGGAGAACGCATCTCACATCTTCGGTTTGCCGACGATATAGTCCTCTTCTCAGAGTCGCTGCAGGATATGCAGGAAATGCTGGTCAGTCTAAACTGTGCCTCTCGACGGGTGGGTCTCAGAATGAATCTGGAAAAGACCAAGGTTATGTTCAATGACCAGGTCATTTCGAGACCCGTCATTTTGGACGGTGTAACCCTCGAAGTGGTTCAGGAATACATCTACCTGGGTCAAATCCTAAACCTCGGTGGGAACAACTCCGAGAGTGAAGCCGACAGAAGGGTGCAGTTGGGCTGGGCAGCTTTCGGGAAGCTACGCCACGTCCTTACGTCAACCATACCGCAGTGTTTGAAAACAAAAGTCTTTAATCAGTGCGTCCTACCAGTGATGACATACGGCGCTGAAACGTGGACACTTACAGTGAGGCTGGTCCACAAACTCAAGGTCGCTCAGCGAGCTATGGAAAGAGCTAGGAGTATCTCTTATGGATAAAATCAGAAATGAGGATATTCGTAAGAGAACTAAAGTCACCGACATAGCTCTGAAAGTTAGTAAAATGAAGTGGCAGTGGGCCGGTCACATTTGCCTCAGGACGGATAACCGTTGGAGCAGGCGAATATTGGAGTGGAGACCATATCTTGGTCATGCCCCGCAGCTAGATGTACTGATCTGCGGAGGGTGGCTGGCAGAGATTGGATGCGAAGAGCGGAGGAGATCAGTGGTGTGTCTTGGGAGAGGCCTATGTCCAGCAGTGTACTGCGATAGGCTGATGATGATTTCAAACTAGTAAATAAATACTACATGCCAAAGTATATATTTCTAACTATTTAAAGCCATCATTATAATTTTTGCTGTGTTACCTGTTTACAAGTTATGCCATGTTTTTAGAGACCCTTGTCCATGGGTCGTTTTCGACCCTGTGGGCATATATGGGTTAAAGGCATATATTACATTTAAAATGACGATTATTAAAATAAATAAATATTTAGCATTGCTGTTTTTTAACAAACTGCACTTAAAAATATAAACCTTAAAGTAATATAAACCTCGACAATAAATTAAAGCTAATGCTTTAATTTATTGTCGAGGGTTTATAACTTAAAGATTACTCCAGAAATATAAATTGATGTATTTTTACTTAAATGACTAAAATTTATGGATAAACCCTATTTTTATTGATTCAGTAGCTGTATTATTTAAACCTTTATTTGATCTAGAAAGAAAAACACTATTTGAACGACACGCACAGAATATACACAAATAAAATTATTACGTAATATACAAATGATTAGCAAACATAATAATACTATAAGAGAGCTTGTTGGGTTGTTTGGACAAACAGGAAACAGCTTAGCACATGCTACAGCGAGTATGCTGTAACGCTGATGCCTTGAAGAGGACGTACGGCTTTCAGATACAGTAGGTAGTAGTAGTAGATAAAATAATCTAAATAAATATTAGAGAATAAGTAAAAGGACACCAAATACATACAGATAATATGTACAGTAATAATACTGTACATACAATATATCGTAATATTTATAGGTCAGGTCACTGCATTTACTCAACAGACACCGGGTGATAGAAGAAGGTTATTTTTTGGAGATTGAAAGGGTGACTGTGCCCCACGGTCAACCTAGGCGGCATAGAGCAGTAGATAGGCTTACCAACCGAAACAAAGTAAGTACTTTTTTGTAGGAAGTATTATGTAGTAATCTATACATATATACCACACATCGCTGTCACTATTAAATATCATTACATATCATCACGGATGCCTTACGGCGCCCGAGACCGCCTAGACGGCCCCAGGGTACCCAGCGGAGGGCTTTTTAATCCCACCTCGTCGTAGCCGATGGTGTGAGTCTACACCGAACAAGTGGCTAGCTCGTCGCGATGTTTTGAATAGACTCAATAACCCATCTATAAACAGTTTCACAAGTTGGTATAGTGAAACCGGGACCGACAGCTTAACATTTCTTTTTTCTATAGTTATTTCTTGTTTTATATTTATTCTTAATATGTGAAATGTGCAATAAATTAGTTTGGCTGATAGCCATTGATGGTATTGAACCTCTTTCCGTGATGTCTTTGTCATTACTCACTGTACTCGCATTTTTTCCAAATGTGGATAAACTTTTTTGAAGGAATTCATCATTTAATTTTGATTCATTGTCAGAAACCAGAATACAAACTCCAACAACTTCTGAACATCCGTTGGAGTCTTGACTACCATAAAATAGACTGGTGCATGAATATTTAATAATTTAAAAGTAGCACTCTCCCAAAAGTTAGCTGGTAGGTAGTGCCTAAGGCATTAAGCTCGCTTGTGTAGATACAATTTTATTTTAAGTGCAATAAAGAATTTAAATTAATAAATAATAAATAGCAAGAAATCTCACTCCAAGAAATTCAGGGTAAGGAACCATTGCTGTTTTCATGGCTTGCTTTCTGTCAAAAAAGTCCAAGGGAAAACACGCTTCTGTATCCTTTGGCATCTAAACCGTTGAGCTTTAAATTTGTCTTATAGTTTTTGAAAAGTGGCAATCAAAACATATTGTTGTCCTGATTTTATTTTGCAGTTATCCAGATCCTTCAAAAAATACAACTTGATTTATTTCATTTTCCATTAGCTTTTTTACCTTTATTTTATTTGCGTCAAAGTCCAGTAATTCTGCATTTTATTTTTTTGATCAGCATTCAATCGTCTGTTTATAGGATAATGACGAAAGAGACTTTTACTGGTAGCGTGATACAATCACGCTACCAGTGTATAATTAATATTTTTTTATAATAAGACGATCACCACCCTTATTAACTCCGACAATAAAATATGCTTCATAAAGCTATTTATCCAACAAAAAATACATATTGAGGTCTCCCACTTCAAATTCGATTCTCAATTTTATAGTTCAAAGTTTTTGAGTGAGCAGTATAGGAAACAGTTGGGGCCCACTTTGTCCACGTCCTCTGTCGCGCTAGACATATTGTTGGCAGAGGGCCAGTTCTGCTGGCTTGTCAACGTAAGAGCTTCGAACTGCCAGCCCATTGCAAATACTTTTTATTTTGTAATGTACGCATTTATATTTATTAAATTACTTTTATAGCAATATGTCATTTCTCTTTAAATGTCTGTTATATTTTATAATATACTTTACGGGATTAATTATATTTATTACGGGACTACTTACGGCGCCCGAGGCAGGCTAGACAGCCTCAGGCAGCGGTAGTTACACTATGAAGGGACTACTTACAGCGCCTGCGGCAGCCTAGACAGCCTCAGGCGGCGGTTGTTATACTATTACGGGACTACTTACGGCGCCCGAGGCAGCCTAGACAGCCTCAGGCAGCGGTAGTTATACTATTACGGGACTACTTACGGCGCCCGAGGCAGCCTAGACAGCCTCAGGCGGCGGTTGTTATACTATTACGGGAACCTTACGGCACCCGAGGCAGCCTACACAGCCTTAGGCAGCATCGTAACCGAAGGTATTTTGAGCCTCCTACACTGAACACGTGGTCAGTAGGCCTATTACGCCGCACAACGTTAAGATAAACTTTAACCAAAATGAGGCAGATGTCTGTCAATTTTTAATATCATCAGGCCTGTATTACGACAGAATTTCATCAGATTGATTATAATTTAGCTTAGCGTTGTACCCGTAATTACCCCGCAGCTAATGGAGATGGATAGACTCAATAACCCATCTATAAACAGTTTAACTACCGTTAAAATTTTATTATAAGTACTCGAGACATTATAACAAGCTATTTTTGTTTTGCAAGATTTCGGAAATATTAATTGCTAAATATAAGGCAAAAATTCCACAGGTACCTACTTCATTTCATAAATTTTCGTTATGTCAGCCGATAACTTTTTTAAACTCTTATTAGAGCACGGCATGTGACTTTCATTTTAATTAGTAATTAAAATGAAGCCTGATGATCCACCTGACAATACTATATGATATAAGATCATAATTTAGCCGGCATAGTGGGAGTCAATATTGTTTAACGAAAATGTAGGTACTCATCGACCCCATTTATGGACTTTGAAGGACTGCTTACCAGTAGATACAAAGTCACATGCCGTGCTCTAATAAGAGTTTAAAAAAGTTATCGGCTGACATAACGAAAATTTATGAAATGAAGTAGGTACCTGTGGAATTTTTGCCTTATATTTAGCAATTAATATTTCCGAAATCTTGCAAAACAAAAATAGCTTGTTATCATGTCTCGAGTACTTATAATAAAATTTTAACGGTAGTTAAACTGTTTATAGATGGGTTATTGAGTCTATCCATTTCCATTAGCTGCGGGGTAATTACGGGTACAACGCTAAGCTAAATTATAATCAATCTGATGAAATTCTGTCGTAATACAGGCCTGATGATATTAAAAATTGACAGACATCTGCCTCATTTTGGTTAAAGTTTATCTTAACGTTGTGCGGCGTAATAGGCCTACTGACCACGTGTTCAGTGTAGGAGGCTCAAAATACCTTCGGTTACGATGCTGCCTAAGGCTGTGTAGGCTGCCTCGGGTGCCGTAAGGTTCCCGTAATAGTATAACAACCGCCGCCTGAGGCTGTCTAGGCTGCCTCGGGCGCCGTAAGTAGTCCCGTAATAGTATAACTACCGCTGCCTGAGGCTGTCTAGGCTGCCTCGGGCGCCGTAAGTAGTCCCGTAATAGTATAACAACCGCCGCCTGAGGCTGTCTAGGCTGCCGCAGGCGCCGTAAGTAGTCCCTTCATAGTGTAACTACCGCTGCCTGAGGCTGTCTAGTCTGCCTCGGGCGCCGTAAGTAGTCCCGTAATAAATATAATTAATCCCGTAAAGTATATTATAAAATATAACAGACATTTAAAGAGAAATGACATATTGCTATAAAAGTAATTTAATAAATATAAATGCGTACATTACAAAATAAAAAGTATTTGCAATGGGCTGGCAGTTCGAAGCTCTTACGTTGACAAGCCAGCAGAACTGGCCCTCTGCCAACAATATGTCTAGCGCGACAGAGGACGTGGACAAAGTGGGCCCCAACTGTTTCCTATACTGCTCACTCAAAAACTTTGAACTATAAAATTGAGAATCGAATTTAAAGTGGGAGACCTCAATATGTATTTTTTGTTGGATAAATAGCTTTATGAAGCATATTTTATTGTCGGAGTTAATAAGGGTGTACCTACTTTATTTCATAAATTTTCGTTATGTCAGCCGATAACTTTTTTAAACTCTTATTAGAGCACGGCATGTGACTTTGTATCTACTGGTAAGCAGTCCTTCAAAGTCCATAAATGGGGTCGATGAGTACCTACATTTTCGTTAAACAATATTGACTCCCACTATGCCGGCTAAATTATGATCTTATATCATATAGTATTGTCAGGTGGATCATCAGGTTTCATTTTAATTAGTAATTAAAATGAAGCCTGAAAGATTTGTGTCTAATTTTATTGTATATAAAATATATTGTAATTTATACAAATTTTATGACAACATCAGGAATCCCTAGTCGTCGCAATATTTGAATAAACTGAAAATGATACGGTTACGAAATGGGCGGCGACAAAGACGTATTTGAATTACGAGTCTATTTTAATATCCACGTTGCTTTATTGTCAAATCAATCTCCCGTTTCGTAACCGCACCATGTAAGCAGACTGGTGCGAAAAAATGATTGTAGTAGTATCCGGAAAACGGATGAACCACTAATTAAAACCGAAACATGACTAGGTCACTTGACGGTTTTTGCATCTCTATGGGCGGTTGTCCACGTTCTCAGGTGCGGTAGACATACTGTTTCAGTTGGGTGCGATTCTTAAATATCAGCGGATGACTAAATTTCGCTGAAATGTCAAAAAAGCCACCGGTTTCCAAAGTTCGTATTTTTGAATCTCATCGCGTGACTAAAATATCATACCTATGATATCAATAGCCTCCTACCACTCGTAAATAAAGTTACCGATGACAGATAATAATCATCACAAATAATCTATGTTAGGTTCGTTTTCACCAATTAGTTTTTATGCTTTAGCATAGACATGTTAATTATTATGAGAAACAAGAATGAGAAACTATATTTTCTTCGTGTAACGAAACACAAGTATAGTTTTTGAGAATGATTTGACACATATGACTTTTAAAAATAGGTCTTTTGATAAATCGTGATTTCCTAGTCATCGGTGATATTTTTCTCACTGCTGATATCAAACTTATCGATATTTTATAAATCGCTCGCCTGGGGGTATATGCCCACATAACAGATTCGAACAAACGAATGCGGCCTAAAACTTCTAATTTATATTGTATTGTAAATTGTAACTACGCATTTTTATTTAATAAACATTTTTTATGGCAGAATATTACTTTTTAAATTGATTGTTTTTACTATTTATTAACCTTTACCATTTTATTTATTTAGATTTATCTAATAATCCTTGTTTAAGGAAAGGTGAAAGAGTATTTATGGTAGGTAAGCTTATCCTAATTAAATTATGACCGCCTCTATAGACTAGTGGTTGCGACTTTGGCGTAGTATCCGGAGGTCGTAGGTTCAATTCCCACCCATGGAAAAAAAAAAAACGTTTTTCTGTACGGTTTGTCATGGTCTGGATGTTTATAAAATAATATATGTATTATATAGTTGTTTCTGGTACACATAGTACAAGCCTAGAACTTAGTTTGTGACCAGGGGGGTAACCACCGACTCCGACCGTAACAAATAATCTGCCATAGGGTGTTCTACGCATGCTGATCAGTGGGGTGCATTTTGAGTATGTTACTATATATATATATTATATATATGTATGCTATATAGCATAAGTCAATCAATAGCTGTACCCCTCTTTTAGCTTGTGCGAAGCACTAGAGTTTTTTACTTGCTGGTTTCTTTTTCTCCGGGGTGTCTCTGAGGGGATCGACTTTACAGTTAGTGTTTATGCCCTTAAAAATACCGATCCTTATACCTTTACTTATATGTGATTGGTTACTTAGCTTTTATGTACAACAAATATTTAAGGCATGGATATGGTCGGTGAAGTTGGTCGCCTTGGTGGCTCTCTTGTATGGCAGATAATGATTGACAGGTCAATGGAATCAGCTAACCACCTAGTCTTACACTAGTTGGTTATGTAGTGTGTGTTCGGTTCGGTAGTAATTTTCATATTAAGATTTCCATTCCATCGTGTCTAAGTTCAATTAATATTTGTCGTTATTTTGTTAATGAATAGCTGCCTAACCAAACGCACTCTAAGACCTCATTGTTAAACTTTTTTTTTTTTTTTTTGACTATTCATAAATATCTGTAAAGATTTACATGAAATAAATGATTTTGACTTTGACTTTGACTTTGACGATACCGTGAGTTCTCGTTCGAGTTGAGATCAAAAATGACGTCATTTCATACAAATCATATTTAAAAACTTCATAATATTATATATATTTTTTTGTAATTAATTAGGTACTCAAACTAGTTATGCATTGGGAAATTCAAATAACGATGTTTCACTTTTCGTAGTACTAAAAACATCGTTCTCGATCTCAACTCGAACGAGATCTCACGGTATCGGAGTCGGTGGTTACCCTGCAGATCAAATTTTTAATTTGTCCTACATATTAAGTATTATTAAAATATAAATATAATCACGCCTGGACGGCCTCATGGTACCCAGCAGATGGGGTTTTAATCCCACCTCGTCGTAGCCGATGGTATGAACAAGTGACTAGCTCGTCGTGATGTTTGGATAGAGTCAATAACCCATCTATAAACAGTTTCACAAGTTGGTATAGTGAAACTGGGACCGACAGCTTAACATGCTCTCCGAGGCACTATAGTGGTGTTGTTAAACAAATGTATGACTGTGTCTCTACATCTCTACTTTCATTCTTATTCTGCCACACCCAGCATTCACTTTTAACATACAGCAATATAAACGGATTAGGTTTCAAATTTAATTTTCTAAGAATTATTTTACCATCAGGTAGGTGTATTATTTAAATTATCTACAAGTATAATTATTATCTTTTACATATAAATAAAAAACAATTATATAAAAATATAAAAAAGTAAATTTATTATGTTTTTTTAAATATTAATGGACATACGACTGAAGACGCCATGTAAGGCGAAATATATCGTATCGAAATAAAATTGTTTTTATTTATATTTTAATATAACTATAAACCTAGAACAAATAAATCGTAAAAAATACACAAATAAATACTAACATTTATAAAACTATCCAAATATTATTTGATGTTAAGAAAACAAAGTCTTAACACAATAATAAAACGGTAACTGCAAATTAGGTCCTTCTCTTAAGCAGTGTGGTTGAGCGCTTTGCAAATTTAGGTCAAGCCGCTTCAAGCGCCAGAAGTCGCCAAATGTTGCACCACATTTTACGTCAATTTAGCTATACGTTGTTTTGGGGTTTGTGAATAGGTTAAGTGTAAAGAACTTTATTTCCAAAAGAATAACACGATTTACTTTATATCGAAACAAGAGACAATGTTCTTAGCTATCCATGGCTTCACCGTGCGGGTGCCGGATCCATCGCGTGGTTGGAAGGTAGGGGAATGAACTGCACCTCTTGCACCAACCTCCACTGCATAAAGTTGAGTTTTAAATCTGTTTCTAATGAACATAAATTATACACGTAAATATATAATAATAATAATAATATGTAGGACAATTTACACATATTGCTTTGGTCACAAACTAAGCTCTAGGCTTGTACTATGTGTACCAGAAACAACGATATAATACATATTATATTTTTATAAACACCCAGACCATGACTAACTGTACAGAAAAAACGTACTAATTAATTTTTTTTTTGCCATGGGTGGGAATCGAACCCACGACCTCCGGATACCACGCCAAAGGCGCAACCACTGGTCTACGGAGGCTGTCATATAGTAAATCGGTTTGGTATTAAACTAATTTAGAATACAAAATAAAGCAATAATAATGACAAAAAATATGAATCAAACTATTTAAAAAAGTTTATAGTAAAAAAAGTATAAGTAGCGGGTAAATATAAAAAAGTATATAAATTATGTAATATCTTATTTAACTATTATGGCAAAATAAGCTTTATAGGGTTCTTTGTAAAGTTTTAAACTTATTGATTGCAGAGCGAAGCATAGTCGTGCGTGTTAATTGCATGCATAATCGATTAGTTATTTATTGATGTAAAATTTTCTACAATGTTTATTTAATTTATATTTTTTGGGTGGATATTAATATTAACTAAATTAACATATCAAACATATTAAAAAATTGACGTAAAAAACGCTTTCAATACAATAGATCGTTGTACATTTTTAAATGAAATTCTAAATCATACACCAGAAGTTTATTCCTATGTATATCAATGCTACAGTTCATCTACTAAATTAATGTACAAAAAACATGAAATATCTTCCGCTGTTGGTTGTCAACAGGGTGATCCTCTCGGACCAGCTATTTTCAGTATAGCGATTCATTCCATTTTAAATAAACTTTAGATTTTAGTTTATTTAAAATGGAATGAATCGCTATATGATATATATACGCTATACTAAATGTTTGGTATTTAGATGATGGCACATTAGGTGATGAAATAGATATAGTGTACAATGATTTGGAAGAAATCATTTTAAAATTTTCATCTATTGGTCTTCAATTAAATTTTGGTAAATGTGAATTATACATTCCTGAAGTTTACAATCTAGATGAACGAAATTATATAATTAAAAAATTTAATATTTTGGCACCGAATTTAAAAATTATTAATAAAGAATCGTTAAATTTATTAGGCGCTCCTATATTTGATGATAGTATACCTCATTTTCTGAATTCTAAATTAAATACATTTAATTTAATATCAAATCGAATTTATGAAATAAAAAGTCATATAGCCATGTACATTTTTAAATATTGTTTATTCTTACCAAAATTTACATATATTTTAAGATCCAGCCCTGTTTGGAAATTCCAACCTATTCTCGAAACTATTGATAGTTCATTAAAACAAAAACTAGAAATAATACTAAATTCCAAAATAAATTCACAGGCATTTATTCAGGCTACTTTACCAATAAAATTTGGCGGCTTAGGTATTAGAAAATTATCTGACGTAGCCCTACCCGCATACTTGTCCTCTGTCCATAGCACTCAAGACCTTATTGGTAGAATACTTAGCCCGTCCATTGGGGACGTCGAGGCTGTGTGCTTGGCAGAGGCCAAAGAAGCTTGGAAAGTGGTATGTCCGGAGGAGGATCTTCCTAATACTCCAACAATACAGAGGTCGTGGGATTTACCAATGGTTAAGCGTGTTCATCAAAAATTGGTGGATTCATCCCCAACAATTGATGACCGCGCACGTATTCTTGCGGTGTCAGAGTATGAGGCCAGTCAATGGCTTAATGCGCTTCCCTCAAAAAATTTGGGTACGTTATTGGATAACAGTACACTAAGAACATCCGTTTGCCTACGCTTGGGATTAAAGGTGTGCGAACCTCATCGCTGTCTGTGTGGTAAAGATGTCGGCGAGTTGGGTCACCACGGACTCTCGTGTTCTAAAAGTGCTGGCCGATTTTTCCGTCACAGTGCCTGTAATGACCTTATCCGTAGGACGCTTGCCATGGTCTCGATTCCGTCTATTTTGGAACCCAACGGCTTAAGTCGAGACGATGGCAAGCGACCAGACGGGATGACTTTGGTACCTTGGAGTTTGGGACAGTCTCTTGTATGGGATTTTACTTGTTGTGATACATTGGCTCCCTCCCATCTCCAAGGTACCTCAGTGAAAGCAGGGGCTGCGGCGGAACAGGCGCAACTAAGCAAGCGTCGAAAATATCAATCAATTATTAAAGATTATATATTTTCGGCGTTTGCTGTAGAGACGATGGGTCCGTGGGGGTCTGAGGCAAAAGCCTTTTATAAGGAAATTGCCCCCAGGCTCGTCGATGTTTCGGGAAACAATAAAGCTGGCAGCTATTTCATACAAAAATTGAGTATAATAATTCAAAGAGGAAATGCTGCCAGCGTATTGGGTACCATGCCACTAACAGACAGTGATTTGGAAGAATATTTTAATTTATAGGTAAGTATTTTTAATTTTAATTTTGTTTTTAATTATTTTATAGTTAATACTTTAATTGTTCTCTATTATTATTGGTAACTACAGTGATTGGGGTAGGTAAATTTCTTATTTTATTGACATATCAAACTATATATTATTATGAAGGGAAGGTTAGACATGGCCAGCTGCCTCTTATAACTTTATAAGTATTTTTTTATTTGTTTAAACCTAGCAATACATTTTTTTTATATGAAATCAAAGTGGTGGCCGAGTTGGTTAGACCTTGGACTTAAAAACACTTAGGTCCCTGGTTCGAATCCCGGTTTGTATCAATGAGTTTTTAATTAAAAAGAATACGTATTTGTTTGACAACACCACTATAGTGCCTCGGAGAGCACGTTAAGCTGTCGGTCCCGGTTTCACTTTACCAACTTGTGAAACTGTTTATAGATGGGTTATTGAGTCTATTCAAAAACATCGCGACGAGCTTGCCACTTGTTCGGTGTCGACTCATACCATCGACTACGACGAGGTGGGATTAAAACCCCTCCGCTGGGTACCCTTGGGCCGTCTAGGCGGTCTCGGGTGCTGTAAGCCCGTAATGATATGTATGTGTAAATCTACAATTATTACAAAGCTGCTGGAGTTGTCTTTAAAAAATATGGTTAATGTAGATATCTTACTTTAACCATAATATCCAGATACTATTTATAAAGTTTCATTGTTTCCGTTTTAGCTATTTTTTTATTTGGAGGAGTTTGATTACCAAACACTGTAACACGAGAATTGTATATATTAGATTAATAAATATGTTATGTTATGTGTTACATAAAGCTTATGTATGTTTAGTGTGTTTTTTTAAAAGCAAAACTTCTCTAGGAATATAAATATAAGAAAGACTATTTCTGTGTGTGAACCTTATTTTAAGTGCATATCGATTTTTAACGAAACTTAAAACTAGTCCCCACGAAAAAATAACATTAGTCGTGGACACTCAGCTGGGGTCGTCTAAGAAAATAACCTTTAATGGAACCGCACAGATGGGCTTTCGCAAACATACCGCGGGGTGTCGCAAGGGGATCTATTGGCTTACCACGCTGCAACTTCTGAGCACAATGTGGCGTGAATTGCAACTAAGTTTTAATAGAAAATTTGCTGCGTGTATCCTTATTTGTTGGTTATTATACAATAATAGAGCCTCGCAGGGCACGTTAAGCTATCAGTTCCAGTTTCATTATAGAAACTTGTGAAATTGTTTATAGACTAGGTGGGTTATTAAGTCCAAACACCGCGTCGGGCTTATCACTTGGTAAGTGTACTTAATATAATAATATACCTAGTCTTGCCATAAATACGTTACAAAGAAAAAAAAAATCAATTTTCTATTGCAAATAACATTTATTAGTTTTACAGTGTGTTAGGTTAAAACATAAATATAAAATAATTTAAAATAAAAAAAGCTTATTCGAAGTGGTCTCCATTGGCTGCAATACAGTCCTTTAAACGTTGAGGCCAGTTATCAATAGAAGCACGCACTCTTTCCATGGGGAAATTCTTCACTGCCAATCGTATGGATTGTTTAAGGGACTCCAAATTATCATGGCGTTTAGAGCAACCCGTACTCATAAATCATAATCCAGCGGTTTAAGATCGGGGCTAGACGATGTACACTCTTCAGCTCTGATGAAGTCCGAAACGTTCGCTTCCAATCAAGACTGCGTGGATCGAGCGTTTATGACCCAGCGCCGAGTCTTGCTGGAAGGACCATACTTGGTTATGAACATGTTGTTGTTAAAGGGCTTAACTACCTTCTCAAGAATGGTATCTTGTGATACACTTGTGCCAATGTTTTGATATCTTCTTCACAACAATATGGCTCAGTCACTCCTTCATAGCCAAATCCCACCAAACTATCACTAAAGTCGGATAATGCCTACGTTGCGTCTGTCGACTAATTGGGAATCTTCCTTAGAGCTTTGTGCATAAATACGGTCCTTTTGTTTGTTAAAATGTTGCTCAATTGTAAAAAAAAACCGCTTCAGTAGTTGTTTCGATTTTACTACCCTATTTTTTAATTATCAGTTACGAAATGACCAGTGCGTCTCTTTTAGGCTGCAAGTCCTAAGTCATCTTTTAAAATACGCGACATGGTTCTAGGTGCTATCTTCATCTCCCGAGATAAAATCTTTTGCTTTCGGACAGGATTTCTTTGAATTCTTTCCCTTACTGCTTTGACCACCTTTTTCGTATGAACACTACGTGGACCGCCAGATCTTTTTCTGTCACAAACAGAGGAGGTTTCATTGTACCTATTAATAGCCCGGTACACAAACATTTGACTAATACCAAGTGTATGGAGAGTTTTAAAAATTGCATTTGGCTCCATACCTACTTTGTGTACTCTTTATCACCCCACTCCATTATAATATCACAAAATATTGTACAGTGTATTGGCGCCAAAATGAGAAAACACAATGAACAATCGTATAAAAATGACAGATTCCAAATTCAAATGTAATTTTTATCTTATTTCTTATTTTAACAGTATTTTATCTTTCTTCTTTATTTTTAACATTAATGTTATTTAATTTTTAAACAATTTTAGATTTTTGCATTTAATGAAGTGTATTTTAGTTTTTGTGTATTACATATAAATGTTTTAGTTATTTGGTTGGGGCTGATGTCTCATGAACTTTATTAAATAATAAAAAAAAATACAGTATTTATGGCCAGACTATGTAAATATCATACTTAATTCATTTTGGACAAGGATTATTTTATTACGATATTTGGTACTAGCTGTGCTTTGCGGTTTAACCCTTTTAATCTATATCAATATTATAAAAAATATTTTAAAATTAACTACTTGTTCGATCCTTATAAAAAAAAACAAAGTATGTATATATCACTCGACGTTATTAAATTGTATTATTTATATTTTTTATTTATTATGTGCCCCCTTTCTGTAAATAAATAAAGAAAATATCTAGTGTTTTACCTAAATATGAAATTCTCTTAATTACGAAATATCTGTATTTCACAATTCTTTCACACAAATTTGTATTAGTAAATACATAGTATTTTGTATTGTTTACTAATTTAATTTAAAATTTATATTTTTTGACCTTTTTTTAAATTATTTCTTCAATGATTCCCATAGACACATTGAGAATTGTTCACAAACCTTATTCATTAGGCTATTTGAGTACATTAGAAATATACTGTAAATTGTGGTCATCCTATCAGACAATGGCGTAAAAAAACATATTTCACTTTATTTTATTTTGGTTGGTGACGTCACACGCAAGTAAACAAAACAATACACAGATTATAATCATGTGGATGAAATAGAATAGAGTATAATATATAGGAGATTATTTAATCCGTGCTTGTTTGTTTACTTGCGTGTGACGTCACAGTTGACATAGACTGCAAAACAACGTTTTTAGCGACATTGTGAAAATTCAAACTTTAACATTGATTTTAATTAATAATAGAGTAGACTACAGACTAGGCTGTATGGTCCAAGAAACCCTAGCCTATTCCTTGTGGAATAAATTGAATAACAAAAAAAAAATAGTAATAATTATATAAATAAAATATGTAATGAAGAATCAT
Organism: Monopis laevigella; assembly: GCA_947458855.1. NCBI lineage: Eukaryota > Metazoa > Arthropoda > Insecta > Lepidoptera > Tineidae > Monopis > Monopis laevigella. The sequence continues at coordinate 21,719,220 of OX381580.1, read as the reverse complement.
ATAAGTAAAACGGGTTTCAAAAAGGAGTCAAATACCCTATTGTCACGGTATCTACCAAAACTCATTATAATTAGCTTCTATGAAACACGTTTGTCTTCCAAATAATATTTCTTTAAATATTGCAAAGACCATTTATTTATTTTTTTGGTTTTTCCACAATTGGAAAGGCAAAGATTTTTCAACCATACAGCCTAGTCTTATTTTATTTCCGGTAATTATAACTAGTAAGGCTGTGCAAAAACCATTCATTGTTTTTTTTATTATTTTTATAACAGTAAAATAATAATAGCATGGGATATATTGGTAATGTTAAATGTAAATGAATTAAATTAAAGGTTTATATTTTAACTGAAAGAGTCATAAATATTAAACTATATGTAATGGAAATGATAACCGACGCTCATTATCGGAATATTATACGTCAAATTTACTTTTGTATACAATTCAACATTAAAATTCCATAATTTATATTCAAGCAAAGCGAGTTTGTGGCAAGGGTAGATGGCAAAATACGTCCGAATATTAAAAATATGAATTCGTTTTGCTGAGTGATGCGAACAAGCCGACTTCCGGTCGGGACAGACGAGCAGCTCTTCCGGTTTCGATCGCGATCCGGAAACAACTATCGATCCATAATAATGATGACTGTTCAAACTTGTAACATACTGTAGCTTTTATCAATAGATAATTTTAACTAACTAACCTGTCGTTTCCTTCAAAATATAAATACAAAACTGTATAGTGCATTATCTTTTACTAATACTAAAATTATGTTATTTTTTTTAAATTTATGCCCGCTAGACGGCCTCAGGGTACCCAGCGGAGGGGTAAAACATATAAATTCCCTTTATATGCTTATAACTCTCTAAAACTACCTATCAGATTTAAATAGCCAAGGCGTATTACAAAGTTAATGATTATATCATGACAGAGATGTCTGGAATCAGTCCTCTCTGCGTCTGGAATCTCTAAACTAATAGTAACTGTCATATTGTAATAATTCATAATACTTACTATTATAGGTATATATTTTTTTTATACTACAATAGGTATTTTTTTATATATTTTTGGATGAGGTAATAACTTGTTATTACTATAACCTTTTATTATTATTTTAAATTTTATTATTTTCTACAAGGTAATAATTAGTTATTACTTAACATTTATGTTAATTTGTCTTATTTATTTTAAGTTATTTTGTTAACAGAGTTATAGAATACATTTCCATGTTTTTTTTAACTAGTTGATGTTTGCGCAGGCCTTGGATTCAGCTATGTATTTGGCCCTGCAATGTAGTAGTATACGTATCCAGCGGATTTCCTCTCCTTTGAAGGTCATTGCAGTGGTGGCGCGTGTGCCGGGTTCTGGTCTGCACCCTAAGGGCCTGGTTGAGCTGAAGGATGGCTGACACATACGTTACGTCCGTGATCGGGTGCTGCTGTGGGGGCCTTGGATCTCCGCTGGGCACGCACGTTTGATTGTTATAATATAATAAGCGGAGACCCCGAAAAATCTTCTGCTGATAGGCCGGCGCTGGCATCAAAGAAATGTTGTGTTCTGTAATTCTGTAATTTCAATATTGTAAGATAGTATATCTGCCTTGGGGTGTTCTACACGTGCTCTTCAGTAGGATGAGAGTATATACCACATGCTATAAGCATAGGTTTAAGTCAATAATCATGCAGGACCATGCTCCTCCGATGATACGGTACATGTGGAACATCAGAGTTTTTTACTTGCTGGTACCTTTTTCTCCAGGGTGTCTCTGAGGCGATCGACTTGTGATCAGCGTTTGCGCCCTAAAAGATACCTTCCATCTATCTACTTGTAGGTATATTTTGATTACCTATATTAAAGTATGTATATTTGGGGCGTAGCTATGGTCTGTTGGGTTGGTCGCCTTGGTGGCACTTTTGCAGGGCAGTCCACGATTGACAGGTCAATGGAACCAGCTGACCACCTAGTCTTAAACTGGTTGGTTATGTAGTGTGTGTTCGGTTGGGTTGTTTTTTTTCCCCTCCCGCAAGGATCAAGTTTAATAGTTTACGATTTGTTTATTATGTATTATATTCTCAACACTTGTCTGTGGGAGGAATGGCGACCTGGCCAAGTGCACACAGGACCTTATATATACTTTTTTTTTTACTTTTCATAAATGCCTGTAAAGGTTTACATGAAATAAATATTTTTGACTTTGACTTTGACTAAACGATTATGTTTTTTTTTAATATAAATAGGGCAGACTTTACGTTAGATATCTTATATATATGCAAACGCTTAATAAAAAGCAGATATTTAGGAGTGTTTAAAGAGTTGCACTTACCCATAAGCAGTTTTACCATGTGGCCAGTATAGATAGGGCAGGCTTTAGGTAAGTTAGATATCTTATATAGCTGGCGATCGCTTGAAGCAGATATTCAGGAGTGTTTAAAGAGTTGCACTTACCCATAAGCAGTTTTACCATGTGGCCAGTATAGATAGGGCAGGCTTTAGGTAAGTTAGATATCTTATATAGCTGGCGATCGCTTGAAGCAGATATTCAGGAGTGTTTAAAGAGTTGCACTTACCCATAAGCAGCTTTACCATGTGGCCAGTATAGATAGGGCAGGCTTTAGGTAAGTTAGATATCTTATATAGCTGGCGATCGCTTGAAGCAGATATTCAGGAGTGTTTAAAGAGTTGCACTTACCCATAAGCAGCTTTACCATGTGGCCAGTATAGATAGGGCAGGCTTTAGGTAAGTTAGATATCTTATATAGCTGGCGATCGCCTTGAAGCAGATATTCAGGAGTGTTTAAAGAGTTGCACTTACCCATAAGCAGCTTTACCATGTGGCCAGTATAGATAGGGCAGGCTTTAGGTAAGTTAGATATCTTATATAGCTGGCGATCGCTTGAAGCAGATATTCAGGAGTGTTTAAAGAGTTGCACTTACCCATAAGCAGATTTACCATGTGGCCAGTATAGATAGGGCAGGCTTTAGGTAAGTTAGATATCTTATATAGCTGGCGATCGCTTGAAGCAGATATTCAGGAGTGTTTAAAGATTTGCACCTACCCATAAGCAGCTTTAGCATATGGCCAATGTAGATAGGATAGACTTTACGTTAGATATCTTATATATCTGGCGTGTTTAAAGATTTGCACATACCCATACATAAGCAGATTTAACATGTGGCCATGGGACACCATCCTGCCAGATTTTTGCAATTAATAAGGTGGTGACAAGCTGACGTAAAAGCTGGCACCATATTCAAAAATTCATCATAAATACTATTAGAGGTAATGGTGTCAAAACTTAGAAATATTTACTTATGGTAAAATTTTACTTCTATATAAGCACATATCAATACAAATCCTTTAACAATGATTTTCAAATAATAATCTATAATAGAAGTAAGTCTTATTTTATTTATCATTTTCTATTCTTAGTTATCATTCTATTATTACTAATTATTTTCCTTTTTGCAATTTACTGTTTCTTCTTCATTCCTCGCCAAGAAAATATTATTAAATCCCAAGACTGACTTGACAGGAAACACTGCTTGGCTGTTTGAAGCAAGACCTAGAATATATTTTGCCGAGCAATTTTATTCACGATATCACGTAGCTCTACTGTGAGTAATTTTCACTTACTGTATAGTTTAAACTGTAGGGGTCCACCAGTAGGTATGATTTATTTGTTCTGTTGAAAAAAATTAAGCGTTTCAATTATGGATCCCTACAATGAGTAAAAAATTGAAAACTAAATTTCATGTATTACAAATCTTAAAACTTAAAGATGTCTTGAAATACATATTATAATATCTAATTTACGTGGTGGCCGAGTTGGTTAGACCTTAGACTTAAAAACACTTAGGTCCCTGGTTCAAAGCCCGCTATGTACCAATGAGTTTTTAATCTAAACAATATTGTACAATTGTTTAATAACACCACTACAGTGCCTCGGCGGAGAGCACGTTAAGCTGTCGGCCCCAGTTTCACTATACCAACTTGTAAAACTGTTTATAGATGGGTAATTGATTCTATCCAAACACCGCGACGTCCTAGGCACTTGTTCGGTGTAGACTCATACCATCGGCTACAACGAGGGGGGATTAAAACCCCCACCGCTGGGTACCCTGAGACCGTCCAGGCGGTCTCAAGCGCCGTAAGGCACCCGTGACGATAGCTGTGCAGTTTCATCCGCCGTTTTTTTTTATTTGGTTCGAAATTTAATACAGCCTATATTACTCGTTGATAATAGAGCTTTCTATTGGTGAAATAATTTTCCGTTGGTTCAGTAGTTTATGAATTTTAAAGTTAACTAAAATTCATGGTGTATTAATCTTTAAAGTACCTACTGTTTATACATCCATATGCATTTAGTAAAAAGCGGTTATTTTAATATTACAAACAGACACTCCAATTTTATTTATTTGTATAGAGTATTAGATGTATAGATAAAAAAAAAACTAAATTTACCTATAGTACCAGTATAGTAGTATAGTAGTATAGTAGTGTATTAATCTTTAAAGTACCTACTGTTTATACATCCATATGCATTTAGTAAAAAGCGGTTATTTTAATATTACAAACAGACACTCCAATTTTATTTATTTGTATAGAGTATTAGATGTATAGATAAAAAAAAACTAAATTTACCTATAGTACCGTATGTAAAATAGAACACAATGTGTTTTGAAATACGCTGCGAGTCATTGAGAGCGTCTGAGCCCCAGGATATATGTCGTCCCCATTTCTTGCCAAACTAAGGCGCAAAATTAACAGTCCCCGCTCTGGTGGACCAAGCTCGAAAGATGTATTAGAGTACGCACGAGCTAAAGGCAAAATCTTCGTCGATTCAACGAATGATAAAATGGGTCCGAAAATATTGATGATACAACTATATGTAGTTGAATGAGTCAAGTGACCTAGTCATGTTTCGGTTTTAGTCTGTGGGTTCACCGATTTTCCAGTGACTACTGCATCGATCTTGTCAAGGGGGTAGTCTTCTTTCATGGTACGATTACAAAACGGGCGATTAATTTGACGATAAAGCAGCGAGGATATTAATATAGATTCGTAATGCAAAAACGTCTATGTCGCCGCCCATTTCGTAACCGCATTATTTAGCCAGCATAGTGGAAGAGATCAATATTGTTAAACAACAATGGATTGATCGACCCCATTCATGGACCTTGTAGGTCTGAAAACACTCAAGTAGATACAAAGATACCTGCTACGTGCTACATTTAAAAACAATATAATAAAAAATCAAGTTTTTAGAGTTTTTTTTCTTATAATATAAAGCTATTTCCTAAGACGAAAGCGCGCGTTAATTGTTTTATTAAGAAACGTTTCGAAAAAAAAATTAAAGAAATTATGGTATAAATCATACTGTGTTTGTCTGTCCGCGTCTAGAAATTGTTGGTCCTATTTACTTGCGAATAGCTAGCCAAAACGTACCTAATAAGTTCAGGTAAAAAGGATCAATGTTAAAAAAAAGTTACAATGAATTAAATAACTAATTTTCTTAGTTCAATGTTTCTAGACCGCATCCGTAGACTTGTGGTTGCGTCTTTGGCATTGTATCCGAAGGTCGTAGGATTGATTTTCACCCATAGCAAAAAAATAACGTTTTTCTGTAAATTTTACCATGGTCTGGGTGTTAATATAAATAAAATATTATATTAGTGTAGTTGTTTGTGGTACACATAGTACAAGCCTAGAGCTTAGTATATGGGCAAAATATCTATACCTGTGTCCTACAGATAAAAAAAATCTTATGAAACTTTATGGGTTATTGAGTCTAGCCAAATTCTGAGGCCTACACAATTTTCCTCACTCGCCCGTTCTATCCCGAGTATCATGATTCGGGTATCCCTACCGTGCGACCCCATTTCACCGAACGCCACTTGCCTTTATGCAACGTAAACTTTGCAGTTTTTTCTTTCGCTTCGACTAGTTTCCAGTTCCACATTTTACGGGATGTACGCTACTTTACTGCGGTATTAACAAGCTGACTCACTTTTTACCTTTGCTCGGAGCTTCACACACAACTTTGCTGTTCAACTTCAAAAAGGTTAGGTTTAATATGTAAGACGTATTTTTATACATATTGCCGCTGGTCACAAACAGGGGGGCTCCAGGAATTTATTTTTGGGGCCTGGTCAAGATTTTTTGAGAACTAAGTATTATATCAATAATGTCAATAAACATATACTCGTTATGTCTTACGGTACTCTGTTGCATTAAATTACGTACCACACTGTATATTTTTTTTCGTTTTCGGGGGCTTTGTGTACCAGGTACAACGACAGATTAATATATATATCATCACGGGTGCCTTACGGCACCTAGATGGCCTCAGGGTATATACCTAGCGGAGGGGTGTTTAATGCCACCTTGTTGTAGCCGATGGTATGAGTCTATACCGTACAAGTGGCTAACTCGTCGCGATGTTTGAAGAAACTCAATAAATAATGTATAAACAGTTTCATAAATTGGTATAGTGAAACTGCGACCGACAGCTTAAACTACATTAAGTTGTATCATCCATATTTTCCAAATACCATCGGGTATACACCGAGGTTTGAACCGGGGACCTAAGTGTTTTTAAGTCCAAGGTCTAACCAACACGGCCACCACGTATATTCACCAATTGCCATTAAATTATGATAACTTTATATTTGTATTTGACAAGGCTGGATGTCTTAGACCCTATGGTTAAACAATAAACGATATCAACCACTCCGTACAGTACTAAACTAGTCTATAATTCTAAAACTAATTACCCCTAAACACTGCTTACTGTAACTTTCGAACGCTCCAAATAAAGATGAGCATCAGCATTGAGGGGCGACATTTTGACAAAACAAATCTGCTAATAATGTTTGTGCCAGTAGTTGTTAAAAACAACCTGAAGTTATGTAAAAGTTAAAACAAAAATAAAAAATTCAAATGTTTCTGGTTAATAGTAATGGTGTCACGTTACACCCGCTCCATATTATATTTATGTATTTTATTTTATTTGTATTTTATATCATTTCATAATTTTTTTTAAAATGACCACCAAATGTATCATAATACACCATTTTCAGGGAAAATTTCAGGTAGTAAAAACATGGTTAAATTGGTTAATATTTGTATGTAATACTCCAGAATTTTGACAGCTAGAAATTTCCCTTCTGTGAACGTTCCAAATTTTCCATTTAGTTTTCACGAAAAGTTAGGCTTTGGTTATCAAATCAGATTCCTAACATTTTAAATTTTAATTTTAATTATATAAACTATGTATTAGGTAATATAGTAAATTAAAACATATTCTTTAGGTATTTTCACATTTTTAGACACATGAAACACTAAATCTTAGCGTCTCCTCTGACCGCTAGGTAGCTTCAAAAGTTCCTATACTATCCCAAAAAATACTGGCACTCTATAAATTAAAACTAAATATGAATTTTAATGGTTAAACTCTAAAATCGTCTATAAATATCTCGGACCGGCGATTTTTTGTCAGTCTCGAGGAAGCTTAAGAAAGAAGAAGAAGTCTAGCTACAGTGACAGTGATCGACTGGTTCTCATCCTTGAAACCTTGAACCTGCTACGTCGAGAACCAGGCGCGATCCTGTCACACTTCCTTGAAGACTCCGGATCCTGGAGTTGCGGCCTCCGGGATTTGCCTAGACTCCACTTCGCTCGGGCGTCTGCTCTGAGGGTTGGAGAACCTCCTTGTGCTGCAGGACCTCGCCTCGGGCTTCGAGCCTTGAGTGACGAGGCCATCTGACTTCTTGTCTCAGGCATTGGCCTGGGAGATGGGAATTCACCTCTTCGTGTGCGGCTGCCTCTACAGCCGTGCTGCCCGCTGTCTGCGTGCTGCCTTCGTGCCGCCGTGCCCTTCATCTTGTTGCCGTCATCGTGCCGCAAGCCACTGCTTCACGGACCTCACCTCAGGCCTAGAGCCTTGAGAGTCGAGGCCATCTGAGCCCTTGTCTCAGGCGTCAGCCTGAGAGACGAGGCCTCGCCTCATCGTGTGCGGCTACTGCTACAGTCGTGCGTGCTTGCTGCTGCTGCCATCGTGCCGCCGCCTTCCTGCTTGCCTGCCTACATCTGCTGCCGTCGCCTGTCTACGTGCCAGTCTGCGTGCCAGTCGACGTGCCAGTCCTCGAGCCTGTCCCTCGTCATTCCCTCCATTCTTCCCATACTATACGGTCAGAGTTTTAGTTTTTAATAGGCATATCCATTGTAGGCAGGGCCAACATTTATTAGGTAGAGTCTCTTACATAGTTACTGTTCTCAAAACCAACTTAACTTGTAAATATCTACTATTTTTAAATAAACTTGTATTTAACCACCTTAATCTTTCATTTTTAATTATCGTAACCGAGACCGCCTAGACGGCCTCAGGGTATCCAACGGAGGAGTTTTAATCCCACCTCGTCGTAGCCGATGGTATGAGTCTACACCGAACAAGTGGCTCGTCGCGATGTTTTGAATAGACGTAATAACCCATCTATAAACAGTTTCACAAGTTGGTATAGTGAAACTGGGACCGACAGCTTAACGTGCTCTCCGAGGCACTATAGTGGTGTTGTCATACAAATGTACATTTTTTTTTTAAATTAAAAACTCATTGGTACACACCGGGGTTCGAACCAGGGACATAAGTATTTTTTTAAGTCCAAGGTCTAACCTACTCGGCTACCACATAAAGGTGCAGGCATAAGAATTAATAGCAAATTCTTATTATAAAAAATGTGGCCCTTCAATCCTGATGCTCATCAAATAAAGCACTTAGAGCCATTCCATTGAAGCTGCAGGCTGTCTGAACCATTCCTGAAATAGCATATCAATTTACTTTGCTAATAAGCCGTGGACACTCCGAAAGCTAACATGTGGCCACACCAATGCAAAAGCAACTTAAATATATTAATACTGTCACACCAAAAATAGTTCACTCGTTTTGCTAGATTACGAGCGTAAATCGATGGTAAAGTTATGTTCACAAGGCATTGTATACTAACTTTAACAATTAATTTAATTATACATATTATCATGGTATGAGTTTCTTTTGGATAAACTACTAAAGGATACCTTACAATAGTGACTATTAAAAATATATCTGCCTTCCCGCATGATAATTACGAAAACCAACTGGTACAAGGCTAAAAACAATAATTAAATATATTCATTGTATCGAAAACAACTTTGCTTATTTCCAAATGTTATTTATTAATTGTTATTTAATTTCGTATTTAATCCGGCCTACTACTTGTACTATTATTTCTGTGCCGCTACGTGAAGGCTGGTGATCGATTTTTTCAAAAAAGAAAAGAAAAGTTTGAAGAAATAAGACATCCGAAAAGTTATTGAGGAAAAAACAAACGAGATCGGAACCTCTCCTATATTCTCAGGAGAGATGCATTTTTAATCACCTTTGATTCTCCTCTACGTGTCGTCATACATAAAAAGGTTAAGTGCCACACAGTCCTGTTTAAATAAATGACATTTATTCATCGTAGGCACGATGTGTATATAATCTTAAGATTATGTACAATCAAAGCTATTAAAATGTTAACATTTTAATAGAAAATATCAGATTTTAATTGTCAGCTGGATATAATTATTTGACTCGTACTGTGTCATCCTATTTCAGGTATCTTTCATTAAATTCATGATGTTAAAATTATAAATAGCGTGTTCATTTGTTTCACTTGAATGGATCCACCGCACTTCATAACAAAAATCTCTCTGTAGTTTATATTTTTATTTTTATTGATGTTATTTTTTTCATATAGGATGGATTTATATTAATAACTATTTTTATATAGGTAAGTGTTTTTTATTTTTTAGTTTATATTATAATTTTGTTTAATCTATGTAATATATACATATATATTCATTCATTAAAAAATGGCGTACCTTTCAAATTTCATTCATTGATCAAATCAAACCATTAATCCCATAGAACAACGTATCGCAAATGAAAAAAAAAACGATCTTTCTGGTCTTGATGGTTATCCAAAGTAAAACAAGGAATTCGGGACTAGATTTTTTTTTAATTTTTAATTGGAGCACGGCTTGTGACTTGGTACCAAGTCACAAGTCTGGTAGTAATCAGACCTACGAGTCCTTAAATGTCGGTTAAATGATGCGAATAAGAAATCTGCGGCAACAAAGACGAACTGCATTGCTCGCTACCTTATCGTCAATTTAACCATTCATTTATTAACCGCACCCTATACCACCTCTAAAAGAAATCGAAGCAGTTTTCTCCTGAAAGCCGGTAAAATTACTGTAATATAAAAAAACTAAAACAATAACTTCTATTTTATTAATATGCAAAAATTCCAAACTCCGGAAGTTCCGTAGTCGTCGCTCAAAATAAATACGTAGATTAGAATGTAACTGCGGGTGGGCCGCCCGCCCGGCCGCCCAGCCGCCCGCCCAGCCCGGCCGAATGCTACGCTCCAGTGCGGCCAGACGGCGACGGCTAACGACGGACCGACATCCACTTTACATTATCTTTTTTTCTTTTTCATGTTTAATTTAAACTGCTTTATAACATAATTACTATGTTATGTTAATAATTAGTATGTTATAAAGCAATTATTTTTATTAATCTATTTATAAAGCACGAGCTGATTTGTTGAATTTCGTATCACCTACAAAGATGATGGCTGTATGGTCGAAAGGTTCTTGTCTTTTCGTACTGGTGGAAGAATAGAAAAAAAATGTGACATGTGACACATGACAGATAAAAATAAACAATCGCATCGTACTCGAACAAAATTACTTTAAGATAAGCGATAGAAAAAGCCAGAAAAAAAAAAACTTTATATTATTTTTCAGATTTTCTTTCGAATGTTCCCTATTATTTTTATTTTTAAACCACCCAATAGAAGCAAAAAAAATATAATCGGCCAAACCGTTTTTTTTTTATTAAGCGTGACTAACGAACGGCGATTCATTTTTACATATAGAAATTACAAAAATAAAATAAATAAACCTAGAAAAATAAATAAAATAATACTAAATTAATGAAAAAAAAACACTGAATGAGGCACTAGGGTATTAGGTAAATACGCTAGCAGCATTGCCTCTTTGTATGGCAATGCTGATGTTTTGTTTTAAATAGGCACAGAATTTGGGATCTCCACGATCCAAAAACACTAGTTGTTCCGAGATCTCGGATAAATCTGCGAGCCTTGGTTCTCAAGGTTCCAGAAGTGTAGACACCACGTGCTACGAAATGATAATTTGGTATTTGGTTTTAATTCCCTGTACTTCAGTCGCTTACGTGACTCAGCCATGCTCGCAGCTTAACCATGGATTGTCGATGTGGCCGAAATGAGTAAATATTTGAGTCACCTTTCAGGGTGCGGCTACGAAGTGGGAAGTTAATTTGACGATAAAGCAACGCTTAGCTGCTTAAAGTAGACTCGTATTGCAAATCCTTTTGAGCCGCCTATTTCGTCACCACATCATATAACCGGCATAGTGGTAGAAATCAATGCTGTTAAACAATAATGTATTGATCGATCCCATTCATAATTTTTGTAGGTATTCTTACCATCAGATGGACACAAAGTCACATGTCGTGATTGTCGTGAACCAGCAAAAAAAATGACAGTTTACTATCCATTTTATGAATCAAATATTGATTCAAAACTTACTCGTATATCGACATTGTTTTTTATTTCCCTACAACTAAAATAACTTACATACAATTCGGTAATTTTAGTCAAACATAAAGTTAGTTACCTAAATAATAATTTAATTAAAACATAATACCTAGAACAAGTGATAAACTAATAGTATATAGATTGGCTTCTATAAGTACCTAGCATAGAAGCTGTAAACAACGATATTATCTTAACAACTAACAAGTTTTAAGTAGTGCGGAGTTTACTTCAGATGTACAAAAGTAGATAGGTCTTGTTTATAGCCTCGAGTTTAAATTTCACGTGCTTCCTTTTTTACTTAAGTACGGACGCAAAATGATTTTTTAGGTAGGAAGAATGTCTGTACAATTTTGATAGGCCGACCGACCAGTTTTGTTACCACTGTTATTTGGCGGCTTTTGCATCTGTATGGTCATACAGATGCAAAAGCCGCCAAATAACCTAGTGATGGTTATGTTTTAGTCGATTTCATACCCAGGTATTAGTTTATTTTTAGGGTAATCGATTTAACGATAAATCAGCAACGATATTAAAGTAGATCGTAATAAAATTTCGTGTTAGTCGCCGCGCATTTCTTAACCATAGTGGGAAGGATCAATGCTTTTCAATAATTGTATTATTGTTTAAGATTGATCGACGCCATCTATGAACTTTGTAGGTAGATCTGCTTACCATCAGTCTAGATACAAATAATTTTGTATCTAGACCGATGGTAAGCAGATCATTTACTGCGCTCCTTTAAAAAAATCTACTCAGAAACGATTTACTAAATTAATGGTCCCTACTTACACCACACTTACACTAAACAAGGGCACTTAGTCGAATTGATGCCCAAACAAACGTACTTCCAATATATACCTTGGCTGTTACTCGAAGTTTAATAATTATTTATATGTTGGTAATTCTACGCAAAAATCTTTCTGTTGTGGGTAGGTAGGATATTTTTTTGATTTTTTTTTTTTGATTTCGGGATACATAAAAATAAAAACCCAACAGAGAAAGATTAATAAATTCAATAACCGACAAAAATATTATTTTAATTCTGCGACAAACAAACGAGTATCACTGGAAATTCAAGAGCTCATTTTGACGAACAATTTGATCGTTAGAGAACGCGAAGTTCGCCATTACAAAGGCAGTGTCCTTAATAGAGCTTAAAGATTAAGCAGCGTGTAACAAAACCCTGATATAAAATCATAGTAAAATCACGCGATGGTGACCAATTTTCCTTTCTAGGCATATCCATTTATTTTGGAGTTTACTTAATAAAACTAACTTCAGATAAGTTAGGCAGTAAATCTGATATTATACGATGTTGAAGTGAAAATTGTATAACAAGCACTTTTAGTGGTACGTATTTTCCTTACCATAAAGATTATGTAGATGATTTTTACGGCTTTAAAAGCATTAAATTTATCGTTTAATCTTACGAGTTATTATTATATTTAGTAACACTGTAAACTAATATAGGTATCTACGTATAACATGACGATAGGTATTATAATACATAGTGACTTTGAAAGGATGTACTTTGGGCTAATATGAGGTTCTACTCATCATTACGAATAACTTTTCCCATGAAACCATTTGCCGCAAATGAAAAGAATAATTCACTTCTCCATACAAACTAGTAATGTTAAAATGACTAATTTGTATGGGGAAGCCAAAAAATTTTCTCATTTGCGACACATCGTTCTATGGGAAAAGTTGTTCGATTTGATCAGCAGAACCTCATATTAGCCCAAAGTACATCCTTTCAAATTCACCCTGTATATCTCTAAATATATATACTCATAGTGATCTATCAACGCACAGCTTAAACCACGGGCTGAAATTTGGCATGCAGCTAGATGTTATGACGTAGGCATCCGCTAAGAAAGGATTTTGATAAATTCTACCCCCAAGGGGATAAAATAGGGGATGAAAGTTTATATGATAAAAAAATAACTATTTTACGCGGACGAAATCGCGAGCACAGCTAGTTTTGATATAAGCTTAGTATCAGCCTCCGTAGACTAGTGGTTGCGCCTTTGGCGTTGTATCCGGAGGACATAGGTTCGATTCCCACATGGCAAAAAATATTAATACATTTTTTCTGTACAGCTTGTCATGGTCTGGGTGTTTATAAAATATAATGTAATAATGTATCATCACGGGTGCCTTACGGCGCCCGAGACCGCCTATAATATATATTATAAAATATAATATATATTATATCGTTGCTTCTGGTACATAGTACAAGCGTAGAGCTTAGTTTGTGACCAGAGCAATATGTGTAATTTGTCCTACATATTATTATTATTATTATTGTTATTATCAGTAACTCGGTTAGAGTTCAGGTTCTAATACGTTGATCAAAGTAATCTATAATTTTAATTAATTAACAAAGCATAGTTTGAAGTCCTGTTACAGGGGTTTAATTCTCTTAAATTTTAACTTTGGATCAATCGTGTCATAATCGCATCGTAATAGCTTACTTTGTTTCATTTCCTATAAAAAAGCGATCATGTAAACGCGTAATAACGTAAAAATATTTTTGTAAAAAAACTGTTTTTATCGGTTTAAAATTTACGTGAGTTTCACTCACGTAAATTTTAAACCAATCACGTGACTAGTTATCTAATTTAAATTATATATTATACACACACCGGCAGATTTAGCGGAACACAAAAAAAAGGAAGAATTAATATATCTTTTTCGTAGCACTGGCCGGTTACATTACTTTTTTATAATATTATACATATATTTTTTTAAAACGTCTAATTTGAAAATGTCAACAGTATTTTTTTTCATTCGTTTGTTTTAATTTTTCATTCATACATCTCTATCGACTGCTTCGAAGTAGATTTTCCGTTTTTGTAAATTTCATAAATTCCATTTGAAAAACATTATATTGCAGTTTTATGAGACTTTTGATTTTCTTACTTATTGATAAGTTACGGACATCTAAGTATGCCTGATTTAACGCTATCAGAAATCATCAGGGCAGATGAAATGAGAAGGAATCCTACAGATCGATTGAAACAAGACTTCGTCGATCGTTATCAACGATTCTTCGTAGCATCAAATGATACAGATTAACGAATTCTCTAGTGAGGAGAAGAGGACAAGGCAGGAAAAGGTGTACTTTAAGGAGAGTTGACCGTTTTTTTCAACTTCAAGTTCGTCGGAACACGAGACTTACGGTGGTGCAGGCCCGAAATGCAAGGAGTAAGAGTGAGTGAGCGGTTAGTTTGCAGAAGATTCGAGGAAGTTGGTATAGGCTCATTTATACCCGCCAAAGCACAAAAACTTAAGAGACACCACCGCACAAACCGACTATACATTGCTCGTGACCAATGATGATGTCCACTTGGACTTTGACAAGTGGGGACAGGTTCTCTTTACTGATGAATGTAGAATTCTGTTAAATCAGATTGATAGAAACCAGCGAGTTGTAGACGCAAAGGAGAGCGTTATTTACAGTCTAATTTTGAAAACACAGTGGCATATGGCGGCGGCTCAATTATGGTCTGGGGATATGTTTAGGAGCTCGCACGGAGTTAGTGGTAGTCGACGGCGGGAATCTGAATGCTGATCGGTATATCAGGGAGATTTCAGAGGAACATGTGGTGCCATTTGCCTCAATTATTGGTAACGACTTCATTTTAATGCAGGATAATGCTCG
Source organism: Monopis laevigella (assembly GCA_947458855.1). NCBI lineage: Eukaryota > Metazoa > Arthropoda > Insecta > Lepidoptera > Tineidae > Monopis > Monopis laevigella. The sequence goes on along the minus strand of OX381580.1, from coordinate 21,703,889 downwards.
GGCTCACAGTGTTCGCTCAGTACAGGCATACCTAAACCATGTTGGTGTTACGGTGATGGAGTGGCTGATATGAATCCGATTGAACACGTTTGGGACTTGCTAAAGAGGAGTGTCAAATCAAGAATGCCACCTACTAACAGTCTGAGCGAGCTGAAAAACATATTAGTTGAAGAATGGCAGAGGTTGCCCCAAGAAATTATTGACAATATCATTCGCAGCATGCCCAGACGGATGGAAACCTTAATCAGGGCACGGGGGGAAAACACTCGTTATTAAACATTCATTTAATTAATTTTAAACCGTCATAAAATCTAAAATTTTCAACTGTTTCTCTGTCACTACGAAATCTAAGAAAAATGCATTTTGTTTAAGTTTTTTTTTTTTTCACTAAACTTATAAAGTATGGTGTTGCAAATTAATGTCAAAACATATTAATTTAATTGTTGTTTCATGTTTAATTATTATTTGTTTAAAAATAGAGCTAACTATTTTATACTCTCCCTTTTTTTGTGTTCCGCTAATTCTGCCTGAGTGTGTGTTCATCAAAGTTTTAAACTAGCGGTAAGGAGGCGGTTATTCCGCTAGTAACTGTAATGCTTATAGCTTATATTGTTTTTTAAAACATGGGTTTATTAGGAATAGTTTTTTTTGATATACATTTTTAGAATATATAAGACTATTTCAAATTCAACTAAATATTTCTCAAATTGATTTATTTGATAAAATAAATCATTAAACTGGTGATGTATGACGACATATTATTGTATGCATTTCTATTCTACACAGGGGTGTGTAGAATAGAAATACATACAATAATATATCGCTGATTCGAAGGTTTTTACTAGCTGTGGATAAGATAGGTACTCACAAATATTTGGTGGTGTCCTGGGCACTGTATCCTTTGGTTTCCCCACTTATTTTGTTTGTTTAAGGTATTAATTAGTTAATTGTTGATTTTAATTCGAAATTAAAGTGCACACGCAGCTTATTAGACTTCAACCATTTTTGTTGTGTAGTTTCAATTTATCGCCGCTAGGGGGCGCTTTTATAGGACTGGGACTGGATTATGTGTAGGAAAAAATACAGCTAGTTACCTAACACCCTGAATAAGGAGTACCTCGCGTCCAAAGGATCTATATTGCTAATCAACGGCCGCTAGTGTCTTTGGTACACTACGCCCATTATCTCTTATAAAAAAAATAACCGTTATTGAATATTTTTTAAAGGTAGGTATTTTTTTTTTTTTGTGGAGTTAATAAAAGATATTATATTTTGCCAAATTTACAACTTAATGTAAGTAAACTATGAAAACGTATTTAATAATATTTTTTTATTACAAAACTTAATTATAAATTAAAAATATTTAGGTGGGACGAGGTCTATATAACTATAACACTGACCGGTTTTATTACCACCGCCCATACAGATGAAAAACCCGTAAAATGACCAACTCTTTTTTTTATTTTATCTGTGGTTTTAAAAGACTACTACATCGATGTCATGTCGAACTCCTTTAAGGGTTCGGTTACAAAAGGGGCGGTTCATTAAACCATATCGCAGCGAGAATATTAAAGTAGACCAGTAATGCAAATTCGTCTTTAACGCCGCTCATGTCGAAACCGGAACATTTAGCCGGGATAGTGGAAGCGATCATTGCTGTTAAACAATATATTGATCGAGCCCATTCATGGACTTTGTAGGTCTAATTACCATCAGGTGGTACAAAATCACATGCCGTGACTTATCTATACGATATTATATACCTACATATACGGTGAGTTTGAAAGGTTGTAGGTACTTTGGGCTAATATGAGGGTCTACTGATCAAATCGGACAACTTTTCCCATGGAACCATGTGTCGCAAACGAAGAAAAAATATAAGGCTTCTCCACAAACTAGTAATGTTAAAATAACCAATTTTTATGGAGAAGTCATTTTTTTTTCTATTCGATCCTCATATTAAAGAGTAGAGCCTCATATTAGAGAGTAGAGCCTCATATTAGAGAGTAGAGCCTCATATTAGAGAGTAGAGCCTTATACAATAACAATAATAAATAAATTTATTCAGTAACCAAAATATTTTTCAACACAATTAGAATATTTATAGAGTAGTCTCATATTATACTCATATTAGAGAGTAGAGCCTCATATTAGAGAGTAGAGCCTCATATTAGAGAGTAGAGCCTCATATTAGAGAGTAGAGCCTCATATTAGAGAGTAGAGCCTCATATTAGAGAGTAGAGCCTCATATTAGAGAGTAGAGCCTCATATTAGAGAGTAGAGCCTCATATTAGAGAGTAGAGCCTCATATTAGAGAGTAGAGCCTCATATTAGAGAGTAGAGCCTTATATAATAACAATAATAAATAAATTTATTCAGTAACCAAAATATTTTTCAACACAATTAGAATATTTATAGAGTAGTCTCATATTATACTCATATTAGAGAGTAGAGCCTCATATTAGAGAGTAGAGCCTCATATTAGAGAGTAGAGCCTCATATTAGAGAGTAGAGCCTCATATTAGAGAGTAGAGCCTCATATTAGAGAGTAGAGCCTCATATTAGAGAGTAGAGCCTCATATTAGAGAGTAGAGCCTCATATTAGAGAGTAGAGCCTCATATTAGAGAGTAGAGCCTCATATTAGAGAGTAGAGCCTCATATTAGCCATAAAGTACAACGTTTCAAAGTCACCATTATACAGGTTGAATTTGAAATAATGTTCTTTGGGCTAATATGAGGTTGTGCTGATCAAATCGAACAACTTTTCCTATGGAACCATGTGTCATGAATGAAAAAAAAATTGCCTTCTCCATACAAAACTAGTACCTAAAGTTAAAATAAGCAATTTGTATGGAGGAGCCAGATTTTTTTTTTATTTCCGATACATGGTTCCATGGGAAAAGTTATTCGATTTGATCAGCAGAACCTCATATTAGCCCAAAGTACAACCTTTCAAAGTCACCATGTATACCTATGTGATATCTAAATATATATTTTTTTTCAAATAAACTGAAAATAAATTTTCCATGCATTACGAGTAGAGTAAGCGTTCCGCGTAGCCAGACTCGAGGCCAAAAGTTTTCCTAACATAGCTTAGAGCATTTTTTCCAATTTCGCTCCCATTTCACTGGCCAACTGGACGCATCCGACCACAGAATGTGACCTCGTTAGATTGTACTAGAGATAATGATGCACGTGGTCGTACTACGACACATAAATTTGGTATTTTTCTAAACTTCGTCGTTAAGAGGCATAATTATTTATTCGGAAAAAAAAAATTAGTATAAAAAGTAAAACTAAAATAAACCTAATAACTTAAATATAGTCGAATTACTAAAAAGGTAGGAAGTAAAAAAAGACGGGTTAAAATCATAGGCCCCTGTCATAAGCGGCATAACATGTGCCATAACACTGGCGGCGTTTCCGCGCTGTATAGCCATGCTGACCCTCTGTACAAAATAATGGTGAGCCAGCTTGTAGCTATATTAATTATAGAGATGGCGTGAAATTTGTGTTGCGAGGTGTTTAGCATCAGGGCCCAAGGTCCAAAGGTTGCAACCGCAAAGGCTGAAAATTCATAATGAACTTCAAGATGTTTATATTTATTATGTTTTGTCTTTTCAGCCTTTGCAGCTGCAGAACCAACTTTGCTAGATGATAATTGCAAATGGCTTGGAGCAAGCGCAAACACACATACTTTCAGATCATATTATTATATTCAAACACTGACGCGTTATTATTATATATATAACGATAAAAAAATATGAATGCGGTCACCAATAGATATTTTTCCAACATTTTAAATTAAAACTAATTTTTTTTTTCATTAAACTAATTACTTTGACTTTTAAACATATTGCTACCCATTCTTTACAACATCTATAACTATTTTAAATTTCAAGTAAATCGGACATATTCATGTGGACAGACAGACAAAGATTGGAGTCTTACCCTATGAATTCATTTTTTTTACCATATTTTCAATTTAAAAAATTGCTCAAAACCAATTATAATAAAGCACGCGTGATATCTTCTCTTAAGACTACCCCTTCGCCTATCTACTGACTCGGCTTTATGCGTCCAACTATTGGAAAGGCCCTGTTGAAAATTCAGCTAGGTATTGCTAGCTGCGTTGATATTTGTTTAGTTTCAGGTGAACGAGGCCAATCAGCCCTTGTGTACTGACAGGCATGCGGACGCTTTGCTTATAGAACCGTGTATATATTTAAATTGGATATGGAATGTGTATTTGGATTAGATTGTAAAAGGAATTTGTAATACACAATGCCTAGTTGCTATTTGTAATATTATTATTTAAATAATTTAATAAACAATGTTTAGATGACCGTCTCCGAGATTATTGGTTGCACATTTGGCGTTGTATCCCGAGGTCTTGGGTTTGATTTCCCCTCATGACAAAACAATAATATGTAGAATAATTTACACATTTTTCTCTGGTCACAAACTAAGCTCTAGGCTTGTACTATGTGTACCAGAAACAACGATATGTATCATCACGGGTGCCTTACGGCGCCCGAGACCGCCTAGACGGCCCCAGGGTACCCAGCGGAGGGGTTTTAATCCCACCTCGTCGTAGCCGATGGTATGAGTCTACACCGAACAAGTGGCTAGCTCGTCGCGATGTTTTGAATAGACTCAATAACCCATCTATAAAAAGTTTCACAAGTTGGTATAGTGAAACCGCGACCGACAGCTTAACGTGTTCACCGAGGCACTACAGTGGTGTTGTCAAACAAATGTACATAATATTTTTAATTAAAAACTCATTGGTACACAGCGGGATTCGAATCAGGGACCGAAGTCAACGATATAATAGATATTATATTATATGAACACCCAGACCATGACAATCTGTACAGAAAAACGTACTAATATTTTTTTGCCATTGGTGGAAATCGAACCCACGACCTTCGGATCAACGCTAAAGGCGCAACCACTAGTCTACAGAGTCGGTCAAAATATTTATTATACAATATTAGTTAGTAAGTTTTTCTGCATAGACTATCATGGTCTGGGTGTTTTTAAAATATAATATATATTAGTATCTGGTACACGTAGTACAAGCCTAAAGCTTAGTTATTGATAGATAATATTATATGTGAAATGTCCTAAATACATATTTATTACTATTATAAATTTTTAAATAAGAAAAATGTTCAGACAATTTACTTTAAGTACATTGAATCAGCCAAAGTAAAAACAAAAAATAGTTGTTTTAGTATATTATTAAAAAGCACTGACTTAAAGTTTAAGTTCCAGTATAGAAAAAAATATTATATAACAATAATAAAGTTTACCGGTCAGTAAATCATATGAGCAGCTCTCTAACTACATCTTCTACAACATCGCTACCAAGGCCGAGTTGCTAAAAGCATTGTAGCGGTTAAATCGCTCGTCAAAATCAAAATCAGTTTAGCAAGTAAGGAATATGAGTAACTAAAATTAACCAATTTTCGACTTATACCATGTTATAGTAGTTTACAGATTTAATCTATTTTATATTGTTACAACGCTCCTAACTTCGATTATTAATGAAAAACAATTAACCATGCGTCAATTTAACGTTGGTTAGTTACCAAACACTGCCTTACTCTTAGGTTTTTAACGACCATGTCTAAATATGAGGAACATAACCGGAAAGTCATAAAATCTAAACAATAAACCAGCTATAGTTAAAGCATTTCTTTCATAAACTCCAAAATGTCATTAAATTATTTATTTCGGTATACTTTAGTGCTCCCATACAAAGAACGGTTTGTGTAGGTAACTCGACCGCTTTCTAAATTATAATAACTTTCGACCCCAAAACGGCACCATGGTCGTAATATAGTAATATACAGTGTGTAACAGAAACGTGTATATGTGGTTTAGGTATTCCCTAAAGGTCCAATAGAGTACACATACAGAGTCCTGTTGTGGTTGCGCAAGTTTTGCCGTGCTTCAAAATAACTGCGGCGGGCGCGCACATTTTTCGATAGTACGTGGCGCAAAGCTGTATCTTGGAGTTTGAAATAAAGCGTAATATAAAATGCTGAACAGGTAAATGCGGATAATTTGGTAGATATCTTAAGTGAAAACGATATAATATCATTGTTTAAGAGCGGAGTCTGATCAAACATTTCTCATACATTAACGACCTTTTGGTCCTAACCCCCCACTAAACTTTCATACATTTTTATGAGTTTTGGAGGCGTTATAAATAAGACCTATATCTAGGCTCGTACGTTTTCCTTTTTTTAAAGTTTGGTATAGAAAAATAATATCAACCGCTGAAATTCGTAGAAAATTACAAAAAAATCCCTCACATTAAAATAATTCCTAAAAAATATCAAGGCAGAAAATTAAAAAAAGGAAAACGTACAGTCAGTAATTTTCTCTCTAATAAAATGAGGCCATTTTTTTTCAAATCCATTAAAGTTTAGGGGTAGAAAACAGTTATGGCCCGAAAGTCGTTTTGCTGCCAAAATTGTAGGTATAATCTCATACGTGCTCTTTCTCTTATTAAGGGTCGGGGGGAAGGTTTAGATAAATGTATGGAAGCGTTACCGACTCACCGTCATGCGCGGGGAGAGGTAATACTTTGCAGTTGAATCAGCATGAGCATCAAAGAGCCTCATCAGACACTCCTCTTAATAATCTATAAGCTTTGATATTCTTCTCCTTTGGCGTTTGCCCTATAAAAAAATATGACATCACGATTTATTTATTTATTTTATTTGAAATACTTTATTGCAAAAAAATTAAAACAATGTACATAGGCGAATCTAATGCCTTAGGCATTTTCTATTAGCTAACCTTTAAGAGAGTAAGAGAGGCAAAGATTATTCTGATTTTTGTAATTTTTATTCAGACTCGATTAAAAAAAAAGTAAATTCTCGATTATTTGAGATGTAGAAATTAAACATAATAATAGTTCTGTGACCTAATTTACTCCTCTTCTATGAGATTATGTACTTTAGGAGACAGTAACAAACCAAAGTACTCGGGCTTGACGGCAGAAGTCCGGGTTAGGCAATGTCTTATCAATTTGGACTGCGAATCAAACCGGTGAACCCATAGACTAAAGTCGAAACATTGATTGTAGATTCCTAATTTTTTTTTTGTATAATTAAATTTATACTTCAATTCGAAAACACGCTGTATAAAGTTAATGGTATCTGGTGCTAAGTACGCCCTTGAATAGCGCCGTCGAAATGAACACAAGAAATAAATTTAAATTAGGTGGGAGGATCTGAAACAGCGGTCATTTTGACCGTCTGTCTGTGGCAACCCTAAGCACTTGTTTGAATGGTCGACAGCATGAATAGTGAATACTTTGCCCGCAACTTCGTGTCCGTGTTTTTTGATTTTTTTTGTAGGTGCCTATTATTGCTAAAGTAAACATATTGACCATGGCTCATCGTACCTTTGCTCCAAATGTATCACGGGTATTAAATAAAGTTGCCTGAGCTCCTTAATGAATGATACACCTATAAAAAAATAAACACCAATTGGATATTAGTACCTACCTACCTACTAATAATTATGCATTTGCCAAAAACGTAACATAAAATATCAACTTTAAAAATAAAAAAACAAGTATAAAATAGAAAACAGTTTATTTTTATTTTTTATTCATTTTAATGTACCCAATTTTACTTCAAAAAACACTTTTTACTGGTGTATTTTCATATTTTTTCCAATAGACTCTTAAAACTCAATCCCTGTATACCTGTATCTATATTAAATAAATAAATAAATATCCTAGCTTCCCTACATACATACATATACGAGTACATATCATCACGGGTGCCTTACGGCGCCCCAGACCGCCTAGACGGCCCCAGGCGGAGGGGTTGGTAGGTAAGAGTCTACACCGAACAAGTGGCTAGCTCATCGTTGAATAGACTACTCAAACAGTTTAATAAACGGTTTCACAAGTTGGTATAGTGAAACCGGGATCGACAGCTTAACGTGTTCTTCCAGGCACTATAATGGTGTTGGCAAACAAATGTACATATTTTTTTAAAAATAAAAACTCATTGGTACACACCGGGTTTCGAACCAGGGACCTAAGTGTTTTTAAGTCCAAGGTCTAACCAACTCTGTCCCCACGTATATAAAGCTTCCCTGTCTATCTAAGCGTAATATACCCTATTTATCCTCAGAGCTATTTAACATTATATAAGTATATTTTATTATCTTATATAAGTCGGTCCAGTAGTTTTAAAATGATATGAGTATCAACATACAGACACGAATGTATTATGTACCGCCCTTTTTTTATTTATTTACAATATTATAAATGTATAGAAGATATAGATGCGGTAACAGTTTTATGTATCAAAGGCCATTCTTATTTATGTAGAGAATCGAATCTCAAAATCTGGTCGAATATTTAGCTTTGAAATATATTATATTTCCAAGATAATTAAAGTGGAAAATGTATAAATAAAACACTTTGAGATCAAAACGTGTTAATGTTATTAATAAGTAAATTAATGCTAATTAAAATTATGTTAAGTATATGAACATTATGTGTTAAGTTGATTTATTTATATATAAAAAATATATAAAATCTATAGATAATAAAAAAATAGATTTTCCTGTTTTTAGATTGATTTACAAAACTACACGATTACAACCAATAAAATTGTATCAAATCCAAAGACACGTCGACGAATAAAAGGAAAAGGTTCAATATTTCATATAAAAAAAAACATCAATTTCTCATGAACCACAATCATTTTCGGCGTCGTAACATAACATATGAAAAAGGGACCGACCTTACAAAATAAATAACAAAATAGAAAATTCTTTTTACCTATGACCTTCATAACAGACAGACAAATAATTTTCCTCTTCGTTTTCTTGTAAGACAAATCTATCCTTTATTTGTGGATGTAGGTAAGTATCGTAAATTATCTTTTCTGAACACGCAAGTCCGTGAACCTTTCGTACGGTCCTTACTTCACTTGGAGATTATGATGCATCGGTTGTAACCGTAGATAATAATAGAAGGCAACAAAGACTCGCCGCGCGTGATTTTACTCTGATTTATATGTCAGAGTGAACAATAAATGTATTCATTATTTTTTTGGCATAATTCTTAATGAGAAAATTGATGCAATTACGAAATAACTTTTTGTATTTTTTTTTTGATACTGTGCAACATATACTCGTACCTATTTAGTTGTGAAAAATATGTAAGCATATCTAAGCTTAACGTCAACTAAGCTCTAAGCTTGTACTATGTATATCAGAAAAACCATACTAATACAACATATAAACATCTAGGCCATAGAAAAATGTACAGATAGGTATTATTTTTGCTATGAGTCGAAATCGAACCCACGGATAAGGCCAACTATTTAAGAACTAGGCAACGGAGACGGTAAAATTGTGCTTAAATATAATGTCATTTTCCGAGAAACTTAAAAATAATTACGAGTAACTAAAAACTTAACTAATGTATACTCAAAAATATCTAGTTCAGACAGTACTACAGTTGACCTATCTACCCATTAAAGTCTATGGGTATGCCAGTCTATATAGTAGTACCCACTATCACACCGAGACAAACACCTGTGAACTTTATTCCAATGTTCTAAGGTATATTATGGAATAAAAATGGGAATGTTGATAGGAGAAGGCTGCTTCACTCGATCACTGTTGCGTCGCCCATCATTCGTCATGCGGGTACACACCACTATATTCTAGTATAACATATTTTATTAGTAACATGTATATTCGGAGGACATAATGGAATATCAACAAAGTGAGTATATATGTATATACCTACAAGTGTCCTAGACATGTTTAGTTATAGGCTGGTATCGATTTTATGTCGGTCTTCTTTTTGGGTACGGTTATGAAACTCACGATTAATTGAATGATGAAGGAAATTAATATGGACATGCTATGGACAAATTAATATCGCAATGTTAAAAAGATAGTACACCAAAACAATAAACTCGTGCCATATAGAAATTACATGCCGTGCTCCAATAAAAAAGAAAAAGACCGTTCTTATGATCTACAATATAGATGCGAATCTATAGATCATATAGAATCGATATGATATTTATATATATATATATATATATAAATCTGTTACGGGTAATGCTAAAAGATTAGGTAAACCTAGATTTACCCGTATTTGCTTAGAAGAACCTTAATGTCCGAATAATAATTGAAATGAATTTTTGAGTATGGGATTCACCCACCCATATGTTAGAATTATTAGTGATAAGTTACGATTATATCTGTAAAAATACTTTAAGTAAATACGTGTGGTAGGCTTAGGAAAAGTATTATGTTTTTCTTTAATAAGTTTTTATTATTCTATAAGATGTTTTCGAGGGTCATCACTAACCGACTCACTCGAAGACTTGATGACTGCCAGCCTCCAGAACAGGCCGGGTTTCGAGGAGGATACGGAACCATAGACCACACACTCACCGTGAGCAGATTATACAGAAAACCAAAGAGTAATCAGCCCCTGTGTGTCGCTTTCGTGGATTATGAAAAGGCCTTTGATTCTATCGAAACCTGGGCTGTAATGGAGTCCCTACAGCGATGCCAGGTAGATTGGCGGTATATCAAGGTGTTGAGATGCCTATATAGATCTGCTACTATGATTGTCCGAGTACAAAACGACGAAATAGGGCCTATTCAACTGCATCGTGGAGTGAGACAAGGCGATGTTATATCGCCGAAGCTGTTCACTAATGCAGTTGAAGACGCTTTTAAGACGTTAGATTGGAAAGGACTGGACATAAACGTAGAACGCATCTCACATCTTCGGTTTGCCGACGATATTGTCCTCTTCTCGGAGTCGCTGCAGGATATGCAGGAAATGCTGGTCAGTCTAAACTATGCCTCTCGACGGGTAGGTCTTGGAATGACATACGGCGCCGAAATATGGACACTTACAGTGAGGCTGGTCCACAAACTCAAGGTCGCTCAGCTAGCTATGGAAAGAGCTATGCTAGGAGTTTCTCTTATGGATAAAATCAGGAATGAGGATATTCGTAAGAAAACTAAAGTCACCGACATAGCTCTGAAAGTTAGTAAATTGAAGTGGCAGTGGGCCGGTCACATTTGCCGCAGGACGGGTAACCGTTGGAGCAGGCAGATATTGGAGTGGAGACGCCACGCCCCGCCACGTAACGTAGGACGCCCCGCAGCTAGATGGACTGATGACCTGCGGAGGGTGGCTGGCAGAGACTGAATGCGAAGAGCGGAGGATAGGGAGCAGTGGCGTGTTTTGGGAGAGGCTTATGTCCAGCAGTGGACTGCGATAGGTTGATGATGATGATGTTTAAGTTTTTATATTAAATAAAAGCTATGAATGCCTCTTTTTTTATTATTACCCATAACAAATCTAGTCTAACAATTGTCAAAGCATTCTCATGGCAAATAGGAATATTTAAAGCTTGAGATTTAAGCTTTTTCTGGGTTTTTTGTCAAAGAAATCATAAAACCTCAGCAAAGCATGACAAATCATTATTTTGACAGATTTTTCTTCTACGTCATGAAGAGATTATTTGAGGATATTGAGCGTAGCCCGAATACTGTAGACGCAAGTTTATGTTATATTTGAGGATATTGAGCGTAGCCCGAATACTGTAGATGCAAGTTTATGTTATATTTGAGGATATTGAGCGTAGCCCGAATACTGTAGACGCAAGTTTATGTTATATTTGAGGATATTGAGCGTAGCCCGAATACTGTAGACGCAAGTTTATGTTATATTTGAGGATATTGAGCGTAGCCCGAATACTGTAGACGCAAGTTTATGTTATATTTGAGGATATTGAGCGTAGCCCGAATACTGTAGACGCAAGTTTATGTTATATTTGAGGATATTGAGCGTAGCCCGAATACTGTAGACGCAAGTTTATGTTATATTTAATTTAGTCGAATAATATTGTATATAAATTTTGTAAAATAAGCATTTGTAGTGATCTTAAATGTAAGAACATTAACGCAGTGATCTCAGTGTTTGTGTTATCTCAAATAATCTCACAATCTTTGGTAAAATGGCGGTACCTACCATCGTCAATTTATCATTTCCTCTTCACATGACACCGGCAGAACTATACCGTATGTTTGCATACAGTCATGTTGCTATTCCTTATTATATCCTAGTCCTTTCGCATTTTTTTTTACATCCTACTATTCCACTTTTACTATACATTTTTTCACTTTACCAACTTGTCATTGGCAAAATTACGTAAAGCGTAGACTATTAAAAGAAGAAGAGTTTCTAGTCGCGGTGTTTGTATAGACTTAACGACCTATCTATAATCAGTTAGAAATTGGGACCGACAACTTAACGTGATCTTCGAGGAACTACATATAATTGATATTGGCAAACAAATGTAATGTACTTAGTACTTACCCATTTTTTTTAAATTAAAAGCTCATCGGTACACACCGCAGTTTGAAACCCTCACTCAGCCACCTCGTATATTCACCGATTATAGTAAAAGTCAAAAAATTCAAAAATATTTATTTCATGTAAACCTTTACAGGCATTTATGAAAAGTAAAAAAAAAAGGATATAATAATAAGGTCCAAATGTGCACTTGGTCAGGTCGCTATTCTTTCCACAGACAAATGTTGAAAATATGATAAAAAATAAAAAGATAATTAAGAAATATTACATAATTGTCCTTGGGGGAGAAAAAAAGCAACCCAACCGAACACAACACTACATAACCAACCACTTTAAGACTATAGATAGATGAAAGGTATCTTTTAGTGCGCAAACACTGATCACAAGTGGATCGCCTCAGAGACACCCTGGAGAAAAAGGTACCAGCAAGTAAAAAACTCTGGCGTTCTACATGTACCGTTTTATATATATAGTATTAGACCTACTTAATAAACTATTTTTTTAGTATTAAGGGGGACCTTTAATTATATAATCAACTGTTCATTTTGGCCTTACTGGCTGCTGTATATAACTAAGTATCTACTGCTACAATAGTTAATCCAGTCACGAAACTACAATTAACCAAATCGGCCGTGCGTCGCAAACTCCCTTGCAAATATTTGATGACGATAGCTGAATTGCTGTCAATGAAATTGGTTCACTAGTTTCTGAATCAATAGTTGTGTCTCAACTTTGTTAGGCATTGTTGTACACAAAATACATAATTGTACGCAATATATTAATTGTAAATTAATATATCTATATATTCACGACTGTTTTTCCGTTATTATCATTTTAACAGCCAACAACCTCGACAAGATGACCGCGGTTACGAAACGGGCAGTTAATTTGACAATAACGCAGCCCTGAAAGAAGACTCCAATCTAGATAAGAAATCGATGCAGTATTTCCCTGAAAACGGGTGAACACACAGACTAAAATCAAACCATGACTGGGTCAATAGAATATTTTTTCTCCCTAGATGATTGGTTATCAAATAACTGACTTCAATCTTGTGGTCGGATTAATAGTCGTTGCTAAGCAATTGCTAATGCTTAGCCGATGCTTCGGACTGTCAAACTGCATATGAAAAAATGAAATTTTGACAGTTCCAAGCAATGGCTCAGGCTAAGCAACGACTATTAATCCGATCATCAGTGACATAATAGATCACATTAGGGATCCATGGTTAAAGCCCTTACATAAACCTAAGAGATGTTCTTAATTTTTGTAGGTAAGTGTGTATAATATTATATCTTTAAGTCACTTAACTTCATAAAAAAATGTAAGAGTAATACCGTTTACCCATAAAGAATCATAATTTATTATCATACAAAATTATTGTTTTCTCAATTTGAAAATGACACTTCTCTTTTTCACTTTGTTCATATTTGCTCACGATATAATTTTCAGTGTTTATCTTCGTTGAAGACATTATGCAATTCTCTGTATAATTGTATTATTATTCAGTGAAGAGATGTGATTTTACCCCGACCCATAAAGAATTCTTCACTCGTCGAGGTCGCATTCACTTATCCAGTCTATCAGAGCAAAATTATAGAATAATAAACCGTATTGTAACGGATTAGCTTAGAAAATGCAATAATAAATTTAAAATATGTGTACGTAGGAAAGCTTTCACGAGTATATAGTAAGGAATTTTAATGAGATAGGGCTATTCTTGGTCATATATTTAAGTACGTATGTGTACTTATAATACGCTGAATTTTTCATACCGTTTTATCGCCAAGATAATGGAATAGCTTAAATTTATTATAGGGAACCTAAAGATAATAAAAGCTGTAATAAATATAAAACAACGTTGATTTGAAAATGTGGAAAGAATGTGTGATTATGACATAATAATACATACACACCATTATGGCTGTATTCCTAATAAGGGGTAAGCAGAAAGCACTTAGCTCGTTCTCTATATACTTTTCTAGCTTCCTCATAAAGATAATAAAAGCTGTTGTAAATATAAAACAAAGTTGATTTAAAAATGTGGGAAGAATATGTGATAATGAAATAATAATAATACACACCATCATGGCTGTCGAGATGTCCTAGGACAAAAACGAAGTTTAAAAAAAATACGTAGGGCATTTTACAGTAAGCTCTACGCGTGACTAATTGAAATTACCTTAATAGAGTAATTTCAATCGATTCGATAGTAATTTCAGTCTATTCGGCCAAAAGACGGCATAACTTATACTGGGGATAGTAATGCAAAAAAATAAATTTCCAACATTTTCCAATAAAGAAACAGAAGACAAGCATTTGCATAACTAAAGACAGTCAGCTGTTTAATGACGTAGCGCTAATTTCTTTTAAACTCTCTATTAGGCCAAGGCAAGTTCTTATCTTAGCCCCTAGAGATCAAAACCGTTAGATATGTCAGGAGAGCTAGAAAATTCTATACGTACTTCCAATAGAATAGGGTGGCGCACCTTTCATAGACATCTAGGGTTGGTAGGACCTAAGCAAGCATTCATTCTTTTATCAGTGTAATATCATTTTAGCTGCTTCTATTTTAAGTTCGTTTTTGCATGTAAAGTGTTTCAAAATCAGGTAAGGGCCAATAATAAGAGATAAATAAAACTTCTGTCTGAGGTAGCAATTGATGAATAATTATATTTGCCATTACGTTGCGGCGTTACTTAGTGCGCGTAATCACTCTGCTTTTATAATGTCATTTTTGGTACATTAATAAGTAATGCCAACCTAGGAATAGGCAAAAAATTTCAGCTGTCACAGATTAAATAACTGTGAACGAAATGTACGGGATCTCGAGCCCTATAAATTACTCGTACTCTAAACAACATAAAATAGTTTTAATAATCATTAGAAATAAGAGTTTTGCTTGTATAATATTCATAAAAACTACTCAAACTTTATTATAATCAAGTTTGTCTTGTCTATTGTAATATCAAATCAAGATATAAACAAACGATACTTGTATCAAAATAAATACGGACATTGGATCTAACTGTAAAAACCATGAAGGTAAAAACCGTGCCCGTCCGCGCGCCCCTACTGGAGTAAGCATCATTCAATTTGCAGGGTGCCGCGCGAGTGACAAATTTGTCACTCACACACACCTTTACATTTTTTACATCCTCAGTCTGATTTGTGCGTTCGGCGGAGAAAGTCGAAAAGAGCTCCGCTTTTATTGTCGGAAAAATGGTTAATTGTGCATTAAAGCTGTGTAGAAACTACTATTAAAAAAAAGTACCTAGTGTCACGTTTTTCAAGTATGTATTTAACATGTTTTTCTTATATTAAACCTTAATAAAAAATTATAATAAAACCCATAATTAAAATATCAAAATCTAACGTCGTAACTATGGTAACTGTCAAACTATGTGCATCAGTTAGAAGTTGAAGAACTAGTGATGTGTTTTTATTTTTAATGAGAATTTCGATACTTTAAAATAATTTATAATCTTTTCAATTTAATTTAATCAAAAGGTATGGCGACAACAGAAGCGTCCAACGAGGTTTGTCAGTTACTATTTAGTGATGTGATTTTATAGTTGATATACTCGATTTCTGTAAATACTTTCATGGTTATGAGATATTATACAATTATTGTTTTTTTTATATAATACTAATTATATTTTCTATACATGATACAGTTTCCCGAAAGATCCGGCATTAAAACGTAAATGGGGAGGCAATTAAAAGAGAAGAAAATTGATAACCAACAAGAATACCCGTATGTTCAGTACATTTTGACGAATCAAGCTACGATTTAATTGTTTTTTGCCTTTTGTAGTTTGAGTATAACTTCCTCTTGGAGGTCGGTCAAAAATGTTGAGATTGCGTTTAGTAGGTACATGTAGTTAGTTGTGCATGTGTTTTAATTTAATAAATAATTTAATTTAATAAAGTATTTTAACTTATTGTTATATTATTATATACCTACATTTTTTAAATCCACTAGTATTATAAATGCGAAAGTGTCCATCAGGGTGGATTTGAAAGGATATACTTTGGGCTAATATGAGGTTCTGCTGATAAAATCTAACAATTTTTTCTATGGAAATGTGCTCCATATTTCGCAAATGAAAAAAAAAATGTACTTCCCCATACAAATTGGTCATTTTAACGTTACTAGTTTGTATGGAGAAGGCCATTTTTTTTTCTTTTGCGATACATGGTTCCATGAGAAAGTTGTTTGATTTGATCATATTAGCCCAAAGTATATTTTTCAAAGTTATTGAGTCTATTCAAAACATCGCGACGAGCTAGCCACTTGTTCGGTGTAGACTCATACCATCGGCTACGACGAGGTGGGATTAAAACCCCTCCGCTGGTTACCTTGATGATATGTGTGTGTATTACAATTGTATATCGATAAATAATTATTAATCTTTGATGATCTCTATAAATCCCAAAATATTTGGTTTATATCGAGAAGTAATAATATTTGTTGTCGGTGGCAACACTATCGAAACTATTAAGTATGCAATTAAATATTTAGCTTTTTACATGAAGGTAAAAACCGTGCCCGTCCGCGCGCCCCTACTGGAGTAAGCATGATTCAATTTGCAGGGTGCCGCGCGAGTGTCAAATTTGTCACTCACACACACCTTTACATTTTTTACATCCTCAGTCTGATTTGTGCGTTCGGGGGAGAAGGTCGAAAAGAGCTCCGCTTTTATTGTCGGAAAAATTGTTAATTGTGCATTAAAGCTGTGTAGAAACTACTATTAAAAAAAAGTACCTAGTGTCACGTTTTTCTTAATAAAAAATTATAATAAAACCCATAATTAAAATATCAAAATCTAACGTCGTAACTATGGTAACTGTCAAACTATGTGCATCAGTTAGAAGTTGAAGAACTAGTGATGTGTTTTTATTTTAATGAGAATTTCGATACTTTAAAATAATTTATAATCTTTTCAATTTAATTTAATCAAAAGGTATGGCGACAACAGAAGCGTCCAACGAGGTTTGTCAGTTACTATTTAGTGATGTGATTTTATAGTTGATATACTCGATTTTTGTAAATACTTTCATGGTTATGAGATATTATACAATTGTTGTTTTTTTTATATAATACTAATTATATTTTCTATACATGATACAGTTTCCCGAAAGATCCGGTATTAAAACGTAAATGGGGAGGCAATTAAAAGAGAAGAAAATTGATAACCAACAAGAATACCCGTATGTTCAGTACATTTTGACGAATCAAGCTACGATTTAATTGTTTTTCGCCTTTTGTAGTTTGAGTATAACTTCCTCTTGGAGGTCGGTCAAAAATGTTGAGATTGCGTTTAGTAGGTACATGTAGTTAGTTGTGCATGTGTTTTAATTAAAGCATTTTAACTTAAAGTATTTTAACTTATTGTTATATTATTATATACCTACATTTTTTAAATCCACTAGTATTATAAATGCGAAAGTGTCTATCAGCGTGGATTTGAAAGGATGTACTTTGGGCTAATATGAGGTTCTGCTGATAAAATCTAACAATTTTTTCTATGGAACCATATTTCGCAAATGAAAAAAAAAATGTACTTCCCCATACAAATTGGTCATTTTAACGTTACTAGTTTGTATGGAGAAGGCCATTTTTTTTTCTTTTGCGATACATGGTTCCATGGGAAAGTTGTTTGATTTGATCATATTAGCCCAAAGTATATTTTTCAAAGTTATTGAGTCTATTCAAAACATCGCGACGAGCTATTTTCCAATTCTTTACTTCTATCCGTTAATAATTTTTATGTATATTTGCACCACGAGTGTCCGTGGGAAGACGTTGGATACTATAACACAGGGAAACCTAATTTAGTATCCAACGCAACGTGTGTTTCTAATTACTTATTAATAACATTTTATTTTACTTCTTATTAAAACACCATTTTGTTATAGTTTGTAAGTAACGATTGTGATGTTTGTGTGAATAAACTTATTGTTATTATTAGCTAGCCACTTGTTCGGTGTAGACTCATACCATCGGCTACGACGAGGTGGGATTAAAACCCCTCCGCTGGTTACCTTGATGATATGTGTGTGTATTACAATTGTATATCGATAAATAAATATTAATCTTTGATGATCTCTATAAATCCCAAAATATTTGGTTTATATCGATAAGTAATAATATTTGTTGTCGGTGGCAACACTATCGAAACTATTAAGTATGCAATTAAATATTTAGCTTTTTATAATAAAAAAACAATACACTTCATAGACACGCGCACACATTCGTGTTTGCTTGTATCTATTTTTTTCTCAAGCAGTTTTTTAAGTGTCTGAAGCGTTGAGCTGCCATTTGAAGCCACACCTTTTTCCCCGATATTCATTTGTTCGACTCAGAAATTGGCGACACCGGTATCGTACTATTATGAAACAATTTATGTATCATGCTTACTCCATTGGCGCGGGGCGCGTTTTTTTAGCTTCATGGTAAAAACACTCTGAGTAACACAAACAAATATTATAATACCTTTCAAATTTGAACCCTTTTTGCAGTAATTTATAACCCTATTTCGACTCTAGGGACCTATCTAACATTTAGCATCTCTATCGCCCCCCGGCTTTGCTCGTGATTTTGTTCACTATCAGCGTGGAACAGGTACCGTTCGTAATTAACCACCGCCAGCTCCTTGCAATTTATTGCTAAAATATTATCGTTGTTGACCCAAGCTCCTGTGGGGCTAAAAACGATTTTTTTTCTTGTTGGGAATTCATTGAAGCCTGTTTTGGGTATAGTTGACCTTTATGATTAGTTAGAGATACTTATTAATAACTTGACCTAAAAGGTAATGTATAAAGGTCTATTTTTAGTTGGTTTCTTCTTTACTTTTTTTCTAACTCTTACTCACTTTCAAATATAAAATACTTATAGCCAGGTATTATAATTTTGATACAGTGTTAATTTTTTGTAAACTTTTAAGATTCTGGTACCTACCTAAAATTTAATACATTTCTTAGAGTACACCCTAAGAAATGTATTAAGTTTTAAGTAAAAGGATTTTTTTATTTTAATAAATCGAGATAAACGGGATTTTTAGATGGGAAGGAGGTCTCTGCCACTTCGCTAAGCCAAACACTGGGTTTCATTACATACATCTAAAAGCAAAAACCTAGTCATGTTACGGGTTTAATCTGTGTGTTTACCGGTTTTAAAGAACCTTTCTTGACGAGGTGGTAATCTCTTTTTCCAGTACGGTTACAAAATAAACAGTTGATTATATAATCAACAGTTGATTATATAATCAACTGTATAATAAATCAGCGGGGATGTTAATAAAATAGAGTCTTAATGCAAAATCGTCTTAGTCGCTGTTCATTTTGTAACGGCATCATTTAGCATAGTAGGGGCGACCAATGCTAAACAATAATAATGTTTTAATCGATCCCATTCTTGGACTTGGTATCAGGTAGATCAGGTAGATACCAAATAGATAGTATAGGACATAAAATTCAAAGTGACTGATTGACTGACTGATATATTAACGCACAGCCTAAACCGCTGGTCGTAAAGTCATAAAATTTGGAGAGTGTGTTCTTTGTGAAGTGTAGGTATCCACTAAGAAAGGGTTTCTCAAAATTCTACAGGATGAAAAAGGGTGTAAAAGTTTGTATGAAAAATCGTATTGCCTGCGTGTATTAACTTAAAACTTAGTATAAATTTATAATTATATATAACAAATAATTAAACACTTATTAGGATTTTTCTAAAATCAACCCCTAAAGGGGTAAATGGGGTAAAAACATCTTCCTACACTATGAGTAATTTTTGAAATTAGATATTTACATTTATCATATTGTGTTAGTTAATATTCGAATAAATTAATTTAATTATTTGTACGTAAATAGTCATATTTATTATTTAGGAAAATTTTAGTCGAATATTAACTGACACAATATGATAAATGTAAATATCTAATTTCAAAAATTACGCATAGTGTAGGAAGATTATTCGTAAGTGTATACTACTAGTAAGTTAAGTTTAATATTATTCTGAAACAAAAAGAACAAAAAGCGGCCTAGTGGTTAAGTCACTGCGCAACAGTTAACATGGTTAAGCAGATGACAACAAGGCCGGACCTGGGATAGGTGACCGCGAGGCTATACTATCATAAATAAATTTTACCAAGCTAGGAAATAATTTTATTACATGTGATAATATTATTTAGAAAGCTACATAAAACAATTTTTTTTTTCAAATATTTAAGACAAAAGGCCTTACCTTATAATAAGTGCCCGGTCATAATAGAGAGCTGCCCATCACCCCATATCACTTACTGACTGATAAATAAACCGTCTGCTAGGCATGAAATATCATTTAAGTGTTACCCCAAGTAATCTGAACATAATTTTCGAATTTGCTCAGGTCAAGATTCCCAACGGGAGAGCGGCGTTTAAATACCAGTCAGTTTGTGACTGATTTGGAAACCGTCTACTGGTTAGATATTTCGGTAGATATGATCCTGAATATATTGTTATTATTATTATTAATACTTGTATATGGAAGAATAATTGTAACTTGTTATAAAAAGAGGTATAATAACTAAATGCCATTAAAAGTATTTATTACTGAAATTATATTGTTAAATGATTATTAGTACCTGTACTTGAAATTTTTTATTACGATTTTTTAAATTCTTTACTATTAAATTAATTAAATTGTTAAATTATTGTCATAATAATGAAATTATTCATTACTGGATTGTTTAATTTATATTATCAAATTTTATTAGGTATTATTAAATTAATTGTTTTATGTCTGGAGCAAATCTGTAGAATCTACTCATAACTGGAGAAATTGTGTTTAGGCTTAGTATTGTATTAATTTAAAATTTGCATGCTAATTGCGGTAAAATATGCTGAGCTTTTATTTATAAATGATTATGTCCATCTTTGTAACCATATTTCGCAAATAAACTATCTTTATATTTAATATATCTTCTGCATAGATTGATCCGCGAATGCGGTCAAGATCCCGAGTTATGCCCAAAAACCGTGAATTTCACTTGATAAACCTTGGCTGTGTTAAGGCTTACTAGAGGTATGAGAAAATTCTTTTAGCAGACGCGTAACTGGTCAAGGTCCACGTTGGGAGCCTTAGATCCAACTCTTAATCTAGCAGGGGTAGACTTAAGGGACAACTGCTTTTCACAGTCGGTTATACGTGGCCTGCTCCAGAGTAAGCTCACGGAGCAGTCTGGTGATTTGGGATGATGTAGGCCACGCGGGAGAACCTGCGGCCAGAAGCTAGTAGTAGTATATACATACATACATATCATCACGGGTGCCTTACGGCGCTCAAGATCGCCTAGATGGCCCCAGGGTACCCAGCAGAGGGGTTTTAATCCCACCTCGTCTTAGCCGATGGTATGAGTCTACACCGAACAAGTGGCTAGCTCGTCGCGATGTTTTGAATAGACTCAATAACCCATCTATAAACAGTTTCACAAGTTGGTATAGTGAAACCGGGACCGACAGCTTAACGTGCTCTCCGAGGCACTATAAAGGTGTTGTCAAACAAATGTACATATTTTTTTTAATTAAAAACTCATTTGTACACACCCGGATTCGAACCAGGGACGTAAGTGTTTTTAAGTCCAAGGTCTAATCAACTAACTCGGCCACCACGTAGTAGTATATAATACTTGATTAATTATTAGCTCATTAAACACCACTATACTACTCTTAAAACGGTATTTAATCTCCACTATACAGCTTCAAGACCTATTTGAACTAATATATCAGAGAATTTAGCTTAAGGTTCACCCAAATTTAATATCTTATTATAAACCTGCTCGGTTTGCATCAACTATCACGCGAGTGAATATTATTACTTAGGTAATAATATTAGAAACGTATGTAACAGTTGCATGCAACACCGTATAAAATTATTATTTTGATTCCCAGAAACTAGATTTTGTAATAATCATGTGCCTATATATGGCATTAAGTTCGCCTTTGTGCATATCTTTTGTTTACTTTGCAATAAAGTGTTTAAATAAATGAATAATATACGTGTTATTTATTATAATTAAATGAATATTTGAGGAAGTAGGCTTGCATGCCAAAAAATTGCTAGAAAATACCATTAAAGTAAAAATTGCCAGAAAATGCCATTAAAGTAAAAATTTCCAGAAAATGCCATTAAAGTAAGAATTGCCAGAACATGCCATTAAAGTAAAAATTGCTTTTAAAGTAAAATTTAATACAATGAAAAAAAATTGGAACACGACTTTATAATGGTAACACGACTTTATACATAATAGTAATCAGACCTACAAAATCTATAAATGGAGTAGATGATTACATTGTCGTTCAACAAACAATATTGATCGCTCCCACTATGGTGACTAAATGAAGCGGTTACGAAACTAAATGGGAATCAACAAAGACAAATACGCATTAAAAGTCAATGTTTTTATTTAAGCCACTTTACCGTCAAATCAACTGTCCGTTTCATACATACATATCATCACGGGTGCCTAACGGCGCCCGAGACCGCTTAGACGGCCCCAGGGTACCCAGAGGGGTTTTTAATCCCACCTCGTCGAAACCGAAGTCTACACCGAACAAGTGGCTAGCTCGTCGCGTGGTTTTGAATAGACTCAATAACCCATCTATAAACAGTTTCACAAGTTGGTATAGTGAAACCGGGACCGACAGCTTAACGTGCTCTCCGAGGCACTATAGTGGTGTTGTGAAACAAATTTATATATTTTTTTTAATTAAAAACTCATTGGTACACACCGGGATTCGAACCAGGGGCCCAAGTGTTTTTAAGTCCTAACCAACGCGGTCACCACGTACTGCCCATTTCGTAATCGCATATATCTATAATAGCTATGCTTACCAATAGCAATAAAAATGTGTATTTCCTTTTAAAAACCATTTAAAAAATGCAGCATACTGAACACACATGTAGTAGATATAACATCCCCGAGGCTCTAAAGCATCCCTGCTATATAGAGAGTGACGACGTAACGTGCCCGCTATTGGCCCACTAATGCAGCCTGCATTTTTAATTCATGTCAAGGGCCTTAGGGAAACCGGGGTAGTGCATGCAGTCAAACGCCATACTCATTTGCCTTTAAGGCTTCCCTAACTATTTCTACTAGAGTGAGTAGGTAGTATATAGGTAGATTGGTGGAAAGCAATATGCGACTTGAAATTATTTTTTTTTAAGGTAGAATATATAAATATCTACCTACAGTTTTTTGGTCCCCAGTTCAAAGCCCTGGTGTGTACCAATGATTTTAATTATAAAAAAAATATGTTCATTTCTATGACAATACCACTGTAGTGCCTCGAAGAGCATGTTAAGCTGTCGGTCCCAGTTTCACTATACCAACTTGTGAAGCTATTTATAGATGTTATTTGTTGTTATTTGGCCTATCCGGTGTAGACTCATACCATCATCTACTGCGAAGTGAGTTTAAACCCCCTCTGCTGTTTACCCTGAGGCCGGGTCTCCGGCGTCGTAAGGCACCTCGTGTTAATCTATTTATTTTTAATATTAAATTTAAATACCTAATTATTAAATGAAAAAAGCTAATATAATAAAAATATTAACCAAAATTTAGATTACAAATAAAAAATACACCTATATATTTTTTAATATTTCCTTGTAGGTAAAAATTGATTTTTTTATTTTATTTAAAAGTCTTTATTACACAAAAATGTCCTAAATGCCTTAGGCTTTTCTACCAGCTAACCTTTGAGGGGCTGAAACATGATTATGTTGCAGAACAATTTTGAATATAAAAATGGATTTAATAACGAAGATATTATGGTGAACCAGCTAACCACCTAGTCACTAGTTGGTTATATAGTGTACGTTTGGTTGGTGGATTTTTGTTGTACAATGACAAAATGTACACGTTGAAATTATATATCAAATATCAAACTAATGAAAAACAATCGATGTTCAACATGGTAGGCATATGTGTTAAGAATAGCGGATTAAATTACATTTGTTTCTCAACATCACTACCAACTTATTATAATATTTTAATCAATGGCTCCGTGGTCCAAGGATGCTAGCGAATTTATCCGTGACCTGGGAAAAAAAAGCAACTGGTGAATATTCTGAGCAAGGAATACCTGGTTCAGATGATCAGCATTGCTATTCAACGGGGTAACGCCGCTAGTCCTTGGTATACCACGCCGATTGTCTCATTTTCAAAAATAATATTTAAATTTTTTATAGGTAGGCTAAGGTCCCTGGTTCGAATCCCGGTATGTACCAATGAGTTTTTAATTAAAAAATGTATGTACATTTGTTTAACCACTATAGTGCCTCGGAGAGCACGTTAAGCAGTCGGTCCCGGTTTCACTATACCAACTTATGAAACTGTTTATAGTTGGGTTATTGAGTCTATTCAAAACATCGCGACGATCTAGCCACTTGTTCGGTGTAGACTCATACCATCGGCTACGACGAGGTGGGATTAAAAAACCCCTCCGCTGGGTACCCTGGGGCCGTCTAGTCGGTCTCGGGCGCCTTAAGGCACTCATGATGTTATGTAGGCTAGGTAGGTATATTTAAATAAAAGTCAAATTATACCAACTTATGACACGTTGCTAAAAGTTGTGAAGGCACCTCTAAAGTTGAATTTATAAGGATTTTTACTATATTAATTTTGGTTTATTTTTTTATTTCGTGTTTTGTTGCGAACGCATAAAAACTAAGCCATAAGTCACTGTCATTTAATAAATATATAAAAAAGACCTACAATTATGCAATTATTAAAACGAATCATTAATTTTTACTTAATTGGCAATATTTAGATCTATTTATAATAATAATAATAATAATAAGCGGGTTTTTTTTAGTTCTAACTGCAGAACGTTACCTAAATAACGATGCGGCATATATTATTCGCTCACAAAGTATGTCACTGCAAATGATGGATGACGTACATTTCACGCTGAAAGTTATTCATGAAAATGTAGTTTCTTCAGTACTTATAATTATATTATAGTTAACAAATAAGGGGCTGTACATAAATCACTTAACTAGGGGTACCCTTGATAGTAATCGAATAAAAATATAATCGATTTTATCATAAAAGTAAATTGTGTACTTTTTATATGCGTAATATTTTTTTGCTACAACTACGACTTCGCATATACCCTTATGTTTTTTGACTGTGGACCATAATTAAATTTAATATTATATGAAGGTAACGAAATCACGTCAATTTTTGATATAAAAGTTTATAATAATAATTTGTGTTTGCTGGCTTTATTTTAACCACATCATCTCTATGTGGTTAAAATAAATCCATAGGACGAATTAAAATTTTGTTTCAATAATTAAATGAAATATTTATTCACAGAATATGGTTTTTATTTAAACCGTTATTCCCAAAATCTCCCGCAAACAGATATAATACCTAGATATAGTTAGTACCTAGCGGAGGGATTAACCCGTCCTCATTTCGCCGATGGTATTTGGAGGCAACACCTAACAAGAGGCAAGTTATTGCGGTGTATATAATAGTATAGCCTCGTTGTATAAAGCGGTCACCCATCACAGGTCCGGCCTTGCTGTCATCTGCTTAACCTTGTTATCTGTTGCACAGTGACTTAACCACTAGGCTGGGGCCGTTTTTTTTAAAAGATATAATGTAGGATTTCGAAAACTAAGTAATCTTGATGTTCCTTAAATCTCCCATTCTAATCCCATCCCATTCGGGATGTTATGCAACTTCAATTAAATATTCAGTTGACTATTCCCAAGATACTCTTAATATATGTTTTAAAAAATACCTTTTAGTAGGTACAGTTTTATGAAATTTCATACCTTATGTGATAGCATGAACATACGACGCGGCGCACGTGGGTTTATTAACGGTACGTTTGAGTACTGCTTAAAAGGCTTACAAAGCTAATTTACTTGACAGGTGTTTTTTTAGTACTTCGCTTTGCTTTTGATTTTTGATGACGTCACAGAAAAAAAGCAAATTACGTCATCGAATTCGCTGCGAACGCTTGAAAAATACGAGTAGTGCAATCAAAGTAAATTGTCTGTGGTCACAATTATTGTGTATCAAATACTTTTTTTTGTTTATTTTTATTGTTCCTTCCTTTCACTTAACAGTTTTTGAACTCTATTTTGTATTCTCTTATGAATTTTATAAGATGTTTATTTATGCATATAAAACTGTTCGAGTACTCCTGCAAACGCTGCGATTGCTTTGCTTCGCTTTGAGTACGTTGACGGCTGATTAGATTGGCTTAAAGCCTAAGCGCTTTAAGCGAAAAACAGTAGTAAACGAACACACTGTAAATTTCTAACTAAATTATAAAAATAAAAAATTGATTCCGACAAAAAAGCTTCTTATGTTTCAGTTATTAGATTTTTTATCCAATGAGCAAACCGCTCATGAATCTTACGTGATGCGTACAAACCAACAAACAAACAAAATATCAAAAAACATTTTACGTTCTAATATAATATCTAGCAGTTTCAGCCTATAGACCAGACATACTGGTGTACTCTCGGTGCTTGAAGAAAGTAATACTTATAGAACTCACCGTTCCGTGGGAAAAAAACATACCTAAGGACCACAACATCAAGTCGAACAAATATTTTGATCTCACAAACGAAATTACTAGAAACGGATTTAAAACTCAACTTTATGCAGTGGAAGTTGGTGCAAGAGGAATTCCAGCAAAGTCTTTGCACCGTCTATTGAAGGATCTTGGCCTTCCGAGAACAGCCGTCGGAACTTTTATGGAGCGTGTTTCCAGGATGGCGCTAACAGGATCATATAATATTTGGTTGAGTAGAGAGGGTAGTGAACACAGTGCAGGTGAGAGTTCAAAAGGCCTTTAAACCTACTTCGCGGTCTCAAGTCCGGGAACGCTGCAGTTCATTCCCCTGCCTTTCAACCACGCGATGGACCCGGCACCCGCACGGTGAATCCATGGTTTGCTAAGAACATTGTCTCTCTCTTGGTATTATATAAATAAATAAATACCGTCAAGGGTGCCTTTTTGGCTCCCGAGAACCGTTTAAACGGCCTCAGGGTACCCAGCGGAGGGATTAACCCATCCTCATTTCATCAATGGTATTTCGGAGGCAACGCCTAACAAGTGGCGAACTTGTTTCGGAGTTTATATAGTTAGTATAGCGTCGTTAAATAAAGCGGTCACCCATCCTAGGGCCAGTCTTGTTGTCATTGCTTAACTTTGTAACCACCTAGTGGTCCAGTCACTGCGCAACTGGGGCCGCTTTTTTATAATTTGTATTTAATGAAACTTAAGGATAAGATAACTAAAGTAATATAATACTAATATCTCGCTAAAATTAATTATAAAAATATTTAATGTAGGTACAGACACGGAAATTCTATAATTTTAATATATTTGTATAGATTCCTAGTAAAGAATTTCTTCGGACGGGGCGCTACAGGTCTCGCGAAGTTATGTTGGTTAACTCAGTTTTAAGTCCCCCCAAAAATAATTTTGGGTGATTTAGATTTATTTTAGTATATAAATTAATTAAGTAAGAGAATTATGTTGACATTATGTACCTACTAATATTTACCACATTTTGTTTACTCTCAATTTTATTAGTTCCACTTTTTGCCGCGGGAATTTTTTCTTCAAACGGACAATACGTGAAAGATTTTTGACGACGTAATTTTGTTTGAATGGGCTTCCTTATTAAATGCAATGCCTCTATAAGTCTATACCCTCTAAATTTATACAGATGTCCTAAAAATTTGAAAATATTACATTGTGGCGTGCAGTTTAATTTAACACTGGCTATGACAATTAATAGTACAACCGGGTATCGATTACAGAACCTTATAATTAGAGCGCGTGATGTCACTGTTATATCTATGCATCTACCAGCGTGAAGCGAGGAGGTAAATATTGTAACTGTATCCTTGTCAACACCACTATTTGTAGGGATTCCAAATATTTATTTTTTATGGAAACTTATAAGTTGGACCTTAGACTTAAAGACATATTTTTTTAGGTTCACAGATTAAACCCTTGTGTTTTTTATAGATTTTTCAATAAAGTGAAATTGTCATACTATTATGTAGTGTACGCGCAGCTTTGCACCAGCCTTTTGGTCTCCGTTTCAATTTAACACTTTGTTGAAACTGCCTATATTAAGCTTTACGCTGAAACTGCTGATGCTAGGATAATATTTTACCTACTTACTGCTTAATTTGTCCCAAAGGTTTGACTGGTAGAGAATGCCTAGCGGCATTAAGTCCGCCTTTGTACTAAATTTGTGCAATAAAGTTTTTAAATAAAATAAAAATAATAAAATATGGAAAGTAATTTTTTTGTACAGTAGAAACACATACAAAGCGATAAATTGGTATCTGAAGGAGCTAAAAAGAAAGAATAAATTAATTTTCAGGAAAGTTAATATCTCGGTAATGAAAGGTCTCTAGACTTGTTCAGTACGTAGACTCTTTGAAAATAAAGTTATAGGCATTTCACAATTTTTATTAAGAGGCGAGGAAAGGAGAAAAAAAGGAGCAACGCTGGTTTTTTGAAACGACGGGTAAGTACTAAAATAAACCCGATACACACAAGCATAAATAATATATAGTTAAAACCTAAGATAAAATAAGAATAAGATATTAAAAGTACCTACAGTTATTATATATTATTTATTCGAAGTTTCAGAAAAACTAGTATGATAAATCTTTAGTGTGGAAGTACATAGTTATATAAGTATCAGTTTTGTTGATATAGAACCCTAGTCACCACACTAGGATTCCCTGTGTTGTGGTGACTAGTCTTCCTTACGATCCCAAAAAAGCCATAGCCACCCTACTCATAGAGAGCATACCGGCTCTGTGCCAGCCTTTATCGTTCGTCGAGAGCGTGAGACTCCACACAAACGATGAATTATTGCATGTCATCAATTACCGGACAGACACGAATGCGCCCTAAAGCACTGTGTACACTGCTCGCGTTCCGTACGGATACCTTGCTGGAACAGCCACTGTCTCATGCATGCATATCTACATAATATACAATCTCATTTGCATTTTGCGAATTTCGTTAGTTTTAGAGATGAGATGAGATGAGATGGAGGAATGTTTTTCTTTTTTGTTTCTAGATTTTTATTTTATTTGAGTCGGCATGTGACTTTATATCTAAGTGGTGGTGAAAAATGGAGTCGATCAATACACTGTTATATAACAGCATTGGTCGCTACAATTATGCCAGCTAAATGATACGGTTACGAAATAGGTGGCGATAAAGACGAATTTGCATTAAGATTTTACTTTAATATCCCCTCTGCATGCGAGAGCAGACACCGTGAACGAATCTAAATATCTGGTGGAGACATGTGACGCGATATTAACAAGTTTGTTGGCAGTCTAGAAATATGAAGGGGCAGGTTATAGGTTCTAGATGTCCAGTCACTGGCAGTAAAAGCAATATATCCATAGGCTTATTAGCGTAATCTTGACAGAAGAACGAAGGAGGCGGTAGGTTTTAGTTACCTACTACCATGGACCGGATATCTGATATCCAGTTCATGCAGTAAACCCATATCCATAGTATTATATGCGTAATAGGGAGCTTCGCACTCGAAGTTGTTGACAATTATATATATCTAGGACAGTCAATCCAACTTCGAGAAAGAGATCTCTCGTCGAATCCAACTCGGCTGGGCAGCATTCGGGAGGCTACGTAATATCTTCTCGTCCCAAATACCGCAGTGTTTAAAAACCAAGGTGTTCGAGCAGTGTGTGTTGCCAGTGATGACTTACGGATCAGAGACGTGGTCGCTTACTATGGGCCTCATGAAAAAGCTCACAGTCACACAAAGGGCGATGGAGCGCGCTATGCTCGGCGTTTCCTTGCGGGATCGTATTCGAAACGATGAGATCCGCAAAAGGACCAAAGTAACCGACATAGCCTCCAGAATCGCCAAACTTAAGTGGCAGTGGGCAGGCCACATAGCTCGCAGAACGGACGGCCGTTGGGGCAATAAGGTTCTCGAGTGGCGACCGCGTGCTGGAGGACGCAGGCGAGGCTGCCCCCCCACAAGATAGACCGACGACCTGAAAAAGGTCGCGGGAAGCCGATGGATACAGGCAGCGCAGAACCGGTCATTGTGGCGATCTTTGGGGGAGGCCTATGTCCAGCAGTGGACGCGCGAAAGGCTGGCATGATGATGATGACATTATTTACTATTAGTAGGTTTAGATATCCAGTCCATGGCAGCAAAAACAACATATCCATCATATGCGTAATCCTGTGGAGGTATCTGGTGGAATATTTAGGAGGTTGTTGACAGAAGAACGAAAGTGGCGGTAGGTTTTAGGTTCTAGATATCCAGTCCATTGCAGTAACAACAATACAGGCATATAAGCGTAATCTTTTGGAGCCAAGGATCTTTTAATTATTTATAGAAGAACGAAAGAGACAATAGGTTATAGGTTCTAGATATCCATGGCATTAACAACATTAGATATATCCATTAGCGTAGGTATACAGTCAAATAAAATAATCAAACATTTGTTGTATTTTCAATAATGTTATTCCCTGAACTGTCGAGTGGCTGACAGAAGTTTCAGTGACGGCGCA
This sequence comes from Monopis laevigella, assembly GCA_947458855.1. Classification (NCBI taxonomy): domain Eukaryota; kingdom Metazoa; phylum Arthropoda; class Insecta; order Lepidoptera; family Tineidae; genus Monopis; species Monopis laevigella. The sequence goes on along the minus strand of OX381580.1, from coordinate 21,672,879 downwards.
CGGGGCATGATTAATGGTATCCAACGTCCTCACCATTAGTTTCAGTGAAGCCTGTCATTTCCATTGTTGTCGCTTATACGCATCACTTATCAGCGAAATGAGAATAATCCGATGGAGAATTATTAAAACTGTTGTAGTTTATAATGTATCTATCTCACAGCTTCCCTATGAAATAAGTGAAGATTGTTTGGTTAAAGTTCTGTTTTTTTTTTGGTTTTTAAAATTATTTATTTCCATAATTTCAAATTCATAAAAATCTATTTATTTTTAAATATGTATATGCATTTTTATAAATTGCTTATTAGGATAATCTTATATATATATTTTTAAAGATAAAAATGCAATGAATAAAATCCAGGTGGGCTGGGACTCGCACCCACGAACCTCGCTTACGCGACAAGGAGCTCAAAATTGTTTTATTTGAAGAATTTCACATATCCAATGTATCACAAATTAAGTTCTAGTATATCTATCTCTAAGCTTTGCCTTTACACTAAGTTCACTTGAAAGAAAATTACAATATATTTTTGGTTAGGGCTCATACGAAAAGTCTAAATATTTAAAAATAAAAACTTATAATATAAAGGCTTAATATCATACATTATATTTAAAATAAACAAATATTATTACCTATAATTTAATGTTTAGACAATTCCACATATATTGCCCTGGTCACAAACTAAGCTCTAGTCTTGTACTATATATACTACCAGAAACAAACTTATTAAACATATTATATTTTATAAATACTCAGTCCGGGCAAATTCTACTGAAAATATAAATATAATCACGGGTGCCTTATTAACACCTCGTCGTAGTCGAAGTCTACCTACACCGAACAAGTAGCTAGCTCGTCGCGATGTTCAAATAAACTAAATAACCCATCTATAAACAGTTTCACAAGTTGATATAGTGAAACTGGGACCAACAGCTTAACGTGCTCGCCGAGGCACTATTTTAGTGGTTTTGTCAAACATCTACATATTTTTTTTATTAAAAATCTATTGGTACCTACACACTGAGGTTTAAACCGGGGAACTACTAACTCGGTCACAGATACAGAGTGAATTTTTCAAGTGTGCCTTCAAGGCTATATCTTAAACTACAAGGAATAGCGAAAAATGCTTAAAGGAGTCTCGGGGCCGATTTTGATAAAAACTAAAACTGCATCATTAGATTCGTGAAAATTTTATTCTCCTAGCCGGGAATAGAACCGCTTGATTTTGCAAAAAAAATTACTCGCTGATAGTGTCGCTTATAAAGATCAAATTCTGGTAAGTCTAGCGGCAAACTAAAGGAAAAAGTGCTCAATTTTAATAAAAAAAAAAAAAATACCATCACGGGTGCCAATTTGGCTCCCGAGAACCGTTTAAACGGCCTCAGGGTCCCAGCGGAGGGATTAACCCATCCTCATTTCGCCGATGGTATTCGGAGGCAACACCTAACAAGTGGCGAGCTTGTTGCGGTGTTTATGATGAAATAGCCTCGTTGTATAAAGCGGTCACCCATCCCAGGCCGGTCTTGTTGTCATCTGCTTAACCTTGTTATCAGTTGCGCAGTGACTTAACCACAAGGCTGGGGCCGCTTTTATAAAAAATATTTAAATAAAAAAAAACATACTTTACCACACCGTCTACTTTACTAACTAATCAAATTGATTGAAATGATCTTCAAAACCCATCCATATTGAAAACATACTAATGCAAAAACCTTCAAGTGACATAGTCATGTATCGGTTTTAGCCAATGGGTATACCGGTTTTAAGGACTATTGCATCGATTCTTGTCGAGGTGGTAGTCTCCTTTTTTTCCGGCGAAACGGGCGGATAATTTGACGATAAAGCAGCGAGGCTACTAAAGTAGACTTGTAATGCAAATTCGTCTTTATCGTCGCTCGTTTCGTAACCGCATCATTTAGCCGGCATAGTAGAAGCGATCTATGCTGTTTAACATCAATGAAATGATCGAAACCTTAATTAAAAAAGAAATGTAGCTTCTTCGACGTGAAATTTATTTCCCAAGGCGATATTTGAGTGTTTTTTAATGGAATATTATATTCATTTTTTTTTAATTCTCTTGGTAAATATGTATGTATCATCACGGGTGCCTTACGGCGCCCGAGACCGCCTAAACGGCCCCAGGGTACCCAGCGGAGGGGTTTTAATCCCACCTCATCGTAGCCGATGGTATGAGTCTACACCAAACAAGTGGCTAGCTCGTTGCGATGTTTTGAATAGACTCAATAACCCATCTATAAACAGTTTCACAAGTTGGTATAGTGAAACCGGGACCGACAGCTTAACGTGCTCTCCGAGGCACTATAGTGGTGTTGTCAAACAAATGTACATAATTTTTTTAATTAAAAACTCATTGGTACACACCGGGATTCGAACCAGGGACCTAAGCGTTTTTCAGTCCAAGGTCTAACCAACTAGGCCACCACGTATATTAAATCTTGGTAAATATTTTTTTATAAATTCTTATGTATCTATTAAATTTTATCTAAGCTTGGATTGTTATTCCAAGGGGTAGAACTCGAAGTCAAAAGATTCCTCTTTTATGCGATATAAGAGCAGATGTCTTAAGCAGATAACAGCAAGGCCGGACCTGAGATAGTGACCGCTTTAAAAACGAATCTATACCATCATAAACACCGCAACAAGCTCGCCACTTGTTAGGGATTGCTTTCGATTACCATCGGCGAAATGAGGACGGATACCCTGAGGCCGTTTAACGGTAAGTTAAAAAGGCATCCGTGATGATATTTATTAGGTATTATTATTATTCTAAATACATTAGTAATCATTGGTTGTGGGTAAATTAGGAATCAAAACCATAAAACCACAGTAGCGGTTGATAAACGCACTAATTTAAACTTTGTGTGTACAGTGGACTACACCAAGTTTATTAAAAACCACTGTATGCCGTTGTATTAAGGTTTCATTTACGTTAGCTGCCGTGCTGTTCCCCGTACTGCGTCATACGAAATAGTTATAACCCTCAAAGTCACGTAAGTAATTATTATTTAAACATAGTGCTACTTTAAATAATTTTCTCATTAAACTAACGACGATCTAATCTGATTTTTGATTAAACAATTTAGGTTTTTTTTTTTTAAACAAAAGTTTCATTCAAATTGTATAAGTTTGTTTTAGTTCTTATAAACAAACAAAGGTGAATATTTTATTTTTTTCATATAACTTTAATATACATACCTATATTATGTAAATGTAAGATTTTTCTATAAATAAATAAAAAATATTTTTTTGTAAAATTTTCTGTAAAATTATATTAGGTATTTTTTTATAATTTTGCTAATATATTTTTATTAAAATTTATTATAATTGTCATCTCTCTACATTGAACTTTTTTATATACTTAAATAAAAATAAATACATATCATCAATAGTGGCCCTACGGCGCCCAAAACCGCCCAAACGGCCTCAGGCCTCAGGGTACCCAGCGATGGGGTTTTTAATCCCACCTCGTCGTAGCCGATGGTATGAAACACCGAACAATTTATATACTTAGTTTTTATTTTATTGAAGTACGGCATGTCACTTTGCATCTTATCGGCAATAATCGCCCTCAGTATGCCGGCTAAATGATGCGGTTACGAAATGAGCTGCGTCACAGACGAATTCGCATATCCTCGCTGCTTTATCGTTAAACCAACTGGCCGTTTCGTAACCGTAGACTATCACATCAAGTCAAAGTCAAAGTCAAAATCATTTCATAGTCAAAAAAAAATGTTTAACAATGAGGCGTTAGAGTGCGTTTGGTTAGGCAGCTATTCATGAACAAAAGAACGACAAATATTTATTAAACCTCGATATCAGATTTAGAACTTAAACACGATAAAATGGAAATCATAATATTATTATGAAAAATATCACCGAACCGAACACACGCTACTTAACCAACTAGTGTAAGACTAGGTGGTTAGCTGATTCCATTGACCTGTCAATCATTATCTGCCATACAAGGGAGCCACCAAGGCGACCAACTTCACCGCCACATCGGTTTTAGGTGTTCAGGGATATTATATCCACATCGATTTAATATACCTGAAAACCTTAAACCCACAGACAAGACAGAAACTAGATATTTAAACAGATCGACACATAAAGTATTCTTAAACACACACACAGTAAAAAAAAATAGCAATAACAAATTAAATTAAATATGTAAGTTTTAAGCTGTTACAGGCTAGGTATATATATATATATATATATTGCAAAAAGCATCGAGCAAGCTGTAAAGGCAACGAGATGTTTTAAACTGTTGTGTTGTACTGAATACTACGGTTTAATTAAATTTTTAATTGAAATGTGAAACAATAAAATGTTTTCGAAATGAAGAAGTTTCATTAAAAACCTATGTTTTCATTTACAAACATGGATAGCTCAACGAATTCAATTATAATAATAATTATGAACATTTAGACAGGGATCTAACTTCTAAACGGTTACTGTATTTAAATTAAATTATTTTTGATATACCTACCTCTATCAAAAATAATTTAATTTAAATACAGTAACCGTTTAGAAGTTAGATCCCTTAAACCGATGTGGCGTGGACATGGTCGGTGAAGTTGGTCGCCTTGGTGGACCAATTACTATACACGGAAAAAAAGAAATTCTTGGATAAAACAAGTTAATTCATATTGTTTCATATATGGCGGAAACAATAAGTAAAATTTGCCATAGGCTAAGAAGATTTACTTTAGTAAAAAAAAAATCTTTTCTTATTATAATAGGTAGTTAAAATGGCGAAATGGGTGGTTAAATTGACTATAAGGTAGCGAGTATATTAAAATATACTCGTAATGCAATTCGTCTTTATCGCCGCCCATTTCGTAACCGCATCATTTAAGCGGCATAGTGATGAATGATGTTTAAGAACAATTATTGATTGACCCCATTCATGGACTTTGTAGGTCTGCTCACTACTAAGTAGATACAAAGTCACATGCCGTGCTGCAATAAAAATAAATATTAATATGGAAGTCCAAAAAATGCAACCAACAATTACTACGTAACCGTTCTTTAAATACAATGCATTTAATTTTTTTTTTATGAATTAAGAGTCTTTTAAATGTTAAATGTCCTATCTTGAATATTTAAAGTTACTTCCCATATTAACCATAGCATAGACGTGGGGCAACCTGTAAATAATACCACATGACTCTATAGGTAATATGATAAAGGAAGCACGCAAGCAGGTAGACTCTACCTGCTTGCGTGCTTCCTTCATCTTCTCTAACTGGTAGAGAATTTCACATTTTATCAGCGCGACAGATGATTTCCTAAATTAAATTGAATCTAGCATATAAGATACCTTTATAAATGAACCCCAATCCTGATACTCTGGTGGACATTACAATACATACCAACATAAAAAAAGTACGTACGTTGATCCTTTCAATGCAACATTTTGATGACAACACGACCTCCCGAATCAGATTGTCCGCCTGAAGGATTCAACTGGATTACAAGCCGATGAAAAATCCGGCCTGCATGGAAAATTGAATAGAAACATCCAAACAGAGAGATTCAATTCGTTTTGTCATTTATTGTTTGTTGGTATGAATCTTTGTACACGTAATATGGAAATTGGTTGGGTTTTTCGTAAAAACATTGGGGAAAGTGATTAGTTTTTTGTGCTCTGTGGATTTTTTAGGTCCGCTGTATATATGTTCCTCTGGCCATAAACTAAGCTCTGGGCTTGTAGTATGTGTACCAGAAACAAGCATATCAATACGATTTTATCATATCTGTGTACTTACAGATTTTTTCATTTAAAATTTTATTATATGTACAGAAGATAGATGTTATTTTTTCTATTGATGAGATTTTGGGAACATTTATTAGTTTTTAAATTCATAAAATATATAAATATCGTAGTATATCTTATATATATATATATTTTATATATTATATCTTTTATATTTTTTGTATAGCGCGAGATTTTGGGAATAGACTATCTAATGTAAATTTTATATCGATTTTGTTATAGTTAAAATGCGATGAAAGAATCCTGGTGGGCGGGACTCGAACCCACGATCCTCGCTTTCGCGGCAAGGTACTCAACCGCTGACCCAACCAGGTTCCAGTCACCCCTCTAGAATTTTGTCATTGTTATGTCCTCTATACACAGACGCCCTCTATGTACTTTCTTCTAATAACTCTGTATATTAAAGTGAAGTTAGAAGTCCTAGTTTCGAATACTAGATGGAAGAGGAGTCTGTTTTTTGTTTTTACTTTTTTCAGTATTTTTTTATATTTACGATTTTAGAAATTACTTATCAGGATAGTCTTATAATGCAAATTAGATATTTACCTCCACTTTACTATAAACAAATTTGTTATTTCCCTCTGGCTGTTTAAGCGCTTAGTGATGGCTCAATAGATTTTAATGTCGTTTTTAGCATAAATTAGATAAGCAATTCTCCTTCCATAATTTATTCCCGAGGGTTTATGTGTGTAAACTAATTTATTCTATAATATAAGATATTAATTAATATAAATCATTTTCGATGTACGAGTAAAAGAAGTGTATTTTTTTATTATTTATATCGCCATTAAATCAAAAACCCTAGCTTTTATAATAAAACTAGCTAATTAGTTTCACCGTGTTTTAATAATTTAAATTTTCATTTCATTATTTTAGTTTTTTCTTTACAAACTTTCTGTTAACTGTATAGTTTGTTTATTATCATATTTGTTCGCAACAAAACTTTTTTTTACTTGTAATTTTATATAAATTTCTCTTTAAGTGAGTGAACGAATGCCTTTTTTCTAGTGCTAAGATATAGTGAGTAGTCATACTCACTATATCGACAATGGGATAATATGGGACCTGTAAATGGACCTCTTGGACAAACCTTAAGGGCTCTATAGTCGACTTGACGCCCATACAAACGTAGTTGGCGGTTAGTCGAAGTTATTTTTTTTATGTCAGTAATTGTATGTTGTGTTGTGGTTAATAAATATCGTTTGTAATATAATATTTAAAAAGTTTTTTCTGATTTCGGAATAAATAAAAAAATAACCCAACACATAAATATTAATAAATACAATGACCAACAAAATGAATATTTTAATTTTGCAACAAACAGTAATCGAGTATTACTGGAAGTGCAAAAGCTCATTTTGTATGGAGAACGCGGATTTCGCGATTACGAATGCAGTGTTCTTAATAAAATTATAAACCGCGCGATTTTAACCTTTTTGTCGGTCACCAGTATTTCATTTAAAAAAAATGCCCTGAATGTGAAATGCCCGACAAGTGCAATCGGAAAATCTTTTTTTATATTTATGTCAACAATCATTCAGTTTTCGGTAATTATGGAATTACCGAAAAATTTGCCAATCGGCATTTCCTTATTAGGATACCCACAAACCCGGTACGGGGTAAAGGGGGAAAGGTTATATAAGATTTTTTTAGAATTCATTCGAAACTCACGAAACTGACCATTTACTCTTAAAACCATTAGGAAATATTAACTTTATACTTACAGGTTGACAATCAGACCGATATCTTGAAACTAAACCAAAAGTCATTTATAGACATTTTTTTGGAAAAATCTCTGATTTATGTTATTTTTTGCTAAAACAGCAATTCCTTATGATTGGCTAATTGGTATCGTACATTCTTATATTATAGAATATTATTAGTAAAGAAAGAACTTTATACATAAACTAACATATTGTTACAGAAAGATTACAGAAAATAAAGAGAGCTCTATCTCTTCCGGTACATAGAGTAGGGAACACATTTGTTTCTTGTGACGGGCGATTGATAGACGTTCGATGTGCGATCGACGCTAGGGGGAGTGTGAATCGGAAAATTATTTGTCATGTAACAGCTGGCTTCGGAAAACTCCTTGTTACACTATCGTGGATCACAGTTGAGCGCTTAATTTTCTTTTGTGATGTGGCTGCATATATACGTGGGTATTTTTTTTCATTAATAAGTTTTATAGTTTTTCCAAATTTTTTATTATATACATGTCGTTCTTCCATAATTCTGTATGCTTATGTAACAAAAACGACTATTTTTATAACAGAATTTTTATTATTTACTCATCATGAAATACGAGAGATTTTCCGTCAGAAATATTAAGGTCGTTACACACGGCCGCTTATCGGCATAGATTTATCAGCGTCGCAGATACCTTGGTACGCTAAGCTGAGCGATAACTCTGCGACAACGGCCCGTGTCGTCTGACATGCGACGCATAGTCGGGAAAAATGTTTAGTTACATAGTATACATATCTACTGAAATTATTTTAAAAGGAAGATCATTTTTTTATTGGAGTTTTTATATAATAATATTTACCATCATAAATGGTGCCTTATTAATGGTACCTTACAGCCTAGACGACCTGAGGATGGAGTTTTATTCCACCTCGTCTTGGTTCGGTAATTCTGAGTCTATACTGAACAAGCCGCTAGCCCATCTATAAATACTTTCACAAGTTTGTATAGTGAAACTGGCAGTGACTGCTTAACGTGCTCTCCAAGGTACTATAGTGTTGTTGTGAAATCAATGTTACCGAAAATGTATGAAATCTAGGAATTGTATACAACTCCTAGGAAATGTATACAATTTCTAAACTATTTAGGAAATGTGTAAAATGTTTTAAAATTTATTTAATACCTAATTTATATCCTGGGAAATGTATACATTTCCTAGGAATTGTATATAATTCCAATATCATATTAGGAAATGTATAAAAATAATGCTTTCTTTAATTAAACACGTTGGTAGAATGAGAATAATATTTTTTATTATGACACTCGTTGAGACAATCAGGTAACAATCCTGCCGTAAAATATAATATCTTCATATTATCTTACTAATTAAAGCTTCAAAAATCAACTATCTATATCTAAATATTTTTAAGGTACATTTATCACAAAATCAATTTATATTATTCTTATAAAGTTAAACTTTCATTTGGTAAGTAATCAGTCTGTTATTTAAGTTATTACAAATGTCACAATATTAAAGTCTTTAAAAGGCAGTCCATATGGTTATTTATTTTTGCAGGGTAAGCTATAATAGAATTCTTCTTGCAAAGGCATTTTTTAAAACCTTGGCCGGTTCCAGTGGATTGTAGTTTAGCAACTGATCGGAGTGCAACCTCCGTACTCAGTACATCCTCTGCATCAAGAAGGACTCTTGGATCATACATCTGAGATCGAGAATATAATTGTTTTAAGATTCCTTCCTTGGTACCAATTTGATAGAGCTTATCATCGGGTTTAGCCAAAACAACACCTGGAACTGCAATTCGCACAGAAGTGCTATTTTGGAAATGTATAGATTTCCTAGGAAATGTGTCTAATATAATTTATTTCACACATTTCCGGGCGATTTTAGGAATTGCATACATTTCCTAGGAATTGTATACAATGACGAATTACATACACTTCCGTTAACATACATATATTTTATTAATTAAATACCCATTGGATTGGGTTTGAAGTTGAACACATGGCCTAAAATTAAGGTCAAACCAACTTGGTCACCACAGAAGAAGTTTTAGAAGTATTAATAAAATACAATACATAGATAAAGGACTTGTACCGGGTAACTAGGTATCGTAACGCGCTGACCACTTGTTTACTGAAGATTTAGAATCGTCGACAACGAGATGAAAATAGAACGCCTTTGTGCCACAGATAATGCCTTGGTCACAAACTAAGCTCTAGGCCTATACTATGTGTACCAGTAACAACGTACTAATACAGATTATATTTTATGACAAACTGAACCTACAGACTAATATTGTTTTGTCATATAATATTATTTTACTATTCTTATAAAAACATTAAAAAGCATCTCTACTTACTGAAAAAATATTTATTTACAATCGTTTCTAATGGGGTAACTCCAACAACATCAATAAAGGAGAAAAAGTTTACGTGATCGAAATCGGTTTAGCATTTTTCGTTCAAATTCCTTAAGGTAATATTATTATGGTAATTCCTAAAAATTGTGAGCTTCCATGCGTAAATTTTTGCTTCATTTGGGTAGACGTAAAAAATATCGTATGTAAAGAAATATAGAATTATAATAAGAAACATATTATTTTTGCGATTATAATTACAATTTAAGATTGGAATTGAATGTTGATAAGTTTTTCATATAGTTATAAAGCAGGTGTTTGTTTTACACAAGCTACTACCTGATTTTTTATTTTTTTTTTAATAAATAAATTATTTATTAGAAGTTTCAGAAATGCATGACTAAAATTTCGTGTTAAAATATACATAGTTTTATAAGTATTAGTTTTGTTGATATAGAACCCTAGTCACCACACTAGGATTCCCTGTGTTGTGGTGATTCCCTACTTTCATCATATATACGCCATTATGGCTTTGTAATTTGTTTTTTTTTACACACTATTATTATGATCTAAATTCTTAGCTATCTAATCAGATTTTTTTTAATTGGATTAGGTTCGCTAATATATTTCGACATAAAACTTTGCTTATTTACTTAAATACTTGCTTTAGGACCGAATTTTCAATCGTTGTTATTCAAGTGATAACTTGTATGGGAATGAATAAATTTGAAGTTAACTGTCTTATAACTTTATCTGATGACTGAAAAAGTACCCCTCATTTGAATTATAAAACTTTTGCTTAATTAGAACAATAAAATTCAATATTCGTTTAATCAGATCCACAGCATAGTTTAGTAAATCTTTAAGTAGGTACCATAAGTAAAGTTAAGTACTATATAAAACAATTACTAACAGTAAAGCTATACTACTGTTTACTATATAACAACATTTATATTACATACGCTTTGCGACCTTTGTCAAGTATTGTAATACTTATATTCACACAATATTTACCACCGCCCATACAGATGCAAAAACCGTCAAGTGACCTAGTCATGTTTCGGTTTTAGTCTGTGGGTTCACCGGTTTTTAGGAGACTACTGCATCGAGTTCTTGTCGAGGTGGTAGTCTCCTTTCAGGGTGCGGTTACGAAATGGGTAGTTCGATTGACGATAAGGCAGCGAGTATATTAAAATATACTCGTATAATGCAATTCGTCATTGTCGCCCGCCATTTTGTAATAACATCATTTAGCCGGCATAGCGGGAGCGATGAATATTGATTTATCATGGACTTTGTAGGTCAGCTCACCACCAGGTAAATATAAAGTCACGTGTCGTGCACCAATTAAAACTAAAAATATTGTTGTATAGATAGATATGTACATACACTATTTTTTTAAATAAATAATGTACGTAGATTTACGATCTGAAAATGACAATTCTCTCTATATACATTTTAAAATTACTACTCCTGAAACTACTTGTGCTAACTCTGATGTGTTAATACTCGTCCTAATTCGACCTTTCGTAAAGGTCGAGATCATATCACGTGGCTATAACACGAAACTTCCATTTAACACCTGAAAACCTTGCGAATGGCACACTAAACCTCAAATGTCACGAAATAGACACATTAACTTTAATACGTGACCACCTAATTGAAACTTTGAACCTTGCAGGTTTATCAGATTGGACCGTTTTGATTGACTAATTTGAAAAAAAGTGCTAGAATTTAACGCCTACTATTTTTTATAATGCAGTATATTTTTTTATCTTTAATGTAAGATGGATATAAATTTATTTAGGCGTTATACAAATAAAAGGTGATCATATAGAAGTTCATAAAATATTCCTTTTTAACTAAATAAATAAAGTAAAATAAACTAAATTATATTTATTTTATAACTTTATTGCCTATAAGTACAAAGAATATATTCTCTACTAGTAAAGACATTACGTTATCCCCCTATAGTTAACGCTAATTATTGTATTTGTATACTTAGGTATCTACAAATAAAAATATGTTTATTTATATTTTAGTAGGTAAGCGCCTCTATAAATCTTTACTAATATTATAATTGTATAATTTTCCATATATGTTACTTACAAAACGGCTGAACCGATTTGTATATATCTGGTACGACACGTTTAGTAGGACAAATATTATCAATCCGTGTCACACAAATAAAGAAAAACCATAGTTTTATTATTTTATTTAAATACATATTATTAAAATATTTATTTTAAAACCAATTAAAAAAAAAACATTTTAATTTTCTGTTCTGACATCTCATCTACACCCGCGCTTATAATTTAATAATTCAATTAAGATAATGTAGGTAAATTGTAAATGTAAATGTTGAAATTATAAATTTACGAAAGTAATTCCATTAAAAGCAAATCCTACTCAAATATTTTCTAATTACGACAGAGAAATTGCATCGAAAGTTAAATTTTCTCCCTCGGCGCGTATAGTTTTAAAATAGGTAATTTTAAAAATGTTGTATATATTATTTTTTCTTTCAGATAAAGTTGGTTACACAGATAAAGTATTAGGGCAGATTTTTCAATCGTCAGATAAAGTTATTCGACAGTTAACTTGTATGAATAACTGTCCAATTTATTCTTTCTCCATAATAGTTATCTGTGGAATAACTTTATCTGAAGATTGAAAAATCGGCTCTTAATAAGTTTATATTATAGTTTATTTGTTTTTTGGAAAACAAATTCTCGTTTCGTAATTTCCACCAACTTCGATTATAGCGCATGAAAGGTTTTCTTAAATCATGCTGACATCATTATTTGAATGTTGTTTAATTAAATGAGTTTTGCTGATGAACGGATCGTCAGTGAAACAGGAAATTACGTTTCTAATCAGATTATTCCGAACGAATGACGACAAGTGACGTCGGCGTGAGCGGCTGGTGACAACACGCGGTTTTCACTGGGGAATGTTAAAATTTGCTTTGCACTTATTTATGGACTTTCCAGTTAGATAATAATATGTATATGCGGGGGGCTTGTAGTGCCCGAGACGGCTTCAGGGGAGCGGAGGGAGTTTATAAAAACTACTAGGTTATCAAAGAAATCGATCCAGGGCAGTAGGTTTTTTCAAGTAGGCTTTAAAAATAGCTTAAAAATTAATGACTTTATTTATAAAAACTTATTTAGTCCTTGTAGAACACATTAGTTATAATAAGTTATGTCTCTTTTACGCATATTCACTTTGATTGCAGGAACTCCAAAAGTTTTTTATGAATAACGGTGAAAAGGTTTAATCTATTTAAATATAGTTTTTTTTAATACTGAATCAAAGTTTTTAGGGTTAAACCAAAAAAAAAAAATGTTGTTTGCTGTAAAATTGCTTTGAGTACTATTGTGAAACAATTTTTTTTTTGATGCAAAAAAGATTATTATTATTTACCGCCTACTTTATAAATAAAATATTTAACTAAAATCTTACGAAACAAACCATTAATTAAAATTCGTAAAAGTTGAAAAACTCTTCCTAAACCACCTTTCCTAAAATAAATAAAACAAAAAATACCACAACATTTTCTCTCCGACATGACTTTCTGAAATCCGCGGAAAAGTTCTTGCAAAAAAATATAATTAGGCTTGTAAGTATGTATATCAAAGATCTTTGCGTCTACGGGTGGCTTACAGAAGTACGTTAAACGCCCTAAGCTCTAATTAAATTGCTGTTTAACAAGTAAGATTGCTTTGAGTCCCACTCTGCGTTACACTATCCCTTAATTAGTGTTAATCTAAGATTATAAGTCTCGTGTTTTTCCTAATTGGCATGAATTAAAAATATATTACTTAATATACTTTAATATTTTTTTTCCTTCAAGTCTTTGAATTTATTAGATAGATAATGTATATTTTTTTATAAGATAAATTAGTTCGTAATTAAAAAAGGTTTTTTTATTAATTATTACAGGAGGAAAAGTATTTTAACTAAGTAAGAAAACAGAGTGAGCTTTAATAAATGAGAATTAGTTATTTTATCCTATCAAATTAATATACTCGTAAGTTCTGATAAATTTGTATATTTCTATACAATCAAGTGGCTGAGTTGACTATACCGTTGACTTTTAAAAACACTTTACTGTACTTACTTTTGAAGTGACAGCCTTGTGTTTGAATGGACTGTCCATTCAAACACAGGGCTGTCGCTTGTTCGGTATAGTTTACGGAGTAGGCTACGTTGGGTAGGAAGAAACCCTTCCTCATGGTACGTTTTTTTAATACTATATAGGAAATAATATTACTATGAGTAGGAGGACAAAGGAGTATTTAGAATACTATTTTAAATCGTGTTTTCTACTCCATTTTCACTACACTTAAGGATAGTCTCTCATTCTTGATTTGATATTTGGTGGAAAGAGAGACGTTTCTTGAGCAAAAGTGGAATGAAAAACATGACTTTGAATAAAGGAGAAAGTTTAGATTATTTTGTTTTACTATTCGGTATTTTATCACTAATTTTAGAGCACATTTTTATCGACTGTTAAATTCGTACAATATTTGTATGTTAAATTTATTTAGGTAGGTAAATGCATTTGTAATATGTCACTCAAGCAAGGCACACGTTTTATTATAGGAACACAGCATGTGACCTTGTATCTACTTGATGTTAAGCAGACCTACAAAGTCCATGAATGGGATCGATCAATAAATTGTTTTTTAACAATATTGATCGCACCCACTAAGCTGGTTAAACGATACGGTCACGAAATGGGCAACGACAAGGACGAATTTGCATTACGATTTAAGTTTTTTTTTTTTTGGAGCACGACATGTGGCTTTGTATCTACCCGGTGGTGAGCAAACCTACAAAGTTCATAAATGGGGTCAATCAAGAATTTTGTTCTTAAACATTATGGATCGCTCCCACTATGTCGGCGGTACGAAATGGGGGGCGACACTGACGAATTGCGTTACGAGTATATATTAATATACTCGCTGCCTTATTGTCTATTGAAATACCCATTTTATAACCGCACCCTGAAAGGAGACTATTCATTATAGTTCTATTTAACTTTTATTTAATCGAAGAAGGCTAATTTTAAACCAAAGGTCAACAAGAAACAGGAGATTCTACGGCAAGCCGTTTGTATATAATACTAATACCTTTTGAAACAGAAAATTATGTAGGCGAACTAAGAGCCTTCGAAAGGTGGTAAATGGCACTCTCTTATAAGAGATAAGGAGAGTATTTCCATGCTATGTCTAGAAATTCTAGCTTATAGAAATATAAACTAATTGCACATTTCACACAAATAACAAAATGCCCCACTTCATTCAATTTATTTCACAAGGAATTCATTTTAATACCTATAGCATAGGTATTTCAATTCCATCGCTTGCATGTATTATTCAGATAAATATATCGTTAATTAAAGTAATAATATATATATATATATATCATCACGGGTGCCTTACGGCGCCCGAGATCGCCTAAACGGCCCCAGGGTACCCAGCGGAGGGGCTTTCAATCCCACCTCGTCGTTGCCGATGGTATGAGCCTACACTGAACAAGTGGCTAGCTCGTCGCGATGTTTTGAATAAACTCAATAATCCATTTATAAACAGTTTCACAAGTTGGTATAGTGAAACCGGGACCTACAGCTTAACGTGCTCTCCGAGGCACTATAGTGGTTTTGTCAAACAAGTGTATATTTTTTATTTTATTAAAAACTCATTGGTACACACCGGGATTCGAACCAGGGACCTAAGTATTTTAAAGTCTAAGGTCCAACCAACTAGGCCACCACGTAAAGTAATAATATTTAGGCCATTAAATAAATGTTGCCCTGATCACTAACTAAACTCTCGGCTTCTACTATGTATACACGAAACAATACATATTAAACTTTTATAGCACGTTAAGCTGTTGGTCCCAGTTTCACTATAACAACTTGGGAAACTGTTTATAAATGGGTTATTTAATCTATTCAGACACCTTGACGAGCTGGCCACTTGTTTGGTGTAGACTCAGTATAACATCGGCTACGACAAGGTGGGAAGTAAATCCCTCCACTGGGTACCCTGAGGCCGGTTAGGCGGTTTCGGACGCCCATAAGGCGTCAGTGATAGTACCCACACCACGGTAAAATGTACAGAATAACTTACTAAAATTGTTATTGCCATGAGTGGGAATCGAACCCACGTTTTCCGGGTACAACGCCAACGGTAAAAACACTAGACTACAGAGGTGGCCAAATATTATTTTACCAAAGCCATAACAAAAATAATGTTGTAGGATATAAAAATAAACACACCACTCTTCACCAAACGTATTTTATAAAACATTGAAAAATATTATATACTTTTAATTAATATGAAGCCATATGTTTTACGGATAACGAGATGGCTTCGCTTTATTTCGTTAGTTGTGTAAACAAAGGCCTGAATCTGAAAGTTTTAACTTTTCCAATATGATTTGTCGATGCGGATTAAATTTTTAACGAGATGTAGAGAGTATTATGGCTGACTTTATTCGTTCGTTAAAATACGGATTTACTCAACGTTATCCCACTACCTCAAGATTAAAGTTTAAACGAATAGATAGGAACAATCTAGCTGAATATACATACATACATATCATCACGGGTGCCTTACGGCGCCAGAGACGCCTAGACGGCCCCAGGGTACCCAGCGGAAGGGTTTTAATTCCACCTCGTCGTAGCCGATGGTATGAATCTACACCGAACAAGTGGCTAGCTCGTCGCGATGTTTTGAATAGACTCAATAACCCATCTATAAACAGTTTCCCAAGTTGGTATAGTGAAACCGGGACCGACACCTTAACGTGCTCTCCGAGGCACTATATTGGTGTTGTCAAACAAATGTACAATTTTTTTAAAATTAAAAACTCATTGGTACCCATCGGGATTCGAACCAGGGACCTAAGTGTTTTTAAGTCCAAGGTCTAACCAACTCGGCCACCACGTATATATGATTGTTAATAAATCTTTTGTTTTTAATTAATATTTCAAAAAAAGAAAAAGGTTTTCATTTATTATTCCTCCTTTTTTTTCGGTTGTAAAAAAACATGATTAGTTAATTGTTATCATAATCGACCACGTTCGTTTTAGCCATTTTTTTTGTCATTTTAACATTACTTATTAGTATGTATGGAGAAGGTTTTTTTTATTTGCGGCATGGTAAAAGTTGTTCGATTTGATAACTAGAGCCTTATATTAGCCCAAAGTATAACCTTTCAAAGTTACCATATAATTATATAAGCTTCCAAACCAAGTACTAAAACGAATTTAAACAATTTATTTATTCTAGACAAAGAAACTTTACCTACGTAACTGTTTTGCAAGTTCAGAACAAAACCGGGAGATTTGGCAACAAAAACAGTTGTCTTTCCCAGCAGTATTTTACTGTCTAGGCAACAGTGTGACATGTGCGATATTGAAACGAGTAGATTTCTCACGCCAAATGTCCAAAACATTCTCGGGTACCTATTTTATCCTGTCAGCTGACTCTATTTGTCTTTCATGTTATTTAACCTATTGTGAATTTATTTTTTGTTGATATACTTATTTTTATCATAAGTCGTAAATATAATATATATGTGGTGGCCGAGTTGAAGACAGTTTTTAAGACTAAGTCAGTTGGTCGCTGGTTCGAAGACCAATGAGTTTTACCTATAAAAAAGACTTAAAATATATTGGCCGCTTTATACAATGACAACAAGACTATACCATCGTAAATACCGCAACTTGTTAAATGTTGCCACAGAAGAAATAATAGTACAAGTAGTGTTGCCTCCGAATACCATCGGCGAAATGAGGACTAGTTAACCCTTCCGCTGGGTACCCTGAGGCCGTTTAAACGGTCCTCAGGAGCTGAAAAAGACACCCGTGAAGGTATTTATTATAAAATAAATATAAAACAAAAAAACTATTTGCTCAATACCAATATAGTGCTGAGGAGACTAGATCTTTTAAGTCACAATTAAATAGTTTTAGGAATAAAATTAAATTAAATTTGTGGCAAAACATATATTATATTTTGTTCTATAGTTTGCTATGATAGTGAAATAATTATAAATACACATAGTACACAAACATCGAACTTAGTTTGTGTCCAGGCGTCGAATTCTAAATCAGAATAAATCAATTGGACGTCTATGTCAATTTTTTACATTATTTTCCATACAATTGTTTTAACCATCTAGACGACCATTGAACCACCATCGTTTATTACCTCCGCTGGGTCTGTAACCCATCTAACAGTTTATAGATGGGCTATAGCTGGCCATTTATTGGGTACAGACCCAAGGAAATAAACGCCCCGGAAATACATGTTTGCATAGTGAAACTAGAACCTTCAGCGTATGGTGGGTACCTACCGAGGCACAGTAGTAATGTTTTTTTTAACTAAAAACTCATTGGTAAACCCAGGTTTATATTGTTGGTTTGAACCGGACCTAAAAACTGAACTCGACCACCACGTATATATTTACTATTACAGTAAACATATGTTTTAATATTTATATAGGTAGATAAACATCAGATTAAATAGAAAACTGAGTAAAATAGTTAAGCTTCGTTATGTCAGTGCAAAGGCTTAGTTTAATTACCAACATGGTAACATCGTTAGTCTCGCAGTCTCCTATTGGATTACGTAAAACTACTTGTTCTAAAAATAGTTCCAAATTTAAAGTAGCTTTTGAAAATTTTACTCGACTTTTTATTCGAAATGAGGCTCAGTGAACATTTAAAAGTTTTTGTTTTTTATACAGAAACAAAAAACGCTTCTTTAAATTTTTTAAATTCTATTTTTTAACAATTATTACGGGCAGTTTTTTTTTATATCTATACAAATACAATAAAGAGAAAAGTTTGTTGACTTCAATTTTTGAAGAAGGTTAAAAGCTATTTAATGCTACAACCTACCCTTTCTTAGGATACAATAAAATAAATTAAAAAAAAAAACAGAAAAAACACTAAACCAAAACAAGTAGTCATCTAATTTTAATTTAATTAAATGGCGAGTAAACCGCGCTCCGCTGCTTAGTAACAAATAAAAACCAAAGAATAGGGAATACATTACAAATGCATTAAGTAATCCACCGTTAGCGAACCACTATTTGATTTGCAATCGAACAAACACAAAACTATGAAGCCGGAAGTCCTGCACCGTCGTAGTTGGGCCAAACGTTAGACGTACCTAAATGCTATCCAGACCAACTTCCCAGCTAACCAAAACCCAAGTTCCAATTGAAAATTCCATCAAGTCTCAATACAGGTTCCCGGGATCTAATGGTTGTTGAGGAATTTATTCATTTTATGAGGTTTTGTTCTAAAATGCAGACTTTTGTAAACTCAGATACACATACCTACATGGAGAAAAATAACAGTTTTACGTATAAATACGTAAAATAGATTTCGAAACGACGCGCGTACTTCGAAATCTCAGGTAAACCCGCTTAAATCGTAGTAATACAAATAAAAAAAATATAAAACTGACTACTGTAAATGAAAACTTTGTTTATTCTCCTAAATTAACTTATAAGTCAAAATAATAAGTAAGTAAAAAGTACGATTTAAGATTATATTGTCTTAATTCGTACCCGTATGTTCCTTCCGCAAGATCGAGATCGTCTTGTAATTATCAAAACAATTATAATTAGTTCTGCGAAAAACACATGTAACAACTTGGAACACTATATTATGTCCTTTAATCTGACCGATCTTCATTACATAAAAGTCATAGCTATGTTTTAGTCTCTTTAGATTGTTTTTTGTAATTTATTTCCTTCTAATGCGTTTTCGTATTGACTTCCCGTTAATACACAAAAAGTTCTTCGGCGAAAAGTTGTAAATTAGCGGTTTCTGGGATACTGCATCAATTTATTTTCGAGCCCCTTTTTAGAGTGCAACGTACTTTAATAGCCTCGCGCTGCTTTGTCGTCAAGTAAACGAGCAGTTTATTTGACGACAAAGCAGCGCGAGGCTATTAAAGTAGACTCGAAACGCAAATTCGTCTGTCGCCGCCCAATTTGATACAAAATTAAACAACAATAAATTGATCGACCTCATTTATGGATTTTGTAGATCTGCTTACCGTAAGGTAGATACAAAGTCACATGGCGTGCTTCAGTAAAAATAAAATATGGGAATATCAGTATTACTACTATGTTAATGTTATATGCTGTTTATAATGTTGTGGCTGCCTTAAGGTTGGTACGATATATAAGGTTGGTATAAGGTACGATTAAGGAACAGGTACGATTTAAGTAAGTTTATACTTGTTTATATATTTGTATTGATTGTTCGGTGCATAACAATCGCACGCGAGTGTGCCGCGGTTATGAATGAAAGCGGACGTTCCGTAAAATATGACACGAAGTTACCTTGTCTTTGATTTATTAAATTAAGCAAAAAAAATATTCATTCGTGGGCGCATGTTTATATTATGGTACAACTTCGAGTGATTTTATTGCTAACGCATAAACTTTACGAGATATATGAAAATTATGTAATAAGGAATTGTGTACCTATATTGCACCCGCTTAACCGGGGGAGGTCGCTAATTTAATATAAAATAAAAATAATTTGTAAATATAAATTGTTTAATCGCATTACTAATTATGTATTTTTAACTAACTAAATTATCAAAAATATGTCTACCAAAAGCTCATGGTAAATTAAATAGGTATATTTTCCGCTTGAGATCTAAGTGACTTTTTCGACATTTTAATTAAAATCAAGAAAAAATCACAAAATCACCATTTACATTTTTTTTTTGTATACATAATTTAATATATATTATAGCAAAGATATATATGCGACTATAGTTTCTTCACCCAAAAACTATTATTATACAAGACTTTAGATTAAGTTAAAGTTAGGCCCGTCTCAAGTGCCGGGCAGCGGTTGTAAGTGACAGTTAGTCGAGTTGGAAGACTTGACTGTAAGCCGCGATTAAGCTCTTAGTTCGAAGTTCGTACTAAATAATGACGTCAATAGCTTTATGTCTAAATACGGTTCCATCACGGGTGTGCTGAAAAGCCCCGAGACCGCCTAGACGGACTCTGTAGCTTTAACTATAGGTACCATGTTTTTTTTTTGTTTTTTATAAAAAACTCTTTGGTACACTACCTTGATTATTGAGTCTAACAAACTCGGTCATTATTAATTTTGTATATAATGAAACATCTTTCGTACTTATGTATTATGTCTCGGCTTTTCTTTTAAACAATATACGTTATTGTTATTATTATTATTAATTATGTCTAAACATAATATACGTGGTGGCCGAGTTGGTTAGACCTTGGACTTAAAAACACTTAGGTCCCTGGTTCGAATCCCGGTGTGTACCAATGAGTTTTTAATTAATAAAAAATTATGTACATTTGTTTGACAACACCACTATAGTGCCTCGGAGAGCACGTTAAGCTGTCGGTCCCGGTTTCGCTATACCAACTCGTGAAACTGTTTATAGATGGGTTATTGAGTCTATTCAAAAATATCGCGACGAGCTAGCCACTTGTTCGGTGTAGACTCTACGGCTACGACGAGGTGGGGTTAAAAACCCCTCCGCTGGGTACCCTGAGGCCGTCTAGGCGGTCTCGGGCGCCGTATGGCACCCGTGATGATATGTATGTCTAAACAATGTGGCCGAGTTGGTTAGATCTTTAACTTTAAAACACTTATACAGCTTTTAGACACACATTCAAAGGCTAGTGTAATACCAATATGTTTTTATGTAATGTCTGTAAATAGTATATATGGAAAGTTTGTGTAAATTTATGTATGAACTTATATGTAATCTGTGTACCCATATAAATTTGCTGTGAACGTGTATCATGAAAATACTTACTTAAATTAAAAAAGTATAAGTATATGTACTTACTAGCTACGGTAATAGATAGCGCCTGCCGTATCTCTTGTCATAGAAGGGCTGAAAATCAGCGCTACGGCCTAACAACTGTAGTTTGTGCTGAGCTGATTCCCTGTTTGTCGCCGCGCAACAAAATTGTATTGTCGCGTGTGTTCGTCTCAGTGAATTAGGTAATGCTGTTCATTGATTATTTATATTTTTTTGTGTACTTTATATTTTATTCTTGTTCATTTATTTTTATGTGTGTGCTTTGATATTGTTGTGTTGCTGTGCGACAAATAAAAGTATTTCTTTCTTTCTTTTCTTTCAATAAATTAAATAAGTTACCACCGCCCATACAGATGCAAAAACCGTGAAGTGACCTAGTCAGTTAGGGTTTTACTCTGTGGGTTCGCCGGTTTTCAGGAGATTACTCTGCGTTGATTTCTTGTCGAGGTGGTAGTCTCCTTTCAGGGTGCAGTATGCATGTTTTGTGTATATATGTATGTACTCGTATATTATTATTCATGCACTGCTACATTTTTATCTTTGGAATTTTGTGTAAATGATATCATAAGATATCATTTGCGCGAAGTTCTGGGGATGGGGATGTGGTACGTTTGTATATCTAAGTATACATTGCTTGTATTTTTTATTATAAGTATATATTTTTTTCAGATTTTATTTTTATTAGGTTTAATCAATTATGGTTTGAGTTGTAGAAGTAATAGCTAGTTTTAAAGTATGTATGTAGGTTATTGTATAAGGTATATATGTTAGGTTATATATGTAGAATGTTTTGGAATTTATTTGTTTTATATATTGTTTATTTTGCACGGGTAGTTAATTTTGTAAGTAAATTATTGTATATATACATTTAGGGCTACAAACTAGGTCAAAATTATGTAAAATAAAATTGTAAATATAATAGTTTTAATTCTTTGTATGTTTCATGAAATAAATAAATGCGAATACGTCCATGTTGACGTCCATTTCCTTTCTGCATCATTTAACAGCCATAGTGGGAGCGATCAATATTATTAAACAACAATGTATTGATTGACCCCACACATGGACTATGTCGGTCTGCTTAACATCAGATAGATACAAGCTCAAATGCCATGCTCCATTAAAAAAACACTATTCAATTTAACAATTAAAACCCTTCTCCAAACTTTAGATATGACCTAAGTAAGTTATACTGTAAGCGTCCAAACGTACCGTATACGAAGATATATGAATTTAGGAGGCTGCGCGCAGGCTCTCACGGAAATAACGGCTTCAGAGTCTCCTAATATTTCCTGTGATATATTTAAGCTATTGTTGCTCCGGCGGCGGGCATTTGTTATTCCAATGTTACCTTTATTTAATGCAGCAATATAAATTTGGAACCCTTTTCGAAAGAGATGCTTACTGGTTTTTATAGAATCGCTGCTTTCAAAACTTTTATAAGATCACTTTTCTGACTTTTCTTTTAGGATTTTTTTGAAGAAATATAATATATATACATAAATATACATCATCGCGGGTGCTTTACGGCGCCCGAGACCGCCTAGACGGCCCCAGGGTACCCAGCGGAGGGGTTTTTAATCCCATCTCGTCGTAGCCGATGGTATGAGTCTACACCGAACAAGTGGCTAGCTCGTCACCAATTATTGTATTTGTATTTGACCCGCAAAATAATGGTATGTAATAATGTTGTAGCACTTTGACATAATAATACTGAGTTGTTTGTTTATTGAATTTCGTTAGTTCTCGATGTCTCGTCTTCAGATTTTCGTTAGTTCTCGATGTCTCGCCTTCAGATTTTCGTTAGTTCTCGATGTCTCGCCTTCAGATTTCGTAGGTAATTGGGGGCACATAATAACATTGTGTCTTTTTGAACACAGTAAACATTTAGGAAATGATTTAAAAATATTGGCTGTGTGCCCTAGTTTTATGCAAATAATGCAACCGTTTTTATTATTAATATAATCTATTTTTTGCTCTAAAGTCATTTTATTAATCTTAAAGCATTGTGCACTGTTGTGTGATGACTTTTCATACCAAATACAAATAGAGTTATTTTTATGACAGACAGACAGAGTTAATTTCGAATTTATAATATTTGTATGGATAAAAAATATGGATTAAATTAGATTTAAACTAAACATAATTACAGCTGGCCAAAAGGTTATAAAAAACCTCTTTTAATATTTATCCCAAAGCACTTTTCTCTCACATATGTATTCAAATATTTCTACCCTAAATTTACATACAAAGTGAAAGAGTTATATATATATATCTAACGCAGCTAGCAAAATATAATATAGCTAGCAAAATATACAGATAGCATAACCGCTTCCCTACATAATTTTAATCAATGAAATTATTTTTTTATAGAGTAGTAACTGAAGGCAATAACACGTCCTTATTCAAGTTATTGTCAAAATGCCCTTATCATTATCAATTGCTCCTCCTGTAGCCTTAAAAACTGAAATAAATAGTGGTATTTAATAAAACATAAGTTTAAAAATATAACATTCTTTCTCAGGTACTGCAACTGCTTGGCAACACTAATATTATTGTTTAATATAAAAATAAATAATAATAATTTAAAAAACCTTACAGACATAACTAAAATTAGTTTTTAAAATCACAAAAATATTTTATTTAGTTCCGCCTCCATAGACTATTGGTTGCGCCTTTGGCGTTGTATCCGGAAGTGGGTTCGTTTCCCTCCTATGGCAAAGAATATGATTAGTATTCAGGTTTTTTTATAGAGTTCATAATGGTCTTAGTGTTATAAAATATTATATTTAATACATATAATATTTTATAAACACTCAGACCATGACGAACTGTATAGAAAAATGTTAATTCTGTTATATTTATCGTTGTTTCTGGTACAAGCCTAGAACTTAGTTTGTGACTAATATATTTGTGAATAATATATTATTATAACATACAAACCCCAAAGAAACTAATCTGTTTTACAGAATACGTTAAAAAAATTAGACTAACCTACTAAGTATTTTGATTATAAATTATGTATGTGATTGCGCCTCCAATAGTAAATTAAGCAACCTCGTTGAATTTTGCATTCAAATGAAAAACTAGAGCGAAATTATTGAAATTATTAAAATGGACTTCCATTTTAATAATTTCGCGTATAGAGTCAAATTAACTAATATGTTTACACTATGTTTATCTATTATGCTTTGCATGCGATATATTATTTAAAGTAGATGTATACCACTAAAACTTTAGTAGGTGTACTACCTATATACCACTAAAACTTTAGTAGGTAGTACACCTACTAAAGTTTTAGTGGTATATATTTGGTACCTGTATATTTATGGTGGTACGCCGCTATGTAGCAATGAGTTTTTTATATTAATAAAACCCAACAATTCCAAATTTACAGAGCACGTTCTGCTGTCGGTCTTATTTTTAATATACCAACTTGTGAATTTGTATTAAGTTATACAAACACTTTTCCACTTGTTTGGTCAAGACTTAAATTCATTGTGGAGTGCAGAAAACCTGTACCTATTTTATAACAATGGTACGATGGGCACCAAGGTATGGTCAATATGTATATGTATCAACTTAGGAATAATAGGTTGAAAGTCCATACTAACTATAATTGCGAAACTAGCTCTGTTCGTTTGTTGGTTTGTTTATGTATTACGTTTTCACGCCTAAACCTCTGAACCGATCTCGATGAAATTTGGAATGGAGATAGTTTGAGACCCTGGTAAGGAGATATGCTATATTATTTGTAGACATAGCTTTAGGGGGTGGAAAAGTTCCTAAATACAATAGATAGAGAAAAGTGTTCTATGAAGAAAAGTTGGGTATACAAGTATTAAAATAAAAAAAAACTGTATTAAAACAGTTTTGAATACATGTTTCTTTTTTAAAGAATATATTTTATTTTGTTTAAAAGTTGACCTTTATGGTCATCTTTTGTCTACTTTAATAATTTGGTAGGTAAGGAATTTACTAAAATTAAAATTACATTTAATTCAAAATAGCCGTTATTGCAAATTCTGTATGTGTACTCCGTTCCGTATAACAAAAAAACAAGAGAATAGAAGGTATATGTGAAAGTCTTATTACAGAATTAATTTAGTCTGGCAACCATTAATTTAGAAAAATATTAAAGTAAACCTTTTTTAAAACTTAGTAATGCGTGTAAAGCTGTAAATAACAGTATTACTTACATAGTAACATGTAAGTAATCTATAAATAAATAAACTAAAATGCATTTCCGAATATAACATTCTTTTTTAATTTAAAAAAACGGTATCAGTTGTTTTCCCTAACAAAATGAAGTTAAAAAGGGAAAGCTAAATAGGGATTATTAAGGCAACGAACTTAACCAAATTGCATTTCATGATCAAATAAGCGAAACGTGTCAATTTTGAATATAGTGTTTCGAAGCCGATCTAAAGGTTTATCCTGCTACCGTCTCCTGAATAATGGATAGCCATTCGTTGGATAGCTTAGTGTCAATGGGATCACGTGCTATGCCGCCATATTGGATTATTGGGAATAATTGACAGAAACGCTCGCTCGTATAATGCCTGATCAAATACCTTGTTGCTAGCAATAGATGGAGGACTATGTCTTGGTTTTTTATTGTTTGGTATTGCCAGAGACCTAGGTGTTGTTTATGGTTATTGCGGAGAGTAAAAACGAGGCTGTAAGGTATACAGTGGCCCTAGTGCCAGGTTTTTTTTAACTTTCTCATCACATTAAGTAAGCACTCTCGGCCAGTCATATTAGTTTATTGTGACAGGCAAAAAAATTAAACAATCATATTGCCTATAATTTTCTACTTATTAGTTTGCGTGGGAAATAGTTCAGCGCCCCAAGCGGATTTTTTTAGAACTAAAAATGGGAGCGTGTAATTAGTGAAAATGTTAACGCTGTAGTATAGTTAACTCGAAAGCGAAAGTAATAATTGACAGAAACACTCGCTCGTATATATGCTTGATAAAATGTGTTGCTAGCAATAGATGGAGTACCATATCTTGGCTTTTTATTGTGTGCTATTATAGCCAGAACCCTATGATATTGTCTATAGTTATTTGTTCGTTAAACTTTTAAAACACTTTTGACTATTTAATAATTGATTGTTAAATTTCAGGGTCTCCCTTCGATTAAAAATAATCATCAAAAAAAAAAATATCCTTACATATTTTTTTCCTAATGATGGAAGGTGTCATCGTCCTTTCGATAAAAAAAAAATAGGTGATCTTTGTTCAGATTTTATATTCAATATATATGTGTAAACTTAATAATGGCATTATATTAAAATACTATAACTAACTATAAATTTGTTAGCCGTAAGTTTATTTGAAATGCAATAAATAAATATAATGAAGACTTCTGACTACTCGTACACCGAATTTTCAAGATTTAAAATATTTTTTTGTTTTAGGTGATAGAAAGGGTTCTACAACTTTGCTAAGTCGACCGGCCTCGTAACACCGCCCATACAGATAAAAAACCCACCAAGTGACCGTCATGTTTTGCTTCTTGGATGTGGGTGTACCGTTTTACAAAAGGCTACTTTTATCCATAACTTTTCGTGGTGGTATTCTCCTTTCAGGGTGCGGTTACAAAACGCGCAGTTAAATTAACGATAAAGCAAGGAGAATATTAAATCGCATTAGCATGCATTAACAAATTCGTCTTTTTCGCTGCCCGTTTCGTAAGCGCATAATTTAACCGACATAAAGGAAACGAGCAATATTGTTAAACAACAATATATAGACTCCGTTAATGAACTCTGCAGGTCTGCTTATCATTAGGTAGATACAAAGTCACATGCCGTGCTCCAATAAAAAATAAAATAACCAAGCCCACTTCTAATGGTAGTGCCATCACGGGTTCCTTACGGCACACGAAACCGCCTAGTCGTACCAGCGGTGGGGTTCTATACCATCAGCCAAGATGAGGTCCCACTTCGTCGTAGTCAATGGTATTCAGAATCAACGCCGAATAAGCAGGTCATCGCGGTGTTTGGATAGACTAAATAACCCAACTATAAACAGTTTTACATGTTGATATACTGAAACTGCAACCGACAGCTTAACGTGCTCTTCGAGACACTATAATGGTGTTGACAAATGAAATATACCTACTTTTTTTTTAAATTAAACACATCGGGGTTTGAACTCGTGACTTCAAAATTTTAGTGGTTTAAGCAACTTGGCACCACGTATATTTTATAGTAGTTAATAATATATAAAAATAGTGTAATATTATCAGAATTTCATACCGCATATTTATTTATTGGTTTCACAGAACACAAAATTAAATTTCGGCGAAATATGTATGTATTTTCAAATTAACTTCACAAAATTAATTTTCTCGTTTATATCGGAAAATCCATGAAGGTAAAAACAATGCGCGTTTTTTTAGCTTCATGGGAAAATCACTTAAAATTGAAATAGATATCTGTCAACGTATTTTGCGAAAATAAAATAAAAGAGAAAATAAAGTTTTCAATTTCATCACTGAACCTTAATTTGAAAACAGTTTTCGGTTTCAAATATTTAATTAAGTAAATAAAATTCCGATTAACACAAATAAATTTGTTTTGTAAATTAAAACCATTATAAAGCTAATTATATTACATTTTTATTTACAACAAATGGACTAATGAAAGCCGACAAACATCAATAATTATTCTAAACAAACGCGACATGGAAGCCCTTTGTCGCACGTTAGCCTTGAGGGTTGTGTTTTCTCCCGGAAAAAAACAGGCTATATCTAAATAGGACATATACAACGTGATCTTACCACGACATATACAACGTGATCTTACTACGACATATATATATAGCGTGATCCTACTACGATATATACAGCGTGATCCTACTACAACAATATACAACGTGATCTTACTGCGATATCTACAGCGTGAGCCTACTACAAATACACAAAATGATATTAATAATAATAATAAATAAATTCATTAAAAAACCAATTATTTTTTACAATGTTAATTTTAAAGTAACAATATAAATGAGGTTTTCATCGTTTGATGACTTGCATTAGGTCCCTGATCCCTGTGCTATATTACCCTGTATTACAGCGTCCAGCGTCAGGTCCCCCCGAACAATAAACTACTACGACATCTACAGTCTTACTACAATATATGTGATCTTACGTCGATATAAACAGCATATCCTAGTCCGAAATATACAGCGTGATCCTACTACGACAATATACAACGTGATCTTACTACGAGATCAACAGCGTGGCCCTACTACGACTTATACAACGTGATTTTACTACGAATTCTTAAGCGCAACCCTACTACAACAATATACTACGTGCTCTTATTTATATAGCGTAATCCTTTTACGACATTTACAGCGTGATCCTACTACAATAATATACAACGCAATCTTACTACGACTTCTACGGCGTATACCTACTACGACATATACAGCGTGATACTTCGAATATACAAAATTATATTATATATGTATATATGTGATCTTACTTCGAGATAAATAGCATGATCCTACTACGACAATATACAACGTCTACTTGCTACGACATCTACAGTGTGAGCCTACTACGACATAAACAGCGTAATCCTACTACGACAATATACAACATGATCTTACTACGACATCTACAGCGTTATTACAATATATGTGATCTTTCTTCGACATTATGCAGAGTGATCTTAATACGGCATATGCACTGTGACCTTCCTACGACATATATATAATATATAAGCGTGTTTACCACCTCGTCCTAGTATTTAGTATTCTGAGTCTACACCAAAGAAGCGCGGCAAGCTTATTCCGGTGTTTTTTTTTATATATAAGAGCTCAACATGTGATCTTGCATCTACCTGATGTTAAGCAGTATGCAATGTCGAGGAATGATAGTAACAAGCGGATGCATACAGGTGCACCGCTGGTTGCCATCATTATGCCGGTTTAAGATGCCTATTCACGCTTCGTTTAAAGGACTCTAGGTTATAAGAGGAAGGAAACACGCAAGCTGGTAGGGAATTCCACATTTTAATAGTACGGCAGTCGTATGAATCGCCAAAACGTTTAGTACGAGTTGGTACATCCGCCACGGTATATATATATATATATATGCATTTTGCAACCAGTGCGTGTTGTCCTGTAACGGAAAGGGGAAGGGGGAATAATGTTGAAAAGCTCTTCAGAGCACTATTAGTTTGTTTTGTTTATATAGACTAATAAACAATTTCACAAGTTGGCTTATAAAACTGGAACCAATAGCTTAACATTACCGAGACACTGAGTGATGTTGCCAAAAAAATTGTCATATTTATTTTTGACGTCAATAACAATACAAACGTACTTCCATTATTAAAAATATTGAAAGTTGGCTTCTTGGCTGTTGGTCGAAGTACAATTATTTTTTTATTTCGTAATTGTAGGCAAACATTTTTCTTTTGTGGGTATATTTTTTTGTATATTTACAATATTTTGTAATATGTTTTTTTCCGATTTCAAAAAAATATATATAATGACCCAACCCAACACAGAAAGATTAATAAATACAATTACCGACAAAAGAATTATTTTAATTCTGAGACAAACAGCAATCGAGTATTATTGGAAGTGCAAAAGCTAATTTTGTATGGAAAATGCGGAGTTCGCTATTACGAAAGCAGCTCCTTTAAGTATATCAAGTACTCGGCTATCATGCATATAAAATCAATGTCAAAAAGTAGGCACGGACTATTTCCTTATAATTCTACGCAGTCTGCCTATCTAAAGATTAAGGTCTATATTCTCCCCGGTAATGAGATAGGTGTTGTAGGAAGCAAGTTCCGGGATAATTACGCAGTCGGATAGGATAAACGCTCCAAGCAACAGGTGAACATTGACTCTCTTTTCCTCTTGTAATAAAATAACCAGCTCGCTTCAACAAATTCTGAGGAAATTAATAATAAGTATTATTCTCCTACGCTTGTTGTACGTAGGTATCTGTGAGGCATGGGTTTTGGAAGTGTTTCTTTTTGTTTTACATATCTAACTTGCAAGATTAAAATTACTTTTTCACATAAAATTATGATTTTACACAGATCATATAATTATGTAACACACTGAATTATTTTAAAATAAAAAAAATACAGAAATGAACAATATATTTTTCAAAGTTTAAACGGTTCATACTAAGAGTAGCTACCATGATCGTATTCACGTAACGTTTAAATACGTAAGGAACTACGAATAGAGTCGCTATATTTTTGGAATCAGATAAATAAACATTTCCTATTGGTATAACTTTTCTAACATATCAACGCTACGTTAATACGATAGCAAATCTGTTGATAGAACCCCTGTAAAAAATCGGCTGCTACGATCGGTCAAAAAATGGCTAGATCGATTAGAACGGTCGTAAGTCGAGTTGTGAAAGAATCTACCATCAAGTTTATGAATTGGAATAAATGCATTTCTTCTTCTTTTAATAAATGACCTTCCGCTTTATCCGTAATTCGTTCAAATAACAAATGGGTAAATCGATAAAGTGGAAGCAACATGACTGTATATGCAAACACACGATATAACTATAGTTTTGCCATTTTCATGTGAAGAGGAAAAGATAATCGACAATAAAATTGGTTCCGCCATTTTACTGAAGATTATAGGATTATTTGAGCTAACACAAACACCGAGATAACTAGGTAACTGAAAGAAAATTATAAGATTATTAGAAATCAAATTATAAATATGTTTACTTACCCACTACCTACTGTCTTGTGTGATTTGATTTTATTAATTTTGTTTGCTGTAAGTTTATTTGTTATATTGCTGGGACTTTAATGTAAAATTACTGTATGTATTAGATTTTAAAGAGGTAAGTAGGTATTAGAATTTAATTGAAACTAACCTAAACATGAATTTGCACACCTGAAAAAAGGTAAATTCTGATAATCATAAAAAAATGTACCACTACCTTGTAAAACACAGAGTTTAAGCAACAAATATATTTGTATTTGTAACTATCTTAATGCTACGCTTCTCACACTTAAGATTACTACTAATACTTATTCTACAAAATTAATATACTTTTGCACAATAAAATTAAATACCTATTAAAAACATAACACTAACACACTTCTTCAGGCTAACCTGAAATAATCCCGAAATTAATGTTATTTATCAATAATATTGATGGAATACGAAAATAAAATAGGTAAAATAGACTAGTATATCGTGGTGGCCTAGTTGGTTTGACCTTGGACTTATAACACTTGGATCCCTCGTTCGAATCCCGGTCTGTACCAATGAGTTTTTAATTAAAAAAAAAAATTACATTTGATTGACAACACCACTAGCTGCCTCGGAGACCACTTTAAGCTGTCGGTCCCGGTTTCACTATACCAACTTGTGAAACTGTTTATAGATGGGTTATTGAGTCTATTCAAATATCGCGACGAGCTAGCCACTTGTTCGATGTAGGCTCATACTATCGGCTACGACGAGGTGGGATTAAAGGGTACCCTGGGCCGTCTAGGCGTGATGATATATTTGTATGTATGTAAAATAGATGTAAAGAAATAATAATAATTATAAATTCTAAACCCTATTACTAATAAGGTTAAGTAACACGTCTACCAAGCGCACTAAAAAGCAATAGATGCTAAAATACGTTTTACGTGTTCCCCGTAACGCGTTTCAATTGACGGTAAAAGCCCACTTTACTTCTTTCCGTGTCGTCTTCAGAACGTTACGTTTTTTTAACGACGCACCGTCTCAGGCGTTAATTAAGCTTATTAATCGTAAGGCACGGCCAGGTTGTTTTCACTAATTGCCGCAGTTTTATTTCAACTAGCTTGGGCCTCCTTTCATAATTAAATTTATAAGTGCTCCTATCTCGGTATTTTAAGGAAAATACAGTTTTAGCTGTGAAAATTATCGCATTCTTTTTTTTAAATCTTTTTCAAATATTGTTCACTTATTTTATATTCTGTTGTAATTTTTTTTTAGACTTTAGACCTAAAAACTGTATTGTTTTTACTCACGTCTAAAGTTTCACAGGTTTGATTCTATGTGTGCCAATGAGTTGTTAATAAATGAAAAAAAAAATTACAACACCATTATAGTGCCTCGTTTAGCTTTCACTATACCAAATTG
Organism: Monopis laevigella; assembly: GCA_947458855.1. Lineage (NCBI taxonomy): Eukaryota > Metazoa > Arthropoda > Insecta > Lepidoptera > Tineidae > Monopis > Monopis laevigella. Next base: position 21,640,033 of record OX381580.1, on the reverse strand, counting down.
AGTTATTCAGTATCTATCGGCTACGACGAGGTGGAAATGAAATCCCGCCGCTGGGTACCCTAAGGCCGTCTAGGCGGTCTATGGTGCTAAGGATAGCCCGTGATAGTACATACACATAATATGTAAATGATCTTGTGTCTACCAGATGTTCATCACACCTACAAAGTCCATGAGGCAACAGGGACGAGTTTTCATCAAGAGTCTATTTCAATAATATCCTCGCTACTTTATCATCAAATCAACCGCCCGTTTCGTAACCGCACCCTGAAAGGAGAACTACCACAAAAAAACGATGCAGTAGTCCCCTGAAAACCGGTGAGCTCAAAGACTAAAACCAAAACATGACAAGGTTACTTGGTGGTTTTTGCATCTGTATCGGCCTTGTTGGCGCCCATTTCGTAATCGCATCGAGCAACAAATTATTTATCGACCCCATTCATGGACTTTGTAGATATGCTTAAATCGGGTAGACACAAGACCACATGCTGTAACGACACCAGTCGGTCGGCCTAGCGAAGTTATAGAGGCCTTCCTCCCACCTAACAATTGAGTTTGGTTAGCAAAAAAATAGTTATTAATTATCTAAATATATAACTCAAAGGTGACTGACTGACTGACTGACTGACTGACTGACTGACTGACATAGTGATCTATCAACGCACAGCCCAAACCACTGGACGGATCGGGCTGAAATTTGGCATGCAGGTAGATGTTATGTAGGCATCCACTAAGAAAGGATTTTATTCTACCCCCAAGGGGATAAAATAGGGATGAAAGTTTGTGTGATAAAAAAATAACTATTCCAAGCGGACGAAGTGGCGAGCACAGCTAGTATACAATAAAATACTTGTATTTCTTTTCACAATCAGAAGGAAATAAATAATTAATGACATTTTCAAGGCATTTTCATTCCCCAGGCTATCCGAAAGTTGCATTTACAAGGTATTGTTGCATTAGAATTTTTTAGCAATTAAACAAAATTCAACCTTATTATTATGCTGTAAAGTTAAATGTTGTAAATTTTTATTGATATTTAGGTTTAAAAGGGTATTTGACACATTATAAATTGACTCTACCTAGAGCAGACATGGCGTTGGCATAACCATGAAAGCATTAAAATGACAAATTGTTCATTGCCTCAATTCCATTTTTCATTTGGCAATGGAAGTGTTCCCAACAGACACCCTCCAGCTATAAGGGGAGGGGGCGTGTTAATTTTTGTTTATACTTACTCGTAAACATGTGTACAGCAACTGATTTTATCCCAAAATAAATGGACACAATAAATTTATGAATAAAAAATAATTGCCTTGATTTCGAAAGCAAATATTTGGTTTGTATACACAAATATTTGCTTTGTTTTATACTAAAATATACATGCTTTCCATACCATGATACGCTTTTTTATATAAAGTAAACAGGAAATAAAATGTCTTTTAGAATATTGGTAGGAGTTAGTTGACTTTGAACAAGTTGAATAATAATAAGTTGAAAAATAAGTTGTGTATTTGAAAATATAATTATTATTTTTAATACATAGGTTTTGAGGAGCATTATTTCAAACAACTTGATAAAGTAAGTTTTTTTTTTATTAAATCTATATTTTATTAAAAATGAGCACTTTCCTTTAGTTTGCAAATTCCGCTGGATATTAACTTACCAGAATTTGACCTTTATAAGAGACACTATCAGCTGGTTCAATAATACAGGAGTTTCTGTCCATGTGTCACTTAATCCCTTAAAAGGGTTGGGCCGATTTTTAATAAAAAAAAATGGGTTTAAGAATAAGTCACTATTATATTTCTATTTACGAGTCACTATAAGTTTTCTTTTAATATACTAGGTGTTTTTTTAACAATGATAATATTTTTTTGATGCATCCAGTATCACTTTTAGAACCCATATTTTAAATAAAAAAGGTAAGTAAGTATTTTTTTCTTCAAAAAGTCCGAAAAATAAATTATTATATGAACAAACGTCCATATGCTTAAAATTACTCCTACAAATCCATAATAAGTCTTCGTATCTAACAAGTAAACACAACTAGACAAGTGATAGGCTTTAATTCGTGAGTTTAGTATGAAAGTTAACGTGATTTGTAGATCTTTTTTGTTATTTATCTTTGTTTTTGTATAGGCGACACTAAAAGGAAAAAATACGTGTTTCATTATTTTCAAAGAACACAATATATATTATCACCGTGACCAAACACCCAGTATACAATATATAATATGTTTTAAACTTAAACCTTATATTACGTAGAAACTTAAAACTGTTAGATAAAATGTTAACATACTCAATGAAGTGTGTAACGGAGAAAGGACCCCCTAAAGTGGTCGGTCTGGTGCGGTTAAATCGGTCTCAAATGCAAGAAAATGTCTTCCATTCAAATCGGCATGTTGTAAGCCATGTCGTCCTGATCGCTTCGATTCGTGGTCTGCAGTCGGATTGAATCGCTTAGCGACAACGTCGTTTTGGTGCGCCTCAAATTACTGAAATGGGTTTTCGATATAGCACCCATTTGGCGGTTAACCCTTTTACGTTATAGGGTCTGCCTACATGTTTTATGGAACGTTAGACGCATTTGCGAATTAAATTTTCATACGATAAAGTTTACCTGTTTTAGTTATATACCATGTTGTAGATACAAAAGTTTCACATGCCAGTGAAACCAACTTTTTAAACGTCATGAGAACATGCAATAGCCAATAGCCACTCGCCATACCTAGGAACATGAAAATAAAAAAAAATAAAAAAATAATCTCTACTAATATTATAAAGCTGAAGAGTTTGTTTGTTTGGTTGAAGGCGCTATTTTCAGGCACTACTAGTTCGAATTGAAAAACTATTTCAATGTTGGATAGCCCATTTGTCGAGGAAGGCTACATAACATACGTGGAATATACGTGGTGGCCGAGTTGTTTAGACCTTGGTCTTAAAAACACTTAGGTCCCTGGTTCGAATCCCGGTGTGTACCAATGAGTTTTTAATAAAAAAATGTATGTACATTTGTTTGACAACACCCCTATAGTGCATTGGAGAGCACGTTAAACTGTCGGTCCCGGTTTCACTATACCAACTTGTGAAACTGTTAATAGATGGGTTATTGCGTCTATTGAAAACATCGCGACGAGCTAGCCACTTGTTCGGTGTAGACTCATACCATCGGCTACGACGAGGTGGGAATAAAAAACCGCTGGGTACCCTGAGGCCGTCTAGGCGGTCTTCAACCAATAGGAGCGAAAAATAATCCTTTTGAGACCGTACACTATGTAAACGGTTAAAGATTCGGAGACCAAGTTCCGCGGATTAGCTAGTATAATAATAATAAGATGTAGTATATTACAGACTTATTGCCTGGTCATAAACTAAGCTCTAGGCTTGTACTGTCTGTGTCTACCAGAAGCAACGATATTAATACATCTTATATTGCAAACACCCAGAGCAGTTTCTACGAGTATAGATATGCTATTTATATGTAGTCTAGCTGACCCTCGCAACTACGTCTGCGTAACTATAACCGTTTACGCAACCCACAATGGAAGCTTTCCAAAGGAATACATTTTCCGGTTTTTGCAACATTGTTCATTGATGCTCTGCTTCTATTGGTTGTAGCGTGATGTTATATAGCCTATATTCTTTCTTGATAAATGGGCTATCCATCATCTATCCGTAGCTCCTGAGATTAGAGCGTTTAACCAAACAAACAATAAACTATAGATTAACAACACTATTATCGCATCGTAAACGTATCCTATATCATAATTTTAATTGTGTCAAACTATGCGACAATTGTTAAACGATTTTTTTTTTAAATCCTCTTTGATGCATTATGTTAATGTTATGTACATTAAAAAGTTTAAATTGTCAAAAGCGATAAGGTTAATAATTTAATATGGTGGTTAAGTATTCTTAAATTTTCTTATTTTTCTCGCATTTTTTTTTTTCTTAAGAACTTTCTCCAGACAATAACAAACGCAACAAAAAAAGAATTAGCGAAATTGGTCCAGCCGTTCACTCGTGATGCCGTGGCCAAGGAAAATAGAGATTAATTTATATATATATAGATAGATATATATATATAGATTTGAATGACTACGAGCGAGACAGATGAATATTGAATTCTACTTTACAAAGTGTGGTGTATCAGTACAATATTATTCAGTGTTTGTATGCTCTTATTAGAGTTTCACAAGTTGGTTTAATGAAACTTGACCGACAGCTTAACGTGCTCCCTATATATATTTATATTTATACATATTTGTGTATATACTCAAATGTATGTGGAGGATAGCTAAAGTGACCATACGTCCCGTTTTGAACAGGACTGATCCTTTTTTCACTACCCCGTCCCGGTGTCCCGCTGAAAGCTTTGGGACGCTGAAATGTCTTGTTTTCAGTTTAAAAACTGAAATTATTGCACTAGTAAAAACACAAATTTATTAGAAAACATTTACATTTAGAAAATCTTTTCTAAAATTTAAATTGAGTCCTTGATAGTGTCGAATAGAGTCCTTGATAGTGTCGAATAGAGTCCTTGATTATTCGAATAAATTAGTCAGCTAAAAAACATAGCTTCTGGTTCTGTTCTCAAAGTCATGGAGATATCAAGCGAAAATAAATAAAAAATATCCAGGTATTATTTGATTGTATTTACGTTTTGTGTAAAAATTTACCCTGTATTCTTTATAATCTGTAATATTTATATTACCTTGACTTTGTTCTACCTTTTTTCGAAAATAAATTAAATACCTACATAAACGTCCAACGTAAATTATATACCATAAAATATTTTATTAAACAACAAAATGAAATATACATTTTAAAATGCAACAGTGTATAACAGAAATTAATTTCATTCAATACACAATAAAAATTCCAATCCCAACCTGTGGTTGATTGAAATAAAATTTATTTAGAAATGAATAAAAAATATTTATTATAAAAAAATTATAAAGGAGAAACTGCGGTACAAAAAGAAGTAAACTAAAGTCAGCTGCGATAGAAATATTCCTTAAGATAATTTGCAGTACCACCTCGGGAATCAATCTAAAGGAAGCAGGTAGTATTTTTCTTAGAAACTTTCTTTCCTTCAGTTATGATTTCTTCTAAAGAAAATCCTTTTAAGAAATATTTATTCTTTCAAAACACTTTCGAAGTTTGCTTTTGCGGCCCGAAAATTGTAATTTGTTTATTTAAGTCGCCATAATCATGAAATTTATTAACGTTGTTTTTACAGGTAGGGTTTGAGAGAAGTTTTCTTTACAATAATATTTTCCTTAATTAATATTCTTAGTTTAAATTTAAGTTAAATAGGAGTAATATTTTATTATCCATTTTTTTTACCTTTTAAGAAAATTTACCAATTTTCCTTACAATAATATTTTAAATAATGCCAAAATTGATAATCTCATTTCTTATTTTAACTAAATATTAACATAATATATAAATAAATAAGATTGCACACCCAAAAATGAATATTATGTCTAGAGTACATTTAACCATTATTTATTAACCTAGTACACATAATAATAATTAATATTCAATACTAGGATTATGTTACTTTTTTGTATACCGGGTGATTTTGGAATCCATGCTGAAAAAAAAAATTGTGTTCTACTATATATATTTTTTTTTATGTTGAGTGTCGCCCATTCTATTATTTTATTGATGCATATTTTTTGTAACTACCAGATGGTAATCAGACCTACAAACTCCATGAATGGGGTTGAATAATACATTATTATTGAACGAGATGTCTTTTAATTTTCAGTGTATCCCTAATTTTGTAATAAAGCCAAATTGACAATTATACTCAATTATCATCTGAATAAATCTTATTTTGGATAAAAATTATCGAAAATAATTAATAGTAGATTAAAGTTTTCTCGGTATTTTTGTTTTTTTTAAATACCAACTTAAAAGAAAAAAAAAAATGCTTTTGATGAAAAAATCACCCAGTATATATTTTAAAAATTATATATAAGTATCTTCCATAAATCTTCATTACATTATTTTTTTTATATAAAATTTAAGTATTTAAACTTGTACTATTATTTCTTTTGTTTTATATTTTATACTAGCTGTGCACGCGATTTCGTCCGCGTGAAATGGTTATTTATTTATTATTTACCAATATTACATAAATATCATCACGGGTGCCTTAACGCGCCCGAGACCGCCTATACGGCCCCAGCGGAGGGATTTTTAATCCCACCTCGTCATAGCCGATGGTATGAGTCTACACCGGACAAGTAGCTAGCGATGTTTTGAATAGACTCAATAACCCATCTATAAACAGTTTCACAAGCTGGTATAGTAAAACCGGGACCGACAGCTTAACGTGCTCTCTGAGGCACTATAGTGGTGTTGTTAAACAAATGTACATTTTTTTTTAAATTAAAAACTCATTGGTACACACCGGAATTCGAAACAGGGACCTAAGTGTTTTTAAGTCCAAGGTCTAACCAACTCGGCCACCACGTATATAATAAAAATAAATATAAAATTTCTAAAATAAAAGTAGCATATACAAGTTAACAATAAAGTAAGTTATTCCTTATTACATCAGCTATCTGCCAGTGAAAGTCTCGTCAAAATCGGTGCAGCTGTTTCAAAGATTAGCCGGAACAAACAGACAGACAGACAAAAAATGAAAAAAAAAAAATTTTGTATATGTACCGTGAACTACCGTGTATACATCCATATGCATTATTATATTTAGTAAAAAGCAGTTATTATAATATTACAAACAGACACTCCAATTTTATTTATTTGTATAGAAGATGTACAGATATAGATAAATAGATATAAAATTACTAGAATCTAATTCAGTTTGTTATTCTATTTGTCCCAGCTACTTCCACTCTGTTTTTGTGATCGAAACTATAAATCCAGCTTAGATGTTCGCAAAACATCAACAATTTCAGATAGAGGGAGATAGAGGTCTGTCAGAGGTAAATTAATGAAGTGCGGTTCGGGTAGATTTATTAGGGTTCCGCAAGTGAACCTCGGCCAATCGATTGCCACCCACCTCTTTCTTAATACGGGGTGGAAGGACTGAAAATATTTGGTTTTATTTTATTATTGATCTTCATTCTGTCTGTACCCTGTTTACTTTCAAATGAGATTTAAAAAATAAATGTTAATGTGTATGTATGTATGTGTATATGTATCATCACGGGTGCCTTACAGCGCCCGAGACCGCCTAGACGGCCCCAGGGTACCCAGCGGAGGGGTTTTAATCCCACCTCGTCGTAGCCGATGGTGTGAGTCTACATCGAACAAGTGGCTAGCTCGTTGCGATGTTTTGAATAGACTCAATAACCCATCTATAAACAGTTTCACAAGTTGGTATAGTGAAACCGGGACCGACAGCTTAACGTGCTCTCCGAGGCACTATAGTGGTGTTGTCAAACAAATGTACATAATTTTTTAAGTTAAAAACTCATTGGTACACACAGGGATTCGAACCAGGGACCTAAGTGTTTTTAAGTCCAAGGTCTAACCAACTAGGCCACCACGTATATAAATGCAAATGTGTATCACTATTATATAGGTAACAACAAAATAACGTAGGTATTTCTTTTTTAATGAGTATCGGTGCTGTTTTGGATACTATAAATAAAATTATTAAAAATAATTAAACAAAGTAAAACTTTTCCTGACTCGGCATACCTACAAAGTCCATGAATAGGATCCCGGCTAAAATAGTGTGATTACGAAATGAGCGGTGGAATAGTCAAATTTGTCGTTACGAGTCTATTTTAATATCCTCCCTGCTTTATCGTTAAATTAACTGATAATTTCGTAACCGTACTTTGAAATGAGATTAGCGAAAATCAATGATCACAACCGCGGCGAAACATACCTACTAACTAAAACAAAAAAAAAACAATGAGGCCTAAGTGTGCATTTGATTAGGTTGTTATTCTTCCCACACATCAACAAATGTTGTACATCTCTTGTTTTTAATTATCTTGATATCTAAAATCGTAATTAAATGCGCAGTGAAACGGTAACTCGAGACTCTGTATGAAAAATAATAATAAAAGCAACTAAACTGACTACATAACCAACCAGTTAATCTAGGTGGTTAGCCAAAATACACTCATTATATATTTAAACAAATATATTTATAGATAGCGGCAAATTTCTTGAAAACAGTCTGGCGTAGTTAGAGATAAATTCGGGCAACAACTTTTAGAAGAAAATAAAATACAAAAAATCGAAAATTAAGAAAAAATCGGTTCAGCGCAGGTTCTTTTTTTTGCGGAGGTCGGCTTGCGACTTTTTATCTACCTGATGGTAAGCATACCTACAAAGGCCATGAATAGGGTCGATCAATACATTGTTGTTTAACAATATTGATCGCTCGAGTCTTTATTTATATCCTCGTTGCTTAATCGTCAAATCAATCGTGCGTCGGTGTCGTAACCGCACCATAAAAGAAGACTACCTCCTCGACGAGAAATCGTTGCCGAACCAAAATATGACTAGGTCACTTGACGGCCTTTGCATCTGTATGGTATCATTAACGTGTCCGGTCGAAGTTATAAACAATAATAATAATAATATGTAGGACAATTTACACATATTGCTTTGGTCACAAATTAAGCTCAAGACTTGAATTATGTGTACCAGAAGCAACGATATAATACATATTATATTTTTATAAACACCCAGACCATGACAAACTGTACAGAAACGTACTAATTAATATGTTTTGCCATGGGTGGGAATTGAACCCACGACCTCCGGATACAACGCCAAAGGCGCAACCACTAGTCTACGGAGGCTGTATATAATATAAATAGATATATATTGTTAGGCGTGCTATGTTTAAGTAGTTTCTCAGGAATTAAACCATAACATAACTATAAATAAACATAAATCTAGAAATCCGTTGGGTGACATTTCGTAAAACTTGGAGTTTCAAATAACTTTGTAAGCTCGACCGTCTGAGCTTTATGGCTTTCAACTAATGTAAATATCAGTACAAATATCTTGAGAACTGCAGTTGAAATCATCACATTTAGTATTCAAAGTTTGTAGACACCCTCATTCAAATTCAGATAGTAACGTCGGCGCTTCAAAGAGAAACTAAGTAGATACCTACAACTAAATAAAACACTACACAAATTTCTATTAGATACTTTATCTTATTATAAGTAGTACCTTTAGAAGATGTTCTATTTAATTGTAAAGTTAATTGTAGTTGATGCCTACGTAGATTAGTGGTTGCGCACTTGGCGTTATATCCGGAGGTCCTAGGTTCGATTCCCATCTATGCCAAAAAAATATTAGTAAGTTTTTAAGTACAGTTTATGATGGTCTGGGGTTTATAAAAATATAATATCGTTATTTTTGATACACATAGTTGTACTATACTACAACACCACTATAGTGCCTCGGAGAGCACGTTAAGCTGTCGGTCCCGGTTTCACTATACCAACTTGTGAAACTGTTTATAGATGGGTTATTGAGTCTATTCAAAACATCGCGACGAGCTAGCCACTTGCTGGGTACCCTGGGGCCGTCTAGGCGGTCTCGGGCGCCGTAAGGCACAAACTAAGTTCTAGGCTACACATAGATATATATATATAAATATATATATATAGATATATATATATAAATATATATATATAGATATATATATATATATATATATATAGTTGTACTATGTGTAGCCTAGAACTTAGTTTGTGACCAGAGCAATATTTGTAAATTTTTCTAAATGTTATTATTAAAGTTCTTGTGCGAGAAGCCGGGAAACAAAACTCGTCCAGGCTTCTCACACGGGTGCGTTCCGCACCGCTATTGTTAAAATCTAAACTTACCGTATGGCTTGTTGTGGGGCTTCAGCGACGAGAACCCTGGGTACCCAAGGTATTCAATTACTTTGTTCTTCTTTCAATACCACTACAACATGCCACCCAAATACGACGTTGGAACAATATAACAAAACACAACGCACAAATCTGAATCACTATTTGTAGGCGCCTAATACATGGCGAACAAAACGCTACACAATTTCTATGGTATTTCTAATAGGCCGCACAAAACTCACTTGCGGAACATTAACGCCATTCACAATAAAAGAAATTATGTTTGGCTATGTGCATTGGTTATACATATTTTTATTTATATAGCATCTATTTTGCAGGGCATCATTATGCCGGATTATGTTAATTTTTGTATAATTAATTGTACCTAGGCTAAGTTAAGTGAAATAAATAAAACATTCATTCATTCATTCATTCAATTACAAATTTTACAAAGAATCAATTCACCATTTTTCTAACGATTAGCGTCCAGACTATTTATCAAAATCGAACATTTCTAATAATTTATACAAATAATTGTTAGGTGAGAGGATGGGCTCTATAACTTCGTTAGGCTTTTTCCGGAAACTTTTGCACCGATCTATTGTCGAGGTGGTAGACTCCTTTCATGGTGCGGTTACGAAATGTATGTGATTTACGGTAAAGCAGCGAGGATATTAAAATAGACTCGTAACCGCCCACACTTGATAAAATGATATAGGTCCTTGTTGATTAGAAAACTATAATATTATGGTGGTTGGATTTCATTAGTTAGATATATTGTTTTCTTAGTTCTCAGTCTTCTGTTAACAGAATATTTAAAAAAACTGCAAAATCCACGTTCAGGATTTCATTTAGACCAAAGTATATCGATAGCAATACATCACGGAAACGCAGTTAGTGCTATGGGCACATACCCTGTTACTCTCTCTCTCGTTACCTGCTTAAAAATAATTACATAACTAATTACTTATAGTGTAATTATAAACTTATATTAACTGTAATAAAGATTTATAAATTTATTAATTAATAATTTGTTGAAAAATGTGGCATTGAATAAATTTTAACATATTTATTTCATTGATGCCAATAGTAGTAAGACTATTGGCATGATGTTATTTATATAAACCTTCCTCGAAAAATGTGCTATCCAAAACTAAAATATGTTTTCAATTCAAACCAGTAGTACTTGTACTATTATTTCTTTTGTGCCAGTAGTTCCTGAGATTAGCGCGTTCTACCAAACAAACAAACTCTTCAGCTTTATAATATTAAGTAGTATACCGAATTAAACCGCGGAATCTGTTTTCTTTTCTCTTAATAGATCTTGTAGGTAATTCTTAGAAAGTCAGTTATGAATCCTTTTTATTGTCACCTAATTTAATTAAAGACTAATGTTAATTATTCGCGAAGACTAAGACCCACGTATCTTAATCAAACTGGAAATGTTTTAAAAGATGGTGTAATTAAAAGCCTACACTGAATCCATAAAACGTTTTGTGTGAGATGGTACACTCGTACCTGTACAATCACATTATTTCTTAAAAACGCATTTAACTATTATTATTTTACTAGTTTATTCCTTAAAAAAGCGGCCCCAGCCTAGTGGTTAAGTCACTGCGCAACTGATAACAAGGTTAAGCAGATGACAACAAGGCCGGACTTGGGATGGGTGACCGCTTTATACAACGAGGCTATTTCATCATAAACACCGCAACAAGCTCGCTACTTGTTAGGTGTTGCCTCCGAATACCATCGGCGAAATGAGGACGGGTTAATCCCTCTGCTGGGTACTCTGAGGCCGTTTAAACGGTTCTCGGGAGCCAAATAGTGATGGTATTTATTTTTTCTTATTATTTATTTTACTAGTATTAAGGTGGCCTTAAAAGTTAAGGACAAATTGGATTATGAGGCCTAAGTCAGTCGTTAAATTATCGACGATCCATTTCACCTTTTGAGGTTAGGTAATCAATTATTCCTGTGATACTCAGCCTGATTATGATTACTGATTACTTAGCTAAATTGAAATCAGGAACCTATACATTAACATTGATAATTACACTGACTAATGACAATGTCAGTACAATAGAACAGATTTGATCCCATCTTACTGGAAATTAGTTAATATTAAGTCATTGGTTATATTATATAATAATATATGTATTTATAATACTCTACATGGGATAATTAAATTTATTAATGAATTTAGCTAGGTTTGCTTATTCTGGACATTTTTTTTTAGTTTCTATTTTTCCAAATTCAAAAACCGTTAGGTAAGTGACCTAGTCATGTTTCGGTTTAGTCTGTGGCTTCACCGGTATTCTGGAGACTATTGTATCGATTTATGGTCGAGGTGGTAGTCTTCTTCCAGGATATTTTTTTTGTTTTTTATTAGCACGACATGTTACTTTGTATCAACCTGGTTGTGAGCAGTCCTACAAAGTCCATGAATGGGGTCAATGAATAATTGTTCTTAATCAATATTGATCGCTCCCACTATGCCGGCTAAATGATGCGGCCTAACGAAGTTATAGAGACCCTCCTCCCACCTAAATCATTACGAAACGGAATATTCTATACAGTTAATTAGACGATTTGGATTTACTTTTTTTTTATCTTATTTCTAGGATTCCGTACGATTTAAAAACAAAACAGTCCGTCTGTCTAACCAGGCCGGTAATTTGACAACCAAATTATTTATTTTAAATAAATCTTTACAGGTATTTATAATGAGTTAAAATTGTTTTTTAACAATAACGATATCAACTTTTTCTGTTCTCAGAAATGCAGGTTTCATAGTTATTAAGGAAATTTCAAAAAAAAAAAAATATTACCTACCTACAATGAAAAAAAAATAAACATGGCTTAAGCTTAATAAAAGCTCGAAGGTAGAATAAAATAAAAATAAAGACCAAGACATCAAAGTAATAATGACTAAGGGCAATATTAATTTTGTCCCAAATCCCAGTCTATTAGCTGCTTATTTCTTAGATCCATTTATGCCTCCTTTAGAGCAAAAATCACGTCCGACGAGGGTTTACTCCCGACTTAGTTACTGTTGTTTATTGGATGAACAGGCCTCACTAAATGTACTCATTAATATTGGTGTTTGTCACTATTTCAATATGCTATTTTTGTTTTGGGCTTAAAATATTAGTACCTAATCACTTTCGAGTTTAACAAAATTAAGTTTTATCCGTTGTAATGTTACCGTTTAAATAGTGAACAAAATATAAGTCATAGACGACCATTTTATTGGTATTTGTGTGGGACTCAATACGTAACTAATATTACTTCGCTCGATCTAAAAAAAAATCTTAGACCACTCCGCCAAAATACTAATATGGCAAATAAAAATAGACATCTTTTACTAATAAGATGTAGGATTATACATATATGTATTTTATTACCTATAATCACGGAATAATAATGGTTCCATGTATTTTTTAATCAAAATAATAGTGAAATATTGAGCCGCTGCAACCTACTTGATTTACGATTGTGTACCTTATTTCTTAGGTCTAATTGAAGTCACCGGTGACCGGAGGGCTGTATCATACCTCTATCAAAGACTTAGTATAATTATACAAAGAGGAAATGAAATGAATCCAGTGTTTTGAGGATTTTATTTTTTACATAAGAATTCTTTTATTTTCTATTATTGTTTTTTTTTTAATTTTTGATTATAATTTAATATTTGTATTATGTTTTTAAGTGATAAATAATTATATATTTGGTATAGTGAAACTGAGACAATTTAACGGAAAGCATTCCAATGCACTAAAAGAAAAGGGAAAGTGTACAAAATATTTTATAAGCTTTTGTAACAAAATATATTTGCACTCCCCTTAGTCATGTCCTCAGTAGCCAGTTTCTATTTGAAAAACTTTATCATTTAATAACTGTCTTCATAAAGCCTTGTTATTTGTAACCCCAGAACATTGGCAACCTTTGCCAAACTTGAGGCCAAACAACAACAAATAAAATAAATTAGGTTATTCTTAAAAACAATTTCATTGGAACAGTTTCGTATGTACCTAAAGTTTTATTTTTTATCTATATTCTGTTGATATTAAATTTTGATCTAGTTAACTAACACTACGAATAATATTTTAGAAGACGCTTAAAAATAGGTATTAGTAGGTATTATTTTTAGAAAATAAAACGGTATCAGAGTAAGTCGCGATCTAGGCGGTTTCGGTCGCCGGTAAGGCCCCGTGATGGTACATTTACAGTTTTGTTACTAATTTTCTCGTGCTGCCCGGTTAGTTTTTTACATAACAAACCTATTTAAAAGAAACATCCGTAAAATTTCCGTAAAAAAATATTTTATTTCGGACTAAAATATTTACATTTGGATGTTTATCCAAATGATGGAATATTTTCGACTTCTTGTACAAATTAAATAATAAAATCCTTTGTGGCCATTTTGAATAAATAAGTACGAAGGAGACTCGGCTTAGTAGCAGTTCTATTTATAATATATAATATAATTAAAATTATGTAGGTACCTGCCACAAAAACAAGGGTAATTGGTTCTAGTCCCACCCCCAGGAAATTTTAAATTGCACTTTATGTTTATAAAATTATCCATATAAGGCTGAAAACGTTTTTGGAAACAAATTAGGAAAACTTTTCAGACCGACTTATCCGGCAACCGAGAGTCCAGGGTCTAATTTGTTCAACGCATAGCATTGGAGGTCCAGAGGGGCAATGCAGCGAGCGTTCACGGAACTCTAGAGTCGTCAACCGACTCCATCAAAGTTATCTTTAATTTAATTATTATTTTTCCATCTTTTATATATTTCTGTAGATATCATCCTGGAAACACCTTTTGCCAATTTTGATTACCGAATGAGGTCCAGATCCAGAGTTATGCTCAAAAAACGTGTTTTATTTTATTTTACATCAACTGCAGGATGATGTTGGATGCAGGTGGGAGCCGAAAAGGAAACCGCTGGGTACCCTGAGGCCGTAAGGCACCCTTGATGGTACGAGTCTAACTATTAACTAAGCCAAGTAGTTGTAAGTCTGCTTCTATTCAATGCAATCCCATGCAGTGTTCTCATAAAAATAAAAAAATAATTTAATGTTATATTAATAATTAAAAAGAGAAGATAAATAAACAGAATAAAAATAAATAAATAATAAATTTCTTCCAACCCTGCATTGTTACCAAAAATAATATGTGTTTATATAGTGTTATTTATATAATAAAAAATGAGCAATAATCAATGTGCATTACACTTATAATAATAATAATAATAATAATAATAATAATAATAATAATAATAATACTAATAATAATAATAATAATAATAATAATAATAATAATAATAATAATAATACTAATAATAATAATAATAATAATAATAATAATAATAATAATAATAATAATAATAATAATAATAATATGTAGGACAATTTACACAAATTGCTCTAGTCACAAACTAAGCTAGGCTTGTACTATGTGTACCAGAAACAATGATATAATACATATTATATTTTTATACTTATGTATTATAATGATTACAATTGGAAATTATTTTACAATATCTTATGCTTATAAGTTTGGTGTTTTTTTAATATTTAATATCAAACTATTTTCATTAAATAGTATGCGTATAATACATAAATAGTATAATATATTATATTTTCTTTAAAGTTATACAACTTGAAGAAGTTATGAAGCAATAGCGAGTTGATTCAAAAGATCTTCGCTAAAGTTCGGTCGTTACTTTTATTGAACTCAAAATTTATTTGCTAACCTCTCCACACCACCACTAAACTTTTGTAACTTTAATTTATTTTAGTTATTACTATAGTTTTATAGCTAAATAAAATTTATTAAAAAAAAAACAACCTATGCATTTTTTTTTTTATTTACGCCAGGTTTCTTACAGTGTATGTATGATAGACCATTCACCGTAAGATGGCCCCTGCCTGCCATAGTACCAAATCACGCCAGGGGACATCTATTTTTGATTTATTTTTTATTTGGATAAAAAAGATTTATTTATTTGGAAATCTTACGGTGAACGGTATGTAGGCAGAAACAACAGTTTTTTTTTCTAGAGCATGGCATGTGACTTTATGGTAAGCAAATCAACAAACCCCATGAATAGGGTCGATCAATGCATTGCTGTTTAACAGCATTGATCGCTCCCAATATGCCGGCAAATGATGCGGTTACGAAATGTGCGACGATGAAGACAAATTTGCATTACGGGTCTACTTTAGTAGCCTCGCTGCTTTATCGTCAAATTAACCGTCCGTTTCGCAACTACATCCTAAGATGACTACCACTTCGACAAGAAATCAAAGCTATATTCTCTTGAAAACCTGTAAAACCACAAAGTAAAACCGAAACATGACTATGTCACTTAACGGTTTTAACGAGATCGGTCGGCCTCCCACCTAAAAATAATTTCCATCTTTTATTTCTATATAGGTACTCCTTTTGTCTCGTCCTCAGTCATAACTCTTCTCATACAGAAGTACCGATTTTGTAGATTTATTTGCACCATATTTTATAACCTTACCAAAGTGACCAATTTAAGATACGTTTCTCTTTGTGTCCTGCGGTCATGTATACACTTAACATAGGCTATCTATACATATACCGGGTGTAATGAAAGCTGGACATTGCATTTGTAATCGCGAAGTCTGCATTCTCCATACGAGATGAGCTTTCGCACTTCCAGTGGTACTCGAGTTATAGTTTGTGGCAGAATTATATTATATTTGAAAATAATATTTTTGTTGGTATATTATTTAATCTTTCTGTGTTGGGTATTATTTTCTTTTATCAGAAAAACAACTACTTAATATTACATTATAATAAAATATTTATTGCCCACAATATAAAGATTACCAACATAAAAATAATAATTGAATTTCGACTAACAGCCAAATTGTAATCTTGGAAGTCAGCTTTTAATATACAGCGCTTTACAGGCTCTTCTATTTATAAAACAACTTATATTCTAGAATAAAGTGCGAGAAAAAAGTCGCCTAAATCATATAAGGCAATAGGCACTACAAACCTAATAACTAAAATGTGTTTTAATTTTTGTTCTGACTAGTTGTTTCCATAGCTTTGCTCCATGTTTATATGCTACGAGTTGGACTACATTAATGGACGACTGCTACGGCGTAGACAGTCGTAGTAGGTCTCGTTATAGCCAAAGCCACGTCACCTTAAACGCCACGCCGCTGAGCCTCTTTTTTTTTATTGGAGCACGTCGTGTGACTATGTATCTACCCGATGGTAAGCATACCTACAGAGCTCATGAATAGGGATTAATTAATTGTTTTTTAACATGTGATCGCTCCCATTATTTCGGCTAAATGATCTTTGTCGACGCCCATATTATTTTTGCTCTGCTATAAGGAATAATAATGATATAATTATTTTAGGTGGGGGAGTCTTTCCGTCCGACCGACCGATCTTGTTTCCACCCATACAGATGCAACAACCAGTCAAGTGACCTTAGAGCAGCGATATTAAAGTAGATTCAAAATGAAAACTAGTCTTAAGCGTTGCCCATTTCGTAATTTTCGAAACAATGTTGTTTATTGATCGACCCCATTCATGGACTTTGAAAGTCTACTTTCCATCAGTTAGATACGAGTTCCCATCCTGTGCTCAAAAAAAGAGTATATATTTTTTTAAAGCAAGAATAAATATGATATCAATTTTCGCTCTCAGATTAGAATGTCAATTTATAACAGAAAAATCCTGTAGGTCTGCTGAACAATTTTTTTTTTTTCCTGCGTCCGTAGACTAGTGGTCGTGCCTTTAGCGTTGTATCAGGGGGTCGTAGGTTCAATTCCCACCAATGGCAAAAAAAATGTTAGTATACGTTTTACTGTAAACTTTGTTTGACTGTTTATACAATATAATATGTATTAATATCGTTGTTTCTGGTACACATAGTACAAGCTTAGGCTTAAGCTAGGGAAATAAGTGTTTTATTATTATTTAAATTAAAGTTTTATTTTTACAAGAGCACAACATGTAAATTTGTATCTACCTGTTGGTGAGAAGATCTTCAAAGCCCTTCGTAGATGGTTTCAATCAATATTTATTGTTTAACAACAGTGATCACTCCCACTATGCCGGCTAAATAATGCGATTACGAAATGGCCGACGACAGAGACGGATTTGCATTACGAGTCTATTTTAATATCCTCGCTGTCTTTCTTAAAGTTAATTCCACTGCCCGTTTCGTAACCGCACCACATTTCTAAAAAAACGATGCTATAGTCTCCTGAAAACTGGTGAACCCACATACTTAAACTTTCACGCGATTTATAAAGCGATTTTTAATGATGGCTACGGGCCATGGCAACGAGAACATCATAGTGTACTTAATTCGTTTAATCTGGTTTTGTTAGTAAAAAACAATCAGGCCATCCTGCAAGTATTTAAAATTATTAGCATCAGGATTGACGGGGCACATTTTATATAATAAGAATTTTCTAATAATTCTTATGGCCGCAGTTAGCAATAATGGAATTCAAGTTTGTAAAACTTAAAATAAAAAAGTTACATAATAGTTGGCCCCTTCGTGATGACGTTTTTATTAAAACACTTCAATATCTTTAAATCTACACTAGTTACGAACTTGGAAAATATGTATATAGTTTGTAAAAAAAATATACCTACATAATTATGCTGAAAATTTCCTTTAGTTCTAATTTTAACTAGAGTATAAGAAAAAAACCAAATACTTAAGTGTTTCCAATTTCTTTCCTGCGTCAATATTGGATACCTCTAAAGCCATTAATAGCTCAGTCAACGACCGATATATAGAATCGTAAAATCTTTTGACGAAATATCGTAAAAATGACAAAGGACTAACGTTCAACGTTTTATTTAGAGTTCACCATCGTAAACTAGAGCCCTTAATAAATGTACGCTTTCCTAACATTTTGTACAACTGTGTCCTTATGAAACGTTTTTTGAATTACATTACTGTTTATTTTGTATAAAATACTTCTCACTAAACATTTTTTTTTATTTACACCCAGTGGTTTAGTTTTGCCCCGGGCCACTTACATCTGGCTGCCCCAAATCGATAGCCATAGTACTTATTTTTTCACATCCCAGATATATTACTCAATGAGGCGAAAACAGCATGGCGAGTTTGGATGATATTTGGCACAAAGATAGACGAAGATCTGGAATAGGTCTTAGGCGACTTTTTCGTTCAACTTAGTGTAAAAATTAGTGCATAGTACACACAGTACATAGAATAATAAATAACAAAAGGCGCGTTCATATTTTTTATTTCTTCGAGCGAGATTTTTGACACCGTCCGGAAACATCCCTTAAATTGGCCGCCCTAGGCAATGGGCCAATTGACACATACGTAATGTGCCACTGTTTACACCCTAAATTTGTTAATTGGCTGCCAGTCACAGAATTTTCGGCTGAATAATTAGCAAGGTTATAAGTGCATTTTTAAATATCACGACCACCGCCATTTATCTTCTAATGGTGATAATAATTTAAATTATGAATTACTTGAACATACATAACTAAATAAACACATACGTGATATCATCACCTTTACATTACAAACAAATACACATATTATTCATATAATAATATTATTCGCATGATTTAGTAAGAGCGAATAATATTATTCGCTCTTACTAAATGACTTTTTTTTTGCATGACAATATTGCACAAACTAAGCTCTAGGCTTGTACTATATACCAGAAACAACGTTAGTTATACATATTATATTTTAGAAACACCAAAACCAAATTGCAAACTACAGAGAAACGTACTAATATGTTTTTTTTTTGCCCTGTGTGTTTTCATTTAAAAACTATTTTAAAGATTTTTATTTGATTTGGGTTCTTAATTAACATACATATACATATCTTCACGGGTGCCTTACGGAACCCGAGACCGCTTAGACGGCCCCAGGGTACCCAGCGGAGGGGTTTTAATCCCACCTCGTCGTAGCCGATGGTATGAGTCTACACCGAACAAGTGGTTCTCGTCGCGATGTTTTGAATAGACTCAATAACCCATCTATAAACAGTTTCACAAGTTGGTATAGTGAAACCGGGACCGACAGCTTAACGTCACTATAGACCACTATAGTGCCTCAGAGAACCTGAGGCACTATAGTGGTGTTGTCAAACAAATGTATATAATTTTTTTAATTAAAAACTCATTGGTACACACCGAGATTCGAACCAGGGACCTTAGATTCAGGGTTCTTAATTAAATTTTAAAATATTATTTTTTATGCCATATTTAGGTAACTAATTATCTATTAGTAATCCCTATCAACATTATATTTCATATGTACGTAAAATTAACTTCAAACAAAACAATGTAGTTAGGTAATACTAAAATATTACATCATATAATAAAACTTCATTAAAATGACATAACCCTTTAGGGATACTATTTAAAACTTAACCCTTAAGCATTACACCTGCCAGCAATTCACACTTGGGTCTCCAGGACCTGTTATTAAGGTCCTAATTACAGGATAGGGTTAAGTGTGACAACACTACCGGACAATTGTAATTAACCTGACACACAGAAGTTGTTTAATTGAGATGAAATGTGCTCCCGGGGTCCCAGTGGCCAGTGCTTACGGGTTAACCACAACTGTGCACTGTGATATGAATACTAATTCTAATTGTCTCATAGCGTTTCCCCTTTACATATTTGCATAAGCGTTTTAAATTTACATATTGGATGTAGATTTACTGAAAAAAAATGTATAGGGTAACTTATTTATATGATAGTATCAAGTTAATAGTCTAGGAAGTTTGTATTTTTTATTATTATTATGTTGAATTTTTGTTCAAACTAATAAAATTTTACAATTTCTATACGTTACCAAAAAACTTAGTTTTGCAATACAAAGAGGCAACGCTGCCAGTGTTTTGAGCACCATGCAACACTGGCGCAATTTGGGACGATGATTTGGTTTTGTAAATATAAGTAAGTTTTTGTTTTATATAATATTTTTTTGTTTTGGTAGTTTTTCTTATTAGGTAAATTTAGGTTTTAAACTTAATTTATTTTTAGGTAATATTTGTTTCTATTTAGGTGTTTTTGTTATTTTATGTATTAGTTTTTATTTCATTAATTGTAATATTTTTTATTCAAGAAAAAATATTACAAAAAGGAATATTTCAAAATTCGAATTCCAAGGGGGTGGAAACGGGTAAATATATTTTCAGAAAAGTATCTCACTAATAGAATGTCCTATATATGTATTTGATACTCGGTTTCTATATTATCCTTTAATAATGAATTAATAGGTATTTCACTATTTTTGGAAATATCAATAAGGGACGGGGGAGGGGTTAAACAAGTGCAAGAGACTTTTCTTATTGTATTATACGAGTATCTTAGGTAGGAAGGGTATTACAATAGTGAAACTTTGTATGTAGACATTTCTTAAAAACCTGTTATATTCATGTTTCTGAACTTAAATAGGGGAAGACGGGGTAGGGACTAGGTACGGTTTTTGTACAAATAAAATGACGGGCGAAGCCGGGTTTACAAACGCTAGTGCATCATATAAGAAATTGTCCTGACATAATTAAGACCTTACAGATGTAAAGACCGTCAAGTGACCTAGTCATGTCTCGGTTTTAGTAGGTGGTAGGTTCCTTTCAGGATGCGGTTACAAAAGGGACAATTCACGCAACGAGAATAAGATATCGCCATCTTTGTAGAAGCCCATATTGTAACCGCATCATTTAGCCGTTATAGTGTTAGAACTACAATGTATAAATTAATCGGCCCATTCGTGTACTTTAAGATCTGCTTTTCATGAGGTAGATACAAAGTCAGATGCCGTGCTCCAATAAAATATAATGTAAAAAAAACTACATACAAGTCCTATCAATATATGGACGGTAGTCATTTATCTTGATAAACAAAGCTCAGTGAAAGGCGCCCTTAAACGATTAGTTAAGGGAACCTGCCTGAACCTACCCGCCACAATAAATTTGACTACGAAATCATAGACTTACATTATATAGATAGACTCGTAGTTTCATACACAAACCGTGAATTGGGTTTTTTTTTTGTTCTATGTAACTTTAGTTGATAAAATGCAAAGTAATATTTAAAGTTTTGTTTTATTCGATCCAATGAAATGACAGTTTGTGATTAAACTATTCGATTAAAATTAGGTATTCTACATAATGAATTGTATAACTATGTTGTTTAAACGAATATTGATTTAAATGCATGATTTTTTTCCTCTAACAATATAATTATTAATTTAGACAATTTCGAGTTTTAACGTTTGGATTGTTATTTTCGTACATAGGGTAAAATCAGTAATAATATTAATATATAGGGTGACTTTTTAAGGTTGCACTTTGGGTTAATATGAGGTTCTACTGATCAAATCAAACAACTTTTCCCATGGCACCATGTGTAGCAAATGAAAAAAAACATGTCTTCTCCATACATACTAGTAATATTAAAATGACCAACTTGTATTGGGAAATCATTTTTTTTTTATATTTGCTACACATTGCTATACATTTTTTAATTAGATCCAATGAAATGACAGTTTGTGTTTAAACTATTCGATTAAAATTATTTTAGATAATAAATTAAAATAACTATGTATTTAAACGACTAATTTTATATATTACGGGAATCATTTTTTTCATTTGCCACACATGGTGCCATGGGAAAAGTTGTTTGATTTGGTCATATTTATGATGTAGAGCCTCATATAAGCCCAAAGTACAACCTTTCAAAGCCTGTATATAAATATTATATTGATTATTAAAAAAGAACTATATTATACAGGTAGTATGCATGTAAATAAATTAAAAAACTTTTAACTCAAAAGCGACTCTCCTCACTGCGTTGCGATCGATTTGAGGAAGCGGTCATATCACCGCACCATTAAATGAATATGAAGTATTTTTTTGTTCAGAGGTACTTATCTAGAATAAGTAAGTCTTTGTACACAATTTATACTATATATTTTACTCTGCACCTCCATTAATATCCTTTCTTATCAAAACATACATAAAGTTCTGCCTAGGGATCTATTAACATTTTAGTGTTGGTTAATTAACTAGTTTAATAACTACGGGTAAATAATATAAGTCGTTATGTATTTATGAAATAAAATGACCAAATAAAACAACTTGTGTAAAAAAATAAAAGATTTGATATTGTAGGATATTTCTCACATAACGCCCTGAGACTTTATCATAAGTATTTGCTTTGTATTAACATAGTTCATATTATTACATTACATATAT
This sequence comes from Monopis laevigella, assembly GCA_947458855.1. Lineage (NCBI taxonomy): Eukaryota > Metazoa > Arthropoda > Insecta > Lepidoptera > Tineidae > Monopis > Monopis laevigella. The sequence goes on along the minus strand of OX381580.1, from coordinate 21,616,925 downwards.
ATATATATATATATATGTAATAAATGTTTTAAAAATAAAGCAATCCTTGGCATATAGTACTCACGTATTAACATTACATTAATACGACGCAAAAACTTATGGTAGGGTCTCCGGTCACAAAATAAACTATAGTAGCAATAAAGATATATATGTAAAGAAAAACTATTAGTGGCAATCGAACCCACAACCTCCAGATACACCAACGGCAACAACAAGACGGATCGATGGAGGCGGTCAAGTGAAGCGGATTTTATTAAGAACCTACCAACTTTTCTTTACCAGCATTTCATACTTCTAATTATCTATGCTTTAAATGTTAATTATATTAATTACAAATATAAATTCTATCTAGAAAATAAGGAGATGTATGCTTTAATAATAATCACTTTTTGACTTTTAAACACCGACGACAGATTATTACCAGGGGCTACGAAATTTGTCTTCCTTCTAAAAATGAAGACCAGACAAAATATACAACTTATACAAATTTATGGTCTTTAAAGATATAATGCATCTGATGATAATTCCACTAAGCTGGTTTCTCATCATCATCAACATCGTTCATCACATCTGATGATAAAGCCGGAAGGTAGCCATTTACAAAATACAAAATGGGGTTTATAGTGACTATTATAGTCACTATAAACCCCACTAAATTAAATATTTCTTCCAGTTATTTTGATTTTAAAACCAAACTACTTAACCGATTTTTTATAAGAGCTCAGTGTGTGTTAAGCAGTATGCAATAATAATAATATGTAGGACAATTTACACATATTGTTCTGGTCACAAACTAAGCTCAAGGTTTGTACTATGTGTACCAGAAGCAACGATATAATACAGGTTATATTTTTATAAACACTCAGACCATGACAAACTGTACAGAAAAACCTACTAATCTTTTTTTTTTTTGCCTTGGGTGGTAATGGAACCCACGACCTCCGGATTCAACGCCAAAGTCGCAACCACTAGTCTACGGAGGTCGCCGTCCAGGAATGATAGTAACCAGAGAATGCATACGTAGGTGCAACGCTGTTTGCCATCATTATGCTTAAAATGCCTATTGACGATTCGTTTAAAAGACTCTAGGTTATCTAGGTTTTATGTTTAGGTTATAGGATATAGGATACTAATCTGAAAATATTTCCTTTTAAATTAAGAATTCTCCAAACTGGTTTTAAATAACGGAGTTCTGAGGTAACAAAATAAAACTAAAAATAATAAAACAACGAGTTTGATAAACCTGCTCTTTTTTTGAAGTCGGTTAAAATATTGACTATTTTTTCGAAAGCTCAAACCTCTGTTCAGAACAGTTTTTATCCTCGAAGGATCGATCGACTCCCCGAAGCAAATTGTCTTCCTGGTTTCTATCTCTTGCCATTCTTTGTAAACTTGCTGAATCCTATTCTGCTATTCGATTGATCTCTATCCCTAAATTATGGAGCAGTTATTCTTATCAGATTTATCGTTTGGTGTTGGTTGCTTTGATTGCTGAACTGACAAAAAAAAAGAAAATTTTACTTGTTTTCATTTACTAAATAACGATTTTAAAATTTTCTATATTGTACTAAGTTATTTGTTCAATAACTTTATCTGACGATTGAAAAGTTTATGTAAGAGTAGGCAAAAACACGGAATATATTATTCTCTTGTAATAGGTATATTTTACTACTTTTTCTAGTCGATAGGTTGGAAGCGATCAATGATGTTAAACAACAATTTATTTATGGACTCCATTCATGGACTTTGTAGGTCTGCTTACCATCAGATAGAAGTCGCATTCTCTACTCCATTAATATAAACAACTACTAATAAATTAATTAAACCATCTACTTACCGAAAATCTAAATTAAAAAAAATTTTTTTTTTACTACACAGGCCCTCTAGGTGTGATCAGCCCTACAACATTTGTCCGGGCCCCAAAATATAGTAGGGGGGAAGGTCAAAAATTTGTTGTAGTGAGGAAAATATGAAGTAAGTGTAGGTTGAATTACCCAATAATACAATAAATTGTTTTAATAAAATTATTATTATGTACCAATTTATAGTTTCGGGTCCGGGACGAAAAACCAGGAAAAGCCCAGGTAAGGGAGTGTTTAAACTTTGTATTATTGCACTGCATATGCATATTTGTACTGCAGCTTGAATTATTTTTTATCAGACTTTTAAACGATGGAAGTACTTTAAAATAATTGAGAGCCCTAAGAACCTTGCATTAATTGCAATTTACATAAAACGAAGAGAGCTAGACAAATACTTAGTTTCGTTTAATTTTCGAACGAAATGTCAAACGTGTCTGTCATACCTCAGGCTGTACCATGAGTTTTTGTTAAACATTCTTTCATTTACTGTACAGTAAACTATAGGGGTCCTAGCAATTTTGTTTAACAAAAACAAATGATAGAGCCTGGTGTTCTCACTTCTTGAGCATTGGTAATATGTAATTTTTATTCTCACTTTTTGTTTTAATTTTGTATGACAGACATCTTCTGTTCTCGTTTTATACACATAGACTGGCAATATATGCCTTAGGGCACTTCCAAAATATTCCAACTTTTAAGATTTAAACTCATTTTATATTCATTCTTATTTTCATAAAATATATTTGCCAATAAGGTCATCCCAAGACTTAGGTATACGAGCAACATAAACAAAACTGTACTTCCGGAACCTTCTTCAACTGAATACAGTTTGAAGTGCACACAACAACACTAAACCTTCCACAATAAACAAAACAGCAATCCCAATCCAACTCTATAGCTAAGGAAATACGTTTTAAAGTACATCAAACGATTCTTTTCGTGGTTTTCTCCAATACAAAGTATCTGGATTTCAAATATCCGGCACTGAAGACGTCGCCTGCACTTATCTGCAGGCGCCGTGTAATATGGCCGTGTAGATAAGAGAACAGAAATAGAAAACTGTTATAGGTATACTCTCTCTACGTTTCTTCGACAATTGTTACGGTTATGTGCACGTAAAACTACCTATTTGTAGTACTAGTTGTAGGGTTGGAAAAAAAATACTCTTATACTAATAGTCTAGGAGTTATATGATTTTATTAGAACCACAGATTTAATTCAGGTTGGAGGAAGATCTCTTACTTAACCTATTTTTAATTTTTATTGGTAACTTTTTATATAGTTTTGTTTATTCAATATTTACAATCACAACTTTATGTTTATATTTAAATTAATTTTAATAGTTACAGAATGAAAATAAATATTTAGTTCGTTTGAGAAAATTAATAGGATATTTTTTGCGCAAATTTCCAAAATTGTTTTTTTTTTGAAAAAACTTGAAATAGCTATTGACGCTAAAACTGGGCTTTGTACCATTCGAGAGCACTAGACGGCGAAAAACGCTCAAAATGGCGGAGAGTACCTTCTCTCTATTAGGTATAATAATAAATAATTAAGCATCATCAATTTTATTATTTTCTTAATATTATATCTAATCATTAAAATTGGAAATTATTATGCAGTTTCTTCCGCTTATAATGTTGCACCTACGTATGCATTCTCTGGTTACTATCATTCCTGGACGGCGACCTCCGTAGACTAGTGGTTGCGACTTTCGCGTTGAATCCGGAGGTCGTGGGTTCCATTACCACCCATGGCAAAAAAAAAAGATTAGTAGGTTTTTCTGTACAGTTTGTCATGGTCTGAGTGTTTATAAAAATATAACCTGTATTATATCGTTGCTTCTGGTACACATAGTACAAACCTTGAGCTTAGTTTGTGGCCAGAACAATATGTGTAAATTGTCCTACATATTATTATTGTTGCATACTGCTTAACACATGTTGAGCTCTTATAAAAAATCGGTTAAGTAGTTTGGTTTTAAAATCAAAATAACTGGAAGAAATATTTAATTTAGTGAGGTTTATAATGACTATAATAGTCACTATAAATCCCATTTTGTATTTTGTAAATGGCTACCTTCCGGCTTTATCATCAGATGTGATGAACGATGTTGATGATGATGAGAAACCAGCTTAGTGGAATTATCATCAGATGCATTATATCTTTAAAGACCATAAATTTGTATAAGTTGTATATTTTGTCTGGTCTTCATTTTTAGAAGGAAGACAAATTTCGTAGCCCCTGGTAATAATCTGTCGTCGGTGTTTAAAAGTCAAAAAGTGATTATTATTAAAGCAAACATCTCCTTATTTTCTAGATAGAATTTATATTTGTAATTAATATAATTAACATTTAAAGCATAGATAATTAGAAGTATGAAATGCTGGTAAAGAAAAGTTGGTAGGTGCTTAATAAAATCTGTTTCACTTGAGCGCCTCCATCGATCCGTCTTGTTGTTGCCGTTGGTGTATCTGGAGGTTGTGGGTTCGATTGCCACTGATAGTTTTTCTTTACATTTTTTTCATGGTATGGTTGTTAATCTGGTACTATGTGCATCACATAGTACAAGCCTATAGTTTATTTTGTGACCGGAAACTCTACCATAAGTTTTTGAGTCGTATTAACGTTATGTTAATACGTGAGTACTATATGCCAAGGATTGCTTTATTTTCAAAACATTAATTACATATATATATATGTATATAATGTAATAATATGAATTATGTTAATACAAAGCAAATACTTATGGTAAAGTGATTTTTTGTATCTACCGTGGAAGTCAATTTATTTAACTTAAATTGAAAGAAACGCAAAAACCATCTACACTCACTTTCGCTATTAGGCAGCTTTATATATAAGCAATAGCTCTACCACAAGTTTTTGCAAACAGTTTTTACTATAGTCGATAGTAACTATAGATAGGAATCAACCAATATGACAGGTTTATTTGAAAAATAAAACGATCCTAGGTCTCTACAGGTATACTCCAGTAAAAAAAATTCAATAATAATATATATATAACAACATTTACAAAAAAATTAAAGTAAAAAAAAATAATGTAGATATGTATTGAAAATATTGGCAATAATTTCGAATAATTTATTAGTTAGGGCTTAAAAACATTAAGATATTTTCTTAAAAATAAGCACTTTCTTTTAGTTTGACGTTTGAAGTTACATTTCACCATTTGATCCTTATAAGCAACAGCTGGTACAATAATACCGGTTGTTTTTTTTTTTCAAAATCAACTTGTTCGATTCCCGGCTAGGAGATTTAAAAAAAAAATCTATTGTCGCAGCTTTATGGCCTTATTCATAAAAACTTATTGAGCTCTTGAAGAACATTTTAATTATAGAAGGTGTTCTCTCTTTTACGCATAATAATTTTTGTTGCTAATAAAAAGAGACAAATCCTTCCATAGGTCCAATCCAAATCGGCCCCGAGACTCCTTTAAGCATTTTTCGCGTAGTAGTGTAGTTTAGGATTTGGGCTTAAAGGCCCTTAAAAAATTCACCCTACATAAAAAGTTAGAGATGTTGTCAATAGTCAACATTTTTTGATGATTAGATATAATATTTTTAATTGAATCAGGCGTTATTTTGCGGAAGTCCATTTTATAATGATTAAAATTGGAAATTATTATGCAGTTTCTTCCGCTTATAATGTTGGTGTATTAAATTATATGTTACATGTAACAACACAAAGAAATATCACCATCAAACGAACACTGTAGTCTTCGACACGTGTTTCGCCTCTTAACGAGGCATCTTCAGGACTGGTTGGTATGGTTCATGGGTGTGGGTTTAAATAAATTTAAAATTGGAGAGCTGGAAATGTTAATTTGGTCATTTAGTAAAGTTGGAATAGAATTTTTAATTATTTCTAACTGCTCTAATATATTTAAATGCAAACCTTTCTTTTGATTGGAATGTAGAATTTCGAATTTATTTATATCAAATTGGTGGTCTGTATCTAAAATATGTTGTGCGAAATGGGATTTATCTGGTTTATTGTTCTTTATTGCTGCGATGTGTTCTTTAAATCTAGTATTGAATTAGGTGTTAAAACGAATAACAAGGTATATAATATATGCAATCTAAAAGAAAACAATGATATAAAGAGTAATTCCGGTGTATATAAAATCTCATGTTCTGATTGCAGTAGTATATATATTGGACAAACTGGTCGCTCCTTCAACACTAGATTTAAAGAACACATCGCATTTGATTGACAACCCTTAGGGTTGTCAATCAAATATATAATTTTATTTTTAACACACATTGGTATACATCGAGGTTTCAACCAGTGATCTAAAAGCTGATCTCACCAACCCTTTAATTAAATACTATTATTATTTAATTATATACTAGTGGTGGCGCCTTTGGGGTTGTATCCGGAGGTCGTGGGTTTGATTCCCACTCATGGTTAAAAAAAACACAAAAGTAAGTTTTTTTTTGTACAGTTTGTCATGGTCTGGATCTTTATAAAATATAATATGTATTATATCATACATATAGTACAAGCCTAGAGCTTAGTTTGTGGCCAGACCAATATGTGTAAATAGTCCTACATATTATTATTATTACCTTTAATATTTATTTAATATATATATGTATATATATACTACGACTACGAAAACTTATACCAATATTACTAACAAAGTTATTAGAGTCTAATGCATCCCCTTGTGCAAAATGGCTCCCCCACCCAAATTAGCTGTGATGAAGAAAAATAAAACATCAGAAATAACGTTACAGACTTCTATTTCAGCATTTCAATTATTATGAAGCCACCAAAAGTCTTTCAAAATAATAGACCTGACAAAGTTGTTTCAAAAAAAAAATTTTGGAAAAGTACAATTATCTATTTGCGAAGGAAACCAAGGTACTTAAACTTTTAACCCTATTGCAATAAAATTATAAGTTCAAAATAAAATATTAAAGGTCACTCCTGACCGGTCAGGTCAGTTTATATATTTAATTAAAACAAAAGAGGCTGCATTTCGAAGCACATAACAGCGGACTGATTTTGAACCCTGCGCTGGCGCGCGAAAAATTATCAAAATTATATTAAACACGGTGAAAAACCATCACAAAATAAATCAAAACAACGAATTTATTCATTATAAGTTTTGTAATGATGAATTATTTTTATTATTTTAAAGCATTGTCCGTTATTTTTTTAACTTTAATAGTAATAAGGTTTAAACAAAGCTTTAAAAGCGAACGACCTTTATATATACCGCCTACATGGTCGCCGTTTGGCGCTATATCCGCAGAAGTCGTGGATTTGATTCCCACTCGTCCTAAAACAATATTAGTACATTTTCCAGTACAGTTTCTCATGGTCGGGGTGTTTATAAAATATAATATGTATTAACATCGTTATTTCTGGTACAAACAAGTACAAGCCTAGAACTTAATTTGAGAACAGGCACCATATATTCTGCAAAAAAAGGACAGGGAATTCTCTAGTATTCTACAGTATTATATTTTAAAAACAACCATACCAAGGCAAACTGTATAAATCTGTGCAGATATTTTTGACATACCTACTCCATTTTTTTTCTATTAGATAGGTTTTATATTTCTATTCAACACCAATTTTGTAGATTATACCATCCACTTCTAAACTATTAGACATCATGTTCTTTCTATTCAGTATTTAGTTATCGCAGCCACCACTAATAACAAAGGAATATTAGCGACAAGCTCCTCATTCAATTAAGACGGTTTAATTAGACAAAGTGCAGTCGCAGGTACTATCCAATACCGAATTACTGGCAACCCGAGAAGGTATTCTCTATATTATATCGCCGTATTAACAAATTAATTAAGCTAGCAATATTACAAGAATTAATATTACAAAATTATATAATAGTCAAATATCACAATACTTTGTTGGAGGTTAAAACTAATTTCGATTAAGTTTGAAATGATCCTCGCTATATGTAGGTTGATATGGCTTTAGAGGACTAAGATATATCTAATAAGAATATTACATTTAAATAGCTCCTTCTAAAATTTTATACTATATATAAATTTTCTAAAATCTCCATCAATCCTACGTCTGCTAAAAAATATTCAAGGTCAAAGGTGAAAAGTATCGGAAGTTTGCATTTTTCTCATAGATTTACGGTAAGTGTCATCATAAAATTGACACCATGTTCTTTCTATAAAGTATTTAGTTATCGCAGCCACCACCAATAACAAAGGAATATTAGCGACAAGGTATTGCCTCATTTAATTAAGAGGGCTTAATTAGACAAAGTGCAAGCGCAGGTAAAGTCCAATACCGAATAATTACGTTACCGGCAGCCCAAGAAGGTATTCACTAAATTATATCACTGAATTAACAAATTAATATAGCTAGCAAAATTACACGAATTAATATTTACAAAGTTATATAATATCCATACTTATACGTGTTTGTTAGAGGTTAAACTAATTTCGATGAAATTTGCAAGGGAAAAAATTGATTTACAATATTGATAAAATAAATATCTATAGATAAATTAGACATCGATCGAAGGAGTAATATTTTTATAACATGAACTTATCTTATAAAAATGTTACTCATTCTAGTAACATAATATAAAATACACGAATTAATTTTACAAAATTATTTTAATTTAATTAATAATCAAATAACACAATACATACTATGCCTGTCTGTCTGTTTGTTGGAGATTAAAATAAATTTAGATGTCATTTGAAATGATCCTCGGTATATGTAGGTAACTTGATATGGCTTTAGAGGACTAAGATATATCTAATAAGAATATTACATTTAAATAGCTCCTTCTTAAATTTTATACTACATATAAATTTTCTAAAATCTCCATCAATCCTACGTCTGCTAAAAAATATTCAAGGTCAAAGGTGAAAAGTATCGGAAGTTTGCATTTCTCTCATAGATTTACGGTGTCATCATAAAATGGACACCATGTTCTTTCTATTCAGTATTTAGTTATCGCAGCCACCACTAATAACAAAGGAATATTAGCGACAAGGTATTGCCTCATTTAATTAAGAGTGTTTAATTAGACAAAATGCAAGCGCAGGTAAAGACCAATACCGAATAATTACGTTACCGGCAGCCCAAGAAGGTATTCACTAAATTATATCACTGAATTAACAAATTAATAAAACTAATTAATAAAAATAAAAATTACAAAATTAATATCTGCAAAGTTATATAATAATCAAATATTACTATCCATACTAATGCCTGTTTGTTAGAGGTTAAACTAATTTTGATGAAATTTGCAAGGGAAAAAATTGATTTACAATATTGATAAAATAAGTATCGATAGATAATTAGACATCGATCGAAGGAGTAATATTTTTATAACATATAACTTAATCTTATAAAAATATTACTCCTTCTAGTAACATGTAACATATAAAATATACAAAAACCCGATACTTATCTCCTTTTACCTTGATTTTTTATTCTAGACTTACGATTAATAGAGATTATTAATATGTATTATCTTTAGGGTTCATTTCTTCAAAAAATCCTAAGATATAAAATAAAAATCCGAAGTTTTCAGACTGCATTTTATTATTCCTGTACTATTTTAAACGAATTTAAAGTTTTTTTTTAAGTATTCGATACATCCTGTAAATAGAATGGATGTCCTGTAAAAACGAATCTTAATTAATTAACATCAGCAAATTGATTAAGTCTCCGCAGTTTTATTTCTCCGCGGACTCCACAGCAAATGGAAACTTTTTTGTAATTACATTCTGCGACATTATTACTTTACTTTTTTTATTCAATAAAAAATAAATACACATAGGTAATTAGCTAACCTGGCAAACTTCCTACGGCAAATCTATAAATGTTGTATTAGGTAACTTCTGAATTAAATTTTGTTTTTTATTAAAATAAAATTAATTCGTCACAATTAATTAAGTAATGTACAAACATATAAATGAAAGGTATTTTAATTAAATAAAAATAAATTGAGATTTTAATAAGGTTTGGGTAACTTTCCGTGGGCGAGATATATAAAAAAATCATAGAAATCAGTCAATCAGTTCTCGAGATTTCATAAAAAACGCCGATCCATACAAAATGTATGAGAAAATATTATAATATACGGAAAACCTAAGGCCTAAAATCGTCTATAGAACGAAATGTCAAACATGATCGTTGACGCCATATTGTGTTCTCACTCCCTT